>CM040429.1:22799340-24095266 GCA_022702705.1 Papilionanthe hookeriana x Papilionanthe teres | reverse complement strand
GCAGTGTTCTCTGCTCACTTCGCGATAAGTGCATAGCTATGGGAGACAATTTTACATGCGTCCAAGGATTAGATCAGAGAACTATGACTTCTAGGAGGGCGGATCGGTTCGATGAATCCACAGCCAATAGTGATCAAGCTTAAAGAGTTTAGTTGGAGGAGGGAGTATCTTGTGACATTAACTGACTACATTTAAAAACTTTAATAGGATAATATTAATTGTTATTTTAATAGTTTTTTTTTTATTTGGTTGTTGTATGACTCACTGTTTAGTGAGGTGCTGATTTTTATTTTGTAATATTCAAACTAGATATCTGTTTTCATGTATGAAATATGAAACCAGGACTGATTCTGTTATAAGCAACACTATATTATAGAGGTAGGAATGTAATTTGTTCAAAAATAGATGTAGCACAGCTACTGCAAAACTACAAAAACTAAATTGACAACCAACTTCTGCACAATAACATTTTAATAAGCTGAAGCTGCTCCAAACAGACCCTAAGTGAATTATAGAGTTGTATTAGATGGACATGTATTTTAGGATGGTCCTCTATTTCATTTTGCTCAAGAAATTTTATGTATTTAATCAATACTAATAGGGATAAGTGGATAACCATATGTCATCTTAAAACAACTAAGTATTGTGGATCCAATTGAGGTGAAGTCTTAGATGATAAATAAGCAATGTGACCTTAAGTGAGTTAAAATTTAATATATTTAAAATAAGTTTATCAATTGAATCAGAGTTAAAGAATTGTGATGTATATTCTTGATTATATTATAAGTTAATAGATATTTAATGAGTTAATTAGTCTTTGTATTTGCATAATTCTCCTTTGGGAGTATTAGGAAATCGACAGAGAAATGGAATAGTTTGCCTCCAAACTATAATAAGGATATAACAAAATGCATGTAATTCATATAAATAGGTCAAATGTTTTCTTGGATCGTTCAATTTATTTCAGGTTATACGAGCCTCACAAATAATATAGAGAACATCATAATGTTTTATTATATTTATATAATTGCTATATATTTGTAATAAATCTAATATTATACATTATATTATGATTGTTTGCAGCGGTGTTTCTAAGATTATAATATTATAGAATATGATTAACAAATAAAGTATTTTCAAATTAAAAAAAAAAAGACATTTAATATAGAATGTATAAAGTAATATAGTATCTCCTATATACAATATGAACATTTTCAGAGAAATTAATATAGCCATAGTAGAATAAATATACTTAACACATTTTTCTCATTAAATTTCCAAATTTTATATGTGGGAGGGTTAGATTTGAGTTTTGGATAAATTGATGTTGGGATTTGTCGGCACTATTTTTAGGTTGTGTGATATTTTTAAAAAGGGGTCGCCTAACAGAAGTTGTCGGCGAATTTTAAATTTAGTTTAGATAAATAATTTGAAAAAGTAGTATTTGATTTTGAAAATAATTTTAAATTTGAAGATTTTAAGATATGAAATCAAACTGATCTCACATCCCAAATAGTTTATATAAACTAAGTACCGCATCGCAGAACCGTGTATCTATCCCTAAGGATAGACACACTGCTTGATGGTGGGGCTCGGTTAAATAAACTAGAAGATTTGTGACATCCGTTTGGTCCGCGAACCAATTTTATAAGCCGACAAATTCCCCGCTTAATATAAGAACATTAAACGAGGTTTATATTACTCAGGTTCTTTAAAATTCCTATAAGGGCAAGCCCCTATAGTTAATTACATCTTAAGTGACGGAAATCACCTAAGAAAACTCTCGATAATAATCAATAATTCTGCTCTCAAGAATTTCAAAGTTTAAGTTTTCGAGGATTGAATTTTGGAAATCTCGATAGGGAATGTATCGAGTTTGGAACATTTTATTTTGGGAATTCAAAGGAAGAAAAGTAGGAGAAATTACGGATTCGAAGTGAACTTCGATAATTTCCCGACTACCCTATTGTTTGGCTTGGATTTAGGAAAGTCCTAATGTTTATTTAATGTTTTAATCTTGCCAATTTTAATTAATTAGGACTTATATTCATATGATAAAATCATACAAATAGCCTGGAAGATGTGAGGGTTTATATCGTATCGGACGACTTCCTCGGAATCCTAAGACCGGTTAGGGCTTAATTTGCAATGCAAATGCCTAACGAAGAGTTGAGGATTTATGTTGCACTAGGCAAACTACCTCGAAGTCCTATGGCTTTGGTGTTTAATTCTAGGAAAGTTTTTGCTGAAGTAGATTCAAATTTTGCTGACGACGATGGCCGTGCTGCCCACCATGCTCCAAGCTCCTTGTTGTTGCAGAGGTTTTAGTTTTAGAAATCATAAATCAGGAGATGAGAAAAGTGTTTTGGTTTAGAGAAGTCTTAATTTCCAAGTATTTTTGTGTTTTAATTAAAACAAATCTTAAAGTTGATTATAACAACACCGGTTAAGATCCCACGGTTCCATCCTTCCGCATCATTATTTTTATCGGATTCACTTAGTCCGGATGAATTTGCTAAACTCAACTGAATGAGTTCCACACTTTCATTTAGACCGTGTGAAATCCCAGTTAGCAACACGTAGGTTACATCATCCGAGGTATTCCCGATCATCCAACAGGACGTTTTAATTTAGTTGTAATTGTAGTTTTGTATTCTGTTTGTGATTAAATTTTTGAGTTGTCTTATATTTTGAAATGTTGTGGAGGTGAATTTTATCTTGTAGTGTCTTTTAATTTAGTTATGGGTTTCAGTTTTGGTTTACGTCCTAAAGGTGTAGGTTTTCATGCAATCGTTGTTTATCATGCAAGAAAAGTAAGTGCGATGCAATTAAATAAATTGCCGTAAAGTAAATCGCAATAAAATAAAAGCGTACTCGGAGGGTCTTCCCGTCATCCCAAGCTGCACTTAAAACACAGTTAGAATATTTAAGCAAGTTCCTAGGTAAAGCTAAGGGAAAGGGTTATGGTTTTCTACCAAATTCCTAATCCTATAGCTAGTCATTTCCTATGACGTCTAGGTTCTTTGTGTTCTTGGTTTGAAGACGATTTTCTTCATCAAAGAACAATTAAGTTCATTTGTTCTTATGAATATCCTATCATATTGAGGAAGTGCTTAAGAAGAATCTTAAACATCTTTTCAATATTCTTAGGATTGTTTTAAGTCCAAATGAATTTAATTGTGTAAATGAATCGATCGTCCGAGGTTTTCAAGTTTTGTTAACTTGCTCAGTGAACTAGGACATTTGAATATCCTATAAGTGAAGTAACGTTTCATTTTATATTCTGTTTAGGAGTTATGATAACTAAAGCTCTTAAGGGTAAATTGGTGTTCAAATGGTTGTGATTCAAATTTAAGTTCAAATTAATGATTTAAGTTTGGAATAGTGTTCAAGTTATCTTAGATTTATTTTTGAGTTCTTTATGTCTTAGGTGATGTTATTTAATTCAACTTAATTTAATTTAATTTAATTTTTAATTTAATTTAATTTAATTCAATTTAATTCAATTTAGTTTGATTTGATTTAATTTTTAATTTAATTTAATTTAATTTAATTTAATTTAATTTAATTTATTTAATTTAATTTAATTTAATTTATTTATTTAATTTTATTTAATTTAATTTAATTTAATTTTATTTATTTAATTTAATTTAATTAATTCATTTAATTTAATTTAATTTGTTTATTTAATTTAATTTAATTTAATTTAATTTAACTTTTAATCTTAATTTAATTTAATTTAATTTTAATTTAATTTACTTAATTTAATTTAATTTTTAATTTAATTTAATTTAATTTTAATTGAAATTTTTGAAAGAGTTTAATGATTTAATTTTAGTTTAATGATTAAGTCTTTTAATATTTTAAATTTGAGTTATCATTTTAATTAAGAGTTGAATATTAATGAGATGATTAATTTAGGGATTTTTAAATTAAAGAATAAATTTCTTCCTAATAATATCCCTATTTTAATAATTCCAATTTTATTATTCTTCCAAATTTAATCGATTAT
Organism: Papilionanthe hookeriana x Papilionanthe teres; assembly: GCA_022702705.1. Lineage (NCBI taxonomy): Eukaryota > Viridiplantae > Streptophyta > Magnoliopsida > Asparagales > Orchidaceae > Papilionanthe > Papilionanthe hookeriana x Papilionanthe teres. The sequence goes on along the minus strand of CM040429.1, from coordinate 24,091,254 downwards.
TTAATTAAAGTTTAATCATTTTAAATTGCTTAATGGGTTTCTACCCTTCAATTACTAAATTTCAATCATCCAAATCAGATTAGGATCAAATATTTTATTTGTTAATTTTTTTATTAAACCTAAAGTTTTAATTAAGGGTTAAAGTTTTAATTACCATTTTGCCCTTTAAGCTTAATAATTTCATAACTCACTAAATTGAACTCAAATAAACTTGAAATTTTTATGTGACTTCACTCATACGTCAATAAAGACATGAGAGGAGAAAATGTGATTTTTCTGTATTTAATTTATTTATATAATTATTTTTAGTAGAAAATAGAGATTTTCAAGGAAAATTTGATAACATGACCAAGGGAAAGTTTCTGTCCTTAAGAAAATTAGGGGACATTCCTAATGACCAGGGGACCACTTGGACCAAATTTGGTGATTTTTTGAATTATATTATTTTTATTATAATTATTTTAAGTTTTAGAGTGTTAATTAATTTAAAAATAAAATAAATGTTGAAAAATGAATTTTATATTTTTCAAAAATCTCTCTGATATCAAAGAAATCAAGGAATCAAATTTTGCAATTTTCTGATTTTTATATGATTTATTATAATTATTTTAGTGAAAATGCTAGAAAACACATTTTTTAATTTTAAAATTACCCTGGAGCTTTAAAATTTAATATCTTACTAAATAGACCTAGGAAAAATATGGGATTTATTCCTAAGTGATTAAAATTCAAAATGTGACATTTTGGTGAATTTTATTATTTTTGTGATTTTTATTATTTTTTAATTATTAAAAATATTAAAATAATATTAAAAATCAACTTTTTTAGAAAATTGAAATTTTAATTTTCTTAAACTCCCCTGATATCAGAGAGACTCCAAAACCAATTTGGTGAATTTTTGAAAGGTATTTTGAAAGTTATGAATTTTTTAAAGTTTAAAATGACTAAATGGCTTAATCAACCCAATTAGTGGGGCTAACCAAGTCCAATTAACCTCAAATTTTTATGGTGGGTTCCTCTGATCCTAAAGGTCAATGTAGAATTGATTTCAAGTCAATTTGATGTATGGTTAGCTCTAATTAATTAGAGACCTATTTTGGGTGTTTAAGCCAATTAGGGTTGTTTAAAATGAACTAACTCAAAACCTATTTTTCCTAGGGTTCTCTGGTCATAAGGAACATCACCAAATTTTCCTAGAATTTATTTCACAACATGCTATTTATTGGAATTAAAAATACTCAAAACAGTGACATGTATTTGAAAAATCAATAATTCTTCATAGGGATGGCCTCTGACTTTGGAAAATTCAGGGAATGTTCCCAAATTCAGAGGCTTCAAAAGCCCTATGGTCTCATGCCATGGTGAATTGTATACATGTATGGAGAATTAAATGTATGCAGAGAGTAAATAAATTTCTAAAAATAAAATTCTTGATGAAATTAAATGATTTCTTTTCCACATTATTCTCCTCTGTTCACTGAGCAAGAGGGTATTTTTCTTTTATTTTTCTGATTTTCCTACACAAAGTTATGAATTTTCCAAGTTTAGGGAATTAAATAAATAGAAAAATACCCTAATTTTCTATTTATCCACGCGGCGCCGCGTCATCCTCGGCATCTCCGAACTCACACGCGTCGCGCTCCCATTTGACGCCGCCATCTGAGTCAGCAGCCCGGGCCCCGCGGTTCACGTACCGTCTCCTGGTCCGACGCCATCTGAGCCGTCCGTCCGCGTGTGTATTAAATGGACGGCATCCGTTCATCGTCCCCGAGCGTCCTCACCCGAGAGCCGTCCACACTAAATCCCTAAGATCTCACTCGATACTCAACGGATTTTTATGTTCTTATGCTCTCATGGATTCGTCTTGAAGAGACGAACACATCTATACGGTTATCATGCATTGAAATTAAGGCATTTGAAATGGAGAATCTCCGGAAGCTCGGGATGAAGAGTTAGTTCATACCTTTGCTCGGAGAAGTGTGGCTTCGATGCGAGAGTTGTTGCACCTTCGATTGGATCCCGGCAAGCTCCGGATGAAGTCTCCCGGTCGCAGTGAATTGTCTCAGATGTGATTTCGACCAAGCCCGATCACAAAGCTTGGAGGCTGGAGCAACTTGGTGGCACGGAGATGGGGCTTTTCTTCGGTGGACACCTTCCCTCGGTGCAGTGAAGGTGTAGAACCAATCAATTTGGGGATTGGCTCACTTGTGGAGAAGTGTCCTGGTTTTGGGTGGAATTTCAACTACGAAATTGAGCTCGCAGAGAAGAAATGGCGGGGGATCTCACTTGGGGATCAAGTGCTCGTGTATGGGGAGGAGTACGGAACAATTTTGGCGGAGTTTCCTTAAGGTTTTGTTTTCGGCTCTCCCATGGCCGAGAGGGGTGGAGTTTAAATAGGAGAGGGTGGAGGGCCTCCCGGGGGAGTTAGGGCTTGGGATCGACTGCTACGGTGAGGAGAAGAACAGCCATGGTGACCACTAGGCATGGGGCGGCTCGACGAGGGAGAATTTCAATGTTGGCTCACATGTGAGCTCTCGGCCATGGTGTTTTCCGGCGGCCCGGTGGCTGGCCGGCCGGGCATTGGTCACCATCTTGGTCGGGGAGGTCGGAGCTGGAGCTTAGTGCGATCAATTAGCATTGGCCATGTGTAAAGGGTTTGATTTAGATGGAATGGGGGCATGGCTAAATTTGGACCTAAATGGGTCAACCCCCATTTGGGCTAGGTGCACCACCCGAGGCCTCGGTTTTGGTCGAGGGAAAAGTGATTTGGCTCGGCATAATCGGTAGGGTCAAGTCACCATCCAAGCACAATTAGGCATAAGCATGGTTAAGGGAATCATGGGAGTGGTTAATCACCTTTAGGAATTAAGGAAAGAGTCTCCTCCTTTTGCCCAAAATGGCATGGTGACATGTAAAGAGGCTCTCATGGCTTGCATATGGCTTGTGCATGGCTCCATGGCTCCATTTGGCTTGGGAAAAGGTTGGGTCGATTTCATAAAAATGGGTTTTAAGAATTTTGGATATTTTGGTGAAAATTTGCATGAAGCTTGATTTGGAATGGTTTAATTGATGATTTTGAAACTTAGGGGTGATTTTGATTAAATGGATGATGAAAGGAAGTGTCTTGTGGGCTTTGGATGAATTTGGGCTTTTGAATTTGAAGGGAGTGGGCTTTTAGGAAAGTTTAAGGGAAATGGGCTTTTTGATTTTAGGATGGGCATTTGGGTAAAGATTTTGTGAAAGGCCTTGTCAAATAAATGTCATAATTGGTTTATGGATGTTCTATGAAGGGCTTGGAGTCAATTTGGTGTGATTTGGAGTTGAATTGGTTTGAATTTGGGTTTATTTGGTAAGTGGGCCTATATGGGTCCAAGTGGGCCAAGTTGGGCCAATGTTGGGCTAGGGTTGAAATTGATGTAAAATTAATGTTGAGAAATATTTATGAGAGTGTTTCAAAGAGGTTTTGACTTTGGTTGGGTTTTGATTTTGGGGTTTGGGCTCATTTGGGTTAGGTTTGGGTTTAGGTCAAAAATGGGCCTTTTAGCTTTGGGTTGAATTTGAGTGGGATTTGGGTCTAATTTTTGGGAAAATCATGTTAGTGTTTTGTTTGTGGGAATGTTAAGGAAGATTTAGAAAAGGTTTGGGGTTAATTGGAGTTGAATTGGGTGAGTTTGGGTTAAGTTTGGGTCATGGGTCCAAATTGGGCTTTAAGGCCAAAAGTAAAATTGGATCCAAATGTCAATCAAATTAGACTTGGATTTGGTCTAGATTGGTGTTGGGAATGTTTAATTGAAGTTTAGAATTGAATTGGACCAGAATTTGGGTCAATTGGGTAGGTTTGGTTTGACATTGGGTTCACCTAGGGTTAAAATGGGTCAAATTGAGGGTTTTGACAAAAGTAGGGTAAATTGACAAAATTGGCCCATGGTGTAGTTGGACAAAATGAAATTGGGAATATTTGGGATTTTCTGGAATTTTCTGGGAATTTTCTGAATTTTTGGATTTTTGGGTCAAGAGGGGTATTTTGGGTATTTGGAGGGTATTGGGAGGTTTTCTTGGAATTTTTGGTATTTTTGGGTATGGATGATCAATTTAAGTGATGTGGAAATGTTTGGGATTGATTTTGGAGAATTTTGGGTAATTTGGAAATTTTTGAGAAATTTGGGTAGTTTCGAGGTTTTGGGTAGGTTAGCGGGTGTAGGGTCCGGGGGTCAAAATTGAAAATTTGGGAAATTGAAGATTGGGTGGATGTAAGTGGAAAGAAGTCATTTTGGTTGAGCCATGAAGCCATATCAAGCCCATATGAGCCATGAAGGGACTCATTTGAGGCATCCACTTATGTTGTTCTCTAACCTCTTGCGAGGGCTTAGGGGTTAAGGACCATCCATGTGAATCACCTACATGAGTCGGGAGGTCAAGTCGGGTATGGATGTGGTTTTAGGAGGTGTGTGGAAGTGTAGTGTGTAGGTGTAGTGTGTGTGCAAGTCGACCCTTCACCGGACAGGGCCGCCAGAGGCGGTCTAAGGCCCAAAAGTCCTATAGGAACTCATCCTTTAAACTTCCACATTTGATTTCAACCCTCTAGGTGATTAGGGGTCTATAGTCAAGTTTGTGGAGTTTGCGGGGAGTTTAGAAATAGTTTGAATTTCTAAAAGGTGGGTCCCAATTCTAATACTCTAAGATAGTCGAAGGAAAAGCTTAAGTGCTAGATCCTGAAGTACTTAAAGAGAAGAAGAGAAGACCTCATCGAAAATGAGGTCAACAAATGGACCCCCAATAGGTGTGGTGAGCTGACGGAGCACACCGCGCGTATTGGCGTTGACCGAAGAGATCAACACAACCAACACAGATGTCCAAGTGACAAACTTAGGACAAAATGGAAAAGTTTCCGCTGGGGAGTATCAAGTATATCTTTGAAACTGGAGATTCTTGAACTCTCGCTGGGGAAAGAAAAAGGAGGTGAATCCCAAATCACATGATTTGGGAGAATTTCGATTTAGATTTTATTTTGTTTCGGTTTAAGTCATGATGTGTGAGTTTAGATTTCAATTTGGAGTTTTAATTTAGATTGAAGTTTGTCAAAATTAATTTGAAGGGATTTGATTTGAAATGAAAATTGGAATTTTGAAGTTTTAGATGTAACATCTTCAACCCCAAAAGAAGATCGAATCGATTGGATTGGATCATTACAATGAGGAAAGATCGCAGAGTAATGCGGTATTGGATGTAAAATCCTTAACCTCAAGAGTTTGATTTTGATGTATTTCATTGCGATAGGGAAATGATCCTAAAGCAATGCAGTGTCGGATGTAAAATCCTTAACCCCAGGAATTTGATTTGATGTATTTCGGTGCGATAGGGAAAGAATCCTAAAGCGAGTGCGGTCTTGGATGTAAAATCCTCGACCTAGAAGTTTGAATTTGATGTATTTCGGTGCGATAGGGAAAGAATCCTAAAGCGGTGCGATCTTGGATGTAAAATCCTCGACCCGAAGTTTGAATTTGATGTATTTCGGTGCAATAGGGAAGAATCCTAAAGCGGTGCGGTCTTGGATGTAAAATCCTCGACCCGGAAGTTTGAATTTGATGTATTTCAATGCGATAGGGAAAGAATCCTAAAGCGATGCGATCTTGGATGTAAAATCCTCGACCCGAAGTTTGAATTTGATGTATTTCGGTGCGATAGGAAAGAATCCTAAAGCGGTGCGGTCTTGGATGTAAAATCCTCGACCCGAAGTTTGAATTTGATGTATTTCGGTGCGATAGGGAAGAATCCTAAAGCGGTGCGGTATCGGATATAAAATCCTTGACCCAAAAGTTTGAATTTGATGTATTTCGGTGCAATAGGGAAAGAATCCTAAAGCGGTGCGATCTTGGATGTAAAATCCTCGACCCAAGAGTTTGAATTTGATGTATTTCAGTGCAATAGGGAAAGAATCCTAAAGCAGTGCAGTCTTGGATGTAAAATCCTCGACCTCAAAAAGTTAATTTTGATTGAGGTTTGATGTGAGATCTGGAAAGATCAAATTTGAGATTTGAAATTTGGTCAGGATTTGATTTAAGATACTGGAAGATCGAATTTGCGATTTGAAATTTGAGCGAGATTTGATTTAAGATCTGGAAGATCGAATTTGAGATTTGAAATTTGACTGAGATTTGATTTAAGATCTGGAAGATCGAATTTGAGATTTGATAGAGATTTGATTTAAGATCTGGAAGATCGAATTTGAAATTTGGAAGGATGAGTTTGAACTCGGTTGAAATTTGATTTAAGATTTGATTTGAAATTTGGAAGATCACATTTGAAATTTGATTGAGAATTTGATTTAACATTTATGTTGCTTTTGTTTATCTTTTAATGATTCAAATTTTATTTTATTGTTTATTTAATGTTCATGTGAATTTGGTGTTTATCATTTCTTTAGATTTTTTTTAGAAAGTTTTCTTTTATCTTTTTTTTTGTTTTATTTCTTTTACGTTCTTTGTTCGAAGTTCATTTAACTTTAATGGCGTTTCCCAGTCAATTTGCACTAAAAGAGGTGAAGGCCAAAAATGTGACATGGTCACTTTCATTTCCAATCATGTCGAAGATACATCATACATCTTGATACGGAATATATTTCATACAATCCTTGTAAACTCAAAACGGACTATGTATGATCTTTGTCGATCCATCCGAAGAAGCATACGTCGAAAATCCATGTCCGAATAGTGGGGTACATGGTCGATAACATCACCTTCCAAGCCATCCTTGGCAAGGATGCCGTATGGATGTACATTGGAGGTGTGATATTTTCCATGTAACTCGCGGCTCGTAAGGCCGGAGGCTCTCTAGCTCCGGGTGCAGTTCGGAAATGGTAAGGTGTCTTCCTGTCATCCATTCTCTCGAAAGTAAGCGAGATCCGCTTCATCGGTACTCTGGTATGCAATGCTTAGCGATATACGCTCCGTTGCCCTTCGGTATCATGACGGAACCTACCGGTAAAGGTATCTTTGCTGGCCCTCGGAACTTCACTGGACCCTGTTATCCGGAGGTCGGATCCGAACATGATGTTACACTCGCTCGGGAAAGAGAGCGTGCGAGAAGGTCGACAAAGTCGTGGTGATGCATGTGTGGGGGTATGCGGTCACCTACGCTTGTAGATGTTGATAATGCGACTATTGGGTATGCAATCTGCTGGCGGTACCCTCCATGTTATCGATCTCTTTACCATTCTCTTGATGACCGATGGCATCGGATCCACTTGCCCATGACGGAGTATTCCGGTGGGTTTCCCTTCTGTCTTCCTGCAAAGTTGTAACGACATCCACATTGTATTGTGATTCTTCCTTTCCACGGCATCCATCTCCGGGGTTCCGAGTATGTGTTTTCCCTTAGGCGGCTCGCTCGGCCCATTCTTTTCAAATCCGGATATAATCCACGATTTCGTTGTTGTTCATATTCGAGAATACGTCGGTATGTAGCTCGAGGCCCTCTAGTATATTGATTCTTACGCCTTTAATTCTCTCGAAGTATTCGAAAGTTTTCTTTTCAACATTTTGCATTCTCTCCGGCTCGTATTCGGAATGATCTGCAGATGGCGAGGCCTTGTGACATATTGTGGGATATATGGTTCGATCCCTTCGCGTTCTCCCGCATACCTCGGCTCCTCGGGGATGATGCACGTCGGGACATCCCACAGGGTTGCTTCTGCAACAAGGTCATGCACTACTAGTGGTTCTATCCGGTGGCGTGGTAGCCTTCTTTCTTCGATCTTCGGGGATTTCCACAGTTCCGTCCGTTATCCCAGGAGGCGGCCTCCTTTCCTCGAGTTCTGGTGAACCGGTGTCCTTGAAGTGTATGTACTGGCAGTAGCAAGCTGCCTCGTCGCGCTGGTCCGCAGCTAGTTTGGTTAACATCTTGCGGGTACGGCGATTCTTATTTCTTCGTTGCGTTCTTTGTGAGAGTAGCTCTCCGAACTTCTTGAATCTACTGTGGGCGCGGCGGCGACAAGCCTGCCCTCTGCTGTAGCGACTACGGACTTCATTTTCTTATCTTCTTCGATGTTTGTCTTTCTTTTCTTGTTGTTGGATTGGTGGCTTGGGCCACCCACTTTCATCACTTGTATGTCGGGCGGTTCTTCTCGGTCAGCGGGACCCGGTCACTTTCCTCGTACTTGTAGGCTGCTGGTGCGAAATCCGAGTCGATCTCGATAGCCGCTCCATCTTTCACCCTCTTTTCATCGAGTGCGAGGCTTACGCCATTCTTAAAGTTCAAGACCAACCGCCCGCTCGACATTTCCCTGCGAAAAGACAAGGAAAAGGATCAGGGGCTGTATTAAGAACAAGAACATTAAGAGAATGTTTATTAAAGACATTTTTTTATTCTTATATTTTTAAACTTAATAGGAATGAAGTGGGATAAGATTAGGTAAGAGATTTTGATTTGGAAAAGAAAACAAGGAAAATTTTATTATCAGGATTTTATTTATTTTAGCACATTTTTGTCTTTTTTTTTTTTTTTTTTTTTTGGGTTCGGACCCAGTCATAAGTAATTACTTCACCCGTGTTTCTTAGGGCTGAAGAATTCATTCCTTCGAAACATCAGGTAGCGTAGTACTTTTTCAAGTATCGTCCATTGATCGGAAGCATATGTCGTTCTCCCGGCAATTCACTAGCTGGTAAGAACCTCACGAGTATCTTGCTTTAACCACAAACGGTCCTTCCCGAGTGGGTTCAAATTTTCCTCTCTATCTTGCGGTGTGCGAGGATAGGTCTTTTGAGAACGAGAACTAAATCACCAACTTTAAAGGTTCTTGGGCGGACCGGTTTGTCATGGGCTTGAACCATCTTAGCTTGGTACGAGTTCTAAATTCATGTTGCGGCTGCAAGTCTTTTCCCTTCCGGGCTCTCTAATTCTTCGAGTCGTAATTTGGCGTTTTCTTCGTTGTGATTTTATTTGCAGCTGCAATTACGAGTGAAGGAAGGCTGAACCTCTAAAGGTAACACTTGCCTCGGACCCATACACCGGAGCGTAAGGTGTAGCTTGCGTAGGAGTTACGAAGGTTGTCCGGTAGGCCCATAAGGCTTCTAACAACTTCTCGTGCCAATTTCTCTTATTATCGTCCAAAGTTTTCTTTAAAATTTGAACGAGAGTTTTATTAAAAGCCTCGACGAGGCCGTTTGCTCTTGGGTAGTAAATTGTTGAATATCGCCGGTCGATTCCGTGTCTCCCGACAAAATTGTTGATTTGTGTGCTTCGAATGCTGACCCATTATCCGAGATGATCCTGCGCGGCACTCCGAAACGGTAGACAACTTGGTTCTTGAAAAATTGTAGCACGTGGTGTGCTTTCACTTCTACGAGTGGAGCCGCTACGCCCGCTTGGAAAAGTAATCCGTAGCCGCAAGAATGAAGCGATGTCCTTTTGAAGATGGTGGTTCTATTGGACCCACTATATCCGTGCCCCGACATTCGAATGGCCGCGACGCAATTGTCGGATGTAGCACATTTGGAGGTTGGTGTAGAACCACTCCGTGCACTTGGCAGCGATGACGGCTCTTGGCGATTTTCATGCGGTCGGTCATCATCGAGGGCCGGTAGTACCCTAGTCTTTTAATTTTCATTTTCATCTTTGGACCCGTGGTGAGCGCCACGGAGTCTCGAATGTACCTCTTTAACAATTTCACGGGCCTCGGACCCGCTTAGGCACCTTAGCCACATTTGATCAAAAGACCTTCGTATAACGTGTTGTTTATTAATGCGTATGACGGAGTTCTTTTCTTGATACGATGGGCTAACGACCTATCAGTCGGTAGTTTTCCTGTTTGTAGGTAATCTATCGATGGTTGTCGCCGATCTTACGTGTTTTACATCCTTATTGCAGCTGATCCTTTTTCCTTTTCGGTTTGTGTATCGTGTCATGTCAGGCTGTGATAGGACTCGACGTCACGTGAATTGACACTTCCATCGATTCATCTTGCAAACGGGCAAATTCTTTTGCGAGACGAGCTAGCGCATCCGCTAAAGCGTTTTCTTTTACGGGAATTTTGTAGATTGTCACATTCGGAATTTGTTCAGACAATTTGTATGGCATGCTTGGAAGTATTGTTCGAGTCTTGGCTTTAAAATTGCATCTTGTCCGGCGATCCGTTGAATGATTAACTCGTGAATCCCCGTAGATGTTGATGTCACGTTATCCCCATTTGAATGGTTAATTCCGGTCCCGTTATGAGGGCTTCGTATTCCGCTTCGTTGTTTGTACACGGTTACGTCGAGTGGTAGGAGTATCTTAACATCCCCGCTCCGGTGTTATAAAGATTAGCCCGATTCCTGCCTTACAGAGCACTATCACTTGCGATTCTTCGTCTTTGTGTGCTTGAAGATGCTCCGTCTAAATATAATTCCCAACTTCGATCATCGAGGTCTTCTAGGTTCATTATTTGTTCATCCGGAAGATCGTCGTTGAGAGGAGATTCTGCCGACAAAGGGTGTCTTTGCGAGGAAGTCCGCTAAGACTTGTCCCTTTACGGCACGGAGAGGCACGGAAGTTATATCGAATTGCAATAATATCATTGACCATACGGCAAGTCTGCCGGAAAGCGTTGGACGAGTCATCGAAGTATTGCGATGGATTAAACTTCGAGATTAGGTTGACCTTATGAGAAAGCATGTAATGCTCGAGCTTTTGAGCGGCGAAGATCGAGGCGCAACAATGCTTTTCAATTGCGGGATACCTTATTTCCGTCGGCGAGTAAACGACGGCTTAGGTAGTAAAGAGCATTTTCTTTACCCTCATCATTGACACAGGCTAACGAGGCTCCGAGAGAGTCGTCTAAAGCCGCGGTATAAAGTATTAGCGGTCTACACGAGGCCGGGGCTGCTAGGACGGGAGGTGTCATTAAATATTGTTTAATGTCCTCGAAGGCCCTACGGCATTTCTCTTCCCAAATAAATTTGGCGTCCTTTCTAACTAGTGCGAGAAAGGCTGACACCTACCGACAAGTTTGAGATAAAGCGTCGAAGATATGCCGGCTTCCCTTGAAAAGATCGTAGTTGTTTTAAGGTTTTGGGAGGCGGCATTTCTAAGATAGCTTTAATCTTTTCCGGGTCGATTTCAATTCCACGATGTCGGACAACGAATCCTAAGAATTTCCGGAGGTGACGCCGAAGGCGCATTTTAAGGGATTCATCTTAAGGTTAAATTGTCTTAATCGTTCGAAAACAATTCTCAAATCATACAAGTGGTTGTCCTTTACTTTGCTTTTGATGACCACATCGTCCACGTAGCATTCGACTTGATTATGGATGAGATCATCAAAAATTCTTGTTATTGCTCTTTGGTAGGTTGCTCCTGCGTTCTTCAGTCCGAATGGCATCACTGTGTAGCAAAATACGCCGATCGGCGTTACGAATCGTTGTAAGCTTTTCATCTTCTCGGAGCCATTTTTATCCGGTTGTATCACGAAGATCCATCCATGAATGAGAATATTTCATGTGTCGAAGCAATGTCGATCATTAATTCCGGGATCGGTAGAGGAATTCATCTTTCGGACATGCCTTGTTTAAATCTCACGAAATCCACACAAATTCGATCCGACCATTCTTCTTCCCGATTGGTACCACGTTGGCTAACCAAGTCGGGTATTGTTCTTCACGGACAAATTTAGCGTCTATTAACTTTTTAACTTCGGCTATGACTTGTTGTTCGATTTCTAGACGCATTCTTCTGGGACCTTGTCTGACTGGGACGGAAATAGGATCCACTCCTAGCTTATGGACTGCGACCTCTGGAGCTAATCCTGGCATCTCATCGTAGCTCCAAGCAAAACAGTCTTTAAATTCCATTAATAACTTGATTATTTCTTTTGAGTCTTCTTTATTGAGTAAGGAGCTAACAAAGGTAGGTCTAGGCTCTTCGCTAGTACCTAAGTTAACTTCCGTTAATTCATCTATCGTAGATTTGATTTCTTCTTCGAATTCTGGTGGAGCGTCTCCAATTTGTAAATCTTCGAGTTCGTCCATAGTTTCCACGCAGTTTTCATTAGATTCGCAAGTGACAACCAAGCAAAATTCAGTATCATCAACTGATCCTACTGTGCCGAATCCGAGTCCATACTTTGAATTGGGTGGACGACCGGAATTATTCCATAAATTTTCAAAACGTTGTGATTGACCTTTTGTCCATTGTCGAGGTAAGAAACCACGCTGAATTAAATTCTGAACACAGGGAGAGTACCACTCAAAAGGCAATTCCATTAATTCTGATGAAGTAGCATCTTCGAGTTGTACATTATTTTCAGTTTTGGAGGAAGAAGCACCACGGTAGAATTTGATTGGTTTTGCACCGCCGCTACGTACCTCTTTGACCACCATACCCTCGATCTTATTAGAATGGATTGGGGTTAGGGTCATAGTATGTACATAGTGGTTAATCTTCTCGTACATCGATTTGTATTCTTCATTCTTCTCATCTTCGAGAGGGATTCTGAATTGCGGCTTCTTCGACTTATTGTCGGCTGCTTCTTGTTTGATTTCTTTTTCTTCTTGGAACTATCTTCCCGATCGACATTGATGGTTGGTTTCTTACGTCCAGTCATCCTAACGTCTCTACCACGGCCTCGTCCCCGGCCTCGACCTCGGATGCGAGTTGTGGAGAAACCTTCACCATCTCGCCGTAAGGGAGTGGTGAGTGGCTGTTGGACTAGAATTTCGAGTTCTTTGTCGTCCCGAACTTTCTTTGCTTCATTTGTTATGGTATCTCGGAGAAGATCGTTTTCTTCGGTGGCGCATAATAAGTTTGCATCTTCATGGATTCCGATTTCATGTACGGAGAACGGTTGTAAGTCACCTTTGATGCACTTTGTTCCCCTCCATCGTAGTATTTGATGCAACGATGTAGAGATGATGGTACCATCCTGTTTTCATGTATCCATGGTCGGCCCGGTAGAGCGTTGAATGACGTTTACGAATCGATTATGTGAAATTTCGCGGTTGTCTTTGCTAAGTCACCGGTCTTCATCGGTAGCGTTATTGATCCGAGGGCTCTTTCTCCTTTCGATTGAATCCTCTTAATAACATTTTTTACGCCTCGAGCTCGCGAGCATCGATTTCCAAGTATGCTAGCGTTCGAAGATTCATTATATTGATTGATGCTCCTGGATCCACCAATACTCTGGAGAGTGTAAACTTCCCAATTATAACTGAAATGTACAACGGTCGGTTGTGGTCTGCTGTCCCAAGTAGTAGGTCGTTGTCCGTGAAGGTGACACCTCGTTGTTCCTTTAACGAGCAAACCTCATCTAAGGACTCTCCGGCCATTTGAGCTAAGCAAATTTCTGGATCAAGTAAGGCCTTGATCAGAGCTTCTCTCATCTCTTTTGATAAGATGAGAGCGTCGTAGATGCTCAGTTTGGCTGGTAGTTTCCTAAGATGGGCTAGCACGTTGTAGTCCACTTTGTTTTCATGTGCATCGTTTTCTTCTCGAATGGGTATTTTTTCTGACGGGGTTGGTTCTTCTTGAACAACCACACGCTTTCCTTTGTCTTTTGGACCCATTCTCGGAGGTAGAACTTTTCCACTCCTTAAGTTGACTTCGTAATTTCCTCCGAATCTATTGTTGAGCTTGCGGTGTCTCTTCTTGAATCGGAATGACGGGCTCTTCGGATTAGCTTCAGAGTACGAAGGCTCTAACTCTATTGTGATTGGGGCTCCTCGAAACTCGCAGATAGATTCGTTGCTTGTTGAACTCTCGTAGCCTCCTTGATGGATGTCTTCTTCATTATTTTGCTTGTCGAGATCGTGTATGATTTGAGAATTGTCGTTGGTATCGAAATCGATATCCGGATTACCGTTAGTTACGTAATCGTTAGAAACGATCAAAACGTAGCCAACGCCATCACCCTTATCATTATATGATCCCACCGAAGTGAGCGAGATAATCATACGAGTCGGGGGTTCGAGGGATTTCTCCCCGAATCGGAAACAACTATCCTAGGATAAGCGGCCCCTAGTCCAGCCTTAGGAATCTCGGTCCTCTCTTCTTTGTCGATTTTCTTCTTTTCTTCGATCGTCTCCTGTTGAGGTGGTTCTTCTATCGCAAGTGATAGTACCGAAGCTTAACGGGTTTCGAACTACGAATTGAAGCTCGCACCGAAGCGGTTTGGATCTTTGTCTAAAATCTTTTCGAAGACTTCGTCCAAGCGGTAGTCCATCCATCGTCGGTCGTATAGGGATCCATCGGAATGATGGGATCAGTCGAGACAACATTGACGGAACCTCCTTTCTGGGGTTCCTTCATGTACTCCTTCGGGATCGTTATATTCCCTTTCCGAAGGTTGTCATTGAGCCAACTTTTGAAGGTAATACAATCTTCTATTTTGTGCCCAAGCATCTGGTGGTAAGGGCAAAAGTTGGGATCACCTTTCTTGTTGACTTCCTCCGGTCTTTTAGGCTCGACAGTTGGAAATGCGGGGTCTTCATCGAACTACGGAACATTTTCGGCCTCTGCTTCATTCTTGAACGGATATTCTCCTGCTCGAAGCTCCCTCGATGTACGTTGCGGACGAGGTGGTTGTTCATCTGCGGAGATGACTGATAGCTGGACCGGGGTTCTTGGTAATTCTGTTGTAGTTCTTCGCGGCCGTTACGGCGGTATTTGCATCGGTTGCTTGCCTTTGTCAGCTGCTGCAACGATCCGGATTTCTTTTATAAAGTCTTCATCGGCTTACTGCGTCCGTCTTGTCGGCGAAACTTAATTGCTTCGCCTCTTCTTGCAAGCTTCGGCCTTGCTTAACAACTTCTCGAAAGTCTTAATAGTGAATCCTTTGAGGAGAAGTGCTATCGGGCCGTGAATGCTTTTGAGTAAGATGCCGACTGCATGTTGCTCTTGTAGTTGTGGTTCACACTTCATGCTTAAGTTCCTCCATCGAAGTATGTAATCCACTAAAGTTTCATTCGGCTTTTGTCTCTCTACCACTAAATCACCTATAGTGATGTGGTGCTGAGCTCCGGCGAATTGCTTGATGAAGAGGTTCTCTAGCTCTGAGAATGTCTTTACCGAACCATTTGGTAATTCGCATACCGGTCGAAGGCGATTCCCGACGGACTGCCGACGAAGCTGTCGGAAGAGTAATGCATCGCTCCCGCCGGCATTGCAACAAGCCGGCACGAAAGTGTGCCACATGCTTGTCGGGGGTTCCGGTTCGTCGAAGGTCTTGAACGGAGGTGGTACGAAGCCTTTCGGGTATTGGACAACGTCGAATTCTTCGGGTAAGGTCTACCCATCCGAATGGATGTCCCGCTCTTCGATTGTGCTAAGGCTTCTCGCACTTCGTTGTTCCACCAAGTTCTTGATATCCTTTTCGGGAATCATACTTTGTGTTGCATCCTTCTTTAATTGATCATCCCCGTTGACGGATGTAATCTCCTTTCCTCCGTCTACAATGTGAATGACCTCTGGGGGTGTCTCTCTATGTGGTTGTACTTGACTCTGGAGAGTGGCTAGAGCTACGGCCATTTCTTCCATCCTTTTCGCCATTTGAGCGATCGTGTCGTCTTTTTCCTGAAGCTGCCTTCTCATCAGTTCTGGCTCCTCTCTTTCTGCGGCTGCAGGAGCACCTTGCGAAGCTGCTGAAGCTCGTGTCTCAACCATGTTGATTTCTGCGTATTCGTCGTCCATGAATTCCGATGAATCAATTTCGTCTCCGAACTTTTCTTCTCTTTCTTTTGCCGATCGTCGGATATCGGTTCTCGACTTTTCCATGGCATCTTCTAGCGGGGCTTTACGTGTGTCTTCGTGGTTGTCGTGCGATAGTCTGTCGGGTCCCCTTCATCGCGGTAGCACTTTCTTCGATTCGAGTCTCTGGCGAGACTTTCTTTCTCGAGCTCGTTGTTTCGATCTCAGTCGCCCGGTAGTGGGACGCCATACCATCCTTCTAACGGCGGAAGGTCTAGGACCGGATGGTGCAGTCGGCCAAATCTTGGAAGGTGGTATCCTCCCTAATCTGTAATCACGAGACGACAACGGGCGGACTAGCCTTCATTCTTTTACTTGGCTTTTACTGTCATGATGGCGGTTTCTACTCGGGGCCGAGACGGGATTTGAGCGGCACCCGCCACATCCTTCGTAGAATTTACGATACGGGCGGTTTTCCTTCTTTGCTAACTTTTCTACCAAAGTTTGCGGTCGAGCAAACGGCGTAGTTCTAGTTCTTTTCTTGCGGCTATCGTTGTAATATGCGGGTCTGTGGTAATGTGGCGACAATCTTGCGAATATTTTCTTCATCTTCTGCGGCGGAGAGGGGATGAAACACGCTTCCTCCCAAGAGTGGTATGTATTCGAGCAGCGGTGTATATTCGGCGGTTACGGAATTTCCTCTAGGAAAGCAATCTCGGCGGCTACGGCTTCTCTAGCGATCCTTCTACTTCGTTTCTTCTTTGGGTCCTTGTTAGTGACGGAATCTTTGAGCCGGACCCGATTTCGAAAACGGAAGGTCTTACGGGAAGATCCGTACCCTCCACGGTAACGGGTCCATCATAATTCCGGATTCCTTTCCCCTTTGATTTGGCGAAGGTCGGGGTAGGTGCGAAACAACTAGACCGGTGGGGGTAGAGATAACGGTCCTTCTATGGACATCGGTACTCCTCTTAGTCGGGATCCTTTGCAGGGGAGGGAATTCTTGGGTCGACCTGAGGTTGAACTCGAGCGGCGGCTCCTCGGCTTCGGATACCTTGTTCATCGGTGCAAAGAGGAGACGTCGGTGATCTTGACGTTCGTGTTTTCAAATCCTTGTCCAAATCGGATGATTCCATTGTCGGGCGACTCATCCTTATAGACGGCGAGGTCCGAGTCCATTGGTGAAAGAGAAAATCGGTTTCGGGGCTTCCATTTCTGCGGGGTAGATTCGGTTGTCGGTCCCGAGTTATGCTTCTTTTCTTTAGGACGAAAAGAAAGGAATTGAAAAGAGTCCGAACTCATTCATGTTCATGTATTTATAAGAAGGAATCACTTATTAAAAGAATCACTTATTAGAGAGTATGTTTATTTAGAACGGAGTGTTCAAAGGTGTAGAGAAGGTAAGGAATGTGAATCGGAGTTGGAAAGGAAAAGAGAGTCTTAAGCAAGACTTCTCGACTCGAAGGATCACTCCTAAACTAACACCTATTGGGGGTCCACCCCACCTCAGAAATGAGGTAAAAGGATCTCGGAACCTCTCTGTTTAGAGGTGTCTAAACAGTGGCTCCTAAATCCGAGAGGATGTTGGTTATACTTGTTCAAGGTAGAAATGAACATAGTATCCCAACGGAAAGAAGGGTAGTTTGATCCATAAGGGACATGGATGCACTTCGCCGATTTTTGAAAGCGAGAATTGTCGATTAGAATGGAGAGAGGAATCAGTCCCCGGTGAGTCGCCAGAAGTTGTCGGCACTATTTTTAGGTTGTGTGATATTTTTAAAAAGGGGTCGCCTAACAGAAGTTGTCGGCGAATTTTAAATTTAGTTTAGATAAATAATTTGAAAAAGTAGTATTTGATTTTGAAAATAATTTTAAATTTGAAGATTTTAAGATATGAAATCAAACCGATCTCACATCCCGAATAGTTTATATAAACGAGCACCGCACCACAAGCCGTGTATCTATCCCTAAGGATAGACACACGGCTTGATGGTGGGGCTCGGTTAAATAAACTAGAAGATTTGTGACATCCGTTTGGTCTGCGAACCAATTTTATAAGCCGACAAATTCCCCTGCTTAATATAAGAACATTAAACAGGGTTTATATTACCTGGGTTCTTTAAAATTCCCTATAAGGGCAAGCCCCTATAGTTAATTACATCTTAAGTGACGGAAATCACCTAAGAAAACTCTCGATAATAATCAATAATTTGCTCTCAAGAATTTCAAAGTTTAAGTTTTCGAGGATTGAATTTTGGAAATCTCGATAGGGAATGTATCGAGTTTGGAACATTTTATTTTGGGAATTCAAAGGAAGAAAAGTAGGAGAAATTACGGATTCAAAGTGAACTTCGATAATTTCCCGACTACCCTATTGTTTGGCTTGGATTTAGGAAAGTCCTAATGTTTATTTAATGTTTTAATCTTGCCGATTTTAATTAATTAGGGCTTATATTCATATGATAAAATCATACGAAATAGCACTGGAAGATGTGAGGGTTTATATCGTATCGGACGACTACCTCGGAATCCTAAGGCCGGTTAGGGCTTAATTTGCAATGCAAATGCACAACGAAGAGTTGAGGATTTATGTTGCACTAGGCGAACTACCTCGAAGTCCTATGGCTTTGGTGTTTAATTCTAGGAAAGTTTTCTTCGAAGTAGATTCAAATTTCTGCTGACGACGATGGCCGTGCTGCCCACCATGCTCCAGAGCTCCTTGTTGTTGCGGAGGTTTTAGTTTTAGAAATCATAAATCGGGAGATGAGAAAAGTGTTTTGGTTTAGAGAAGTCTTAATTTCCAGTATTTTTTTGTTTTAATTAAAACAAATCTTAAAGTTGATTATAACAACACCGGTTAAGATCCCACGGTTCCATCCTTCGGCATCATTATTTTTATCGGATTCACTTAGTCCGGATGAATTTGCTAAACTCAGTTGAATGAGTTCCACACTTTCATTTAGGCCAGTGGGAAATCCCGTTAGCAACACGTAGGTTACATCATCCGAGGTATTCCCGATCATCCAACAGGACGTTTTAATTTAGTTGTAATTGTAGTTTTGTATTCTGTTTGTGATTAAATTTTTGAGTTGTCTTATATTTTGAAATGTTGTGGAGGTGAATTTTATCTTGTAGTGTCTTTTAATTTTGTTATGGGTTTCGGTTTTGGTTTCATCTCTAAAGGTGTAGGTTTTCATGCAATCGTTGTTTATCGTACAAGAAAAGTAAGTGCGATGCGATTAAATAAATTGCCGTAAAGTAAATCGCAATAAAATAAAAGCGTCACTGGAGGGTCTTCACGTCATCCCAATTGCACTTAAAACACGAGTTAGAATATTTAAGCAAGTTCCTAGGTAAAGTGTAAGGGAAAGGGTTATGGTTTTTTACCAAATTCTAATCCTATGTTAGTCATTTCTATGACGTCTAGGTTCTTTGTGTTCTTGGTTTGAAGACGATTTTCTTCATCGAAGAACAATTAAGTTCATTTGTTCTTATGAATATCCTATCATATTGAGGAAGTGCTTAAGAAGAATCTTAAACATCTTTTCGATATTCTTAGGATTGTTTTAAGTCCAAATGAATTTAATTGTGTAAATGAATCGATCGTCCGAGGTTTTCAAGTTTTGTTAACTTGCTCGATTGAACTAGGACATTTGAATATCCTATAAGTGAAGTAACGTTTCATTTTATATTCGTTTAGGAGTTATGATAACTAAAGCTCTTGAGAGCTAAATTGGTGTTAAATGGTTTGTGATTCAAATTTAAGTTCAAATTAATGATTTAAGTTTGGAATAGTGTTCGAGTTATCTTAGATTTATTTTTGAGTTCTTTATGTCTTAGGTGATGTTATTTAATTCAACTTAATTTAATTTAATTTAATTTTTAATTTAATTTAATTTAATTCGATTTAATTCAATTTAGTTTGATTTGATTTAATTTTTAATTTAATTTAATTTAATTTAATTTAATTTAATTTAATTTAATTTAATTTAATTTATTTAATTTAATTTAATTTAATTATTTAATTTTATTTAATTTAATTTAATTTAATTTTATTTATTTAATTTAATTTATTTAATTCATTTAATTTAATTTAATTAGTTTATTTAATTTAATTTAATTTAATTTAATTTAACTTTTAATCTTAATTTAATTTAATTTAATTTTAATTTAATTTACTTAATTTAATTTAATTTTTAATTTAATTTAATTTAATTTTAATTGAAATTTTTGAAAGAGTTTAATGATTTAATTTTAGTTTAATGATTAAGTCTTTTAATATTTTAAATTTGAGTTATCATTTTAATTAAGAGTTGAATATTAATGAGATGATTAATTTAGGGATTTTTAAATTAAAGAATAAATTTCTTCCTAATAATATCCTTATTTTAATAATTCCGATTTTATTATTCTTCCAAATTTAATCGATTATTTAATTAAAGTTTAATCATTTTAAATTGCTTAATGGGTTTCTACCCTTCAATTACTAAATTTCAATCATCCAAATCAGATTAGGATCAAATATTTTATTTTTTAATTTTTTTATTAAACCTAAAGTTTTAATTAAGGGTTAAAGTTTTAATTACAATTTTTGCCCTTTAAGCTTAATAATTTCATAACTCACTAAATTGAACTCAAATGAACTTGAAATTTTTATGTGACTTCACTCATATGTCAATAAAGACATGAGAGGAGAAAATGTGATTTTTCTGTATTTAATTTATTTATATAATTATTTTTAGTAGAAAATAGAGATTTTCAAGGAAAATTTGATAACATGACCAAGGAAAGTTTCTGTCCTTAAGAAAATTAGGGGACATTTCTAATGACCAGGGGACCACTTGGACCAATTTTGGTGATTTTTTGAATTATATTATTTTTATTATAATTATTTTAAGTTTTAGAGTGTTAATTAATTTAAAAATAAAATAAATGTTGAAAAATGAATTTTATATTTTTCAAAAATCTCTCTGATATCAAAGAAATCAGAGAATCAAATTTTGCAATTTTCTGATTTTTATATGATTTATTATAATTATTTTAGTGAAAATGCTAGAAAACACATTTTTTTAATTTTAAAATTACCCTAGAGCTTTAAAATTTAATATCTTACTAAATAGACCTAGGAAAAATATGGGATTTATTCCTAAGTGATTAAAATTCAAAATGTGACATTTTGGTGAATTTTATTATTTTTGTGATTTTTATTATTTTTTAATTATTAAAAATATTAAAATAATATTAAAAATCAACTTTTTTATAAAATTGAAATTTTAATTTTCTCAAACTCCCCTGATATCAGAGAGACTCCAAAACCAATTTGGTGAATTTTTGAAAGGTATTTTGAAAGTTATGAATTTTTAAAGTTTAAAATGACTAAATGGCTTAATCGACCCGATTAGTGGGGCTAACCAAGTCCAATTGACCTCAAATTTTTATGGTGGGTTCCTCTGATCCTAAAGGTCAGTGGAGAATTGATTTCAAGTCAATTTGATGTATGGTTAGCTCTAATTAATTAGAGACTTATTTTGGGTGTTTAAGCCAATTAGGGTTGTTTAAAATGAACTAACTCAAAACCTATTTTTCCTAGGGTTCTCTGGTCATAAGGAACATCACCAAATTTTCCTAGAATTTATTTCACAACATGCTATTTATTGGAATTAAAAATACTCAAAACAGTGACATGGATTTGAAAAATCAATAACTCTTCATAGGGATGGCCTCTGACTTTGGAAAATTCAGGGAATGTTCCCAAATTCGGAGGCTTCAAAATCCCTATGGTCTCATGCCATGGTGAATTGTATACATGTATGGAGAATTAAATGTATGCAGAGAGTAAATAAATTACTAAAAATAAAATTCTTGATGAAATTAAATGATTTCTTTTCCACATTATTCTCCTCTGTTCACTGAGCAAGAGGGTATTTTTCTTTTATTTTTCTGATTTTCCTACACAAAGTTATGAATTTTCCAAGTTTAGGGAATTAAATAAATAGAAAAATACCCTAATTTTCTATTTATCCACGCGGCGCCGCGTCATCCTCGGCATCTCCGAACTCACACGCGTCGCGCTCCCATTCGACGCCGCCATCTGAGTCAGCAGCCCGGGCCCCGCGGTTCTCGTACCGTCTCTCGGTCCGACGCCATCCCGAGCCGTCCGTCCGCGCGTGTATTAAATGGACGGCATCCAGTTCATCGTCCCGAGCGTCCTCGCCCAGAGCGCGTCCACACTAAATCCCTAAGATCTCACTCGATACTCGACGGATTTTTATGTTCTTATGCTCTATGGATTCGTCTTGAAGAGACGAACACATCTATACGGTTATCATGCATTGAAATTAAGGCATTTGAAATGGAGAATCTCCGGAAGCTCGGGATGAAGAATTAGTTCAAACCTTTGCTCGGAGAAGTGTGGCTTCGATCCGAGAGTTGTTGCACCTTCGATTGGATCCCGGCAAGCTCCGGATGAAGTCTCCTGGTGCAGTGAATTGTCGAGATGTGATTTCGACCAAGCCCAGATCACAAAGCTTGGAGGCTGGAGCAAGCTGGGTGGCTCTGGAGATGGGGCTTTTGCTGGTGGACACCTTCCCTTGGTACGGTGAAGAGTAGAACCAATCAATTTGGGGATTAGCTCACTTGTGGAGAAGTGTCCTGGTTTTGGGTGGAATTTCGACTACGAAATTGAGCTCGCGAGAGAAGAAATGGCGGGGGGATCTCACTTGGGGATCAAGTGCTTCGTGTATGGGGAGGAGTCTGGAACAATTTTGGCAGAGTTTCCTTAAGGTTTTGTTTTCAGCTCTCCCATGGCCGAGAGGGGTGGAGTTTAAATAGGAGAGGGTGGAGGGCCTCCCAGGGGGAGTTAGGGCTTGGGATCAGCTGCTCTGGTGAGGAGAAGAACGTACCGTGGTGACCAGCTAGGCATGGGGCGGCTCGAGCGAGGGAGAATTTCAATGTTGGCTCACATGTGAGCTCTCGGCCATGGTGTTTTCCGGCGGCTCGGTGGCTGGCCGGCCGGGCATTGGTCACCATCTTGGTCGGGGAGGTCGGGGCTGGAGCTTAGTGCGATCGATTAGCATTGGCCATGTGTAAAGGGTTTGATTTAGATGGAATGGGGGCATGGCTAAATTTGGACCTAAATGGGTCAACCCCCATTTGGGCTAGGTGCACCACCCGAGGCCTGGTTTTGGCTGAGGAAAAGTGATTTGGCTCGGCATAATCGGTAGGGTCGAGTCACCATCCAAGCACGATTAGGCATAAGCATGGTTAAGGGGAATCATGGGAGTGGTTAATCACCTTTAGGAATTAAGGAAAGAGTCTCCTCCTTTTGCCCAAAATGGCATGGTGACATGTAAAGAGGCTCTCATGGCTTGCATATGGCTTGTGCATGGCTCCATGGCTCCATTTGGCTTGGGAAAAGGTTGGGTCAATTTCATAAAAATGGGTTTTAAGAATTTTGGATATTTTGGTGAAAATTTGCATGAAGCTTGATTTGGAATGGTTTAATTGATGATTTTGAAACTTAGGGGTGATTTTGATTAAATGGATGATGAAAGGAAGTGTCATGTGGGCTTTGGATGAATTTGGGCTTTTGAATTTGAAGGGAGTGGGCTTTTAGGAAAGTTTAAGGGAAATGGGCTTTTTGATTTTAGGATGGGCATTTGGGTAAAGATTTTGTGAAAGGCCTTGTCAAATAAATGTCATAATTGGTTTATGGATGTTCTATGAAGGGCTTGGAGTCAATTTGGTGTGATTTGGAGTTGAATTGGTTTGAATTTGGGTTTATTTGGTAAGTGGGCCTATATGGGTCCAAGTGGGCCAAGTTGGGCCAATGTTGGGCTAGGGTTGAAATTGATGTAAAATTAATGTTGAGAAATATTTATGGGAGTGTTTCAAAGAGGTTTTGACTTTGGTTGGGTTTTGATTTTGGGGTTTGGGCTCATTTGGGTTAGGTTTGGGTTTAGGTCAAAAATGGGCCTTTTAGCTTTGGGTTGAATTTGAGTGGGATTTGGGTCTAATTTTTGGGCAAATCATGTTAGTGTTTTGTTTGTGGGAATATTAAGGAAGATTTAGAAAAGGTTTGGGGTTAATTGGAGTTGAATTGGGTGAGTTTGGGTTAAGTTTGGGTCATGGGTCCAAATTGGGCTTTAAGGCCAAAAGTAAAATTGGATCCAAATGTCAATCAAATTAGACTTGGATTTGGTCTAGATTGGTGTTGGGAATGTTGAATTGAAGTTTAGAATTGAATTGGACCAGAATTTGGGTCAATTGGGTAGGTTTGGTTTGACATTGGGTTCACTCTAGGGTTAAAATGGGTCGAATTGGGGGTTTTGACAAAAGTAGGGTAAATTGACAAAATTGGCCCATGGTGTAGTTGGACAAAATGAAATTGGGAATATTTGGGATTTTCTGGAATTTTCTGGGAATTTTCTGAATTTTTGGATTTTTGGGTCAAGAGGGGTATTTTGGGTATTTGGAGGGTATTGGGAGGTTTTCTTGGAATTTTTGGTATTTTTGGGTATGGATGATCAATTTAAGTGATGTGGAAATGTTTGGGATTGATTTTGGAGAATTTTGGGTAATTTGGAAATTTTTGAGAAATTTGGGTAGTTTGAGGTTTTGGGTAGGTTAGCGGGTGTAGGGTCCGGGGGTCGAAAATTGAAAATTTGGGAAATTGAAGATTGGGTGGATGTAAGTGGAAAGAAGTCATTTTGGTTGAGCCATGAAGCCATATCAAGCCCATATGAGCCATGAAGGGACTCATTTGAGGCATCCATGTATGTTGTTCCTAACCTCTTAGCGAGGGCTTAGGGGTTAAGGACCATCCATGTGAATCACCTACATGAGTCGGGAGGTCAAGTCGGGTATGGATGTGGTTTTAGGAGGTGTGTGGAAGTGTAGTGTGTAGGTGTAGTGTGTGTGCGAGTCGACCGCTTCACCGGACCGAGACCGCGAGAGGCGGTCCTAAGGCCGAAAAGTCTATAGGAACTCATCCTTTAAACTTCCACATTTGATTTCAACCCTCCAGGTGATTAGGGGTCTATAGTCGAGTTTGTGGAGTTTGCGGGGAGTTTAGAAATAGTTTGAATTTCTAAAAGGTGGGTCCCGATTCTAATCCTCTAAGATAGTCGAAAGGAAAAGCTGAAAGCTAGATCCTAAGTACTAAAGAGAAGAAGAGAAGACCTCATCAAAAATGAGGTCAACAGGATTGAAATTTATTATGGGTTTCAGTGGCAAAATTAGGGTTTCTTAGTGGTGGAGGTGGCCTAGGGATGGGAGCAAGAGGATTCAAGTGTTATCTAGGGAGCTCAGTGCACACCTAGGGCTCTCAGGTTCTTTCCTTATATAGCCATGGGAGAGGTGGGGGGAGCTTGGCATGGCGTGGAGATGCTTGGGCGGCTCCTCAGAGCATGTTGATAGAATTTTTAGAAGCTTTTGGTAGGGAAACTGGTGCATTCCCCATTTTCCATGTATTGGCCTTAGTAGTGCCAATGAGAGTGAAGGTGGCATGGAGGAGGGCTTGGTTTGATTGCAGAGCCTTTTGGTGGGTAGTGAAGACTAGATTTGGTCTTGTCTTGGATCCCCAAGGCCTAGTTTGGTCTCCCCAAAGATGAGTCATAGGGTCCATGACCATGGTGCCATGTGGCCTCCCCGCATGGTGAAGTGAGTGGTTTTGTCATGTAGTGCTTGGATTTTATTTGGGTTGTCTTGTAGTGTCACACACATGTCATGATGGGTGGTCTTAGGCCATAGATAAACGAATAAGAATGGGCTATGGGCTTCATGGGCCATGGGCTTTAGGTTGGATTTTACGGTTTTGGGCTTAGGCTAATGGGTTGGATCTAGCCCAAAATTTTGGCCCTAATGGAATTTCATAATCTTCCTAAATAGTTAATTAAGTGAACTATGGGATTTAACCCCATGGTGCCAATTGGGTTCACCACATGGTGTGGTGTCATGAACATGTTGGGTGAGGTTCAATTGGATGGGAATGTGGTCAATTGGCCAAGATTTGACCAAATTTGGGCTAGGGCCAATTGATTTTGACCATCCCAATGGGCCACCAATTTTTGGGGTAAAAAAGGTAGGGTTGTTTTTTAGGGTTTGATGAGGTTTGAGGAGTCTTTGGTGATGCTAGGGATAAATTTAGGTATACCTTCTCAAAAGGTGAACTTCATGGTTAGGTGGTTCCTAGGGTTCATAGGACGGTTCCTAAGGTCTTGAGTTGATTTGAGTGACCCGGGGCATGCCTTCTGTTGCCCGCTTGGGTTCCTGACCTCATCAAAACACTAGACCAACTCAACCAAAGGTTGAGAGCTTCGGCTTGCCCTGATGAGGCCGAAGAAAGCACAACCCTAGTCTAAGGTCATGTGCAAGTAAGTGGGGTGGGTCTTCACAAAAGTGAGGTCGACCGTGCTCACTTGTGTTGCCCACTTGTTATTGCATCTAATACATTGATATATGATTTGAAATGTCATATGACAATAATGAAAATTCTTTTAAATTTTCATAAACAAATAAAACTAATTAATCTAATTAAGGTTCCTTGCATCAATCTAAAACAACGTAAAAAAACTTCACAAAAATGAAACATAAAAAAGACAACAAAAAAGATTTCAACATATTGATTATCAAACATTAAAGAGAAATTGATTTTTTCTTTTATTAAACTTTACATGCATACCACATAATTCCTATGAATTTACAAATCTAACATGATTCCAGAGACAAATGATGCAACTACTCAAAAGTAACCATTTAACTAACCAAAATCGGTAAAACACTGTGGAAAATTAAGAAAACAATGTGTCAATAAATCATTAAATAACAATCAATAGAAAGCTAACATTTAGGTTTGAGGAAGATGTGAAAGCTAAAAGAAAGAGAATTTATCAACTAGATATAGGCATTGACAAGCTTCATAAGTAAATGAAAGTCTCAGAGGGTGCGGGATGGGAGGATGACGGGATCAACTCAACAACCAAGGATTTGCTAGTTTGCTATTGCATAGATGGAAGTCTCGGAGGGAGGAGAATGACAGGATCAACTTGGCGATGTTCTCAGTTTGGGAAAGAAACAACAGGAACCCTTGGACTTGGGGGTGGATGGGTGTGGGGAGCGCTATGGTAGGAGACTCGAGGGCAACAACAGAAATGATAGGTGAACTCAGTGAACCACTAAATAGTATTCACATTCACATTGCTATTAACTCACTGAACTATGTTTGCGAACCGAATCTTCGAAATTACTAAACTAAACAGTGCTTAAACGTCACTTTGAATCTACTGTGGTTCAAAACACCAAAACAAACAAAGCCTTAAACTTTTCTCTCCCTTGAATTGGATTCTAAGCATAATAGTATTGTTATAGTTCCGTGATTGTGTGGAATTTGGATTTTATGTTGATAGTTCAACTTTCTTCATGCAATTTATTTCTAAACTGATCAATTAGGATGTTAAAATGGGTTTACAAGAATAAGCTAGTGGAACAATTATGATAACCTACATTACTCTAAAAAAGAATATTATTATTATTATTAAGATAGTGCGAATATGTAGAGAAATTTGCAAACATTGAGGTTTTTTGCACAGTTCAGGGACTAACTCTAATATGAAACCTCAATTTTTGTATGATCAGAGGGGCTAAGAAAAATTGTTGATCCTTATTATCAACTACATTAGAGTCACTTAAATAGATCTAACTTGCATATGACCAATTCATTGGAGGTTTTCTATCATGTGTTCAAACTCAAAACAAGTTTTAGGATTTATTTTTTACAAAATTTAGAATTATAAACTTAAAAATCACCCAAATTTGAATTTTCATGTCAAGACCCAAAATCAATAGACTAGAATTTCTCTAGAGTTTAGAAGTTCGCTTGTTTCTCATGAGATTGATGTAGAGACTCAGTTTGGTGTACTACTTGGTCGACATTTATACTTGTGCGTTTTATCAGTGCACGTATCAATTTATAAGCACCGTTGTTGAGGATCGATGTTGAAATTTTTAATTTCAGGAAGATTCTAGTGGAATCGTAGGATTTAGATTTAAAAATTATTACTTCGTATTTTATTTTAAAGCTTATCTGTTATTTTTCATGTTAAAAAAATCAAAATAATTGTTTCTTTTTATTCCAAATTTTATTTTGAATATTCTTCAATTTCACTTATTGACAGTGAATTTTGATCGTGTCATGTGTTTCCTGCATTTTAAAGTCTCTCTCACTTGCTTTCTTTAGGCTTGCTTGCATAGGATTAGACCGTTGAAATTGTGCCTTGCGTCCCTAAATTAGGAAGATCCATAAATAAAAAAATAAAAAAATAAAAAAATAAAAAAACCCAAAAAACTAGAAAAAAACACAAGAAAAAAAAATTAGAAGAGATGGCAAACCTTGAGAAAGGGAATATCATTCCT
Organism: Papilionanthe hookeriana x Papilionanthe teres; assembly: GCA_022702705.1. NCBI lineage: Eukaryota > Viridiplantae > Streptophyta > Magnoliopsida > Asparagales > Orchidaceae > Papilionanthe > Papilionanthe hookeriana x Papilionanthe teres. The sequence goes on along the minus strand of CM040429.1, from coordinate 24,063,189 downwards.
AGAACATTTAGGGAATTTGCCAACCTCATGGTAGATGAAATCCATGGGAGTATTAATAATCGTGTCATTCATTTGCTATCACTCTGATCATCCAAAACAATTCATTCAAAGGCTCACCTGTAGAAGGCCCTAATCTCCATAACAACATTAATGGTTTGTTTCAGACTTGATTGAACTTGGACTGAAACAATTTTAATATCATTGGGTTCGTCTTGTTGATATGTTTAGTTTGATTATAAATTTACAGAAGTCGGGGCTATGAATGAACTTGAATTTGAATCTATAATATTCATTATTCAAATGAGGTTTTGAGTTTCGTGCAAAAGGTTAAATTTTTTTCTGCGAATGCATGAATGTTAATAATTTTTCATTACATTATTAAAGCTTTCCTTTTTATTTCAATTTTTATAAAAAATATCATTAAAAATGTCATCTTTGTAAAACTTTTATTAAAGAAGATGAACGTAAAGCATAAGTACTCGATATAATCAGAATTTGATCTCGAATTAATAAAATATTATCATCGAAATCAACTAACATCATTGACAGCTGATTCCAATTTGAATATTACAACTAGAAATAAAATACTCAATTTTTCTTTATTATTTTTTTTCATATAAGTTGACATAATAAAAAAAGAAAACAATGCAATAGACAATGAAAAAACATGAAAAAGTCTTTGCGAGTGAGATATGTTCATACATATATGTAGATATAATATTTGGGCATTTACATACATGCAACCCAATTTCCAACTAACCTAAACTTCATTTCTCACAGATACATCTGTCTCGCGGGTGTCTTTCATATCCTATTAAAAATATTATTATTTTTATTTTTAAAACGCGATGCCTCGTTTTATGCATAAACAAAGTGACATATATATGTGCATATGTCCACGCGTGTGTGCCTAAATATTAAATTTTATATGCCAGAAAGTCAACGATGGTAGGGTGATTATTTAGTGTCATAGTATTGCATGAGAACCAAGCACACACTCAGATAATTAAAGAGAAGTAAGCAAATGAGACGACTCAATCTTTACGTGGAAAATCCTAGAAAGTGAAAAAAAAAACTATAAAGTCTAGCCCAGTTGAAATAATCCACTATAAATGGTGAGTATACATGTTCACTCTTTTTCTGAATTATAGAAGATGAAGTTACAAAGTTAAACAATGTAAATGTATAGCAATAGTACATCGATAATAGTCGTATTTTGGTTTAATGAAGGTGGTGCTTGGTGACTACAAGCTGCAAGGTTTTTAGTCGATTGCTATAGAAGTAGAAGTTCGTCGTGAGTGTTATAGACTGTGGCTACAACACCAACTTATTGTATAGAAACCGAATTGCTTAGAGTCGTAGTGATGTTGCGGTAATGAATTTAGCGAATTTAGCTCAAAGATTGTCAATCACTCGAAAATTGATTAGAATTTTGGTTTAGATCAAAATAAATGAGTCAACTTACGAGCCAAAACTTTGGATCAAATTATTTACGAGCCCATTTTGAGTGGACCCTAGCTCGAATCAAAATCAGATCATTAACTTCTATATAAACATGTCATAATGATGAGTTGTGATGATGTTTGTAGGCTGCAATGGTCAAAGTAAGAAGCTGCACAAGTTGTGAGCTACATATGTCATATTTAGTCACATAGGTCATAGTGGCAAGCTATGATGACGTCAAAATTGCACATGGGCAGAAGTCAGGAGCTACAAGAGCTATTAGGCAAATTGGCTGAAATTATTCTCATAGTTCTGAAAATATTCGTTGATCGCAGGGGCATGATTCAGGAGTTGCACAAGATGTGAGCCAAATTGGGCGTACTTGAACACATAGATCGTAGTGGTGAGTTGTGATGATGTCTCTAGGATACAAAAGCTGAAGTCAGGAACTCTATGTGATGTAGACCACGTAGGTCACTGTTGGTCACGTAAGACATAGTGGTGGGTTACAAGAAGAGAGCTTTAGGAGTCAGAAGAAAGTCATCTCATTCGAGATACATCGTTACACCGTCTTTGAGACACGTTGAATTGTATGTGGTGTGTGTTGTTACACCGTCATCGGGTGTGTTGTTGCACCGTACATGGTGCATTATTACACTGTCTTTGGGAGGTGGTGTTGCATTATATGCGAAGTACGTTGTTATGTAGGATTTCTTATTACTCTACAATATACGTCAGGATTCCACAGAGCACGCCATGATTCCGCATTTGCAACAGCCAGGGGCAGTCGACGATGGCCAGCTGGCGTAAACAATCGCAGATGACTGCATGAGTGAGAGGGTATTCACCAGATCAGAGATGCAAAAGAGATGTTGGACTTCAGCTCCTCCAAGCTTCAGTCTTTTTCTAGCTCAAGGTCTACCCCCTCTCAAGGGAGGTGTAGGCCTTTATTTATAGAGTGTTGGAGAGGCATCTCTACAAATAAGGAAAGAATTTTAGTCACTCTATCACTTGACTTGGAGATATTTCCTCGTCCGGATAAGCGATGCTAGAATTGGGCTATATGGACTTGTTGGATTCTTCTCGTCGAGATACTTGATTTTACTATTGACTTGTTAGATTTGAAATCCTTTTGACATTTCTATTAGATTTAAAATTTGGTTTAACGGCTTGATCTGACTCAGATTAGACCAATTTTTGTACCATTTGGTCTGTCTCATCAATTTGGCCAATTTGACATTAAGTTTGCTGATGTTGAAGTTCTGGATGATTTTTGATAGAGATTTGAACATTTTTTCATAAAATATTATTTTAAGATTCATGTCATGACTCGAAATTCATGCTTAATGATAATTTTGTTGAGACTATATTAATATGTTAGATATTTCAATACGTAAAAAATGAAATGTTATGTGAGTAATTGTTCCTGTAAAAACTTAAAATAATAATAATAATAAAGTTAACCTCTGCAAGTGAGATATATTTTTTTCACAGTCCTTGGAAACGAAGCAATCGTATAAATATTCCCTCCATCAAGTAATAAGTGATGGGCTGGAACGAAGTCTGTTCATTGGGTCCCATAAATGCTTACCTCTCACCAATCTAAATATGGGATTTTAGCTACGGGTTGCTTACTCAACAGCAGACAGCATTTCACCAACCTTCTCTCTACAACAATTAAAAATAATAATAAGAATATAACAAATTAATATAAATTTACTAGGTCAATCGAGCTCAATATATATAAATTATATTATCAAGAGATACACAATTTATATTTTTGCAGCTTTCACACTCCAATTCATATGCATTCGCATTTTACATTTATACCATCCGAATCTTTCCAAAGTACCTAACTAATGAAATACTCCTTTTCATGTATAAATAGAATGACATATTTGTAAAAATTAAAGCTTAGAGTGTTAAACCGCTAACCCGATTTGATGCTGTAGACATGTTAGCACCTGATATTGTTAAGGAGAAGTGCTATTGGTGGGCTGTCAATTCAAGTACTTAAAATTCCCAAAGTTTGAACGTCAACTCATGGAAGCAGTCAGTGCTCATCATCAGAAGTTTTCCACACGCCAAAACTTCTGAAAAAAATTAATTTTCTGACAACTAAATTTCATATTTACACATATAACACTCAAATATTTTATATCTTATTAAAAAAACAAATATTAAGAACGTTTAAAAAGTTAAATTCAATATTAAATTTCAAGTGCTGGATATATAAACAAATTAGAATTGTGGTATCGATGAAACTTTAATGGAAGAAAGAGTGGCAGGCAAGTCAATTAACCATTTTGGCTGAAGGAATTATAGATAACTTTTGTTTGGGAGATTTAAATGTGTGCCACGCAACTCTTGTTGTATTTACCCAAACTTCCAAGTTCACATCTATGACACCATGAAATGGCGTATTTCACATTTAAAAATTTAAAAGGTGATATTTTAGATGTGTGTGTGTGTGTAATCACAATTTTCTTTTATTTTTCGAGCAGGATGAGTGCTTGAATGTTGTATTTTGCGATTCTTTATTTTTTTTATTCTTCAAGTGTTACATGTATGTAAACTTATGTTTGTATAAATTAGTGTGTTTCACTTCTCAAAATTTAAAATAGTGATATTTTTTATAGGATATAAAAAAAATTGAGCGTTAGCAATCAAATAAAGAAAATATTTGCTGTATACATGTAAATATATAGTAATTTGATGATATGGATGTAAATATCCAAGAAAGTAACCCTAAACAATGTTAGCCTTATTTTTTTTTTCATGATTAAAGGTCATAGAAGAGATTATGAATAATCACATACATAACACTCAAAATTTTGCTATTTAAAAAATCACTTAAAATAAAATTTTAAAAAGTTTATTGATGGTTATATATATTTATATATATATATATATATATTGGTCAAGATGCCTAATGATGCAAATTATTGCCAAAAAAAAAAAGGATTTATTAATTCTCCATAAGATATTGCAGTGCAATGTTTGTCGTGAGTCTAAATAATTTAATAATATTGATGGTGACAAATAAGAATGGTTGTCGAATTTGATTTTACACGGAAGTCGTCGTATAAACTTGTAATTTCATTTAAGAACTATCAAATCAATGATGTCATATCAATGAGAATTCTTTTTTTTTTTTTCGACATTAATATATTTTGATATATGGTTGTTGTTTGATCTATAAAATTACGCTTGCTCATTAATAATATTTTTTAATGGCTAATCACTATTATTATTATTTTTTAACTTTTGAAGTAAGATTAGTGCTCAAATCCTGTAATTTGAAATTCTTTATTTTATCTACAACTAATTTGTTACGTGCTCCAGTAACAAATTCTTTTTAATTGACATAAATTATTTCAATAATATATTTTTTTTTTCATGATGTATATCATTTTTGAAAAAAAAAAAGAGAGAGATAATATTTAGGAAATTATGACCAAACCTCAATTAAAACTAAACATGAAAACGTTTGAAATTATTCATTTTTCTTTAGACAAATGTAATATAAGTTTCGTTTTATTATTTACATATTTTACTAATTTCAAAATAAATCTATTTTGAAATGTAATTGTTTTGATATCATTATAGCCCAAAATGTCATGTAGATCACGCTTTAAAAATGAAGCGTTGGTCCAATAGAGGAAAGGGAGTTGGAGAAAATGGGACTCAAGTAATATTAAATCTTTGGGAATTTATCCAATTGTCCTCTTTTCGTAAAAAAATGAGCCCCCCTATTTATAAGTCATAGGAATGACATAACAAATTACATGTTGTCTCTCATTTAGTGAGACATTATAGCCGCTTATGAATCATTACACCTTTACATTTTCGTACCTAACTTAGACATACTTTGACCCTATATCCGCTGTTGGTGTCATTCCATTTTTATAATTGTATTTGATATTGTTTCGTGTTTGTAACCGTCTTAGTCAAATTGCTTTGTGTTAATTCAGTTGGCCAAGAGTTGATCCGCCAACTGAAGGATTTACCGTTGCCTTCTCTGAAGAGATTTATTGATGTCATTGGGAAGGATTTTTCCATCAAGCAAAGGGCATGCTACCATAATCTAATACATAATTCCTTCGATCGATGAGCATGTATAAAAGGAATCTCTTCTTGATGGTTGTTGATCATTCTAATGTGAGATGTCGGTTGAGTATTCATCGACATGAATGCACTGTGTTCTTTGGTTTGGCTAGTCTTTCATTCGTTCGGCCCATGCTTCTACCTACTGGTGCAATGATAAATATTTTCACTTATATTTCTTTTCTCGTGTTACTAGTCGAATCTCCTAAAGATTCGTGCAATCATATTTCTAGTGTACATTATTAGTTCTAGATTCCTTATTTGAAAATGATAAATGTCATAAGAATAAGTTAATTAAATAACATAATTGTTTACGTAACAAGTTATAAATAATGTCAATAGTTGCACTCTTTGAATTTCGTGCCACCTTTCCCTATATATGGGGCACAATAACATAATTGTTTACTTCGAAGACATGCCCTTCTGGGGACGAGAGGAAGCAAAAACCTAAAAGTTCTCATCCTGCCTTAAAGAAGAGAGCTAGTGAGGAAGACCGGCTAACTGAAAAAAGGCTAGGAGAAGAGAGGAAGACAGCTGACACCAAAAGGTCGGTCGAAAGGAACACGCCCGATGAATATAAATCAATTAAACAACCGATGGTGAAGATGATGTGATTAGAAGCGGTCAGAGAATCATTCAACTCATTGCCACTGCTGAAGCTTAGGAGACGGAAAGGAGGGCATATTTCGGATGCCTCGTGTTTAGCTTTTGAGCCACTCCGCCAACACCAGGCTCAATTGCCATCCCAGAAGCAAGGATGATGGTTGCGCTAGTTTTGTTGGCAAAGTTCATTCTACTTCAACCTTCTGTTGGGGAGGTTGCTCAGAGCAACACTTCGCTTCCAGGAGAGGATCTAATCTGATTGGAGGTCATCCAAGTTGAGGCACCATTAATGGCAGGTGTCCCACTCTTGGCTTTGGTTGAAGGGGGTGTCTAGGGTAGTGCCTCCACCCCTTGCAGAAAGTTTCCATACTTCAGAGTTAGAGCGTGTGATTGATAAACTAGATTTTCCATTATTATATCATTTAATTTATTTTTATAATTACAAAGGGAACTGTTGGGATCATTGACTCCTAGCCCACAAGGGTCATGCATATTCCCAAGCTAGAGGTGCCTACTAGTCTTTCTATCCCTACAACGGTTAAAGTGGTGTCCATCCCACCACCTGCTCCTACAACCGACCCGGAGAGGGAAACAAAAGACCGAATGGGGTCCCATGAGTCACTCGGTTTGCCACATGGAAGAAACCATGGAATTTTTTGCTCGGACAATGAGTTAGAGAGAGACCATTATATCGGACTTAAGGGAGGAAACACCAGTTCTCTCTCGTTGGTATAGAGGATCTCCAGATTGAGGTGGCGAATCTCCGAGGTGAATTGACAGAAGTTTGGGCGGCAAACTTGATTTTTTTGTGTCAGGAAGAATAAGAAAAAAATAGTAAAGTTTAAGTTTGGCAGGCGCATGTTGTAGTTTATTGAGTAGGGGTTTAGTCCTGCTCGAGGCGGCATACAACTCATCAACTAAAATGCTTAAGACACTAACTGTCTATAAAAGAAACTCAACTATTGTTTCATATTATGAGCTATTTTTTACTCTTATATGCGCCACAATATACATATATATAATACTAAATGAATTATTATACTTCTAATATAGATTATTTTTTATTCCAACGAGCATCTCAATATTTCAAGCTTGAAGATGATGCAATCAAGCCTCAAAAAAGAAGACTAGTGCCAAAGTGAAAGAAATAAACGAGATTACCTTATCTATTTGGGAAAAAAATTGCGTACGTAAACCGTATGCAGGAGCTGCATGCGGAATAGGGTACACGGAGGTTACAATCGGGTCATAATCGAGCATGCTGAGCAGTAATCCATTTGTACTCTCCATGTAACTCACTAGTAACATGCGCGCTTATATTGTAACCTTTGTAACCTACAACTAGATGAAATAGAGCGCACGATAAGTACACGGAAGTTATAATCGAGTTATAATCGGGTTATAATCGAGTTACTAGCTGAGTTGTAACCCATTTGTACCTCCATGTAACTCACTTGTAACCTGCGCGCTCATATTGTAATGTTTGTAAAATAGGAGCGCGCATGTTACAAGTGAGTTACATGGCTCGCTTGTAACCCGATTGTAACCTCCGTGTACCCCATTCCGCACGCAGCTCCTGCGTACGGTTTATGTACGCAATTTTTTTCCATCTATTTGGGGGCATTAGAGGTGTTAAAAATCGATTCGATGCGTGAACTAGTTTAGAATTCCATTCAAAAAATTTGGCTCCGTGTTACTAATATGTTTTATTTTAGGGCCGAAATTGATTTAATCTATAAATCTAAAATTGATCAGAAACTAACCCACTCATTTAAACAGCTAATCCCACGATGCCAATTATTGCAAAAAAAAGACAAAATAATCTTTATTATTTCTCAGTAGTCGACAAATATAATTATTATTTATAAATAGCAATTAAAACAAAATAATTAACGATAATGAATGTTGAATCAAGCCAGATGTACTATATATATCCACAAAGTTAATTATATCAAGGTAGTATAATTAATTTACCTAAATTAATTATACCAAGGTGATATTTTCTATGTGATATGAATGATTTGGGTGGTATCAATGTAAAAAAGTGGAGTTGAGGTGTTGGATATGCAAATACATAAGAATTGGGCGATGTTTATGTAAATGCCCCAAAAAAACTATACTTCATGAGAAAATAATAGTTATGATTTTATATTAAAGTTTGTAAATTATTTAACTGTTATCATTGTATTGTGTCGCTGTTGTGATGTGTTATGAGAATATATTTTTTGTATTTTATTATAAAGTGAAAGAACGTATCGTAGAATGACATTGTCATTTTTTATTCTTAGATAATAAGTTGAAGAACAATATTATCAAATTATGGCCAATAAGTGAAAAAATTTGAATTATTAACATAATTATAATTAAAAGCAATAAATATTAATATCTATGTTTTCTCTCCCCTTCATTCCCTCTGAAAAGACGTGTAAAAGAAGTGTCGAAGGAGATGGAACGAAAGAATGGTTGTGTTCTGGAAGCTTGATCTCATTATCTCAGGAAAGAATGAGAGAAGTCGGTTCTCTCTTAAGAAGGGACATGATTTTCTAGGGTTACAATTAAAGATTATAAAATTATTTTAATATAATATGAGACATGTCGACTGAATATTGATGAAAATGCTGTGATGTGGGTTTCACATAAATAGACATCGACATACATCCGTTTCTTGATGATAGCTGATAGCCGATAATTGATACCCACCAAGGGGTATTCGATATATGAGTTCAGTAGATCAACCTGATTGATCAACCCAACAACTAATACACGACACCTTGTACTCAATAGATTAGTTCGGCGGATCAACCTTCTTGGTTAACTTGACAACTAGTATTTGGTAGTTGGTACACAACAGTTGAGTTTTGCAGGTCAATTGGGCTAGTCAACCTTACAACTGATACATAGCAAGTAGTAGCTGCAACTGACAGTTAACAAATTAGTTCGACAGTCAACCCGAACAGCTGGTATATGATAGCTGGCACTTAGCATATAAGTTCGACATGTCAACCGGGTTGGTCAACTCGTAATTGTTCCTTTAAATAATGGAACTTTTTTAGGCTCAGAAGACATCTTTATATCATTGATGTGTATACAATTTGATAAAAAATTATGATAACTATATATGTAAAAAAAATCTTAGCTGCATTTGTAACCCCAAACACTAATAATGGCTGAATTTAATATTTTATGTGAATAAGATGTCACCAAATGTGGGCATTGAAGGGGCGGCGGGGGGAGGGGTATAATTAAATTGGCACGATTTTTTTTTTAATATCTACATTTTGAAAATAAAATAAAAACTATTACGCCATTCCTTAATTAGCCATGATTCAAATTGTAAAAAGGAAAAGATTTTATGCATGGTCAGCAAAACCCTAAATTGTTCCCCTATGATAGATAAATGCGGGCACATACATGAAATGATTGCTAGTAATTATTTCAAAATTTTAAATTTATTTTATATTTATTGAAATTTTTAATAGACAACATTGAGATGGCTTGTGTTTATTCAGATAAATCGCTTGTCTAAAAATGCGGATCGCAGGGTTCCATTCATATTCCGCTTTTAGTGTAAAAAACAACTGTGTTTTCAAATAAACTGCTCAAATACAGTTTTTAAACAGTGAGGTGGCGTTTTCAAAACGCCAAAACAGCGGATATGCTGCCCCAAACGGAGTCTTAAAATTAATATCATTTTTATCTCAAATGATTTACTCCAAATTAAATTAAATCAACTGAGGCATCGTTTGATAGAGCGTTTCGACCCCTTTCAGTACACAAAAAATAGAGAGAATGAGAAGTAAATGAGTATTTTCGCTGAAATTTACTTCCACCATAACATTATCTTTGGCTAAATTTTGAAGACGATGATCCACGACTTTCAGGGAAAATTTTTCCATCAGGACTCCGCAAGCACAGCTACGTGCGTAGTCCTGTAAGATGCCGCCACGTGAAATTCCCGACCCCACCCAGAAAAACGAAGGAAAAATTTGGTGTTTCTCACGTGATCATGGCCTGGTCCAGGAGGCCGATATAGCTGTTGTTGCTCCGGAAGTGGCCTAGGAGGCCGATATACCTATTGTTGATCCGGAGGTGGCCCAAGAGGCCGATGTACAGATTGATGATCCGGCAGTGGCCCAAGAGGCCGATGTACAGATTGACGATCCGGAAGTGTCCCAAGAGGCCGATGTGCATAGTGATGATCTAAAAGTCGCCCAAGCTGTTGGGGATTCGACATTGCAAGAAGACCCCGATAAAGTCGACATAGCAATAAAGAGTATGTTGGATTTTATGTCGGTGAGAACTACATCATTTTATTTTAACAATACGATCTACCTTCCTTGTATGTTTAGTAAAAACATATTTTTTCTATTGTAGACGCGTTTGTGGCATCAGGTGAACATATTGATGCCAAAGAGGGTGATGGCCAAGAAGCCAAAGCTGCGGAAGAAAATGTTGATCCTGACTTGCTTGCAGATGAAGGAGGCCATGTGTTGGATATATCTAGTCCGAGCTCTGCTGGAGACTAATTTGTCATAGTCGTAAGTACTTAATAAAGGTTGAACTAGACTTTCTATATTCTCCATGTCTTTCAGAAACATTGTTCGATGTTGCAGAGCCGTCCTGCACTAGGACCTTTTAATTATCCTGGTAAATGTTTGATACCACAGAAAATGCAGGAAGAGATCAATCAATGCATTGCGAGCCACCTTGGACAGTAAGTTAATGTGAACATTCACTTTCAAATTTTTGCAGTTGTGTTGTGGTGAATTAACATAAACGCTATGTTATCAATGTAGTAGCGATATTGTGTTTAGTAGAGGTGGCATTATGATTGATCGAACGACCCTATTAGAGCTTCTGCTCAATAAGTCTCTCAGAAACAAACACATTGATCTTTTCGCTACGTTATTGCGCGAACAAACATTAAGGTGACCTAAAATATACTGGTCTTACCTCTATGTTTCACCTTTATATTTGGTAATATTTTTAGTCGCTCTACTTTGTATTGAATATTTAATAAATTTGGCTAAACTAAAACTAATGATGTTATGCAGATGCACAAGAAATATTGAAATAACAAACAGTTTGTTAACCACATAATTGAGGAGACTTTAGTGGGCACAAAGACAATATTGTTTCCAATTGTGCATAATAATCACTGGATTTTGTTGGTGCAAGATATCAATAATAGAAGATGGAGAATTTACGACTCCCTTCCAAAGCAGACCAATAAATCCTATGCTGAACTAGTTGTAAGTAAATTCAACTCTTTCAACTATTATTTCAATATCAGAGTAGGACTTATGACAACACATAATAACACATAAGTAATACAACAAGTAATAAAACTTAGGCAACACATAGTAACACATAAGTACTACAATAAATCTTAGGTAACAAAACAGAATAACACTTAGGCAACACATAGGTAACACATAAGTAATACAACAAGTAATACACTGCATAACACTTTAGTAATATTACATTCACATATAGGAACACTTAAGTAAGCCGCCAATAACACTTCATTATTTGTTTCTTGTATGCAGATCGAAATGTTCGTTAAGAATTGTGGACATCTTTTCAAAGCTAAGATCCTGAAATGGCCTAAGGCAATAGTGCAGAATGTACCCTCACAAACGAACAACATTAATTGTGAGATGTTTGTTTGTAAGTTCATGGAAACAGTCGTGCTGACCGAAGATGTAGATTGGAAACAACACTTCAACTGACAGGATGAAATGAAAAGATTCAGAGCAGAGTTTGCATATGATATTTGCCTCCTGTCAAGGAATTAAATGTATTAATATGTTCAGAGTTTGTATATGATAACTTGTGTTTATTTATGAAAATTTTGTTTGTATATTTAAATATTTGTATGAAATGTCCCTTAGCAGCCTATGCTTTATTATAGTATTGAATAATTGTAAGTACTGAAATGTGTTTCGAATAATTATAAAATATTTTGTTTTTATGAAATGGCTCTTGGCAGCTTTTACTTTAAAATAATTGCAAGTCCCACAATGTTTGGAAGTACTGAAAATTTTGTTTAAATATTTGTAAGTAATGAAATTTTAGTTTAAATATTTTGTTTAAATAATTTTAAGTAATTAAAATATCTGTTTTCTATATTATAAAGATTGGTAAGTACAGAAAATTTTATTTGTATATTTTAAATATTTGTAAAAATATATATTAATTTTGAACAACGAGATTTTTTTTCATGAGGTAACATTTTTATTCGTTTGTGGTAACGCGATTTTGTCGGCGAGTAATACGATTATTTGCCGATTAAAACCCGCGGAAACACTAAATATTCCGGAATAACACGATTTATACCGATTAAAAGCTGCAGTAACACGGTGTAATGTGCAAGTCGAATGCGCGGTAACACGAGCAGCGCTATTTTAGGTGTTACTCACGTGGTATTTATGTACTATTAGCGTGTTATTCACGTAATACTTATGTGTTATTCGCATATTATTCGCGTGTTATTTACGTAGTATTCACGTGTTATTCCAGTATTATTTTAAGTTTATATTTTCTTAAGTTGTCTTCTTTGTTGTGTTACCGACGTGTTATTATGTGTTATTGGCGTATTATTTATGTGTTATTTACATTCAGAATAAAATTTCTCCTTTACGTTTGTTATTCTATAGTTGTAACGCACAAAATGAATTCTAATCATTCAAACGAAATATTTGTCAATCATAATATGTACAGAATTATTTCTCAAACAAAATGTAAACTGAACAACTTGTCAAACATAATATGAACCAAATTTACAATAAATACATCTATATTATACTGTGATACAAACAACATATCGCTTACTTATGGAATCCATTAACATTCCTGTGTATGTATCGACTGGTTAAGATTCATAGTATTCCTGTAAAACGATGTTAATACTGGGTAAACTTGAAGTTCATAATTTCATCGGAAAGCCAAGTGAATTGAATTAATTGAACGTACCTGTGTCAAACAATCTGTCAACATTTCTTCGAATATATTAACAGCTTCACGTCTAGATGACGCTTGTTGTTCCTTTCCTGAAAGCAAAGTTCAAAATTATTATAAATAGGAGAACAAAACTCAATATATTTAGAAAGAAAGCAATACTCAAGCAACGACTATTTACTTTTGCATTTCTTAGTTTTTTCCCAATATCCTTTCAACCTCGATGTTAACACTCATTTCGGCCTCATCTTTGCGGGGTCGTTCACAGAACGTTCTAGATTTGGAATTTTTTTCTTCTTCGTCGTTTTGTTCAATTCAGGTTTTGTCCCTGCTAGAACGTCACCAAGGTCTACAGATAATTTTTTAAAGGTCGGCCACGTAAAATCCTTCGCTGAATCATGTCATTGTGCCATATTTATGAGTTAATATGCAAACTTCTGAAAACTGGACTTGAATAACAGTGCACTTGATGAAACATTGTTCAAACTGGAATTTCTCAGATCTTTACAGCCATACCTATCGTAGATATATTGTTTAGCATTTTTAGACCACCGCAACAAGAACTACTTATCTGGAATCACCTTTATTTTCACTACATTGAGGACAAATAGAGCATGAGAGCACAACAATTCCATCATCTCAAATTTTTTGAATGTAACCTCAGAATTAACTTTGTCGACTAATACAGTCCGCAGCTGCATTGTTCCCTCCTCATCCAAACTCATTACATTGTATCTAGCCTTACTATCTGCAGATAATTCAACTGTAAGCCCACATAATCCATTCAGTAGCTCTTGTTCAAACATTGACTAAAGCTATCTTGTACAAAATGCAACAGCTTGCCTCAACACGGGATTGATTTTAACCATGGGCGTTGTGAAGGGCTGACCGCATTTGAAATCTTCAACTTTCTCGTTGCGACGCCAAGATTTCATGATGGTTTCAAGTCCAATGAAACGATCCGATAGAGAGCTAGTTGGTTTTGTAACATTATGACATATATTATTGGTTGACTCACTGACCCACTTTTTAATATTTATACTTACAATCATGATATGAAAATTAGCAACGGCACCAAAAACTTGATCCCGCACTGAACATATTTATACTGATGATTCTGTTATGAATTGATGATTTATATTGTGGATACTACGCAAGTATACGTATCATTATCAAGTAATATAGGGCTCTAATTGAGTCCTAGATATCGATCCCACAGGGAAGTTAGAGAATTTCAAAGATAAATTAAAGTAGACTTACTTACTAAATTAGTATACGGAAATTAAGAACACTTAAACTAAAACTATTGCTCAAAAAGGTTTAAATATAAGATTATAATTTAGAAAAGCATCTTTTCTTTGTTGAGAGAATTAAGTGAATGATGAATTTAAGTAGTTTAGAGTTTGTATTGTGTCAAATAGGAGCATTCCTATTCTTTACCCTTTGGTCCAGGTGCAATAAACATTGACTAGTCCTATGTTTGATTACTGAATCTGCGGCTAGGCTGAGAGGATACCTGCTGCCACTTCAGAGCTCCCACGTTCCCCTGGCCTGAGGGCAAACATCTACACTTCAACTCTCAAACAATAGGACCGAATTGAATATTTTAGTATGTCACACTAAAATGTCCAATTCTACGCCCGATAGTTAATATTTCTCTATTTATTTGCACCCTCCTTCCATGACTTTTGACTTCCCTGAATCTTGGATGTAATCTTTACTATAGTTGATAATTCAACATATATTAACAAATAAATTGGCCAGATTGAAAGTAAATTAAGTTTTAAGTAAAAGATTATCACAATATTTAATAATTTTAGGCACAGTTACTTTGATTCATCACTTCACATAATCTCAACAACAAGGAAAAAGACTAAGGAAACTACTCAGAAAGCATGAGAAAAATAACACAAAGCATGGATTTCATTAAAGTTAACAAACAATAACAAATATACTTATCTCACTTCTTCTCCCCAAGCAGACTCCTTGAAATTCCTTTGACTTTTCCTTCCAGTGCAGCACACTTAATTAAACTCTCCAAGACGTACAACACACTTAAACACTCTATATAGAAACTAAAAAACTCTAGAATGACACTTAACTAACACTCAAAATGACACACAGCTGACTAGAATTCGTCTCTATTTATAGAAGGAGTCAAATCTTCAAAGGTTGCTTAAGCACCTCTTCAAAAAGCGTCCAGGTTCATTATCTTTTAGCTTTTTTCAACTGTCTTGCCGTCGGCGGGGTCGAACTCGCCGTCGGCGAGCTTATAGAAGATATGTTAACCGCGCCGATCTCGCTGTCGGCGGCCTCAATCTCGCCGTCAGCGAGTTCCTTATAATATATTCAAAACTTTTGGGAAAAACTCGCCGTCGGCGGCCTTTTCTTCGCCGTCGGCGGAACAGTTCAATTTTCATCAAATTGAATCCTTTTTGCTCCAAATCCGCTTCTTTTGTGCTTTTTGCTTTCATTACTTATAAATCTTCATTCTACGCAATAAAATAAAGAAAATACATTTCTTTAAAGTGTAATTTCATATAAAATTGGTATGAAATTCCTAATATATTTTCTAGTGATCACTCACTCCTGTGTTGATAAGATTCTCATACCGAATATATCCTTATTAAATGTTGTTGAACATCTGTGCCTATGACGATACATTTCAGCCAACCACTTATTATTCTGAAGTTCGCCAACTTCAATCATTAAGGACCAAGTTTCTTCTAACTCCTCCTCGGTGTCACACTTACTCATGCATTTATAAAAAAGACCACAGATGCTCTTAGTACGAACTCCACAATTTAGCTTTGAAGGAAGTTTTTTGTGGATATGCCATTGACATAATCTGTGACATGTCTGGGGGAAGTATTCGCAATGGCTCTTGCCATTGCTTGGTCCTAATCGGTAAAGATTGTTACTGGGTGCTTGTCTCCCATTATTCGAGCAAACGATTTGAAAAGCCACATGAATGGATCAGTAGTCTCATCAGACAGAAATCCAACTCCAAATAGTACGTTCTGCCAGTGGTGGTTAACCCCCACAAATGGAGCGCAACATAAGTTATATTTATTTAATCTGTAGCTTGTGTAAAATATTATCACATCCTTGAAACAATCATAATCCAACCTGGATAATCCATCACTCCAGAAAATGGTTGTTAGCCTTCCGGACTCATCCGTTTGGAAATTCCAAACAAACATGCTATCACCGACTCGCCTTTCCATGAACAATTGTATTAGTGCACTGACATCTCCCTGCTCAAATTTTCCACTTCTTTCTCTTTGAATGAAATTATGTGCATCTGTCTTGGTGCATTCCAAATTCTCTACACCACCAACTTTCGAAGCAATGAAATTGTATGCATCTGTTGCTCTGATTCCTACACCTGTCATAGATCTTAAGACATCTGCATTCAACTCACTTATCCTTCTGCTCGAGCGAAGAAGCTTCTTATCACCACTTTCAGCCAAAGGATGGTTGTGATTTTCAATGAATTTTGCCGCCGTCCAATTGCCCTTAAGGTCAACAACAAATTGAACCATGGCCTTACAGCCGGTCCTCGCGTCCGCTTTTTTGTACTTAATGCTCTCCATATTGTTAGGCTCTTTCTTGTAGCCAGCTTTCCCGCAAATATAATCTTTGCTCTTTAGTTTTCTGAAGTTGAGCCAATAGCTAGTATGGTCCTTCCGAACAGTGAATCCTACATGATGTGCATAGATACGATAGCTTTCATAAGCTTCTTCCTCATTGCAGACGTTGCTTCTCAAAAACATCTCTGTAATTGCTGGTTTTCAAGGTTCTGTAGCCTCACTTGACTACATATTTGATGAATATATTTATACAAAGTTAAACAATGTCAAAAAAGTAGCAAAACGCCATGATTACACCAGAATAGCACTTCAATAATACCATAATAAAAGCACTCCCACACCAGGATAACACTAGAAGAACACTAGAATAACACCAAAATTTCAATAATAACACCAGCATAACACTACTCCCACACCATGATGACACCACCCAATATCCCTAGATCCTAAAATGAGAGTAACACCCTATATCATGCAAGCAAAAAAAAAACCTGGCCTCAATAACACCAGAGTAATACCAGAATAACACAAGCTAACCACCATAATGGCAACAAAAGTAATACCATAATAAAAAAGAATTCCATGAGTTGCAAAAACCACACCAGTATCATGATATGATCATAAACAAACAAGTAAATACCGACAAAACACAATGATAACACATCAATAATACCATAATAACACAGAAATAATACGAGCATAACACCATAATAACCCTTAACCCAGACAAAGCCAACTATCATTCCACAATAACAGTGTATATCAAAGCCATAAACCAACTAAACATCAGAGTAACACCTTAGTAACACCCTAAACCCAATATTTTATTCAAATAATACAAAGGTAACACCAAAATAATACAATCTTAACACCATAATAATACAAATGTGACAACCGTAATAACACCAACATATTACTTCATCTTCTTCTAAGTAAACCTTACAGAAAAAATCCCAAAACCCTAACTTAACCTAAAGTAAAACAAAAAAATCACCTAACACTCACTTCAGGTTCTTGGAAGTTCCGGGAGAATGATGGGTTCAACTCCTCAAGCATTTCACAGTCCATGGAGAAGTCCGTCGAAATCAAACCCCTAAACCACTAAGTCTGCGAATAGAACTCGAGCTTCGAAATATTTTTCCAAATTTGCAATCGAACGAGTACCATCTTTTTTCCTCGAGCGGCAAAATATTTTTTTGGGAGAAGGCGGAAAATTGAGTGGGTCTAGGGCCGGGCCAGGTCACAAATTGTGCATAAATAATTTTTCCTTCGTTTTTCTGGGTGGGGCCGGGAATTCCACGTGGCGGCATCTTACAGGACTCCGCACATAGCTCTGTGTGCGGAGTCTTAATGGAAAAATTTTTCGACTTTCAGACCTATTTCCCATATTTATTCCTCCCCCTCGAGCATTTATTTGACTGCTTCTCCCCTAATTTTGTTTACTCAAACAATCATTTGTATTTTACAGATTATAATTTTAAAATGAAAATTTTTTTGGATATTATATATATATATATATATATATATATATATATATATATATATATATATATATATATATTCAAAAAGTAAAGCGCTGTGGTGATTCGCTCAATCAAAAAATTCCTTAAATATTCAGCATTCATATCCTGACCAAATTTAATGTTTTTTGTCGTATTCATTAATGAAACTACTCATCACATAAAAAGACGGTCCACTCAAATATTTAAGAAATTATTATAAGAAGAATAGAAATCTCATGTACTTCTCAATCTTTATATTGATTAATCATTCACTGTAGAATAGTAGATTGATGTATGCTCTTATAATTAGCTTTGATCAGGTTCATAATCTTTTATTTTCTTAACCATTTAAATAATATTATTTACATAGAAGTTTCCAAATAATAAAGGGAAGTTTAGATACATATTACATAATATTTTTTTGTGTATTTACATTTATAATACGTAAACTAATTTAATATAAACTAAGCTTTTAGTTGAGTTTATTCACAAGTTTAAATTTAGCCTTAACCAATTTCATTCATTAACCTTAAATCGATCTTATTTATGAACTTACATTGAAATTATTTACTAAGTTTCTTAACGAGCTTACTTCTGAGCTCTAAAAGATACTGTTTGCGAACATAAACGAATCAAGCAACGAAGAGTTCAACTAGTTCATTTAACAATCGTGCAATTATAAGAGGGTTTAAACTTATTTAATTAGTTATTTAAACAAATATAAACGAGCGCTTATGGAGCGAGTTCTAAGTAGCTTGCCAAATGCTCGAATCATTTGTGCAGCCTTAACTGAAACATTCATTTGTACATTTATTACACTTTAGCATCATAAATTTAGCATGAAAATATTTATTTAGTAGTGACATTTTTGACGTTTTGTTAATGATTTAAGTGCTATGCACAAAAATATGAATAGATAACAATTATGTGGTATATATGTAAATAGCCCAATAATAAAAACTTGAGGGGCATAATATAAGTGGACACATAGCATTCAAGTGTGAAAGGGACGTCTGAATTACATGAGAATACACATAAATATTGAGATGCCTATTCTAAATTCGTAGATCATTATCAAGGCCTCAACATTACATGTTTATAAGAAGAAAATATTATTGAAAATATAATTATTTAGATAATGAAAAATGAAAACACTAATTCATAAAAAAATTATAATTTTTATAGGAATAAATTAATTTATCTAATTTTTGTCATATTAGAAAGAGCTTTCTTCATTCTTTTATTTCTCTTCTTTCACCAAAACCACAATAAACTTGATTTTTGTTAGCAGCATTTACATACATTCCACTCAATTTTAATGTATTTACATATTTTACACAGAAGCTCCAATTCTTACATCTACGCCACCTTATGTAAGCATTTTACATCTTGGCTATGTTACCTATGCATGAAAATGTGTATTTTAACTTTTTTATCTGCTATAAAAGACTTGGGGGCATTAATGTAAAAGACAAAGCTTAGGTGTTAGAGATATATATAAATACATAGAAATTAGGTGGTATGTACGTAAACACCTATTATTATTATTATTATTATTATTATTATTATTATTATTATTATTATTATTATTATTATTTTCTTTATTAGCTTTATTTTTCTTTCCTCTTTTCTTTTCTTAAGAGGAGATTTGCATTTGTAAATAAGCCTTTTTATAGGAGATATAATCAAATTAAAGTTGATTTTCCATGGATTATCTACGGAAATATGCAAAAATTGATTGAGGTGTGATAAGATTTAAACTCTAGATTTCTAAATCAATTGTCGGGCTAAAAATAATTCGCTAATTAATTTATGATGAGACTTTATCCACACATTAGATTATTTAATATAAAAGAAATATTATTGGCTATTTACTTGCATATCAGACTTTTTAATATAAAATGAATGATAATTACATATAAATCATCTGAAACATTGATATTTACCATCATCTAATATTTTTTTTTGAAGTATCACGGTCAAATTATTAAGAATTTGATAAAAATGAAAAGCATGAGTTGGGGTTTTACGATAAATTTTAATATTTGAGTGAAATTTGAAAAATGCTTGAAAAACGATGATTGATTTGATTTATAAATACCAAGTTTCAGGTGGTATGGTATGTATATGCCCAAAAAAAAAAATAAAAAATACAAATGCCATATATTTATATTCAAAATTATAAATAAATAACTTTAATGTAAATTTATAAAACTAATTTATATTTAATAATTTAGCATATGAATAAAAAACGGTTTTTTTTTTAAATTACAAATTATGAGCTAAATATAAATGACATACACATTAAAAACACAAACAAATGTTAAATACTTGTAAAATATTCACTAATATATGTTGTTCCATACCTACCTTTTGACAAGCTGGCAATGGCAATGTGAATGCTGTGAATACTAAAGCGCCCGAATAAGAGGATTAAAAAATGAATAGCTAAGCCGAAATTCTCTGTAACTTATGACAAAAGGAATAAAACAAGGCCAAATGTAAAATAACATTATAATAAACAAAATAAAAAATATCAAAATAAGGTCCTTTACTTGTATGAAGGGCCACTCAATTCTTGAATTATTTTCGTTTTTTTATCGTTTTGTAGCATACAATCATTTACACTTTAAAAGGGAGAGTTTGCATACATGCCAAAAAATTCTTCTCTATTTTTATAGTTAATTAATACATAAATTTTGATATAGCACAAATGTCGAAATCATATTAAATATATCACTGATAAGTGCTTAATTAAAGGCTTTAATTTTGATATTTCTAGTATTGTCATGGACTAACGACTAACCAATAACTTTGAGCCTCTATCGTCCATTTCTTACTGGCTTTTGACGATCATCGCCCCCTGCGCGTCTTTGTCAATGGACTCTATTGAGTAATGAAGTATCTCGGTGGACTCTGTCAAGTAACAAAGTATTCTTGTGGACTTTGTGGAGTAATGAGGTATTCTGGTAGATTATGTTGAGTGATGAAGCATCTTGGTGGCTTTGTTGAGAACGAAGTATCTTAAGTGCAGGGTAATAACGTATCGCAAATACTGCATAATGACATATCCCAAACACAATATATTGGAGATCCAATGATACTTTTTGATAGTAACTGCTCACGACTGCTGTATTAGAAATACAACATAATTGGTTTTCTATGTTTTAAATGAGTACAAATTGGCTCTATTATTGGTTCCCTATTTAAATCATCAGCCCCTCCCAGGGCGAGTTTTTCTCTATTGACCGGGTATTGGCTTAAAATCATGGTGGGTATGATTGCTTTTGTGAGGTTTTTTTCCTGGTTATTCTAGTTACCTACATGGTTAGCTCGAGGGTTCCCCCACTTTTGGTTTCATACAACTTGGTTGTTGTTGCTTCTTTGGAAATTTGGTTGGTTTTTCTAGTTGGGTCTGTAGGTATTGGAATAAGGGTTATTGGCTTGGTTCCTATGATATTTATAGCCTCTTAAGTTTTCATGTTAGAATCTACCATTGATACATATATCATCCTTTCATGATGGATATCTTTGAACAGAATTCACCCTAAATGTGTCCAACTTCTTAGAAATGACAGCTACTTGGGTGACTAGATAGCTAGAACCATTTCTTACTGGCTTTTGACGATCATCGCCCCCCTGCTCGTCTTTGTCAATGGACTCTATTGAGTAATGAATTATCTCGGTGGACTCTGTCAAGTAAAAAAGTATTCTTGTGGACTTTGTGGAGTAATGAGGTATTCTGGTAGATCATGTTGAGTGATGAAGCATCTTGGTGGCTTTGTTGAGAACGAAGTATCTTAAGTGCAGGGTAATAACGTATCACAAATACTGCATAATAATATATCCCAAACACAATATATTGGAGATCCAATGATACTTTTTGACAGTAACTGCTCACGACTGCTGTATTAGAAATACAACATAATTGGTTTTCTATGTTTTAAATGAGTACAAATTGGCTCTGTCATTGGTTCCCCATTTAAATCATCAGCCCCTCCCAGGGTGAGTTTTTCTATATAGACCGGGTATTGGCTTAAAATCATGGTGGGTATGATTGCTTCTGTGAGATTTTTTTCCTGGTTATTCTAGTTACCTACATGGTTAGCTCGAGGGTTCCCCCACTTTTGGTTTCATACAACTTGGTTGTTGTTGCTTCATTGGAAATTTGGTTGGTTTTTCTAGTTGGGTCTGTAGGTATTCGAATAATGGTTGTTGGCTTGGTTCCTATGATATTTATAGCCTCTTAAGTTTTCATGTTAGAATCTACCATTGATCCATATATCATCCCTTCATGATGGAGATCTTTAATTCTAAGATCATTAAAGGCTTTAAATCATTAAAAAGTTTCATATGGTCAAAGGGGGTCGATATGGTTCATTCAATCAAGTGGTTGGGCTAGTTATTGTTTGGGGGGGGGGGGCGCGGGGGAGGATTCGAATTCTAGTATTGTCATGGACTAACGACTAACCAATAACTTCGAGCCTCTATCGTCGCTGATCACTATCAACCATTTCTTACTGGCTTTTGACGATCATCACCCCCCTGCTCGTCTTTGTCAATGGACTCTATTGAGTAATGAAGTATCTCGGTGGACTATGTCAAGTAACAAAGTATTCTTGTGGACTTTGTGGAGTAATGAGGTATTCTGGTAGATTATGTTGAGTGATGAAGCATCATGGTGGCTTTGTTGAGAACGAAGTATCTTAAGTGCAGGATAATAACGTATCGCAAATACTGCATAATGACATATCCCAAACACAATATATTGGAGATCTAATGATACTTTTTGATAGTAACTGCTCACGACTGCTGTATTAGAAATACAACATAATTGGTTTTCTATGTTTTAAATGAGTACAAATTGGCTCTGTCATTGGTTCCCCATTTAAATCATCAGCCCCTCCCAGGGCGAGTTTTTTTATATAGACCGGGTAATGGCTTAAAATCATGGTGGGTATGATTGCTTCTGTGAGGTTTTTTTTCTGGTTATTCTAGTTACCTACATGGTTAGCTCGAGGGTTCCCACTTTTGGTTTCATACAACTTGGTTGTTGTTGCTTCATTGGAAATTTGGTTGGTTTTTCTAGTTGGGTCTGTAGGTATTCGAATAAGGGTTATTGGCTTGGTTCCTATGATGATTATAGCCTCTTAAGTTTTCATGTTAGAATCTACCATTGATACATATATCATCCCTTCATGATGGAGATCTTTGAACAAAATTCACCCTAAATGTGTCCAACTTCTTAGAAATGACAGCTACTTGGGTTACTAGATAGCTAGAACCATTTCTTACTGGCTTTTGACGATCATCGCCCCCCTGCTCGTCTTTGTCAATGGACTCTATTGAGTAATGAAGTATCTCGGTGGACTCTGTCAAGTAAAAAAGTATTCTTGTGGACTTTGTGGAGTAATGAGGTATTCTGGTAGATTTTGTTGAGTGATGAAGCATCTTGGTGGCCTTGTTGAGAACGAAGTATCTTAAGTGCAGGGTAATAACGTATCACAAATACTGCATAATGACATATCCCAAACACAATATATTGGAGATCCAATGATACTTTTTGACGATGCATCGCTCACGACTGCTGTATTAGAAATACAACATAATTGGTTTTCTATGTTTTAAATGAGTACAAATTGGCTCTGTCATTGGTTCCCCATTTAAATCATCAGCCCCTCCAGGGTGAGTTTTTCTATATAGACGGGGTATTGGCTTAAAATCATGATGGGTATGATTGCTTCTGTGAGATTTTTTTCCTGGTTATTCTAGTTACCTACATGGTTAGCTCGAGGGTTCCCCCACTTTTGGTTTCATACAACTTGGTTGTTGTTGCTTCATTGGAAATTTGGTTGGTTTTTCTAGTTGGGTCTGTAGGTATTCGAATAAGGGTTATTAGCTTGGTTCCTATGATATTTATAGCCTCTTAAGTTTTCATGTTAGAATCTACCATTGATCCATATATCATCCCTTCATGATGGAGATCTTTGAATAGAATTCACCCTAAATGTGTCCAACATCTTAGAAATGACAGCTACTTGGGTGACTAGATAGCTAGAACATCCACGTCGTGTAAATTAGCAACTTTGCGGGGTACAACTCTCTCAGAATTGAAAATTGTTGGTTGTCATCTCCTCTATCAAGTCATACGTTTCCTTAAAAGTTTTGAACCCCCATCTGCAATGTCTATAATGGACCTCATGGAATCTACAAACCCATTGTAAAAGGTTTGGATATTCAGCCAATCTCTGAAGACACGATTTAGACACGTCCTAAGTAGTTCTTTGAGTCTCTACCAAACCTCATAAATTGACTCTCCATCTATTTCAGTGAACTATTAAGCTTAGCAGTCTTAGATGAAGGGAAGTATTTTGCCAGAAATATTTGGCCAAAATCAGTCTAAGTGGGTATAAATCATGGGGCAAGGGAGTTTAACAAAGAGAATGTGAACAACATAATAATGGCATCGCTAGGGACATCATTATGTTGGAAGTGGCATAGAGTTCAAGAAAATTAATGAAGTGAAGATTTCAATCCTCAATAGGCAGTCCTCCAAGCTGGTTGTTCTACACCATTTGGATAATGGCCGGTCTCAGTTCAAAACTGTTGGCCTCTATGATTGGGTAATTTATACTCATGTGAATTTTCTCAATGAATGGCTTGGTATGGTCTCTAAGCGGTTTCATGGTATGTTAGTAAATGTATGTCATTTTTATGGGAGAGTCAGATAGTGAATGTGCTTTCCTAAGTTCTATAAATGTTTGATCAATCCTAAGGTCAAAAGGTGCAAGGTCAGCTTTGACATTTGTATGCATCTACTAAGACAAGTGGCAAGTGATCCTAAAGATAGACTCAATAGACTGCAAACAAAATACACACAATAGTAATGATCCACACAAGTCTGTTAACATGCAAAACGTGCACAATATGTAACACATGCAAAATGAGAAAAGCAGACTCGATATTTGGACTTTTGGCTTGTATATATATATATATTGCTTTTGTTAGCTTTTTCAGCACCTATAATAAAATTGACAAAGAAAAAAATGCAAGTGCAACACAAATAAAAAAGAAAAAAAACATAAAAAGAAATTGTAAAACCCAAATTTTAAGTTGTTCAACTAAAGTTCTCATAAAATAAAAAAAATTCTTGATTCCTTTTCTTGACAAGGACACCGGAAAATTTATGGCAAAAAATATATATGAGGCAAGTGACAACGTACACAAGAAAACATGTCAAATAATATGCTTTTAGAGTTTGCATATCAATTCTACAAGGAAAGAGCTAACAACTATTTCGACAAAAAATTATCTAGTTTACTAACTTCAGACACCCAGCCTAGCATGATCATATTTGTAGAAGTCAAATCCTAAAATTTTAAGCAGCAAGCAACAAACAAAAACAAGATCTTAAAAATTTGAAAAACAAGACTCTTAGTGTTCTTCTTTAGGAATGAGGCTTATACCTTCGTGACTCGGGTATAGTGTAAGTTTGTAGTTTTTTAATTGTTCCTCTACACGGTAGTTGTCAACCAGGAAAATATTTTTGTCCTTATGCCTATTCTTAGGTCATAAGAATAATCAGAAGCCCATAAAATTATGTTTTACTTAACCCCATGGAGTTTTCCAAGTTTCTTCTAATCCCTTGTCTAAGTTACAAAACTCTAATTAGAATATGCCCATTCTCTCAGGTTTTTTGTGATTAACACATTTTTTCGACTACACAACAGGTAGAAGTCATAGTTCATAAAAATTTTTAACTTTCAAATAGACCATATCATGAGTAAAAAAAGGATCAGAAGGTTACTCAATAACTTGGATACATGAAAGTTCCAAAAAAGAATAAGGGAAAAACATACATAAAAAAACCATGAAAACCCACTATACTTACATCACGAAGCAACACAAAGCAAAAAGAACATACAGCCCAGACTTTCTCCTCTACAAAAATAGCTAGTCTATCTCACATATAAGAATCCCTCAAAGAAAATAAGAAACAAAGAAGAAAATGAGAGAAAACAGTCCTCAAGGCTTCCTCCCCCAAGAAAGAAAGAAGAAACCCTAAGGGAATTAAACTCTCAAAAAATCCTCTCCAACTTAAGCTTCCAACAACTTAAGATTCTCCAAAACATGCCCTAATATCTGCTCTTATAGCCCATGTCAAAATTTAGCAAGGTGGTTCTTTCCAAGTGGAGAACCAGCCTCGGTGGCATGGTCAAGCAACAATCAGGTGTAATCTCGCCATACAACATATGTACGCTACTCCAACCTAGTTGGGCATAATCACACTGTTGTAGAGAAAGCGGCGTATCTATGCTGATTTTTGGCTTGGTTACACTAGTTTGATGCATATGAAGACACCATTTTCCTGCTCTGAAATGCGCGTTCGAGCTTTTGTAACCTACATAACACCAAAAATAAACTTCCACAAGTGTAAAACTATAATAAATTAGGAAGAAAAGAAAGAACTAATTGCAGAAAAATATGTAAATGTGCCTAATGTCAGCCGCCATCGACCCCGCCCGCTGCCCGTTGCTCGCCTTCTTTAGTGGACTTTATTGAGTAACGAAGCATCCCGATGGAATCTGTAGAGTAATGAAGTATCCTGATGGTCTTTCTTAAGTAACGAAGTATCCTAAGAACAATATAATAAAATATCCTAAATAGTACACAACAACATATCACAAACACTGTATATTGGATGCACGGTGATGGATCTCGATTTAAATTACTCCCGACCACTGAATTTAAAATACAATGTATATTTTTATACAATATATACATATAAACATTGTGCTTGGAATAATATTATAACAATTCTTTCCCAATTATAGGACAATGGTTAATCTTTCTGCCTGTTAATTCATAGTTGATCATTTTAATAGGGTTTGGCCTCATTATTTTTTCATTTTTTGAGTTTTTTCATGTAAAAAGTCTTGTTTTTTTCTCCTTCTATTTTAGAATTATATGTGTGTGTGTGTGTGTTTGATTTTTGTATAATATTGAGAATTTTCTGGCAACTAACAGTTGGTATTTTTATTTTCAATAATATATGTTAATAAATACACATCTCTTCATCATTCGTTCACTGCCAATATTAGACAAAAAAAGGTGAAAAAACTTGAAACATGTACTAATTTTTAAGAAGAATATCATGTATAAGAAATTGTTATTATACTAATTCCAATTCTATCATACATTGAATTAAGTATAAGATTATATAATAGAACTTTCATATATGTGTGTGTGTGTGTGTGTGTGTGTGTGTGCATAGTACATTAGAAATATGTCAGCATGAATTGCAAATTCATCTTACTGATGGAGAAGGTAGTGACGTGGCCCCATGAAGCCTGCCAAAGACGACCTAGAACCACACACTTAGCCAACCAACACACGACAACTGGCAAGACGAAGCACCTCAGATGGATAATGAGTACTTCATCCCTGAAGAATCCATGAACGTGTCATCTTTTAACCTAGATGAACCAAGCAAGTAAAATGAGTCATGTCGTTCAAGAGTGGTTGACTTGGATCCCCTGCAAGTAGTCACCCAGCCAAATGACCGCCAACCTCACAGTCACCAATCTAACAATCGTCACACTTAATAATTGCCCGGTCTAATGGGTGGCAGGCCTAAAACTTGTCTGATCTAATAGTCACCCAGTCTAATAACCGCTTGGCCTGATAGGCACTTGGTTTAATAGCCGCCCAGCCGGGTGACACTGACTATATTTATGTACAGACTGAATATAGTTATGTACTGACCCGACCCGCAATTACGCAGTAAATTAACTTCCAAAAGATGGCCACAAACTTGACCCGATTTATAAATAGCGGCTAGTGTGCAAAATCTTAAATGATATAAAAATTAGAAAATATTTTACACACTAGGGGTACTACGCAAGTATACGTATCGTTTCAAGTAATATAAAGTTTTCTTTAAAAACCCTAGTATCAATCCCACGAGGAAGTGAAGTAAGAGGTCTTTAGTCAAATTCTAGTCTACTACTAATAGTCCTTAGTTTGGAATGTCGATTAAAATTGTGTTTTATCTAGCAACTACTCCTAAATACAAGAGTTAAATATAATAGTAACTATAACTAAATGCAAATAATAATTCTAAAGATAACATTTTTTGGATGAGTTGGTTTGGAGAATTTTGAGATACTAAAAACTACAATTCTTATGTAATGAAATAGATAATGTATAGGAATGAGATGCATTAAATATTGTATGTGCTAAATAGGAGAAATCCTATTCTTTACCCTTTGGTCCAGGCATAAAGAACATTGACTAATCCTATGCTTGGTTACTGAATCCGCGGCTGAGCTGGGAGGATACCGACTGCCACTTCGGAGCTCCCACGTTCCCCTCGCCTGAGGGCTAACATCTACACTTCAGCACCCAAACGATAGGACCGAATTGAGGATTTTAGCATGTCACTCTAAAATCTCCAATTCTACGCCCGATAATTATATTTCCCTATTTATTTGCATTCAACTTCCATGAACTTCACCATCCATGGAATTTGAATGTGGTTTCACTTTGTTGAGAATTACACCGCTCTTTCGGGACAATGCAATTACAACGCATTTTAACACTACAATGAGCCCTTATTGTAATGTAAATTAAGTGCAAGTAAAAACCATAACATTTATAATTAAATTTACTTCTACAATGCATCACAAAATCCTAAACATGATTTCTACTCATTACAAAAGAAAAGTAAAAGGAAAATAATGGCATAATCTTCTCATGCCACTATTTTCAAAGAAGAAGAAAAAGTAAGAGAGATACGTCACAAAGCGCGAAGAAAACACAACGGAAACTTCATGTAACCGAAGTAAATCCACTAAATAAATGTTTACAAAATTATAAGATAATGAAGAACAATAATTAGCTTTTTCCCCTTGAAAGAAAGACAAAGATCTCTCCCATAAAGTCTCCCGGCGATCCATGCAATGCTAGCGAAATCCCTTACAAATTCTCTCAAAATCTCCTCTCCAATCTCTCCAAAAGGGTAGAAATCTATATTTATACTCTTAATCTAAGAATCATAAACATTCCTCTAAGTTTTTCTCTCCTTTTCTCTATTGTTTCTCCCTCTTTCTAACATAAATTAGCCATTTTTAAAGAGTGTGGACGAATTTCCAAGAGTCACCTCAAGCACCCCTTCGAAAAAGCATCCAAATACGTCGAATATTGGCCCAAAATCGCTAAAAGTCGGTTCATGGTCGTCCGGGCCGCTGTCGGCGGCCTTTTTGGGCACTTTTCGGTGGTCTCGGGAAAATGTCGCCGTCGGCGAGCAGGCTGCTGCGAGGCTCCACCGTTTCTTTCCGTTTGGCTCCGTTTTAGCTCTGTTTCGCCCCATTTCAGTTGCGTTGCGTTCGTAATAGATAGCCCTACAAAATAAGCATAAAAAATAACCTTTCTTTAAAGTGTAATCTCATTCAAAAATATGCAAGAAGTGTAAAATAGATTAAGCATCAAAAGACTTATCGAAAGGTGTCAGGATAAAATTTCATTTCTTGCTCGTTTTTGCTCCAAATTGCACCGTTTTTGCTTTCTTTTACTCCAATCACAATTTATTGTACCTAAAACAAAAAAACATACAAAATACATTCCTTTAAAGTGTAATATCATCAAAAAATTAGTAAAATAATATAGCAAAAAGCGTATATATTTTAGGCGTGTCATGTACAGACTGAAATACTTTTTCCATACCTACATGCTTTAGAGATACAACATCTAATTATAATTTTATTCAGTCCTATAAATAGAGGGCCCATTTTATGAATAAATGTTAAGTAAGTTTATTGTTTATTCTTATGCTATTTCCCCTCTCCCTCTCTCTCTCACCTTTTCTCATCCTTTAGCATTCTATTCTTAGGCTTGTCTCTCGAATAGATTTGGATTCAACGTCCTAAAAGGTGTGTTGAGCGGGTAGTAACGCCATCAACAAGAGAAAAAGCACAACGATCTAGAGAGAAAGGAGTGACAAAAAAATAGTAACTAACTATTGGTCACTAAATTGGAATTCATCAGTAGCTTTAAATATATATTTAACTTAATATATAAGTAATTCTTTTAATATGAAAAATAATATTTTAATTTTAAAATATGAGACCGAACCGATCTTATACATCTAATATTTTAAACAATTGAGCACAACGCTACAAGCAATATGTCATCCCAAAAGATAGGCATACTATTTGACAGTGGGCTCAATCATATAAACTAAAAAACTTATGAAATCCGTTTTGATATGAGAACCTTTTTATGTGCTGGACAACAAGTTTCTCCTATCTAATATAAAGATTATATATGGTTTATATTACGTGGGTTCCAAGTTCCCAATAAGGGCAAACCCCTATAGTTAGTTACATCATAGATTACCGAAGTCACATAAGAAAACTCTTAAAGATGTTCATATATACTTGTCTAAAAGAATTCAATATTTATCAGACATGGAAAAGTAAAATGAGAAAGGTTCAAATAGGAACATTTATTTTTGGAATCAAACCGTAAGAAAATAAGGGGATGTTATAGATCCTGCAGCAAGTCTCGATGACTTCCACAACTATCTGACTGTTTGGCTTTCATTTTGAAAAGATGTTATTGAATGTTTCCCTCAATCATATCGGCATAAACACGAATGTGTTTGGAAACATCTTTGGCCTTACCATCTCTTTAGTGATGGGCTAGAAAGAAATCCCCCTGCCTCGTCGATGTGTGGTATCATAAAGTTGGACTGCTAGTTCTTTATTTTATTCTCATCTCCTAACACCCCGAGTCTGGGGTCGGAAGGGAACACTGCATAGCCATCTCAGTCAAACTTGAAACTAAAGAAATACGAGAAGAGCTCATTTGAACACGAAATTTCCACCCATTGGAGGCAGATGACAAAGGTCATTATGATAGTGATGGAGTTTGTCATGACTTGCCAGGGATGATACTGTAGCTGTTGAGGATGGACCTCATCTCACTACGAAAAGATAGCCTCATGCCTTATCTGATCTGATCTTGGTACATAACTAAGCCATTACTATAGTAACCTGCTGATGTCTTGCACTTTACAGACACTCGGAGAAAGACATCCAACCTAAAAATAAACGATCTGAATAGTGGCATCGCATCCCTCTTTGAGATGACTGATGACATTCCTAACAAATTTGCATTGAAGAGCTTGAAGGGGAACTTGAGAGTCATGATGGGAATAGAAAGGCTAGGATAAAGACCACACAAAAGAAGGAGAGAAGAAACAAAAAGAGCCAAACGTTTGTTTCACAAAATTTATAACATATTGTAGAAGTTGAAATGCCATTAAGGGTAATGCAATCTTCTCGTCACATCAAAGTACCAGAAAAGGGTTAAATCAAATATGCATATTGAAGAACTAATAAATACATATAAGAACATGAATATGTAAATATTGAACAACAAAATAAAATAAATATGTATTTATTAATTAAAGAAATAAAATACATTTACATTTGTTTCACCCGTTTAAAATTATTCACGCAGAAAGAAAAAAAAAACTTCACCAAATTATCAACCATTGCCTCAGCCGAGACATAACCCAATTGAGACAGCCACTTGAACATTATTTTTTTCCCATATCCTGACCTTTTATACTCTATTCATTTCATTATACACCTTGGAGATTAAAACTTCCTTGCGGGTGACAACTAAGACAACCTTCAGAGCATCATCTGTCGGCGTTGGAAACTCGTCAGGATTCTGATCGTCGCCAATTCTTGGACGTCGTGTCAAATGTCAAGGAGTCACCAGTATTTTTATATTGCCCCAATCTTTATTCCCTTTTTTTTTTAAAAGGGTAAAAGAAAAGTAAAAGGAGAAAAATAGACAACCAAAGGAAAAGTAATGTGATATCTTTATAGGGAAAACTCTAGAATGTTCTTATCCTATTAGGAAAATCACAAGTCTGATAACCAGAGATTTTTTTAGGTATCTAACTTATTTTGAGTTCATTTTACTTCTGCTATAGAAGCAAGCTTCTATAGTTAATTACATCATAGGCAATTCTAGTTTTGCCTAAGGGTCTGTTTGTCGTTGCAGCTTCTCGGCTTCTGCGGTTGCGTGCTAGTCATTGCTCAGAAGCTCGTTGCAAGGAAGGTCGGTCGTCTGTTTGGTGCAGCTGTGTGAAAACATTTGCGGGTTAGCTTTTTCTGTAAAAATGACCGAACTGCCCTTGTTTGTTAAAACTGTTAAAATTTTTTTTGCATCAAACTCCTTGGAAACACAAACCCACATTTTCAGTTCAAATTCTTCTTTAAGATCTTCATAGATGTGTTGTAGGGGACTTGTCTTGCCCATGCCACCATGACCCATTATGGATAGAAGAGAAATGCTTTTGTACAGAGTAGGGCTAGCAATATGAGTTGAAGCTTCATCTATTGGCTTCCTCAACCACTGCATAAAAAAATCCTTCTCCTCGCCTCTACCGATGAGATCATTTTTTGGATCCTGTTTCACGATCTCTGTACAATTGAAGCTCCAGCTCCTGCAGCTCCTGCAGCTCCTGCAGCTCCTGCAGCTCCTGCTTTGATTTTTCGATGAGATGAAGGAAAATACTGACCTCGGCTAAAACTTTATCAAGTTTCTTCACAACTACCTCCAATCTCTCCAAGTGGGGATCAATTTTGAGAGCTCATTCGCAGAATCTACTCTCTTGCCATTCAGGTTGAAAGCGAGCTGGGAAGAAGGAGCGAAGAAGGCGTAGAGGGCTTCTTAGAAGCAGCGGGCGGGACGCTAGGGTAGAGACAAGTTTGCAAGACGATATCGGTGGGGAGCGCGGGGCAAGAGGTAATATCATCGATGTGAACGCATGCCGCGGGGTCGATCCCGCTGCCCGCTTTCGGCCCGCTTTCACGGTGTGTGTCAACATATTTTTTTAGGTTTGTGTTGTATTTTGAAAAGGGGGTCGCCTACAGAAATTGTTGGCGAATTTTAGATTTTAAATTTAATTTAAATATATATATAATTTAAAAAGTAGCATTTGATTTTGAAAATAATTTTAAGTTTGAAAATTTTAAGATATGAAATCAAACCGATCTCACATCCCAAATAGTTTATATAAACGAGCACCACATCACAAACCGTGCATCTATATCGAAGGACAAACACACTCGCTCGACGATGGGGCTCGATTAAATAAACTAGAAGATTTGTGACATCCATTTGGTCTGCGAACCAATTTTATAAGTCGACAAGTTCCCCTGCTTAATATAAGGGAATTAAGCATGGTTTATATTACCTGGGTTCTTAAAGTTCCCTATAAGGGCAATCCCCTATAGTTGATTACATCTTAAATTACGGGAATCATTTAAGAAAACTCTCGATTAAGATCAGTGGTTCTACTTTCAAGAATTTCAAAGTTTAAGGTTTTCAAAGGATTGGATTTTGGAAATTTTAATAGGGATTAGCTCAAATTTGAAACAGTTTATTTCAGGAGTCAAAAGTAAGAGAAGTAGGAGAAGCTAAGGATCCAAGAGGAACCTTGGCAACTTCCCAAACTATCCTATTGTTTGGCTTCAATTCGAGAATTTACTTAATGTTGTAATTCTGCCAATTTTAGTTATTTAGGACTTATATTTTTATGATATAATCACACAAGTAGCCTCGAAGATGTGAGAGTTTATGTCGTACCAAACAACTACCTCTGAATCCTAAGACCAGTTAGGACTTAATTTGCATAAAATGATTATGCAAGTGCCTAACGAAAAGGTTGAGGATTTATGTTGCGCTAAGAAAACTACCTCGAAATCCTATGGCTTGGTTATTTAATTCGAAGAATGGTTTTGTTGATGTAGACGTAAGTTTTGCTGATGAAAATGGTCGTGCTGCCCACTATGCTCTAAGCTCCTTGTTGTTGCAGAGGTTTAGTTTTAGAAAGTGGCAATCAAGAGATGAGAGAAGTGTTTTGGTTTAGAAGTCTTAAAGTTCAAATGTCTTTAATGTTTTAATTAAAACAAATCTTAAAGTTGATTATAACAACACCGGTTAAGATCCCACGGTTCCATCATTCCGGCACCGTTATCTTTATCGGATTCACTTAGTCCAGATGATTTTGCTAAAATCAACTGAATGAGTTCCACACTTTCATTTAGATCGTGGGAAATCCCGTTAGCAACACGTAGGTTACATCATCCGAGGTATTCCCGATCATCCAACAAGACGTTTTAATTTAGTTGTAGTTGTAGTTTTGTGTTCTGTTTGTGATTAAATTTTGAGTTGTTTTATATTTTGAAATATTGTGGCGGTGAGTTTTATCTTTTTGTGACTTTTAATTTAGTTTTGGGTTTCAGTTTTGTGGCTATCCTAAAGGTTTCAGTTTTCATGCAAGGTGTCAATCTTATTTAACATGCAAGAAAAGTAAAGTGCAGTGCAGGTAAGCAAAAAAATTGCAATAAGATAAAAGCGTACCTGGAGGGTCTTCTCATCATTTCCAAGCTGCACTTAAATAACATATCAAGGCATTTTTATATTTGTAACAAGTACCTAGGTAAAGCTAAGGAAAGGTTTTGGTTGTCTACCAAAATCTTAATCCTTTTGCTAGTCAATCCCTATGACGTCTAGATTCTTTTGTGTTTTGTTAAGGATGATTTTCTTCATCAAAGAACAATTAAGTTCAGTTGTTCTTCTAAAACATCTCATCATGTTGAGAAAGTGCTTAGGACGAGTCCTAAACATCTTTTCAATACTTCTGAGATTATTTTGAGTCCAAACGAATTCTATTGTACTGGTGAATTAATTATCCAAAGTTTAGTTAAGTTTGTTTCTTGCTCAGTGAACTAAGATGTTTGATTATCCTATGAGTAAAGTGACATTTCACCTGATGCCTCATTTAAGAGTTATGATAATGAAAGCCTTTAGGGGACAAATCAGTTTGTTAAAGAAATTAACCGCTTTGATTTAAAGTTGAATTGATGATTTAGGATGATTTAGTTTAGTTTTAAAATTCAAGTTGATTTTCTCTTAAATGTTTTAAATTGTTTGATTTGAAAGAGGTGCTTAGATTATTCAATTTAATTAAACTTTAAATGATTTAAATTTAATTTGACTTAATTGTAACACTTTAGGTCAATTTTAATTGGTTTGATTTTTTATGTTTTTAACTATGAATTATCTTAAGGTTGACTTTCATTAATGTTTCAAATTCGTTTTAGATTTGTTTTTTTTAAGTGATTTCAAATTAATCTTAATGCTTTAAACTTATTTTAATTTGATTATCAAATCACTTAATGTTTTAAGCTTTTAATTTAATTAAGGGTTACTTTCTTTTAATTATTAATTTATTATGTACCATCCTTAAGTTTGATTAAGAGTTAAATATTATTAAAGTAATTTATTTAGGGATCTTAAATTAAAGGGTTATAGTCTCCCTAAGCTATACTCCCCATTTTAATCATTCAAATTTCAAATAATCTTCCAAAATTTAAGTTATTTAATTAATTAAGGTTCCATTTTGATACTTTCAAAGGGGTTAATGGGTTTCTACCCCTTTATTTCCCAAAGTTTCAATCATCTAAGAGAAAATTAAGATCAGATATTTCACCCTTCCTTTGATTAAACCTAAATATTAATTAAGGTTAAAATTCTTTAATTACCTTTATGCCCCTTTAGGCTTATTTATTTCATAACTCATCAAAGTAAGCTCAAATGAACTTAAAATTTTTATGTCACTTCACTCATATGTCAATTAAGACATTAGAGGAGAAAATGTGATTTTTCTGAATTTAATTTAATTTATATATTTATTTTTTTGTGAAAAATATGGGTTTCCAATGGAAATTCAACAACATGACCAAGGCAAAGTGTCTGTTCTTAAGAAAATTATGGGATGTCCCTATTGACCAGAGGACCACTTAGACTAATTTTAGTGATTTTTCAAATTATATTTTATTTACTATGATTATTTTGAGTTTGGAGTGTTAATTAATTATAAAATAAAATTAAAGTTGAAAAATAGATTTTATAGTTTTCTTAAATCTCTCTGACCTCAAGAAACTCAGAGAAATAAATTTTATATTCTTTTGATTTTTCTTTAATTTATTAGAATTAATTTAGTGAAAATATAAGGAAATTCATTTTTTAATATTAAAAATTGTTTTAAGCCTTTAAAATTCAATATCTTAACCTAGAGATTAAAAATAAAAATTTTTAGAAAATTTTAATTTTAATTTTCTTAGACTCCCCTAACATCAGAGAAGTCCCAAAACCAATTTGGTGAATTTTTGAAATGTATTTTTGGAGTTATGAATTTTTAAAGTTTAATTTTGGCCATGTAACTTAATTAGTCCATTTAGTGGGTCTAATCACCTCCAATTGATTTCAAATTTTTATGTGGGACTCCTCTGATCCTAAAGACCAGTGGAGAATTGTTTTCAAGTTATTTTGATGTATGGTTAACCTAAATTAATCAAAAATCAGTTTCGAGTATTTAGGCCAATTAGGGTTATTCTTAATGAATTAACTCAAAATAATTTTTCCTAGGGTCCTCTAGTTCTAAGATACCTCCCCAAATTTTCCTAGAATTTATTGAATAACATGCTAATTATGGGAATTAAAATTTCAAAACAGAGACATAAACTTGAAAAATACATAACTTGCCAAAGAGATTGCCTCTGGGCTTGGAAAATTCAAGGAATGTTCCCAAGAACAGAGGCTACAAAAGCCCTATGATCTCATGCCATGGTGAATTGTATGCATGTAGGGAGAATTAAAATACTAAAAACAGTAAATAATTAATTAAAAATAAAATATTCATCAAAATAACTTAATTCTTTTTCCACATTATTCTCCCCTGTTCACTGAGCAAGTGGATATTTTTATTTTATTTTTCTTATTTTTCTACACAAAGTTATGGATTTTCTAAGTTCTGAGTATTTAATTAATTCAGAAAATAGGGATTTTTCTACTTATCCACGTGGCGCCGCGTCAACCTTAGCAGCTCCGAAGCCCCTACGTGTCGCGCTCCCATTCGACGACGCCACCTGAGTCAGCAGCCACGCATCCCGCGGTCCCACTCCGTCTTATGATCCGACGCGATCTGCACCATCCATTTGATACACGCTCGATCCAACGGCGGCCGATCATCGTCTCCGATTGGTGTGTCCTGAGAGCCATCCACACTCAAACCCTAAGATCTCTCTCATTTCTCAACAGATTTTTGTGTTCTTATGCTCTATGGATTCGTCTTGAGGAGACGAACACATCCATATGGTTTACATGCTATGAAATCGATTCAAATGAAATGGAGAATTCACAGAAGCTCGGGAGGGAGAAGTGATCCATAACTTGGCTCTGAGAAGTTAAGCGTCAATCAGAGAGTTGTGGCACCTTCGATTGCACCCAAGGAAGCTCCAGATGAAGTCTTTGGCTCTAGGGAATTGCCTAGGTACAAAAGTGACCAAGGCCGATTTCAAACCTTGGACTCTGAAGCAATGGCTGACCTGGTGATGGGGGCTTTTGTTGGGGAACTTCTTCTCTACCTCTGGTGAAGGTGTGGGAGAAGTTAATTAGGATTTGGTGGAGTTTCAAGTGATGTCTTGTTCTGACCTGAGAATTGAGCTCCAAAATTGAGCTTAATCAGTGGAAATTAGGGCAGGAAGACAGTGGGGATGAGTTGCTCTAGGCTAGGGGAAGCTCTGTGAGGAGTTTGGTGAAGTTCTGCGGAGGTTGATTTCAGCCAACCTTTTAGCCGAGAGGAATGGCTGGTTTAAATAGCCATGGTTAGGGGTTTCCCAGGGGCAATTGGGGCTGGGATTTACTGCTCTGGTGAGGAGAAGAAGAGCTGTGGTGGCCAATTAGGATGGGGCAGCTCAGCAGGTGAAATTTGAATTTTTGAATCAAATTAGGCCTCTCGGCCTGGTGGTTTCCGGTGACTGGGGACCCTCAGGGGCAGGGAGGTCAGGGCTTGATGTTTGTGAACTCAATTGGCTAATGCCATGTGTAAAGGGGTTGATTTAAAAAGGAATGGGGAAGGGCGAATTTTGGGCTCAATTTGGTCAATTCATGGTTTAGGCTAGGTGCACCTCCCCAAGGCTTGACTTTGGGCTGAGGGAGAATCATTTGGGTCAGCTAGGAAGGGGTGGTGAAGTCCCCATCCAAGGTGATGTGGCTAAGATTGGTTTAAAGTGTGACATGAATGGGGTTAAAAAGCTTAATGAGGGATTAAGAAAGAGGCCCCCTCCATTTGCCATAAATGACATGGTGAGGTGTAAAGTGACTCCCATGGCTTGCATATGGCTTATGCATGGCTTCATGGCTTCATTTGGCTTGGGAAAAGGTTTGGTCAATTTCATAAAAATGTTATTTGGAATTTTAAAAAAACTTTGGATTTTTTGATTGTTTTTGTCATGATGCTCTTTTGGTTTAATCAAAATTATGGGTTTTGAACTTAGGGGATGATTTTAATTAAGTGGGCATGATGGGACAATATCACATGGGCTTTGAAATAAGTCTTGGGCTTTTTAAAATCATTATGGATGGGCTTTTAAAGTGGTTTAATGAAGTGGGCTTTTAGGTTTTGAAATAAATTGATGGATAAAAATTGGTGAGGGGTTGTGTCAAATAAATGTTGGGATTGGTTTAGGAATGTACCATGAATAATTTGGAACAAGTTTGGTGTGATTTTGAATTAAATTGGGTTCAATTTAGGTTTTTTGGTAATGAGGCCAAAGTGGATCAAATTGGGCTAACTTGGGTTAAGGTTGGACCAATGTTGGGTTTGATGTAAAATTAATGTTGAAAAATGTTTATGGGGGTGTGACAAAGAGTTTTCAACTTGGTTGGGCTTTGATTTTGGGATTTGGGCCTATTTGGGTTCATGATTGGTTTAGGCCCAAATTGGGGATTTTTGATTTGGGTTAAGTTTGGGTGGAGTTTGGTTTCATATTTTGGGAAAATCATGTTAGCGTTTTGTTTTTGGGGATGTTAGGAAGGTTTAGGAAAAGATTTGGGGTTAATTGGAGTTGAGTTGGGTTAGTTTGGGCTAAGTTTAGGTCATGGACCAAAATTGGGCTTTAAGCTTCAAATTGTAATTGAATCCACATGTTGATAAAATTGGGTTTGTGTTTAGTCTAAATTGATATTGGGGATATTACATTGAAGTCTAGGATTGATTTGGATCAAAATTGAGGTCAATTGGGTTGGTTTGGTGGGACATTGGGTTCACTTAGGTTAAAAATAGGTCAAATTGAGGGTTTTTGGCAAAAATGGGCTAAATTGACAAAATTGACTTATTGTGTAGTTGAACAAAATGAAATTGGGAATATTTGGGATTTTTTGAAATTTTTTGGGAATTTTTGGAATTTTTAGATTTTTGGGCTAAAAGGGCATTTTGGGTATTTGGGTGGTATTTAGGGGTATTTTTGGAAATTTGATCATGGATGCTCAATTTGAGTGGTGGGGAAATGTTTAGGATTGATTTTGAGAAATTTTGGGTAATTTAGGAAATTTTGCAAATTTCAGGCAATTTCAAGGGTATTTGGTAGGCTTGGTGAGTTTAGGGCCCCGGGGGTCAAAAATTGAAATTTGGGGAAAATGAAAATTGATCAAGTGTGAGTGAAATGAGATCATTTTGGTTGAGCCATGAAGCCATATTAAGCTCACAAAAGTCATGAGAGGACTCATTTTAGGCACTCAATATGTTGTTCCTAACCCTCTTAGCTAGGGGCTTAGGGGTCAAGGTCCATCCATATGAGTTACCTACATAAGTCAGGGAGTCAAATTGGTTAAAGGTAGTTTTAGGGTTTGGAATGTGTGTGTGGGAGTGTGGTGTGTGCAAGCTTACCCTCACCAGACCAGGCCACCCAGGGTAATCCTAAGGCCAAAGAGTCCTATAGGGAACTCATCCTTTAAACCTCCACATGTTGGTTTTAACCCTCCAAGTGGTTTGGGGGTTTATAGTCAAACTTGTGGGGTTTGAAGGGAGCCAAGAAGTGTTTGGATTTCTAAGTGATGGGTCCCATTTCTAGTCCTCTAAGATAGTCAAGGATAAGCCCTATGGCTAGATCCTAAGTACTAAGGAGAGAGAAGAGAAAAGACCTCATCAAAAATGAGGTTAACAAATGGACCCCCAATAGGTGTGGTGTGCTAACCAAGCACACCGCGCGTATTGGCGTTAACCGAAGAGATCAACAAAATCAACAGAGATGTCTAAGTGACACACTCAGAACGAAGTATAGAAAAATTTCCACTGGGGAGTAACAGGTAAACCTCAAAGACTGAAGATCCCTGAACTCTCGCTGGGGAAGAGAAAAGAAGGTAAATTCCAGATCACAAGATCTAGAGAGATTCGATTTTAGATTCGTTTCATTTTCTGTTCCAAGTTTTAATGTGTGAGTTTGGATTTTGGTTTGAGTTTCAATTCCGATTGAAGTTCGATTCAAGATTTATTTCAAGAGGGATTTCGTGGAAATCCGGGATTTTAGGTGAGCATCAGAACCTAGGTTCCAACCTCGGGATTTGAAGAGAATTAGAATTTAGGCTCTAGCCTCAAGAAGAGAGTTGGAATTTGAAGAGAACTGGAAATTCGGCTCCAGCCTTGGAAATTTGAAAGAGAGCTAGAAGTTCGGCTCTAGCCTCGAAGAGAACTGGAAGTTCGGCTCTAGCCTCAAAGAGAACTGGAAGTTCGACTCCAGCATCGGAAGTTTGAAAGAGAGCTAGAAGTTCGGCTCTAGCCTCGAAGAGAAGTGGAAGTTCGGCTCCAGTCTCGGAAATTTGAAAGAGAGCTAGAAGTTCGGCTCTAGCCTCGAAGAGAACTGGAAGTTCGGCTCCAGTCTCAGAAGTTTGAAAGAGAGTTAGAAGTTCGGCTCTAGCCTCGAAGAGAACTGGAAGTTCGGCTCCAGCCTCGGAAATTCAAAAGAGAGCTAGAAGTTCTGCTCTAGCCTCGAACAGAACTGGAAGTTCGGCTCCAGCCTCGGAAATTCGAAAGAGAGCTAGAAGTTTGGCTCTAGCCTCGAACAGAACTGGAAGTTCGGCTCCAGCCTCAGAAATTCGAAAGAGAGCTAGAAGTTCGGCTCTAGCCTCGGAGAGAACTAGAAGTTCGGCTCCAGCCTCGGAAGTTTGAAAGAGAGCTAGAAGTTCGACTCTAGCCTCGAAGAGAACTGAAAGTTCGGCTCCAGCCTCGGAAATTTGAAAGAGAACTATTTGAAAGAGAGCTAGAAGTTCGGCTCTAGCCCGAAGAGAACAGGAAGTTCGGCTCTAGCCTCAGAAATTTGAAAGAGAGCTAGATGTTCGGCTCTAGCCTCGAAGAGAACTGGAAGTTCGGCTCCAGCCTCGGAAGTTTGAAAGAGAGCTAGAAGTTCGGCTCTAGCCTCGAAGAGAACTGGAAGTTCGGCTCCAGCCTCAGAAATTTGATCTGTATGAAGAAGGACCCAATCCCATGCCATCTGAACCAAATCGAACAAAGTTCGTGACTCCATGTCAATAGGATTTATCGAATTCCATCGAGATATCAAATCGAGTTGGTAACAAGATGAGATCGAGGGCGAATGCGAAATAAATCCGGCATGCAGTCGGTTTTTTTTTAAATTATGATTTATATCTCAAAAAAGACAGAATGTGATAAGAGTAAGATGGAATCGAGAAAATTAAATTAAAAGAACAATGGATTTGTATATATATATATATATATATATATATATATATATATATATATATATATATTGTGTTTTAGTGGATCTAAGCTGAATTTATGATTAAATTGTATAAATAATATGGTACCAATCGCCGTCCTTATTAGGCATCCAATGATGATAAAATTATTTGGAATTGATAATTCATAGTTAGGGCAGAAGGTAGTGGTCCCTATCATATTTTTGTCTTCGATGTACAACTTAATAGGTCCATAGGTTTTGGATTCATAGTTGTCCCTAAAAGATAGATTAAATCTTACTAAATAAATAAATTATTTTCAACAAGAAATAAAAAATAAGAAAAACTAATTCTTAAAGATTGAATTTTTTAAAAAATTATTGCTGAAAGAACACAATTGA
Organism: Papilionanthe hookeriana x Papilionanthe teres; assembly: GCA_022702705.1. NCBI lineage: Eukaryota > Viridiplantae > Streptophyta > Magnoliopsida > Asparagales > Orchidaceae > Papilionanthe > Papilionanthe hookeriana x Papilionanthe teres. Next base: position 24,020,958 of record CM040429.1, on the reverse strand, counting down.
ATCTCTTTGATTAGAAAATGACAAATCAATGCATGTTAAGATAATATAATCTGGATGGGGAGAGAATTTTCATGTGGGATTTTATGTGTATTTGCATGTCTACCCCGTAACCCTCTATTTATATGAAGATAATATTTAACTTTATGGAGCTGATAATTTGGTATTAATATATGAAAAAGCATTGGTTGGTCTTATCATTGTTACTTGTGTAATGGGTGAGTTCACTTGGTATGCAAGAAATGACTCTAAGGTTTTAGTTGTGGCGTATCACCTAAACGTAATTTTGTGTGTTTGAAAAAAATGTTGCGGTAGATTTTTAGGATAATTCCAGTATACCACGGGCTGCGGGTCCAACATGCGGCCTGCATTTTGTTTGTAAGAAATTATTTCTCTGCCCTTGCATTCTGTTCACCCTCATGACCCCTTCTGTTTTTCATGCATCTCTTGCGATCATCTATCCAAGCTCCTCCTTCTCTCCCCCCTAACTGTGATCCATGATTTCGGTGGCCTCTCTCTTCTTTTTCCTTCCTCCCTTCTCTCTGATATATAGTTCTGGTGGCACTCTTCTATTTTTTCTTACGGTATTCTCTACTCTACACTATTAGTGTTGATATTCTAGGTTATGGTTTGAGTTTTTTCCATTTGTGGCATGCTTCTTGCGATTTTTGGCTTTGGTAATTTATTTACGGTTTTTGATTTTTTTTTTCCTTTGCACGTGTGGCCTTTGCTCTATCGTCTATGTTAGAAGGTTTCTATGTGAGCCTCTTTACGATTTCTGGTAATTTCCTTTACGTGTTTAGCTTGTTCTCTCTGATATATTTTGAAAGGGTATGTGGGAAAGGCATGATATATTTTGGAAGGGAATGGTGGCATTTCGTGGTATGTGGTTTGATTTTTGCAATTTGTTGGACTCCGCTTGAAAGATTTTTTTTTCTTGCTCAATGTGGCTTGCTCAGTTGGGGCTCTTCTTTTTATTTTATTTTTTGTTCAATTGGAATATACTTGCTACTCTACTCGTCGATTGGTTCTTGTTGGTTGTTTATCTTGTTTGTTGGATTTGATGGTGATGTTTGTAGTGATGGTGTAGGTGTTGCGGTTTTTGTATGCCATAGTGATGTGTGTTTTTAGTGGTGATGTTGTGTCATGTTGGTGGTACTGTTGGTGGTGATATTGTGTTATGTTAGTGGTGTTGTTGGTGGTGTGTGTGGATGTTAGTGATAGTTTTTTTGTGTCAAGTTGGTGGTGATTTTTCATGGTGCTGTTAGAGGTGATGTTGGTGGTGTTTGTAGATGTTGGGAGTGGTTTTCCTATGTCATGGGGGTCTTCTTTTGTGACATTAGATGGTGTTGTTGGTTGTGTTGTTGGTGGTGTGTGTGGATGTTGGGGGTAGTGTACTGTTACTGTGGATTGCAGTGTTCTCTGCTCACTTCGCGATAAGTGCAAAGCTATGAGAGAAAATTTTACATGCAACCAAGGAATAGATCAGAAAACTATGACTTTTAGGCGGGCAGATCGGTTCGATGATTCCACAACCGATAGTGATCAAGCTTGGAGAGTTTCTTTGAAGGAGGGAGTATGTTGTGAGATTAACTGATTACATTTAAAAGCTTTATTAAGATAATATTAATTGTTATTTTAATAGTTGTTTTTTTAAATTTGATTGTTGTGTGACTCATTGTTTAATGAGGTGGTGATTTTTATTTTGTAATATTCAAACTAGATATCTGTTTTCATGTATGAAATATGAAACCAGGACTGATTCTGCTATAAGCAGCACTATATTATAGAGGTAAAAATGTAATTTGTATAAAAACAGATGTAGCACAGCTACTGCAAAACTACAAAAACTAAATTACAACCAACTTCTGCACAGTAACTTTTTAATAAGCTGAAGCTGCTCCAAACAGACCCTAAGTGAATTAAAGAGTTGTATTAGATGGACATGTATTTTAGGATGGTCCTCTATTTCATTTTGCTTAAGAAATTTTATGTATTTAATCAATAGATAATAGGGATAAGTGGAAAACCAAATGTCATCTTAAAACAACGAAGTATTACGGATCCAATTGAGGTGAAGTCTTAGATGATAATAAGCAATGTGACCTTAAGTGAGTTCAAAATTTCATCTATTAAAATTAAGTTCATCAATTGAATCAGAGTTAAATAATTGTGATGTATATTCTTCATTATATTATAAGTTAATAGATATTTAATGAGCAATTAGTCTTTGTAGTTGCATAATTCTCCTTTGGGAGTATTAGGAAATCGATAGAGAAATGGAATAGTTTGCCTCCAAACTATTAGAAGGATATAACAAATGCATATAATTCATATAAATAGTTCAAATGTTTTCTTCGCCCGTTCATTTTATTTTAGGCTATATGAGCCTCACAAAAAATATAAAGAATATCATAATATTTTATTATATTTATATAACTGCTATATATTTGTAAGAAATATAATATTATACATTATATTATGATTGTTTGCAGCGGTGTTTTTAAGTTTATAATATTATTGAATATGATTAATATAAAAAGTATTTTCAAATAAAAAAAAGACATTTAATATATAATGTATAAAGTAATATAGTATCTCCTATATACAATATGAACATTTTCAGCGAAATTAATATAGCCATAGTATTAACACATTTTTCTCATCAAATTTCCAAATTTTATATGTGGGTGGGTTAGATTTGCGTTTTGAATAAGTTGATATTGGGATTGAAATTTGCTATGGGTTTCAGTTGCGAAATTAGGGTTTCCTAGTGGTGGAGGTGGCCTAGGGATGGGAGCAAGAGGTTTCAAGTGCTGTTGAGGGAGCTCAGTGCACACCTAGGGCTCTGGGGTTCTTTCCTTATATAGCCATGGGAGAGGTGGGGGAGCTTGGCAAGGCGTGGAGATGTTTGGGCGGCTTTTCAGAGCATGTTGAAAGAATTTTTAGAAGCTTTTGGTAGGGAAACTAGTGCTTTCCCCATTCTCCATGTATTGGCCATAGTGGTGCCAATGGGAGTGAAGGTGGCATGGAGGAGGGCTTGGTTTGATTGTGGAGCCTTTTGGTGAGTAGCTAAGACCAGATTTGGTCTGGTCTTGGCTCCCCAAGGCCTGGTTTAGTCTCCCCAAAGGTGAGTCATAGGGTCCATGACCAAGGTGCCATGTGGCCTCCCCCATGGTGAAGTGTGTTTTTGTCATCTAGTGCTTGGACTTAACTTGGGTTGTCTTGTAGTGTCACACACGTCATGATGGGTTGGTCTTAGGTCATAGGTAACCGATTAAGAATGGGCTATTGACCCACAATTTTATATTATGATATTTTTAATTTAATTGCAACGGCGCCAAAAACTTGACCCCGCTATTTATATGTATAGAATTGTAATTGTTTATGTTGTGGATGCTACGCAAGTATACGTATCGTATCAAGTAATACGAGGCTCTAGTGGAGTCCTCGGTTATCGATCCCACGGGGAAAGAGAAAATTAAATAACAACTAATTTAAAATAATAATAATAATTTTTAAAATAATATACGAAAATTTGGACTTCTAAATTTGAGCGCAATAAAGTAAACTAAGTATTTTAATTAGGTAACTTAACTAAGTAGAAAATTAATACGTATTGAAAGTGCAGGAAATTAAACTAATTGCTAAATAAGTCTTAACTATTCGGAAAAAGTATCTTTCCCCTTGTTTAGAAATTTAAGTGATTAATGAATTTAAATAGATAATTTTAAGGTATTGTGACAAATAGGAGCATTCCTATTCTTTACCCTTTGGTCCAGTGTAAAAAATATTGACTAATCCTATGTTTGATTATCGAATCACGCGCTAGGTCGGGAGGATACAGATCGCCACTTCGTAGCTCCCACGTTCCCTCGCCCGAGGGCTAACATCTACACTTCAGCTCTCAAACACAGGATCGAATTGAATATTTTAGTTTGTCACACTAAAATACTCAATTCTACGCCCAGTGATATTATTTCCCTATTTATTTGCACCCTCCTTCCAAGGCTTTTGAATTCCCCGAATATCAGATGTAATTTTTACTATAGTTGATAACCAACGTATTTTAACAATTCAAATGGCCAGTTTGAAAGTAAATTAAGTTTTAAGTAAAAATTATCACAATTTATTAATATATATATAAGTATCTTTATTTTAATTTCATCAAGTCACTTAATTTCTTAAACAGGGAGAAAGACTAATAAACTACTCAGAATACATGAGAACTAAACTAAGCATGGATTTCATTTAAAGTTAAAAACAATAAATACAAATACTTACCTCGATTTATCCCTAAACAGACTCCTCGTAGTTCCTTTGACTCTTCCTTCCAGTACAGCACGACTCACTAATTACTCACTAAACTTACTAAAAGACTCACTAAAGACACACTACTGCACACAAATTAAACTTAGAACTCTCAAAAAGACTAAAAGATTGCACTTAGAACACAAAAGACTGCACAAACTAACACACAAAAGACTGATTTTCGGCCTCTATATATAGAGGTAAGCAAAGGTCCAAGAGGTGTGTAAGCATCTCTTCAAAAAGTGTCCAGGTTCAATGTATCTGTGCCATTTGAACTACCTCGCCGTCGGCGACGAACTACCTCGCCGTCGGCTGAGGCTTCTAAGATCTTCAAACCGCTCTATCTCGCCGTCGACGAGCTGAGCTCGCTGTCAGCGAGACAATTATAAATCCTTCAGAAATGTCTCCTCGTAACCTCGCCGTCGGCGGGCTCGATCTCGCCGTTGGCGACTCAGCACAAATTGCATGATTTTGCTCCAAATTCGCTCCTTTATATGATTTTTGCTTTTATCACCTAAATTATTCATTCCTGCAATAAAATAAAGAAAATACCCTTCTTTAAAGTGCAATTTTATCAAAAATAGAGTATGAATTTCTTAATAAATTTTTCAGCGATCAAAATCCCCCAAACTTACTTATTATTTGTCCTCAAGTAATTTTAATACTACATAAAAATAATGATTTCTATAGTAAGATTTTTCAATTCAAATAAACTATGAATTAGATTAATTAATATCATAATAGAGTTAAATAAAAATAATTCATGTAATTTAATTAATCTTATAGAAATAAATTATTTAGTTATCGATGTCTAAGATTTCTAGCTTACTATGCATTTCAGGAATGACTATATTTAAAAGAATAACTACTTAAGATATTCATATGATAAGAAATTCAAGAAAACACTATTAGGTAAAATTCTAATCCATAAATATAAGTTTGGAAATATTTAAGTTTTTCCTTTTAGGTTAATTTAAATGAAGCCAATTTTTGATAAGGCATCTCCTCAAGCTTCTCCTCATTTTTCTTTTTTTTTTTTTTTTTTTTCTTTTGAGGATTACTGTATCTGGAGAGCCTGTTAATAATTTTGAACTTCATTTTCATCTTCCTAAATTTGAAACTTAGGAATATTTCTTAGCTTATATATACTTCATAGTTTTTACTTTATTGATTTTCAATCTTTTCTTTTTCACTTGAATACTTAAGAATTTTAATTTTAGAATATAGTTTTCCTTACTAAAAATAGTTTACTATATTCTTATTCCCTTTAACCAAATATTTTATTCTATTTAATTAATTAAAGTACTAGAAATATTTCATTTAACCTTTTATAATAATTAAATAAAATAATTCATATTAATTAAATTGAAAAAATTGCTATAAAAATCATTTTATAATAATTTGAAAATAGAACTTGAGAACAAGTTAATAACTAAATTTGTATTTTACTCCCCCCCCAAACTTAAATTTTTATATCTATTCTAAATAATGAAAAAGGGAAAGTAAATAAATCATACCTTTCAAGTTTAGGTATTTCTTTTCTTTGAAATTTTTGCGAGCTTTTTCATTTTTCATTGAACCTGTATTGTTAGTATTCTCCATATATATATAACAATTTAAAGAAAATGCAGGGATAAATCTAAGATAAGTATTAACTATAACAATTAAAATTAACTCTACACTATACATATGAATTACTAACATATTAAAAACATTTTAACTAACGGATTAACAATTTTGCAATTTAAAACAATACGTAATAAAATAAAAACATACTAAAGAAAACTAACATCCTATTTAACATAAAAACAAATGTAATTAACTAACACAAAAACAAAAACTAAACTACTACAACAATTCAAGCAAATAATCCAACAAACATCCAATGTCTCAAAACATAAAGTACTGAATATTACAAATATATAAAGTCTTTAAAATAACTTAACATCAGACAAATAAAACAAATAAAGTCCTAATCTTCAGCACCAAAGTTCCAATCTATATCATCTCCTCCCTGATCTGTAGGCTGAGAAGACCGAGCAGAGCCGGGTATCGTGAATATCGGGGGCACTCGGGAAAGACAACATCTAAATTACCACTCCTATAACGACGTTCAGCTTCATAGTATGCAATCTCGTATTATGAATGTCGCCGGAGATATTCGCTTATCATAATCATGTCTCCTCTCCGGATTATCAATTCTTTGATCAAAATGATCAAATCTTCTCCCATTGTTTCTCCAAACCGCTCAAAACTTCTTCTATGCAGTGTCAATTCATTCATCAGATCTTGTAGGGTAGGGGTGGTAGGCTCAGGAGGTTCATGGCTAGTAGAGGGTATATCTCTACTTGACTGAGTGAAATAACTTCTTACTCCTGCTCTCCACCCTTCGTGGGATTCATATTTCTTTATATTAGCCTGAGTTAGGGGTTTCATAGGCTCTATCCATTCCTCATCATCTCTTGCCTCTACCCCGTATAATTGGCAAAGTGCATAGATAAGACCGAGATGTCCTAATCCTCCTCCACTTTCATTTCTAGCAGTGGCTAATATGTTTTTATATATAACACTTCCCACATTAATACTCTTCCGGTTATGAATACGTAAGTTCGGAAGCTGCTTCATCTCTTGTTACCTCACTATGATGGTAGGTAGGTAACAAAGTAGAGCAAATAAAATAATGCCGAGCTTTTGATGTTGCATTTAGCATAGAAAGAGGGAAGTTTACCCGTTCTCGCCGCTTTATCTTCCGTACTCTTTCCCATCGATGAGAAAGCCAATCACCTCTTCTAATGGTCCTTCCATAGTTCCAAAAGTTTCATATTCGCTCCAGGTGTCTTGAACTTCATAATATGCGTTTATTCTAGCAGCGCTGAAATCTACAAAAAATCCTCGTACCTTTACTGGTGCATCTTCAGCGGCAGTTAAATTGTCATAAAATTCTTTAACCACTTCCACAGCTGCTCTGTTGGCAACGAAACAGAAGTTTTCCCATAATCGCTCCTTTATAACTCGCTCTACTTCTCCTCCTGGATTCTTGAATACTCGATCCGCAATGCACTTTCTTCCTTGTATATTTTCAAAATATTTTGCCTGTGCTCGTGCATTGATGAATCGGTTTTCGTCGAACTCTACTCGACGTTTTTGTCGTGGAGCCATTTTTCGATCCGTGAAATTTACAAAATTTTAACTAAACTCCAAAATATTACTAATAAGGCTTCCCACAACAACTAAAATCCATTTAAATCGATTTCTATGAAATTCTTCCAAGTATTTTCTTCACATTTCAAAATTTTTCAAAATATCCCAATGTAGAAGAAATCAATGGTGAAAATCAAAAATTTTTGCATAGGAGTGAAGCTCTTACCAAGGGGAGATGAAATCCGGTGTCAAAAAGTGTTGAAATCGCTTCAAATCCAAGATCTCTCAAGCCCTAGGTCGGTTTTTTCGAAAATTTTAGGAAGGGGATGATGAATAGTGTCGGTTGACCGGTCAAATATAGGTCTTTTAGCGTTCTCGCTCGTCGCCAAGATTTTTCTCACCGTCGACGAGCTAATTAATTCCATAAGGCAAAAGTTTCGGGAAATATCCGCCGTCGGCGAGAAATTCTTCGCTGTCAGCGAGATCGATCTCGCTGTCGGCGGGATTTTTCTCGCCGTCGGCGAGATCCTAAAAATTTCAATTTTTGAATTTCGTCAATCATTTTCAACCTCGATTTGCCTTATATTATATTTCCGATTATATCATTTATTAATTTAATATGAAGATTAGCTACTTATACACAAACAAATTCACACAACACAACAAATTAACTTTAATATTGAAATCCATGAGACATACAAACTAACATAATTTAAAACTCTATAATCAAACATCAAACTTCAATCCTTACTACCAATCAGCATCGCAAACCAATCCATGACACACTAAATGCTGATACAAAACTATGACGCATATCTCAACTAAGTTTGAGATATTCAAGTCATCACTCCACACATAATAAAATCTAAATCAAATCAAATAACATAAATACAAACATACTATGAAAATCTTTACTACTACTCTTCAAGGTCAGAATCTTCATCTTCTCTCGATATTTCCGATATGACGATGATGCACAAATAAGTTATAGAAAGGCCCGAAGGGAAATTCCGAAGCAGCATTCTTCAATGATCCAACCCTTCGTCGCGAGTAAATGAAGAAAGCTAGCTTCCAAGTGTCCAGTAATGATCAAAGTGTTCCTTCATCCTCCAGATCAATGTGATCAAATAAATCGGATATATTGTCGATTAAATCTCTCACATTCCGTAGTTCTTTCTCCATTCCATTAATTTTCTTCAAAAGTAACTCCGTTTTATCCGAAATAGGCCTCTGCTATAGGATTATTCCGTGAAGCTCTATCGGAGATAAATGTAATGTCTTCATTATCGTCCAAAGTAGGGAACATATCTCGTAGGATCAAGCGGCTTCCAAGGTAACGTAACCTTTTCCCAAGCTTCATAAGAAACTCGGTACCGATCGCATAATGCAAAAATAGTAGATGGGTGTCCTAGTCCGTGAACTGACCCATGCACAATTTAACCCAATGCGTACTTAACAATTATTGATCCAACATCAATAGGTAATCCACTTTAAATACAATAATTCAATATAGCAGCATTCCTTCGAAACCTTGTTTACCCTCATAGTAGGTAACAATTTAGATGAGATGAAAAAGTGCCGGTGCTTCGAGACAGGATTCAAAAGTGATGCAGCAGAAACTAACATACCCGTCTTCACGCATTTCCCAATCTTCCGGTTCATCGGTCGGATATCGAAATATCTCATTCATATTATATCGAGAAGGCACAAAATTTGAATAGTGACATACCGGGGTGTTTTCTATAGAGAATAATTCATTTACTCTTGATGGAGTAAACGTCACCCATCTTCCTCGGACGTAGACATTCCCATTGTTGATCGCATGTAAGTTAGAGTAGAACTCTTTCACTAACCGGAATAACAACGACAGACGTAGTGTAACAAAATACCTCCCAAGGCTGCACTGTGCGATCGTTTCTTCTATCTTCGTAAGTGGAATTCTCTAATCTTCGATCGACAAATCCCCGTTCCTTAATAACTCTTTTCTTTATCAAAACCTTGTTGAAGATCCGTCGCGCTTCCGCACTTACAAATTTCCTCCGGTTAAACACTCCGCATTTAGAGGAATCTAAGAATTTGGAGGCCATTATGGTGGATGGAATGAATTCTAGTGAAGAAGGCAGACTTAGAGTGGTTTAAGAATGGGTTTTCACAAAGGAATTGGTGTTGAAACCGTCCAAATCGGCATTCGAAATATATATAACTCATCTTTATAACTTCCTCGCTGTCGGCGAGGTCGTTTCTCGCCGTCGGCGACTTAGTTATAAAACTCGCCTTCCGGTTCTCACTGTCGGCGAGGACGTTTCTCGCTGTCAGCGAGCTTATAAATAAACTGAATCTAATTTAGGCGCGAACCTCGCTGTCGGCGAGTATCGACCTCGCCGTCGGCGAGATTTCAAAATAAAATCCAATTTCGCTCTAAATCGAATAATTTCTTTTCTCATCATAATGGTTCGAATATGCGATGATTCTTAATAATAATTGAGTAGTAAAGTTTCAATAATATAAATTAACTATTAAGAAACAATAAAAATAGATAACTAATATGGGTTGCCTCCCATAAAGCGCTTGGTTTAACGTCGTCAGCCCGACCTAATTTCAATTATTAATCAGGTCGACTAAGCATTAAAACCTCTTTATAGTTAGGTCTTATACCTTCGAAATATGGTTTTAATCTATGTCCATTAACTTTAAATTTATGTCAAGTTTTTGGATCTTCGATTTCTATAGTTCCGTATGAAAATATTTGAGTTATGGTGAAAGGTCCTAACCATCGAGACTTCAATTTTCCAAGAAATAATTTCAATCTAGTATTATATAGCAAAACTTCCTGTCCTGGTTCAAAATTTCTCTGATTAATCTTCCAATCATGCCATAATTTCATCTTTTCTTTATAAATCCGATCATTATCATACGATTCATTTCTTAATTCTTCCAATTCATTTAATTGCAACAATCTTTTCTCACCGAACTTCCTTCATATTATAATTAAATTCTTTAATCGCCCAATATGCTTTATGTTCTAGTTCAACTGGTAAGTGACACGTTTTTCCATATATAAGTCTGTAAGGAGTCATTCCAATCAGAGTTTTATAAGCAGTCCTATAAGCCCATAATGCGATTGTCTAATCTACTGTAGACCAATCTAACCTATTTTGGGTTTACTGATTTTTCTAAAATATGTTTAATCTCACGATTAGATACTTCAACTAATCCGCTAGTATGTGGATGATAAGCAGTGGATATCTTATGAGTAATATTGTATTTTTCTACTAGTTTGTGAATGTATTTATTTCTAAAATGAGTTCCTCCGTCAGTGATAATCACTCTCGGCATTCCAAATCTAGTAAAAATATTTTTCATCAGAAATTTTGAAACACTCTTAGCATCACACCTAGATAAAGCTTGTGCCTCAATCCATTTGGAAACATAATCAACAGCTACTAATATATATGAGTTTCCAAACGAAGGAATAAAAGGTCCCATAAAATTTAATCCCCAAACATCAAAAATTTCAACTTCTAATATAAAGTTTAGAGGCATTTCGTTTCTTCTAGATATATTTCCTACTCTTTGGCATTTATCGCAAGTTTTAATATATCTATATACATCTCTAAATAGAGTAGGCCAAGTAAAATCCGTATCGTAGAATCTTATAAGCAGCTTTATCGATCCTAGAAATGTCCTCCAAAATTAGAATCATGACATTTTTGAATAATTGGTTCAGTTTCTTCATAAGGTACACATCTTCTAATAATTAAATCCTTACATTGCTTATATAAATATGGTTCATCCCAAAAATAAGTTTTCGTATCATGGATGAATTTTTTCGTTGTTGCAAAGTTAAGCATAGGTGGTAAAATATTACTAACTATATAGTTTACTATATCAAGATACCATGATATTTTCCATTCATTGATATTATATAGTTGTTCATCGGAGAAATCGTATATAATTTCATTTTCAATATCGGATAATTCATGATTTTCTAATCTCGATAAATGATCCGTAATTTGATTATCGGTTCCTTTCTTATTAACAATCTCAAAATTGAATTGTTGCATTAATAACATCCATCTAATTAATCTTGGTTTGGAATCTTTCTTTTGCATTAAATATTTGATAGCAGAATGATCAGTATGCACGATACATTTTGTTCCAATCAGATAAGGTCTAAATTTATTAAAACCATATACTACTCGCTAATAGTTCTCTTTACGTAACTCGTATAATTTATTTCGAGCATCATTTAGAGTTTTACTAAGCATAGTATATAACTTTAAAAATCTTTTCATATCTTTGCCCAAGAACTCGCTCCTACAACATAATCACTAGCATCACACATAAGCTCAAATGGTTTCTCTCGAGTTAGGTGAAACTATTATAGGTCTTGTAATTAATTTTTCTTTTAAGAGTTCAAAAGCATTCGAGCATTCGATTGTAAATTCAAATTTCTTGTCCTTTTCGAGAAGTTGGCATAGAGGTTTAGTAATTTTTGAAAAATCTTTTATATAGCGTCCGTAGAATCCAAGCATGTCCAAGAAAACTTCTTACCCCTTTTACCGTAGTTGGAGGTGGTAATTTAGCTATTACTTGAATTTTTGCAGGTCCACTTCCATGCCTTTTTCCGAAATTTTATGCCCTAATACAATGCCGCACGCAATCATAAATTGACATTTCTCCCCATTTAGAACTAAATTTGTTTTCTCACATACTTCTAATACTTTTTCAAGATGAGTTAAGCATGTGTCAAATGATGTTCCAAATACGGAGAAATCATCCATAAATACTTCTATTCCATTGTCGATTAACTTACTAAATATAGACATCATACATCTCCGGAATGTTGCTTGGTGCATTACATAATCCAAAAGGCATTCTTCGAAAAGCGAAAGTTCCATAAGGACTAGTAAATGTAGTTTTCTCTTGATCCTCGGGAGCAATTTGTATTTGATGATAACCGGTGTATCCATCTAGAAAACAAAAATACTTATGTCCGACTAATCTATCTAACATCCGGTCTAGAAATGGTAAAGGGAAGTGATCTTTCCCGGTGGCGGTATTTAATTTCCTATAATCGATACATATACGCCAAGCCAGTAACTTGTCTTATAGGAATAAGATCGTTATTTTCATTGGCGATGACGGTCACTCCTCCCTTCTTAGGAACACGATGAATTGGGCTTACCTAAGCATCTGTCGAAATAGGATATATAATACCATTATCTAACCATTTTAAAATTTCTTTCTTAACTACTTCTTTCATTATTGGGTTTAATCTTCTTTGGGGATCTGCTTTAGGTTTATGTTCATCATCTAAAATAATTCTATGCATACGGATTGAAGGACTAATTCCCTTAATATCTGCTTAAAGTCCAACCAAAAGTTTTCTTATATTTTTTAAAGTTTCTAAAAGTTTTTGTTCTTGAGATTCGTTTAATGAAGATGAAATAATAATCTGTAAAGTTGAAGAATTACCTAAATAAGCATATTTCAAATGATCGGGTAATATTTTTAGCTCAAGTTCGGGAGGTTTAATAATTGATGGAACTATATTCTTGTCAGTATTTTCAGTATTATCCAAAAATTCAAATCTTTCATGAATATAATCTAGTTCTTCATGATTATCTTCAATTAATTCAGTGTTTTCTTTTTCTAATTTATCCTCGTAATATTCCTTAAAATGTTCTTGTTGTAAATATTTAAGTATTTCCATCCGAAAACATTCATCATCTTTTTCTAGACGCAGGATATTTCATTGATTTTGCAATATTAAATGTAACTTTTTGGTCATTTACTCTCATAGTTAATTCTCCTTTCGAACATCAATCATAGCTTTTCCAGGTAGCTAAAAATGGTCTTCCTAAAATGATAGGAATTTATTTATGTTCCTCCATATCTAAAACAATAAAATCTACTTGGAAGATAAATTTATCCACATTTACTAACACATCTTCAATAACTCCCTTAGGATAGGTAACCGAACGATCAGCTAATTGAAGGGTTACCTGAAGTAGGTGTAATTTTTCCTAATCCTAATCTCTTAAAAATCGATAGAGGCATTAGATTGATGCTTGCTCCTAAGTCACACAAAGCGTTTCCATAAAATTTTTCTCCTATAGCGCGGGGTATAGTGAAACTACCAGGATCTTTCAATTTTTCAGGAAGCTTCTTCGAATAATAGCACTTACACTCTTCACTAAGTGCGACAGTTTCATTATCAGTGAATTTTCTTTTCTTATTTAGAATATCTTTCATAAATTTTACATAATTAGGCATCTGATCTAAAGCTTCAACAAAAGGTATATTAATTGTTAATTTCTTTAATATTTCAAGGAATTTAGCAAATTGTTTATCTTTTTTATGTTGAGCTAGTCGTTGAGGAAATGGTGGTGGAGGTTTTTCAACAGAAATTTTCATAGGTATTAAAGGATGTTCCAAGTTTAAATCTTGTTGAATTGTTTCCTTTTCAATTTCCACTTCCTCTTTTTGGCTTTCAACTTCTTTTTGAATTTGAGGTTCTAATTCTTTTCCACTCCTAAGTTGTATTGCTTTAATTTGTTCTTTTCCTTGATCTTTAGGATTTACTTCCACATTACTAGGAAAAGTTCCATGTATTCTATTATTTAGCGCAGATAGTAATATGTCCAAGTTGAGTTTCGATATTTTTAATAGATGTTCCTTGAATTTGTAATTGATTTCCTTGAATTTGTAGTTGATTTCCTTGATTTTGTAGTCGATGACCCATATTCAAAATTAATTCATCCATGGATAATTTCTTATCCTTGAATTGAGGGTTATTGTTATTAAATCCAGGGTGAGTAATTAGGTTTATAGTTTGGATTTGCTTGATTAGGTTGATTCATCCATTGTTGATTAGATGTGTTATTCCAATTAAAATTTGGATGAGTTTTCCAACCGAGGATTATAATAGTTTGAATAAGGGTTATTAGTTCTATTATTAATAGCATTTAAAGTTTCATAATTAGTTTGAGATTCTATGATTTGTCCAGATGAGTTTTCTTCGAAATTAGGAGAGTAGTTCATTCCAAAATGATCTAACTTCTTAGATATAACAGCAATTTGAGAAGCTAACATAGATATTGCATCGTTTTCATGAATGCTGGCTATCTTTTTAGGATTTACTCTTTCAAGCATGCCATTGGAAATTATTTGTTGCCATTTCTTCGATTAGTGCATAAGCTTCATCAAATGGTTTAGACATTAATGAACCTCCAAGAAGACAGATCGATGATTGATCTTAAAGATCCTACTAATCCATTATAAAAGGTTTGAATAATCGACCAATCCGGTAGTGCATGATGTGGGCATTTTCTAAGAAGTTCCTTAAATCTCTCCCAAGCTTCATATATTGATTCTCCATCTAACCGACAAAAAGAAGTTATATCATTTCTAAACTTAGCAGATTTTAGATGGTGGAAAATATTTGGATAGAAATTTTTGTGATAATTCTCCCCAAGTTTTAATAGATCCAAGTGCTAACGAATTCAACCACATTTTAGCTTTATCCCTCGATGAAAAAGGAAAAAGTCTAAGTCTTATAGCATCGTCGGATACTCCTTGATATTTAAAAGTAGCACAAAGTTCTAGAAAACTAGCAAGATGTAAGTTAGGATCTTCGATAGGTGAACCACTAAATTGATTGTTTTGTACAATTTGGATAATTGCGGTGTTTAAGTTCAAATGAATTAGCAACTACATCGGGGTTTTGAATAGTTAAATGAATTTCATCCGATGTAGGGTTGGCATAATCTCTTAATGGTCTTTGTTGGTTCATATTTTGAATTTCAGGAATATTCGCCATTTTTGTTAAATTAATAATTTGTTTCTTTTGTTTTCTAATTCTTTTAATTGTACGCTCTAATTCAAAATTGTAAGGTATTGAATTTTCGTTTCCAAATTTGCGCATACAATTTCAGAATAGATATTAATTTATTTATTATGATTATTTTAAAATAGTCCGTTGCTTTAGTAAATTTTTCTTACTTTCCCCGGCAACGGCGCCAAAAACTTGACCCACAATTTTATATTATGATATTTTTAATTTAATTGCAACGGCGCCAAAAACTTGACCCCGCTATTTATATGTATAGAATTGTAATTATTTATGTTGTGGATGCTACACAAGTATACGTATCGTATCAAGTAATACGAGGCTCTAGTGGAGTCCCGGTTATCGATCCCACGAGGAAAGAGAAAATTAAATAACAACTAATTTAAAATAATAATAATAATTTTTAAAATAGTATACGAAAATTTGGACTTCTAAATTTGAGCGCAATAAAGTAAACTAAGTATTTTAATTAGGTAACTTAACTAAGTAGAAAATTAATACGTATTGAAAGTGCGGGAAATTAAACTAATTGCTAAATAAGTCTTAACTATTCGAAAAAGTATCTTTCCCTTGTTTAGAAATTTAAGTGATTAATGAATTTAAATAGATAATTTTAAGGTATTGTGACAAATAGGAGCATTCCTATTCTTTACCCTTTGGTCCGGGTGTAAAAAAATATTGACTAATCCTATGTTTTATTACCGAATCTGCGGTCAGAGTCGGGAGGATACCGACCGCCACTTCGAGCTCCCACGTTCCCCTCGCCTGAGGGCTAACATCTACACTTCAGCTCTCAAACAATAGGACCGAATTGAATATTTTAGTTTGTCACACTAAAATACTCAATTCTACGCCCAGTGATATTATTTCCCTATTTATTTGCACCCTCCTTCCAAGGATTTTGAATTCCCCGAATATCAGATGTAATTTTTAATATAGTTGATAACCAACGTATTTTAACAATTCAAATGGCCAGTTGAAAGTAAATTAAGTTTTAAGTAAAAATTATCACAATTTATTAATATATATATAAGTATCTCTATTTTAATTTCATCAAGTCACTTAATTTCTTTATCGTGAGAAAGACTAATAAACTACTCGTAATGCATGGGAACTAAACTAAGCATGGATTTCATTTAAAGTTAAAAACAATAAATACAAATACTTATCTCGATTTATCCCCAAACAGACTCCTCGTAGTTCCTTTGACTCTTCCTTCAAGTACAGCACGACTCACTAATTACTCACTAAACTAACTAAAAGACTCACTAAAGACACACTACTGCACACAAATTAAACTTAGAACTCTCAAAAAGACTAAAAGATTGCACTTAGAACACAAAATACTGCACAAACTAACACACAAAAGACTGATTTTCGGCCTCTATATATAGAGGTAAGTAAAGGTCTAAGAGGTGTGTAAGCATCTCTTCAAAAAGTGTCCAGATTCAATGTATCTGTGCCATTTGAACTACCTCGCCGTCGGCGACGAACTACCTCGCTGTCGGCGAGGCTTCTAGAAGATCTTCAAACCGCTCTATCTCGCTGTCAGCGGGCTCGGGCTCGCTGTCAGCGAGATAGTTATAAATCCTTCAGAAATGTCTCCTCGTAACCTCGCCATCGGCGGGCTCGATCTCGCCGTTGGCGACTCAGCACAAATTGCATGATTTGCTCCAAATTCGCTCCTTTTTATGATTTTTGTTTTTATCACCTAAATTATTCATTCCTGCAATAAAATAAAGAAAATACCCTTCTTTAAAGTGCAATTTTATCAAAAATAGGTATGAATTTCTTAATAAATTTTTCAGCGATCAGCTATGGGCTTCACGGGTCATGGGTTTCACGAGCCATGGGCATTAGGTTGGATTTTACGATTTTGGGCTTAGCCTTATGGGTTGGATCTAGCCCAAAATTTTGGCCCTAATGGAACTTCCTAATCATCCTAAATAATTAATTAAGTGAACTATGGGATTTAACCCCATGGTGCCAATTGGGTTCACCACATGGTGTGGTTTAATGACCATATTAGGTGAGGTTCAATTGGATGGGAATGTGGTCAGTTGGTCAAGATTTGACCAAAATTGGGCAAGGGCCAATTGAATTTGACCATCCTAATGGGATATCAAATTTTGGGGTAAAAACGTTAGGGTTGTTTTTTAAGGTTTGACGAGGTTGAGGACTTTTTGGTGATGCTAGGGATCAAATTAGGTAGACCTTCTAGGGTTTATAGGAAGGCTCCTAGGGTCTTGGATTGATTTGGGTGACCCAGGGCATGCCTTCTATTGCCCACTTGAGTTCCTGACCTCATCAAAACCCTAAACCAACTCAACCAAAGGTTGAGGGCTTAGGCTTTCCTTGATGAGGCCCAAGAAAGCACAACCCTAGTCTAGGGTCATGTGCAAGTAAGTGGGGTGAGTCTTCACAAAAGTGAGGTCAACGGTGCTCACTGTGTTGCCCACTTTTTATTGTATCTAATACATTGATATATGATTTGAAATGTCATATGATAATAATTAAAATTCTTTAAAATTTTCATAAACAAATAAAACTAATTAAGCTAATTAAAGTTCCTTGCATCAGTCTAACACAACATGAAAAACTTCACAAAAATGAAACATAAAAAAGACAACAAAAAAGATTTCAACATATTGATTATCAAATATTAAAGAGAAATTGATTTTTTTATTTTATTAAGCTTTACATGCATACCACACAATTCCTATGAATTTAAAAATCTAATATAATTCCCAGGGACAAACAATAGTTATCACAAGTATGAAACAAAAAAGAAAATTTATGTGTTAACAAAAAGATTCCATCCACATGACAACTATCTTATGGTTTAAGGAAATGCGTTAAAAATGAGGCATAGAAAACATGAGGCCTCCTACATAGTCATGGTATCCTTTCATGCAACAATTAGCCAAACATATAATGTATCAAACTTCCCAATTGAGTTAAATAGAAGCATAAACAAATTTTTGATGAAAACTTATAGATGTCATGGTTTTTATATTATTTTTCGGATTTTATTCGCTTTCTTTTTATAACACTAATATAATATGATAAATCTTAATAGCTAATTCGATGAATCCCCTACACTATCATACACTTACATTCCATTTTAATTAATGGAATTGTCATACAAATTATACCTATATTTTATCAATTGATAGAACTAATAACCAACTGAAATTACTGACCAAAATAATGGCGAGTACACTAAAATTTCAAGTTGTATTTTCCCTAAATAGTTAACCATTTATAATAGGACAAATATACAAATTAACAACTAAGAAAAGCTAAAATCACTTATGTTAAAACTACAAATAATGCAACTACTCCAAGATAACCATTTAACTAAGCAAAATTGGTAAAACAATGTGGAAAATTAGGGGAAAAAATGCTTTAATAAACCATTAAAAATAGCAATCAATAAAATCCTAACATTTAGGTTTGAGGAAGATGTGAAGGCTGAAAGAAAGAGAAGTCCACACCTAAAAATAGGCATTGACGGGCTTCAGAAGTAAATGAAAGCCTCAGAGGGCAGAGGATGGGAGGACGACGAGATAAGCTCGATGACCAAGGATTTGCCAGTTTTTTGTTCCGTAGATGGAAGTCTTGGAGGGAGGAGGGTGGCAGAATCAACTTGGCGATGTTCTCACTTTGGGAAGGAAACCCTTGGACTCGAGGGGGGTGGCAGAATCAACTTCGCGTTGACATTGCTATTAATTCACAGAATTGTGTTTGCTAACCGAATCTTCGAAAGCACTGAACCAAACATTGCGTAAACGACACTTTGAATCGACTGTGGTTCAATACTCCAAAACAAACCAGGCCTTAAACTTTTCTCTCCCTTGAATTGGATTATAAGCATAATAGTATTGTTTTAGTTATGTGATTGTGTGGAATTTGTATTTTAAGTTGATAGTTCAACTTTCTTAATGTAATTTATTTCTAAACTAATCAATTCGGATGTTAAAATGAGTTGTGATCTAGTACTACAAGAATAAGCTAGTGGAACAATTATACTAACTTACATTACTTTAAAAGAATATGAGTGTTATTATTAGGATGGTGCAATTGTGCAGAGAAATTTGTAAACATTGGTGTTTTTTGCATTGTTCAGGGACTAACTCTAATATGATACCTCAATTTTTGTATGATCATCAGCGGGGCTAGGACTTGCATATGACCAATTCAATGGAGGTTTTCTATCACTTGTTCAAACTAAAAACAAGTAATAGGATTTACTTTATATAAAAAATAGGATTATAAACTTTAAGATCACCCAAATTTGAATTTTCATGTTAGACTCAAAATCACTATACTAGAATTTTTCTAGACTTTAGAAGTTCGCTCGTTTCTCATAGGATTGATACACAGACTAAGTTTGGTATACTACTTGGTCGACATTTATACTTGCTTGTATTATCAGTGCTTCATAGCATTTCAGACGTATCAATTAATTGCCACCGTTGTTGAGGAATGTTGTTGAATTTTTAATTTCAGAAAGATTTTAGTTAAATCGTAAGATTTAGATTTGAAAACTGTTACTTCTTACTTTATTTTGTAGCTTATTTGTTATTTTTTGTGTTGAAAAATTGAAAATAATTGTTCTTTTTTATTCCAATTTTTATTTTGAATATTCTTCAGTTTTACTTTATTAGAGTGAATTTTGATTGTGTATCGTGTTTCCTGTTATTTTAAGGTCTCTCTCGCTTGCTAGCTCTAGGCTTGCATGCATAAGATTAGATTGTTTAAATTGTGTCTTACGTCCCTAAATTAGGAAGAACCATTAAAATAACCAAAAAACTTAAAAAACATAAGAAAAAAAATTTAGAAGAGATGCAAACTTTGAGAAAGGGAATATCATTCCTAGACCATTTAGGGAATTTGCCAACCTCGTGGCAGATGAAATGCATGGGACTATTAATAACCCTACCATTTAGAGCAACACGTTTGAACTGAAACCTGCTACCACTCAGACGGTCCAAAATAATCTCTTCAAAGGCACACATGTAGAAGGCCATAATCTCCATAACAGTATTAATAGTTTATTCCAAACTTGTTTGAACTCGGACCGAAACAATTTTAATATCAATGGGTTCATCTTGTTAAGACGGTTAGGTTGACTATATACTTACTGAAATTGAGTCTCTGAATGACCTTAAATTTGAATCTAGAATATTCATTATCAAAAGTTTTCTCGAGATTCGCACAAAAAGGTTAAAATCTTTTGTTGACGCATCAATGCTAATAATTTTTCATAACATGATTAAAGCTTGTTTTGTCAAATGGAGTAACTGCAGACCTACGCTTTAAAATAGACTCCAACAACTCTTGGAAATTTTATTTATTAATAAAAAACTATTTCATATAAATATAAAAAAATTTCGAATAAGCTAAATCAGAATTATTCTCCACAATTTCCATAAGATTTAAATAAAAATTAATGGTTAAGTGACTAATCCGACAAACAGACTTTAAAAATATCATTACAGATTTCATCTTTGTAAGACTTTTATTAGAAAAGAAGACCTTAAAGCATAAGTACTTTATATAATCAGAATTTGAGCTCGAATTAATAAAATATTATCATCGAAATAAACTAACATCATTGACAGCTGATTCCAAGTTGAATATTACAACTAGAAATAAAATACTCAATTTTTCTTTATTATTATTTTTTTTCATATAAGTTGACATAATAAAAAAAGAAAAAAATGACAATAGACAATGAAAAAAAATGAAAAAGTCTTTGCAAGTGAGATATGTTCTTACATATATGTAGATATAATATTTCGGCATTTAAATAAATGCCACCCAATTTCCCACTAACCTAAACTTCATTTCTTAAAAATATTATTATTTTAATTTTTAAAATGTGTATATGTGCATATGTCCAGGCGCCTGTGACTAAATATTAAATTTTATCAGTAATGTATGTCTAAAGGTCCTGAAGGACAATGTGATTATTTAGTATCTTAATGTTACACGAGAATTAAGCACGCACTCAGATAATTAAAGAGAATTAAGTAAATGAGACATCTCAATTTTTACGTGGAAGAACTGGAAAGTGAAAAAAATCATGGGGTCTAGCTAAGTTAAAATAATTCACTATGAATTGTGAGTACACATGTTCACTTTTTTTCTGAATTATGAAAGATGGAGTTAAAATGTTAATAAATGTAAATGTACGACTATAGTACATCTATAATAGTAGTATTTTGGTTTAATGAATGTAGTTATTGGTGATAGCAAGTTGCAAGGGTCGTAGTTGATTGCAATATTGGTAGAAGTTCGTCGTGAGTGTTATAGATGATAGTTGTAGCACCAACTTGTTGTATAGACCTTAGTTGAAAGAAATTGCATTTGTTGGTTGTGTGGGTCGTAGACGGTTGCTTCGGAAGCGTAGGTGGCCACGAAGGTGGTTGTAGAAAGCTACATTAATTGTGAGTCTTGTATGTCGTTTTGGTGAGTTGTTTTGACAATTGTAGGTCGTAGGGGGAGGAATACGGAGCTATAGAAGCTCTATGCAACGTAGGTCGTAGTTGGTCACATAAGAAGAACTGTGATTTTAGCTCGAAGACCATTATCCACTCAAAAACTGAATCAAATTTCAGCTCGGATCGAAATGAACCAGCCGAGCTACAAGCCAAAATTTTGGATTTAATTTTTTCGAGCAGATCCCAGCTCAACTCAAAATCGAATCGCTTAGAGTCCTATTGATGTTATGTCTGTGAATTTAGCGAATTTTGCTCAAAGATTGTTAGTCACTCAAAAATTGATTCGAATTTTGGCTTAGATCGAAATAAATGAGCCGACCTACAAGCGAAAACTTTGGATCAAATTGTTTTTGAGCTGATTCTGAGCTGATCCTAGCTTGACTCAAAATCGGATCATTAATATCTATAGACACATATCATAGTGGTAAGTTGTGATGATGTTTGTAGGTTGCAGCGGCCAAAGTCAAGAGTTGCACGAGTTATTAACCACATCGACCATAATTAGTCACATAAGTCGTAGTGGCGAGTTGTAACGATGTCAGTAGATTGCATGGCCAAAAGTCAGGAGCTACACGAGCTGTTAGGCATATTGGTTGAACTTGTTCTCATAGTTTCAACGATGTTGGTCGGCCGCAGAGGCATGGTTCAAGAGTTGCATAAGATCTGAGCTACGTATGTTGTACTTGGCCATATAGACCATAATGGCGAGTTGCGATGATGTCTGTATGCTACAAAAGCTGAAGTTAGGAACTTCATGAGTTGTAGACCATGTAGGTCATTGCTAGTCATGTAAGCTATAGTGGTGGGTTAAAAGAAGAGAGCTTTAGGAATCCGGAGAAAATTACCTTATTCGGGATACATTGTTACACCGTCTTTGAGACACGTTGTATTGTATGTGGGGTGTGTTGTTAGATCGTCATGGGGTGTGTTGTTGCACCGTATTTAGGGTGCATTATTACATTGTCTTTGGGAGGCGGCATTGCATTATATGTGAGGCACGTTGTTCTGCAGGATTGCTTATTACTCTACAATATACGCTAGGATTCCACAGCTCACGCTGTGATTATGCATTTACAACATGTCATGGGTAGTCAACGATAGCCAACGAGCGTAGAAAACGGTCAACGGCTGTAAGAGTGAGAGTTATTCACCAGATCTGAATGCAAAAGCAATGTTGGACTTCAGCTCCTCCAAGCTTCAGTCTTTTTCTGACTCAAGGTCTCCCCCGTCTCAAAGGAGGGGTAGACCTTTATTTATAGAGTGTGGGAGAGGCAATCTAGCTCAATTAAAAATAATAATTGCTTACCTCTCACCAATAAATGCTTACCTTTCACCAACCTGAATATGGGATTTTAGCTACGGGTTGCTTACTCAACAGTAGACAGCATTTCACCAACCTTCTCTTTACTTCAATTAAAAAATAATAATAATAATATAACAAATTAATATAAATTTAGTAGGTCATTCCAGCTCAATATATATAAATTAGATTCTCAGGACATACACAATTTATAACTATGCATTCGCAATTTACATTTATACCATCCAAATCTTTCCAAAGTACCTAACTAATGAAATACTCCTTTTCATGTATAAATAGAATTACCTATTTGTAAGAATTAAAGCTTAGAGTGTTAACCCACTAACCCGATTTGATGCTCTAGACATCTTAGCACCTGATATTGTTAAGGAGAATTTCTATAAGTGGGCTGTCAATTCAAGGACTTAAATTCCCAAAGTTTGAACGTCAACTCATGGAAGCAGTCAGTACTCATCATCAGAAGTTTTCCACACCCCAAAACTTCTGAAAATTTTTAATTTTCTACAACTACATTTCATATTTACACATAACACTCAAATATTTATTATCTTATTAAAAAAACAAACATTAAGAACGTTTTAAAAGTGAAATTCAATATTAAATTTCAAATGCTAGATATATAAATAAATTAGAATTGTGGTATCGATGTAACTTTTGTGGATGAAAGACAGGAAGGCAAGTCAATAAGCATTTTGGCTGAAGGAATTCTTGTTAACTTTTGTTTGGGAGATTTACCCAAACAAAAGTTTACATCTATGACATCATGAAATGGCGTATTTCAAATTTAAAATTTTAAAAAGTAATATTTTAGATGTGTGTATGTGTGGGTGTATTCATACATACATACATACATATATATAGATATATACTTATTAAAAGAAATAGTCAAAGACTATTATACGAGCCTCCTGCACTCCTAATGAGTCTAACTATTTAAATCCACCTCCTTAAGACTCATGTCGCCTGAAGGAATTCGAACCTTGACATAAGGGATCATATACCATGGATGTTATATACATATAAATATAATATATATATATATATATATATATATATATATATATATATATATATATATATATTATTGCCAAAAAGAGATACATTGATTCTGCATATGCTATAGTGTCATGTTTGTCTTGCGCCTAAATTATTTAATGGGATTGAATATGATAAATGAGAATAATTGTTGAATATGATTATACATAGAAGTCTTTATATAAACTTATAATTATAAGCATGCCTATTAAATCAATGTGTCATATCATTGATTTTTTTTAACAACAACAACAAACTTTTATCCCACTAAGTGGGGTCGGCACATGAATCCTTTTTCTCCATTGAGTCCTATTAAGTGTCATATTTTCATTTAATTATAGTAAATTAAGATCATTTTTTTATACAAAATGCCCAAGTATTTCTAGGTTTACCTCTACCTTTTTTAACATAAGTCAAATCTAAAACATCTACTCTACTAACCGGATCATCATATGGTCGACATTTAATGTGACCAAACCATCTAAGTTGCCTCAATAATTTTATCCGCCACTTGAGCTACACCAACTCTATTACATATATATTCATTTCATATTTTATCTCAAAGTGTCAAGCCACTCATCCATCTAAACATTCTCATCTCTGCAATACTTAACTTTGTTTTTTATGCTTCTTTTTTAAAGGCCAACATTCTGTGCCATAGAGCATTGCAAATCTCACCACCATCTTATAAAATTTGCATTTAAATCTAAGTTATTCTTTGCTATGACACAACAGGCCTGATATAATCCTCCACTTTAGACGACCAACTTGAATTTTGCTAATAACATCCCTATATGTATCAACATCACTTTGTACAGTAGACCCTAGATGTCTAAAGCGTTCACACATTTTTGTGATTAAATTAGAGATTAAGCGATATAAACTTGTCGAAATGTCACCTTCAATCGTTAGATAGCTATTTTATTCCTATAATTATATATTTTGTTATATGATTGTTTTTTGATCTATAAAGTTAAGCTTGTTCATATATATATATATATATATATATATATATATATATATATATATATATAAAAGTAATCACAATTTTTTTTTATTTTTCGAGCATGACGGGTGCTTGAATCCTGTATTTTGCGGTTTTTTTTTTTTATTATTATTATTCTTCAATTATTACATGTATGCAAACTTATGTATGCATGAATTGGTGTGTTTCACTTCTCAAAATTTATAATAGTGATATTTTTTATATGATATAAAAACTTGAGCGTTAGCAATGAAATAAAGAAAATGTTAGGTGTATATACATGTAAATATATAGTAATTTGTTGATATGCATGTAAATACCCCAAGAAAATAACCCTAAACAATATTAGTCTTATTTTTTCTTTCATGAATAAAAGTGATAGAACAGATTACGAATAATCACAATTTTATCATTTATGAAACAAATATAACAACAACAAGAATCCTTTATCCCACTAAGTAGGTCCAGTAATATTAAGCCTTTTTGTCCATTCATATCATCCTATAGAGTGTCATGTTCTCATTTAATTCTAATACATTAAGATTCTTTTCATGTAATATGCTAATATCTTTTTAGTTCTACCTCTATCTTCTCGTGATGTGATATAAAATATTTTCGTAAATATGAAAGTTAAAGTTTTTGGTATTATCATGTAAATAGATATAACTTGGGTGATATATACGTAAATACCCTAATTTTTTTTTTCTTTTCTCTAAATCTCTTATCAATTTACTTTTGAGAAGCAGACTAAAATTGTGATTGAGAAATTAACTTTTTTATCAAAATAAAAAATCACTTAAAATAAAATTTTAAAAAGTTTATTGATGGTTATATATATATATATATATATTGGTCAAGATGCCTAATGATGCAAATTATTGCCAAAAAAAGGATTTATTAGTTCTCCTTAAGATATGGTGCAATGTTTGTCGTGAGTCTAAATTATTTAATAATATTGATGGTGACAAATAAGAATGATTGTCGAATTGGATTTTACACGGAAGTCGTCGTATAAACTTGTAATTACATTTAAGGACTATCAATTCAATGATGTCATATCAATGAGAATTCATTTTTTCCTTTTTCAAGTAGGGATTAGAAGATATAGAATTGCTGAAATGTCACCTTCTACGATTAATATATTTTGATATATGGTTGTTGTTTGATCTATAAAATTACGCTTGCTCATTAATGATATTTTTTAATGGCTAATCACTATTATTATTTTTTTTTTAATTTTTGAAGCAAGATTAGTGCTCAGATCCTGTAATTTGAAATTCTTTATTTTATCTACAGCTTATGTGATACGCGCTCGAGTAACAAATTGTTTTTAATTGACATAAATTATTTCAATAAAATATTTTTTTATGATGTATATCATCATTTAAAAAAAAAAGAGAGATAATATTTAGGATATTATGACCAAACCTCAATTAAAACTAAACATGAAAACGTTTAAAATTTTTCATTTTTCTTTAGACAAATGTAATATAAGTTTCGTTTTATTATTTACATATTTTACTAATTTCAAAATAAATCTATTTTGAAATGTAATAGTTTTGATATCATTATAGCCCAAAATGTCATGTAGATCACGCTTTAAGAATGAAGCGTTGGTCCAATAGAGGAAAGGGAGTTGGAGAAAATGGGACTCGAGTAATATTAAATCTTTGGGAATTTATCCAATGGTCCTCTTTACGTAAAAAAATGAGCCCCTCTATTTATAAGTCATAGGAATGACATAACAAATTACACAATTGTCTCTCATTTAGTGAGACATTATAGCCACTTATGAATCATTACACCTTTACATATTCGTACATAACTTAGACATACTTTAACACTATATCCGCTGTTGGTGTCGTTCCATTTTTATGATTGTATTTGATATTGTTTCATGTTTGTAACCGTCTTAGTCAAATCGCTTTGTGTTAATTCAGTTGGCCAATAGTTGATCCGCTGACCGAATGATTTACCGTTGCCTTCTCTGAAGCGATTTATTGCTGTCCTTGGGAAGGATTTTTCCATCAAGCAGAGGGCATGCTACCATAATCTAATACATCATTCCTTCGATCGATGAGCCTGTATAAAAGGAATCTCTTCTTGATAGTTGTTGATCATTCTAATGTGAGATGTCGGTTGAGTAATCATCGACATGAGTGCACTGTGTTCTTTGGTTTGGCTAGTCTTTCATTCGTTCGGCCCATGCTTCGACCTACTGGTGCAATGATAAATATTCACTTATATTTCTTTTCTCGTGTTACTAGTCGGATCTCCTCAAGATTAGTGCAATCATATTTCTAGTGTACATTAGTAGTTCCAGATTCCTGATTTGAAAATGATAAATGTCATAAGAATAAGTTAATTAGATAACATAATTGTTTACATAACAAGTTATAAATAATGTCAATAGTTGCACTCCTTGAATTTCGTGCCACTTTTCCCTATATATGGGGCGCAAGTAGCATTTTTTCTCTTCATTTCCTGAATTTTCTGCCCTACAATCATTTGTACTTGTGAACAAAGATGTCGATCACCAACTGACCGATGAGTGAAGAAGCGCTAATGAGAGCTTTTGGGCTCCCTATATAAAAGACCTGCCCTTCTAGGGATGAGAGGAAGCAAAAACCTAAAAGTTCTCATCCTGCCTTAAAGAAGAGAGCTAGTGAGGAAGACCGGCTAACTGAGAAAAGGCTAGGAGAAGAGAGGAAGACAGCTGAAACCAAAAGGTCGGTTGAAGGGAACACGCCCGAGGAATATAAATCAATTAAACAACCAATGGTGAAGAAGCTGTGATTGGAAGAGTCAGAGAATCATTTGACTCATTGCCACTGCTGAAGCTTAGGAGATGGAAAGAAGGGCATATTTTAGATGCCTCTGTTTTAGCTTTTGAGCCACTCTTCCAACACCAGGCTCAATTTCCATCCCAGAAGCAAGGATGATGGTTGCGCTAGTTTTGTTGGCAAAGTTCATTCTAATTCAACCTTCGGTTGGGGAGGTTGCTCAGAACAACACTTCGCTTCCAGGAGAGGATCTGATCTGACTGGAGGTCATCCAAGTTGAGGCACCATTAATGGAAGGTGTCCCACTCTCGCCTTTGGTTGAAGGGGGTGTCTAGGGTAGTGCCTACACCCCTTGCCGAAAGTTTCCATACATCAGAGTTAGAGCGTATGATTGATAAACTAGATTTTCCATTATTATATCATTTAATTTATTTTTATAATTACAAAGGGAACTGTTGGGATCATTGACTCCTAGCCCACAAGGGTCAAGCATATTCCCAAGCTAGAGGTGCCTACTAGTCCTTCTATCCCTACAGCGGTTAAAGTGGTGTCCATCCCACCACCTGCTCCTTCAACTGGCCCAGAGAGGGAAACAAAAGACCAAATGGGGTCCCATGAGTCACTGGTCTGCCACATGGAAGAAACCATTGACTCTTTTGCTTGAGCAATGGGTTAGAGTGAGACCATTATATCAGCCTTAAGGGAGGAAATGACAGTTCTCTCTGTTGGTATAGAGGATCTCCAGATCGAGGTGGCGAATCTCTGGGGTGAACCGACAGAAGTTCGGGCGGCAAACTTGATTTTTTTGCGTCAGGAAGAAGGAGAAAAAAATAGTAAAGTTTAAGTTTGGGGGGCGCACGTTATAGCCTATTGAGTCGGGGTTTAGTCCTGCTCGAGGCGGTAGACAACTCATCAACTAAAATGCTTAAGACACTAAAAGTCTATAAAAGAAACTGAACTCTTGTTTCATATTATGAGCTATTCTTTACTCTTATATGCGCCACAATATACATATGTATAATACTAAATGAATTATTATACTTCTAATATAGATTGTTCTTTATTCCAACGAGCATCTCAATTTTTCAAGCTTGAAGATGATGCATTCAAGCCTCAAAAGAGAAGACTAGTGCCAAAGTGAAAGAAGCAAACGAGATTACCCTATCTATTTGGGGGCATTAGAGGCATTAAAAATCGATTTGATGCGTCAACATAGTTTAGAATTCCATTCGAAAAATTTGGCTTAGTGTTAGGAATCCTAGTCCGTTTTATTTTTTGGGCCGAATTTGATTTAACCTATAAATCCAAAATTGATCAGAAACTCACTCACTCACTTAAAATTAAGCAGCTAATCCCACGATGCGAATTATTGCAAAAAAAAGAGAAAATAAGCTTTATTATTTCTCATTAGTCGACAAATATAATTATTATTTTTAAATAGCAATTAAAACAAAATAATTAACAATGATTAATATTGAATCAGGCCAGATATACTATATATATCGACAAAGTTAATTATATCTATTTTTTTACATTGATACCAACGTAATCATTCATACCACATATAGAAAATATCACATTGGTATAATTAATTTACCAATGTGATATTTTCTATGTGGTATGAATGATTACGGTGGTATCAATGTAAAAAAGTAGAGTTGAGGTGCTTGATATGCAAATACATAAGAATTGGGGGATGTTTATGTAAATGCCCCTAAAAAATTATGCTTCATGAGAAAATAATAGTTCTGATTCTATATTTACGTTTGTAAATTATTTAACTGTTATCAGTGTATTGTGTCGCTGTTGTGATGTGGTATGAGAATATATTTTTTGTATTTTATTATAAAGTGAGAGAACGTATCGTAGAATGACATTGTCATTTTTTATTCTTAGATAATAAGTTGAAGAACAATATTATCAAATTATGGCCAATAAGTGAAAAAAATTGAATTATTAACATAATTATAATTAAAAGCAATAAATATTAATATCTATGTTTTCTCTCCCCTTCATTCCCTCTGAAAAGACGTGTAAAATAAGTGTCGAAGGGGATGGAACGAAAGAATGGTTGTGTTCAAGAAGCTTGATCTAAGGAAAGAATGAGAGAAGTTGGTTCTCTCTTTAAAAGGGACATGATTTTCTAGGGTTACAATTAAAGAATATAAAATTATTTTAATATACTATGAGGCATGTCGACTGAATATTGATGGAAAATATTGTGATGCAGGTGTCACATAAATAGACATCAACATACGTCCTTTTCTTGATGATAACTGATAGTCGATAATTGATACCCACCAAGCGGTATTCGATATATGAGTTCAGTAGATCAACCTGACTGATCAACCCAACAATTGATACATGCACCTTGTACTTAATAGATTAGTTTGGCGGATCCACCTTCCTGGTTAACCTGACAACTAGTATTTGGTAGTTGGTACACAATAGTTGAGTTTCGCAGGTCAACCAGGCTAGTCAACCTTACAACTGATACATAGCAAGTAGTAACTGCAACTGACAGTTAACAGATTAGTTCGACGTCACCCGAACTGCTGGTATATGACAGCTCGTACTAAGCATATAAGTTTGACATGTCAATCGGGTTTGTCAACTAGTAATTGTTCCTTTAAAAAATGGGACTTTTTAGGCTCATAAAACATGTTTATATCCATTATTTGTATACAATTTGATAAAAAATTATGATAACTAAAAAAAAAAATCTTAGCTACATTTGTAACCCCAAACACTAATAACCGTTGAATTTAATATTTTATGTTGATAAGATGTCACTAAAGATGGGGATTGAGGGGATTGAGCTAAATCATGTGGCGTCAACTTAGTTTGGATTATCTAATGTCTTTGTACAAATATGATAAAAACCAATAAATTGAGGACCTAATGGGATTAGGTCAATAAGTCAAAAGGAATATTTAAATGCATGCCATATATCTTTCTCATATATCTAATATCAAAAATTTTGACTTTTACTTATATAACATTTTAATGTCATAATCAATTCAATACATATCATAAAATGTTACATTTCACTTAAGAAAAGCTAATTTTAGTGGAAAATATGGAAGTAAATATTAATGTTTGGGGTAAATTTATAACTATAATTAAATTAGCACGAATTCTTTTTTTAATGTCTTCATTTTGAAAATAAAAATAAAAACTATTAGCTATAAATTAATTGGCCATGAATCAAATTTTAAAAAATAAAAGATTTTAAGCATAGTCCGCATACCCACGACTGTTCCCCTATGATAGATAAATACGGGCACATACATGAAAACAAGCAATTATTTCCATAATATAAATCTATTTTATAATTATTTAAAATTTTCATAGACATAGGGTGCGTGTGGGACAATTTCTTATTCAGATAAATCGTTTATCTAAAAATGCGGACTACAGAGTTCGACCCTCATTACGTGTTTAAGATAAAAAACCAATCGTATGTTGATAAACCGTTCAAACGCTAGCTTAAACCATGATGCGACGCTTTCAAACGTCAAAGTAGCTGGATAGCTCGCTCCCTAAAAATTAATATCATTTTTCTCTCAAAAGATGTATTCCAAAGTAATTTAAATCAACTTAGATATCATTTGACAGAGCGTCTCGACTCCTTTACAGTACACAAGAAACATAAAAACTGATAAGTCATTGAATATTTTGGCCGGAACCTTTACTTCCACAACAACATCATCTTTAGCTAAAATTTGAAGACGATGATCCCATATTTATTCCTCCGTCACAGTGATTTCCCTACTTTTCTCCCCTATTTTTGTTTACTCAAACAATCATTTTTATTTTACACATTGTAATTTTAAAATGAAAATTTCTTTGGATATTAATTTAAATATATATATATATATATATATATATGATGTTGTTAATATTCTGCATTTTTCTGCATTTTTCTGTATATATATATATGATGTTGTTAATATGTATATATATCTATCATTTTTCCTTAATATTCTGCATTCATATCCCCTGACCAAATTTAATGTTTTTTGTCGTATTCATAAATGGGCACTCATCATAACATAAAAAGGCGGTCCACTAAAATATTTAATAAATTCTTATAAGAAGAATAGAAATCTCATGTACTTCTCAATCTTTATATTTATTAATCATTCACTGTAGAATGGTAGATAGAAATATGCTCTTATAATTTGCTTTGATCAGGTTCATCATCTTTTGTTTTCTTAACTATCTAAATAATCTTATTTACACAAAAGTTACCAAATAATAAAGGGAAGTTTAGACACATATTACATAATAATTTTTATGTATTTACGTTTCTAATGCCTAAATTAGAGTTGTAAACGAACTAAGCTGAGTCAAGAAGGGCTAAGTTCAAGTTTGACTTTGTTTAAAGTTCGAGCTTGAGCTCCACTCGAGTTTTGCGTTTATGCTCAAGCTTGGTTCATATTTGAATTGGTTCCTTGCTCGTTTCATATGATGATAATTGAATCATTGTTGAGCAGATTAATTAGTAAATAATGGAGCTACTTAATTCCTATCTAAAAAATCTTAATTAAGCAAATTAAAATTAATGCTACGGTATTATTACTATTTAACTAAATAATACTTATCCAATAAATTAATGAATAACATAATTGAGCTATTTATTGCCTAACTAAACGTATTTTATCAAACTTATAGATGAGTTTTTTGTTGAAGTTTTAAAAATAAATGAGTGCTTAAATAAAAAATAGACTAAATGAATAACTAAAATAAGCATAGAAATGCATAAAATAAATGAACAATTAAACAAGGTCTTTATCTTATTTTATGCACTAAAAATTTAAAATTTAATTTAATTTAATTTAGTATAAATAAATTTTAAATTAAGATTTTAGTTGAGCTTATTCCCAAGCTTAAATTTAGCTTTAACCAATTTTAATCATTAACCTTAAATGAATGTTATTTATGAACTTTAAAATGGAATTATTTATCAAGTTTCTTAAGGAGCTTTTTTCTGAGCTTTAAATGATATTGTTCGTGAACATAAACGAATCAAGTAACAAGGTGTTCAACTGATTCATTTAACAATTGAGCAATTATAATAGTGTTTAAACTTCTTTAATCATTATTTAAACAAATATAAACGAGCTCTTATGGAGCGAGTTCCGAGTAGCTTGCCAAATGCTCGAATCATTTGCGCAGCCTTAACCGAAACTTTCATCCTTACATTTATTAAACTTTAGTGTCATAAATTTTTGGTTGAAAATATTTATTTAGTAGTGACATTATTGACGTTATGTTAATGATTTAAGTGCTATGCACAAAAAATATGAAAGTAAGTGTTAGATATGTCAATGGATAACAATTACGTGGTATATATGTAAAAGGCCCAAAAATAAAAGCTTGAGAGGCATAATATTAGTGGACACATAGTATTCAACTGTGAAAGGGACATCTCAATTACATGAGAATACACAAAAATACAGATAACATTACATGTTTATAAGAAGAATTTTTTATTGAATATAAAACTATTTAGATAATGAAATGTAAACATTAATTCATAAAAAAATATAATTTTTTATAAGAATAAATTATTTATCTAATTTTTATGATATTAGAATGAGCGTTCTTCATTCTTTTATTTCTCTTCTTTCACGGAAACAACAATATAGTTGATTTTCGTTAGCAACATTTACATACATTCCACTCAATTCTTATGTATTTACATATTTAACACAGAAGCTCCAATTTTTACATCTAAGCCACCTTACATTTGCATTTTACATCCAGGCTATCTTACATATGCATGAAAATGCGTATTTCAACTTTTAAAAGTTTATTTTTATGTGATATCAAAGATTTGGGTGGAATTAATGTAAAAAACAATACTTAGGTGTTAGATATGTAAATACATAAAAAATTAGGTGGTATGTATGTAAATAACTCTTATATTATTATTATTATTATTATTATTATTATTACTATTATTATTATTACTATTATTGTTATTTTCTTTATTAGCTTTATTTTTCTTTCCCTTTTTCTTTTCTTAATGGGATAATTGCATTTGTAAATAAGCCTTTATATTGGAGATATAATCAAATAAAAGTTGATGTTCCATGGGTTATCTAAGGAAATATGCAAAAATTGATTGAGGTGTGATAACATTTAAATTCTAGGTTTCTAAATAATTTGTTGGGCTAAAAATAACTCGCTAATTAATTTATGATGAAACTTTATTGACATATTAAATTTTTTAATAAAAGAGAAATATTGTTGGCTATTTATTGTCATTTCAGACTTTTTGATATAAAATGAAGGTTAATTACATATAAATCATCTAAAACATTGATATTTACAAACTAATCACTATCAAACCGATATATTTACATGATCAAACTATTGAGAGTTTGATAAAAATTAAAAATATGAGTTGGAGTTTTACGATAAATTTTAATATTTGAGTAAAAATTTGAGAAATGATGGTTGATTTGTAAATATCAAGTTTCAGGTGGTCTGTATGTAATTGCCCAAAAAAAAATGATACAAATGCCTAATACTTATATTCAAAATTATAAATTCATAATATTAATATAAATTTATAAAATTAGTTAATATTTAAGTATAAATGATATACACATTAAAACCACAAATAAATGTTAAATAATTATAAAATATTCACTAATATATGTTATTCCATACCTACCTTTTGACAAGCTAGCAATCGCAATGTGAATGCTAAGAGGATTAAAAAATGAATAGCTAAGCCGAAATTCTCTGTAACTTACGACAAAAAGAAAAAAACAAGGCCAAATGTAAAATAACATCATCAATCTTGCATTCATTAGGAAATTTTATATTTGATAAACAAAATAAATAATCTCAAAATAAGGACCTTTACATACAAGCCACTCAATTATTTAGTTATTTTTATTTTTTTTATCGTTTTGTGGCATACAATCATTTACACTTTAAAAGGGAGAGTTTGCATATATGCCAAAAAATTCTTCTCTATTTATATAATTTATTAATACATAAATTTTGATATAGCACAAATGTCGAAATCATATTAAAAATATCACTGATAATTGCTTAATTAAAATAAAATTTTTGTTGTTGATATATATGAATTGATGTGATTTAGACACTAAAGTGATATATAGATATTTTAAAAAATGTATGTTTTAGATATATAAATAAATAATAAATTTAAGGTAGCATATATATCCAGCATCGAAAGAATTATTACAATAATTTAATACATTAAAATAAATCTTGTTAGTATAAATAAATATTTCATATAAGTTATATACAATTTAAATAGAGATATGAACAACATCTGGAGCAATTTCTTCTCCGTCATAAAGTCTAATTACATTATATATATATATATAATAAATATTTATGTATAACATATTAATTAATCATCATAAAATGCATCGAAATTAACAGAAGAAGAAACCTCCATTAATCATTATTTGAGTCTACAGTCAATGATGAGAAAGCAGCCTTTAACTTACCCAGCTGTTAATATTTTAATATAAAATTAATCGATCGAAATGTAAATTAATTTTTATCATGATAAATATTAAAGGAAAGACATGAGATATGAAAGGAAAAAAGGAATACTTACATATATACCACTCAATCCCTATGTGTTTACATATATAACTTTAAAGTCTAATTTTTACATTAATGTCCTCTTGCCTTCGCATGAAAAGAATATTTTAATTTTTGAAATATGAAATGGTGATATTCTTATGCATAAACTATTTGAGTGGTATAAATATAAAATATAAATTTTAAAAGTTAGGATACAAAGACATAAAAATTAGGTGGTAGATTATGCTGAGCCGTTGCGCCGTGGGAAGGAAGAAAAGGTGCACTTCTGTGAACTTAGCTTTGAAATTATTAATTGATCAAAAATTGATATGAATTTTAGCTTAGAGATTGATTGTAACAAACGATCTCTGTTACGAGCCAAAAGTTTAGATCAATTTTTTCGATTTCAAGCGATCCACATATCGGCTCGAAATTAGATTGTTAACGATTTTGATGATATTTGGGCTGTTAATTTAGGGAATTTACCCCAAAGATCATTAATTGCACGAAAATTGATTTGAAATTTTAACTTGGATCAAAATAAATAAGCCGAGATATGAGCCAATTTTGGATCAAAATTTTTTTGAGTTTATTTTGATCCGATCCCAATTCAACCTGAAGTCGAATCATGGGCTATTAGATAAAAGAGAATATCAAAAGTGCAATACCATATTAATTGGTTTGAATTGAGGGTTAATACACTTAATTTTCATAAAAACACTATTAAAATAAAAAAATAAAAAATAAAAAATGATGAGGCCAACCTTATTAGATTAGTCAAGTATTGAGATATAATATTTTGAATTTGTAAATTAAATTACTTATAGTACACTTTGTTGGTTGATGATATTTTATGTCGGCTTAACCGTCACAACTCAAACAACTTACCTGATGTCTAGCCAACTTGATTTATCATAATCACAGAGACGATAAATTGGGTTCAGGTGTAACTTGAAATTGTCCTATCCCAAAACTATTTAACGTAAGTCTAACTTAGACTATTAAACATGTTAGGCAGTATACTACGAACTGACTCTCTTTCAGCTGAACCTACATATACTTCACCAACGAAACTCATTAAATATTTGCATGACATTTATTATGATAAAATTTAGATCAATTTCGAGTAAGTTTGGGCTAAATTGGAGTTAAATTGGGGTTATCAGATCAGAAATTGAGGCAATTTTGTCTTGTCGAGTTTTCAGCTCAATTTTTTTTTTAACAGTTCAACTCAAACTTTATTTAAAACTATATATGTTGAGATTTTTTACTTAAATTTGACACAAAAAATTAATCAGATAAAAAAAGTGTATATAAAAAATTTTAATCAAGTTGTCTGTGTCGAATAAATTTTTGATACCATCACAGGGGTGCAAATTTGGCTTGACCCAAGTCACCAAACTCTCATTATCACTTTAGGAATCATTGATGAATAAATACATTCAAATTAATCATTAAGCAATTTTAAAAATTCGGTTGGATCATATCTTACGCCTGCCTGCCCTACTCTTGCAGTTGACCCCATGTCTATTATAATTTATTATCTCACCTAAAAGCCGTGCAGCAAGCTTTTCTTGGCTTATTATTTCAAACAAAAATTAGTTTAATTAAATTCATTATTAATCTGATATAATATAAAATTGATGTGTCAAAATTAATCTTATCCACTGATATGAACTTTAAGATATTTGACATGAATCATGAGGTATTTTTTTAATAAAAAATATTCCGACTTAAATTCAAGTATTTGCAGAGCGTCGATTTCAAAGAAACTTATAGTCAGGCTGCTCGACTCGATAAGATGAATCTGACACCAAATTCGATGTACTAATAATCAAATCGAGCATCTCAATGAAAGAAATCATTAAAGACACTAAATCATGCTCATTTAATTCTAAGATCATTAAAAGTACTAAATCATTAAAAAGTTTCATATGATCAAAGGGTGGTGCCGAATGGTTCATTCAATCAAGTGTTTGTGGACTAACAACTAACAAATAACTTCCAGCTTCTATCGTCGCTGACCACCATCAACCATTGCTTACTGGCTTTCGACGATCATCACCCCCCTGCTAGTCTTTGTTGATGGACTCTATTGAGTAATGAAGTATCACGATGGACTCTGTCAAGTAACAAAGTATTCTTGTGGACTTTGTGGAGTAATGAGGTATTCTGGTGGATTATGTTGAGTGATGGAGCATCCTGGTGGCTCTGTTGAGAACGAAGTATCTTAAGTACATGGTAATAACTTATCACAAATACTGCATAATGACATATCCCAAGCACAATATATTGGAGATCTGATGATACTTTTTGACAGTAACTGCTCATGATTGCTGTATTAGAAATACAACATAATTGGTTTTCTATG
The DNA here is from genome assembly GCA_022702705.1 of Papilionanthe hookeriana x Papilionanthe teres. Classification (NCBI taxonomy): domain Eukaryota; kingdom Viridiplantae; phylum Streptophyta; class Magnoliopsida; order Asparagales; family Orchidaceae; genus Papilionanthe; species Papilionanthe hookeriana x Papilionanthe teres. The sequence goes on along the minus strand of CM040429.1, from coordinate 23,983,066 downwards.
TTTTAAATGAGTACAAATTGGTTTTGTCATTGGTTCCCCATTTCAATCATCAGCTCCTCCTAGGGCGACTTTTTCTACATAGACTGGGCATTGGCTTAAAATCATGGTGGGTATGATTGCTTCTGTGAGGATTTTTTCTTGGTTATTCTAGTTACCTACATGGTTAGCTCGAGGGTTCCTTACAGCTTGGTTGTTGTGGCTTCATTGGAAATTTGGATGGTTTTTCTAGTTGGGGCTGTAGGTATTCGAATAAGGGTTATTGGCTTTGTTCCTATGATATTTATAGCCTCTTAAGTTTTCATGTTAGAATCTACCATTGATCCATATATCACCCCTTCATAATGGAGATCCTTGAACAAAATTCACCCTAAAAGTTTCTAACTTCTTAGAAATGACAGGTGACTAAATAGCTAAAACATCCGCGTCGTGCAAATTAGCAACTTTATGGGGAGCAACTCACTTAGAATTTTGGTTGTCATCTTCTCTATCAACTCATACGTTTCCTCAAAAGGTTTGAACCCCCATCTACAATGTCTCTAATGGACCTAATGGAACTTACAAACCCATTGTAAAAGGTTTGGATATTCAGCCAATCTCGAAAGACACAGTTTAGACACCTCCTAAGTTCTTTGAGCCTCTACCAAACCTCATAAATTGACTCTCCATCTATTTGTGCGAACGGTTAAGCTTAACAGTCTTAGATGGAGGGAAGTATTTTGCCAGAAATTTTTGACCAAGGTCAGTCCAAGTGGTTATAAATCATGGGGCAAGGGAGCATAACCAAACTTTGGCTTTGTCCCTCAAAGAGAATGTGAACAACATAATAATGGCGTCGCTAGGGACATCATTATGCTGGAAGTGGCACAGAGTTCAAGAAAATTGACGAAGTGAAGATTTCAATCCTCAATAGGCAGTCCTTCAAACTGGTTGTTTTACACGATTTGGATAATGGCTGGCCTCAGTTCAAAGCTGTTGGCCTCCATGATTGAGTAATTTATACTCATGTGAATTTTCTCAATGAATGGCTTGATATGGTCTCTAAGCGGTTTCACGGTATGTTCGTAAATGTATGTCATTTTTACGGAACAGTTAGATAGTGAATGTGCTTTCCCAAGTTCAATAAATGTTTGATCAATCTTAGGGTCAAAAGGTGCAAGTTCAGCTTTGACATTTGTATGCATCTACTAAGACAAGTGGCATGTGCTCCTAAAGACAGACTCAATAGACTCCAAACAAAATACACACAATAGTAATGATCCGCACAAGCCTGTTAACATGCAAAACGTGCACAATATGTAACACATGCAAAATGAGAAAAGCCAAAAATCCAAATATTGAGTCTGCTTTTCTCATTTTCCATGTGTTACATATTGTGCATGTACAAAATACACACAATAGTAATGATCCACACAAGCCTGTTAACATGCAAAACGTGCACAATATGTTGTCTATCTCTGTGTATATGTATCTGTGTGTGTGTGTGTGTGTGTGTATAGAGACACACTATGTGTGTGGGTGTGTGTGTGTGTGTGTGTGTGTGTTTTGCTTTTGTTAGCTTTTTCGGCACCTATAATACAATTGACAAAAGAAAAATGCAAGTGCAACACAAATAAAAAAGAAAAAAAAAACAGAAAAAGAAATTGTAAAACCCAGATTTTAAGTCGTTCAACTAAAGTTTTCATAAAATCAAAAAAATTCTTGATTCCTTTTCTCGACAATGACACCGGAAAATTTATGGCAAAAAAAATTATTTGAGGCAAGTGACAACGTACACAAGAAAATACGTCAAATAATGTGCTTTTAGAGTTTGCATATCGATTCTAGTTTACTAACTTCAGACACCTAGCCTAGCATGATCATATTTGTAGAAGTCAAATCCTAAATTTTTAAGCAGCAAGCAACAAACAAAAACAAGATCTTAAAAATTTGAAAAACAAGACTCTTTGTGTTCTTCTTTAGGAATGATGCTTATTCTTTCATGACTCGGGTATAGTGTAAATTTGTAGTTTTTTAATTGTTCCTCTACACGGTAGTTGTCAACTAGGAAAATCTTTTTCTCCTTATGCCTATTCCTAGGTCATAAGAATAATCAGAAGCCCATAAAATTATGTTTTACTGAGCCGACCAACACACGAGAACTGGGAAGACGAAGCACCTCAGATGGATAATGAGTACTTCATCCCTGAAGAATCCATGAACATGTCATCTTTTAACCAAGATGAACCAAGCAAGTAAAATGAGTCATGTCGTTCAAGAGTGGTTGACATGAATCCCCTGCAAGCAGTCACCCAGCCAAATGACCGCCAACCTCACAGTCACCAGTCTAACAATCGCCACACCTAATAGTTGCCCGGTGTGCGGCTTATTTTAATTTTAATTTAAATAAATAATTTGAAAAGTAATATTTGATTTTGAAAATAATTTTAAATTTGAAAATTTTAAGATATGAAATCAAACTGATCTCACATCCCGAATAGTTTATATAAACGAGCACCGCATCACAAACCATGTATCTATCCCGAAGAATAGACATACTGTTTGATAATGAGGCTCGATTAAATAAACTATAAAGGTTTGTGACATCCGTTTGGTCTGCGAACCAATTTTATAAGCCGACAAATTCCCCTGTTTAATATGAAAACATTAAACGAGGTTTATATTACTCAGGTTCTTAAAATTCCCTATAAGGGCAAGCCCCTATAGCTAATTACATCTTAAGTGACGGGAATCACCTAAGAAAACTCTCGATAATAATCGGTAGTTCCGCCTCAAGAATTTCAAGGTTTAAGTTTTCAATGGATTGAGTTTTGGAATTTCAATAGGGAATGGATCAAATTTAGAGCATTATATTTTGGGAATCCGAAGGAAGAAAGGTAGGAGAAATCACGTATTCGAAGCGAACTTCGGTAATTTCCCGACTATCCTATTGTTTGGCTTGAATTTAGGAAGGCCCTAATGTTTATTTAATGTTTTGATCTTGCCAATTTTAATTAATTAGTACTTATATTTGTATGATAAAATCATACAAATAGCCTCGAAAATGTGAGGGTTTATGTCGTACCGAACGACTACCTCGGAGTCCTAAGACCGGTTAGGGCTTAATTTGCAATGCAAATGCCTAACAAAAGGTCGAGAATTTATGTTGCACTAAGCAAACTACGTCGAAGTCCTATGGTTTTGTTGTTTAATTCTAGGAATGTTTTGTTGAAGTAGATCCGAGTTTTGTTGATGACGATGGCCGAGCTGCCCACCATGCTCCGAGCTCCTTGTTTTTGCAGAGGTTTAGTTTTAGAAGTCATAAATCAGGAGATGAGAGAAGTGTTTGGTTTTAGAGAAAGTCTTAATTTCCATGTGTCTTTAATGTTTTAATTAAAACGAGGTCTTAGAGTTGATTAAACGAACCGATTAAGATCCCACGGTTCCGTCATCCCGGCACCGTTATTTTCATCGAATTCACTTAGTCCGTATGAATTTACTAAACTCAACTAAATGAGTTCCGCACTTTCATTTAGACCGTGGGAAATCCCGTTAGCAACACGTGGGTTACATCATCCGAGGTATTCCCGATCATTCAACGAGACGTTTTAATTTAGTTGTAGTTGTAGTTTCGTTGTTCCGTTTGTGATTAAATTTTGAGTTGTTTTATATTTTGAATGTTGTGGCGGTGAATTTTATCTTGTAGTGTCTTTTAATTTAGTTATGGGTTTCGGCTTTTGGTTTCTGTCCTAAAGGTGTAGGTTTTCATGCAACTGTTGTTTATCATGCAAGAAAGGTAAAGTACAACACGAGTAAATGAATTGCAGTAAGATAAATTGCAATAAAATAAAAGCACACCTGGAGGGTCTTCCCGTCATCCCAAGCTGCACTTAAAATACAATTTAGAGCATTTAAGCATTCATAGCGATTTCCTAGGTAAAGCTAAGGGAAGGGTTATGGTTGTCTACCAAAATCCTAATCCTATAGCTAGTCACTCCTATGACGTCTGTGTCTTCAATTTTGGTTTTAAGGATGATTTTCTTCACCAAAGAACAATTAAGCTCAATTTGTTCTTAAGGACATTCCATCATATTGAGGAAGTGTTTAAGACGAATCTTAAACATCTTTTCAATATTTCAGGAATTGTCCTAAGTCCAAATGAATTCTATCGTAGCGTAGTGAATTAATCATCCAGGGTGTTTAAGCTAAGTTTTATTTCTTGCTCGGTGAATTAGGATGTTTGAATATCCTTATGAGTGAAGCTGACATTTCACTCGATACTCCATTTAGGCGTTATAATGGTAAAAGCTCCTAAGGGCAAAATGATATTTAATGATTTCGTGATTCAAATTTAAGTTCAAATTAATGATTTAAGTTTCGAATAGTGTTCGAGTTATTTTAGATTTTGAATTCTTCATGTCTTAGGTGATGTTATATTTAATTTAATTCAATTTAACTTAACTTAATTTAATTTAATGTGGTTTAATTTAATTTCATTTAATTTTAAGTTAATTTAATATAATATGATTTAGCTTAATTTAATTTAATTTAATTTAATTTAATTTGATTTAGTTTTAATTTAATTTTATTTTATTTAATTTTATTTGATTTAATTTAATTTAATTTAATTTAATTTAATTTAATTTAGTTTAATTTAATTTTATTTAATTTAATTTAATTTAATTTAATTTAATTTAATTTAATATGATTTAATTTAATTTAATTTTAATTTAATTTAATTTAATTTAATTTAATTTAATTTAATTTAATTTAATTTAATTTGTTTTAATTTAATTTAATTTATTTTAATTTAATTTAATTTAATTTAATTTAATTTAATTTAATATGATTTAATTTAATTTAATTTTAATTTAATTTAATTTAATTTAATTTAATATTTTATTTTAAAGGGATTTGCTGTAAATAATTTAACCTTAACTTAATTTAATGATTAAGACTTTTAGCATTTTAAACCTTAAACTTGGATTATCATTTTAATTAGGGATTAAATATTATTGAGATGATTAATTTAGGGATTCTTAAATTAAAGAACAAATTTCTTCCTAATAACATCCCTATTTTAATAATTCCAATTTTATTATTCTTCCAAATTTAAATTAACTACTTAACTAAAGTTCATTTCAATTATTGTTGAATTGTTTAATAGGTTTCTACCCTTTAATTATTTAGGTTTCAATCATCTAAATCAGATTAGGATCAAATATTTTACTCTTTAATTTTATAAAGCCTAAAGTTTTAATTAAGGGTTAAAATTTTAATTACCATTTTGCCCTTCAAGCTTAATAATTTCATAACCTACCAAATTGAGCTCAAATGAGTTTAGAATTTTTATGTGACTTCACTCATATGTCAATAAAGACATTAGAGGAGAAAACGTGATTTTTTTGTATTTAATTTATTTATGTAATTATTTTTGGTGGAAAATAAGGATTGCCAAGGAAAATTTAATAATATGACCAAGGGAAAGTTTCTGTCCTTAAGAAAATTATGGGATATTCTTAATGACCAGAGGACCACTTGGACTAATTTTTGTGATTTTTTGGATTATATTTTATTTATTAAAATTATTTTAAGTTCTGGAGTATTAATTAATTTAAAAATAAAATATAAGTTGAAAAATGAATTTTATAATTTTTAAAATTCTCTCTGATATCAAGGATTCTAGAGAACCAAATTTTACAATTTTCTGATTTTTCCTTAATTTATTGGAATTATTTTAGTGGAAATGCTAGAAAATGTATTTTTTTAATTTTAAAAATTACCCTAAGGCTTTAAAATTTAATATCTCAACCTAGAGACATAAGAAAAATATGGGATTTGTTCCAAAGTGGTTAGAATTCAAAATGTGACATTTTGGTGAATTTTATTATTTTTGTAATTTTTATTATTTTTTAATTATTAAAATATTAAAATAATGATAAAAAATCAACCTTTTTAGAAAATTACAATTTTAATTTTCTTGAATTCCCCTGATATCAGAGAGGCTTCAAAACCAATTTGGTGAATTTTTGAAAAGTATTTTGAAAGTTATGAATTTTCAAAGTTTAAGTTGGCTAAAATGGCTTAATCAACCCATTTGATAGGGTTAACCAAATCCAATTGACTTCAAACTTTTATGGTGGGTTCCTCTTATCATAAAGGTCAGTGGAGAATTGATTTCAAGTCAATTTGATCTATGGTTAACTCTAATTAATTAAATTTCAATTTTGGGTATTTAGGCCAATTAGGGTTAATCTGAGTGAATTAACTCAAGTCCTATTTTTCCTAGGGTTCTCTCGGTCATAAGGAACATCACCAAATTTTCCTAGAATTTATTTCACAACATGTTAATTTTTGGAATTAAAATACTCAAAACAAGCAACATGCATTTGAAAAATCAATAACTTTTCACGAGATGGCTCTCCGACCTTGGAAAATTCAGGGAATGTTCCCAAGTTCGGAGGCTTCAAAAGCCCTATGGTCTCATGCCATGGTGAATTGTATGAATGCATGGAGAATTAAAACAATGCAGGGAGTAAATAATTAATTAAAAATAAAGTACTTGGACAAAATTAATTAATTTCTTTTCCACATTATTCTCCTCTGTTCACTGAGCGAGAGGGTATTTTTATTTTATTTTTGTGATTTTTCTACACAAAGATATGAATTTTCAAAGTTTCTGATATTTAATAAATACATTAAATACCCTATTTATCTACTTATCCACGCGGCGCTGACTCAACCTCGGCGACTCCGAATCGACACGCGTTGCTCCCTGGTTCGGCGTCGCCATCTGACTCGGCTGTCCGGGGCCCCGCGGTTCACGTACCATCTGTCGGTCCGACGCAATCCAAGCCGTCCATCCAATACACGCGCGATCCAGACGGTTCTCGGTCATCGTCTACGCCCGGTGCGATCCCGTGACCGTCCACACTCTAACCCCAAGAACTCACTCGATTCTCAACGGAATTTCGTGTTCTTATGCTCCATGGATTCGTCTTGAAGAGACGAACACATCCATACGGTGAACATGCTATGAAATCAAGCCAATCAAAATGGAGAATTGGTCGAAGCTCGGGCGAAGAGGGAGTTCATACCTTAGCTCGGAGAAGTGAAGCTTCGATCCGAGAGTTGTGTCACCTTCGATTGGGTCGAAGTAAGCTCCGGATGAAGTCCCTTGGCACGGTGAATTGTCTAGCTATGAAAGTGACCACGACTCGATCACAAAGCTTGGAGGCCGGAGCAACTCGGGTGGCCTCGGAGATGGGGCTTTCGGTGGGAAACTTCTCCTCTTGGTCCAGTGAAGGTGTAGGACCAATCGATTTGGGGATTGGCTCACTGTGAAGAAGTGTCCTGGTTTTGGGCTAAAGTTTGAGCTCGAAATTGAGCTCGGATGGAGGGAATTGGGGCCGGAATTCAGTGGGGATCAAGTGCTCTATGTGTGGAGAGTGATCCGGAATGATTTTGGCGAGTTTCCTTAAGGTTTGGTTCAGACACTTCCTTTGGCCGAGAGGGTGAGGGGTTTAAATAGGAGAGGCCTGGAGGGCCTCCTGTGGGGAGTTGAGGTCGGGATCGAGCTGCTCTTGGCATGTGAAGAATGGCCATGGTGGCCATTGGGCATGAGGCGGCTCGACAGGTGAGAATTCCAAGTTTGGGCTCACATGTGAGCTCTCGGCCCGGTGGTTTCCGGCGGCCGTGGTGGCTGGCCGGCCGGGCACGGGTCACCCTCAAGGTCAGGTGGGTCAGGGCTGGGGCTTGGTGCAAGCAATTGGCAATTGCCATGTGTAAAGGCTTTGATTCAAAGTAGAATGAGGCATGGCTAGTTTTGAATCTAAATGGGTCAATTCACCCATTTGGGCTTGGTGCACCCTTCAAGGTGGCTTTGGGTGCTGTGGGGGATCAAAGGGATTAGCTGGTTTGGCATGGAGAGGTCTCCATCCAAATATATTTGGATTAAATTTAAGTTTAGGTGAATCATTATTAAGGCTAATGAGCTTTAGGGATTAAGGAAAGCCCCCCTCTTCTTACCCAATATGGCATGGTGGAGTGTCCAAGGCCCTCATGGCTCACATGTGGCTCATGCATGGCTTCATGGCTCACCTTTGGCTTCGGGAAAGGTTTAGTCGATTTCATGAAAATGGGTTTGGGGATTCTTTTGATAATTTAATGGGAACTTGGATAAGGCTTGATTTGGGATGATTTGATGATGAATTTAGGACTTAGGTATTGAGTTTAATTGAAAGTATGATGAGGGGAAATGTCATATGGGCTTTGGGACCAATTTTGGGCCTTTGGATGTGGTAAAAGATGGGCTTTTAAATTGATTTAAGGAATGAGGCTTTAAGTTTAAAAATGAATTTATGGATGGAAATTTTGTAAAGATGTTGGGCTAAATAATTGTTGAGTTTGGTTTAGGGATGTGTCATGAATGATTTGAAATAAATTTGAGGTGGTTTGGGCTTGAATTGGGTTGGATTTGAGTTCATTTGGTACATGGGCCAATATAGGTCAAATTGGGCTAACTTGGTCCAATGTTGGGCTAGGGTTGAAATTGATGTAAAATAAATGTTGAGAAATGTTTATGGGAGTGTTTCAAAGAGGTTTTGGCTTTGGTTGGGTTTTGATTTTGGGGTTTGGGTCTATTTGGGCTAGGTTTAGGTTTAGGTCAAAATCGGGCCTTTTGATTTTGGGTTGAATTTGAGTGGGGTTTGGGTCTAGATTTTGGGCAAATCATGTTAGTTTTTTGTTTATGGGGATGTTAAGGAAGGTTTAGAAAAGGTTTGGGGTTAATTGGAGTTGATTGGGTGAGTTTGGGCTAAGTTTGGGTCATGGGTCCAAATTGGGCTTTAAGGCCAAAAGTGAAATTGGATCCAAATTTCAATCCAATTGGACTTTGATTTGGTCTAGATTGGTGTTGGGGATGTTGAATTGGAGTTTAGAACTGAATTGGACCAGAATTTAGGTCAAATGGGTAGGTTTGGTTTGACATTGGGTTCATTTTGGGTTAAAATGGGTCAAATTGGGGGTTTTGATAAAAGTGGGGTAAATTGACAAAATTGGCCCATGGTGTAGTTGAACAAAATGAAATTTGGAATATTTGGGATTTTTTGGAATTTTCTGAGAATTTTCTGAATTTTTGGATTTTTTGGCTAAGAGGGGCATTTTGGGTATTTGGAGGGTATTGGGAGGTATTTTTGGCTATGAATGATCAATTTGAGTGATGTGGGAATGTTTGGGATTGGTCTTGAGGATTTTTGGGTGATTTGGAGATTTTAGAAAATTTGGGTAATTTCAAGGGTTTTGGGTAGGCTAGGTGGGTGTAGGGTCCCGGGGTCAAAAATTAAAAATTTGTAAAATTGAAGATCGGGTGAATGTAAGTGGAATGAAATCATTTTGGTTGAGCCATGAAGCCACATCAAGCCCACATGAGCCATGAAGGGATTCATTTGAGGCACCCACTATGTTGTTCTTAACCTTAGCGCAAGGGCTTAGGGGTTAAGGACCATCCATGTGAATCACCTGCATGAGTTAGGAGGTCAAATTGGGTATGGGTGTGTTTTTAGGAGGTGTGTGAAAGTGTAGTGTATAGTTGTAATGTGTGTGTAAGTCAGCCCCTTCACTGCGACCAGGCCACCTGTGGGCGGTCCTAAGGCCAAAGAGTCCTATAGGAACTCATCCTTTAAACTTCCACATTTGATCTCAACCCTCTAGGTGATTAGGGGTCTACAATCAATTTTGTGGAGTTTGCAGGGAGTTAAGAAGTGGCTTGAAGTTCTAAGTGGTGGGTCCCAATTCTAGTCCTCTAGGATAGTCAAAGGAAAAGCCTAAGGCTAGATCCTAAGTACTAAAAAGAAGGAGAGAAGACGTCATCAAAAATGAGGTCAACAAATGGACCCCCAATAGGTGTGGTGTGCTAACCAAGCACACCGCGTGTATTGGCGTTGACCGAAAAGATCAACAAAACCAACACAGATGTCCAAGTGACAAACTTAGGACGAAGTAGAAGAGTTTCCGCTGGGGAGTGTCAAGTATATCTCTCAGACTGGAGATTCCTGAACTCTTTGCTGGGGAAAAGAAAAGGAGGTGAGTCCCAAATCACATGATCTGGGGAATTTCGATTTAGATTTTCGTTTTGTTTTAGTTTAAGTTTTGATGTGTAAGTTTAGATTTTGAGTTTCAATTTAGATTGAAGTTTGGTTTAAAATCAACTTGAGGAAATTTAGATTTGAAGTTTGGATTCGAAACGAGGTTCCAATCCCGGGATTGTGGAGAAAACTGGAATCGGGGTACCAGCCGCAGAATGAGAATCGGAGTTTAAGTGTTGATTGAAGGGGATGAGAATCAGAATTTAGGTACTGATCTCGAAAGTTTAAAGAGAGACTCGGAACCGGGTTCCAATCTCGAAGGTCTAAAGAGAAATGGAAACTGGTTCCAATCTCAAAGGTCTAAAGAGAATTGGAAGCTGGTTCCAATCTCAAAGGTTTAAAGAGAAATGGAAACTAGTTCCAATCTCAAAGGTCTAATGAGAATTGGAAACTAGTTCCAATCTCAAAGGTTTAATGAGAATTGGAACCGGTTCCAATCTCGAAGGTCTAAAGAGAAATGGAAACTGGTTCCAATCTCAAAGGTCTAAGGAGAAATGGAAACTGGTTCCAATCTCAAAGGTCTAAAGAGAATTGGAAACTGGTTCCAATCTCGAAGGTCTAATGAGAATTGGAAACTGGTTCCAATCTCGAAGGTCTAAAGAGAAATGGAAACGGATTCCAATCTCGAAGGTCTCAATGAGAATTGAAGCCGGTTCCAATCTCGAAGGTCTAATGAGAATTGGAAACGGATTCCAATCTCGAAGGTCTAATGAGAATTGGAAACTGGTTCCAATCTCGAAGGTCTAATGAGAATTGGAAACGGATTCCAATCTCGAAAGTCTAATGAGAATTGGAAACTGGTTCCAATATCGAAGGTCTAATGAGAATTGTAAACTGGTTCCAATCTCGAAGGTCTAATGAGAATTGGAAACTGGTTCCAATCTCGAAGGTCTAATGAGAATTGGAAACTGATTCCAATCTCGGAAGTTTATGTGTGAAGAGGGACCCAGTCCCATGCCATCAGAACCAAATCAGAGGAAGCTCATGGCTCCGTTTCAATAGACCTAGTCGATCTCCATACAGGAAGAAAGGTAGGCCACAAAAGTCGAAATGATTTCGATGTGACGAAAAAAGGTTTAGGGTTTTGAAATTGAAGTGTGGGTCTCTTGTGAGGAAGAGTTGTCTCGACAGAGAATTTCAAAGCTTCTTGAAATAAATTTCGATTTGGAGTCGATTTGAAATGTTTGAAAAGATGAATTTAGAGTGGGATCCGATTTGAGATTCATTTTCATTCTGTTTGTCCTTTAACTTTCCGAATGTTCATGTGAATTTTATTTAGCGTTCACGTGGATTTTGAAGCTGTTTTTATGTTTGGATTTTTTTTTTAAAGAAGAAAATAATTCTCATTTATTAATTATATTTTTGTTTTTTTTATCTTATTTTATTTTTATTATCATTATTTTTTTCCTTTTCTCGTTCTTTGTTCGAAGTTTGTTTAACTTTAATGGCGTTTCCCAGTCAATTTGCACAAAAGAGGTGAAGGCCAAAATTGTGACATGGTCACTTTCATTCCAATCATCGTTGAAGATACATCATACAATTTGATCCGGAATACATATCATACAATCCACATAGACTCAAAACGGACTATGTATGATCTTTGTCGATCCATCCAAAAAGGTATCTGTCAAAAATCCATGTCTGAATAGTGAGGTACATGGTCAATAACATCACCTTCCAAGCCATCCTTGGCAAGGATGCCGTATGGATGTACGTTGGAGGTGTGATATTTTCCATGTAACTCACGACTCGTAAGGTCGGAGGTTCTCTAGCTCCGGTCCGGCTGGAAGTGGTAAGGTGCTTTCTCGTCGTCCATCCTTCGAAAGTAAGCGAGATCCGCTTCACCGGCACTCACGGTATGAAATGTTTAGCGACATACGCTCCGTTGCCCTTCAATATCATGACGGAACCTACCGGTAATGGTATCTTCACCGGCCCTCGGAACTCACCCGGCCTCGCTATCCGGAGGTCGGATCCGAACATGATATTACACTCATTCGGAAAATAAACCGTGCGAAAGGTCCGACAAAGTCGTGATGATCTATGTGTGGGGGAATGCGATCACCCTTCTTGTAAATGTTAATGATGCAAGCTGTTGGGTATGCAATCCGCTGGCGGTACCCTCCATGTTATCATTCTTTTTCCCATCCTTTTAATGACTAATGACATTGGATCCACCTCGGCCATGACGGAGTATCCCCGGTTGGTTTCCCTTCCGTCTTCTCGCGAAGTTGTAGCGAGCATCCACATTGTATTGTAATTCTCCCTTCCCCGGCATCCATCACCGGGGTTCGAGTAAGTGTTTTCTCTTAAGCGACCTGCTCGGCCCATCTTTTTCAAATCCCGGATGCGGTCCACGATTTGTTGTTGTTCATATTACGAGAACACGTCCGTATGTAACTCGAGGCCTTCTAGTATATTGATCCTCCCGCCTCGATTCTCTCGAAGTATTCAAAATTTTTCTTCTCGACATTCCGTATTCTTTCTAGCTCGTACTGCGGAATAATTTGCAAATGGCGAGGCACAGTGACGTATCGTGGGATATATGGCTCAATCCCTTCACGTTCTCCTGCATACCTCGGGTCCTCGGGGATGATGTCAGTCGGGACATCCTCCGGGGTTGCTTCTGCAACAAGGTCATGCATTACTGGTGACTTTATCTGGTGGCGTAGTAGCCATCTTTCTTCTGTTCTTCTCGAGATTTCCCTGGTTTCTTCGTTATCCTCGGAGTCGGCCTCCTTCCTTCGAGTTCTCGGCGAACCGGTATCCTTGAAGTATATGCACCGGCGAGTAGCAATCTGTCTCGTCGCGCCGGTCCGCCGCTAATTTAGTTAACATCTTGCGGATACGGCGATTTTTATTTCTTCGTTGAGTTGCTGTGAGAGTAGCTCTTCGTATTTCCTGAATTTCTGTGGGCGCGGCGCTGACAAGCCTGCCCTCTGCTGTAGTGACTACAGACTTGATTCTCTTGTCCTCTTCAGTGTTTGTTTTTCTTTTCTTACTGCTGGATTGGTGGCGTGGGCCACCCACTTTCATTCTTGTCGACTGGGCGAGTTCCTCTCGATCAACCGGGACCCGGTCACTTTCCTCATATTGCGGACACTGCGGTGTGAAGTACGAGTCGATCTCTATTATCACTCCATCTTTCACCCTCTTTTCGTCGAGTGCGAGGCTTACGCCATTTCTAAAGTTCGGGACCAACCGCCGTTCGACATTTCCTGCGAAAAGACAAGGAAAAGGATCGGGGGCATACCTAAGAACAAGAACATTAAGGAAATGTTTATTAAAGACAATTTTTTTATTTTTATATTTTTTTAAATTCAACGGGAATGAAGTAGGAAAAGATCAGGAAAGAGATTTTGATATGGAAGAGAAAACAAGGAAAACTTTATTATCATGATTTTATTTATTCTAGTACATTTTTTATTATTTTGGGTTCGGACCCAGTCATAAGTAATTACTTCACCCGTGCTTCTAGGGATGAAAAATTCATTCTTTCGAAACATCGAGTAGCGTAATACTTCTTTAAGTATCGTCCGTTGATCGGAAGCATATGTCGTTCTCCTTGGCAATTCACTAGGCTGGTAGGAGCCTCCGAGTAACCGCCTCGACCACAAACGGTCCCTCCCAGTGGGTTCAAATTTTCCTCCTATCTTGCGGTGTGCAAGAATAGGTCTTTTGAGGAACAAAACCAAATCACCGACTTTGAAATTTCTTGGGCGGACCGATCTGTCATGGGCTTGAACCATCTTAGCTTGGTATAGTTCTAAATTCTCGTCGTGCTGCAAGTCTTTTCCCTTCCGGGCTTTCCAATTCTTCTAGTCGTAATTTGGCATTCTCTTACGTCGTGATTACGTTTACAGCTGCAATTCGAGTGAAGGAAGGCTGGACCTCTAAAGGTAACACTCGCCTCGGACCCATACACCGGAGCGTAAGGTGTAGCTTGAGTAAGAGTTCGAAGGTTGTCCGGTAGGCCCATAAGGCTTCTAACAATTTCTCGTGCCAATTTCTCTTATTGTCGTCTAAAGTCTTCTTTAAAATTTGAACGAGAGTTTTATTAAAAGCCTCGACTAGGGCCGTTTGCTCTTGGGTAGTAAATTGTTGAATATCGCCGGTCGATTCCGTGTCTCCCGACAAAATTGTTGATTTGTGTGCTTCGAATGCCGACCCATTATCCGAGATGATCCTGCGCGGCACTCCGAAACGGTAAACAACCTGGTTCTTGAAAAGCTGTAGTACGTGATGTGCTTTCACTTCTCTAAGTGGACCGCCTCGCCCATTTAGAAAAGTAGTACGTAGCCGCAAGAATGAAGCGATGTCCTTTTGAAGATGGTGGTTCTGTGGACCCACTATATCCGTGCCCCAACATTCGAATGGCCACGACGCAATTGTCGGATGTAGCACGTTTGGAGGTTGGTGTAGAACCACTCCGTGCACTTGGCACTGGTGACGGCTCTTGGCGATTTTCATGCGGTCGGTCATCATCGAGGGCCGGTAGTACCCTAGTCTTTTAATTTTCATTTTCATCTTCGGGCCCGATCGGTGAGCGCCACGAGTCCCGAATGCACCTCTTTAACAATTTCACGGGCCTCGGACCCGCTTAGGCACCTTAGCCACATTTGATCAAAAGACCTTCCGTATAATGTGTTGTTTATTAATGCGTATGACGAGTTCTTTTCTTGATCCGATGGGCTAATGACCTATCGTCGGGTAGTTTTCTGTTTGCGGTGTAATCTATTAATGGTTATCGCCGATCTTACGTGTTTTCACGTCACTTTCGCAACCGATTCTTTTTCTTTTCTGATTGTGTATTGTGTCTATGTCGAGCTGTGATAGGACCTGACGTCCGTGAACTGACACTTCCACTGATTCCTCTTGTAAGCATGCAAATTCTTTTGCGAGACGGGCTAACGCATCCGCTAAAGCGTTTTCTTTTCTGGGAATTTTGTAGATTGTCACATTCGGAATCTGTTCCAACAGCTGTATGGCATACTGGAAGTATTGCTCGAGTCTTGGTTTTAAAATTCCGTATTGTCCGTCGATCCGTTGAATGATTAATTGCGAATCCCCGTAGATGTTGATGTCCGTTATACCCATTTGAATAGTTAATTCCGAGTCCTGTTATGAGGGCTTCGTATTACGCTTCGTTATTTGTACACGGCTCTATTAAGTGGTAGGAGTATCTTAACATCCCCCGCTCCGGTGTTATAAAGATTAGTCTGATCCCTGCCTTACCGGGTACTATCACTTGCGATTCTTCGTCTTTGTATGCTGAAGATGCTCCGTCGAAATATAATTGCCAGCGTCGATCATCAGGGTCTTCTAGGTTCATTATTTGTTCATCCGGCAAATCGTCATTAAGAGGAGATTCTGCAGGCAAAGGGTGTCTTTGCGAGGAAGTCTACTAAGACTTGTCCCTTTACGGCACGAAGAGGCACGAAAGTTATATCGAATTGCAATAATATCATTGACCATCCGGCAAGTCCGCCGGAAAGCGTTGGACGGGTCATCGAGTATTGCAATGGATTAAATTTCGAAATCGGAGTTGACCTTATGAGAAAGCATGTAGTGCCCGAGCTTTTGAGCGGCGAAGATCGGGGCTAAACGAGTGCTTTTCAATTGCGGGATACCTTATTTCCGTCGGAAGTAAACGACGGCTTAGGTAGTAAAGAGCATTTTCTTTACCCCATCATTGACACAGGCTAACGGGGCTCCGAGAGAGTCGTCTAAAGCCGCGGTATAAAGTATCAGCGGTCTACACGAGGTCGAGGTCTGCTAAGACAGGAGGTGTCATTAAATATTGTTTAATGTCCTCGAAGGCCCTCTGGCATTTCTCTTCCCAAATAAATTTGGCGTCCTTTTTAACTAATGCCGAGAAAGGCTGACACCTACCTGACAAGTTCGAGATAAAGCGTCGAAGATATGCGAGCTTCCCTTGAAAAGATCGTAGTTGTTTTAGGGTTCTGGGAGGCGGCATTTTTAAGATGGCTTTAATCTTCTCCGGGTCGATTTCAATTCCCCGATGTCGGACAACGAATCCTAAGAATTTCCCGGAGGTGACGCCGAAGGCGCATTTTAAGGGATTCATCTTAAGGTTAAATTGTCTTAATCGTTCGAAAACAATTCTCAAATCATACAAGTGGTTTTCCTTTACTTTGCTTTTGATGACCACATCGTCCACGTAGCATTCGACTTGATTGTGGATGAGATCATCAAAAATTCTTGTCATCGCTCTCGGTAGGTTGCTCCTGCGTTCTTCGATCCGAATGGCATCACTTGTGTAGCAATATACTCCGATCGGCGTTACGAATGCTTGTAAGTTTCTCATCTTCTGGAGCCATTTTTATCCGGTTGTATCCCGAAGATCCATCCATGAATGAGAATATTTCATGTGTTGAAGCGATGTCGATCATTAATTCGGGATCGGTAAAGGAAATTCATCTTTTGGACATGCCTTGTTTAAATCTCCGAAATCCACACAAATTCCGATCCGACCATTCTTCTTTCGATCGGTACCACGTTGGCTAACCAAGTCGGGTATTGTTCTTCACGGACAAATTTAGCGTCTATTAGCTTTTTAACTTCGGCTATGACTTGTTGTTCGATTTCTAGACGCATTCTTACGGGACCTTGTCCGACCGGAACGAAGCGGGATCCACCCTTAGCTTATGGACTGCGACCTCTGGAGCTAAACCTGGCATCTCATCATAGCTCCAAGCAAAACAGTCTTTAAATTCCATTAATAACTTAATTGTTTCTTCGGAGTCTTCTTTATTTCGTAAGGAGCTAACAAAGGTAGGTCTAGGTTCTTCGCTAGTACCTAAGTTAACTTCCGTTAACTTGTCTATTGTAGATTTGATCTCTTCTTCGAATTCTGGTGGAGCATCTCCAATTTGTAAATCTTCGAGTTCCTCTGTAGTTTCCATGCAGTTTTCATTAGACTCGCAGGTGACAACCATGCAAAATTCAGTATCGTCAACTGATCCTACTGTGCCGAATCCGAGACCATGTTTTGAATTGGGTGGACGACCGGAGTTATTCCATAAATTTTCAAAATGTTGTGATTGACCTTTTGTCCATTGTCGAGGTAAGAAACCACGGCCGAATTAAATTTTGAACACAGGAGAGTACCATTCAAAAGGCAATTCCATTAATTCGATGAAGTAGCATCTTCAAATTGTACATTATTTTCGGTTTTGGAGGAAGGAGCACCACGGTAGAATTTGATGGGCTTTGCACCACCGCTACGTACCTCTTTGACCTCCATACCCTCGATCTTATTAGAATGGATCGGGGTCAGGGTCATAGTATGTACATAGTGGTTAATCTTCTCGTACATTGATTTATATTCTTCGTTTCTTTCATCTTCGAGAGGGATTCTGAATTGCGGCTTCTTCCGACTTATTGTCGCTGCTTCTTGTTTGATTTCTTTTTCTTCTTCAGAACTATCTTCCCAATCGACATTGATGGTCGGTTTCCTCTGTCCAATCGTCCTAATGTCTGCGCCACGACCTCGTCCCGGCCTCGACCTCGGATGCGAGTTGTGGACAAACCTTCACCATCTCGCCGTAAGGGAGTGGTGAGTGAGCTGTTGGACTAGAACTTCGGGTTCTTCGTCGTCCCAAATTTCCTTTGCTTCATTTGTTATGGTATCTCCGGAGAAGATTGTTTTCTTCGGAGGTGCATAATAAGCCGCATCTTCATGGATTCCGATTTCATGTACGGAGAACGGTTGTAAGTCACCTTTAATACTATCGTTCCCCTCCATCGTAGTATTTAATGCATTGATGTAGAGATGATGGTACCATCTCGTTTTCATGTATCCATGGTCGGCCCGATAGAGCGTTGAACGACGTTTCGAATCAATTATGTGAAATTTCGCGGTTGTCTTTGCCAAGTCACCGGTCTTCATTAGCAGTGTTATTGATCCGAGGGCTCTTTCTCCTTTCTGGTTGAATCCTCTTAATAACATTTTGTCCGCTTCGAGCTCGCGAGCATCAATTTCCAAGTATGCTAGCGTTCGAAGATTCATTATATTGATCGATGCTCCTGGATCCACCAATACTGCGGAGAGTGTAAACTTCCCAATTGTAACTGAAATGTACGAGGGTTGGTTGTGGTCTCGTTGTCCCAAGTAGTAAGTCATTGTCCATGAAGGTAACACCTCGTCGTTCCTTTAACGAGCAAACCTCATCTAAGGAATCTCCGGCCATTTGAGCTAAGCAAATTTCGGATCAAGTAAGGCCTTGATCGAGCTTCTCTCATCTCCTTTGATAAGATGAGAGCATCGTAGATGCTCGGTTGGGTCGGTAGTTTCCTAAGATGGGCTAGCACATTGTAGTCCACTTTGTTTTCATGTGCCTCGTTTTCTTCTCGAATGGGTATTTCTTCCGCCGGGGTTGGTTCTTCCCGAACAACCACACGCTTTCCTTTGTCCTTTGGACCCATTCTCGGAGGTAGAACTCTTCCACTTCTTAAGTTGACTTCTGTGATTTCTTCTGAATTTAGCATTGAGTTCGCTGGTGTCTCCTTCTGAATTGGAATGACAAGTTCTTCAGGATTAGCTTCGGAGTCTGAAGGCTCTAACTCGATTGCGATTGGAGCTCCTCGAAACTCGCAAATAGATTCGTTGCTTGTAGAAGTCTCGTAGCCTTCCTGGTGGATGTCTTCTTCATCATTGTGATCGTCGAGATTGTGTATGATTTGAGAATTGTTATTTGTATCGGAATCGACGTCCGGATTAGGTTGATTGTCGCTAGTTACGTAATCGTTAGAAACAGTCAAAACGTAGCCAACGCCATAACCCTCATCGTTATAAGATCCCACCGGAGTGGGCGGATAATCATACGAGTCGGAGGTTCGAGGATTTCTCCCCGAATCGGAAATAACTATCCTAGGATAAGCGGCCCCTAGTCTAGCCTTAGTTGCCTCGGTCTTCTCTTCTTTGTCAATTTTCTTCTTTTCTTCAATTGTCTCTTGTTGAGGTGGTTATTCTATCGCAAGTGATAGCGTCGACTTGACAGTTTTCGAACTTTGAATTGAGGCTTGCAGAAGCGAGTTGGATGCGATCCAAAACCTTCTTCGAAGACTTTGTCCAAGCGGTAGTCCATCCATCATCAGTCGCATAGGGATCTATCGGAACAATGAAATCCGTCGAGATAACATTGACGGAACCTCCTTTCTGGGGTTCCTTCATGTATTCTTTCGGGATCGTTATATTCCCTTTCCGAAGATTGTCGTTGAGCCAACTTTTGAAGGTAATACAATCTTCTATCTTGTGCCCAAGCATCCGGTGGTAAGGGCAAAAGTTGGGATCACCTTTCTTGTCGATTTCTTCTGGTCTTTTAGGCTCTGGCAGTTGGAAATGCGGAGTCTTCATTAGGCTGCACGGAACATTTTCAGCATCGCCTCATTCTTGAACGGATACTCCTCGCTTAGGAACTCCCTAAACGTACGTTGTGAACGAGGCGGTTGTTCATACTGTTGAGATGACTGATAGCTGGGTCGGGGTTGCTGGTAATTCTGTTAAGGTTGTTGCGGCCGTTCTGACGATATTTGTATCGGTTGCTTGCCTTTATCGACTGCTGCGACGATCCCGAACTTCTTTTCAAAAGTTTTCACGGGCTTACGTTTGTCACGTTTTATCGGTGAAACTTAGTTGCTTTGCCTCCTCTTGCAAGCTTCAGACCTTGCTTAACAACTTCTCGAAAGTCTTAATAGTAAATCCCTTGAGGAGAAGTGCTATCGGGCCATGGATGCTTTTTAGTAAAATGCCGACTGCATGCTATTCTTGTAACTGTGGCTCACATTTCATACTTAGGTTCCTCCATCGAAGTATGTAGTCCACCAAGGTTTCATTCGGCTTCTGCTTCTCTACCACTAAATCACCTATAGTGATGTGGTGCTGAGCTCCGGCAAATCGCATGATGAAGAGGTTCTCTAACTCTGAAAATGTCTTCACCGAACCGTTTGGTAATTCCGCATACCAATCAAAGGCGATCCCCGACAGTTCGTCGACAAATTGTCGGAAGAGTAAAGCATCACTTCCGCCGGCATTGCAACAACTGGCACGAAAATGTGCAACATGCTGCCGAGGATTTCCGGTTCCATCAAAGGTCTTGAACAGAGGTGGTACAAAGCCTTTCCGATATTGGACACCGTCGAACTCTTCAGGGTAAGGTCTACCCGTCCGAATGGATGTCCCGCTCTTTGATTGTGCCAAGGCTTCTCGCACCTGCTGTTCCACCAAGCTCTTGATATCCTTTTCCGGAATCATACTTTGTGTTGCATCCTTCTTTAATTGATCATCCCCGTTGACGGATGTAATCTCCTTTCCTCCGTCTACAATGTGAATAACTTCCGGGGGTGTTTCTCTTTGGGGTTGAACTTGACTCTGGAGAGTGGCTAAGGCTACAGCCATCTCTTCCATCCTTTTCGCCATTTGGGCGATCGTATCATCTTTCTCTTGAAGTTGCCTTCTCATTACTTCTGGCTCCTCTCTTCTGCGTGCCGCGAGAGCACCTTGTGAAGCCGACGAAGCTCGCGTTTCAACCATGTTAATTTCTGCATATTCATCATCCATGAATTCTGATGAGTCAACTTCATCTCCGAATTTCTCTTCTCTTTCCCTTGCTAGTCGCCGAATATCAGTTCTTAACTTTTCCATAGCATCTTCTAGTGGTCTTTTCTGTACATCCTTGCAGTTGTCATGTGATAATTGTCGAGTTTCTTTCTCATGAGTCCCCTTTACTGCAGTAGCACTTTCCTCGGACTCAAGTCTCCTAACGAGACTTTCCTTTTCTGGTCGTTGCTTCGGTCTTAATTGGCCGGTAGTGGGACGCCATACCATCCTTCTAGCAGTAGAAGGCCTAGGACCGGATGGTACGTCGGTCGAATCTTTGGAAGGTGGTATCATCCACGATCCGTAAACCCGAAACAACAACGAGTGGACTAGCCTTCATCTTCTTATTAGGCTCTTCGCGGCGATAAGCAGATTCTACTCGCGGCCCAAGACGGGATTTGGCTGGCACTCGCCCTATCCTTCTTAAAATTTCCGATACAGGGCATCTCTCTTTCCTTGCTAACTTCTCAATCACAGTTTGTAATCGGGCAAGTGGTGTAACCCTAGCCCTCTTTCTTCTGTTGTCGCTATAGTATGCGGGTCGAGGTAACGTAGAAGCAATCCTGCGGACATTTTCCTCGTCAGCTGCGGCGGAAAGGGGATGGAATCTACTCCCTTCCAAAAGGGGTGTATACTCAGACAATGGTATGTATTCAGGTAATGGTGTGTACTCGGGAATTTCTTCTAGGAAAGCGACTTCGGCGGCTACGGCCTTCCCGGCAATCTTCCCCGCCTCTGTTTCTCCTGCGAGTCCGTGTTAGGGGTGGAACCCTTGAGCTGGACCCAATTTCAAAAACGAAGGTCTTGCACGGAAATCCGTACCCTCCACGGTAACATGCTCGTTGCAAACTCGAACTTCCTTCCCCTTTAGTTTGGCGGGAGCCGGGGTAGGTGCGGAGACGACTAGACCAGGTGGGGGTAGAGATAACGGTCCTTCTATGGACGGCGGTACTCCTCTCGAGTGGAACCCTTTGCGAGAGGGAAATTCTTGAGTTGACTTAAGGTTGAACTCAATCATGGGTTTCTCGGTTCCGACACTTTGTCCATCGGTGCGAAAAGGGTAATGTCGGCGATCTTGACATTTGTATTCTCGAATCCTTGTCCAAACCGGATGATCCCATTGTCGGGCGGCTCATCCTTGTAAACAGCGAAGTCCAGTCCATTGGTGAAGGAGAAAATCAGTTTTGGGGCTTCCATTTCTGCAAGGTAGATTCTGATTGTCAGTCCCAAGTTATGCTTCTTCTCATCAGGACGAAAAGAAAAGGAATCGAAAAGAGTCCGAACACATTCTTGTTCATGTATATTCATTCATTAGAGGGTTTGTTTATTTAGAACGGAATGTTCAAAGGTGTAGAGAAGCTAATGAATCTGATTCAGAGTTGGAAAGGAAAAGAAAGTCTTATGCAAGACTTCTCGACTCGAAGGATCACTCCTAAACTAACACCTATCGGGGTCCACCCCGCCTCGAAATGAGGCAAAGGATCTCGGAACCTCTCTGTTTAGGGATGTTTAAACAGTGGCTCCTAAATCCGAGAGAATGTTGGCCATACTCGTTCAAGGTAGAAATGAACATAATATTCCAACGGAAAGAAGGGTAGTTTGATCCATTAGGGACATGGATACACTACCGATTTTTGAAAGCAGAACTATTTGATCAAAATGGAGAGAGGAACTATACCCCAGCGGAGTCGCCAGAAATTGTGCGGCTTATTTTAATTTTAATTTAAATAAATAATTTGAAAAGTAATATTTGATTTTGAAAATAATTTTAAATTTGAAAATTTTAAGATATGAAATCAAACTGATCTCACATCCCGAATAGTTTATATAAACGAGCACCGCATCACAAACCATGTATCTATCCCGAAGAATAGACACACTGTTTGATAATGAGGCTCGATTAAATAAACTAGAAAGGTTTGTGACATCCGTTTGGTCCGTGAACCAATTTTATAAGCCGACAAATTCCCCGTTTAATATGAAAACATTAAACGGGGTTTATATTACTCGGGTTCTTAAAATTCCCTATAAGGGCAAGCCCCTATAGTTAATTACATCTTAAGTGACGGGAATCACCTAAGAAAACTCTCGATAATAATCGGTAGTTACGCCCTCAAGAATTTCAAGGTTTAAGTTTTCAATGGATTGAGTTTTGGAATTTCAATAGGGAATGGATCAAATTTAGAGCATTATATTTTGGGAATCCGAAGGAAGAAAGGTAGGAGAAATCACAGATTCGAAGCGAACTTCGGTAATTTCCCGACTATCCTATTGTTTGGCTTGAATTTAGGAAGGCCCTAATGTTTATTTAATGTTTTGATCTTGCCAATTTTAATTAATTAGTACTTATATTTGTATGATAAAATCATACAAATAGCCTCGAAAATGTGAGGGTTTATGTCGTACCGAACGACTACCTCGGAGTCCTAAGACCGGTTAGGGCTTAATTTGCAATGCAAATGCCTAACAAAAGGCTGAGGATTTATGTTGCACTAGGCAAACTACCTCGAAGTCCTATGGTTTTGTTGTTTAATTCTAGGAATGTTTTGTTGAAGTAGATCCGAGTTTTGCTGATGACGATGGCCGAGCTGCCCACCATGCTCCGAGCTCCTTGTTGTTGCAGAGGTTTAGTTTTAGAAGTCATACATCGGGAGATGAGAGAAGTGTTTGGTTTTAGAGAAAGTCTTAATTTCCATGTGTCTTTAATGTTTTAATTAAAACAGTGTCTTAGAGTTGATTAAACGAACCGATTAAGATCCCACTGTTCCGTCATCCCAGCACCGTTATTTTCATCGAATTCACTTACTCAGTATGAATTTGCTAAACTCAACTAAATGAGTTCCGCACTTTCATTTAGACCGTGGGAAATCCCGTTAGCAACACGTGGGTTACATCATCCGAGGTATTCCCGATCATTCAATGAGACGTTTTAATTTAGTTGTAGTTGTAGTTTCGTTGTTCTGTTTGTGATTAAATTTTGAGTTGTTTTATATTTTGAATGTTGTGGCGGTGAATTTTATCTTGTAGTGCCTTTTAATTTAGTTATGGGTTTCGGCTTTGGTTTTCGTCCTAAAGGTGTAGGTTTTCATGCAACTGTTGTTTATCATGCAAGAAAGGTAAAGTACAACACGAGTAAATGAATTGCAGTAAGATAAATTGCAATAAAATAAAAGCGTACCTAGAGGGTCTTCCCGTCATCCCAAGCTGCACTTAAAATATAATTTAGAGCATTTAAGCATTTATAGCGATTTCCTAGGTAAAGCTAAGGGAAGGGTTATGGTTTTCTACCAAAATCCTAATCCTATAGCTAGTCACTCCTATGACGTCCAGGTCTTCGATTTTGGTTTTAAGGATGATTTTCTTCACCAAAGAACAACTAAGCTCAATTTATTCTTAAGGACATTCCATCATATTGAGGAAGTGTTTAAGACGAATCTTAAACATCTTTTCAATATTTCAGGAATTGTCCTAAGTCCAAATGAATTCTATTGTGCAGGTGAATTAATCATCCAGGGTGTTTAAGCTAAGTTTTATTTCTTGCTCAGTGAATTAGGATGTTTGAATATCCTTATGAGTGAAGTGACATTTCACTTGATACTCCATTTAGGAGTTATAATGGTAAAAGCTCCTAAGGGCAAAATGATATTTAATGATTTGTGATTCAAATTTAAGTTCAAAATAATGATTTAAGTTTGGAATATTGTTCAAGTTATTTTAGATTTTGAATTCTTCATGTCTTAGGTGATGTTATATTTAATTTAATTCAATTTAACTTAACTTAATTTAATTTAATGTGGTTTAATTTAATTTCATTTAATTTTAAGTTAATTTAATATAATATGATTTAGCTTAATTTAATTTAATTTAATTTAATTTAATTTGATTTAGTTTTAATTTAATTTAATTTTATTTAATTTTATTTGATTTAATTTAATATAATTTAATTTAATTTAATTTAGTTTAATTTAATTTAATTTAATTTAATTTAATTTAATTTAATTTAATTTAATTTAATATGATTTAATTTAATTTTAATTTAATTTAATTTTAATTTAATTTAATTTAATTTAATTTAATTTAATTTTGTTTTAATTTAATTTAATTTAATTTAATTTAATTTAATTTAATTTAATTTAATATGATTTAATTTAATTTTAATTTAATTTAATTTTAATTTAATTTAATTTAATTTAATTTAATATTTTATTTTAAAGGGATTTCTTGTAAATAATTTAACCTTAACTTAATTTAATGATTAAGTCTTTTAGCATTTTAAACCTTAAACTTGGATTATCATTTTAATTAGGGATTAAATATTATTGAGATGATTAATTTAGGGATTCTTAAATTAAAGAACAAATTTCTTCCTAATAACATCCCTATTTTAATAATTCCAATTTTATTATTCTTCCAAATTTAAATTAACTACTTAACTAAAGTTCATTTCAATTATTGTTGAATTGTTTAATAGGTTTCTACCCTTTAATTATTTAGGTTTCAATCATCTAAATCAGATTAGAATCAAATATTTTACTCTTTAATTTTATAAAGCCTAAAGTTTTAATTAAGGGTTAAAATTTTAATTACCATTTTGCCCTTCAAGCTTAATAATTTCATAACCTACCAAATTGAGCTCAAATGAGTTTAGAATTTTTATGTGACTTCACTCATATGTCAATAAAGACATTAGAGGAGAAAATGTGATTTTTCTGTATTTAATTTATTTATGTAATTATTTTTGGTGGAAAATAAGGATTTCCAAGGAAAATTTAATAATATGACCAAGAGAAAGTTTCTGTCCTTAAGAAAATTATGGAATATTCTTAATGACCAGAGGACCACTTGGACCAATTTTTGTGATTTTTTGGATTATATTTTATTTATTAAAATTATTTTAAGTTCTGGAGTATTAATTAATTTAAAAATAAAATATAAGTTGAAAAATGAATTTTATAATTTTTAAAATTCTCTCTGATATCAAGGATTCCAGAGAACCAAATTTTACAATTTTCTGATTTTTCCTTAATTTATTGGAATTATTTTAGTGGAAATGCTAGAAAATGTATTTTTTTAATTTTAAAAATTACCCTAAGGCTTTAAAATTTAATATCTCAACCTAGAGACATAAGAAAAATATGGGATTTGTTCCAAAGTGGTTAGAATTCAAAATGTGACATTTTGGTGAATTTTATTATTTTTGTAATTTTTATTATTTTTTAATTATTAAAATATTAAAATAATGATAAAAAATCAACCTTTTTAGAAAATTACAATTTTAATTTTCTTGAATTCCTCTGATATCAGAGAGGCTTCAAAACCAATTTGGTGAATTTTTGAAAAGTATTTTGAAAGTTATGAATTTTCAAAGTTTAAGTTGGCTAAAATGGCTTAATCAACCCATTTGGTAGGGTTAACCAAATCCAATTGACTTCAAACTTTTATGGTGGGTTCCTCTTATCCTAAAGGTCAGTGGAGAATTGATTTCAAGTCAATTTTATCTATGGTTAACTCTAATTAATTAAATTTCAATTTTGGGTATTTAGGCCAATTAGGGTTAATCCGAGTGAATTAACTCAAGTCCTATTTTTCCTAGGGTTCTCTGGTCATAAGGAACATCACCAAATTTTCCTAGAATTTATTTCACAACATGCTAATTTTTGGAATTAAAATACTCAAAACAACGAACATGCATTTGAAAAATCAATAACTTTTCGCAGAGATGGCCTCCGACCTTGGAAAATTCGGGGAATGTTCCCAAGTTCAGAGGCTTCAAAAGCTCCTATGGTCTCATGCCATGGTGAATTGTATGAATGCATGGAAAATTAAAACAATGCAGGGAGTAAATAATTAATTAAAAATAAAGTACTTAGACAAAATTAATTAATTTCTTTTCCACATTATTCTCCTCCGTTCAGCTGAGCTAATAGGGTATTTTTATTTTATTTTTGTGATTTTTCTACACAAAGATATGAATTTTCAAAGTTTCGATATTTAATAAATACATTAAATACCCTATTTATCTACTTATCCACGCGGCGCCGACTCAACCTCGGCGACTCCGAATCGACACGCGTCGCTCCCCGGTTCGGCGCCGCCATCCGACTCGAGCGTCCGGGGCCCCGCGGTTCGCGTACCATCCGCCGGTCCGACGCAATCCAAGCCGTCCATCCAATACACGCGCGATCCGACGGTTCCTGGTCATCGTCTACGCCTGGTGCGATCCCGTGACCGTCCACACTCTAACCCTAAGAACTCACTCGATTCTCAACGGATTTTCGTGTTCTTATGCTCTATGGATTCGTCTTAAAGAGACGAACACATCCATACGGTGAACATGCTATGAAATCAAGCCAATCAAAATGGAGAATCGAGTCGAAGCTCTGGGCGAAGAGGGAGTTCATACCTTAGCTCGGAGAAGTGAAGCTTCGATATGAGAGTTGTGTCACCTTCGATTGGGTCCAAGTAAGCTCCGGATGAAGTCCTTGGCACAGTGAATTGTCTAGCTATGAAAGTGACCACAGCTCGATCACAAAGCTTGGAGGTTGGAGCAACCTGGGTGGCCTCGGAGATGGGGCTTTCAGTGGGAAACTTCTTCCCTTGGTCCAGTGAAGGTGTAGGACCAATCAATTTGGGGATTGGCTCACTGTGAAGAAGTGTCTGGTTTTTGGGCTAAAGTTTGAGCTCAAAATTGAGCTCAGCTGGAGGGAATTGGGGCTGGAATTCAGTGGGGATCAAGTGCTCTATGTGTGGAGAGTGATCTGGAATGATTTTGGCAGAGTTTCCTTAAGGTTTGGTTCAGCACTTCCTTTGGCCGAGAGGGTGAGGGGTTTAAATAGGAGAGGCTGGAGGGCCTCCCAGGGGGAGTTGAGGGCTGGGATCAGCTGCTCTTGGCATGTGAAGAACGACCATGGTGGCCATTGGGCATGAGGCGGCTCGGCGGGTGAGAATTCCAAGTTTGGGCTCACATGTGAGCTCTCGGCCTGGTGGTTTCCGGCGGCTGTGGTGGCTGGCCGGCCAGGCATGGGTCACCCTCAAGGTCAGGTGGGTCAGGGCTGGGGCTTGGTGCAAGCAATTGGCACTTGCCATGTGTAAAGGCTTTGATTCAAAGTAGAATGAGGCATGGCTAGTTTTGAATCTAAATGGGTCAATTCACCCATTTGGGCTTGGTGCACCCTTCAAGGTGGCTTTGGGTGTTGTGGGGGATCAAAGGGATCGAGTTGGTTTGGCATGGAGAGGTCTCCATCCAAATATATTTGGATTAAATTTAAGTTTAGGTGAATC
Source organism: Papilionanthe hookeriana x Papilionanthe teres (assembly GCA_022702705.1). Lineage (NCBI taxonomy): Eukaryota > Viridiplantae > Streptophyta > Magnoliopsida > Asparagales > Orchidaceae > Papilionanthe > Papilionanthe hookeriana x Papilionanthe teres. The sequence continues at coordinate 23,955,043 of CM040429.1, read as the reverse complement.
ATGATTAAGGCTAATGAGCTTTAGGGATTAAGGAAAGCCCCCCTTCTTCTTACCCAATATGGCATGGTGGAGTGTCCAAGGCCCTCATGGCTCACATGTGGCTCATGCATGGCTTCATGGCTCACCTTTGGCTTGGGGAAAGGTTTAGTCAATTTCATGGAAATGGGTTTTAGGATTCTTTTGATAATTTAATGGGAACTTGGATAAGGCTTGATTTGGGATGATTTCATGATGAATTTAGGACTTAGGTATTGAGTTTAACTGAAAGTATGATGAGGGGAAATGTCATATGGGCTTTGGGACCAATTTTGGGCCTTTGGATGTGGTAAAAGATGGGCTTTTAAAATGATTTAAGGAATGGGCCTTTAAGTTTAAAAATGAATTTATGTATGGAAATTTTGTAAAGAGGTTGGGCTAAATAATTGTTGAGTTTGGTTTAGGGATGTGTCATGAATGATTTGAAATAAATTTGAGGTGGTTTGGGCTTGAATTGGGTTGGATTTGAGTTCATTTGGTACATGGGCCAATATAGGTCGAATTGGGCTAACTTGGTCCAATGTTGGGCTAGGGTTGAAATTGATGTAAAATAAATGTTGAGAAATGTTTATGGGAGTGTTTCAAAGAGGTTTTGGCTTTGGTTGGGTTTTGATTTTGGGGTTTGGGTCTATTTGGGCTAGGTTTAGGTTTAGGTCAAAATTGGGCCTTTTGATTTTGGGTTGAATTTGAGTGGGGTTTGGGTCTAGATTTTGGGCAAATCATGTTAGTGTTTTGTTTATGGGGATGTTAAGGAAGGTTTAGAAAAGGTTTGGGGTTAATTGGAGTTGAATTGGGTGAGTTTGGGCTAAGTTTGGGTCATGGGTCCAAATTGGGCTTTAAGGCCAAAAGTGAAATTGGATCCAAATTTCAATCCAATTGGACTTGGATTTGGTCTAGATTGGTGTTGGGGATGTTGAATTGGAGTTTGGAACTGAATTGGACCAGAATTTAGGTCAATTGGGTCGGTTTGGTTTGACATTGGGTTCATTTTGGGTTAAAATGGGTCAAATTGGGGGTTTTGATAAAAGTGGGGTAAATTGACAAAATTGGCCCATGGTGTAGTTAAACAAAATGAAATTGGGAATATTTTGGATTTTCTGAAATTTTCTGGGAATTTTCTAAATTTTTGGATTTTTTGGCTAAGAGGGGCATTTTGGGTATTTGGAGGGTATTGGGAGGTATTTTTGGAATTTTTGGTATTTTTGGCTATGAATGATCAATTTGAGTGATGTGGGAATGTTTGGGATTGGTCTTGAGGATTTTTGGGTGATTTGGAGATTTTAGAAAATTTGGGTAATTTCAAGGGTTTTGGGTAGGCTAGGTGGGTGTAGGGTCCCGGGGGTCAAAAATTAAAAATTTGTAAAATTGAAGACTGGGTGATTGTAAGTGGAATGAAATCATTTTGGTTGAGCCATGAAGCCACATCAAGCCTACATGAGCCATGAAGGGATTCATTTGAGGCTCCCACTATGTTGTTCCTAACCTCTTGCCGAGGGCTTAGGGGTTAAGGACCATCCATGTGAATCACCCGCATGAGTCGGGAGGTCAAATTGGGTATGGGTGTGTTTTTAGGAGGTGTGTGAAATTGTAGTGTATAGGTGTAATGTGTGTGTAAGTCATCCCCTTCACGGCACTGAGCCACCTGCAGGGCGATCCTAAGTGCCAAAGAGTCCTATAGGAACTCATCCTTTAAACTTCCACATTTGATCTCAACCCTCTAGGTGATTAGGGGTCTACAATCAATTTTGTGGAGTTTGCAGGGAGTTAAGAAGTGGCTTGAAGTTCTAAGTGGTGGGTCCCAATTCTAGTCCTCTAGGATAGTCAAAGGAAAAGCCTAAGGCTAGATCCTAAGTACTAAAAAGAAGGAGGGAAGACCTCATCAAAAATGAGGTCAACACCCTGTCTAATGGGTAGCAGGCCTAAAACTTGTCTGACCTAATAGTCACCCAGTCTAATAACCGCTTGGCCTAATAGGCACCTGGTTTAATAGCTGCCCAGCCTGGTGGCACTGACTATATTTATGTACAGACTGAAATACTTTTTCCATACCTACATGCTTTAGAGGTACAACATCTAATTATACTTTTATTCATTCCTATAAATAGAGGGCCCATTTTATGAATAAATGTTAAGCAAATTTATTGTTTATTCTTATGTTATTTCCCCTCTCCCTCTCTCTCTCATTTTCTCATCCTTTAGCATTCTATTCTTAGGCTTGTCTCTCGAATAGATTTGGATTCAACGTCCTAAAAGGTGTGTTGAGAGGGTAGTAACGCTGTCAACAAGAGGAAAAGCACAACGATCTAGAGAGAAAGGAGTGACCAAAAAATAGTAACTAACTATTGGTCACTAAGTTGGAATTCATCAGTAGCTTTGAATATATATTTAACTTAATATATAAGTAATTCGTTGATTATGAAAAATAATATTTTAATTTAAATATACGAGACTGTACCGATCTTATACATCTAATATTATAAACAATTGAGCACAACGCTACAAGAAATACATCATCCCAAAAGATAGGCATACTATTTGACAGTGGGCTCAATCATATAAACTAAAAAACTTATGAAATCTGTTTTGATATGAGAACCTTTTCATGTGATGGACAACAAGTTTCTCCTATCTAATATAAAGATTAGATATGGTTTATATTACGTGGGTTCCAAGTTCCCAATAAAGGTAAACCCCTATAGTTAGTTACATCATAGATTACCGAAGTCACATAAGAAAACTCTTAAAGATGTTCATATATACTTGTCTAAAAGAATTCAACATTTAGGGTTTCAAGATCAGACATGGAAAATTAAAATGAGAAAGGTTCAAATAGGAACATTTATTTTTGGAATCAAACCATAAGAAAATTAGGGGATGTTATGGATCCTGCAGCAAGTCTCAGTGACTTCCTTAACTATCTGACTGTTTGGTTTTCATTTTGAAAAGATGTTATTGAATGTTTCCCTCAATCATATCGGCATAAACACGAATGTGTTTGGAAACATCTTTGGCCTTACCATCTCTTTGGTGATGGGCTAGAAAAAATCCCCCTGACTTGTCGATGTGTGGTATCATAAACTTGGACTGCTAGTTCTTTATTTTATTCTCATCTCCTAACACCCCGCGTCTGGGGTCGGAAGGGAACACTGCATAGCCATCTCAGTCAAAATTGAAACTAAAGAAATACGAGAAGAGCTCATTTAACACGGAATCTCTACCCATTGGAGGCAGATGACAAAGGTCATTATGATAGTGATGGAGTTTGTCATGACTTGCCAGGGATGATACCGTAGCTGTTGAGGATGGACCTCATCTCATTACGAAAAGATAGCCTCATGCCTCATCTGATCTGATCTTGGTACATAACTAAGCTGTTACTATAGTAACCTGCTGATCTCTTGCACTTTACAGACACTCGGAGAAAGACATCCGACCTAAAAAGAAACAATCTGAATAGTGACATCACATCCATCTTTGAGATGACAACATTCCTAATAAATTTGCACTGAGGAGCTTGAAGGAGAACTTGAGAGTCATGATGGGAATAGAAAGGGCTAGGATAAAGATCACACAAAAGAAGGAGAGAAGAAACATAAAGAGTCAAACGTTTGTTTCACAAAATTTATAACATATTGTAGAAGTTGAAATGCCATTAAGGGTAATGCAATCTTCTCGTCACATCAAAGTATGAGAAAAGGGTTAAATCAAATATGCATATTGATGAGCTAATAAATACATATAAGAACATGAATATGTAAATATTGAACAACAAAATAAAACAAATATGTATTTATTAATTAAAGAAATAAAATACAATTACATTTGTTTCACTCGCTTAAAATTATTCACGCAGAAAGAAAAAAAAACTTCACCAAATTATCAACCATTGCCTCAGCCGAGACATAACCCAATTGAGACAGCCACTTGAACATTATTTTTTCCCATATCCTGACCTTTTCTACTCTATTCATTTCATTATACAACCAGGAGACTAAAACTTCCTTGCGGGCGACAACTAAGACAACCTTCAGAGCATCATCTATCGGCGTTGGAAACTCGTCAGGATTCCGATCGTCGCCAATTCTTGGACATCGTGTCAAATGTCAAGGAGTCACCAGTCAATTTATATTGCCCCAATCTTTATTCCCTTTTTTTTAAAGGGTAAAAGAAAAGGAAAAGGAGAAGATAGACAACTAAAGGAAAAGTAATGTGTTATCTTTATAGGGAAAACTCTAGAATGTTATTATCCTATTAGGAAAATCACAAGTTTGATGACCAGAGATTTTTTTAGGTATCTAACTTATTCTGAGTTCATTTTACTTCTGCTATAGAAGCAAGCTTCTATAGTTAATTACATCATAGGCAATTCTAGTTTTGCCTAAGGGTGCGTTTGTCGCATTGCAGACTTCTCGGCTTTGCGATTAGCTGGCAAGACATACCTCGGAAGTTGTTGCAGGAAAGCTCAGTTGTCTGTTTAGTGCAATTGTAGTGAAAACATTTGCGGGGCAGCTTTTTCTGTAAAAATGAGCAAACTGCCCCTGTTTGTTAAAACTGTTAAAAAAATTTTTGCATCAAACTCCTTGGAAACACAATCCCACATTTTCAGTTCAAATTCTTCTTTCAGATCTTCATAGATGTTTAGTACTATTTTTATGTAGTTTGGTTGCTTTTGTTTAATTTTGATGTCTTTTATTATTATTATTTTCGTTGTTGATGTCCTGCAAAATAGAACTAGCACATTCTATAAAATGCAAAGAAAATCTAAGCGAGGTTTTTGGGTTAAATTGTTTTTGTTTGTTTTATGCCATGTCATTTTGTTTATTTTGTTGTAATGTCGTCATCTCATCATCATAGTCCTGCAAAATAGAGTTAACACACCCTATAACATGCAAAGAAAATCTAAGGGAGGTTTTGTTTTCAACCTTGCAAAGAAAATAGTGTCAGAAAACAATTGTCGGTCGTCATTTTAGAATTGACAGATGTCCAAATTTAGTTAAGTTTCATTTACTGATTTATGTTTTATTGTCGATTTTAAATGTCGGTCTGTGTTTGATTTTAAATTATTTATTTTCAAGATTCGTCGTAAATTTTTTTTTTTTTGTTAAAGATTTTATTGTTGTTTATATCAATTCAGGTTTGGGTTGATTTTGTTCAAAAATTTATGTCAAGTTAGATTTTATTAAGATTTTTGTTGTGTTGATTGAATTTTTATGTTACGTTAAGTTTAATTTAAGTCGAACTTTAAGTCGATTTATCTTGTTTGAATATGGGTTGAGTTTTATGTTAAGTTAAGTTTGATTTAACTTTAGTTCAATTAAATTCAATTTGATTTGAACTTAAAATTTTTATCACTTTATGTTATATTAAGTCTTTAAGATTTATATTAATTTAGACTTAGGTTGAATCTAAGTTAACCTTATATTATGTTCAAGTTGGAGTGAGGTTTAGTTTGAACCTAAGCTTTGACTTAAGTTCAATATGAATTGATCTTAGTTTAGGTCAACTTGGGGTTCAAGTTAAGTTTAATCTAAGTTATATGTTTTTTACTTAAGTTTAATATAGGTTGAACTAGGTCAACATAGGTTCAAGTTATGTTAAACCTAAATTAGAAGTTTTGACTAAAGTTCAATACGAGTTGAACTTAGGTTTAGGTCAACTTAGGTTCAAGTTAGGTTAAACCTAAGTTAGAAGTTTTGACTTAAGTTCAATATGGGTTGAACTGAAGTTTAGGTTAACTTGAGTTCAAGTTAGGTTGAACCTAAGTTATAGGTTTTGACTTAAGTTCAATATGGGTTGAACTTAAGTTTAGGTCAACTTGGGTTCAAGTTAGGTTGAACCTAAGTTATAAGTTTTGTTTGTAAGGGTTTGTAGTTAATTAGGGTTAAACCTTATTGATTTAAGGTTAATTAAACCTAATTTCGGTAGAATTTAATTGATTAATTAGGCCTAATAAGGATTAAGTCTAATTGTTTTAGAGTTAATTAAACATAATTTGGGTAAGGTTTAATTGATTAATTAGACTTAATTAGGGTTAATTCAAATTGGTTTAAGGTTAATTAAACCTATTTTGGGTAAGGTTTAATTAATTAATAAGACTTAATTAGGGTTAAGTCAAATTAGACCAAGGTTAATTAACCCTAATTTGGGTAAGGTTTAATTAATTAGTTAGACTTAATTAAGATTAATTCTAATTAGTTTAAGTTTAATTAAACCTAATTTTGTAAGGTTTAATTGATTAATTAGACTTAAATGGGGTTAAGTCTAATTATTTTAATGTTTGTTAAACCTAATTTGGGTAAGGTTTAATTAATTAATTAGAATTAATTAGGGTTAAGTCTAATTGGTTTAAGGTTATTTAAACCTAATTTGGGTAAGGTTTAATTAATTAATTAGACTTCATTAGGTTAAGTCTAATTAGTTTAAGGTTAAGTCTAATTAGTTTAAGGTTAATTAAACCTAATTTGGTAAGGTTTAATTGATTAATTAGACTTAATTGGGGTTAAGTCTTGTTTTAAAGTTTGTTAAACCTAATTTGGGTAAGGTTTAATTGATTAATTATACTTAATTAGGGTTAAGTCTAATTGTTTTAGAGTTAGTTAAACCTAATTTGGTAATGTTTAATTGTTTAATTAGACTTAGTTGAGGTTAAGTCTAATTGTTTTAGAGTTATTTAAACCTAATTTGGGTAATGTTTAATTGATTAATTAGACTTAATTAGGGTTTAATCTAATTGTTTTAAAGTTTGTTAAAGTTTAGTTTAATTAAGAATTAATTGTTTAGTTAGGTCTAATGGGTTAGACCTAATTAGGGTTTAGGTTAATTTAATATGTCCATAAACTTAATTAAAGTTTAATTTTTATATTAAGGTTTAATTAATTAAGTTTAATATGTCTTTAAACTTAATTAAAATTTAATTTTACTATTAAGATTTAATTAATTAAGTTTAATATGTTCTTAAACTTTATTAAAATTTTATTTTTATATTAAGGTATAATTAATTAAGTTTAATATGTCTTTAAAGTTAATTAAAATTTAATTTTTATATTAAACCTAATGTAATTAAGGTTTAATTAATTAAGTTTAATATGTCCTTAAACTTAATTAAAGTTTGATTTTTATATTACGGTTTAATTAATTAAGTTTAATATGTCCTTATGTAATGAAATGAAGGCTAAAGGATAATTAATTAGGTTTAATATATGGTTAAACCTAATTAAGTTTTACCTTTGTTTTACCTTAATTTAATTAAAGATTAAAAAGGTTAATGTTAAATTAATCCCAATTATATTCTCATTCGAGTTCATTTGATGTTTGAACTCAAATTTGACCTATCTCATGGTGGATGAGTGAAGTGGATTTTAAATTTTAAAGTTATTTTTAGGGTTTTAAATTTTGGAATATTTAACCCTAACAAAAGAAATGTCATTTTAACCCTAACAAAAGAAACTTATTTTGAAATAATAACAATAATATGCAATTAACATGATACCTATAATATTTAATTTTAAGAGTATGTAAAGTAGAAAAGAAGTAAAGTACAGTAAAGTAGAAAAGATCAAGACTTATCTGGCTGATTCTATTTTGCTTAAAAGGAAATAGCAGTTAGGATATCACAATTATATAACATATATTAAAAAAAATAAATTTAAGTATAAAAGAATAAACAGTAAGCATATGAAAATTAAAATGAGGAAATAAGAATTCAATTTGGAGATGGGCTCAACCTAGACTCGTCATTCATCAAAATTTTGAAGGCAACGAAGATGTCAAAGTCTATATATCAATATCGGCCAAAAGCCACCAGCAAAACACTTCTAAGATTGGGCAACTACTAATACCTAACAACTGATTGACAAGTGAACAAATAAGGGTCCTCAACCACATATGTCGTATATATGTAACATTTTTGTATGTGCGGTGCTTCTGTAACTTTCCAACTTTTCGGTAACTGATATTATAAAAAAATAATTCATAAGTCTTTTAGATCTAAGATTATAGCTTCCAACAACCTATATGAGTGAAGAGGGCAACTAATAATCAAATATTGGTTTAGGTTTCAGCTATCTAAGCAGGTGTAATATTTTGCATCATCGCCCTCACCCCGTATATCCAACTTACATGCTTACTGCTAAATTCTTATGTATTTACATAGCTAACACATAAACTTCAATTTTTACATATATGGCAACTTATCTATATATGAAAAGACGTATTTCCTAGTATCGATGTGTTTGATGTGATATAACAAATTTCGGTGATATAAAAATAAAAATCAAAGCTTATTAGGCATGTAAATACATGATTCGCCTAGTATGTATTTCAATGCCCCTTAATTTATAACAAATATAGTTAATTTGAATTCATTTTATAAGGAAGATTAAATACATACCACTTAATTTTTTTTTTGTATTTACAAATCTACATCTAAACATTCATTTTTTATGTATATGCTACCTTACCTATGCATAAAAAAGAGTAATGCAAATTTTGAAAAGTTAATATAATGGTATTTTCTCAAGTAACACGAAAGATTTGGGTGTTGTAAATGAAAAAATCGAAGTAGGGACGATACATATGTAAATAAATGATAATGAATGGTATGTATGTAAATGCCCGCTCGTTTTATCCAAACTTCAATGAGCCAGAATTCAAATGTAAAGTCCGTTTGTTCGTTTTGGTCACTTATCAGGACCATGCACGAGCTGGTCACGTGCTTTGTCTTACAATTTTCTATTCAAGAATAATTTTTTTTGCGCCTATAAGATGATAAAATGAAAGATGAATGCAGAGTAGAAGATAGTGATGCTTTGGCAGTGTTTAGCTGTAAGTTAGATTTAAGCTCAATAAAATTTATCAAATTCGATCGAAATAAATATGGCACTCAGTCAGTTTTTTTTTTAATTCTGATTAATATCTCAAAAAAGACAGCATGTTATAAGAATAAGATGGAATCGAGAAAATTAAATTAATAGAACAATGGATTTGTATATATATATATATATATATATATATATATATATATATATATATATATGTGTGTGTGTGTTTTAGTGGATCTAAGCTGAATTTATTAGGCATCCAATGATGATAAAATTATTTGGAATTGATAATTCATAGTTAGGGAAGAAGGTTGTGGTCCCTATCATATTTTTTTGCTTCGATGTACAACTTAATAGGTCCATAAGTTTTGGATTCATAGTTGTCCCTAAAAGATAGATTAAATCTTACTAAATAAATAAATTATATTCCACAAGAAATAAAAAAAAAGAAAAACTAATTCTTAAAGATTGAATTTTTAAAAAAATTATTGCTGAAAGAACACAATTGAATCTTTTTGAATAGAAAATGACAAATCAATGCATGTTAAGATAATATAATCTGGATGGGGAGAGAATTTTCATGTGGGATTTTATGTGTATTTGCTGGTCTACACCGTAACCCTCTATTTATATGAAGATCATATTTAACTTTATGGAGCTGATAATTTGGTATTAATATATGAAAAAGCATTAGTTGGTCTTACCATTGTTATTTGTGTAATGGATGAGTTCACTTGGTATGCAAGAAATGACTAAAGTTTTAGTTGTGGCATATCACCTAAACGTAATTTTGTGTGTTTGTAAAAAAAAACGTTGTGGTGGATTTTTTGAATAATTCGGGTATACCACAGGCTGCGGGTCCAACCTGCAGCCTGCGTTTTGTTTGCAAAAAATTATTTCTCTGCCCTCGCGTTCAGTTCACCCTCGTGACCCCTTCTGTCTTTCATGCATATCTTGCGATCGTCTATCCAAGCTCGTCCTCCTCTCCCCCTAACTGTGATCCGTGATTTCAGTGGCCTCACTCTTCTTTTTCCTTCCTTCCTTCTCTCTGATATCTAGTTCCGGTGGCACTCTTCTATTTCTTCTTACGGTATTCTCTACTCTACACTTTTAGTGTTGATATTCTAGGTTCTGGTTTGAGTTTTTTCCATTTGTGGCATGCTTCTTGCGATTTTTGGCTTTGGTAATTTATTTACAGTTTCTGATTTTTTTTTCCTTTTCACGTGCGGCCTTTGCTCTATCGTCTATGTTGGAAGGTTTCTATGTGAGCCTCTTTACGATTTCTGGCTATTTCCTTTACTTGTTTAGCTTGTTCTCTCTGATAAATTTTGGAAGGGTATGTGGGAAGGGCATGATTTGAGCCCCTAAGTGAATGCTGACATTTCTTGGTATGTGGTTTGATTTTTGTAATTTGTTGGACTCCGCTTGAAAGATTTTTTTTTTCTTGCTCAATGTGGCTTGCTCAGTTGGGGCTCCTCTTTTTATTTTATTTTTTTATCAATTGGAGTAGACTTGCTACTCTACTAGTTGATTGGTTCTTGTTAGTGGTTTATCTTGTTTGTTGGATTTGATGGTGATGTTTGTAGTGATGATGTAGGTGTTGCATTTTTTTTATGTCATAGTGATGTGTTGTTAGTGGTGATGTTGTGTCAGGTTCGTGGTACTGTTGGTAGTGATATTGTGCTATGTCGGTGGTGTTGTTGGTGGTGTGTGTGGATGTTAGTGGCAGTTTTTTTGTGTCAGGGGGGTGGTGGTGTTTTTTGTGATGCTGTTAGAGGTGATGTTGGTGGTGTCTGTAGATGTTGGGGGTGGTTTTCCTATGTCATGGGGGTCTTTTTTGTGACATTAAGTGGTTCTGTTGGTTGTGTTGTTGGTGGCGTGTGTGGATGCTGGGAGTAGTGTACTGTTGCTATGGATTGCAGTGTTCTCTGCTCACTTCGCGATAAGTGCATAGCTATGGGAGACAATTTTACATGCATTCAATGATTAGATCAGAGAACTATGACTTCTAGGCGGGCGGATCGGTTCGATGAATCACAGCCGATAGTGATCAAGCTTGGAGAGTTTCGTTGGTGGAGGGAGTATCTTGTGACATTAACTGACTACATTTAAAAGCTTTATTAGGATAATATTAATTATTATTTTAATAGTTTTTTTAATTTGATTATTGTGTGACTCATTGTTTAGTGAGGTGCTAATTTTTATTTTGTAATATTCAAACTAGATATCTGTTTTCATGCATGAAATATGAAACCAGGACTGATTCTGTTATAAGAAACACTATATTATAGAAGTAGAAATGTAATTTGTTCAAAAATAGATGTAGCACAGCTACTGCAAAACTACAAAGACTAAATTGACAACCTGCTTCTGTACAGTAACCTTTTAATAAACTGAAGTTGCTCCAAACATACCCTAAGTGAATTATAGAGTTGTATTAGATGGACATGTATTTTAGGATGGTCTTCTATTTCATTTTGCTCAAGAAATTTTATGTATTTAATCAATACTAATAAGGATAAGTGGACAACCATATGTCATCATAAAACAACTAAGTATTATGGATCCAATTCAGGTGAAGTCTTAGATGATTAATAAGCAATGTGACCTTAAGTGAGTTAAAAATCTAATCTATTTAGAGTAAGTTCATCAATTGAATTAGAGTTAAATAATTGTGATGTATATTCTTGATTATATTATAAGTTAATAGATATTTAATAAGTCAATTAGTCGTTGTATTTGCATAATTCTCCTTTGGGAGTATTAGGAAATCGATAGAGAAATGGAATAGTTTGCCTCCAAACTATAATAAGGCTATAACAAATGCATGTAATTCATATAAATAGGTCAAATGTTTTCTTGGCCCGTTCATTTTATTTCAGGCTATACGAGCCTTACAAATAATATAGAGAATATCATAATATTTTATTATATTTATATAACTGCTATATATTTGTAATAAATCTAATATTATACATTATATTATGATTGTTTACAGTAATATTTCTAAGATTATAATATTATAGAATATGATTAATATATAAAGTATTTTAAAATTAAAAAAAAGACATTTAATATATAATGTATAAAGTAATATAGTATCTCCTATATACAATATGAACCTTTTCAGAAAATAAATATAGTCATAGTAGAATAAGTATACTTAACACATTTTTCTCATCAAATTTCCAAATTTTATATGTGGGAGGGTTAGATTTGAGTTTTGGATAAGTTGATGTTGGCATTGAAATTTGTTATGGGTTTCAGTGGCGAAATTAGGGTTTCCTAGTGGTGGAGGTGCCCTAGGGATGGGAGCAAGTGGTTTCAAGTGTTGTCTAGGGAGCTCAGTGCACACCTAGGGCTCTCGGGTTCTTTCCTTATATAGCCATGGGAGAGGTGGGGGGAGCTTGGCATGGCGTGGAGATGCTTGGGCGGCTCCTCAGAGCATGTTGAAAGAATTTTTAGAAGCCTTTGGTAGGGAAACTTGTGCTTTCCCTATTTTCCATGTATTGGCCTTAGTGGTGCCAATGAGAGTGAAGGTGGCATGGAGGAGGGCTTGGTTTGATTGTAGAGCCTTTTGGTGGGTAGCTAAGACCAGATTTGCTCTTGTCTTGGATCCCCAAGGCCTAGTTTGGTCTCCCCAAGGGTAAGTCAGAGGGTCCATGACCAAGGTGCCATGTGGCCTCCCCCCCCCCCCTCCCCGTGGTGAAGTGAGTGGTTTTGTCATCTAGTGCTTGGATTTTACTTAGGTTCTCTTGTAGTGTCACACACATGTCATGATGGGTTGGTCTTAGGTCATAGGTAACCGATTAAGAATGGGCTATGGGCTTCATGGGCCATGGGCTTTAGGTTGGATTTTACGGTTTTGGGCTTAGGCTAATGGGTTGGATCTAGTCCAAAATTTTGGCCCTAATGGAATTTCATAATCTTCCTAAATAATTAATTAAGTGAACTATGGGATTTAACCCCATGGTGCCAATTGGGTTCACCACATGGTGTGGTGTCATGACCATGTTGGGTGAGGTTCAATTGGATGGGAATGTGGCCAATTGGTCAAGATTTGACCAAATTTGGGCTAGGGCCAATTGATTTTGACCATCCCAATGGGCCACCAAATTTTGGGGTAAGAAAGGTAGGGTTGTTTTTTAGGGTTTGACGAGGTTGAGGAGTCTTTGGTGATGCTAGGAATCAATTTAGGTATACCTTCTCAAAAGGTGAACTTCATGGTTAAGGTGGTTCCTAGGGTTCATAGGAAGGCACCTAGGGTCTTGGGTTGGTTTGGGTGACCCAGGGCATGCCTTCTGTTGCCCATTTGGGTCCTAACCTCATCAAAACCTTAGACCAACTCAACCAAAGGTTGAGGGCTTAGGCTTGCCCTGATGAGGCCGAAGAAAGCACAACCTTAGTCTAAGGTCATGTGCAAGTAAGTGGGGTGGGTCTTCACAAAAGTGAGGTCAACAGTGCTCACTTGTATTGCACACTTGTTATTGTATCTAATACATTGATATATGATTTGAAATGTCATATGACAATAATTAAAATTTTTTTAAATTTTCATAAACAAATAAAACTATTTAAGCTAATTAAGGTTCCTTGCATCAGTCTAAAACAACATGAAAAAACTTCACAAAAATGAAACATAAAAAAGACAACAAAAAAGATTTCAACATATTGATTATCAAACATTAAAGAGAAATTGATTTTTTCTTTTATTAAGCTTTACATGCATACCACATAATTCCTATGAATTTACAAATCTAACATGATTCCCAGAGCCAATGATGCAACTACTCCAAGATAACCATTTAACTAACCAAAATCGGTAAAACACTGTGGAAAATTAAGAAAAAAGTGCGTCAATAAATCATTAAAATAACAATCAATAGAAACCTAACATTTAGGTTTGAGGAATATGTGAAAGCTAAAAGAAAGAGAATTCCTCACCTAAAAATAGGCATTGACAAGCTTCATAAGTAAATGAAAGTCTCAGAGGGTGCGGGATGGGAGGACGACGGGATCAGCTCAACGACCAAGGATTTGCTAGTTTGCCATTGCGTAGATGGAAGTCTCGGAGGGAGGAGAATGACAGGATCAACTTGGTGATGTTCTCAGTTTGCTTGGGGGTGGGTGGGTGGATGTGGGGAGCGCTATGGTTGGAGACTCGAGGGCAATAATAGAAAAGATAGGTGAATTCAGTGAACCATTGAATAGTATTTACGTTCACATTGCTATTAACTCGCGGAACTACGTTTGTGAACCGAATCTTCGAAATTACTAAACTAAACAATGTTTAAACGGCACTTTGAATCTACTGTGGTTCAAAACACCAAAACAAACAAAGCCTTAAACTTTTTTCTCCCTTGAATTGGATTCTAAGCATAATAGTATTGTTGTAGTTTCGTGATTGTGTGGAATTTGGATTTTAAGTTGATAGTTCAACTTTCTTCATGCAATTTATTTCTAAATTGATCAATTAGGATGTTAAAATAAGCTTACAAGAATAAACTAGTGGAACAATTATGCTAACCTACATTAATCTAAAAAAGAATATTAATATTATTATTAAGATGGTGCGATTGTGTAGAGAAATTTGTAAACATTGGGGTTTTCTGCATTGTTCAGGGACTAACTCTAATATGAAACCTCAATTTTTGTATGGTCATCTGAGGGGCTAAGAAAAATTGTTGATTCTTATTATCAACTTCATTGGAGTCACTTAAATAGATCTAACTTGCATATGACCAATTCAATGGAGGTTTTCTATCACATGTTCAAACTCAAAATAAGTTTTAGGATTTACTTTTTACAAAAATTAGGATATAAACTTTAAAATCACCCAAATTTGAATTTTCATGTCAAGACTCAAAATCAATAGACTAATATTTCTATAGACTTTAGAAGTTCACTTGTTTCTCATGAGATTGTTACACAAACTCAGTTTGGTATACTACTTAGTCGACACTTATACTTGTGTGTTTTATCAGTGCACATATCAATTTGTTAGCACCGTTGTTGAGGATTGACGTTGAATTTTTAATTTCAGGAAGATTTTAGTAGAATCTTAGGATTTAGATTTGAAAATTATTACGTCGTATTTTATTTTAAGGCTTATTTGTTATTTTTCGTGTTAAAAAAATCAAAATAATTGTTCCTTTTTATTCCAATTTTTATTTAGAATATTCTTCAGTTTCACTTATTGACAATGATCTTTGATCGTGTCATGTGTTCCTGCTATTTTAAGATCTCTCTTTCTTGCTAGCTTTAGGCTTGCTTGCATTAGACTGTTGAAATTGTGCCTTGCGTCCCTAAATTAGGAAGAACTCCACAATAAAAGAAAAAAAAAACCAAAAAAAACCAAAAAAAAAAAAAAACATAAGAAAAAAATTTTAGAAGAGATGGCAAACCTTAAGAAAGGGAATATCATTATTCATTCCTATAACATTTAGGGAATTTGCCAACCTTATGGTAGATGAAATCCATGGGAGTATTAACAATCCTGTCATTCAGAGCAAGACGTTTGAGCTGAAACCTGCTATCACTCTGACGATCAAAAACAATTCATTCAAAGGCTCACCTCTAGAAGGCCCTAATCTTCATAACAATATTAATAGTTTGTTTCAGATTTGATTGAACTTGGACTGAACCAATTTTAATATCATTGAGTTCGTCTTGTTGAGATGATTAGTTTGATTATAAATTTACAGAAGTCGAAGCTCTGAATGAACTCAAATTGGAATCTAGAATTTTCATTATTCAAATGAGGGTCTTGAGATTCGTGCGAAAGGTTAAATTTTTTTCTGCTGACGCATGAATGCTAATAATTTTTCATTACATTATTAAAGCTTTCTTTGTCAAATGGAGTAATTGCAGACCCACGCTTTAAAATACTCCAACAACTCTTGGAATTTTTTCATATAAAGATGAAGAAATTGTCATATAATCTAAATCAGAATTATTCTCAACAATTTCCATAAGATTTATATAAAAATTAATTGTGAAGTGACTAATCCGACAAACAGACTATAAAAAATATCATTAAAAATGTCATCTTTGTAAAACTTTTATTAAAGATGATGGCCGTAAAGCATAAGTACTTGATGTAATCAGAATTTGATCTCGAATTAATAAAAAATTATCATCGAAATCAACTAACATTATTGACAGCTGATTCCAAGTTGATTATTACAACTAGAAATAAAATACTCAATTTTTCTTTATTTTTTTTTCATATAAGTTGACATAATAAAAAAAGAATAAAATGACAATAGACAATGAAAAAAATGAAAAAGTCTTTGCAAGTGAGATATGTTCTTACATATATGTAAATATAATATTTGGGCATTTACATACATGCCACCCAATTTCCAACTAACCTAAACTTCATTTCTTACATCTGTGTCGCGGGTGTCTTTCATATCCAATTAAAATTATTATTATTTTAATTTTTAAAACTGTGATGCCTCTTTTTATGCAAAAACAAAGTCGCATATATATATATATATATATATATATATATATATATATATATATATATATATATATATATATATGTGTGTGTGTGTGTGTGCATATGTCCATGTGCCTGTGACTAAATATTAAATTTTATCTGTGATGTATGTTTAAAGGTCCTGAACGGTAAGGTGATTATTTAGTATCTTAGTGTTACACGAGAAACAAATACACATTCATATAATTAAGGAGAATTAAGTAAATGAGACGTCTCAATTTTTTCGTGGAAGACCCTGGAAAGTGAAAAAAAATCCATAGGGTCTAGCCAAGTTGAAATAATTCACTATGAATTGTGGTTACACATGTTCACTTTTTTTCTGAATTATGAAAGATGAAGTTACAAAGTTAATAAATGTAAATTTACTACTATTGTACATCGATAATAGTAGTATTTTGGTTTAATGAATGTAGTTATTGGTGATAGCAGGTTGCACCAACTCAAAAACTGATTCAAATTTTAGCTCAGATCGAAATAAACCAGCCGAGCTACAAGCCAAAATTTTGGATTGAATTTTTTTTCGATCAGACCCCAGCTCAACTCGAAATCGAATCGCTTAGAGTCCTATTGATGTTATGTCTGTGAATTTAGCGAATTTTGCTCAAAGATTGTTAGTCACTCAAAAATTGATTGGAATTTCGGCTCGGATCGAAATAAATGAGCCGACCTAAGAGCCAAAACTTTGGATCAAATTGTTTTTGGCCGATTTTGAGCTGATCCCAGCTCGAATCAAAATCGGATCATCAATATCTGTAGACACATGTCATAGTGGTGAGCTGTGATGACGTTTGTAGGCTGCAGCGGCAAAGTCAAGAGTTGCACGAGTTATGAACCGCGTCGACCATAATTAGTCACATAAGTCGTAGTGGCGTGTTGTGACGATATAGTAGACCGCATGGGCAGGAGCTACACGAGCTGTTATGCATATTGGTTGAACTTGCTCTCATAGTTCCGACGATGTTGGTTAGTCGCAGGGGCATGATTCAAGAGTTGCATAAGATTTGAGCCACGTATGTTGTACTTGGCCATATAAACCATAATTGCGAGTTGTGATGATGTTTGTATGCTACAAAAGCTGAATTTAGGAACCCCATGAGCTGTAGATCATGTAGGTCATTGCTGGTCATGTAAGCCATAGTTGTGGGTTACAAGAAGAGAGCTTTAGGAATCCGGAGAAAATCACCTTATTTGGGATACATTGTTACACCATCTTTGGGATATGTTGTATTGTATGTGGAATGTGTTGTTACACCTTCATCGGGTGTGCCATTGCACCGTATTCAGGGTCCATTATTACATTGTCTTTGGGAGATGACATTGCATTATATGTGAGGCACGTTGTTCTGCAGAATTATTTATCACTCTACAATATACGCCAAGATTCCACAACTCACGCCGTGATTCCGCATTTGCAACATGTCAGGGGTAGTCGACGATGGCCAACGGGCGTAGCAACGGTCGACGACTGTAAGAGCGAGAGTTATTCCCCAAATCTGAATGCAAAAGCAATGTTGGACTTCAGCTCCTCCAAGCTTCAGCTTTTTTCTCGCTCAAGGTCTCCCCCTCTCAAGGGAGGGGTAGGCCTTTATTTATAAAGTGTTGGAGAGGCATATCTACAAATAAGGAAAGAATTTTAGTCTCTCTATGAGTTGACTCAGAGAGATTTTCTCGTCCGGATAAGCAATGCTAGAATTGAGCGATATGGACTTGTTTGATTCGTCTTGCCGAGATACTTGATATGTCTATAAATTTGTTAGATTTGAAATCCTTTTGACCATTCCATAAGCTTTAAAAATTGGCTTAATGGCTTGATTTGAGCTTGATCTGACTCAGAGTAGACCAATATTTGTACCATTTGGTTTGTCTCATCAAGTTGACCAATTTGATTTTAAGTTTACTGATATTAAAGTTTTGAATGATTTTTAATAGAGGTTTGAACATTTTTCACAAAATATTAATTTGAAATTCATGTTATGTCTCAAATTTCTTGTCAAATTATAATTTTATTGATGCTATATTAATGTATTAGATATATAAAAACATAAGAACTAAGCGGAATTATTCTTGTAAGTATTTAAAATAATAATAATAATAATAATAACTTTGCAAGCGAGATATATTTTTTACATTGTCCTTGGAAACGAAGCAATCATATAGATATTCCATCCATCAAATACTAAGTGATGGACTGGAACGAAGTCTCTTCATTGGGTCCAATAAATGCTTACCTCTCACCAATCTGAATATGGGATTTTAGCTACGGGTTGCTTACTCAACAGCAGACAGCATTTCACCAACCTTCTCTTTACTTCAACTAAATAATAATAATAATAATAATATAACAAATTAATATAAATTTAGTAGGTCATTCCAGCTCAATATATATAAATTAGATTCTCAAGTCATACACAATTTATAACTATGCATTCGCATTTTACATGTATACCATCCAAATCTTTCCAAAGTACCTAACTAATGAAATACTCCTTTTCATGTATAAACAGAATGACATATTTGTAAGAATTAAAGCTTGGAGTGTTAACCCATTGACCCGATTTGATGCTCTAGACATGTTAGCACCTGATATTTTTAATGAGTGTGTGTGTGTGTGTGTGTTTACATCTATGACACCATGAAATGGCGTATTTCACATTTAAAATTTTAAAAGGTGATATTTTAGATGTGTGCATATATATATATACATATACATAGACATATATATATATATACACACACACAGACATACATACATACATATATATACATATTAATAGAAATTGTCAAAGGTTATTATATGAGGTTCAAACCACTCACAATGAGATTAACTATTCAAACCCGACTTAAGCTGTCTTATACCGAGGATGTCGACCAACAGGTCGGGGTACGCGACACTATATATATATATATATATATATATATATATATATATATATATATATATATATATATATATATATATATATATTATTGCCAAAATGAGAGAGAGTGATTCTGAATATGCTATAGTGAAATGTTTGTCTCATGTCTAAATTATTTAATGATATTCATTATGACAAATGAGAATGATTTTCGAATATGATTATACATAGAAGTCTTTATATAAACTTATAATTACAAGCCATATGCCTAATACAATCCTCCACTTTAGACAACCAACTTAATTTTGCTAATAACATCCCTATATATATCAACAGCACTTTGTACAACAGACCCCAGATGTCTAAAGTGTTCACACATTTTAGTGATTAAATTAGAGATTAAGCGATATTAAATTGTCGAGATGCCACTTAGATAGCTATTTTATTCCTATAATTAATATATTTTGTTATATGATTGTTGTTTGATCTATAAAGTTAAGTTTGTTCATATATATATATATATATATATATGTATATATACATATATGTATATATACATATATGTATATATGTATATATACATATATGTATATATGTATATATACATATATACATATATGTATATATACATATATACATATATATATATATACATATATATATATATATATTAAAGAGCATTATACGGCTCCTTACGCGATGATATAATAAAAATTACAAAAAAGGGATAAAAGTCCTATCTAAACCCATAACAACACAACACACACCAAAAAAGCAACTAAAAGACAATTATCCCAAAAAACAAAAAATACAACGCACACAAAGCAAAAAATAACCTAAAAATTATAAATCATTTAAGGCAGCATTAACAAGATCTAAAGGAATAAAATTGGAAATCCAAGCACCATGCGTAAGTAATCCTAATTTAGAGGCTAAATGAGCAACCTTATTACCATCCCTTTTCGTATGCAACCAGTTAATACAAAGAGTATTAGCAATGCTGAAAATCTTCTTCAAATGAATAGATATAGACCAATAAGGAATAGTATGAAGTGTACAACAATTTCAAATAATAAGCAAGTCCATCTCGATATCAATATACTATCAAACCCATTTGTTTAGCAAATTGAAGTCCAAATAACACAGCATCTGCCTCTGCAGTAAATGGAGATGAAGAAACAGCTCTAGCCGTAAACCAGTAAAGCACAGAACCTGTAAAATCTCTAACAATGCCACCAATACTAGCATCTTTATTAGTCCAATAAACCATCAACATTAATTTTAACAAAAGGAATAATGGGTTTCAACCATCTGGTAATCCGAGGAGCAGAATTCAAATCATTAACAATGAAACCCAAATTAGTAAGAAGACGTTAAGTTTAACGAATTCTTCTTACAAGAACTAAGAAAATTAAAACCTTTAAACAAGTAACTACAAATTAATCTCAACGATGACGAGGAATAGAAGGAGAAGAATTATAAAATCTAGTGTTATTTCCGGTAAACCAAATAAACCAAAAAACGATAACGAGTAAGGATGCAAAAAATCAGCTCCAATAGATTTCCAGCCCGCAAAAAGATCAGTCATAAAATTATAATTAAACTGCAGGTGATTCTGATGCAAAATACTAATTACATAAATGCCAAACATTAAGAGTATATGAACAGTTTATAAAAACATGATTGATAGACTCTTCATGGGAGAGATAAAAGGAGCAGCGAGATGATAATCTTAAACCTTTCAATTTAAGAATGTCATCAGTAGGAATAAGAGAATTAAAAGTTCTCCAAATAAAAAATGAAATCGATGGTTTAAGCCAAGGATTCCAAATCCATTTCAGATTCATACCAGGAGAATAAGAAAGGGAATTAGCAAAACTCTTAGTACAAGAATCACCAATATTTCCTTTTATCTTAGGAACATCCATCTGTTTATCACAAATGGGAATAGAACTAATGTAATGAGCATCTTCAACTTTCACAACCTATTTAAGTTTGTGAATATTCCATTTACCACCATTCCATAAATCATTAACTCGAATATTGATTCAGTAGGGCCTCCATAAGAAACATATAAGGCATCAATACCAAGCCAGTCATCAAACCAAAAGTAAACATCCCCTTTACCAATATCCTAGTAAAGGTAAGTTTCAGCAAACCCAGCCACCTTAAGCATCTCTTTCCAAATAAAGGAATCGGAATTCTTAACAGAAATAGCAAGAGGATGAATGTCACCACAATATTTATCCTTCATAAACTTATCCCATAAGGAGTTATTAAGTCTAGATCTGTACCATAATTTCATGTAGTTAAGGGTAATGGAATCAGACAAATTTCTGAAACCTAACCCACCATGATCAGTGGGTTTACAAAGTTTAGACCAACTTCTCCAATGAATGTTAGAATGGGATTTGCCCTCCCAAAGAAATTTATTGAAAAGAGCTTCAATCCTCTTAATAGTAATGTTAGGCATATGCATTATTTGAGAAGAATAAAGAGTAAAGAAGTAAGAATACTTTTGATGATAGTAACTCTACCACCAAAAGAAAGAAAACGGTTCTCCCAACAAAAAGTCTCTCTCTTAATTTTATCAATTAGATTGGTAAACATATTACTTCTAGTCTTGCCTTTAGCAATGTTAAAACCCAAGTAACAAAGAGGAAGATTATCTCTGTTACAACTATTATACTCAGTAATCTAATGTCTCTCAGAGGAAGAAATGTTTTTATCACAATAGAAGAAACATTTAGAAGTATTAAAAGAAAAACAATAAATTTTTTGAAACATCAAGATCAATTCCCAAATCTTCTTGATAGCTCTTTTATTAGCATTAGTAAAAATGATTAAATCACCAGCAAAACAAAGGTGGCTAATCAACATATTACCTATATATATGTCTAATCACAATTTTTTTTTATTTTTCGAGCAGGATGAGTGTTTGAATGTTGTATTTTGCAATTCTTTATTTTTTTTATTCTTCAAGTATTACATGTATGCAAACTTATGTATGTATGAATTGGTATGTTTCACTTCTCAAAATTTAAAATAGTGATATTTTTTTTATAGGATATACAAAAAATTGAGCGTTAGCAATCAAATAAAGAAAATATTTGGTGTATATATGTAAATATATAGTAATTTGGTGAGATGCATGTAAATACCCAAGAAAATAACCCTAAAAAATGTTAGTCTTATTTTTTTTTTCATGATTAAAGGTGATAGAAGAGATTATGAATAATCACATACATAACACTCAAAATTTTGCTATTTAAAAAATCACTTAAAATAAAATTTTAAAAAGTTTATTGATGGTTATATAGATTTATATATATCTTTGTGCGCGGTCAACCTATCTAATGATGCAAACTATTGCCAAAAAAAAAAAGGATTTATTAATTCTCCATAAGATACGGTGCAATGTTTGTCGTGAGTCTAAATTATTTAATAATATTGATGGTGACAAATAAGAATGATTGTGGAATTGGATTTTACACGGAAGCCGTCGTATAAACTTGTAATTACATTTAAGGACTATCAATTCAATGATGTCATATCAATGAGAATTCATTTTTTTCTTTTTCAAGTAGGGATTAGAAGATATAGAATTGCTGAAATGTCACCTTCTACTATTAATATATTTTGATATATGGTTGTTGTTTGATCTATAAAATTACGCTTGCTCATTAATGATATTTTTTAATGACTAATCACAATTATTATTATTTTTTAAATTTTTGAAGCAAGATAAGTGCTCAAATCCTGTAATTTGAAATTCTTTATTTTATCTACAACTAATGTGTTACGCACTCGAGTAAGAAATTCTTTTTAATTGACATAAATTATTTCAATAATATATTTTTTTTCATGATGTATATCATTTTTGAAAAAAAAAAGCGAGAGATAATATTTAGGATATTATTACCAAACTTCAATTAAAACTAAACATGAAAACGTTTGGAATTATTCAATTTGTTTAGACAAATGTGATATAAGTTTCGTTTTATTATTTACATATTTTACTAATTTCAAAATAAATCTATTTTGAAATGTAATTGTTTTGATATCATTATAGCCCAAAATGTCATGTAGATCACGCTTTAAAAATGAAGCGTTGGTCCAATAGAGGAAAGGGAGTTGGAGAAAATGGGACTCAAGTAATATTAAATCTTTGGGAATTTATCCAATGGTCCTCTGTTTGTAAAAAACTGATCCCCCCTATTTATAAGTTATATGAAGGGCATAATAAATTACATGATTGTCTCTCCTTTAGTGAAACATTATAGTCACTTATAAATCACTACACTTTACATTTTCGTACCTAACTTAGACATACTTTGACCCTATATCCGCTGTTGGTGTCATTCCATTTTTATAATTGTATTTGATATTGTTTCGTGTTTGTAACCGTCTTAGTCAAATTGCTTTGTGTTAATTCAGTTGGCCAAGAGTTGATCCGCCAACTGAAGGATTTACCGTTGCCTTCTCTGAAGAGATTTATTGCTGTCATTGGGAAGGATTTTTCCATCAAGCAAAGGGCATGCTACCATAATCTAATACATAATTCCTTCGATCGATGAGCATGTATAAAAGGAATCTCTTCTTGATGGTTGTTGATCATTCTAATGTGAGATGTCGGTTGAGTATTCATCAACATGAATGCACTGTGTTCTTTGGTTTGGCTAGTCTTTCATTCGTTCGGCCCATGCTTCTACCTACCGGTGCAATGATAAATATTTTCATTTATATTTCTTTTCTCGTGTTACTAGTCGAATCTCCTAAAGATTCGTGCAATCATATTTCTAGTGTTCATTATTAGTTCTAGATTCCTTATTTGAAAATGATAAATGTCATAAGAATAAGTTAATTAAATAACATAATTGTTTACGTAACAAGTTATAAATAATGTCAATAGTTGCACTCTTTGAATTTCGTGCCACCTTTCCCTATATATGGGGCACAATAACATAGTTGTTTACTTCGAAGACATGCCCTTCTGGGGACGAGAGGAAGCAAAAACCTAAAAGTTCTCATCCTGCCTTAAAGAAGAGAGCTAGTGAGGAAGACCGGCTAACTGAAAAAAGGCTAGGAGAAGAGAGGAAGACAGCTGACACCAAAAGGTCGGTCGAAAGGAACACGCCCGATGAATATAAATCAATTAAACAACCGATGGTGAAGATGATGTGATTGGAAGGGGTCAGAGAATCATTCAACTCATTGCCACTGTTGAAGCTTAGGAGACGGAAAGGAGGGCATATTTCAGATGCCTCTGTTTTAGCTTTTGAGCCACTCCGCCAACACCAGGCTCAATTGCCATCCCAGAAGCAAGGATGATGGTTGCGCTAGTTTTGTTGGCAAAGTTCATTCTAATTCAACCTTCTGTTGGGGAGGTTGCTCAGAGAAACACTTCGCTTTCAGGAGAGGATCTAATCTGATTGGAGGTCATCCAAGTTGAGGCACCATTAATGGCAGGTGTCCCACTCTCGGCTTTGGTTGAAGGGGGTGTCTAGGGTAGTGCCTCCACCCCTTGCGTAAAAGTTTCCATACTTCGAGTTAGAGCGTGTGATTGATAAACTAGATTTTCCATTATTATATCATTTAATTTATTTTTATAATTACAAAGGGAACTGTTGGGATCATTGACTCCTAGCCCACAAGGGTCATGCATATTCCCAAGCTAGAGGTGCCTACTAGTCTTTCTATCCCTACAGCGGTTAAAGTGGTGTCCATCCCACCACCTGCTCCTACAACTGACCCAGAGAGGGAAACAAAAGACCAAATGGGGTCCCATGAGTCACTGGTTTGCCACATGGAAGAAACCATGGACTTTTTTGCTCAGACAATGAGTTAGAGAGAGACCATTATATCAGACTTAAGGGAGGAAACACCAGTTCTCTCTGTTGGTATAGAGGATCTCCAGATTGAGGTGGCGAATCTCCGAGGTGAATTGACAGAAGTTTGGGCGGCAAACTTGATTTTTTTTGCGTCAGGAAGAATAAGAAAAAAATAGTAAAGTTTAAGTTTGGCAGGCGCATGTTGTAGTTTATTGAGTAGGGGTTTAGTCCTGCTCGAGGCGGCATACAACTCATCAACTAAAATGCTTAAGACACTAAATGTCTATAAAAGAAACTCAACTATTGTTTCATATTATGAGCTATTTTTTACTCTTATATGCGCCACAATATACATATATATAATACTAAATGAATTATTATACTTCTAATATAGATTATTTTTTATTCCAACGAGCATCTCAATATTTCAAGCTTGAAGATGATGCACTCAAGCCTCAAAAAAGAAGACTAGTGCCAAAGTGAAAGAAATAAACAAGATTACCTTATCTATTTGGAAAAAAAATTGCGTACGTAAACCGTATGCAGGAGCTGCATGCGGAATAGGGTACACGTGAGGTTACAATCGGGTTACTAATCGGGTTACTAAGCGAGTCATAACCCATTCGTACTCTCCATGTAACTCACTAGTAACATGCTGCGCTTATATCAGTAACGCTGTAACCTACAACTGTAGATGAAATAGGAGCGCACGATGAAGTACACGGAAGTTACAATCGAGTTACGATCGGATTATGATCGGATTACTAAGCGAGTCAGAATCCATTTAGTGCCTCCACGTAACTCACTAGTAACCCGCGCGCTCATATCAGTAATGTTTGTAAAATAGGAGCGCGCGATGTTGCAAGTGAGTTATACGTGGCCGACTCATGAACCCGATCAGTAACCTCCGTGTACCCCATTCCGCACGCAGCTCCTGCGTACGGTTTATGTACGCAATTTTTTTCCATCTATTTGGGGTCATTAGAGGTGTTAAAAATCGATTCGATTCGTGAACTAGGTTAGAATTCCATTCAAAAAATTTGGCTCCGTGTTACTAATATGTTTTATTTTAGGGCCGAAATTGATTTAATCTATAAATCCAAAATTGATCAGAAACTAACCCACTCATTTAAACAGCTAATCCCACGATGCCAATTATTGCAAAAAAAAAAGACAAAATAATCTTTATTATTTCTCAGTAGTCGACAAATATAATTATTATTTATAAATAGCAATTAAAACAAAATAATTAACGATAATGAATGTTGAATGAAGCCAGATGTACTATATATATCCACAAAGTTAATTATATCAAGGTAGTATAATTAATTTACCTAAATTAATTATACCAAGGTGATATTTTCTATGCGATATGAATGATTTGGGTGGTATCAATGTAAAAAAGTGGAGTTGAGGTGTTGGATATGCAAATACATAAGAATTGGGCGATGTTTATGTAAATGCCCCAAAAAAACTATACTTCATGAGAAAATAATAGTTATGATTTTATATTTACGTTTGTAAATTATTTAACTGTTATCAGTGTATTGTGTCGCTGTTGTGATGTGTTATGAGAATATATTTTTTGTATTTTATTATAAAGTGAAAGAACGTATCGTAGAATGACATTGTCATTTTTTATTCTTAGATAATAAGTTGAAGAACAATATTATCAAATTATGGCCAATAAGTGAAAAAATTTGAATTATTAACATAATTATAATTAAAAGCAATAAATATTAATATCTATGTTTTCTCTCCCCTTCATTCCCTCTGAAAAGACGTGTAAA
This sequence comes from Papilionanthe hookeriana x Papilionanthe teres, assembly GCA_022702705.1. Lineage (NCBI taxonomy): Eukaryota > Viridiplantae > Streptophyta > Magnoliopsida > Asparagales > Orchidaceae > Papilionanthe > Papilionanthe hookeriana x Papilionanthe teres. The sequence continues at coordinate 23,928,202 of CM040429.1, read as the reverse complement.
AGAAGTGTCGAAGGAGATGGAACGAAAGAATGGTTGTGTTCTGAAGCTCGATCTCATTATCTCAGGAAAGAATGAGAGAAGTTTCGGTTCTCTCTTAAGAAGGGACATGATTTTCTAGGGTTACAATTAAAGATTATAAAATTATTTTAATATAATATGAGACATGTCGACTGAATATTGATGAAAATGCTGTGATGCGGGTTTCACATAAATGAACATCGACATACATCCGTTTTCGATGATAGGCTGATAGCCGATAATTGATACCCACCAAGGGGTATTCGATATATGAGTTCAGTAGATCAACCTGATTGATCAACCCAACAACTAATACACGACACCTTGTACTCAATAGATTAGTTCGGCGGATCAACCTTCTTGGTTAACTTGACAACTAGTATTTGGTAGTTGGTACACAACAGTTGAGTTTTGCAGGTCAATTGGGCTAGTCAACCTTACAACTGATACATAGCAAGTAAGCAGCTGCAATCGACAGATTAACAAATTAGTTCGACAGTCAACCCGAACAGCTGGTATATGATAGCTGGCACTTAGCATATAAGTTCGACATGTCAACCGGGTTGGTCAACTCGTAATTGTTCCTTTAAATAATGGAACTTTTTTAGGCTCAGAAGACATCTTTATATCATTGATGTGTATACAATTTGATAAAAAATTATGATAACTATATATGTAAAAAAATCTTAGCTGCATTTGTAACCCCAAACACTAATAATGGCTGAATTTAATATTTTATGTGAATAAGATGTCACCAAATGTGGGCATTGAAGGGGCGGCGGGGGAGGGGTATAATTAAATTGGCACGATTTTTTTTTTAATATCTACATTTTGAAAATAAAATAAAAACTATTACGCCATTCCTTAATTAGCCATGATTCAAATTGTAAAAAGGAAAAGATTTTATGCATGGTCAGCAAAACCCTAAATTGTTCCCCTATGATAGATAAATGCGGGCACATACATGAAATGATTGCTAGTAATTATTTCAAAAATTTAAATTTATTTTATATTTATTGAAATTTTTAATAGACAACATTGAGATGGCTTGTGTTTATTCAGATAAATCGCTTATCTAAAAATGCGGATCGCAGGGTTCCATTCATATTCCGCTTTTAGTGTAAAAAACAACTGTGTTTTCAAATAAACTGCTCAAATACAGTTTTTAAACAGTGAGGTGGCGTTTTCAAAACGCCAAAACAATGGATATCGCTGCCCAAACTGAGTCTTAAAATTAATATCATTTTTATCTCAAATGATTTACTCCAAATTAAATTAAATCAACTGAGGCATCGTTTGATAGAGCGTTTCGACCCCTTTCAGTACACAAAAAATAGAGAGAATGAGAAGTAAATGAGTATTTTCGCTGAAATTTACTTCCACCATAACATTATCTTTGGCTAAATTTTGAAGACGATGATCCCCGACTTTCAGGGAAAATTTTTCCATCAGGACTCCGCAAGCACAGCTACGTGCGTAGTCCTGTAAGATGCCGCCACGTGAAATTCCCGACCCCACCCAGAAAAACGAAGGAAAAATTTGGTGTTTCTCACGTGATCATGGCCTGGTCCAGGAGGCCGATATAGCTGTTGTTGCTCCGGAAGTGGCCTAGGAGGCCGATATACCTATTGTTGATCCGGAAGTGGCCCAAGAGGCCGATGTACAGATTGATGATCCGGCAGTGGCCTAAGAGGCCGATGTACAGATTGACGATCCGGAAGTGTCCCAAGAGGCCAATGTGCATAGTGATGATCTAAAAGTCGCCCAAGCTGTTGGGGATTCGACATTGCAAGAAGACCCCGATAAAGTCGACATAGCAATAAAGAGTATGTTGGATTTTATGTCGGTGAGAACTACATCATTTTATTTTAACAATACGATCTACATTCCTTGTATGTTTAGTAAAAACATATTTTTTCTATTGTAGACGCGTTTGTGGCATCAGGTGAACATATTGATGCCAAAGAGGGTGATGGCCAAGAAGCCAAAGTCGCGGAAGAAAATGTTGATCCCGACTTGCTTGCGGATGAAAGAGGCCATGTGTTGGATATATCTAGTCCGAGCTCTGCTTGAGACTAATTTGTCATAGTCGTAAGTACTTAATAAAGGTTGAACTAGACTTTCTATATTCTCCATGTCTTTCGAAACATTGTTCGATGTTGCGAGCCGTCCTGCACTAGGACCTTTTAATTATCCTGGTAAATGTTTGATACCACAGAAAATGCAGGAAGAGATCAATCAATGCATTGCGAGCCACCTTGGACAGTAAGTTAATGTGAACATTCACTTTCAAATTTTTGCAGTTGTGTTGTGGTGAATTAACATAAACGCTATGTTATCAATGTAGTAGCGATATTGTGTTTAGTAGAGGTGGCATTATGATTGACCGAACGACCCTATTAGAGCTTCTGCTCAATAAGTCTTTCAGAAACAAACACATTGATCTTTTCGCTACGTTATTGCGCGAACGAACATTAAGGTGACCTAACATATACTGGTCTTACCTCTATGTTTCACCTTTATATTTGGTAATATTTTTAGTCGCTCTACTTTGTATTGAATATTTAATAAATTTGGCTAAACTAAAACTAATGATGTTATGCAGATGCACAAGAAATATTGAAATAACAAACAGTTTGTTGACCACATAATTGAGGAGACTTTAGTGGGCACAAAGACAATATTGTTTCCAATTGTGCATAATAATCACTGGATTTTGTTGGTGCAAGATATCAATAATAGAAGATGGAGAATTTACGACTCCCTTCCAAAGCGGACTAATAAATCCTATGCTGAACTAGTTGTAAGTAAATTCAACTCTTTCAACTATTATTTCAATATCAGAGTAGGACTTATGACAACACATAATAACACATAAGTAATACAACAAGTAATAAAACTTAGGCAACACATAGTAACACATAAGTACTACAATAAATCTTAGGTAACAAAACAGAATAACACTTAGGCAACACATAGGTAACACATAAGTAATACAACAAGTAATACACTGCATAACACTTTAGTAATATTACATTCACATAGAGGAACACTTAAGTAAGCCGCCAATAACACTTCATTATTTGTTTCTTGTATGCAGATCGAAATGTTCGTTAAGAATTGTGGACATCTTTTCAAAGCTAAGATCCTGAAATGGCCTAAGGCAATAGTGCAGAATGTACCCTCACAAACGAACAACATTAATTGTGAGATGTTTGTTTGTAAGTTCATGGAAACAGTCGTCTGGCCGAAGATGTAGATTGGAAACAACACTTCAACTGGCAGGATGAAATGAAAAGATTCAGAGCAGAGTTTGCATATGATATTTGCCTCCTGTCAAGGAATTAAATGTATTAATATGTTCAGAGTTTGTATATGATAACTTGTGTTTCTTTATGAAAATTTTGTTTGTATATTTAAATATTTGTATGAAATGTCCCTTAGCAGCCTATGCTTTATTATAGTATTGAATAATTGTAAGTACTGAAATGTGTTTTGAATAATTATAAAATATTTTGTTTTTATGAAATGGCTCTTGGCAGCTTTTACTTTAAAATAATTGCAAGTCCCACAATGTTTGGAAGTACTGAAAATTTTGTTTAAATATTTGTAAGTAATGAAATTTTAGTTTAAATATTTTGTTTAAATAATTTTAAGTAATTAAAATATCTGTTTTCTATATTATAAAGATTGGTAAGTACAGAAAATTTTATTTGTATATTTTAAATATTTGTAAAAATATATATTAATTTTGAACAACGAGATTTTTTTTCATGAGGTAACATTTTTATTCGTTTGTGGTAACACGATTTTGTCGGCAGTAATACGATTATTTGCCGATTAAAACCCGCGGAAACACGAAATATTCCAGAATAACACGATTTTTTCCCGATTAAAAGCTGCAGTAACACGGTGTAATGTGCAAGTCGAATGCGCGGTAACACGAGCAGCGCTATTTTAGGTGTTACTCACGTGGTATTTATGTACTATTCGCGTGTTATTCACGTAATACTTATGTGTTATTCGCATATTATTCGCGTGTTATTTACGTAGTATTCACGTGTTATTCCAGTATTATTTTAAGTTTATATTTTCTTAAGTTGTCTTCTTTGTTGTGTTACCGACGTGTTATTATGTGTTATTGGCGTATTATTTATGTGTTATTTACATTCAGAATAAAATTTCTCCTTTACGTTTCTTATTCTATAGTTGGTAACGCACAAAATGAATTCTAATCATTCAAACAGAAATATTTGTCAATCATAATATGTACAGAATTATTTCTCAAACAAAATGTAAACTGAACAACTTGTCAAACATAATATGAACCAAATTTACAATAAATACATCTATATCATACTGTGATACAAACAACATATCGCTCACTTATGGAATCCATTAACATTCCTGTGTATGTATCGACTGGTTAAGATTCATAGTATTCCTGTAAAACGATGTTAATACTGGGTAAACTTGAAGTTCATAATTTCATCGGAAAGCCAAGTGAATTGAATTAATTGAACGTACCTGTGTCAAACAATCTGTCAACATTTCTTCGAATATATTAACAGCTTCACGTCTAGATGACGCTTGTTGTTCCTTTCCTGAAAGCAAAGTTCAAAATTATTACAAATAGGAGAACAAAACTCAATATATTTAGAAAGAAAGCAATACTCAAGCAACGACTATTTACTTTTGCATTTCTTAGTTTTTTCCCAATATCCTTTCAACCTCGATGTTAACACTCATTTCGGCCTCATCTTTGCGGGGTCGTTCACAGAACGTTCTAGATTTGAAATTTTTTTCTTCTTCGTCGTTTTGTTCAATTCAGGTTTTGTCCCTGCTAGAACGTCACCAAGGTCTACAGATAATTTTTTAAAGGTCGGCCACGTAAAATCCTTCGTTGAATCATGTCATTGTGCCATATTTATGAGTTAATATGCAAACTTCTGAAAACTGGACTTGAATAACAGTGCACTTGATGAAACATTGTTCAAACTGGTATTTCTCAGATCTTTACATCCATACCTATCGTAGATATCTTGTTTAGCATTTTTAGACCACCGCAACAAGAACTACTTATCTGGAATCACCTTTATTTTCACTACATTGAGGACAAATAGAGCATGAGAGCACAACAATTCCATCATCTCAAATTTTTTGAATGTAACCTCGAATTAACTTTGTCGATTAATCACGAGTCCATATTTGCATTGTTCCCTCCTCATCCAAACTCATTACATTGTATCTAGCCTTACTATCCGTAGATAATTCAACTGTAAGCCCACATAATCCATTCAGTAGCTCTTGTTCAAACATTGACTAAAGCTATCTTGTACAGAATGCAACAGCTTGCCTCAACACGAGATTGATTTTAACCATGGGCGTTGTGAAGGGCTGACCGCATTTGAAATCTTCATCTTTCTCGTTGCGACGCCAAGATTTCATGATGGTTTCAAGTCCAATGAAACGATCCGATAGAGAGCTAGTTGGTTTTGTAACATTATGACATATATTATTGGTTGACTCACTGACCCACTTTTTAATATTTATACTTACAATCATGATATGAAAATTAGCAACGACACCAAAAACTCGATCCCGCATCGAACATATTTATACTTGATGATTACGTTATGAATTGATGATTTATATTATGGATACTACGCAAGTATACGTATCATTATCAAGTAATATAGGGCTCTAATTGAGTCCCAGATATCGATCCCACGAGAAGTTAGAGAATTTCGAAGATAAATTAAAGTAGACTTACTTACTAAATTAGTATACGGAAATTAAGAACACTTAAACTAAAACTATTGCTTTCAAAAAGGTTTAAATATAAGATTATAATTTAGAAAAGCATCTTTTTCTTTGTTGAGAGAATTAAGTGAATGATGAATTTAAGTAGTTTAGAGTTTGTATTGTGTCGAATAGGAGCATTCCTATTCTTTACCCTTTAGTCAGGTGCGATAAACATTGACTAGTCCTATGTTTGATTACTGAATCTGCGGCTAGGCTGAGAGGATACCGGCTGCCACTTCAGAGCTCCCACGTTCCTCTGGCCTGAGGGCAAACATCTACACTTCAACTCTCAAACAATAGGACCGAATTGAATATTTTAGTATGTCACACTAAAATGTCCAATTCTACGCCCGATAGTTAATATTTCTCTATTTATTTGCACCCTCCTTCCATGACTTTTGACTTCCCTGAATCTTGGATGTAATCTTTACTATAGTTGATAATTCAACATATATTAACAAATAAATTGGCCAGATTGAAAGTAAATTAAGTTTTAAGTAAAAGATTATCACAATATTTAATAATTTTAGGCACAGTTACTTTGATTCATCACTTCACATAATCTCAACAACAAGGAAAAGACTAAGGAAACTACTCGTAAAGCATGGGAAAAATAACACAAAGCATGGATTTCATTAAAGTTAACAAACAATAACAAATATACTTATCTCACTTCTTCTCCAAGCGGATTCTCGAAATTCCTTCGACTTTTCCTTCCAGTGCAGCACACTTAATTAAACTCTCCAAGACGTACAACACACTTAAACACTCTATATAGAAACTAAAAGACTCTAGAATGACACTTAACTAACACTCAAAATGACACACAGCTGACTAGAATTCGTCTCTATTTATAGAAGGAGTCAAATCTTCAAAGGTTGCTTAAGCACCTCTTCAAAAAGCGTCCAGGTTCATTGTCTTTTAGCTTTTTTCAACTGTCTTGCCGTCGGCGGGGTCGAACTCGCCGTCGGCGAGCTTATAGAAGATAGGTTAACCGCGCCGATCTCGCTGTCGGCGGCCTCAATCTCGCTGTCAGCGAGTTCCTTATAATATATTCAAAACTTTTGGGAAAAACTCGCCGTCGGCGGCCTTTTCTTCGCCGTCGGCGGAACAGTTCAATTTTCATCAAATTGAATCCTTTTTGCTCCAAATCCGCTTCTTTTGTGCTTTTTGCTTTCATTATTTATAAATCTTCATTCCTGCAATAAAACAAAGAAAATACATTTCTTTAAAGTGTAATTTCATATAAAATTGGTATGAAATTCCTAATATATTTTCTAGTGATCACTCACTCCTGTGTGTTGATAAGATTCTCATACCGAATATATCCTTATTAAATGTTGTTGAACATCTGTGCCTATGACGATACATTTCAGCCAACCACTTATTATTCTGAAGTTCGCCAACTTCAATCATTAAGGACAAAGTTTCTTCTAACTCCTCCTCGGTGTCACACTTACTCATGCATTTATAAAAAAGACCACAGATGCTCTTAGTACGAACTCCACAATTTAGCTTTGAAGGAAGTTTTTTGTGGATATGCCATTGACATAATCTGTGACATGTCTGGGGGAAGTATTCTGCAATGGCTCTTGCCATTGCTTGGTCCTAATCGGTAAAGATTGTTACTGGGTGCTTGTCTCCCATTATTCGAGCAAACGATTTGAAAAGCCACATGAATGGATCAGTAGTCTCATCAGACGGAAATCCGACTCCAAATAAGTACGTTCTGCCAGGTGGTGGTTAACCCCACAAATGGAGCGCAACATAAGTTATATTTATTTAATCTGTAGCTTGTGTAAAATATTATCACATCCTTGAAACAATCATAATCCAACCTGGATAATCCATCACTCCAGAAAATGGTTGTTAGCCTTCCAGACTCATCTGTTTGGAAATTCCAAACAAACATGCTATCACCAGCCTGCCTTTCCATGAACAATTGTATTAGTGCACTGACATCTCCCTGCTCAAATTTTCCACTTCTTTCTCTTTGAATGAAATTATGTGCATCTGTCTTGGTGCATTCCAAATTCTCTACACCACCAACTTTCGAAGCAATGAAATCGTATGCATCCGTTGCTCCGATTCCTACACTGTCATAGATCTTAAGACATCTGCATTCAACTCACTTATCCTTCTGCTCGAGCGAAGAAGCTTCTTATCACCACTTTCAGCCAAAGGATGGTTGTGATTTTCAATGAATTTTGCCGCCGTCCAATTGCCCTCAAGGTCAACAACAAATCGAACCATGGCCTTACAGCCGGTCCTCGCGTCCGCTTTTTTGTACTTAATGCTCTCCATATTGTTAGGCTCTTTCTTGTAGCCAGCTTTCCCACAAATATAATCTTTGCTCTTTAGTTTTCTGAAGTTGAGCCAATAGCTAGTATGGTCCTTCCGAACAGTGAATCCTACATGATGTGCATAGATACGATAGCTTTCATAAGCTTCTTCCTCATTGCAGACGTTGCTTCTCAAAAACATCTCTCGTAATTCGTTGGTTTTCAGTTACGTAGCCTCACTCGACTACATATTTGATGAATATATTTATACAAAGTTAAACAATGTCGAAAAAGTAGCAAAACGCCATGATTACACCGAATAAGCACTTCAATAATACCATAATAAAAGCACTCCCACACCAGGATAACACTAGAAGAACACTAGAATAACACCAAAATTTCAATAATAACACCAGCATAACACTACTCCCACACCATGATGACACCACCCAATATCCCTAGATCCTAAAATGAGAGTAACACCCTATATCATGCAAGCAAAAAAAAAACCTGGCCTCAATAACACCAGAGTAATACCAGAATAACACAAGCTAACCACCATAATGGCAACAAAAGTAATACCATAATAAAAAAGAATTCCATGAGTTGCAAAACCACACCGATATCATGATATGATCATAAACAAACAAGTAAATACCTACAGAAACACAATGATAACACATCAATAACACCATAATAACACAAAAATAATACGAGCATAACACCATAATAACCCTTAACCCAGACAAAGCCAACTATCATTCCACAATAACAGTGTATATCAAAGCCATAAACCAACTAAACATCAGAGTAACACCTTAGTAACACCCTAAACCCAATATTTTATTCAAATAATACAAAGGTAACACCAAAATAATACAATCTTAACACCATAATAATACAAATGTGACAACCGTAATAACACCAACATATTACTTCATCTTCTTCTAAGTAAACCTTACAGAAAAAATCCCAAAACCCTAACTTAACCTAAAGTAAAACAAAAAAATCACCTAACACTCACTTCAGGTTCTTGGAAGTTCCGGGAGAATGATGGGTTCAACTCCTCAAGCATTTCACAGTCCATGGAGAAGTCCGTCGAAATCAAACCCCTAAACCCTAAGCTGCGAATAGAACCTGAGCTTCGAAATATTTTTCCAGCTGCAATCGAACAGTACCATCTTTCTTCCTCGAGCGGCAAAATATTTTTTTGGGAGAAGGCAGAAAATTGAGTGGGTCTAGGGCCGGGCCAGGTCACAAATTGTGCATAAATAATTTTTCCTTCGTTTTTCCAGGTGGGGCCGGAATTCCACGTGCGGCATCTTACAGGACTCGCACATAGCTTCTACGTGCGGAGTCTTGATGGAAAAATTTTTCGACTTTCAGACCTATTTCCCATATTTATTCCTCCCCCTCGAGCATTTATTTGACTGCTTCTCCCCTAATTTTGTTTACTCAAACAATCATTTTTATTTTACAGATTATAATTTTAAAATGAAAATTTTTTTGGATATTATATATATATATATATATATATATATATATATATATATATATATATTTTCAAAAAGTAAAGCGCTGTGGTGATTCGCTCAATCAAAAAATTCCTTAAATATTCAGCATTCATATCCTGACCAAATTTAATGTTTTTTGTCGTATTCATTAATGAAACTACTCTTCACATAAAAAGACGGTCTACTCAAATATTTAAGAAATTATTATAAGAAGAATAGAAATCTCATGTACTTCTCAATCTTTATATTGATTAATCATTCACTGTAGAATAGTAGATTGATGTATGCTCTTATAATTAGCTTTGATCAGGTTCATAATCTTTTATTTTCTTAACCATCCAAATAATATTATTTACATAGAAGTTTCCAAATAATAAAGGGAAGTTTAGATACATATTACATAATATTTTTTATGTATTTACATTTATAATACGTAAACTAATTTAATATAAATTAAGCTTTTAGTTGAGTTTATTCACAAGTTTAAATTTAGTCTTAACCAATTTCATTCATTAACCTTAAATCGATCTTATTTATGAACTTACATTGAAATTATTTACCAAGTTTCTTAACGAGCTTACTTCTGAGCTCTAAAAGATACTGTTTGCGAACATAAACGAATCAAGCAACGAAGAGTTCAACTAGTTCATTTAACAATCGTGCAATTATAAGAGGGTTTAAACTTATTTAATTAGTTATTTAAACAAATATGAATGAGTGCTTATGGAGCGAGTTCTAAGTAGCTTGCCAAATGCTCGAATCATTTGTGCAGCCTTAACTGAAACATTCATTTGTACATTTATTACACTTTAGCATCGTAAATTTAGCATGAAAATATTTATTTAGTAGTGACATTTTTGACGTTTTGTTAATGATTTAAGTGCTATGCACAAAAATATGAATAGATAACAATTATGTGGTATATATGTAAATAGCCCAATAATAAAAACTTGAGGGGCATAATATAAGTGGACACATAGCATTCAAGTGTGAAAGGGACGTCTGAATTACATGAGAATACACATAAATATTGAGATGCCTATTCTAAATTCGTAGATCATTATCAAGGCCTCAACATTACATGTTTATAAGAAGAAAATATTATTGAAAATATAATTATTTAGATAATGGAATTAAACTACTAATTCATAAAATTTATAATTTATAAAGGAATAAATTAATTTATCTAATTTTTATCATATTAGAAAAAGCTTTCTTCATTCTTTTATTTCTCTTCTTTCACCAAACCCACAATAAACTTGATGTATTTACTTATTTTACACAGAAGCTCCAATTCTTACATGAAGGCCACCTTATATGAGCATTTACATCTTGGCTATGTTATCTATGCATGAAAATGTGTATTTTAACTTTTTTATGTGCTATAAAAGACTTCGGGGTCTTATTGTAAAAGACAAAGCTTAGGTGTTAGATATATAAATACATAGAAATTAGGTGGTATGTACGTAAATACCTATTATTATTATTATTATTATTATTATTATTTTCTCTATTAGCTTTATTTATCTTTCCCCTTTTCTTTTCCTAATAGGAGATTTGCATTTATAAATAATAGAGGTGTAAACGAACCGAACACGAACGAACAGAACTAGTGTTCGTGTTCGGTTTGTTTGAAAATTAAGCTGTTCATGTTCGGTTCGTGTTCGAAATTGTTCGTGAATATTCTGTTCGTGTTCGGTTCGATTTGTTCGAAATTAGTTTGAATTGTTCGTATTGTTCGAGTTGTTCGAAATTTTTGAATCGTTCGAATTGTTCGAATCGTTCGAATTGTTCGAATCGTTCGAATTGTTCGAATCGTTCGAATTATTCGAATACTTCGAATTGTTCGAATTTGTTCAAAATTGTTTATACTATTTATGAGTTTTCTTTGTTGTACTTATATTTTAATAGATATTTCTTTAAATGAGCTAAAAATGCATTACTTTTAAAAGAAAAAGTAAATAGTTATAATAAATTGATTTGCACATTAATGCAATAGATCAAATTAATAATTTCATATCAGTCATCTATTTAACATAACATCTCAAAAAAATAATTTCATATCAGATCAAAGTGATATAAGGCCAACCAACTTAGATTCACTAATTACATAACATCTCTTGCTCAAATTTCAATTCTGAAAAGTCTACAAACTCGACACTCTTAAAACTCTACAAAAACTCTACAAACTCTAAAAACTCTTGCTAGCTCTCAAAAAAATGAAACAATCAGGGATAAGACCCGGCAGGAGCTCGCACAAATAGCTGGCACAAATAGCTCACACAAAAATGGAAAGATCAATCCGACCAACTATAAATCAACCTGCTCAAAAGCTCGCACAAATAGCTGGCCATGCAATGTAACCACAGCAGAAATCTAATGAGGATCAATCCGTGAAGGTAATGTGATCACCTGCTTAGAAGTTTTTCTTTTAATTAATGAAAAGGCAGTTATAAATCTGAATCAATGTACGAGGTAGACTGGAGCTTACCTTTTTAAAAGGCGTAACGCCCCAAGTGTTATCAGGTTGCTCAGGTTCACCCGATATGATCAAACGGCCTGCGGGGTCTGACTGAACATGAACCTGAAAGACAAAAAATTAAATTGCTGATTCTAACACGGCATAAAATTGCATTATGAGTAAAGTGTCAAAATAGTCCCCTGAAAATTTACATGAGATCATTTTAGTTGGAGGGTAAATACAAGTGCTAAATTAGTCTACAAATATTTTTAACTGAGGCTAAAATAATCCTTCCCTAGAACTATTTAAGCTCATATTTTAAAACTATCAAAACTTAGTTCTACTTTTGTAAACCTTTGGGACTAAAATGGCTTCCTATAAAGAGTCAGAAGATCATTTTTGACAATTTTCTCATTGCAATATGAAGCGCTATAGTAAAGCCAGAATAAATGCGCAGACGCATAGGTAAGGTGGATTGCTAAGGATGATGGAAACAACAAGTGCGCCATGAATTGGTGGATTGCTATACATAAACCTAGCAATCTGCTGCAATTGACTCAGTAGGCTCACAATCCAGTACAAGAGCAGGAACCTATTTTTGAAAAATAGTTAGTTAAAAGCCATAGGAAAAAAAGAATGACAAACGTGTTACCGCATGTATTCAACTCAAATCATATCATAAAACCTTCATACCTGTATAAACCCAATCCAGGCAGGGTTAGTTTTGCTTTATCATCCACATAAATTTCCAGAGCCATTTTTGAAGTATGTTAGACAAAGAGATGACACTCCTCCGGACCGAAGAAGGCCAAGGAGTGCAACTATCATGAACAATTATCATGAGCAAAAAAAAACCTCAGTATATAGGAATATCTAATACCGAAACCTCAGTAGCAGTATTTCTAATGTAATCTAGATGGTATGAATGTAAAAAAACAAAGTTTAGGTGTTAAATATGTAAATATATAGGAATTGTTTGGTATGTTGTATGTGAATGCCCCCTTCAAGCTGCCTATCATCAACATATTATAGATATAATTGATTTGACTCAATTAAAGCTTGATTTGGAATCAAATTCAGATAAAAAAAAATAATAAACTTGAATTTAACAGTTTAAAACTCAATTCATATTCAAATTCAGCTCAAACTCAATAGCAAGGTAAGTTAACATAGTTAAAGAAGACAGCACTGAGCTCAACTTCACTCATTTATAGCAGTAAGAGTAGATTTTCATGTTTCCAGAAACTAGAATAATGAAGCTCTTGCCACACTATTAAACTATAAGACTTCATTTATGAGTAGCACAAAGATTTGGTTAAGCAGTATCCATCTTACTCTCATACCAACCATTTGGTTAAGCAGTATCCATTAAACTCACAAAGATTTACGAGCTGCTTCAAAAAAAAAAAAAGCTAAAAAGTGCAACTAAACCAAAATTAGGGACGTGAGAGAGAGAAACAACCCTCTCACCAATTGAATTTGGGAGTTGCTGAATCTCTCACAAGCCATTGACACTGCTGGCAGTAGTAAAACCCCAAGTAATAAAACCCATCTCAATTATAAAACCCCATTGAGACTGCTGGTAGTAATAACGAAGATGCACAAACAGAACGACAACACATCTCTGTATCCAAATAAAGAAATGAAGATTTGGATCTACCAAACTTTTTTTTGGCTTTTCTTTTTTTTTTTTTTGTAAAAGAAAATAAAATTATGAAGCCAATCTTTATAACCTCTTTGCAGCTTATAAATAAATGGAGAAGAACTCACGGTTTATAATCAAAGATAGAAAGCCCTTGATAACGATTTGATTTAATTAAATCCATCATAGATAAAGTATGAATATAAGAACATTTCTCAAATAAACAACTATATTCTCAGAACTGGAAGTATAAAAGTAGGAAATAAGATATACTGATTCACAAATTTATCAATTAAACAGGAATTGATAAATGAACTTTAAAATCATTCTTGACTTAATTCATAAAAACTTCTTCCAGAAAAACCAAACTGAAATCCTTCTCAATTATGTGCAGAGTTGTCAAGAAATCCTTACCTCTAAATCCCTTCTCAGTTCTAAAACTCTGAGCAAAAGAAAAGATGAAATCCCGAGACACAAATCTGAAAGGGAGTAGCAGGTAAAATCTCCAAATCGCATGATACACACTCCAAGTATTGTAATTATACAATTCATATGAAAAAGAGATGGTAAATAGAGGGCTGGTTCTGTTTCAACATACCAAAATCAGTAAGCTACTAAGAGCAATTGAGCAAGGAAAGCAAGACTCTAGGCAGAGAATTAAGCTAGCAAATGCATAAAATTTCCAACCAACCCCAATACCTTAAAGCACTAAGGCTTGGAAAGCCAAACTCCATGGTTGCAATAGTATTATAAAAGAGGACTGAATAGCATATATTACCTTTTAAAGTTGAACAATCCAACCCAATTTTACATATCTTCAAAATAATAACTATTAAACATGCAGACAATCCAACCTTTTTTTTTGTGCCAACCTGGGCATCTGAAACCAGGGATAGGAGAGAGAGAAACAGCCCTCTCACCAATTTTGGGAGTTGCTGCACCTCTCCCAAGCCCTTGAAATAACTTCCCTGGATCTAGTAATAGCAAAAAAAACAACAAACAAGTCTTTCAGCTCAAACATGCATTTTTAACTGTTTATGATAAAATAGTCATATCCCTAAATTATTAATGGCATCAAGTGAAGTGCTAAATTTTCTCAGAATAATATCTATACATGCTGAAAACCAGATCTTAGAATTTCATGAAAATCACTTCATAAAATTTCACATATACTAATGTTCAACAAGATGATAACTCTAAATCTCAATTTATGTTAAAGGAATTATAATAGCCCAAGCAGGGCTCAATGGTCACAACAAAACCAGATCTAGAGGCAATACAACATTTTTTATTTGATATTTTAGTCCAAAAAATGTCAAAACCTAGGTATCACTCAAAAAATTAAATAGATCTAAAAAAAAAGTTATGAAAACTTAAGCTAATAGGAGAACCTGAAGATATATATGAAATATTAAAGAAAATATCCTCAAAGATGACTCCTCGGTAGCCTTACAAGCAACCAAACAAGAATATCGAACAACCAAATACTGAAGCAAGAATACCACCTAGTCGATCCAACGCTGACTTCACAAATATACTTTATAGAAGACAAATAGAAGTAGAGATTAGAGAACGAACACAAACAACCAACCCCAAGCTCTAGACGAGAGAAAAGTTCTCGCGATTTTGAGAGAAGAAGAAGAGCCGGTGGAAACCGAAAGCTTTCGAGAGGGGAAAGGAGGCCGAAGGGCGGAACAGCCGAACTGCGATTCTGCGAACAGAGGTTAGGGCTTAGGGTTTGAAATTTTAGTTTGTATATATTAATATATATAAATAATATATAATATTATATTTATTATATAACTTATATTATATAAATATATATTATATATATTAGTATATTACTAATATATTATATTAATATATTATTATTATTAATTTATTATATATTATAATTTATAAAATTTAATTTTTTAAATATCATAAATTTTTTATATATAATTATTTTAAAATATTTTATATTTCGAACAATAATGAACCAAACACGAACGAACGCATCACTGTTCGTGTTTGGTTCGTTTAACAAACCGATAAAAAAAAATGGTTCGTGTTCGTCTCGTTTGTTTATCGGACGAATCGAACACGAACTATTTGACGAACCGAACACGAACTGTTCGCGAACGACGAGTTTTTTTGACAGCCCTAATAAATAAGCCTTTTTTTAGGAGATATAATCAAATAAAAGTTGATGTTCCATGGGTTATCTAAGAAAATATGCAAAAGTTGATTGACGTGTAACAAGATGTAAACTCTAGGGTTCTAAATCAATTATAAAGCTAAAAATTAGTGGCTAATTAATTTATGATGAGACTTTATTCACATATTAGATTCTTTAATATAAAAGAAATATTATTGGCTATTTACTTGCATATCAGACTTTTTAATATAAAATGAAGGATAATTACATATAAATTATACAAAATATTGATATTTACCATCATCTAATATTTTTCTTGAAGTATCACGGTCAAATGATTAAGAATTTGATAAAAATGAAAAGTATGAGTTGGGGTTTTATGATAAATTTTAATATTTGAGTGAAATTTGAAAAATGCTTGAAAAATGATGGTTGATTTGTAAATGCCAAGTTTCAGGTGGTCTGTATGTAATTGCCCAAAAAAAAAAAAAAAATACAAATGCCTAATATTTATATTAAAAATTATAAATTTATAACTTTAATGTAAATTTATAAAAATAATTAACATTTAATAATTTAGCATATGAAAGAAAAACGGTTTTTTTTTTAATTATAAATTATGAGCTAAATATAAATGATATACACATTAAAAACACAAACAAATCCTTAAATAATTATAAAATATTCACTAATATATGTTATTCCATTCCTACCTTTTGACAAGCTAGCAATGGCAATGTGAATGCTATGAATACTAAAGCGCCCAACTAAGAGGATTAAAAAATGAATAGCTAAGCCGAAATTCTCTGTTACTTATGATGACAAAAGGAAAAAAACAAGGCCAGATGTGAAATAACATTATAGCTCTTGGATTCATTAGGAAATTTTATATTTGATAAGCAAAATAAATAATATCAAAATAAGGGCCTTTACTTACATACAAGGGCCACTCAATTATTTAGTTATTTTTATTTTTTTTATCGTTTTGTGGCATACAATCATTTACACTTTAAAAGGGAGAGTTTGCATATGTGCCCTCTGCAGCGAGTCGGTCGCAGTAGTCGATGCACTAGGTGGGACATACAAGACACGTTCTTAGTCCTCAACACCAGCCGTCTTACTGATTCTTTTTGGACTTGTAGTCCTTTGTTTCCTGTGGTTTTTCCTACGTTGTTTTCTTCGGATTTACTACGGATTTTTCTCTACATATTCGTTTTCCACGGATTTACTATGGATTTCCTTCACGGATTTGTTTTCCTGGTTTTCCTACGAGATGTTACTCCTTTAGACCCTTTTGGTTTCTCTTGTGGTTTCCTTTTGGTCTGTTATACAGATTTTACACTTCGTCTTTCTCACACACATAGTGGCACACACACACCCTTTTGAGATTTACTTACCTCGTTCTTTTGTGGTTGGTGTGCTTGTTCAGCTTGCTTACATACCTGTTTCGCTTTCACATACATATACATGCTTGCTTACATACCTGTTTTACTTTCACACATATACATGCCTGGTTATTTACATGCTCTACTTCCATACATACACATGTGCTTGCTTATTTGTTTACTGTACTTTTCTTACATATACAACTGCTTGGGATGAAATAAAACACTTCATAACATTTCAAAATATAAAACAACTCAAAATTTAATCACAAACAAATTAAAACCACAACTTCAACTAAATTAAATCACCCCTTCGGATGAACGGGAGTTCCTTGGACGACACAACCTACGTGTTGCTGATAAGGTCTCCCCGGTCTGAATGAAAGTACGGAATTCATTAAGTTGGATTTAGTAAATTCATTCGGACTAAGGGAATCCGATGAAATAATGTAACCGGAACGAGGGAGCCGTGGGGTCCTAACCGGTGGCGTTATAATCAACTTTAACATTTGTTTAAATAAAACACTAAGTCACCTTGATTTTCAACCTTCTAAAACATGCTACTTCTCTCACCCCCTACATTTGTCACCTCTAAAACTGAAACTTCTGCAACAACAACAAGGAGCTCGAGGCAACACACCGAGGGCAACACGATCGAGGATGCGGGAGGACATGTTCGAGAGAGCGAACGATGAGTCTACGACAGCAACCTTCCCTTCCTTAGTAATAACAACAAGACATAGGACTTTGAGGTATTTGCCCAGTGCAATATAAACCCTCACCTCATCTTTAGGCCTTTGCACCTGGTGCACTATAAGCCCTAACTCGTCTAGTTTTCCGAGGTTGTCATTCCTATATGACATAAATCCTCACATCTTCCAGGCCATTCACATGACCGACGTCAAGTGAATGTAAGTCCTACTTAATTAAAATTGGCAGGATGAAACATAAATTAAATCTCTCCATAAAACTGAGCCAAACAATAAGGTAGCTTGGGAAGTCACCGAGAGTCTTCTCGGATCAGTGTCTTCTCCTAGTCTTTCCTCCTTTGGATTCTACAACAACTCTTTCAAAACTTGACACCACTCACCTATTGGATTCCAACAAATCACATTTCGTTGAAGAAAGCCTTAGCCTTTTGAAGTCGTAAGAACATATTTCCTGATTTGTATCGAAAGTTTTCTTAGGTGATTTGCGTCATTTAAGATGTAATTAACTATAGGGGCTTGCCCTTATAGGAAACTTAAATGACCCTAGATTAATATAAACCCCATTTAATTCTCTTTTGTATTAAATGGGGGAACTTGTCGGCAAATACACAGGTTTCGCAGACCAAACGGATGTCATATACTTCTTTAGTTTATTTGATCGAGCCTCATCCTCAAGTTTTGTGTTTATCCTTCAGGATAGATACAAGGCTTAAGGTATAGTGCTCTTTCATTTGAGCTTCAGAAAATATGAGATCAGTTTGACTTCATATTTTTCTAAACTAAATTTATAATTAAATTAAAATTGTCCTTCCGAAGCAGGCGACGGGATTTCGATTCCGGCGGCCGACAGCTTCTGATGGGCAACGCCAACCAAAACTTACATTTGAACATTTTACCCGCCTACAGGATCGAAATAAATCAGCTAAGCTACAAGGCAAAATTTTGGATTGAATTTTTTTTTGAGTAGACCCCAGCTCAACTCGAAATCGAATCGCTTAGAGTCCTATTGATGTTATGTTTGTGAATTTAGCGAATTTTGGTCAAAGATTGTTAGTCACTCAAAAATTAATTCAAATTTTGGCTCAGATCCAAATAAATGAGCCGACCTACGAGCGAAAACTTTGGATCAAATTATTTTTGAGCCGATTCTGAGCTGACCCTAGCTTGACTCAAAATCGGATCGTCAATATCTATAGACACATATCATAGTGGTGAGTTGTGTTGATGTTTGTAGGCTGCAGTTGCCAGAGTCAAGAGTTGCACGAGTTATGAACCACGTCGACCATAATTAGTCACATA
Organism: Papilionanthe hookeriana x Papilionanthe teres; assembly: GCA_022702705.1. Classification (NCBI taxonomy): domain Eukaryota; kingdom Viridiplantae; phylum Streptophyta; class Magnoliopsida; order Asparagales; family Orchidaceae; genus Papilionanthe; species Papilionanthe hookeriana x Papilionanthe teres. The sequence goes on along the minus strand of CM040429.1, from coordinate 23,908,949 downwards.
AGTCGTAGTGGTGAGTTGTGACGATGTCAGTAGACCGCATGGCCAAAAATCAGGAGCTACACGAGCTCTTAGGCATATTGGTTGAACTTGTTCTCATAGTTTTGATGATGTTGGTCGGCCACAGGGGAATTCAGGAGTTGCATAAGATATGAGCTACGTATGTTGTACTTGGCCATATAGGCCATAATGACGAGTTGCGATGATGTTTGTGTGTTACAAAAGCTGAAGTTAGGAACTTCATGAGCTGTAGGTCATGTAGGTCATTGCTGGTCATGTAAGCCATAGTAGTGGGTTACAAGAAGAGAGCTTTAGGAATCTGGAGAAAATCACATTATTCGGGATACATGGTTACACCGTCTTTGAGACACATTGTATTGTATGTGAGGTGTGTTGTTACACCGTCATCGGGTGTGTCGTTGCACCGTATTCAGGGTGCATTATTACATTGTCTTTAAGAGGCGGCATTGCATTATATGTGAGACGCGTTGTTCTGCAAGATTACTTATTACTCTACAATATACGCTAGGATTCCACAGCTCACACCGTCATTCTGCATTTACAACATGTCAGGGGTAGTCGACGATAGTCAACAGGCGTAGAAAATGGTCGACGGCTGTAAGAGTGAGAGTTATTCACCAAATCTGAATGCAAAAGCAATGTTGGACTTCAGCTCCTCCAAGCTTCAATCTTTTTCTGGCTCAAGGTCTCCCCCCTCTCAAGGGAGGGTAGGCCTTTATTTATAGAGTGTTGGAGAGGCAATCTAGCTCAATTAAAATAATAATTGCTTACCTCTCACCAAAAAATGCTTACCTCTCACCAATTTGAATATGGGATTTTAGCTACGGTTTGCTTACTCAACAGCAGACAGCATTTCACCAACCTTCTCTTTACTTAAATTAAAATAATAATAATAATAATAATAATATAAAAAATTAATATAAATTTAGTAGGTCATTCCAGCTCAATATATATAAATTAGATTCTCAAGTCATACACAATTTATAACTATGCATTCGCACTTTAGATTTATACCATCCGAATCTTTCCAAAGTACCTAACTAATGAAATACTCCTTTTCATGTATAAATAGAATGACATATTTGTAAAAATTAAAGCTTAGAGTGTTACCCAATTTGATGCTCTAGACATGTTAGCACCTGATATTGTTAAGGAGAACTGCTATTGGTGGGCTGTCGATTCAAGCACTTAAATTCCCAAAGCCAAAACTTCTGAATACTTTTAATTTTCTGACAACTACATTTCCCATTTACGCATATAAAACTCAAATAGTTAATATCTTATAAAAAAAAACAAACATTAAGAACGTTTTAAAAGTGATATTCAATATTAAATTTCAAGTGCTAGATATAAAAATAAATTAGAATTGTGGTATCGATGAAACTTTAGTGGAAGAAAGAGTGGCAGGTAGGGCTGCCAAAAAAAGCTCGTTGTTCGCGAACAGTTCGTGTTCAGTCCACCAAGAAGTTCGTGTTCGATTCATTCGATAAGCAAAGAAGATGAACACGAACATTTTTTTTTCGTTCGGTTTGTTAAACGAATCAAACACAAACAGTGATGTGTTCGTTCGTGTTCGATTCGTTATTGTTCTAAATATAAAATAATTTAAAATAATTATATATAAAAAATTTATGATATTTTAAAAATAATTATATATTATAAAAATTTATCATATTTTAAATAATTAAACATCTATAAATTATAATATATGATAAATTATTAATAACAATAATAATATTATAGTATTAATTATATTAATATAAATATAATAATATTATAATTAATATACTTATACTTATATATTAAAATAAAATCCTAAACAAGACCCTAAATGCCTTATTCTTTTTGCTTCATTTTGAGGAAGTATGGATTACCTGATGTGTACGTAATACCTGATCAATTTGCATCATTTTGAGAAAATATGCTATCAAGGCTAGGACTGTCAAAAAAGCTTGTTCGCAAACGGTTCGTATGCGGTTCGCCAGAAAGTTCGTGTTCGATTTGTTCGATAAGCAAACGAGACGAACACAAACAATGTTTTTTCGTTGGGTTTGTTAAACGAACCAAACACGAACTGTGATGTGTTCGAACATTTTGAACACGAACACTAGCTCTGTTCTTTTACACCCCTAGTGGCAGGCAAGTCAATAACCATTTTGGCTGAAGGAATTATAGACAACTTTCGTTTGGGAGACTTACATGTGTGCCACGCAACTCTTGTTGTATTTACCGAAACTTCCAAGTTTACATCTATGACACCATGAAATGGCGTATTTCACATTTAAAGATTTAAAAGGTGATATTTTAGATGTGTGTGTGTGTATATATATATATATATATATATATATATATATATATATATATATATATATACATATTAAAAGAAATTATCAAAGGTTATTATATGAGCCTCAAGCCACTCCTAATGAGCTCAACTATTCAAACCCGACTTAAGGGATTATTGACAAAAAGAGAGAGAGTGATTCTGCATATGCCATTGTGAAATGTTTGTCTCGTGTCTAAATTATTTAATGATATTGATTATGACAAATGAGAATGATTTTCGAATATGATTATACATAGAAGTCTTTATATAAACTTATAATTACAAGCCATAGGCTTGATACAATCCTCCACTTTAGACAACCAACTTAATTTTGCTAATAACATTCCTATATATATCAATATCACTTTGTACAACAGACCCCAGATGTCTAAAGTGTTCACACCTTTTAGTGATTAAATTAGAGATTAAGCGATATTAAATTGTCGAGATGTCACTTAGATAGCTATTTTATTCCTATAATTAATATATTTTGTTACATGATTGTTGTTTGATCTATAAAGTTAAGTGTGTTTATATATATATATATATATATATATATATATATATATATATATATATATAGTTTAAAGAGCATTATATGGCTCCTTACGCGTTGATATAATAAAAATAACAAAAAAATGGATAAAAGTCCTATCTAAACCCATAACAACACAACACACACCAAAAAAGCAACTAAATGACAATTATCCAAAAAAAAAAAAATACAACGCACACAAAGCAAAAAGCAACCTAAAAATTATAAATCATTCAAGGCAGCATTAACAAGATCTAAAGGAATAAGATTGGAAATCCAAGCACTATGCGTAAGTAATCCCAATTTAGAAGCTAAATGAGCAACCTTATTACCATCCCTTTCTTATGCAACTAGTTAATACAAAGAGTAATAGCAATGCTGAAAATCTTCTTCAAATGAATAGATATAGACCAATGAGGAATAGTATGAAGTGTACAACAATTCCAAATAATAAGCGAATCCATCTTGATATCAATATACTTCCAACCCATCCATTTAGCAAATTGAAGTCCAAATAACACAGTATCAACCTCTGCAGTAAATGGAGATGAAGAAACAGCTCTAGCTGTAAACCAGTAAAGCACAGAACCTGTAAAATCTCTAACAATGCCACCAATACTAGCATCTTTATTAGTCCAATAAACCATCAACATTAATTTTAACAAAAGGAATAATGGGTTTCAACCATCTGGTAATCCGAGGAGCAGAATTCAAATCATTAACAATGAAACCCAAATTAGTAAGAAGACTGTTAAGTTTAACATAATTCTTCTTACAAGAACTAAGAAAATTAAAACCTTTAAACAAGTAGCCACAAACTAATCTAACTGTGACAGGAATAGAAGGAGGAGAATTATAAAATCTAGTGTTATTTCTGGTAACCCAAATAAACCAAGAAACGATAGCTGGTAAGGATGAAAAAAAATCAGCTCCAATAGATTTCCAGCCCGCAAAAAGATCAGTCATAGAATTATAATTAAATTGCAAGTGATTCAGATGCAAAATACTAATACATAAACGCGAAACATTAAGAGTATATGAACAGTTTATAAAAATATGATTGATAAACTCTTCATGGGAGAGACATAAGGAGCAGCGAGATGATTATCTTAAACCTTTCAATTTAAGAATGTCATCAGTAGGAATAAGAGAATTAAAAGTTCTCCAAAGAAAAAATGAAATCGATGGTTTAAGCCTAGGATTCCAAATCCATTTCAGATTCATATCAGGAGAATAAGAAAGGGAATTAGCAAAACTCTTAGTACATGAATCACCAATATTTACTTTTATCTTAGGAACTTCCATCTGTTTGTCACAAATGGGAATAGAACTAATGTAATGAGCATCTTCAACTTTCACAACCTATTTAAGTTTGTGAATATTCCATTTACCACCATTCCAGAAATCATTAACTCAAATATTGATATCAGCAGAGCCTCCATAAGAAACATATAAGGCATCAATACCAAGCCAGTCATCAAACCAAAAGGAAATATCCCCTTTACCAATATCCCAGTAAAGGTAAGTTTCAACAAACCCAGCCACCTTAAGCATCTTTTTCCAAATAAAGGAATCAGAATTCTTAACAGAAATAGCAAGAGGATGAATGTCACCACAATATTTAGCCTTCATAAACTTAGCCCATAAGGAGTTATTAAGTCTAAATCTGTACCATAATTTCATGTAGTTAAGGGTAATTGAATCAGACAAATTTCTGAAACCTAACCCACCATGATTAGTGGGTTTACAAACTTTAGACCAACTTCTCCAATGAATGTTAGAATGGGATTTGCCCTCCCAAAGAAATTTATTGAAAAGAGCTTCAATCCTCTTAATAGTAATGTTAGGCATATGCATTATTTGAGAAGAATAAAGAGGTAAAGAAGTAAGAGTACTTTTGATGATAGTAACTCTACCACCAAAAGAAAGAAAATGGTTCTCCCAACAAAAAATCTTTCTCTTAATTTTATCAATAAGATTGGTAAACATATTACTTCTAGTCTTGCCTTTAGCAATGTTAAAACCCAAGTAACAAAGAGGAAGATTATCTCTGTTACAACCAGTATACTCAGTAATCTAATGTCCCTTAGAGGAAGAAATGCTTTTATCACAATAAAAGAAACATTTAGAAGTATTAAAAGATAAACCAGAAATTTTTTGAAACATCAAGATCAATTCCCAAATCTTCTTGATAGCTCTTTTATTAGCATTAGTAAAAACGATTAAATCACCAACAAAACAAAGGTGGCTAATCAACATATTATCTATATATATATCTAATCACAATTTTCTTTTATTTTTCGAGCAGGATGAGTGTTTGAATGTTGTATTTTGCGATTCTTTATTTTTTTTTATTCTTCAAGTATTACATGTATGCAAACTTATGTTTGTATCAATTGGTGTGTTTCACTTCTCAAAATTTAAAATAGTGATATTTTTTATAGGATATAAAAAAAATTGAGCGTTAGCAGTCAAATAAAGAAAATATTTGGTGTATATATGTAAATATCTAGTAATTTGGTGATATGTATGTAAATACCCCAAGAAAATAATCCTAAACAATGTTAGTCTTATTTTTTTTCATGATTAAAAGTGATAGGAGAGATTAGGAATAATCACATACATAACACTCAAAATTTTGCTATTTAAAAAATCAATTAAAATAAAATTTTAAAAAGTTTATTGATGGTTAAATATATTTATATATATCTATGTGTGCGGTCAAGCTGTCTAATGATGCAAATTATTGCCAAAAAAAGGATTTATTAACTCTCCATAAGGTATGGTGCAATGTTTGTCGTGAGTCTAAATTATTTAATAATATTGATGGTGACAAATAAGAATTGTTGTCGAATTTGATTTTACACGGAAGTCGTCGTATAAACTTGTAATTACATTTAAGGACTATCAATTCAATGGGAATTCATCTTTTTTTTTTTTTTTTTAATTAGGGATTAGAAGATATAGAATTGCTGAAATGTCACCTTCAATCGTGAGATAAGTAATTTAATTCTATAATTAATATATTATGATATATGGTTGCTGTTTGATCGATAAAATTACGCTTGCTCATTAATGATATTTTTTAATGTCTAATCACAATTATTATTATTTTTTTAAAAATTTTGATAAGTGCTCAAATCCTGTAATTTGAAATTCTTTATTTTTTTCTACAACTAATGTATTACGCACTCGAGTAATAAAATATTCTTTTCATGGTGTATATCATTTTTGAAAAAAGAGAGAGAGAGATAATATTTAGGATAATATGACCAAACTTCAATTAAAACTAAACATGAAAACGTTTGAAATTATTCATTTTTTTCCGACAAATGTAATATAAGTTTCGTTTTATTATTTACATATTTTAGTAATTTCAAAATAAATCTATTTTTAAATTTAATTGTTTTGATATCATTATAGCCCAAAATGTCATGTGGATCACGCTTTAAGAATAAAGCGTTGGTCCAATAGAGGAAAGAGAGTTGGAGAAATGGGACTCGAGTAATATTAAATCTTTGGAAATTTATCCGATGGTCCTCTTCTCGTAAAAAAAATGAGCCCCCCTATTTATAAGTCATAGGAATGACATAACAAATTACACGATTGTTTCTCATTTAGTGAGACATTATAGCCACTTATGAATCATTACACCTTTATATATTCGTACCTAACTTAGACATACTTTGACCCTATATCCGCTGTTGGTGTCGTTCCATTTTTATAACTGTATTTGATATTGTTTCGTGTTTGTAACCGTCTTAGTCAAATTGCTTTGTGTTAATTCAGTTGGCCAAGAGTTGATCCGCCGACCGAATGATTTACCGTTGCCTTCTCTGAAGAGATTTATTGCTGTCCTTGGGAAGGATTTTTCCATCAAGCAGAGGGCATGCTACCATAATCTAATACGTCATTCCTTCGGTCGATGAGCCTGTATAAAAGGAATCTCTTCTTGATGGTTGTTGATCATTCTAATGTGAGATGTCGGTTGAGTAATCATCGATATGAGTGCACTGTGTTCTTTAGTTTGGCTAGTCTTTCATTCGTTCGGCCCATGCTTCGACCTACTGGTGCAATGATAAATATTTTCACTTATATTTCTTTTCTCGTGTTACTAGTTGGATCTCCTCAAGATTTGTGCAATTATATTTCTAGTGTACATTAGTAGTTCCAGATTCCTTATTTGAAAATGATAAATTTCATAAGAATAAGTTAATTAAATAATATAATTATTTACATAACAAGTTATAGATAATGTCAATAGTTGCACTCCCTGAATTTCGTGCCACTTTTCCCTATATATGGGGCACAATTAGCATTTTTTCCTCTCCATTTCCTAAATTTTCTGCCCTACAATCATTTGTACTTGTTAACAAAGATGTCGAGCACCAACTGACCGATGAGTGAAGAAGCGCTAATGAGAGCTTTTGGGCTCCCTACTTCGAAGGCCTGCCCTTCTGGGGACGGGAGGAAGCAAAAAACTAAAAGTTCTCATCCTACCTTAAAGAAGAGAGCTAGTGAGGAAGACCGGCTAATTGAAAAAAGGCTAGGAGAAGAGAGGAAGACAGCTGACACCAAAAGGTCGGCCGAAGGGAACACGCCCGAGGAATATAAATCAATTAAACAACCAATGGTGAGGAAGTTGTGATTGGAAGGGGTCAGAGAATCATTCAACTCATTGCCACTGCTGAAGCTTAGGAGACGGAAAGGAGGGCATATTTCAGATGCCTCTGTTTTAGCTTTTGAGCCTTTCCGCCAACACCAGGCTCAATTGCCATCCCAGAAGCAAGAATGATGGCTGTGCTAGTTTTGTTGGCAAAGTTCATTTTAATTCAACCTTCGGTTGGGGAGGTTGCTCAGAACAACACTTCGCCTCCAGGAGAGGATCTGATCTGACTGGAGGTCATCCAAGTTGAGGCACCATTAATGGAAGGTGTCCCACTCTCGCCTTTGGTTGAAGGGGGTGTCTATGGTAGTGCCTACACCTCTTGCTGAAAGTTTCCATACGTCAAAGTTAGAGCGTATGATCGATAAACTAGATTTTCCATTATTATATCATTTAATTTATTTTTATAACACTGTCTGATGTTGCAAAGGGAATTGTTGAGATCATTGACTCCTAGCCCACAAGGGTCAAGCATATTCCCAAGCTAAAGGTGCCTGTTAGTCCTTCTATCCCTACAACGGTTGAAGTGGTGTCCATCCCACCACCTTTTTTTCACTCCACCTCCTCCTTCAACTGACCTAGAGAGGGAAACAAATGGCCGAATGGTGTCCCATGAGTAACTGGTCTAGGACATGGATGAAACCATGGACTCTTTTGCTCGGGAAACAGGTTAGAGAGAGACCATTATATTAGACTTAAGGGAGGAAATAAGCGAATCTCTGGGGTGAATCGACAGAAGTTTGGGCGGTCAGCTTGATTTTTCTGTGTCAGGGCAAAGGAGAAAAAAAAAATAGTAAAGTTTAAGTTTGGGGGACACACATTATAGCCTATTGAGTCGAGGTTTAGTCCTGCTCGAGGCGGTAGACAACTCATCAACTAAAATGCTTAAGACACTAAAAGTTTATAAAAGAAATTGAACTCTTGTTTCATATTATGTGCTATTCTTTACTCTTATATGCGCCACAATACACGTATGTATAATACTAAATGAATTATTATACTTCTAATATAGATTGTTTTTTTTCCAATCAGCATCTCAATTTTTCAAGCTTGAAGATGATGCACTCTAGCCTCAAAAGAGAAGACTAGACTAGTGCCAAAGCGAAAGAAACAAACGAGATTATCCTATCTATTTGGGGGCATTAGAGGTGTTAAAAATCGATTCGATGCGTTAACTATGTTAGAATTCCATTGAAAAAATTTGGCTTCGTGTTAGGAATGCTAGATTGTTTAATTTTTTGGGCCAAGATTGATTTAATCTATAAATCCAAAATTGATTAGAAACTAACCCACTCAACTAATCCCACAATTCCAATTATTGCAAAAAAAAGACAACAATATCTATTATTTCTCATTAGTCAAACAAAATAATTAACGATGATTAATATTGAATCAAGCCAGATATACTATATATATCCGCAAAGTTAACTATATCAAGGTGGTATAATTAATTTCATACCAAGGTGATATTTTCTATGTGATATGAATGATTTGAGCGGTATCAACGTAAAAAACTAGAATTGAGGTGTTTGATATGCAAATACATAAGAATTGGGGAATGTGTATGTAAATGCCCCCTGCAAAATTTTGGATGAGAAAATAATAGTTTATGATTTTTATATTTAAGGTTGTAAATTATTTAGCTATTATTATTGTATTGTGTCGTTATTGTGATGTGTTATGAGAATATTTTTTATTATTATTATAAAGTGAAAGAACGGGTCATCGAATAACATTGTCACTTTTGGCATTATATATTTCCTCAAATATTTTCTAAGAAATTAAGATAAAAAGCAATATTATCAAATAAAGGCCAATAAGTGAAAAAAAATGAATTATGAACATAACTATAAAATTAAAAGCAATTAATATTAATATCTATGTTTTCTCTCCCCCTTCATTCATTCTGAAAAGACGTGTAAAATAAGTGTGTGTTTAAGAAGCTTGATCTGAGAGAAGTCGATTCCCTCTTAAAGAGGGACATGATTTTCTAGGGTTACAAAGAAAGAGTATTAAATTATTTTAATATAATATGAGGCATGTCGACTGACTATTGATGAAAATTGTCGTAATGCGAATGTCAAATTTCTTATAAATAAACATCAACATACATCCTTCTCTTGATAATAGCTGATACTTGATAATTGATACTCACCAACATTGGTGATATGAGTTCAGTAGATCAACCCCACAGCTGATACAAGGCATCTTGTACTCAACATATTAGTTGGGCAGATCAAATCATCTGGTTAACTCAGCAACTGGTATTTGGTGGCCAATACATAACAGTTGAGTTCCACAAGTCAACAAGGCTAGTCAACCATACAATTGATACATAAAAAGTAGCAGCTCACAGTCAACATAGTAGATCGACAATCAATCCAAACAATTGGTATACAACATTCGTACTCAGCAGATAAGTTCGACATGTCAACCGAGCTGGTCAACCTGGAAACTGTTCCTTTAAAAACTTTTACTTTTTAGGCTCATAAGACCTGTTTATATCATTTGTGTATACAATTTGATAGAAGTATATGATACCAATAGTTATCCCTTGTTTTTAAATTTATAGATATATATGTCCTAAAATAATTCTTATTTCATGAAATTATAATACAAGGAAAACTTTCAAGGCGTGAGTGCTCTTATAGGATAATTAAAAAAAAATTTAAGTGCATTTGTAACCCTGAACACTAATAATCACTGAATTTAATATTTTATGTTGACGAGATGTCACTAAAGGTGGGGATTGAGGGGGTTGAACTAAATTCATGTGGCGTCAACTTAGTTAGGGTTATCTAATGTCTTTTTACAAATATGATAAAAACCAATAAATTGAGAAAGGCTTGGTTTTCACCTAATGGGATTGGTCAATAAGTTAAAAGGAATATTTAAATGCACGCCATATAACTCCCATCTTTCTCATATATCTAATATCAAAAATTTTGACTTTTACTTATATAACATTTTAATGTCATAATCAATTCAATACATATCATAAAATGTTACATTTCACTTGAGAAAAGCTAATTTTAGTGGAAAATATGGAAGTAAATATTAATGTTTGGGGTAAATTTATAACTATAATTAAATTCGCATGAATTCTTATTTTAATATCTTCATTTTGAAAAAAAAAAAAAAACTATTACGCTATTAATTAATTGGCCATGAATCAAATTTTAAAAAATAAAAGATTTTAAGCATGGTCCGCATACCCACAACTGTTCCCCTATGATACATAAATGCGGACACATACATGAAACAAGAAATTATTTCCATAATATAAATCTATTTTATAATTATTTAAAATTTTCATAGACATAGGGTGCGTTTGGGACAACTTGTGCTTATTCAGATAAATCGTTTATCTAAAAATGCGGACTACATAGTTCGACCCTCATTACGTATAAAAAAAATCAACCGCGTTTTCGGATAAACTGTTCAAACGCAGTTTCTAAACGGTGATGTGACGTTTTCAAAACGTCAAAGCAACGGATAAGCTGCTCCCTAAAAATTAATATCATTTTTCTCTCAAAAGATTTACTCCAAAGTAATTTAAATCAACTTAGACATCATTTGACAGAGCGTCTCGACTCCTTTACAGCACACAAGAAACATAAAAAATGAAAAGTCATTGAATATTTTGGCCGGAACCTTTACTTCCACAACAACATCATCTTTAAGCTAAAATTTGAAGACGATGATCCCATATTTATTCCTCTGTCACAGTGATTTCCCTACTTTTCTCCCCTATTTTTGTTTACTCAAACAATCATTTTTATTTTACACATTGTAATTTTAAAATGAAAATTTCTTTGGATATTAATATAAATTTATATATATATAAATATATATATATATATATATATATATATATATATATATATATATGATGTTGCTTATTCACTCTATCGAAAAATTCCTTAATATTCTGCATTCATATCAAATTTAATGTTTTTTGTCGTTTTCATTATATATATATATATATATATATATATATATATATATATATATATATGATGTTGCTTATTCACTCTATCGAAAAATTCCTTAATATTCTGCATTCATATCAAATTTAATGTTTTTTGTCGTTTTCATTAATGGCACTCATCATCACATAAAAAGGCGGTCCACTAAAATATTTAATAAATTGTTATAAGAAGAATAGAAATCTCATGTACTTCTCAATCTTTATATTTATTAATCATTCACTATAGAATAGTAGATTCATATATGCTCTTATAATTAGCTTTGATCAGGTTCATAATCTTTTGTTTTCTTAACCATCCAAATACTCTTATTTACACAAAAGTTACCAAATAATAAAGGGAAGTTTAGACACATATTAGATAATAATTTTTATGTATTTACTTTTCTAATACTTAAATTAGAGTTGTAATTGAACTAAGCTGAGTCGAGAAGGGCTAAGTTCAAGCTTGACTTTGTTTAAAGTTCGAGCTTGAGCTCCACTCGAGTTTTGCGTTTATGTTCAAGCTTGATTCATATTTGAGTTTGGTTCTTGCTCGTTTCATATGATGATAGTTGAATCATTGTTGAGCAGATTAATTAGTAAATAATGGAGCTACTTAAATCCTATCTAAATAATTTTTATTAAGCAAATTAAAATTAATGCTACGGTATTATTACTATTTAACTAAATAATACTTATCCAATAAATTAATGAATAACATAATTGAGCTATTTATTGCCTAACTAAACGTATTTTATCAAACTTATAGATGAGTTTTTTGTTGAAGTTTTAAAAATAAATGAGTGCTTAAATAAAAAATAGACTAAATGAATAACTAAAATAAGCATAGAAATGCATAAAATAAATGAACAATTAAACAAGGTCTTTATCTTATTTTATGCACTAAAAATTTAAAATTTAATTTAATTTAATTTAGTATAAATAAATTTTAAATTAAGATTTTAGTTGAGCTTATTCCCAAGCTTAAATTTAGCTTTAACCAATTTTAATCATTAACCTTAAATGAATGTTATTTATGAACTTAAAATGAAATTATTTATCAAGTTTCTCAAGGAGCTTATTTCTGAGCTTTAAATGATATTGTTCGTGAACATAAACGAATCAAGTAACAAGGTGTTCAACTGATTCATTTAACAATTGAGCAATTATAATAGTGTTTAAACTTCTTTAATCATTATTTAAACAAATATAAACGAGCTCTTATGGAGCGAGTTCCGAGTAGCTTGCCAAATGCTCGAATCATTTGCGCAGCCTTAACCGAAACTTTCATCCTTACATTTATTAAACTTTAGTGTCATAAATTTTTGGTTGAAAATATTTATTTAGTAGTGACATTATTGACGTTATGTTAATGATTTAAGTGCTATGCACAAAAAATATGAAAGTAAGTGTTAGATATGTCAATGGATAACAATTACGTGGTATATATGTAAAAGGCCCAATAATAAAAGCTTGAGAGGCATAATATTAGTGGACACATAATATTCAACTGTGAAAGGGACATCTCAATTACATGAGAATACACGTAAATACACGTAAATACCCATAACATTACATGTTTATAAGAAGAAATGTTATTGAAAATATAACTATTTAGATAATGAAATGCAAACATTAATTCATAAAAAAATATAATTTTTTATAAGAATAAATTATTTATCTAATTTTTATGATATTAGAATGAGCGTTCTTCATTCTTTTATTTCTCTTCTTTCACGGAAACAACAATATAGTTGATTTTCGTTAGCAACATTTACATACATTCCACTCAATTCTTATGTATTTACATATTTAACACAGAAGCTCCAATTTTTACATCTAAGCCACCTTACATTTGCATTTTACATCCAGGCTATCTTACATATGCATGAAAATGCGTATTTCAACTTTTAAAAGTTTATTTTTATGTGATATCAAAGATTTGGGTGGAATTAATGTAAAAAACAATACTTAGGTGTTAGATATGTAAATACATAAAAAATTAGGTGGTATGTATGTAAATAACTCTTATATTATTATTATTATTATTATTATTATTATTACTATTATTATTATTACTATTATTGTTATTTTCTTTATTAGCTTTATTTTTCTTTCCCTTTTTCTTTTCTTAATGGGATAATTGCATTTGTAAATAAGCCTTTATATTGGAGATATAATCAAATAAAAGTTGATGTTCCATGGGTTATCTAAGGAAATATGCAAAAATTGATTGAGGTGTGATAAGATTTAAATTCTAGGTTTCTAAATAATTTGTTGGGCTAAAAATAACTCGCTAATTAATTTATGATGAAACTTTATTGACATATTAAATTTTTTAATAAAAGAGAAATATTGTTGGCTATTTATTGTCATTTCAGACTTTTTGATATAAAATGAAGGTTAATTACATATAAATCATCTAAAACATTGATATTTACAAATTAATCACTATCAAACCGATATATTTACATGATCAAACTATTGAGAGTTTGATAAAAATTAAAAATATGAGTTGGAGTTTTACGATAAATTTTAATATTTGAGTAAAAATTTGAGAAATGATGGTTGATTTGTAAATATCAAGTTTCAGGTGGTCTGTATGTAATTGCCCAAAAAAAATGATACATTATAAATTCATAATATTAATATAAATTTATAAAATTAGTTAATATTTAAGTATAAATGATATACACATTAAAACCACAAATAAATGTTAAATAATTATAAAATATTCACTAATATATGTTATTCCATACCTACCTTTTGACAAGCTAGCAATGGCAATGTGAATGCTAAGAGGATTAAAAAATGAATAGCTAAGCCGAAATTCTCTGTAACTTACGACAAAAGGAAAAAAACAAGGCCAAATGTAAAAATAACATTATGAATCTTGCATTCATTAGGAAATTTAATATTTGATAAACAAAATAAATAATATCAAAATAAGGACCTTTACATACAAGCCACTCAATTCTTTAATTATCTTCATTTTTTTATCGTTTTGCAGCATACAATCATTTACACTTTAAAAGGGAGAGTTTGCATATATGCCAACAAATTCTTCTCTATTTTATATAGTTAATTAATACATAAATTTTGATATAGCACAAATGTCGAAATCATATTAAATATATCACTGATAAGTTCTTAATTAAAATTATTTTTTTTTTGTTGATATATATGAAGTGATGTGATTTAGAGACTAAAGTGATATATAGATATTTTAAAAAATGTATGTGTTAGATATATAAATAAAGAAGAAATTTGCGGTAGCATATATATCCAGCATTGAAAGAATGGTTACAATAATTTAATACATTTAAATAAATTTTCTTAGTATAAATAAATATTACATATAAGTTATATAAAATTTAAATAGAGATATGAACAACATCTGGAGCAATTTCTTCTCCATCATAAAGTCTAATTACATTATATATATATAATAAATATTTATGTATAACATATTAATTAATCATCATAAAATGCATCGACATTAACAGAAAAAGAAACCTCCATTAATCATTATTTGAGTCTACAGTCAATGAGAAAGCAGCCTTTAACTTACCCAGCTGTTAATATTTTAATATAAAATTAATCGGTCGAAATGTGAATTAACTTTTATCATGATAAATATTAAAAAAAGAAATGAGATATGAAAGAAAAAAAGGAATAGTTACATATATTTATAAAAGTTAGGTGGTAGCATACAAAGACATAAGAATTAGGTGGTAGATTATGCGGAGACACTGCACCATGCGAATGTAGAAAATGTGCACTTGTGTGAACTTAGCTTTGAAATTGTTAAATGCTCGAAAATTGATATGAATTTTAGCTTAGATAGAGATCTGATTGTAACAAACGATCTGTGTCACGAGCTAAAAGTTTAGATCAATTTTTTCGATTTCAAGCGATCCACATATCAGCTCGAAATTGGATTGTTAACGGTTTTGATGATATTTGAGCTGTTAATTTAGGGAATTTACCCCAAAGACATTGATTTCAAAATTTTAACTTGGATCAAAATAAATAAGCCGAAATATGAGCCAATATTTTGGATCAAAATTTTTTCGAGTTAAATTTGAGCCGATCCCAATTCAACCTGAAGTCGGATCATGGTTTGTTAGATAAAAGTGAATATCAAAAGTGCAATACCATATTAATTGGGTTGAATTGAGGGTTAATACACTTAATTTTCATAAAAGCACTATTAAATTAAATAAATTAAAAAAAAATGATGAGGCCAACCATATTAGATTAGTCGAGTATTGAGAAACAGATATGATATTTTGAATTTGTAAATTAAATTACTTACAGTACACTTTGTTGGTTGATGACATTTTAAGTCGGCTCAACCGTCAAAACTCAAACAACTTATCTTAGGTTTAGCCAACTTGATTTATCATAATCATAGAGGTGTTAAATTGGGTTCCGGTGTAACTTGAAATTGTCCTATCTCAAAACTATTTAACGTCAGTCTGACTTAGACTATTAAACATGTTAGGCAGTATACTACGAACTAACACTCCTTCAACCCGACCTACAAGTACTTCACTAACGCAACTCATTAAATATTTGCACGACATCTATTATGATCAAATTTAGGTTAAATTGGAGTAAGTTTGGGCCAAATTGGAGTTAAATTGGGGTTATCAGATCAAAAATTGAGACAATTTTGCCTTGTTGAGTTTTCGGTTCAAATTTTGTTTAACAGGTCAACTCAAACTTGATTTAAAATTATTTATGTTGAGATTTTTTACTTAAATTTAGCTCAAAAATTAATCAGATCAAATAAAATTATAAAATTTTTTAATCAAGTTGTCGGTGTCGAATAAATTTTAGATGCCATCACAGGTGCAAATTTGGCTTGACCGAAGTCACCAAACTCTCATTATCACTCTAGGAATAATTGATGAATAAATACATTCAAACTAATCATTAAGCAATTTTAAAAATTGGGTTGGATCATATCGTACGCCTGCCCACCCTACTCTTGCAGTTGACCACATGTCTATCATAATTTATTATCTCACCTAATAGCCGTGCAGCAAACTTTTTTTGGCTTTATTATTTCAAACAAAAATTAGTTTAATTAAATTCATTATTAATCTGATATAAAATAAAATTGATGTGTCACAATTAATCTTATCCATTGATACGAACTTTAAGATATTTGACATGAATCATTAGGTATTTTTTTTAATAAAAAAATATTCCGACTTAAATTCGAGTATATGCAGAGCAAGTTTGTAGTCAGGCTGTCCAACTCGATAAGATCAATCTGATGATACCCAAATTAGTTCAATCTGAGTCTAATCAAGTTTAGATCAAATCATTAAAGTATTTTGGAAGCTCCTGATCATTAATTGAAGGGTCAAACAAACTCCAAATTTGATGTACTTATAATCAAATCGAAAAGATAAATGCTCGTCGTGCAAATTAGCAAATTTATGGGGTGCAGTTCTCTCAGAATTGAAAATTGTTGGTTGTCATCTCCTCTATCAACTCATACGTTTCCTCGAAAGGTTTGAACCCCCCATCTGCAATGTCTATAATGGATCGAATGGAACCTACAAACCCATTGTAAAAGGTTGGATATTCAGCCAATCTCGGAAGACACGGATTAGACACCTCGTAAGTAGTTCTTTAAGCCTCTACCAAACCTCATAAATTGACTAAAGACATGTAAAATGAGAAAAGAGCTAACAACTATTTCTGTTAACATGTAAAATGTGCACAATAGGTAACACATGCAAAATGAGAAAAGCAGACTATATATATATATATATATATATATATATATATATATATATATATATATATATATATATATATATATATTGTTACTTTTGGTAAGAACCATATAAGCAACTTTTTATTTTAATATATTTACCTGGGGTGTCCCCTATGTACTTTTGGTTAATATATATATATATATATATATATATATATATATATATATATATATATATATATATATATATATACATCTATCTATATGTATATAAATATTTTTTTTTATTGAAGGAGACTTAGTCTCCCTACATGTTTTATCAAAAAGGTAAAAATTACAAAACCGAGAAAGTGGACCTATCTAACACACCCAAACAACTCACGAAAAAAATAAGAATCTAAGGTTCTCTTTCTGAAAAAAAGACAAAAAACACACACACGACTCACACAAACAACCCAAACAAACAAAATAAAACTAGACAAAATTATGCAAGATCCAAGGAGGCAAGCTCCAAAAGAGCATCCGGAACTATAGAAGCAATCTGAACACGAGAAAGAGATAAACCAAACTTTGCTGCCCAATGCGCAACCCTGTTACCTGCTAGCTTGACATGCGACCATTTGACATGCAAATTCTGAGATAGTAAAAGAACCTTCTTCAAAGAAAGAGTCAGACTCCAATGATGACCCTTCTGCAAACAAATGCACTTCCAAAGCACAAGACAATCATTTTCAATTTCAACATAATGCCAACCAAACCTCTTAGCCAATTGTAGACCGAAAATCACAAAGATCCATTTCTGCAAGAATAGGAGACTCAGAAATATCGCTAGCCGCAAACCAATATAAGATGCAACCCAAAGTGTCACGACAAACACCACCCACGCTGGAAGCAGTATCAGTCCAACTCGCATCAGTATTTATCTTTATAAAAGGAACAATGGGCTTAGCCCACTTAACAGTAACACAATGATCTGAAGAAATGTTAAAAGGAATATTCAAAGCTTCCAGCACTTTAAGCAAGAAAACAGATTGATCCTTTTTAGGAAGAACAAAACTTAAACACTTGTACAAGTAACCCAAAATCAACTTAACAGTAGATACAACACTAGGAACCGTAGCATTGAATTTTATGTCATTCCTGGAAATCCAAATGAACCACAAGATTATCACAGGAATACAAGGAAAAAATCTGCTATCAAACTTACGCCAATCAGAGAATAAATCATCAATAGTAGTAACAGCCAAAGGGGACCAATGATATTCAAAGCAACCGTACACCTCGTCCAAATCTCAATAGCAAAGGACAAGTAATAAAGAGATGAGGAATGGATTCCTCAAAAGCTTTACAACAAATACAAAATGAGGCATACTTTAAACCTTTAAGCTTCAAAATGTCGTCAGTAGGAAGAATAGAGTGATAGAGTCGCCAAATAAAAAAAGACATATAAGGTTTAATCCAAGGGTTCCACGCCCATTTAAGATTAAAACCCTGATAAGTAGCAAAGGAATTAGCAAAACGTTTAGTCAAGGACTCACCCAAATTTGCCCTTAACCATAGGTTTATCTAGCTTATCAGGAAAAATCGGGATAGCAAAAATATAAGCAGCATCAATAGGATTAACCATACATTTAAGTTTAGGTAAGCACCACCTATTCTCATACCAAAGATCTTTCACCTTTAAACGAACATCATTAGGACCCCCGTAAAAAGAAGCAAGAGGCCCTTTCCCCATCCAATCATCATACCAAAAAGAGCATTCACCATGCCCAATAACCCAAAAAATGAGATCATTAGTAGCATGAGATGCGTTAAGCATCATCTTCCAAATGAAAGAGTCACTCTTCTTAACAAAAACAGTAAATAGATGAACATTAGAACAATACTTAGAATGCATAAAATCAGCCCAATGAGAATTTTTAAGACGGAATCTGTACCAAAGCTTCATATGACAAATATTAATGGAATCTGAAAGCCTCCGGAAACCTAAACCACCAGAATCAGTTGGCTTACAAAGCTTCTCCCAACACTTCCAATGCAACTTCGTATGATTCTTTCCTTCCCAAAGGAATTTATTGAAAAAAAGCTCAAGCTGCTTACATAAAGTCTTAGGCATGCCCATAACTTGTAAAGAATAAAGAGGTAATGAAGTGAGAATGCTCTTAAGAAGTGTAACACGACCTCCAAAAAAAAGAAAACTATTTTCCCAAGAAAGAAGTTGTCGTTTGATTTTATCAACAAGCTCATGAAAAAGCACCTTACGAGGTTTACCCTTAGAAAGATTAAAACCCAAATAGTGAATGGGCAAACAAGAGTGCACAAAACCAGTTAAAGCAGTAACCCACTGCTTATTAGTATGAGAAACCCACTTAGCACAATAGAAAGAACACTTAGAAGTATTAAATACTAAGCCAGAATTAGCTTGAAATTTCAAAACCAACTCCCAAATCCTCTTAATAGACCCTTTCTGAGCATTAGAAAAAATGATTAAATCATCAGCAAAACAAAGATGATTAATCAATAAACCTTTATGAGCAGAATGCATGGAGGGATACTTAATAAACAAACCATTTAAGCACCTTGAAAGATAATCAAACGCAATGATAAAAATGTAAGGGGACAAGGAGTCACCCTGCTTAAGCCCTTTAGAAGAAGAAAAGAAACCACACTGATTACCATTAATAAGCAGGGAGTAGAAGTTATCACTGAGAATACTGTAGACAAGCTTACCAAAACCATCACTGAAACTAATAGCCTTAAAGATGGACATAATAAAGTCCCATCTTAAATTATCAAAGGCTTTACAAATGTCCATTTTAAAAAGGATATTACCCCCTCTACTTTTCATATCCATATTTATAAGGAGCTCTTGGACAATCAATGCATTGTCACAAATGTTTCTACCTTTAAGAAAAGCAGACTGATTAGGACTAAGAATATCTGAAAGCATAGGCTGAAGTCTACCAACAAGAATTTTAGAAATAAGCTTGGACAAAATAATATTAATACTGATAGGACGAAAAGCATCCCAGCTCGAAGCATTAGATTTTTTAGGTAGCAATACAATGTTAGAGGATTTGAAATAACGGGGTAAATTAATACCTTTGAAGAAATCTTGAATGGTGAGAATAACATCACCTTTAATAGTATTCCAACCATGTTTATAAAATTCCACAGTAAAACCGTCTGGACCGGTGGCTTTTCCATTAGCCATAGAATCAAGAACCATTTTAATTTCATCTTCACTGGGAACACAAGTAAGCAAATGATTATGAATAATAGGCATATTAGAATAAACAGAGGTATCAATAGGCAGTAAGAATCTCCAGAATTATTAAACATTTGAGAATAATAAGAAACCCCACTAGCAACAATATCATCACTATTATGAATAATAGTCCCATCATTGTTAATAATTTTCAAGATCTGAATAGCATGATGACGATGTTTAATGCAAGCATGAAAAAAATTTGAATTACGATCACCAGAAAAAATTTGCATTTCACGGCTTTCTGCGCAAAAAAATTGATCCTCCATGCTGTAAGCATCCTCTAATTGACTTTGGCCCTTCAATAAAGTAACCATATCAATAGTATCATTAGCAAAAGACAACTCCAGCTCTTTCATATTAGCCTCTAAATTTTTAATATTTTGAGTAAGATGCCCAAAAACCTGCCAATTCCAACCTTTTAACACCTTAGCAAAATGCGTATGCTTAAGCCACAGCTTAAATCTAGCAGAACCTGAAACCGCAAGATTCCAATTATCAAGAAGCAATTGATTAAAGGAAGAAAGCATTAACCACATATTGAAAAATCTGAATTGATACTTGGACATATAAACCTCATCTTTGGTGGTAAGAATAATAGGAGCATGATCAGAAGCCACAATGGACAAGTGCTTAACCAAATAAGAAGAAAATTGATTAAGCCAAAAAGAATTGGCCATAAAACGATCCAATCTTTCAAAAGCTTGCCCTCTGTGCCAAGTAAAAGGATTACCCGAGCACCCCAAATCAAACAAACCCTCATCCATAATCATATTATTACAAGCATCAATCAACTTCAAGTTAGGATGACAGCCACCCTTCTTTTCAGAAACATACGTTATCAAATTAAAATCCCCACCCAGAAGCCAAGCTTCTTGAAGTGGATTAATAACATGAAACAAATCCCACAGCTCAAGACGAGCAGATTTCGAGCAACCAAAGATAAACAACTGAGAGAAAGAAATAACCATAATCACAAGCAACATATAAATGAAGAAGCTGAGAATGATTCAAGATGACCTCAATATGGATAGAATCTTTCCAAAGAAACCAAATTTTATTATTGACATTAGCAAGAAGATTGTAATTGCCAAGCCTCCTTAAGTACTTAGCATTATTGATCTCAGCCACCATAGGCTCAAGAATACTAAAAAATTGTAATTTGTAAGAACGAATTAGATGCTTTAGACGAATAGTAGCATTTAATTTAGCAATGCCACGCACATTCCAGACTAAAGTATTAGCCTTCATGGGGAACAACATTACCCGAATTCAGACCAGAATGAATAACAAGAGAAGTATCAATAACTTTGTCTTTAGATAGATAAATGTTAGCTTCCGGATTAACATACCTTAATTCATGGTTCCCCCGAAATTTTCTTTTCCGTGCAGACTTTTGAATTAACCATCATTCCTCTAATTCAGTATGCGTGAGAGATTTCTGACTTTTAGATGAAGAGTTATTATATAACACAAGCTGAGTGACCAAATTCATAATATCCACAAGGATATTCTTAAGTATTGGAATCTGAGAAGAGCCACAAGTTTGCGGCATTAAATCAAAACAGGGATTAACAGCAAAAGAAGAATCAAGTTGCATATCATTGACTACATCTTGGCCCTTATTAATAACATCAACATTCTTAGGAAAGAGATTATTTTCAAGAGCTAAAGAATCCATCTGCATAGAGGTGAAAACAACAGGCAAAGAAGAAGGGCCTCCATCCTTAACAGCATGAACAAGCAAAGAAACATCCTTGTTACCAACATTTGAAACATGAGGAAGATTTATATCTACAGGAACAGGTTTAGGCACATCACGAGGTATATTAACCGATTTATTTTTCTTAAGCTCAGGATGGTGTCGGCATATTTTCAGGTTATGTGTTTTATTTTGAAAAGGGGTCGCCTAACAGGAATTGTCGGCGAATTTTTAATTTAATTTACATATATATATAATTTGAAAAGTAGTGTTTTGATTTTGAAAATAATTTTAAAAAATTT
This sequence comes from Papilionanthe hookeriana x Papilionanthe teres, assembly GCA_022702705.1. NCBI lineage: Eukaryota > Viridiplantae > Streptophyta > Magnoliopsida > Asparagales > Orchidaceae > Papilionanthe > Papilionanthe hookeriana x Papilionanthe teres. The sequence goes on along the minus strand of CM040429.1, from coordinate 23,886,425 downwards.
TAAGATATGAAGTCAAACTGATCTCACATCTCAAATAGTTTATATAAACGAGCACCGCACCACAAGCCGTGTATCTATCCCGAAGAATAGTACACATTGCTTGATAATGGGGCTCGATTAAATAAACTAGAAAGGTTTGTGACATCCGTTTGGTCTGCGAACCAATTTTATAAGCCGACAAATTCCCCTGTTTAATATGAAAACATTAAACAGGGTTTATATTACCTGGGTTCTTAAAGTTCCCTATAAGGGCAAGCCCCTATAGTTAATTACATCTTAAGTGATGGGAATCACCTAAGAAAACTCTCGATAATAATCAGTAGTTCTGCTCTCAAGAATTGCCAAGTTTAAGTTTTCAAGGGATTGAATTTTGGAATTTCAATAGGGAATGGATCAAATTTGGAACATTTTATTTTAGGAGTCCAAAGGAAGAAGGGTAGGAGAAATCACGGATCCAAAGCGAACTCGGTAATTTCCCGACTATCCTATTGTTTGGTTCGAATTTAGGAGAGTCCTAATGTTTATTTAATATTTTGATCTCGCCAATTTTAATTAGTTAGAACTTATATTTGTATGATAAAATCATACAAATAGCCTCGAAGATGTGAGGGTTTATGTCGTATCGGACGACTACCTCGGATTCCTAAGACCGGTTAGGGCTTAATTTACATGATATGATCATGCAAATGCCTAACGAAGAGTCGAGGATTTATGTTGCACTAGGCAAGCTACCTCGAAGTCCTACGGCTTGGTTATTTAATTCTAAGGAAAGTTTTGCTGAAGTAGACTCGGGTTTGCTGATGACGATGGCCGTGCTGCCCACCATGCTCCGAGCTCCTTGTTGTTGCAGAGGTTTAGTTGTAGAAGTCATAAATCAAGAGATGAGAGAAGTGTTTGGTTTTAGAGAAAGTCTTAATTTCCATGTGTCTTTAATATTTTAATTAAAACAAGTCTTAAAGTTGATTAAACGAACCGATTAAGATCCCACTGTTCCGTCATCCCGACACCGTTATTTTCATCGAATTCACTTAGTCCGTATGAATTTGCTAAACTCAACTAAATGAGTTCCGCACTTTCATTTGGACCGTGGAAATCTCGTTAGCAACACGTGGGTTACATCATCCGAGGTATTCCCGATCATTCAATGAGACGTTTTAATTTAGTTGTAGTTGTAGTTTTGTTGTTTTGTTTGTGATTAAATTTTGAGTTATTTTATATTTTGAATGTTGTGGCGATGAATTTTATCTTGTAGTGTCTTTTAATTTAGTTATGGGTTTCAGCTTTGGTTTCGTCCTAAAGGTGTAGGTTTTCATGCAACTCGTTGTTTATCATGCAAAAAGGTAAGTGCGATGCGATTAAATAAATTGCAAGTAAAGTAAATTGCAATAAAATAAAAGCGTACCTTGAGGGTTTTCCCGTCATTCCAAGCCGCACTTAAAACACAGCTAGAATATTTAAGCATTTAAAGTAAGTTCCTAGGTAAAGCTAAGGGAAAGGTTATGGTTTTCTACCAAGTTCCTAATCCTATAGCTAGTCATTTCCTATGACGTCTAGGTTCTTGTATTTTAGTTTTAAGGATGATTTTCTTCACCAAAGAACAACTAAGCTCAATTTGTTCTTATGACATTCCATCATATTGAGGAAGTGTTTAAGACGAATCTTAAACATCTTTTCAATATTTCGGGAATTGTCCTAAGTCCAAATGAATTCTATTGTTCAAGTGAATTAATCATCCAGTGCGTTCGAGTTAAGTTTTATTTCTTGCTCAGTGAATTAGGATGTTTGAATATCCTTATGAGTGAAGTGTCATTTCACTTGATACTCCATTTAGGAGTTATAATAAGAAAAACTCCTAAGGGCAAAATGATATTTAATGATTTGTGATTCAAATTTAAGTTCAAATTAATGATTTAAGTTTGGAATAGTGTTCAAGTTATTTTAATTTAATTTTGAATTCTTTATGTCTTAGGTGATGTTATATTTAATTTAATTTAATTTAATTTAACTTAGTTTAATTTAGTTTAATGTGGTTTAATTTAAATTAATTTAACTTAAGTTAATTTAATGTAATATGATTTAGTTTAATTTAATTTAATTTAATTTAATTTAATTTAGTTTTAATTTAATTTAATTTAATTTAATTTAATTTAATTTAATTTAATATAATATAATATAATTTAATTTAATATAATTTAATTTAATTTAATTTGATTTAATTTAATTTAATTTAATTTAATTTAATTTAATTTAGTTTTATTTAATTTTTAATTTTTAATTTAATTTAATTTAATTTTTAATTTAATTTTTTAATTTTAAAGGGATTTGTTTTAAATAATTTAACATTAATTTAATTTAATGATTAAGTCTTTTAGCATTTTAAATCTTAAACTTGAATTATCATTTTAATTAGGAATTAAATATTATCGGGATGATTAATTTAGGGATTTTTAAATTAAAGAACAAATCTCTTCCTAATAATATCCCTATTTTAATAATTCCAATTTTATTATTCTTCCAAATTTAACTAATTATTTAATCAAGGTTTATTAAAATTGTTTTAAATTGTTTAGTAGGTTTCTACCCCTTAATTATCTAAATTTCAATCATCCAAATTAAATTAAAATCAAATATTTTGCCTATTAACTTCATTAAGCCTAAAGTCTTAATTAAAGGGTTAAGATTTTAATTACCATTTTGCCCTTCAAGCCTAATAATTTCATAACTCACTAAATTGAGCTCAAATGAACTTGAAATTTTTATGTTACTTCACTCATATGTCAATAAAGACATTAGAGGAGAAAATGTGATTTTTCTATATTTAATTTATTTATATAATTATTTTTGGTGGAAAATAAGGATTTCCAAGGAAAATTTAATAATATGACCAAGGGAAAGTTTCTGTCCTTAAGAAAATTATGGGACATTCTTAATGACCAGAGGACCACTTAGACCAATTTTTGTGATTTTTTGAATTATATTTTATTTATTAGAATTATTTTAAGCTCTGGAGTATTAATTAATTTAAAAAAATAGAATATAAGTTGAAAAATGAATTTTATAATTTTTCAAATTCTCTCTGATACCAAGGATTCCAGAGAACCAAATTTTACAATTTTCTGATTTTTCTTTGATTTATTATAATTATTTTAGTGAAAATGCTAGAAAATACATTTTTTAATTTTAAAATCACCCTAGGGCTTTAAAATTTAATATCTCATTAAATAGACCTAAGAAAAATATGGGGTTTGTTCCTAAGTGATTATATTTCAAAATATAACATTTTGGTGAATTTTATTATTTTTATGATTTTTATTATTTTTAATTATTAAAATATTAAAATAATGATGAAAAATCAACTTTTTTAGAAAATTGAAATTTTAATTTTTTTAAATTCCCTGATATCAGAGAGGCTCCAAAACCAATTTGGTGAATTTTTGAAAGGTATTTTGAAAGTTATGAATTTTTAAAGTTTAAAATGACTAAATGGCTTAATCAACCCATTTAGTAGGGCTAACCAAGTCCAATTGACTTCAAACTTTTATGGTGGGTTCCTCTGATCCTAAAGGTCAGTGGAGAATTGATTTCAAGTCAATTTGATCTATGGTTAACTCTAATTAATTAAAGTCCAATTTTGGGTATTTAGGACAATTAGGGTTAATCTGAGTGAATTAACTTAAGTCCTATTTTTCCTAGGGTTCTCTGGTCATAAGGAACATCACCAAATTTTCCTAGAATTTATTTCACAACATGCTAAGTTTTGGAATTAAAATACTCAAAACAGCAACATGCATTTGAAAAATCAATAACTTTTCACTGAGGTGGCCTCCGACCTTGGAAAATTCAGTGGAATGTTCACAAGTTCAGAGGCTTCAAAAGCCCTATGGTCTCATGCCATGGTGAATTGTATGAATGCATGGAGAATTAAAACAATGCAGGAGTAAATAATTAATTAAAAATAAAATACTAGACAAAATTAATTAGTTTCTTTTCCACATTATTCTCCTCTCGTTCACCGAGCAAGAGGGTATTTTTATTTTATTTTTGTGATTTTTCTACACAAAGATATGGATTTTTGAAGTTTAGGGAATTAAATAAATCAGAAAACCCCTAATTTTCTATTTATCCGAGTCGGCGCCGCGTCAACCTTAGCATCTCCGAAGGCTCACGCGGCGCGCTCCCATTTGACGCCGCCTTCTGACTCAGCGCCACGCGGCCCGCGGTTCATGTATCATCTCCTCGTCCGACGCCATCTGAGCCGTCCGTCCGCGCGTGTATTAAATGAACGACATCCGTTCATCGTCCCCAAGCCTCCTAACCCGAGAACCGTCCACCTTCTAGCCCCTAAGATCTCACTCAATTCTCCATGGATTTTTATGTTCTTATACTTCTATGGATTCGTCTTCAAGAGACGAACACATCTATACGGCTAATGTTTATTGAAATTGACTCATTTGAAATGGAGAATGTTTAGAAGCTCGGGATGAAGAATTGATCCATACCTTAGCTCGAGAGGTGAAGCCTCGATCGGAGATGCTCGGCACGTTCGTTGGAGCTCGCAGGAGGCTAGGGATGAAGCCCTGGGATGTGGTGAATTGCCTCAGGTGTGATTTTCACCAAGGCCGATCACAACCTTCGGAGTCCGGAACAACCGGGTGGCTCCGGAGATGGGGCTTTTGCTTCGGTGGACACCTTCTCTGGTCCGGTGAAGGTGTAGGACCAATCAATTCGAGGATTGATCCACCGTGGAGAAGTGTCCTGGTTTTGGGTGGAATTTCAGCTGAGAAATCGGATTTTGTCATGGGGATTGAGGCAAATTGACACCTGGGATCAACCGCTCTAAGGGTGGAGAAGGGTTTGGAACAATTTTGGCGTAGTTTCGGCAAGGTTTGTGCAACTCTCCTCTCATGGCCGTGAGGGGGTGGTGTTTAAATAGGAGAGGGCGGAGGGCCTCCCGTGGAGAGTTAGGGCTTTGGATCACCTGCTCCGGGCATGAGAAGAACGACATGGTGGCACATCGGGCATGAAGCGGCCAAGCAGGGAGAATTCCAAAGTCGGCTCACATGCGAGCTCTCGGCCATGGTGTTTTCCTGTGACCTGGTGGCCGGCCGGCCAGTGCATTGGTCACCATCTTGTTCAGGTGGGTCGTGGCCGGGGTTTAGTGTAGCAATTGGCAAATGCCATGTGTAAAAGGCTTGGATTAGAATGGAATGGGAGAGGGCTTATTTTGGCTCAAATTGGTCAACCCCTCCATTTGGGCTAAGTGCACCACCCAAGGCTTTGTTTAGGCTGAATAGAAAGTGATTTAGGTCAGCTTAATCAGTGGGGAATGGTCACCATCCAAGTACAATTAAGCTTTAAGCAAGGTTTAGTGGAATCATGGGAGTGGTTAATCACCTTTAGGAATTAAGGAAAGAGTCTCCTCCTTTTGCCCAAAATGGCATGGTGACATGTAAAGAGGCTCTCATGGCTTCCATGTGGCTCATGCATGGCTTCATGGCTCACCTTTGGCTTGGGAAAAGTCAAGTCAATTTCATGGAAATGGATTTAAGAAAAATTTTGGTATTTAGGGGTGATTTGGCATGAGGCTTGATTTGGAATTATTTGATGATGGGATTATAACTTAGGGAATGGCTTTGATTAAATGGATGGCAAATGGAAATGTCATGTGGGCTTTAGGGCCAATTTTGGGCTCATTGAAATGGTTTTAGATGGGCTTTTAAATGGTTTAGGAAAGTGGGCTTTTGAATTTTAAAATGGATTTTAGGATGGAATTTTGGTAAAGGCTTGGGCCAAATAATTGTTGGGTTTAGCTTATGGATGTGTCATGAGTGATTTGAAACAAATTTGAGGTGATTTGGGTTTGAATTGGGTTGGATATGGGCCTTTTGGTAAAGAGGCTAAGGTGGGCCAAAATGGGCTACCATGGGCCAAAGTTGGGCTAGAGTTGAAATTGATGTAAAATTAATGTTGGGAAATGTTTATGGGAGTGTTTCAAAGAGGTTTTGGCTTAGGTTAGGTTTTGATTTCGAGGTTTGGGTCTATTCTGGGCTAGGTTTAGGTTTAGGTCAAAATTGGGCTTTTTGATTTTGGGTTGAATTTGAGTGGGGTTTGGGTCTAAATTTTGGGCAAATCATGTTAGTGTTTTGTTTATGGGGATGTTAAGGAAGGTTTAGAAAAGATTTGGGGTTAATTGGAGTTGAATTGGGTGAGTTTGGGCTAAGTTCGGGTCATGGGTCCAAATTGGGCTTTAAGGCCAAAAGTGAAATTGGATCCCAATGCCAATCAAATTGGGCTTGGATTTGGTCTAGATTGGTGTTGGGGCTGTTAAATTGAAGTTTAGAATTGAATTGGACCAGAATTTGGGTCAATCGGGTAGGTTAGGTTTGACATCGGGTTCACTTAGGGTTAAAATGGGTCAAATCGGGGGTTTTGATAAAATTGGGGTAAATTGACAAAATTGGCCCATGGTGTAGTTGAACAAAATGAAATTGGGAATATTTGGGATTTTCTGGATTTTCTGGGAATTTTCTGAATTTTTGGATTTTTTTGACTAAGAGGGGTATTTTGGGTATTTGGAGGGTATTGGGAGGTATTTTTGGAATTTTTGGTACTTTTGGTTATGGATGATCAATTTGAGTGGGGAGGAAATGTTTAGGATTGGTCTTGAGGAATTTTGGGTAATTTGGAGATTTTTGAAAAATTTGGGTAGTTTCAAGGGCATTTGGTAGGTTAGGCGGGTGTAGGGTCCCAGGGGTCAAAAATTGAAAATTTAGAAAATTGAAGATTGGGTGAATATAAGTGGAATAAAAATCATTTTGGTTGAGCCATGAAGCCACATCAAGCCCATATGAGCCATGAAGGGACTCATTTGAGGCACCCACTATGTTGTTCCTAACCCTCTTAGCCAAGGGCTTAGGGGTTAAGGACCATCCATGTGAATCACCTGCATGAGTCAGGAGGTCAAATTGGGTATGGGTGTGTTTTTAGGAAGTGTGTGAAAGTGTAGTGTATAGGTGTAGTGTGTGTGTAAGTCAACCCTTCACCAGACCAGGCCACCCAGGGCAATCAATCCTAAGGCCAAAGAGTCCTATAGGAACTCATCCTTTAAACTTCCACATTTGATCTCAACCCTCTAGGTGATTAGGGGTCTACAATCAAGTTTGTGGAGTTTGCAGGGAGTTAAGAAGTGGTTTGAAATTCTAGATGGTGGATCCCCAATTCTAGTCCTCTAAGATAGTCAAAGGAAAAGCCTAAGGCTAGATCCTAAGTACTAAAGAGAAGAAGAGAAGACCTCATCAAAAATGAGGTCAACAGATGGACATAAAAGCATTGGGATAGAATATGACCAAAGATTTTACAATGCGTACAGTAATGGGGCACGAATTCAGTTTCTAATTTTTTGCCAATATCCCTCAAAATCATCTTCAAGCCAAAAGGAATCCGATAAAGATAAAGCAACATCACGTTCTATCAAGATCCGGGCTAAACCAGGCCTCGAATCGTTGGTAGATGGTGTATCAATTTTTAAAGGATTACCAAAAATGTTCCCCACCGAATAAAGAACATGCTCATTAAAGAACTGAAGCCTTAATCTCGGTAATTGAATCCAGATAGGAACTATAGGAGATTCCACAGCAGGATTAAATTTACGAGTCCATTTCAAAAGTTTTAGATAGAATTTATCAATAATCAAAATTTTCTTAGTAAATAAGGCCACATAATCTTCTTCAAGATTCAATTTAATCATAAGATTGCGATGATCAATCAACCCTATCTTCCAACTTCCAACTAAATGCAAATCAGAAAAAATTTTTAAATCACCTCTATTTTAGGATGGCCAACAGAGAATTTACCAATCAACGTGAACCTTAAAGGTTCCAAAAGAAGCGCAGTGTCTGCCTTAGTAAAAACCAGTGCAGGCTTACCGTTCTTACGACTGGCCTTCTGCAAGAGACCATCCGAGTCGTCATCGACCATACGACAACAAACATCCGTAGGGAAAACAAAATCTCCCTCAACATTAGGTTTACCCACGGCAACATCGTGGTAAGAAAGAGCCATCACTCGAATACAAAAACTAGATTAAGGAAATCTAGTCACAAACTCCAAAGAAAGACGACTTATGAGGAAGAAAATTCGAATCACAGCGAGAGAAACAAGAAAGCTCCAAGAAAACCCATCAGTACTACCATTTGATTTTCTTTGGATTTTGATTTGTGATGGATCTTTTGAAATTTGATTTTAAGGTTTACCCGCAGCAACATCGTGGTAAGAAAGAGCCATCACTCGAATACAAAAACTAGATTAAGGAAATCTAGTCACAAACTCCGAAGAAAGACGACCTATGAGGTAGAAAATTTGAATCACAACGAGAGAAACAAGAAAGCTCCAAGAAAACCCATCAGTACTACCATTTGATTTTCTTTAGATTTTGATTTGTGATTGATCTTTTGAAATTTGATTTTAATTTTCTGTACATATATCTATATGTATATACATATGTTACTTTTCTTAGCTTTTTCAGCACCTATAATAAAATTGACAAAGAAAATTTGCAAGTGCAACAAAAATAAAAAAGAAGAAATAAACATAAAAAGAAATTGTAAAACCCAGATTTTAAGTCGTTCAACTAAAGTTCTCATAAAATCAAAATAATTCTTGATTCCTTTTCTCAACAATAACACCAAAAAATTTATGGCAAAAAATTTCTATGAGGCAAGTGACAATGTACACAAGAAAACATGTAAAATAATATTCTTTTAGAGTTTGCATATCGATTATACAAGGAAAGAGCTAACAACTATTTCGATAGAAAATTATATAGTTTACTAATTTCAAACACCCAGCCTAGCTTTATTATAGTTGTAGAAGTCAAATCCTAAAATTTTAAGCAGCAAGCAACAAGCAAAAACAAGATCTTAAAAATTTGAAAAACAAGACTGTTGACCTCATTTTTGATGAGGTCTTCTCTTCTTCTTTTAGTGCTTAGGATCTAGCCTTAGGCTTTTCCTTTGACTATCTTAGAGGATTAGAATCGAGACCCACCTTTTAGAAATTCAAACCACTTCTAAACTCCCCGCAAACCCCACAAACTTGACCGTAGACCCCTAATCACCTAGAGGGTTGAAATCAAATGTGGAAGTTTAAAGGATGAGTTCCTATAGGACTTTTTGGCCTTAGGACTGCCCTGGGTGGCCTGGTCTGGTGAGGGGCTGACTTACACACACACTACACTTATACACTACACCTACACACTACACTTTCACACACCTCCTAAAAAAAAAACACACCCATACCCGACTTGACCTCCTGACTCATGTAGGTGATTCACATGGATGGTCCTTAACCCCTAAGCCCTTGGCTAAGAGGGTTAGGAACAACATAGTGAATGCCTCAAATGAGTCCCTTCATGGCTCATGTGGGCTTGATATGGCTTCATGGCTCAACCAAAATGATTTTATTCCACTTACATTCACCTAATCTTCCATTTTCCAAATTTTTAATTTTTGACTCCCGGGCCCTACACCCGCCAACCTACCCAAAGCCTCGAATAGCCCAAATTTCTCAAAAATTTCCAAATCACCCAAAATTCTCCAAAATCATTCCCAAACATTTCCACATCACTCAAATTGATCATCCATACCCAAAAATATCAAAAATTCCAAAAATACCTCCCAATACCCTCCAAATACCCAAAATACCCCTCTTGACCCAAAAATCCAAAAACTCAGAAAATTCCCAAAAAATTCCAAATATTCCCAGTTTCATTTTATTCAACTATACCATGGGCCAATTTTGTCAATTTACCCTACTTTTGTCAAAACCCCCAATTTGACCCATTTTAACCCTAAGTGAACCCAATGTCAAACCTAACCTACCCAATTGACCCAAATTCTGGTCCAATTCAATTCTAAACTTCAATTTAACATCCCCAACACCAATCTAGACCAAATCCAAGCCCAATTTGATTGACATTTGGATCCAATTCCATTTTTGGCCTTAAAGCCCAATTTGGACCTATAACCCAAACCTAACCCAAACTCACCCAGTTCAACTCCAATTAACCCCAAATCTTTTCTAAATCTTCCTTAACATTCCCACAAACAAAACATTAACATGATTTGCCCAAAATTTAGATCCAAACCCCACTCAAATTCAACCCAAAGCTAAAAGGCCCATTTTTTACCTAAACCCAAACCTAACCCAAATGAGCCCAAACCCCAAAATCAAAGCCCAACCAAAGTCAAAACCTCTTTGAAACACTCCCATAAATATTTCTCAACATTAATTTTACATCAATTTCAACCCTAGCCCAACATTGGCCCAAGTTAGCCCAATTTGACCTACATAGGCTCACTTACCAAATAAACCCAAATTCAAACCAATTCAACTCCAAATCACACCAAATTGACTCCAAGCCCTTCATAGAACATCCCTAAACCAATTATGACATTTATTTGACAAGGTCCTTCACAAAATCTTTACCCAAATGCCCATCCTAAAATCAAAAAGCCCATTTCCCCTTAAACTTTCCTAAAAGCCCACTTCCTTCAAATTCAAAAGCCCAAATTCATCCAAAGCCCACATGGCACTTCCCCTCATCATCCATTTAATCAAAATTGTCCCTAAGTTCCAAAGTCATCAATTAAACAATTCCAAATCAAGCCCCATACAAATTCCCATCAAAATATCAAAATTTTCTTAAATCCCTTTTTATGAAATTGACCCAAGCTTTTCCCAAGCCAAATAGAGCCAAGGATGAGCCATTCACAAGCCATATGAAGCCATGAAAGTTTGGCATGTGACCATGCCATTAATGGCAAAAGGAGGAGGTCCTTTAACCATCTCCTAAAAGTCATTAGCCTTAAGCATGTTTCCCCTTAACCAAGATTTAATCCAAATATTCTTGGATAAGGACATCACCACCTCTTGACCAGCTAGCCTAGCTGATCTTCTCAGCCCAAGACCAGCCATGGGGAGGTGAACCCAACCCAAACCAATGGTTTGACCAATTTCAAGCCAAAGTGGCCTCTCCCCCATACCATTTTAATCCAAACACTTTACACATGTCCAAGCCCAATCGACTTCACCATTGCCAAGCCCCGACCTCCCCGGTCAAGATGGTGACCCATGCTCGCCGGCCACCCGCCCGGATCGCCGGAAAACACCATACCCGAGAGCTCACATGTGAGCCAACTTTGGAATTCCACCTCGCCGAGCCGCCCCATGCCCAATGGCCACCATGGTCGTTCTTCCCATGACCAGAGAAGCCGATCCCAACCCTCGGCCATCCCCGGGAGGCTCTCCAGCCACCTCTATTTAAACCCGACCCCCTCACGGCCATGAGAGGAGAGTTGCACAAACCTTGCCGAAACTCGCCAAAATTGTTCCGCACCCTTCTCCACCCTTAGAGCAGCTTGATCCCAGTGTCAATTTGCCCTAATCCCCACCGATAAAACTCAATTTCCCAACCGAAATTCCACCCAAAACCAGGACACTTCTCCACAGTGAGCCAATCCCCAAATTGATTGGTTCAACACCTTCACTGCGACCAAGGGAAGGTGTCCACCAGACAAAAGCCCCATCTCCGAAGCCACCCAGCTTGCTCCAGCCTCCAAGCTTTGTGATCGGCTGTGGTCGAAGTCCAACCTAGCACAATTCACTGGACCGGGAGACTTCATCCGGAGCTTGCTAGGATCCAATCGAAGGTGCAACAACTCTCGCATCGAAGCCACACTTCTCTGAGCAAAGGTATGAGCTAATTCTTCATCCCGAGCTTCTGGAGATTCTCCATTTCAAATGCTTTAATTTCAATGCATGATAACCGTATAGATGTGTTTGTCTCTTCAAGACGAATCCATAGAGCATAAGAACATGAAAATCCATTGAGTATCGAGTGAGATATTAGGGATTTAGTGTGGACGGCTCTCGGGTGAGGACACTTGGGGATGATGAACGGATGCCGTCCATTTAATACACGCGCGGACGGACGGCCAGGATCGCGTCGGATCAGAAGACGGAGCGATACAGCGGGCCCCGGGAGCGCTAACTCGGATGGCGGCGTCGAATGGGATCGCGACACGTGTGCGTTCGGAGATGCCGAGGATGACGCGGCGCCGCGTGGATAAATAGAAAATTAGGGATATTTTCTATTTATTTAATTCCCTAAACTTCAAAAATTCATAACTTTGTGTAGGAAAATCAGAAAAATAAAATAAAAATACCCTCTTGCTCAAAGTGAATGCAGGAGAATAATGTGGAAAAGAAATCATTTAATTTCATCAAGTATTTTATTTTTTATAATTTATTTACTCTCTGCATACATTTAATTCTCCATGCATGTATACAATTCACCATGGCATGAGACCATAGAGCTTTTGAAGCCTCCGAATTTGGGAACATTCCCCGAATTTTCCAAAGTCGAGGCCATCCCTATGAAGAGTTATTGATTTTTCAAATTCATGTCACTGTTTTGAGTATTTTAATTCCAATAAATAGCATGTTGTGAAATAAATTCTAGAAAAATTTGGTGATGTTCCTTATGATCGGAGAACCCTAGGAAAAATAGGTTTTGAGTTAGTTCATTTTAGACAACCCTAATCGGCTTAAACACTCAAAATAGGTCTCTAATTAATTAGAGCTAACCATACATCAAATTGACTTCAAATCAATTCTCCATTGACCTTTAGGATCAGAAGAACCCACCATAAAAATTTGAGGTCAATTAGACTTGGTTAGCCCTATTAATTGGGTTGATTAAGCCACTTAGTCATTTTAAACTTTAAAAATTCATAACTTTCAAAATATCTTTCAAAAATTCACCAAATTGGTTTTGGAGCCTCTCTGATATCAGGGAATTTAAGAAAATTAAAATTTCAATTCTCTAAAAAGTTGATTTTTAATATTATTTTAATATTTTTAATAATTAAAAAATAATAAAATCACAAAAATAATAAAATTCACCAAAATGTCACATTTTGAATTTTAATCACTTAGGAACAAACCCCATATTTTTCTTAGGCCTATTTGGTGAGATATTAATTTTTAAAGCTCTAGGGTAATTTTAAAATTAAAAAATGTATTTTCTAGCATTTTCACTAAAATAATTATAATAAATCATAGAAAAATCAGAAAATTGCAAAATTTGCTTCTCTGATTTCCTTGATATCAGAGAGATTTTTGAAAAACATAAAATTCATTTTTCAACATTTATTTTATTTTTAAATTAATTAACACTCCAGAACTTAAAATATTTATAATAAAAATAATATAATTCAAAAAATCTCCAAAATTGGTCCAAGTGGTCCCCTGGTCATTAGGAATGTCCCCTAATTTTCTTAAGGACAGAAACTTTCCCTTGGTCATGTTATTAAATTTTCCTTGGAAATCTCTATTTTCAGCCAAAAATAATTATATAAATAAATTAAATACAGAAAAATCACATTTTCTCCTCTCATGTCTTTATTGACATATGAGTGAAGTCACATAAAAATTTCAAGTTCATTTGAGTTCAATTTAGTGAGTTATGAAATTATTAAGCTTAAAGGGTAAAGTGGTAATTAAATTTTTTTTAATCCTTAATTAAAACTTTAGGTTTAATAAAAAATTAACAAGTAAAATATTTGATCCTAATCTGATTTGGATGATTGAAATTTAATAATTGAAGGGTAGAAACCCATTAAGCAATTTAAAATGATTAAACTTTAATTAAATAATTGATTAAATTTGGAAGAATAATAAAATTGGAATTATTAAAATAGGGATATTATTAGGAAGAGATTTATTCTTTAATTTAAAAAATCCCTAAATTAATCATTTCATTAATGTTTAATTCCTAATTAAAATGATAATTCAAATTTAAAACATTAAAAGACTTAATCATTAAACTAAAATTAAATTATTCAACTCTTTTAAAATTTTAATTAAAATTAAAATGAATAAAATTAAATTAAAAAATTAAATTAAATCAAATTAAATCAAATTAAAAATTAAATTAAAAATTAAATTAAATTAAAAATTAAATTAAATTAAATTAAATTAAATTAATATTAAATTAAATAAAATAAAATAAAATAAATTAAATTAAATTAAATCAAATTAAATTAAAAAAAATTAAATTAAATCAAATTAATTTAATGTAACATCAAATCAAACTAAATTGAATTAAATTGAATTAAATTAAATTAAATTAAATTAAATTAAGTTGAATTAAATAACATCACCTAAGACATAAAGAAATAAGCTCTAAAATAACTCGAACACTATTCCAAATTTAAACCCTTCAATCGAAATTAAGCTAAATCACAAACCATTTGAACACCAATTTACCCTCAAAAGCTTTAGTTATCATAACTCCTAAACGGAATATTAAATGAAATGTTACTTCACTTATAGGACATTCAAATATCCTAGTTCACTCGAGCAAGTTAACAAAACTTGAAAACCTCGGACGATCGATTCATTTACATAATTAAATTCATTTGGACTTAAAACAATCCTAGAAATATTGAAAAGATGTTTAAGATTCTTCTTAAGCACTTCCTCAATATGATAGGATATTTATAAGAACAATCGAACTTAATTGTTCTTTGATGAAGAAAATCGTCTTCAAACCAAAAACACAAGGAACCTAGACGTCATAGGAAATGACTAGCTATAGGATTAGGAATTTGGTAGAAAACCATAACCCTTACCTTAGCTTTACCTAGGAACTTGCTTAAATGTTCTAATCGTGTTTTAAGTGCGACTTGGAATGACGGGAAGACCCTCCGGTACGCTTTTATTTTATCGCAATTTACTTTCCCTGCAATTTACTTTCTTGCAATTTACTTTATTGCAAATGCACTTTACTTTTCTTGCATGATAAAACAATCGTTGCATGAAAACCCACACCTTTAGGATAGTCCCTAAAACTGAAACCAAAACTAAGTTAAAAGTCATTGCAAGATAAAATTCACCGCCACAACATTTCAAAATATAAAGCAACTCAAAATTTAATCACAAACGGAACACAAAACTACAATTACAACTCGAATTAAAACGTCCCGTTGGATGATCGGGAATACCTCGGATGATGTAACCTACGTGTTGCTTAACGGGATTTCCTACGGCCTAAATGAAAGTGTGGAACTCATTCAGCTGAGTTTAGCAAATTCATCCGGACTAAGTGAATCCGATAAAAATAATGATGCCGAAGGATGGAACCGTGGGATCTTAACCGGTGTTGTTATAATCAACTTTAAGATTTGTTTTAATTAAAACACAAAAAACACTTGGAAATTAAGACTTCTCTAAACCAAAACACTTTTCTCATCCCCGATTTATGATTTCTAAAACTAAACCTCTGCAACAACAAGGAGCTCGGAGCATGGTGGGCGGCACGACCATCGTCGTCAGCAAAACTCGAACCTACTTCAAGCAAAACTTTCCTAGAATTAAACAACAAAGCCATAGGACTTCGAGGTAGTTTGCTTAGTGCAACATAAATCCTCAACTCTTCGTTAGGCATTTGCATTGCAAATTAAGCCCTAACCGGTCTTAGGATTCCGAGGTAGTCGTCCGATACGACATAAACCCTCATATCTTCCAGTGCTATTTGTATGATTCTATCATATAAATATAAGCCCTAATTAATTAAAATTGGCAAGATTAAAACATTAAATAAACATTAGAACTTTCCTAAATCCAAGCCAAACAATAGGATAGTCGGGAGATTATCGAAGTTCACTTCGAATCCGTAATTTCTCCTACTTTTCTTCCTTTGAATTCCCAAAATAAAATGTTCCAAACTTGATCCATTCCCTATCGAGATTCAAAAATTCAATCCTTTGAAAACTTAAACTTTGAAATTCTTGAGAGCGTAATTATTGATTATTATCGAGAGTTTTCTTAGGTGATTCCCGTCACTTAAGATGTAATTAACTATAGGGGCTTGCCCTTATAGGGAATTTTAAAGAACCCGAGTAATATAAACCCCGTTTAATGTTTTCATATTAAGCGGGGAATTTGTTCGGCTTATAAAATTGGTTCGCGAGACTAAACGGATGTCACAAATCTTCTAGTTTATTTAACCGAGCCCCACCATCAAGCGGTGTGTCTATCCTTGGGATAGATACACGGCTTGTGATGCGGTGCTCGTTTATATAAACTATTTGGGATGTGAGATCGGTTTGATTTCATATCTTAAAATCTTCAAATTTAAAATTATTTTCAAAATCAAATACTACTTTCTAAATTATATCTATATTTAAATTAAATTTAAAATTCGCCGACAACTTCTGGCGACTCCGCTGGGGACAATTCCTCTCTCCATTCTAATCGACAATTCTCGCTTTCAAAAATCGCTAGTGCATCCATGTCCCTTATGGATCAAACTACCCTTCTTTCCGTTGGGATACTATGTTCATTTCTACCTTGAACAAGTATAACCAACATTCTCTCGGATTTAGGAGCCACTGTTTAGACACCCCTAAACAGAGAGGTTCCGAGATCCTTTTACCTCATTTCCGAGGTGGGGTGGACCCCATAGGTGTTAGTTTAGGAGTGATCCTTCGAGTCGAGAAGTCTTGCTTAAGACTCTCTTTTCCTTTCCAACTCCGATTCAGATTCCTTACCTTCTCTACACCTTTGAACACTCCGTTCTAAATAAACAAACCCTCTAATAAGTGATTCTTTTAATAAGTGATTCCTTTTTTATAAATACATGAACAAGAATGAGTTCGGACTCTTTTCAATTCCTTTCTTTTCGTCCTAAAGAAAAGAAGCATAACTTGGGACTGACAACCGTAATCTACCCCGCGAAATGGAAGCCCCGAAACTGATTTTCTCTTTTACCAATGGATCGGACTTCGCCGTCTATAAGGATGAGCCGCCCGACAATGGAATCATCCGATTTGGACAAGGATTTGAAAACACGAACGTCAAGATCACCGACGTCTCCTCTTCGCACCGACGAACAAGGTATCCGAAGCCGAGGAGCCGCCGCTCGAGTTCAACCTCAGGTCGACCCAAGAATTCCCTCCTCCGCAAAGGATCCCGACTAAGAGGAATACCGCCGTCCGCAGAGGACTGTTCTTACTACCCCCACCGGTCTAGTTGTTTCGCACCTACCCCGACTTTTGCCAAATCAAAGGGGAAAGAAATCCGTAATTATGATGGACCCGTTACGTGGAGGGTACAGATCTTCTCGTAAGACCTTCGTTTTCGAAATCGGGTCCAGTTCAAAGATTCCGTCACCGACAAGGACCCAAAGAAGAAACGAAGTAGAAGGATCGCTAGAGATGCCGTAGCCGCCGAAATTGCTTTCCAGAGGAAATTCCGTAACTCGCCGTAATATACACCGCCGCTCGAATACATACCACTCTTGGGAGGAAGCAGGTTTCATCCCCTCTCCGCCGCGGAAGATGAAGAAAATATTCGCAAGATTGCTCGCCACATTACCACGACCCGCATATTACAACGATAGCCGCAAGAAAAGAACTAGAACTACGCCGTTTGCTCGACCGCAAACTTTGGTAGAAAAGTTAGCAAAGAAGGAAAAGCTCGCCCCGTATCGGAAATTCTACGAAGGATAGGGCGGGTGCCGCTCAAATCCCGTCTTGGGCCCCGAGTAGAACCCGCCATCATGACGGAAAAGCCAAGTAAAAGAATGAAGGCTAGTCCGCCCGTTGTCGTCTCGGGATTACAAATTAGGGAGGATACCACCTTCCAAGCATTTGGGCCGACGCACCATCCGGTCCTAGACCTTCCGCCGTTAGAAGGATGGTATGGCGTCCCACTACCGGGCGACTGAGATCGAAACAAGCAGCTCGAGAAAGAAAGTCTCGCCAGGAGACTCGAATCCGAAGAAAGTGCTACCGCGATGAAGGGGACTCGTGAGAAGGGGACCCGGCAGCCTATCGCACGACAACCACGAAGACACACGTAAAGCCCCGCTAGAAGATGCCATGGAAAAGTCG
The DNA here is from genome assembly GCA_022702705.1 of Papilionanthe hookeriana x Papilionanthe teres. Lineage (NCBI taxonomy): Eukaryota > Viridiplantae > Streptophyta > Magnoliopsida > Asparagales > Orchidaceae > Papilionanthe > Papilionanthe hookeriana x Papilionanthe teres. The sequence continues at coordinate 23,868,468 of CM040429.1, read as the reverse complement.
AGAACCGATATCCGACGATTGGCAAAAGAAAGAGAAGAAAAGTTCGGAGACGAGATTGATTCATCGGAATTCATGGACGACGAATACGCGGAAATCAACATGGTCGAGACATGAGCTTCATCGGCTTCGCAAGGTGCTCCCTGCAGCCGCAGAAGAGAGGAGCCGTAACCGATGAGAAGGCAGCTTCGGGAGAAAGACGACACGATCGCTCAAATGGCGAAAAGGATGGAAGAGATGGCCGTAGCTCCGGCCACTCTCCGCAGTCAAGTACAACCACATGTAGAGACACCCCTGCAGGTCATTCACATTGTAGACGGAGGAAAGGAGATTACGTCCGTCAATGGGGATGATCGACCGAAAAGGATACAACACAAAGTATGATTCCCGAAAAGGATATCAAGAACTTGGTGGAACAGCAGAGTGCGAGAAGCCTTAGCACAATCGAAGAGCGGGACATCCATTCGGACGGGTAGACCTTACCCAGTAAGAATTCGACGCCGTCCAATACCCGAAAGGCTTCTTACCACCTCTCGTTCAAGACCTTCGACGGAACCGGAACCCCGACACAGCATGTGGCACACTTTCGTGCCGCGTTGTTGCAATGCCGGCGGGAGCGATGCATTACTCTTCCGACAGCTTCGTCGCGCAGCCTGTCAGAATCGCCTTCGACCGGTATGCGAATTACCAAATGGTTCGGTGAAGACGTTCTCGCAGCTAGAGAACCTCTTCATCAAGCGATTCGCCGGAGCTCGGCACCACATCACTATAGGTGATTTAGTGGTAGAGAAACAAAAGCCGAATGAAACTTTGGTGGATTACATACTTCGATGGAGGAACTTAAGCATGAAGTGTGAACCACAACCGCAAGAACAACACGCGAGCCGCCATTTTACTTAAAAGCATTCACGGCCCGATAGCACTTCTCCTCAAGGGATTCACTATTAAGACTTTTGAGAAGTTGTTAAGCAAGGCTGGAAGCTTGCAAGAAGAGGCGAAGCAATTAAGTTTCGCCGACAAGACGGACAAACAAAAGCCTCGTAAAGACTTTTGAAAAGAAATCCGGGATCGTTGCAGCGAGCTGACAAAGGCAAGCAACCGATGCAAATACCACCGAACGGCCGCAGAGCAACCACAACAGAATTACCAAGCAACCCCGGCCCAGCTATCGGTCATCTCTGCAAGATGAACAACCACCTCGTCCGCAACGTACATTAAGGGAGCTTTTGAGCGGAGAATATCCGTTCAAGAATGAAGCAGATGCCGAAAATGTTCCGTAGTCCGATGAAGACTCCGGATTTCCACTGCCGGAGCCTAAAAGACCGGAGGAAGTCAACAAGAAAGGTGATCCCAACTTTTGCCCTTACCACCGGATGCTCGGGCACAAAATGAAGATTGCATTACCTTCAAAAGTTGGCTCAATGACAACCTTCGGAAAGGAATATAACGATCCCGAAGGAGTACATGAAGGAACCCCGTAAAGGAGGTTCCGTCAATGTTGTCTCGACCGATCCCATCATTCCGATAGATCCCTATACGACCGACGATGGATGGACTACCGCTTGGACGAGGTCTTCGAAAAGATTTTAGACAGACATCCAAACCGCTTCGGTGCGAGCTTCAATTCGGAGTTTGAAACCCGTTAAGCTGCGTACTATCACTTGCGATAGAAGAACCACCTCAACAGAGAAGATTGAAGAGAAGAAGAAAATCGACGAAGAAGAGAGGACCGAGGCTCCTAAGGCTGGACTAGGGGTCGCTTATCCTCAGATAGTTGTTTCCGATTCGGGGAGAAATCCCTCGAACCTCCGATTTTGTATGATTATCCGCTCACTTCGGTGGGATCATATAATGATAAGGGTGATGGCGTTGGCTACGTTTTGATCGTTTCTAACGATTACGTAACTAACGATAATCCGGATATCGATTTCGATACCAACGACAATTCTCAAATCATACACGATCTCGACGAGCAAAATAACGAAGAAGACATCCATCAAGGAGGCTACGAGAGTTCAACAAGCAACGAATCTATCTCGCGAGTTTCGAGGAGCTCCAGTCACGATAGAGTTAGAGCCTTCAGACTCTGAAGCTAATCCGGAAGAGCCTGTCATTCCGATTCAAGAAGAGACACCGGCAAGCTCAACAATAGATTCGCAGGAAATTACGAAGTCAACTTAAGAAGTGGAAAAGTTCTACATCCGAGAATGAGTCCAAAGGACAAAGGAAAGCGGTGGTTGTTCAAGAAGAACCAACCTCAAGCAGAAGAAATACCCATTCGAGAAGAAGCAGAGACACATGAAAATAAAGTGGACTACAACGTGCTAGCCCATCTTAGGAAACTACCGAACCAACCGAGCATCTACGACGCTCTCATCTTATCAAAGGAGATGAGAGAAGCTCGATCAAGGCCTTACTTGATCCGGAAATTTGCTTAGCTCAAATGGCCTGGAGATTCCTTAGATGAGGTTTGCTCGTTAAAGGAACAACGAGGTGTTACCTTCACGGACAATGACCTACTACTTGGAACGACGAGATCACAACCGACCGTTGTACATTTCGCTTACAATCGGAAAATTTACACTCTCCGCAGTATTGGTGGATCCAGGAGCATCAATCAATATAATGAATCTTCGAACGCTAGCATACTTGGAAATTGATGCTCGCGAGCTCGAGGCGGACAAAATGTTATTAAGAGGATTCAACCAGAAAGGAGAAAGAGCCCTTGGCTCAATAACACTGCTAATGAAGACCGGTGACTTAGCAAAGACAACCGCAAAATTTCACATAATTGATTCAGAAACATCGTTCAATGCTCTACTGGGCCGACCATGGATACATGAAAACGAGGATGGTACCATCATCTCTACATCGAGTGCATCAAATACTACGATGGAGGGGAACAATGCATCAAAGGTGACTTACAACCATTCTCCGTACATGAAATTGGAATCCACGAGGATGCGACTTATTATGCACCACCGAAGAAAACGATCTTCTCCGGAGATACCATAACAAATGAAGCAAAGAAAGTTCGGGACAAAGAAGAACCTGAAATTCTAGTCCAACAGTCACTCACCACTCCCTTCCGGCGAGATGGTGAAGGTTTCTCCACAACTCGCATCCGAGGTCGAGGCCGGGGACGAGGCCGTGGTAGAGACGTTAGGACAGTTGGACAGAGGAAACCAGTCATCAATGTTGATTGGGAAGATAGTTCTGAAGAAGAAAAAGAAATCAAACAAGAAGCAACGACAATAAGTCAGAAGAAGCCGCAATTCGAGGTCTCTCTCGAAGATGAGAAGAATGAAGAATACAAATCAATGTACGAGAAGATTAACCACTACGTACATACTATGACCCTAACTCCGATCCATTCTAATAAGATCGAGGGTATGGAGGTCAAAGAGGTACGTAGCGGTGGTGCAAAGCCCATCAAATTCTACCGTGGTGCTCCTTCCTCCAAAACCGAAAATAATGTACAACTTCAAGATGCTACTTCATCAGAATTAATGGAATTGCCTTTTGAGTGGTACTCTCCCTGTGTTCAAAATTTAATTCAGCGTGGTTTCTTACCTCGACAATGGACAAAAGGTCAATCACAACGTTTTGAAAATTTATGGAATAACTCCGGTCGTCCACCCAACTCAAAGCATGGTCTCGGATTCGGCACGGTAGGGTCGACTGATGATACCGAATTTTGCTTGGTTGTCACTTGCGAATCTAATGAAAACCGCATGGAAACTACGGACGAACTCGAAGATTTACAAATTGGAGACGCTCCACCGGAATTCGAAGAAGAAATCAAATCTACAATAGATGAGTTGACGGAAGTTAACTTAGGTACTAGCGAAGAGCCTAGACCTACCTTTGTTAGCTCCTTACTCAATAAAGAAGACTCGAAGAAATAATCAAGTTATTAATGGAATTTAAAGACTCGTTTTGCTTGGAGCTACGATGAGATGCCGGGATTAGCTCCGGAGGTCGCAGTCCATAAGCTAGGAGTGGATCCTACTTCGGTCCCAGTCGACAAGGTCCCGTAAGAATGCGTCTAGAAATCGAACAACAAGTCATAGCCGAAGTTAAAAAGTTAATAGACGCTAAATTTGTCCGTGAAGAACAATACCCAACTTGGCTAGCCAATGTAGTTCCAGATCGAAAGAAGAATGGTCGGATCGGAATTTGTGTGGACTTCGGAGATTTAAACAAGGCATGTCCAAAAGATGAATTCCTCTACCGATCCTGCAATTAATGATCGACATTGCTTCAACACATGAAATATTCTCATTCATGGATGGATCTTCAGGATACAACCAGATAAAAATGGCTCCGTAAGATGAAAAACTTACAGCATTCGTAACGCCGATCGGAGTATATTGCTACACAGTGATGCCATTCGGATCGAAGAACGCAGAGCAACCTACCGCAGAGCAATGACAAGAATTTTTGATGATCTCATCCACAATCAAGTCGAATGCTACGTGGACGATGTGGTCATCAAAAGCAAAGTAAAGGACAACCACTTGTATGATTTGAGAATTGTTTTCGAACGATTAAGACAATTTAACCTTAAGATGAATCCCTTAAAATGCGCCTTCGGCGTCACCTCCGGAAATTCTTAGGATTCGTTGTCCGACATCGTGGAATTGAAATCGACCCGGAGAAGATTAAAGCTATCTTAGAAATGCCGCCTCCCAAAACCTTAAAACAACTACGATCTTTTCAAGGGAAGTCGGCATATCTTCGACGCTTTATCTCAAACCCGTCGAGTAGGTGTCGGCCTTTCTCGGCACTAGTTAAAAGGACGCCAAATTTATTCGGGAAGAGAAATGCCGAAGGCCTTCGAGGACATTAAACAATATTTAATGACACCTCCCGTCCTAGCAGCCCTCGGTCTCGGGTAGATCACGATACTTTACACCGCGGCTTTAGACGACTTCTCTCGGAGCTCCGTTAGATCTGTGTCAATGATGAGGGTAAAGAAAATGCTCTTTACTACTTAAGCCGTCGTTTGCTTCCGACGGAAGTAAGGTATCCCGCAATTGAAAAGCATTGTTTGGCCCCGATCTTCGCCGCTCAAAAGCTCGAGCACTACATGCTTTCTCATAAGGTCAACCTAATCTCGAAGTTTAATCCATTGCAATACTTGATGACTCGTCCAACGCTTTCCGGCGGACTTGCCGGATGGTCGATGATATTATCGCAATTCGATATAACTTTCGTGCCTCTTCGTGCCGTAAAGGGACAAGTCTTAGCAGACTTCCTTGCAGCACACCCTTTGCCGGCAGAATCTCCTCTCAATGACGATCTGCCAGATGAACAAATAATGAACCTAGAAGACCTTGATGATCGACGTTGGGAATTATATTTCGACGGAGCATCTTCAACGCACAAAGACGAAGAATCGCAAGTGATAGTGCCCGTAAGGCGGGAATCGGGCTAATCTTTATAACACCGGAGCGGGGGATGTTAAGATACTCCTACCACTTGACGGAACCATGTACAAACAACGAAGCGGAATACGAAGCCCTCATAACGGGACCGGAATTAACCATTCAAATGGGGATAACGGACATCAACATCTACGGGGATTCACGGTTAATCATTCAACGGATCGCGGACAAGACAAAATTTTAAAGCCAAGACTCGAACAATACTTCCAAGTATGCCATACAAATTGTTGGAACGGATTCCGAATGTGACAAACTACAAAATTCCCAGAAAAGAAAATGCTTTAGCAGATGCTTTAGCCCATCTCACAAAAGAATTTGCCTGTTTGCAAGATGAATCAGTAGAAGTGTCAGTTCACGGACGTCAGGTCCTATCACGGTTCGACATAGACACAATACACAAATCGAAAAAGAAAAAGAATCAGTTGCAACAAGGTGACGTAAAACACGAGAAGATTGGCGACATCCATCGATAGACTACCCGCAAACAGGAAAGCTACCGGACGATAGGTCGCTAGCTCATCGGATCAAGAAAAGAACTCTGTCCTATGCATTAATGAACAACACATTATACAGAAGGTCTTTTGATTAAATGTGGCTAAGATGCCTAAGCGGGTCCGAGGCCCGTGAAATTGTTAAGGAGGTGCATTCAGGACTCTGTGGCGCTCACCAGTCGGGTCCGAAGATGAAAATGAAAATTAAAAGACTAGGGTACTACTCGGCCCTCGATGATGACCGACCGCATGAAAATCGCCAAGAGCGCGTCACCAATGCCAAGTGCACGGAGTAGTTCCGCACCAACCTCCAAATGTGCTACATCCGACAATTGCGTCGTGGCCATTTGAATGTTGGGGCACAGATATAGTGGGTCCAATAGAACCACCATCTTCAAAAGGACATCGCTTCATTCTTGCGGCTACAGATTACTTTTCCGAGTGGGCAGAGGCAGTTCCACTTAGAGAAGTGAAAGCACACCACGTGCTACAGCTTTTCAAGAACCAAGTTATCTACCGTTTCGGAGTGCCGCGCGAGATCATCTCGGATAATGGGACGGCATTCGAAGCACGTAAATCAACAATTTTGTCGGGAGACACGGAATCGACCGGCGATACTCAACAATTTACTACCCAAGAGCAAACGGCCTCGCCGAGGCTTTTAATAAAACTCTCGTTCAAATCTTAAAGAAAACCTTGGACGATAATAAGAGAAATTGGCACGAGAAGTTGTTAGAAGCCTTATGGGCCTACCGGACAACCTTCGTAACTCCTACGCAAGCTACACCTTACGCTCGCGGTGTATGGGTCCGAGGCGAGTGTTACCTTTAGAGGTTCGACTTCCTTCACTCGGAATTGCAGCTTGCAAATAAAATCACAACAGAAGAGAACGCCAAATTACGACTCGAAGAATTAGAGAGCCCGGAAGAGAAAAGACTTGCAGCGCATGAAGAATTTAGAACTATACCAAGCTAAGATGGTTCAAGCCCATGATAAACTGGTCCGCCCAAGAACCTTCAAAGTTGGTGACTTAGTTCTTGTTCTCAAGAGACCTATTCTTGCACACCGCAGGATAGGAGGAAAATTTGAACCCACTTGGGAAGGACCGTTTGTGGTTGAAGCAGTATACTCGGGAGGTTCCTACCAGCCTAGTGAATTGCCGGGGAGAACGACATATGCTTCCGATCAACGGACGATACTTGAAAAAGTGTTATGCTACCTGATGTTTCGAAGGAGTGAATTTTCCATCCCTAGAAGCACGGGTGAAGTAATTACTTATGACTGGGTCCGAACCCAAAAAAAAATAACAAAAAATGTGCTAAAATAAATAAAATCATGATAATAAAGTTTTCCTTGTTTTCTTTTCCAAATCAAAATCTCTTACCTGATCTTATCCCACTTCATTCCTGTTAAGTTTAAAAATATAAGAATAATAAAAAAAATGTCTTTAATAAACATTTTCTTAATGTTCTTGTTCTTAGTACAGCCCTCGATCCTTTTCCTTGTCTTTTCGCAGGGAAATGTCGAACGGGCGGTTGGTCTTGAACTTTAAGAATGGCGTAAGCCTTGCACTCGATGAAAAGAGGGTGAAAGATGGAGCGATAATCGAGATTGACTCGGATTTCGCACCGAGCGAGCCTACGATACGAGGAAAGTGACCGGGTCCCGGTTGACCGAGAAGAAGCTGCCGGACGTAAAGTGATGAAAGTGGGTGGCCCAAGCCACCAATCCAAGCAAGCAAGAAAAGAAAGACAAACATTGAAGAAGATAAGAAAATGAAGTCCGTAGTCGCTACGGCGAAGGCGGAGCTTGTCGGCGCCGCGCCCACGGAGATTCAAGAAGTTCAAAGAGCTACTCTCACGACGAACGCAACGAAGAAATAAGAATCGCCGTATCCGTAAGATGTTAACAAAACTAGCTGCGGACCAGCGCGACGAGACGAGCTTGCTAATGTCGGTGCATACACTTCGAGGACACCGGTTCACCGGGAACTCGAAGAAAGGAGGCCGGCTCCTAGGATAACGAAAGAACCGGGGAAATCTCCGGAAGATCGGAAGAAAGAGGGCTACCACGCCACCGGATAGAACCACCAATGATGCATGACCTTGTTGCGGAAGCAACCCCGGGGATGTCCCGACGAGCATCATCCCCGAGGAGCCAAGGTATGCGGGAGAACGTGAAGGGATTGAACCGTATATTCCACAATATGTCACTGGGCCTCGCCATCCGCAGATCATTCCGGAATACGAGCTGGAGAGAATGCGGAATGTTGAAAAGAAAACCTTTGAATACTTCGAGAGAATTAAAGGCAGAAGAATCAATATACTAGAGGGCCTCGAGCTACATACGGATGTATTCTCGTAGTATGAACAACGACAGAATCGTGGATTGCATCCGGGATTTGAAAAGAATGGGCCGAGCGGGCCGCCTAAGGGAAAACACATACTCGGAACCCCGGAGATGGATGCCGGGGAAAGGAAGAATCACAATACAATGTGGATCGTCATTACAACTTTGCAGGAGGACAGGAAGGGAAACCCACCGGGAATACTCCGTCATGGGCAAGTGGATCCGATGCCATTAGTCATCAAGAGAATGGTAAAGAGATTGGTAACATGGAGGGTACTGCGACAGATTGCATACCCAATAACTGCATTATCAACATCTACAAACGAGGTGACCGCATACCCCCACACATAGATCACCACGACTTTGTCGGACCTTCGCACGGTCTCTTTCCCGAGCGAGTGTAACATCATGTTCGGATCCGACCTCCGGATAGCAGGTCCAGGTGAGTTCCGAGGGCCGATAAAGATACCTTTACCGGTAGGTTCCGTCATGATACCGAAGGGCAACGGAGCGGATGTCGCTAAGCATTGCATACCGGGAGTACCAGTGAAGCGGATCTCGGCTACTTTCGAAGGATGGACGACAGGAAGACACCTTACCATTTCCAGCCGGACCCGGAGCTAGAGAGCCTCCGGCCTTACGAGCCGTGAGTTACATGGAAAATATCACACCTCCAATGTACATCCATACGGCATCCTTGCCAAGGATGGCTTGGAAGGTGATGTTATTGACCATGTACCTCACTATTCGTACATGGATTTTTGACAGATGCTTCTTTGGATGGATCGACAAAGATCATACACGATCCGTTTTGAGTTTACATGGATTGTATGAAATATATTCCAGATCAAGATGTATGATGTATCTTCTACATGATTGGAATGAAAGTGACAATGTCACATTTTTGGCCTTCACCTCTTTTGTGCAAATTGATTGGGAAACGCCGTTAAAGTTAAATGAACTTCGAACAAAGAACAGAAAAGGAATAAAAAAAAGAGAATAAAAGAAAACTTTCCTTAAAAAAAAAAATCTAAAAAAAAATGACAAACACCAAATTCACATGAACATTAAATAAACGATAAAATAAAATTTGAATCATTAAAAGATAAACAAAATCAACATAAATGTTAAATCAAATTCTCAATCAAATTTCAAATGTGATCTTCCAAATTTCAAATCAAATCTTAAATCAAATTTCAACCGAGTTCAAACTCATCCTTCCAAATTTCAAATTCAATCTTTCCAGACTCCAAATCTCAATCAAATTCAAGTTCAATCTTTCCGGATTCCAAATCTCTATCAAATCTCAAATTCGATCTTCCGGATCTTAAATCAACTCTCAATCGAAAATTCAAATTCAATCTCCCAAATCTGAAATCCAATCCGTTCTGTTCTCTCCCTTGTCTGGGATAGAAGCGGTTGATTCCATTGACACGGATCGAATCTGATGGCGAGGAATTATATCCAATCCAAACCAGCAACTTCCGATCAACTCTTTTGAATGGGATATGTGACATCTACATATTCTCTCCTAATCTATTTCCTTCCACGAAAGTCTTTTACAACTTTCATGAAATTCTCGAAAAACCAAAATTCCACACTCTTCAAATCAACACTACAAATCTTTGCAAAATCAATTACCAAAAAAATTCAAATTCAAACTTTTGGGTCGAGGATTTTACATCCAAGACTGCACTTGCTTTAGGATTCTTTCCCTATTGCACTGAAATACATCAAATTCAAACTTTTGGGTCGAGGATTTTACATCCAAGACTGCATTGCTTTAGGATTCTTTCCCTATTGCACTGAAATACATCAAATTCAAACTCTTGGGTCGAGGATTTTACATCCAAGACTGCATTGCTTTAGGATTCTTTCCCTATTGCACTGAAATACATCAAATTCAAACTTTTGGGTCGAGGATTTTACGTCCAAGACTGCATCGCTTTAGGATTCTTTCCCTATTGCACTCGAAATACATCAAATTCAAACTCTTGGGTCGAGGATTTTACATCCAAGACCGCATCGCTTTAGGATTCTTTCCCTATCGTACCGAAATACATCAAATTCAAACTTTTGGGTCGAGGATTTTACGTCCAAGATCGCATCGCTTTAGGATTCTTTCCCTATTGCACTCGAAATACATCAAATTCAAACTCTTGGGTCGAGGATTTTACATCCAAGACCGCACTGCTTTAGGATTCTTTCCCTATTGCACCTGAAATACATCAAATTCAAACTCTTGGGTCGAGGATTTTACATCCAAGACTGCACTCGCTTTAGGATTCTTTCCCTATTGCACTCGAAATACATCAAATTCAAACTTTTGGGTCGAGGATTTTACATCCAAGATCTGCACTCGCTTTAGGATTCTTTCCCTATTGCACTCGAAATACATCAAATTCAAACTCTTGGGTCGAGGATTTTACATCCAAGACCGCATCGCTTTAGGATTCTTTCCTATTGCACCGAAATACATCAAATTCAAACTCTTGGGTCGAGGATTTTACATCCAAGACCGCATCGATTTAGGATTCTTTCCCTATTGCACTCTGAAATACATCAAATCAAATTCCCGGGGTTAAGGATTTTACATCCGAGGCTGCATTGCTTTAGGATCATTTCCCTATCGCAATGAAATACATCAAAATCAAACTCTTGAGGTTAAGGATTTTACATCCAATACCGCATTACTCTGAAATCTTTCCTCATTGTAATGATCCAATCCAATCGATTCGATCTTCTTTTGGGGTTGAAGATGTTACATCTAAAACCTCAAAATTCCAATTTTCATTTCAAATCAAATCCCTTCAAATTAATCTTGACAAACTTCAATCTAAATCGAAACTCCAAATTGAAATCTAAACTCACACATCATGACTTGAACATGAAACAAAATAAAATCTAAATCGAAATTCTCCCGGATCATGTGATTTGGGATTCACCTCCTTTTCCTTTCCCCGGCGAGAGTTCGAGAATCTCCGGTTCCGGAGATATACTTGACACTCCCCAGCGAAGCTCTTCTACTTCGTCCTAAGTTTGTTACTTGGACATCTGTGTTGGTTTTGTTGATCGCTTCGGTCAACACCAATACGCGCGGTGTGCTCCGTCAGCTCACCACACCTATTGGGGGTCCATTTGTTGACCTTATTTTTGATGAGGTCTTCTCTTCTTCTTTTAGTGCTTAGGATCTAGCCTTAGGCTTTTCCTTTGACTATCTTAGAGGATTAGAATTGAGACCCACCTTTTAGAAATTCAAACCACTTCTAAACTCCCCGCAAACCCCACAAACTTGACTGTAGACCCCTAATCACCTAGAGGGTTGAAATCAAATGTGGAAGTTTAAAGGATGAGTTCCTATAGGACTTTTTGGCCTTAGGACCGCCTCTAGGTGGCTCGGTCCGGTGAGGGCCGACTTACACACACACTACACTTATACGCTACACCTACACACTACACTTTCACACACCTCCTAAAAAAAAAACACACCCATACCCGACTTGACCTCCTGACTCATGTAGGTGATTCACATGGATGGTCCTTAACCCCTAAGCCCTTGGCTAAGAGGGTTAGGAACAACATAGTGAATGTCTCAAATGAGTCCCTTCATGGCTCATGTGGGCTTGATATGGCTTCATGGCTCAACCAAAATGATTTTATTCCACTTACATTCACTTAATCTTCCATTTTCCAAATTTTTAATTTTTGACCCCCGGGACCCTACACCCGCCAACCTACCCAAAGCCCCGAATAGCCCAAATTTCTCAAAAATTTCCAAATCACCCAAAATTCTCCAAAATCATTCCCAAACATTTCCACATCACTCAAATTGATCATCCATACCCAAAAATATCAAAAATTCCAAAAATACCTCCCAATACCCTCCAAATACCCAAAATACCCCTCTTGACCCAAAAATCCAAAAACTCAGAAAATTCCCAAAAAATTCCAAAAAATTCCAAATATTCTCAGTTTCATTTTGTTCAACTATACCATGGGCCAATTTTGTTAATTTACCCTACTTTTGTCAAAACCCCCAATTTGACCCATTTTAACCCTAAGTGAACCCAATGTCAAACCTAACCTACCCAATTGACCCAAATTCTGGTCCAATTCAATTCTAAACTTCAATTTAACATCCTCAACACCAATCTAGACCAAATTCAAGCCCAATTTGATTGACATTTGGATCCAATTCCATTTTTGGCCTTAAAGCCCAATTTGGACCTATAACCCAAACCTAACCCAAACTCACCCAATTCAACTCCAATTAACCCCAAATCTTTTCTAAATCTTCCTTAACATTCCCACAAACAAAACATTAACATGATTTGCCCAAAATTTAGATCCAAACCCCACTCAAATTCAACTCAAAGCTAAAAGGCCCATTTTTGACCTAAACCCAAACCTAACCCAAATGAGCCCAAACCCCAAAATCAAAGCCCAACCAAAGTCAAAACCTCTTTGAAACACTCCCATAAATATTTCTCAACATTAATTTTACATCAATTTCAACCCTAGCCCAACATTGGCCCAAGTTAGCCCAATTTGACCTACATAGGCTCACTTACCAAATAAACCCAAATTCAAACCAATTCAACTCCAAATCACACCAAATTGACTCCAAGCCCTTCATAGAACATCCCTAAACCAATTATGACATTTATTTGACAAGGTCCTTCACAAAATCTTTACCCAAATGCCCATCCTAAAATCAAAAAGCCCATTTCCCCTTAAACTTTCCTAAAAGCCCACTTCCTTCAAATTCAAAAGCCCAAATTCATCCAAAGCCCACATGGCACTTCCCCTCATCATCCATTTAATCAAAATTGTCCCTAAGTTCCAAAGTCATCAATTAAACAATTCCAAATCAAGCCCCATACAAATTCCCATCAAAATATCAAAATTTTCTTAAATCCCTTTTTATGAAATTGACCCAAGCTTTTCCCAAGCCAAATGGAGCCAAGGATGAGCCATTCACAAGCCATATGAAGCCATGAAAGTTTGGCATGTGACCATGCCATTAATGGCAAAAGGAGGAGGTCCTTTAACCATCTCCTAAAAGTCATTAGCCTTAAGCATGTTTCCCTTAACCAAGATTTAATCCAAATATTCTTGGATAAGGACATCACCACCTCTTGACCAGCTAGCTTAACCGATCTTCTCGGCCCAAGACCAGCCATGGGGAGGTGAACCCAACCCAAACCAATGGTTTGACCAATTTCAAGCCAAAGTGGCCTCTCCCCCATACCATTTTAATCCAAACACTTTACACATGTCCAAGCCCAATCGACTTCACCATTGCCAAGCCCCGACCTCCCCGGTCAAGATGGTGACCCATGCCTGCCGGCCAGCTGCCGGATCGCCGGAAAACACCATACCCGAGAGCTCACATGTGAGCCAACTTTGGAATTCCACCTTCGTCGAGCTGCCCCATGCCCAATGGCCACCATGGCTGTTCTTCCCATGACCGAGAGCAGCTGATCCCAACCCTTGGCCATCCCCAGGAGGCTCTCCAGCCACCTACTGTTTAAACCCGACCCCCTCACGGCCATGAGAGGAGAGTTGCACAAACCTTGCCAAAACTCCGCCAAAATTGTTCCGGACCCTTCTCCACCCTTAGAGCGAGTTGATCCCCGGTGTCGATTTGCCCTAATCCCCATCGATAAAACTCGATTTCCCAATCGAAATTCCACCCAAAACCAGGACACTTCTCCACAGTGAGCCAATCCCCAAATTGATTCGTTCTACACCTTCACCGGACCAAGGGAAGGTGTCCACCGAAGCAAAGCCCCATCTCCGGGCCACCCGGTTGCTCCGATCCTCCAAGCTTTGTGATCGGCTGTGGTCGAAGTCCAACCTAGACAATTCACTGGACCGGAGACTTCATCCGGAGCTTGCTAGGATCCAATCGAAGGTGCAACAACTCTCGGATTGAAGCCACACTTCTACCGAGCAAAGGTATGAGCTAATTCTTCATCCCGAGCTTCCGGAGATTCTCCATTTCAAATGCTTTAATTTCAATGCATGATAACCGTATAGATGTGTTCGTCTCTTCAAGACGAATCCATAGAGCATAAGAACATGAAAATCCATTGAGTATCGAGTGAGATATTAGGGATTTAGTGTGGACGGCTCTCGGGTGAGGACACTTGGGGACGATGAACGGATGCCGTCCATTTAATACACGCGCGGACGGACGGCCAGGATCGCGTCGGATCAGAAGACGGAGCGATACAGCGGGCCCCGGGAGTGCTGACTCGGATGGCGGCGTCGAATGGGATCGCGACGCGTGTGCGTTCGGAGATGCCGAGGATGACGCGGCGCCGCGTGGATAAATAGAAAATTAGGGATATTTTCTATTTATTTAATTCCCTAAACTTCAAAAATTCATAACTTTGTGTAGGAAAATCGGAAAAATAAAATAAAAATACCCTCTTGCTCGGTGAATAGAGGAGAATAATGTGGAAAAGAAATCATTTAATTTCATCAAGTATTTTATTTTTTATAATTTATTTACTCTCTGCATACATTTAATTCTCCATGCATGTATACAATTCACCATGGCATGAGACCATAGGACTTTTGAAGCCTCCGAATTTGGGAACATTCCCTGAATTTTCCAAAGTCGGAGGCCATCCCTATGAAGAGTTATTGATTTTTCAAATTCATGTCACTGTTTTGAGTATTTTAATTCCAATAAATAGCATGTTGTGAAATAAATTCTAGAAAAATTTGGTGATGTTCCTTATGACTAGAGAACCTTAGGAAAAATAGGTTTTGAGTTAGTTCATTTTAGACAACCCTAATTGGCTTAAACACTCAAAATAGGTCTCTAATTAATTAGAGCTAACCATACATCAAATTGACTTCAAATCAATTCTCCATTGACCTTTAGGATCAGAAGAACCCACCATAAAAATTTGAGGTCAATTAGACTTGGTTAGCCCTATTAATTGGGTTGATTAAGCCACTTAGTCATTTTAAACTTTAAAAATTCATAACTTTCAAAATATCTTTCAAAAATTCACCAAATTGGTTTTGGAGCCTCTCTGATATCAGGGGAATTTAAGAAAATTAAAATTTTAATTCTCTAAAAAAGTTGATTTTTAATATTATTTTAATATTTTTAATAATTAAAAAATAATAAAAATCACAAAAATAATAAAATTCACCAAAATGTCACATTTTGAATTTTAATCACTTAGGAACAAACCCCATATTTTTCTTAGGCTTATTTGGTGAGATATTAATTTTTAAAGCTCTTGGGTAATTTTAAAATTAAAAAATGTATTTTCTAGCATTTTCACTAAAATAATTATAATAAATCATAGAAAAATCAGAAAATTGCAAAATTTGCTTCTCTGATTTCCTTGATATCAGAGAGATTTTTGAAAAACATAAAATTCATTTTTCAACATTTATTTTATTTTTAAATTAATTAACACTCCAGAAATTAAAATATTTATAATAAAAATAATATAATTCAAAAAATCACCAAAATTGGTCCAAGTGGTCCCCTGGTCATTAGGAATGTCCCCTAATTTTCTTAAGGACAGAAACTTTCCCTTGGTCATGTTATTAAATTTTCCTTGGAAATCTCTATTTTCTACCAAAAATAATTATATAAATAAATTAAATACAGAAAAATCACATTTTCTCCTCTCATGTCTTTATTGACATATGAGTGAAGTCACATAAAAATTTCAAGTTCATTTGAGTTCAATTTAGTGAGTTATGAAATTATTAAGCTTAAAGGGTAAAGTGGTAATTAAATTTTTTTTTAATCCTTAATTAAAACTTTAGGTTTAATAAAAAATTAACAAGTAAAATATTTGATCCTAATCTGATTTGGATGATTGAAATTTAATAATTGAAGGGTAGAAACCCATTAAGCAATTTAAAATGATTAAACTTTAATTAAATAATTGATTAAATTTGGAAGAATAATAAAATTAGAATTATTAAAATAGGGATATTATTAGGAAGAGATTTATTCTTTAATTTAAAAAATCCCTAAATTAATCATTTCATTAATGTTTAATTCCTAATTAAAATGATAATTCAAATTTAAAACATTAAAAGACTTAATCATTAAACTAAAATTAAATTATTGAACTCTTTTAAAATTTTAATTAAAATTAAAATGAATAAAATTAAATTAAAAAATTAAATTAAATCAAATTAAATCAAATTAAAAATTAAATTAAAAATTAAATTAAATTAAAAATTAAATTAAATTAAATTAAATTAAATTAAAAATTAAATTAAATTAAATTAAATTAAATTAAAAATTAAATTAAATTAAAAAATAAATTAAATTAAATAAATTAAATTAAATTAAATTAAATTAAATTAAATTAAATTAAATTAAATTAAATTAAAAATTAAATTAAATCAAATTAATTTAATGTAACATCAAATCAAACTAAATTGAATTAAATTGAATTAAATTGAATTAAATTAAATTAAATTAAATTAAATTAAATTAAATTAAGTTGAATTAAATAACATCACCTAAGACATAAAGAAATAAGCCTAAAATAACTTGAACACTATTCCAAATTTAAACCCTTCAATTGAAATTAAGCTTAAATCACAAACCATTTGAACACCAATTTACCCTCAAAAGCTTTAGTTATCATAACTCCTAAACAGAATATTAAATGAAATGTTACTTCACTTATAGGACATTCAAATATCCTAGTTCACCGAGCAAGTTAACAAAACTTGAAAACCTCGGACGATCGATTCATTTACATAATTAAATTCATTTGGACTTAAAACAATCCTAGAAATATTGAAAAGATGTTTAAGATTCTTCTTAAGCACTTCCTCAATATGATAGGATATTTATAAGAACAATTGAACTTAATTGTTCTTTGATGAAGAAAATCGTCTTCAAACCAAAAACACAAGGAACCTAGACGTCATAGGAAATGACTAGCTATAGGATTAGGAATTTGGTAGAAAACCATAACCCTTACCTTAGCTTTACTTAGGAACTTGCTTAAATGTTCTAATCGTGTTTTAAGTGCAGCTTGGAATGACAGGAAGACCCTCCGTGTACGCTTTTATTTTATCGCAATTTACTTTCCTGCAATTTACTTTCTTGCAATTTACTTTATCGCAAATGCACTTTACTTTTCTTGCATGATAAAACAACTCGTTGCATGAAAACCCACACCTTTAGGATAGTCCCTAAACCGAAACCAAAACTAAGTTAAAAGTCATTGCAAGATAAAATTCACCGCCACAACATTTCAAAATATAAAGCAACTCAAAATTTAATCACAAACGTAACACAAAACTACAATTACAATCGAATTAAAACGTCCCGTTGGATGATCGGGAATACCTCGGATGATGTAACCTACGTGTTGCTAACGGGATTTCCTACGGTCTAAATGAAAGTGTGGAACTCATTCGATTGAGTTTAGCAAATTCATCTCGGACTAAGTGAATCCGATAAAAATAATGATGCCGGAAGGATGGAACCGTGGGATCTTAACCGGTGTTGTTATAATCAACTTTAAGATTTGTTTTAATTAAAACACAAAAAACACTTGGAAATTAAGACTTCTCTAAACCAAAACACTTTTCTCATCCCCGATTTATGATTTCTAAAACTAAACCTCCGCAACAACAAGGAGCTCGGAGCATGGTGGGCAAGCACGACCATCGTCGTCGGCAAAACTTGAACCTACTTCAAGAAAACTTTCCTAGAATTAAACAACAAAGCCATAGGACTTCGAGGTAGTTCGCCTAGTGCAACATAAATCCTCAACTCTTCGTTAGGCATTTGCATTGCAAATTAAGCCCTAACCGGTCTTAGGATTCCGAGGTAGTCGTCCGATACGACATAAACCCTCATATCTTCCGTGCTATTTGTATGATTCTATCATATAAATATAAGCCCTAATTAATTAAAATTGGCAAGATTAAAACATTAAATAAACATTAGGACTTTCCTAAATCCAAGCAAAACAATAGGATAGTCGGGAGATTATCGAAGTTCACTTCGAATCCGTAATTTCTCCTACTTTTCTTCCTTTGAATTCCCAAAATAAAATGTTCCAAACTTGATCCATTCCCTATTGAGATTCAAAATTCAATCCTTTGAAAACTTAAACTTTGAAATTCTTGAGAGCAGAATTATTGATTATTATCGAGAGTTTTCTTAGGTGATTCCCGTCACTTAAGATGTAATTAACTATAGGGGCTTGCCCTTATAGGGAATTTTAAGAACCTGAGTAATATAAACCTCGTTTAATGTTTTCATATTAGCGGTGGAATTTGTCGGCTTATAAAATTGGTTCGCGAGACTAAACGGATGTCACAAATCTTCTAGTTTATTTAACCGAGCCCCACCATCAAGCGATGTGTCTATCCTTAGGGATAGATACACGGTTTGTGATGCGGTGCTCGTTTATATAAACTATTTGGGATGTGAGATCGGTTTGATTTCATATCTTAAAATCTTCAAATTTAAAATTATTTTCAAAATCAAATACTACTTTCTAAATTATATCTATATTTAAATTAAATTTAAAATTCGCCGACAAAGACTCTTAGTGTTCTTCTTTAGGAATGAGGCTTATACTTTCGTGACTCAGGTATAGTGTAAATTTGCAGTTTTTTAATTGCTCCTCTATATGATAGTTGTCAACCAGGAAAATCTTTTTCTCCTTATGCCTATGCCTAGGTCATAAGAAGAATCAGAAACCCATAACATTATGTTTTGCTTAACCCTCTGGAGTTTTTCAAGTTTCTTCTAATCCCCTATCTAAGTTACAAAACCCTAATTAGTATATGTCCATTCTCATAGGTTTTTTTGTGATTAACGCATTTGTTCGACTACACAAGAGGTAGAAGTCATAGTTCATGAAAGTTTTTAACCTTCAAATTGACCATATCATGAGTAAAAAAAAAAGAATCAGAAGGTTAACTCAATAACTTGGATACATGAAAGTTCCAAAAAAGGATAGGGGAAAACCTACGTAAAAAACAATGAAAAACCACTATACTTACATCATAAAGGAATAAAAGATATTTAACAATTCATGATTAAATGTAACAATGCAGAAAATCCATTGAAATCAATGATGCACGTAGCAATACAAGGTAAAAAGAACATACAACCCGGACTTTCCTCTCCACAACAACAACTAGTCTATCTCGCATACAAGAATCCCTCAAAGAAAATAAGATACAAAGAAGCAAATGAGAGAAAACAATCCTCAAGGCTTCCTCCCTCAAGAAAGAAAGAAGAAACCCTAAGGGAATTAAACTCTAAGAAAATCCTCTCCAACTTAAGCTTTCAACAACTTAAGATTCTCCAAAACATGACCTAATAGATGCTCTTATAGCCCATGCCTAAATTTAGCAAAGTGATTCTTTCCAAGTGGAGAAACAGCCTCGGCGGTGTGGTCAAGCCCCAATCATTTGTAATCTCACCATACGACATATGTATGCTACTCCACCCTAGTTGGGCATAATCATATTGCCTTTGTAGAGAAAGTGACATATCTATGCTGATTTTGGGCGTGGTTACACCAGTTTGATGCATATGAAGACACCATTTTCATGCTCTGAAATGCGCGTTTGAGCTTTTGTAACCTATATAACACCAAAAATAAACCTCCACAAATGTAAAACTATAATAAATTAGGAAGAAGACGAAGAATTAATTTCAGAAAAATATGTAAATGCACCTCATGTCAGCCGACATTGACCTCATGTCAGCCGCCATCGACCCCGCCCGCTGCCCGTTGCTCACCTTCTTTAGTGGACTTTATTGGGTAACGAAGCGTCCCGATGGAATCTCTAGTGAAATGAAGTATCATGATGGTCTTTGTTAAGTAACAAAGTATCCCGAGTACAATATAATAAAATATCCTAAATAGTACACAACAACGTACACAACACGGTATATTGGATGCACGGTGATAGCTCTCGACTTCAATTACTTCCGACCAGTGTATTTAAAATACAATGCATATCTTTATACAATATGTACAGCTAAACATTGTACTTGGCATAATATTATAACCATTCTTTTCCAGTTACAGGACAAGGGTTAACCTAGGTAAAGCTAAGGGAAAGGGTTTTGGTTGTCTACCAAGTTCCTAATCCTATAACTAGTCATCTCCTATGACGTCTAGGTTCTTGGTTTGGTTTAAGGATGATTTTCTTCATTAAAGAACAACTAGATTCAATTGTTCTTCTAAAACATCTTGTTATATTGAGGAAGTGCTTAGGACGAGTCCTAAACATCTTTTCAATATTTATGGGATTATTTTGAGTCCAAGTAAATTTAGTTGCACAGGTGAATTAATCATCCAGAGGTTTAAGTTTTGTTCCCTTGTTCAGTGAACTAGGATATTTGAATATCCTATAAGTGAAGTAACACTTCACTTGATACTTCATTTAAGAGTTATAATAATAAGAGCTTTAAAAGGGCAAATCAACTTATTAAGTATTTTAATGATTTAAACTTAATGATTTAATTTTAATTTTGACTTAATTATAAAAAAATAGTTTAAGTTTGGAATAGTGTTCAAGTCCTTTATGTTTTAAGTTTACTTTAAGTGTTTGGCTTAACTCTTAATGATTTCATTTAGGTGTGTTGTTAAATGATTTTAATTCAATTTAATTTAAGTTTAATTTAATTTAATTTAAATTAATTTAATTTAGTTTAATTTCATTTAATTTAATTTAATTTAGTTTAATTTAATTTAATTTAATTTAATTTAGTTTTAATTTATTTTATTTTAATTTAATTTAATTTAATTTAATTTTGATTTAATTTAAAATTTTAATTTAATTTAATTTTAAATTTTGATTTAATTTAATTTTAATTCAATTTAATTTGATTTAATTTAATTTGATTTAATTTTAATTTTTATCCTAATATATTAAATATGATTTAATTTAATTGTTAAGGTGTTAACTTGATTTTGATTTTGATTTAATTTAATCTCAACATCTTAAACTTAATTTAATTTAATTGTTAAATTGTTTAGCATTTTAAATTTTAAGTTAGGATTATCCTTTTAGTTAAAAATTAAATATTATTGAAGTGATTAATTTAGGGATTTTTTAAATTAAAGAATAAATATCTTCTTAATAATATCCCTATTTTTAATAATTCCAATTTCTATTATTCTTCCAAAATTTCAATTAATTAATTAATTAAAGTTTTATTTTAATTATATTTGAAATGGTTAGTAGATTCCTACCCTCAATCATTTAAGTTTCAATCATCCAAAATCAGTTTAAAATCAAATATTTTACCCTCCCCTTTTGATTAAACCTAAAGTTTTAATTAAAGGTTAAAATTTTTAATTACCATTTTGCCCTTCAAGCTTAATAATTTTATAACTCACTAAACTAAGCTCAAATGAACTTGAAATTTTTATGTAACCTCACTCATATGTCAATTTAAGACATTAGAGGAGAAAATGTGATTTTTTCTTTATTTAATTTATTTATGTAATTATTTTTTAATGAAAAATAGGGGTTTTCAAGGAAAATTCAATAACATGACCAAGGAAATATTTCTGTCCTTAAGAAAATTATGGGATGTTCCTAATGATCAGAGGACCATTTGGGCCAATTTTGGTGATTTTTAAATTATATTTTATTTATTAGAATTATTTTGAGTTTTAGAGTATTAATTAATTTTAAAAAGAAATAAAAATTGAAAAAAGGATTTTATATTTTTCAAAAATCTCTCTGACCTCAGGGAAATCAGAGAAATAAATTTTATATTTTTCTATTTTTTCTTTGATTTATTAGAATTATTTTAGTGGAAATGTTAAAGAAAATCATTTTTTTAATTCAAAAATTGTTTTAAGCCTTTAAAATTCAATATCTTACCCTAGAGATATAGGAAAAATATTTGGTTTGTTCCTAGGTGATTAGAATTCAAAATGTAACATTTTGGTGATTTTTAATATTTTTATGATTTTTATTATTTTTTAATTATTAAAAATATTAAAATAATGATAAAAATTAACTTTTTTTAGAAAATTACAATTTTAATTTTCCTAAATTCCTCTGATATTAGAGAAGCCCCAAAACCATTTTTGTGAATTTTTGAAAAGTATTTTGTGAGTTATGAATTTTTAAAGTTTAATTTCACTTATGGAGCTTAATTAACCCATTTAGTGGGGCTAATCAAGTCCAATTGATATCAAATTTTTATGTGAGGTTCCCCTAACCCTAGAGAACAGTGGAGAATTATTTTCAAGTCAATTTGATGTGTGATTAACCATAATTAATTAAAGTTCAATTTTGGGTGTTTAGGCCAATTAGGGTTGTTCCATATGAATTAACTCAAAACCTATTTTTCCTAGGTTCCTCTGGTCATAAGAAATATCACCAAATTTTCCTAGAATTTATTTCACAATATGCTAATTATTGAAATTAAGATACTCAAAACAGTAACATGCAATTGGAAAATCAATAACTTCTCATAGGGATGGCCTCTGACCTTGAAAAATTCAGGGAATGTTCCCTAGATCAGAGGCTTCAAAAGCCCTATGGTCTCATGCCATGGTGAATTGTCTATGCAAATGGAGAATTAAAATACCACAGAGAGTAAATAAATCATTAAAAATAAAATACTTAATGAAATGACTTGATTTCTTTTCCACATTATTTTCCTTTGTTCACTGAGAAAGTGGGTATTTTTATTTTATTTTTATGATTTTTCTACACAAAGTTATGAATTTTCAAAGTTTCTGATATTTAATAAATACATTAAATACCCTATTTATCTACTTATCCACGCGGCGCCAGCGAAACATCGGCAGCTCCGAACACCACGCGTTGCCATTTGATTCGTCGCCGCCGTCTGACTCAGCGCCACGCGGCGCGCTGTTCATGCTCCATCTCCCGGTCCAACTTGATCTGGGCCATCCATTTGCGCGTGTATTAAATGGACGACATCCGCTCATCGTCCCCAATCGACCTCACCTGAGAGTCGTCCACACTAAAACCTTAATATCTCACTCGATTCTCAATGGATTTTTGTGTTCTTATGCTCTATGGATTCGTCTTAAAGAGACGAACACATCTATACAGTAATCATGCATTGAAATTAAGGCAATAGGAATGGAGAATTCATGGAAGCTCGGGAGGAGGAGAGAGCTCATACCTTTGCTCAGAGAAGTGTGGCTTCAATCTGAGAGTTGTGTCACCTTTGATTGAGTCCAAGTAAGCTCCAGATGAAGTCTCTGGCCCTGGGGAATTGTCTAGACTTGAATTCGACCAGACCCGATTCCAAAGCTTGGAAGCTAGAGCAAATGGGTGGCCTGGAGAGGGGGCTTCCACTGGGGAACTCCTTCTCTTGATCTTGTGCAGTGTGGGTAAGTTTAATTTGACTTTGGTGGAGAATTGGAAAGTGTCCTGATTTTGGGTGGAATTTTGGCTGAGAAATTGAGCTTTGTGGATGGGGATTAGGGCAAATTATCACTGGGGATCAATTGCTCTAAGTGTGGAGGATGGTCTGGAACAATTTTGGCAGAGTTTCTGTATGGTTTGGTGCAACTCTCCTCTTGGCCGAGAGGGGGTGGGGTTTAAATAGAGTTGGCTGGAGGGCCTTCTAGGGGGAGTTAATGGCTGGGATCAGCTGCTCTGGGCAAGGGAAGAACAGCTCCAATGGCCATTGGGCATGGGGCAGCTCAGCAAGAGAGAATTTCAATGTTGGGCTCACATGGTGCTCTCGGCCATGGCATTTTCCGGCGGCTGTGGTGGCTGGCCGGCCAGGCATGGGTCACCCTCAGGGTCAGTGAGGTCAGAGCTTGATAATGGTGAAGTCAATTGGAGTTGGCCATGTGTAAAGGTGGTGAATTGAAATGGAATGGTAAAGGGGTGATTTTGGCTTGGTTTGGGTCAACCCATGGTTTTGGGCTAGGTTCACCTCCCCATGGCCTGCTTGGACTGAAGAGAAAGCTATTTGGCTCAACTTAATTAGTGGGAAGAAGTCACCATCCAAGTACAATTAGGCTTAAGCATGGTTTAGGGGAATCATGGGAGTGGTTAATCACTCTTAAGAGAATCATTAAAGGGTCGCCTCTTCTTGCCACTTTGGGTATGGTGAGGTGTCCAAGGCTGTCATGGCTCCCATGTGGCTCATACATGGCTTCATGGCTCCATTTGGCTTGGGAAAAGTCAAGTCAACTTTCATGGAAAAGGGTTTATGAAATTTTGAAAATTTTGGGGTTACTTGATAGGAT
This sequence comes from Papilionanthe hookeriana x Papilionanthe teres, assembly GCA_022702705.1. NCBI lineage: Eukaryota > Viridiplantae > Streptophyta > Magnoliopsida > Asparagales > Orchidaceae > Papilionanthe > Papilionanthe hookeriana x Papilionanthe teres. Next base: position 23,843,937 of record CM040429.1, on the reverse strand, counting down.
TTGGCATAATACCATTTTGGTTTGATTTTAATGATGGATTTAGCACTTAGGGAGTGATATTAATTGAGTGAGGATGAGATGAGATTGTAATGTGGGCTTTAAGGTGGATTTTGGGCTTTTGGGTTTGTTTTGTATGGGCTTTTAAAGTGGCTTGGGAAATGGGCTTTTAAATTTTAAAATGGATTTTTAGGATGAGGAACCTTGTAATTGTTGAGCCCAATGAGTGTTGAATTTGGCTTAGGAATGTTTCATGAGTTATTTTAAGTCAATGTGGTAAGGCTTGGAGTTGGATTGGGTTGAACTTGGGTCTCTTTGGAAAGGGGACAAAAATGGGTCAAATTGGGTTAGCTTGGGCTAAGGTTGGGCTAAAGTTGGTTTTGATGTAAAATTAATGTTGAGAAATGTTTATAGGTGTGTTACAAAGAGTTTTCAACTTTGGTTGGGGTTCAATTTTGGGATTTGGGCTAAGTTAGGGTTAAGCTTGGGTTTAGGCTAAATTGGGGATTTTGGGTTTGTGTTGAATTTGAGTGGGGTTTGGGTCTAAATTTTGGGCAAATTATGTTAGTGTTTTGTTTATGGAGATGTTAGGGAAGGTTTAGAAAAGGTTTGGGGTCAATTGGGGTTGAATTGGGTTGGTTTGGGCTAAGTTTGGGTTATGGGTCAAAATTGGGCTTTAAGCTTAAAAATGAAAATTGGATTCAAATGTAAATCAAATTGGGCTTGGATTTGGTCTAGATTGATATTGGAGATATTGAATTGAAGTTTAGAATTGAATTGGACCAAAATTGAGGTCAATCGGAAAGGTTTGGTTTGACATTGGGTTTGACTTTTGGGCAAATTGGGGGTTTTGCTAAAAGTGGAGTAAATTGGCAAACTTGGCTCATGGTGTAGTTGAACAAAATGAAATTAAGAATATTTGGGATTTTTTGGAATTTTCTGGGAATTTTTGGAATTTTTGAATTTTTGGGTCAAGAGGGGCATTTTGGTAATTTGGAGGGTATTTGGGGTATTTTTGGAAATTTTGGTATTTTTAGCTGTAAATGATCAATTTGATTGGTGGGGAAATGTTGAAGGTTGATTTTGGAAATGTTTTGCGTGATTTGGCAATTTTGGTGGTTTTGGGTAGTTTCAAGGACTTTTAGTAGGTTTGGTGGGTCCGGGGCCCCGGGGGTCAAAAATTGAAATTTTAGAAAAATGAAAAATTGAGCAAGTGTGAGTGAAATGGAATCATTTTGGTTGATTCATGAAGCCATGAAGCCATATTAAGCCCATAGGAGCCATCAGAGGACTAATTTGAGGCATTCACTATGTTGTTCCTAACCCTCTTAGCCAGGGGCTTAGGGGTTAAGGACCATCCATGTGAATTACCTACATGAGTCAAGAGGTCAAATTGGGTGAGAGTGTGGGGTTTTAGGATTTGGAATGTGTGTGTGAGAGTGTAGTGTATGTGTAAGTCGGCCACTCGCAGCACTGTGCCACCTGTGGTGATCCTAAGGCCAAGGAGTCCTATAGGGAACTCATCCTTTAAACCTCCACATTTGAGCTCAACCCTCTAGGTGATTAGGGGTTTAAAATCAAGCTTGTGGGGTTTGCAGGGAGTTAAAAAGTGGTTGAGTTTCTAAAGGGGTAGGTTCCATCTCTAGTCCTCTAAGATAGTCAAAGGAAAAGCCTAAGGCTAGATCCTAAGTACTAAAGAGAGAAGAGAGGACCTCATAAAAAATGAGGTCAACATGTTGTTGGATTGATGTTTTATATTTTGCTTTGAGTGTAGTGTGTGTGGTAGTAAATTTTTTATTGTGTATGTTGTACTATAGTTTTTTTAATGTGTACTTTAATTCTAAAACTGTTAGGAGATTAGAGAACACTATAGAAATTACTATTTAGGAAAGTGCATGCTTAAAAGCTTTACAAAAATCTACCACTACCATTTGCTATCTAGTAACAGTGTGATTTCAGTTGCTGTGTATTTGCTTTGAAAACCTATACTACTGTAGAAGTCTTTTGAAATTTTTTACTTTTCTTGTTTTTTTTAAAAGCTGAATTTGATTTCATTTTACTCCTGTTGTTTAAATTGTTATACTTGCATATTTAGGATATTTAAATTCCTGCAAGCATGTTATGTTTGCTTTAATTCTCACTCATGTATCATTTCTTATGCTTAAATGTTTTATCCTAACTTAAAATTAAAGTTGGGGGGGGGGGGGGAGAATTAAAAAAAAAAAACAAAATTTTTTTTCAAAAACCTAAAATTTATTTGTTCTCAATAATACTTAAAATAAAACTTATTTCTTGATTGAGAACAATTATGTATATGAAGTTATATTAAGGGAACAAAAATTTTGAATATAGAAATGAATAAAAGAATTTGGTTGAAAATTTATAGTAATCATGAAAAACTTAAAGTTAGAATTTTCTTAGTGAATAGATGTTAAATATAACTCTATTTTTAGTAATAAATTTTATATTTTTGGATAAATAGAAGATTTGACTTTTATTCTTCAAAGCTTAAATTTCTTTTATTGAGGAATAATTTTCAAATACTATTATTATGATTTTTAAGTTAAAGATATATATCTTACCTTTATTTTAAATGGAAGGGTGGAATTCAAAATCATTAAAGGCCTATCCAGATACACTAATCTTTGCCTTATAAAAAGAAAAAAAAAGAAAAAGAAAAAGAAAAGAAAAATAAAAAGAAAAAGTGAAAAATAGTATGTAAAAAGGGAGGAGAAGCTTGAGGATTTAAGGGCCTAATCAAAAATTGGTTCCACACCTAAAGTTTAACATATAAGTTCAGAGAAAATCTAAAGCTTAAGGTTATAATATAGTAAGTAAAATTATTTTCAAATAAAGATTTTTAAGTGAGAAAAATAAAATGTTTGAATCCTACATTTTGAAGAATCTACAAATATTTCTGAATTAAATAGAGACTTATATTTGTCATTTTTCTTTCCTTAAGAACTTTCTAAACTTTAAGTTGGTCTTAATTACTGAAATTTTTTCTAAATTGGACTATTTCATTTCTAGAACAAAATTTTGTTATCTTCCTAAGAAATTCATTACATAATTTGCATGTTAAAAATTTCCTATGAGATTAACTGTCACTTGAGGACAAGTAACATTTTAAGTTTGGGGGATTTTGATACACCTAAAATATATAGTATTTTTTATGCACATTTTTATACCTATTTTTGATGATATTGCACTTTAATGGAAGGTATTTTGTGTTTTTCTTGCAGGTATGATGAAAATGAGTAATTATGATGAAAGGAGCAAAATTGGATCAAATTTGGAGATAAAAAATGAAAAAAGAAAATTTGGGCACTGGCGGCTAAGCGCCGCAAGGCCGGCGCTTAGCCGCCACGCTTAAAAATCAAGTTCAATTTAAATTTGTCGCCATTTTCAAAAGGGATGGGATGGTGGTAACTTCCATAACTTCCTTTGGGCAGTAAGTTTGAATGAAGGGGTGCACTCTTTGGTGGATACATTGAATCTGGACACATTTTGAAGAGAGACCAAGACACCTTTTGGTTTAATATTTAAAGAGAGTCTTAGAAAAAATTAAGGGCTCTTCCTTTGCATTTTGAAGAGAGTTTTCATTACGAGTAGGAGTAGAGAGTAGAAAAAGGGCTCTTCCTTTGCATTTTTAAGAGAGTTTTTATTAGGAGTAGGAGTAGAGAGTAGAAAAAGGGCTCTTCCTTTGCATTTTGAAGGGTTCTTCCATTGCATTTTTACAGAGTTTTTATTTTAGTTTTAATTAGGAGTAGGAGTAGAGAGTAGAAAAGAGAAAAGGGTAGAATTGAAGCCTTCTTCTTTCCACTTCTTTTCTTTCCTTTAGTTTAGTTTTTATTGAAGTCTGAAATCTGTATTCTGAGTCATCGGAGTTGAGAGACTTGCTCTGAGGAGTAGTTTAGTGAAGAATCAAGCTTTCAGAGGAACTTCGTGAGTCTTGTGGAGAGGATTTTCAGATAAGTGTTTACTTTTGTTCACATTTAGTTTTTAATTAATACTTATTTTTGTTTGTTGTTTTTCTTATGGTTTTTAATTTCAAATCAATGTGTTTTTGTATTTTCTCAATGAATTCTGAGTAGTTTAGTTTATCTTTTTCTTTCTTAAATGAAGAAGTAAGTAATTAATGAAGAATTGTTGTGGAAAGTATATGTGTTTAAAGTTGGAAGAAGTTGTGAAAATTGATTCTATAAAATTTATTTACTTCTTAATTTGGTCTGTTAAGATGTAAAATTTGTGGTGAGATAATGTAAGATCCAATGCGGTATTTTCTCATAAAAGTTAGAAAGAATCACATGCAATTATATGGGTGAAAATTGTAGTTCATATAATTGAATGCAATATATTAGAAGATGTTTTAAAGGGGAGTAAAATTAGAGGATTTTTAGTGTGACAGGCTAAAAGCCTCTAATTTGGTTTGACGTTTTGAATTTTGTTATGAGAAGTTAGCCCCCAGGTGGAGGGAATTGAGGGAACTCTAGAGTGAGAGCTGGTATCTTCCCTGCCTAACCATGTTCAAAATGATAAAATTTAAAATTAACCAATGTTCTTTAGTAATGGTAAAGAATACATTTGCTTCTATTTTTCACAACAAATTTAAATTCTTCCACAACAATGTTTTCATAATTATTACTACTTTATAAAAGAAAGAAAAAGATATTCTAGTTAATAGTGTTTTTCATACCGTGTTTACAGTTATTATCATTTTAATTTCTTGTTTGACTTTTATAAGAAAATTTAAAGAGTGGTATCAACTATCAAACTTTTCAAAATCAAAACATACTTTCAAAAGCCAATTAAAAAAGTAAAAAGATAATTTTCTTATTTCTTTAAAGATTTTTCACTTTCCCTGTGGGTTCGATATCTCGGGGCTTAATCAGAAAGTCCTATAGTACTTGATAAACGATACGTATACTTGCTTAGTATCCCATATTATAAAATCATAATTTTCATATCTAAATCATCATTACATATATTCGGTATGGAGTCAAGTTTTTGGCGCACATATATTTATCGGGGATCAGTCTCACACTTTATAACCACTCGAAGCAAGACATCCGACCTAAAAAGAAACGATCTGAATACTGACATCGCTTGCCTCTTTTAGATGACCGATAACATTCCTAACAAATTTACACTGGAGAACTTGAAGAAGAACTTGAGAGTCATGATGGGAATATAAAGCGATAGGATAAAGATCACTCAAAAGAAGGAGAGAAGAAACATAAAGAGTCAATCGTTTGTTTCACATAATTTATAACATATAGTAGAAGTTGGGTAATACAATCTTCTCATCACATCAAAGTATGGGAAAAGAATTAAATCAAATATGCATATTGATGAACCAATAAATACATATAAGAACATGAATATGTTAATATTGAACATATAAATAAAACAAATATGTATTTATTAATTAAAGAAATAAAATACATTTACATTTGTTTCACTCGCTTACAATTATTCACCTAGAAATTAAAAAAAAAAAACTTCACCAAATTATCAACCGCTGCCTCAGCCGAGACATAACCCAATTGAGAGAGCCACTTGAACATTATTTTTTCCCATATCCTGATCTTTTCTACTCTATTCATTTCATTATACAACCGGGAGACTGAAACTTCCTTGCGGGCGACAACCGACACATCCTTCAGAGCAATACCTCCTCTCGTAGAGCAACTTCACGAGTACATACCACAACTAACTCCTCTAACCAACCAAGCCATGCATCATGAAGGATTCGTCCTCCTAAGGCAGCAAAGCCTAAACCAAACCAAACGGTCCTATAATGTTAATCGCTGTCACCGTGCTTGTCAATTCAACACAAAGCTGCCCTATAGAACGCATAGTATCCTCAGTGGATCTGGAATCCACCTCGACACCAACTTTAGGAGCCCCTCGCTCAACTGGGAGTGGAGTCTTAGTACCTTTGCCAGATAATGGATCCATCATCCAGTCCAGATCAGAGGTGGTGAAGGAGAACATTTCTCCTCTAATCTCCTTTCCAATAAGTGGAGGTTGAGAAGCGGGCTTTCACTAAAGGTTCAAGAGCAACACCCTGCTCATCCACAGCATGTACTTCTGGAGGTAAGAGGTCAAGGATGGGTTCTTAATTCCGTCTCTCCCTTAACTCTGATAAGATTGGAGGAGGAGTAGCTTAGCCCATCCTCTAGACAGTCCCTTCATGTCACATGGCATTTCTTTGCTGGGAAGCCGCCCGCCGCCTTCAAAGAACCCTACACAGAGCGATAGTTCATTGAGTTAGAGGACCCTACTTCTACCACTGGTTTGGGGGCCCTCATCTCAGGTACAACTCACATTTCATGCAGTTCGATCTTAGTGGTGGACTTCACCCTCTTCTTCATGACCTGGAGCACTAAAGCTCGAGCCTCCTCGCCAATGGGTTTTAAAATTTTTCCACGCTCCGAACTCACACCACCAAAGAGACGGAAGATGAATCTAAAAGAATGTTTTAAACTTATGCTACCACGTCACATTCATATTGATTTTTTGGCACAAAACTAAACAATTAATTATTAATTACACATTAAATAGTCATGAATATCACAAACTTATTTCATAAATCAAGATTCTCTTGTCCTTATCGTAACTGTCGCTATCAAAGAGCAATAGAATCAATGAAATTTAATATGTGCATCATAAATACGTCAGCACGAATCACAAAGATATCTCACAGATGGTAAAGGAAGTGATGTGGCTCTGCAGGGCCTACTAAGGACAACCCAGAAGCACACACTCAGCCGACAAACCCACGTGAACTGGGAAGAGAGAGCTCCTCAAACGAATAAAGAGTGGCTCATCCCCGAAGAATCCATAAGATCATATTAATTCGGATGAACCTGTCACCTTTGAACTCGGATAGACCAAGAAGGTAAAATGGATCCTTCCGTTCTAGGGCAGCTGACATAGATCCTCAGCAAGCAGTCACCCGACTCACAGTCGTGTGACCTTAGGGGTGTCAAAAATTGACAGACATGCCAACACAACTCGAACTCGACTCGAAAAATCCAAGTTAGGGTTGACCCGAATATTTTTCGAGTTGGGTACATATCATAAATTCAACCTGTTTATTATTCGGGTTGGGTTTAGGGTTGAAGCTGGAAACCCAAACAAGACCCGAATAAGTACGAAATTTTGGGTCGGGTTTGGGTTTGTCGGTCTAGCTCGGGTTAAGGTCGGGCTCTGGTCATAGCTTTCAACCCTTTTATTTAATGAGTCTAGTTCAGGTTGACTTATTTGGGTTGGGTCATTTTTGGGGCGAACTCGAACCCGACCCATTGACCTGAATTGACACCCCTAGTAGGCTTGACTGTTGCCCGGCCTAATAGTCTTCTGATCTAATGGTCGCCCAACCTGATAGTCACTCGGTCAAAAAGCCGCTCAACCATACCAATGGGCTCCACTGGCCATATTTATGTATAGACTGAAACACCCCCGTCGTACCAATATACTTTGATGGTGCAACATGTAATTGTACTTTAACTCACTTATATAAATAGAGAGTTCATTTCATGAATAAAGTTACACAAATTTACTGTTTATTAGTGTGTTATTGCTCCCCTCCTTCCCTCTCTTTCTCTCATATTTCAATGCTCTATTTATTAGGTGTGTCTCCCGAACAGATTTGAATTCAACATATATAATATTAATTTCAAAATAAATCAAATAAATTTGATATTTTGAAACCATTTTATAGGGGAATAGCATGCATACCATACAACTCTTATGTACACTTACATAATGATATCCATTGCATTTTAAACTTTGTTTTAACATCATAGAGAAGAAACATCGTTATTATCACTCTGTTAAAAGTGGAATTTATATTTTAATTTCCTAAGTTTATAACATCATACAATTACAAATACAAATATAAAATTTAGATTTTTGTAAATAAATTTATAAGAATTATGTGAATTTTAGATTTTTGTAAATAAATTTATAAGAATTATGTGGTATGCATGTAAACATTTTTAATACAATCATAACAATAAATTATAAATCACTTCTGTCTTCTTCCTTTCCCAGTGCCCGTCATCCCTAACATTCCCCGGTTTCTTATTTGCGAAACACTCTGCTTTCCTCAGCTCATAATCCTGTTCATCCAACCGCTCTCCCTCCTTCCCACCACAACTCAAGCCCCGAGAATGCCTTGTCTCCTTTCTCCTTTGCTCCCCTTTTAAATCCCGTCTACTAAAAAAGCCACCTTTATCCGACTTCCGGCATCCTCCCCTTCCCCATGGCGAACCATCGGCCGGAGGAGATCCGGCATCGCGTCAACCACTTCATGAGCAAGCTCTCAGACCGCGACACCGAATCCATGGCCGCCGCCGAGCTCGAATCCATTGCTCGCACCGTCACCGCCGACACTCTCCCTCCCTTCATCTCCGCTATCGCCGAAACTCGCTCCACTGATAAAACCCCCCTCCGCCGGCACTCCCTCCGCCTCCTCTCCCTCCTCGCTCATTCCCTCCCTCCTTCCACACTCTCCCCCCTTCTCCCCCGCATCCTCTGCGCCGCTCTCCGCCGCCTCCGCGATCCAGATTCCTCTGTTCGAATCGCTCTGATCGATGCCGTTCGCTCCCTCGCCTCCGCATCGCCACCCTCCGTCCTAGTCCCCTCCATTCTCCGCCCACTCGCCGACGCTCTTCTTCACGAGCAGGATCTGAATCCTCAATCCGCAGCTGCTTACTCCCTCGCCGCCGCATTGGATGAAACCGCCCCCGCGAATGGTGATGTAACTAGATATATAAATCGTCTTCTTCCTCGCTTGGTGAATCTGGTTAGAAGCCCTGCTTTCAGAGCGAAGCCCGCACTTCTGACGCTGCTCGGCAGCGCGGTCGCCGGTGGTGGCTTGGAGGGCGGCGGAGCCTCCGTCGCCCTTCAAACCCTCCTTCCCTGTCTCGTGGAGTTCCTCGCGAGCGAGCACTGGGCTGCCCGAAAAGCGGCTGTCGAAGCGCTCACTCGCCTCGCTGTTGCAGAAAAAGGTCGCCTTGCAGGGTTCAAGTCCTCTTACCTTGCTTCATTTGAAGCCCGGCGTTATGATAAGGTTTCTGAAATATCAATTTTTACACTGTAGATTTTTTACAGCAGCTGTTGAACGCAATCACAATCAAAATTAATGCATCCTAAATCTTATTCCTTCTCATCTCAATTTTTGCTCTCTGGTTTATCAGATCTTCTTTCAAAATGCAGGTGAAGATTGTGAGGGATTCGATAAACCGGATGATGGAGGTGTGGAAGGAAATCCCTGAAGGAGATCTGAATCCATCTGAATTGCAGTTGAATTCTCTCAAAGGTGCTAACTTTATCCTCATCTTTTCGGTTCCTAATTTTAGTTTTAGATTTAACATTCTTTTATATCTGAAGATGTTATTTTTGAATTTAACAGAGAATGCGAATGATGTTAGAGTTCCAGATATTCAATATTCATCTCCATTGCGTGCGGCGACTTGCAGGGAACGATTTAGCAGATCACCTCCTCCTACTGCAACTTCAATTCCTTCGTCTGCGAAGAAGACCGTTCGTTTAAGCAGTGATCTGAAGCTGAATTCGGCTCTGTTAAGGAGGATGAATCAAACGAAGAAGAATTCAGATTGGAGGATTGAGATCTCTCTTCTACCTGATGAAGGAATCAACGAGATCAATGGTGGGGAGCACGGGGAGCAAGGAAGAGCTGATGGAGATGACAATGGAAGATCTAAGCTGGAAGCCAGAAGAGTCCTTTTTGAGAGGAACTGTGAGGAGAAGAAGATGGATGGGATGAAGTCTGGGATTAGAGTAATGCCATTACAGGAGAATGGGAGCTCGGAACTGAGTTGTGAAACTGGTGATGAACTCATTGCAGAACAGAAGGAGAGTGATTTGTTTTCGATTCGGATGCAGTTAGTTCAGATCGAGAAGCAGCAGTCCGGCCTGCTAGATCTTCTCCAGGTATTTTTATTTATTTATTTTTTTGATGGAAATAACAATATTTAGGTGTTAAATATGTAAATTCTAATATTTTGAATGCTATTTATGTAAATCCCTCTTAAATAAATTTTATGATCCCCTCAAGTAATACTAAGGAATTGTTCCAAATTTAATGAGAAGGATTTTTTTTTTTCTTATTAGAAATCATAAATACTGAATAAATAATCAAATCATCATAGAATTTAATAATATTTATAGAAATTTACATATAGATCACTTAATTCTTCTGTATTTAAATATTTTATACTTCAATTTTAACATACATGCAACCTTACTTATACATGAAAATACATATTTTACTCTTTAAAAATTAAAATAATGATATTTTTTATATGATATAACAAATTTGATAGTATAGATGTCGAAAGCAAATTTTAGATGGTAGATATGTAAATACATTGAAATTTGGTGTATGTATGTAAATGCCCTTAATATTTAATAGTTATCATGACAAAGATTTTTTAGTTCTATAAATCTTGATTTACATAATTCATTAAATCCTATTTGTTGTGGCTTAAATATATATATACATAATTTACTAAATCCTATATTAATACATTTATTGATTAAATCCAGAATTTGTCAAACAATGTGTGCTCTCTATCTTAACTTATTATGTCTCTTAGGCGGTGTTTGGTACATAATATTAATAGAATTTAGTCATGAATTTAATTTAAATCTAATTAAACATAAAAAAATTAAAAATTAATTCCAACACTCTATTAAATCTATTTGCTCGCGTTCCGTCATTTATTTTTCGCATTCCCTCATTTCTCCGATATGAATCCGTATTTATGAAATCTGATTGAGAGGCGAATTGGTTCCATCATCACTGATAAGCTCCGCCGTCATATGGCCCGTTTGGGGCAGCTTATAAGTGCGGGCGATGTTTTCAAACCGTCTCCTCACTGTTTGAAAAACACGTTTTGGCAGCTCATCCGAAAATGCGGTTGGGTTTTTACACTTAACGCAGGCTAAGAGTCGAACCCCGCGGTTGACCTGCGGGCCGTGTTTTAAGGAAAGCTGTTTATCCTGAAACACACAAGCTGGCTCAAACAAGCCCTAAATATGAATTTATGGGATTTGATAAATACTAAATATAAATCTAAGTTGCAGCAGATCACCATCTTTTTCTTTCATTTCAGAACTATATCTGCATCATTTCTAACATGTTCCTAAACTTTCCTTCACTTCTCTTTTCCTCCAAATCCATTTCAGAACTTTATTGGCCGCTCACAAAAGGGCATAAACTCGCTCGAAGCGAGGATCAACAGCCTCGAAGCGACACTCAACGAAATCTCTCATGACTACACCGTGTCATCGGCGGCGGCGGCAGCGACCAATGGAGGCCGTGCATCGAAAACATGTTGCACGTTGCTGGGTGCAGAGTTCCTCAGTTCAAAATTCTGGAGGAGGAGGGACTGCAGATATGATCCCAGATTTCTTGCTGATATAAATGATTTGGGTGACAGACAAAAAATTAAATTTACAAATCCCATTGCAGAAATCAATCCTTGTTCAAGAGGAAGTTTACAGTTTGGTCCAAAAGAATTACAGGAAATTGCAAATGGTGATGGTGGAAGCAAACATGTGGAAGGGGGCTAGGTATATATCATTTTATACGAACTATTATGCTATGAGGTGATCATATCTTCTTCTTCATCACCTAAATTTAAATTTTGCATGAAAAAAAAGGAGATTTACATACCTACCATGAGATTCTCATCACTTATATGTCAACACCTAAAGTTTTCCATTTCCTGATATAATATCATGGTGTTTAAATTATGTCAAAGCATAGGCATGAGAATTTTTTTTTCTTACTGTAAAAAAGTTAATTTATTGGTATTTTTGAAGTGATTTAAGATTAAGATGTTATATTTGTAAACATATAGATTTGGGTGATGTGTATTCCTTGGTATGTATGTATATTCGCCTGAAAAAATTAATTGGCATATTATACTAAGTATATATATACATATACACGTATGTGTGTGTGTGTGTGTGTGTATTTCTGTCTGTGTGTTTGCCTTGGCTCATTGGTTGCGGCCTTTGGTATAAATTCCTCGGGTCAAGGGTTCGAATCCCACCCATTATGGGTGGATTTAAATAGCACACCAGACTGGAAGGGGGTCCGCTTCTCGGTCAGTTCCACCTTTTAGGTTGATTGGCAGTCGTGTATACATATACATACATACATACATACATTAAAATGGGGCAATTTTGTGAATGTAAAAATTTACATATTGTAGTAAATTTGAAAACCAGTCTTTTTCTTTCAATTTAATTTTTGATTATTTTACTATGCAAACTGTTCTTGTATTGACCATAAAGCTAAAAAGTTTATTTTAGTAATGTTATATATGTAGAGTAAACTCTAATATACCTTTAATATAAATCCAACACTCAACTAAATAACATTATAATTTATTTTTTATGCTCTATAGGCCTATGTCTGTATATATTTGAGAGGCTGCAAGTCTTGAGAGAAAGAATGTGGAGACTTCTACAAAGAGTTATAAAAAGAAAATTTCATCAAGCCTTGGCTTATTTATCTTTATTTAGGCACTATAATATATATATTTTTTTATTTCTTTGTGTTAGTTTTGTCATCATTTGTTTGCATATTTATAGTGGCATTTGGATCTTTTCTTGAAAGAGGTCCCTTCTTGTACAATATATTTTATTTTGTTTGATTTTAGGGACATTTAATTACATACCTCACAATTCCTATGTATTTACATATCTAAAACCTAACTTTAACTTTTTTACATTTCTACCATTAAAATTTTAAATATTACATAAAAATATCACTATTTTAATTTAAAAAAGTGAAATATATCTTTTCTTGTATAAATAAGATGACGTGTGTATTAAAAAATTAAATTTAGGTTATATATATATAAATACATAAGAATTGAGTGGTATGTATGCGAACCATTATTATTATTATTATTATTTTTATTATTTTTAGTTGTTTTGTATACCATTCTATTTACACATAAATGTATGCTCTCTAGTTTGCAACTTTATCTCTTATGGCCTATTCTGTTTAAATTTTGTTTGTACTTCAATATTGAACAGGTTCGTATCATATTATAGCCTTTACAACAGTCGTTCTTTTTGTGCTCTTCTATCTTACATTCTTCTCCTTATTCTTACCTAATGGACAACTCATATTAGTCATAACAAAATGAATCATCCATTGTCCACACAATAACCAACATTTCAATTGACCCCACCGAAAATTTCTCATGGCCATCATTAAATTCTTGGCAAACACAATCCGCACAACATACAACTATCCTAATTGAGGCTCCCAAAAACTTACGCTATTTACAACAAATGGATTTGAAAGCTTTCCCTCAATTTTGAGTGGAGAGTCTTCTTATTCGGGGTTTGGTGTGTGAGCATTCCTATACACCTCATCCTCAAGCCCTTCTTGTTCTAACAAAATTTCAATACTCGGAGGTGTTGCTTTTGACCGTTGGAGAAGTTCGTGTAGCAGGTTTATAATATTAATGGTTTGAGCCCCCTTCCAGCCTTCTGAGATATTTTGAGAGTCTCCACTCCCTCTCATCTCTTCTTCTTCATTTTTGGTTCGAGTTTGGTTGGCTTATTTGCTTTCTATCACCCCTCCTTGAGTCGCCATCCCACCAAAAAGTGAGTGTGAGGATCCCCCAGCCATTTCGTTCTCTAGAGCTACATCGACAGAGCCATCACTTGCACGAGGCTGGAAGGACATGTGGAAGGTGCTGGAGCACACGATACCCAAGGATGACGATCAACCATCACATAGAAGAAAAAAAAGTTCGACTTTTCTCACTTTTTTTCTCTATCTATGGGCTTAAGATGTTGTTAAAAGAGCTAAGGTAGGCTATTGTCAGAGAAAACCTAGGTTAGGTCATTTATTTCCTTACCTTACCCTATGTTTTGAGTGTTTCTCGAGCTCTAGGCCCTAATTTAACCCTTGCACTGTGCCACCATCTTTAAGGGTCGCGGCTCCACTCCCTTGTTTTTTGAACCAGCACATTGGTGTCGTGTTTGGTCCCTAGGCTCTAGCTCACCTCCATGTAACAACACATCATTACCTCGACAATACTGTGACACCACTTAGCTCAACTTTGTCGGGCGCCAAGGCATGGTGTATCACTGTCATGTCACTCGCTTTGCACATTTGCTGGCACCACAATGTCGTTCTCAGTGTTGCAACTTAACATATGTTGTGCTCTTTGAGGCTAGAGTCGCGATGACATTTGTGGCGCTACAACGCTATACCCTTATCTTATTTTAGCTAAGCATACCGACCCTAATGCCAAAGTCACGACGCTGCACTGTTTTTCGCCAGTGTCGCGACATTATACTATGGCACGATGGTGCTGAGACTTAACTGAGTTTCTTTCATTGTTTTTGGATCATGTAGTCGATGGACCTCTTCGCGTAGTAGAATGAATATGGGACATTTGTGAGTTAATTAGGTTTGTAATTCACGAACTAAAATCGACAAGTTCCTTGTTCTTTATAGATCAAATTGACTTAAATGGTGTTTATCACGAATCATTGATACAACCACGTGTAGGGGTAGTGATCCTCTCCTTTTGACTTACATTTGCATTCATGTTCGGCTTGTGTTGAGCAAAATCTCATTTGGCATTTTATAAGTTGAATGGGCTTGCAGGAATATGTATTCCAAACTGTTGGTACACTAGCATGCAGAGGTGTCGATTCCTTTTGTTTGATTAATCAATAGGACCTACATCAACTATGTTGTAGTCAACATAAATTGATTTAAATCCACTAGTTTCATTTTTTATCATTTTTTCAAACCACATAAAGGCTTAGGATAGAATTTGAGTCCTACATTAGGTATAGATTGTATTAGGTATATTGGGTGTCAACACAATCCTTTTTCCAATTTAGGGATTAAAAGGGGTATGTGCCTCGGCTTTGCTAGTCGGTGCTAGCGTGTCATTTCCTTTTCCTTTTTGATCTTAAGAGTAATTCTGCACTATTGTCTTTATGACATTGTAGCACTTTCCCTACGATGATAGTGAAGTGCTTTCACTCCTGCATGCATGCATGCACGTACACCCCATTTACTTTTGTGCACATTTGTTGCATTTGTCACATTTCATGACATTCAAACCTTAAGTATGTGCTTTTCAAGGTTGAATCCTCAGAGTACTTGTTTTAGCATCTTGCATGCATTGTCTAATTGAGGCATACCCTTTTGTATGTTTATGTGTTCTTGCATCTATTTCCATATATTTGGTGTGTCTTGTTTCTCTAAGCGAGACCCTTTGCACCTTATAGGTCTAGGTAATGTGATTAACTGTCATAGTGGTAATAATCAAATGACCCTTAGTTTAACCTATGATCCTAATAGGGAATGTGCATTACTCATTTGTTAGTTTGAGTGAGTAATGTGAGTTGTTATATTATTACTTGATATCGTAAGATAGTTCCTAATATAAGTTTGAGTTAACATTCATCAAATAGGTTGGTGACAGTTGACTTGTTCAGATGTTATTGGAGAGGCCAGACTGGTTGACTCCTCCTAAATCCTACGAGTATGCCCCTTAGGCCTACATTGCACGACTCACATAGATACATGTTTAGGCAATACCTTGTACTTATGTTTAGAACTAGGATTAGAGTGTAGTTAAGGATTTTTATATGTGGCTATTATTTTTGGTTTGTGCTAGTTGATGTACGTTTAATGTTCTTTTTTTTCACGTTTTATGGGGTTTGACACTTGCATGTTAGTACATTAGGGTGATTTTCTCTTGTAGGGAACTAGGTACATTGGGAGAACCATGCTAATTAAAAATAAACTAATATATTTCTAAAGGTACTTCTTAGCTTTCCTCTTAAAAGACTTGGTTTTTTATATGTTGCATAATTTTACCAGTGCTAACTCTATGTTTTGTAGGTTGAGTTTTTATTTTAGATATTTCCCATGTACTTTTAGATTACTACATCTAAGTTTGTATCAAAAGTATGACACAAGAAAGAGTATTAATGAGTTTGACTTAGGGACCATGTGATGAGGACCAGGAGGTGATGCTTATGCCTCGTACCTTAATTCTAATTATACTGTGATGTACAAATTTAGGATTGAGTATGTATATGCAGAGCTTGAGCATTATTTTACTTTTCTGTGGTATGTTACAGACACAACGATACTTGACTTATGCTTTATATTTATATTTGAGTGTTTATTTCATTACTATGCAAAGTGAATCTTTGCAAAATGAATATTTCGAATCCATATTCTCAATTCAAACCTCCAAACTTAACCTTCACCATCAATCTTTTCAAGCCAAATTTAACATATCCATTTCAATTTTCTTTGATTTTATCCTAGTCATAATTATCCCAATACTTTCCAACAATCACAAATTACAAATTTTTAGGGCAAACCTTCCTCCTTGGGCTAGTAAATTCCTTTCTCTAGTCCTTTCCATGAAACATAGTTATTGGATTGTAGGTCTCAACTTTTGCACTTTATTCTTTTTAAATTCTAAACTTGGATCCATTCATCACATTGAAAATTCTAACTTTGAAATGCCCAACCTTAAAGTCTGAATATAATAAGTTAATACTTAATCAATAACTTACTCTAGAGTTCACAGACTTGGAGATGTAATTAACTGTGACGGTTTGCCCTTCTAGGATACCTGACCCTAGAATAAAATAAACACTATCATACACTTGTAAGGTAGGGGAAAAATCTTTAGTTCACGTAGACTTATAAATTTTAAATGTTATCATCATCTGAATGATTAGATCTATTTTCAAAGTAATATTTCCTCTCCTCATGGTGGTATATTCTGTTAAAATGACACATCCGATCATTTAAATAGAAATTTTTTGAGATATGTGACTCGATTAAAAAAAAAAAACCAACACCAGGCATCCTTTCGATCATTGATATCAACTGCTCCAATTGGGTATACCATAACTATAGTAAATAAAATAAGCCACCTGGATTTTTGTATTCCTAGAAATAGTTTAAATTTTAAATTATATAATAAAATCTCCTATCTAGGTGCAACATTTTTTCTTACAAGCTTATGATCAAGATATTTTTTCATTTTTTCTTTATAAATCTTAGCACTTTGATAAGCTTCAAGTATAATCTCTTATTATTCGTTCAGCTGTAATAAGCTTTATTCTGCTAAATCTATAAGATTGTAGTTAAATTCTTTAGCTATCCAGTATTCCTTATGCTCTAACTCTATTAACAAATGGCATGCATTTCAAAATATCAGACTATATGGGAACATTCATAAAAGTGTCTTATAAGCTATCCTATAGGCCTATAAAATATCATCTAGCCCGCGAGCTACTCGGATTAATAATTTTTTAATAATTTTTTTCAATAATTCTTACAATATCCCTATTAGATTTCTCTACAAATCCTATTTGTGGATGGTAAGAAGTAGAAATCTTATGTTAAATTCCAAATTTAGCAACAAGTGTCTCAATTTTTTTATTGTAGAAATAAATTCCCTCATCACTGGTTATAACCCTTGGTGTTCCAAATATATTAGATATATTATTTTTCAAAAAAAATCATAACACTCTTTGAATCACATTTTGGTAAAACTACTGCTTCAATCTATTTTGGGATATAATCTATTGTTACCAGGATGTAAATTTTACCTAGTGAAGGCACCAAATGGCCATATGAAATATATCCCAAATATTTCAACCTCCAAAATGAAATTTACAGGCATCTCATCTCTTTTAAATATATTGCCTCCTCTCTAACAACAATTACATTTCATGATAAGATCATTAACAACTTTAAATAAGGTTGGCTAGTAAAATCTTAATTGCAAAACCTTAGCAGTTGTTCTAATTATTCTAAAATATCCCTCAAATTCAAAATCTTGGGTAGACTTTAATATCAAACACTTTTTCTAATGAGACACACCTCCTAATAATTTAATTCTTACATTTTGTTAAAAAACTATGTCTCATCCCAAAAATAAAATCTTATGTTAGACAAATCAAAAGGCTTGATACCACAAACGATAAAGTTCACTTTGTTAGCATACGAAGTTATTGTTCATTCAACAATGCCATGTAGTCGTTCCTCAGGAAAATTCTGATTAATTTTTCATGAAGAAGTTTAACATCCTTCTTAGTTACAAGGTGTTTAATTGCAAAGTCGTCAGTATAGACTTTATCTTTAGTGCCTATCAAATATGCCCTAAAGTTGTCAAATTTGAATACAATAGCAAGTAATCCTTTACAATAGTGGTATAATTCACTTATGCTTCATTCAGAGTACTACTTGCAAAATATATCACATGAAAAATCCTATTACTCTGTTGTCCTAGCACAACCCTTACATCGCAAGTTTAAAAGGAATCCCTTAGTAAGATGCTATAATAACTAGTGCAACGATTATATTCTTTTAAACATTCAATTGAAGTTAGGCATTTTTCATCAAAATCAAAAGGAACATCATTTTCTAATAAAATACATAAAGGCTTGAGTATCGTGGAGAATTCTAAAATAATATCTAAGATAGAATCCTACGTGCCCAAGAAAGTACCTAATTCCTTCAACATATGTGGATGGAGTGAGTTTTTCTATAAGTTGAATTTTGCTCTAATCTACATCCATCCCATTCTTTTATAACTTATGCCCAAGGACTATACCTTCACAATCCATAAATTGACAATTTTTCCAATTCAACACAAGTTTAGTCTCTTCACACATTTGAAAAACTCTTACTAGGTGTTCAAGACAAACAATAAAAGATACACTAAGTACAAGAAAATTGCCCATGAAAAATTCTGTTACCTTTTCTATCATGTCTTAAAAAATTTTCATCATACAACTCCCAAATGTCATGGTGCATTACATAGTTCAAAACACATCATCCTAAAAGCAAATGTTTCATAAGGACTAGTATATGTGATCCTATCCTGATCTTCTAGAGCTATAGAAATTTGATGGTAGTTGTACGGCTTATTTTTAGGTTGAGTGTTGTATTTTTTAAAAGGGGTCGCCTACAGAAGTTGTCGGCGAATTTTAAATTTAATTTAAATATATATATATAATTTAGAAAGTAGTATTTGATTTTGAAAATAATTTTAAATTTGAAAATTTTAAGATATGAAATCAAACCGATCTCACATCCCAAATAGTTTATATAAACGAGCATCGCATCACAAACCGTGTATCTATCCCGAAGAATAGACACATCGCCCGATGATGGGGCTCGATTAAATAAACTAGAAGATTTGTGATGTCCGTTTGGTCCGCGAACCAATTTTATAAGCCGACAAATTCCCTATTTAATATGAAAACATTAAACGGGGTTTATATTACTCGGTTCTTAAAATTCCCTATAAGGGCAAGCCCCTATAGTTAATTACATCTTAAGTGACGGGAATCACCTAAGAAAACTCTCGATAATAATCGGTAGTTACTGCTCTCAAGAATTTCAATGTTTAAGTCTTCAAGGGATTGAATTTTGGAATTTCGATAGGGAATGGATCAAATTTGGAACACTTTGTTTTAGGAGTCTAAAGGAAGAGAAGTAGGAGAAGCTGAGGATCCAAGAGGAATCTTGGCAACTTTCTGACTATCCTATTGTTTGGCTTAGATTTGAGAAAATCGTAATATTATCTTATATTTTAATCTTGCCAATTTTAGTTAATTAGGATTTATATTTGTATGATAAAATCATACAAATAACCTTGAAGATATGAGGGTTTATGTCGTATCAGACAACTACCTCGGAAATCCTAAGACCGGTTAGGGCTTAATTTGCAATGCAAATGCACTAACGAAGGTTGAGGATTTATGTTGCACTAGGCAAACTACCTCGAAGTCCTATGGCTTGGTTATTTAGTTCTAAGGAAAGTTTTGTCGAAGTAGACTCGAGTTTCTGTCGATGAAGATGGCCGTGCCGCCCACCATGCTCCGAGCTCCTTGTTGTTGCAGAGGTTTAGTTTTAGAAGTCATAAATCGAGGAGATGAGAGAAGTGTTCTGGTTTAGAGAAAATCTTAAAATCCAGGTGTTTTTAATATTTTAATTAAACAAATCTTAAAGTTGATTATAACAACACCGGTTAAGATCCCACGGTTCCATCCTTCGGCATCGTTATTTTTATCGGATTCACTTAGTCCGGATGAATTTGCTAAACTCAATCGAATGAGTTCCACACTTTCATTTAGACCATGGGAAATCCCGTTAGCAACACGTAGGTTACATCATCCGAGGTATTCCCGATCATCCAACAAGACGTTTTAATTTAGTTGTAGTTGTAGTTTTGTTGTTCCGTTTGTGATTAAATTTTGAGTTGTTTTCTATTTTGAAATGTTGTGGCGGTGAATTTTATCTTGTAATGACTTTTAATTTAGTTTTGGTTTCAGCTTTAGGGACTATCCTAAAGGTGTGGGTTTTCATGCAACGAGTTGTTTATCATGCAAGAAAAGTAAGTGCGATGCGATTAAATAAATTGCAATAAGGTAAATTACAATAAAATAAAAGCGTACCTGGAGGGTCTTCCCGTCATCCCAAGCCGCACTTAAAACACAATTAGAATATTTAAGCATTTAAAGCGATTCCTAGGTAAAGCTAAGGGAAGGGTTATGGTTTTCTACCAAGGTCCTAATCCTATAGCTGGTCATCTCCTATGACGTCTAGGTTCTTGTATTTTGGTTTGAAGACGATTTTCTTCATCAAAGAACAACTAAGTTCAATTGTTCTTATAAATATCTTATCATATCGAGGAAGTGCTTAAGACGAATCTTAAACATCTTTTCAATATTTCTAGGATTGTTTTAAGTCCAAGAGAATTTAATTATACAAATGAATTAATCGTCCGAGAATTCAAGTTTTCTTATCTTGCTCAGTGAACTAGGACATTTGAATATCCTATAAGTGAGGTAACACTTCACTTAATACTCCATTTAAGAGTTGTGACAACAAAAGCTTTCGAGGGCAAATTGATGTTCAAATGATTTATGATTTAACTTAATTTCAGTTAATGGATTTAAGTTTGGAATAGTGTTCAAGTTGTTTTAGATTTATTTTTGAATTCTTTATGTCTTAGGTGATGTTATTTTTAATTCAATTTAATTTAATTTAATTTAATTTAACTTAATTTAATTTAATGTAGTTTAATTTAATTTAATTTAATTTAAGTTAATTTAATATAATATGATTTAGCTTAATTTAATTTAATTTGATTTAATTTAATTTGATTTAATTTAATTTAATTTAATTTAATTTAATTTAATTTAATTTGATTTAATTTGATTTAATTTAATATGTTTTAATTTAATTTTATTTAATTTTATTTAATTTAAATTTCAATCTAATTTTATTTTTAATTTTATTTTATTTTTTATACTTTAAGGATGATTTAATTTTAATTGTTAAAGTATTAATTTAATTGAAATTTTAAAAGGATTTAATTTAAATAATTTAACTTTAATTTAATTTAATGATTAAGTCTTTTAGCATTTTAAATTTTAAATTTGGATTATCATTTTAATTAGGAATTAAATATTATTGAGATGATTAATTTAGGGATTCTTAAATTAAAGAAAAAATCTCTTCCTAATAATATCCCTATTTTAATAATTCCAATTTTCCATTATTCTTCCAAATTTAATTAATTATTTAATTAAGGTTTATTTTTAATTATTTTTGAATTGTTTAATAGGTTTCTACCTTTAATTATTTAAATTTCAATCAACCAAATCAGATTAAGATCAAATATTTTACTCTTTCATTTTATTAAGCCTAAAGTTTTAATTAAGGGTTAAAATTTTAATTACCATTTTGCCCTTCAAGCTTAATAATTTCATAACTCACTAAATTGAGCTCAAATGAATTTAAAATTTTTATGTGACTTCACTCATATGTCAATAAAGGCATTAGAGGAGAAAATGTGATTTTTCTATATTTAATTTATTTATGTAATTATTTTTGGTGGAAAATAAGGATTTCCAAGGAAAATTTAATAATATGACCAAGGAAAAGTTTCTGTCCTTAAGAAAATTATGGGACATTCCTAATGACTAGAGGACCACTTGGACCAATTTTGGTGATTTTCTGAATTATATTCTTTTTATTATAATTATTTTGAGTTGTGGAGTATTAATTAATTTAAAAATAAAATAAAGGTTGAAAAATGAATTTCATATTTTTTAAAAATCTCTCTGATATCAAGGAAATCAGAGAACCAATTTTCATAATTTTCTGATTTTTCTCTGATTTATTATAATTATTTTAGTTGAAATGCTAGAAAATACATTTTTTTTAAAATTACCCTAGGGCTTTAAAATTTAATATCTCATCATATAGACTTAAGAAAAATATGGGGTTTGTTCCTAAGTGATTAAAATTCAAAATGTGACATTTTGGTGAATTTTATTATTTTTGTGATTTTTATTATTTTTTAATTATTAAAAATATTAAAATAATGCAAAAAATCAACTTTTTTAGAAAATTGAAATTTTAATTTTCTTAAATTCCCCTGATATCAGAGAGACTCCAAAATCAATTTGGTGAATTTTTGAAAAGCATTTTGAAAGTTATGAATTTTTAAAGTTTAAATTGGCTAAATTGCTTAATCAACCCATTTGATAGGGCTAACCAAACCCAACTGACTTCAAACTTTTATGGTGGGTTCCTCTAATCCTAAAGGTCAGTGGAGAATTGATTTCAAGTCAATTTGATGCATGATTAGCTCTAATTAATTAAGGACCTATTTTGGGTGTTTAAGCCAATTAGGGTTATTCCAAGTGGATTAATTCAAAGCCTATTTTTCCTAGGGTCCTCTGGTCATAAGAAACATCACCAAATTTTCCTAGAATTTATTTCACAACATGCTAATTATTGGATTTAAAATACTCATAACGAGTAACATGAATTTGAAAAATCAATAACTTCTCGTAGGGATGGCCTCCGACTTTGGAAAATTCGGGGAATGTTCCCAAATTCGTAGGCTTCAAAAGCCCTATGGTCTCATGCCATGGTGAATTTCCTATATACATGGAGAATTAAAATAATGCAGAGGGTAAATAAATCATTAAAAATAAAATACTTGATGAAATTAAATGATTTCTTTTCCACATTATTCTCCTCCGTTCACTGAGCAAGAAGGTATTTTTATTTTATTTTTCTGACTTTCCTACACAAAGTTATGCATTTTTGAAGTTTAGGGAATTAAATAAATAGGAAAATAACCTAATTTCCTACTTATCCACGCGGCGCCCTGTCATCCTCGGCATCTCCGAACGACCACGCGGCGTCTCCCCGATTCGGCGCCGCCATCCGACTCGGCGCTCGGGGCCCCGCGGGTCACGTACCAACGCGCCGTCCGACTCAATCCGTACCGTCCACTCGATACACGCTCGATCCGACGGCTCATGGTCATCGTCTACGACCGGTGTTCACCCGTGACCGTCAACCTTCTAGCCCCTAATTTCTCACTCGATTCTCAACGGATTTTCGTGTTCTTATGCTTCTATGGATTCGTCTTGAGGAGACGAACACATCCATACGGTAAAACATGTATTTAAATTGACTCAAATTAAATGGAGAATCTCTATAAGCTCGGGAAGAAGAGTGAGTCCATACCTTTGCTCAGAGAAGTGAAGCTTCGATCTGAGAGTTGTGTCACCTTCGATCGGGTCCAAGCAAGCTCCGGATGAAGTCCTTGGCCCAGTGAATTGCCTAGCTATGAAAGTGACCACGGCCGCTCACAAAGCTTGGAGTCCGGAACAATCGGGTGGCCTCGGAGATGGGGCTTTCGAGCGGGAAACTTCTCCTCTCGGTCCGGTGAAGGTGTAGGACCAATCAATTCGAAGATCGATCCATCGTGAAGAAGTGTCCTGGTTTTTGTGCTGAAGTTCGAACTCAAAATCGAGCTCAGCTTGGAGGGAATTGGGGCCGGAATCCGAGTGGGAATCAAGTGCTCTATGTGTGGAGAGTGATCCGGAATGATTTTGGCGAGTTTCCTTAAGGTTTTGGTTCAGCACCTCTCATGGCCGAGAGGGGGTGGTGTTTAAATAGGAGAGGGTGGAGGGCCTCCTGTGGGAGTTAGGGCTTGGGATCGAGCCTGCTCTTGGCAAGAGAAGAACAGTCTACAATGGCCACCGGGGATGGGGCAGCCTCGGCGAGTGAGAATTCCAAGTTTGGGCTCACATGTGAGCTCTCGCCCGGTGGTTTCCGGCGGCTGTGGTGGTCGGCCGGCCAGGTCGAGTCACCCTCGAGGTCGAGGAGGTCGTGGCTGGGGCTTAGTGCGATCAATTGGCCATGGACATGTGTAAAGGAGTTGAATTGAAATGGAATGGGGGAAGGCTATTCTTGGCTAGGTTTGGTCAACCCATTTGTTTGGGCCGGGTTCACCTCCCCATGGTCGGCCTTGGGCTAAGAAAATCAGCTAAGCTAGTCGGTCGAAAGGTGGTGATGTCCTTATCAAAGAATATTTGGATTAAATCTTGGTTAAGGGGTATCATGGGTGAGGTTAAGGACTTTTAGGAATTAAGGAAAGCTCCCCTCCTTTTACCCAATGTGGTATGGTCACATGTCAAACAATTCACATGGCTTGCATGTGGCTTAAGAGTGGCTTCATGGCTCACCTTCGGCTTGGGGAAAAGCCAAGTCAATTTCATGGAAATGGGTTTAAGAAAATTTTGGCATTTTGATGTGAATTTGTATGGGACTTAATTTGGAATGGCTTCATGATGAGTTTTGAAACTTAGGGATTGATTTAATTGAAAATATGGTGTAGAGCAATTGTCATATGGGTTTTGGATTGATTTTGGCCCTTTGGATTTTGGTGGAGATGGGCTTTAGGAAGGTTTCATGTAAGTGGGCTTTTAAGTTTCAAAATGGGCTTTTGGGTGGAGATTTTTTTGCAAAGGGCCATGCCAAATAAATGTTGGGTTTGATTTAAGAGTGTATCATGAGTGATTTAAAGCAAATTTGGGGTGGTTTGGGTTTGAATTGGGTTGGATTTGGGTTTCTTTGGTAAAGGGGCTAAGGTGGGGTCAAAATGGGCGACCATGAGCTAAGGTTGGGCTAAAGTTGAAATTGATGTAAAATTAATGTTGAAAATGGCTTATGGGGCTGTTTCAAAGAGTTTTCAACTTTGATTGGGTCTTGATTTTGGGGTTTGGGTCTATATGGGCTAGGTTTAGGTGTAGGCCCATTTAAGGGATTTTGGCTTTGAGTTGAATTTGAGTGCGGTTTGAGTCCAAATCTTGGGTAAATCATGTTAGCATTTTGTTTGTGGAGATGTTAGGGAAGGTTTAGAAAAGGTTTGGGGTCAATTGGAGTTGAATTGGGTTAATTTGGGCTAAGTTTGGGTCATGGGTCCAAATTGGGCTTTAAGGTCCAAAGTGAAATTGGATTCAAATGTCAATCAAATTGGGCTTGGATTTGGTCTAGATTGGTGTTGGGGATGTTGAATTGAAGTTTAGAATTGAATTGGACCAGAATTTGGGTCAATTGGGTAGGTTTGGTTTGACATTGGGTTCACTTTGGGTTAAAATGGGTCAAATTGGGGATTTTGACAAAAGTGGGGTAAATTGACAAAATTGGCCCATAGTGTAGTTGAACAAAATGAAATTGGTAATATTTGGGATTTTCTGGAATTTTCTGGGAATTTTCTGAATTTTTGGATTTTTTGGCTAAGAGGGGTATTTTGGGTATTTGGAGGGTATTGGGAGGTATTTTTGGAATTTTTGGTATTTTTGGGTATGGATGATCAGTTTGAGTAATGTGGGAATGTTTGGGATTGATTTTGAGAAATTTTGGGTAATTTAGGTGATTTTGCAAATTTTGGGTGGTTTCGATGGTTTTGGGTAGGTGTAAGCGGGTGTAGGGTCCCGGGGTCAAAAATTGAAAATTTGGAAAATTGAAGCTCGGGTGAATGTAAGTGGAATGAAATCATTTTGGTTGAGCCATGAAGCCATATCAAGCCCACATGAGCCATGAAGGGACTCATTTGAGGCATCCACTATGTTGTTCCTAACCCTCTAGCGCAAGGGCTTAGGGTTAAGGACCATCCATGTGAATCACCTTTATGAGTCGAGAGATCAAGTTGGGTATGGGTGTGGTTTTAGGAGGTGTGTGAAAGTGTAGTGTAGTGTATGTGTAAGTCAGCCCTTCACCGGACCGGGCCACCTGAAGGCGCTCTAAGGCCAAAGAGTCCTATAGGAACTCATCCTTTAAACTTCCACATTTGATTTCAACCCTCTAGGTGATTAGGGGTCTACAATCAAGTTTGTGGAGTTTGCGAGGAGTTAAGAGGTGGGTTGAATTTCTAAGTGGTGGGTCCCAATTCTAATCCTCTAGGATAGTCAAAGGAAAAGCCTAAGGCTAGATCCTAAGTACTAAAGAGAAGAAGAGAAGACCTCATCAAAAATGAGGTCAACAAATGGACCCCAATAGGTGTGGTGTGCTAACCAAGCACACCGCGCGTATTGGCGTTGACCGAAAAGATCAACAAAACCAACACAGATCTCCAAGTGACAAACTTAGGACGAAGTAGAAGAATTCCCGCCTGGGAGTGTCAAGTATATCTTTGGGACTGGAGATTCCTGAACTCTCGCTGGGGAAAGGAAAAGGAGGTGAATCCCAAATCACATGATTTGGGGAAATTTCGATTTAGATTTCAGTTGTTTCAGTTTAAGTTTTGATGTGTAAGTTCAGATTTTAACTTGGGTTTCAATTTAGATTGAAGTTTTGTTAAGATTAATTTGAAGGGATTTGATTTGAATTGAAATTTTATGGTTTTAGATGTAACATCTTCAACCTCAAAAGAAAATTGAATTGATTGAATTAAATTATTACAATGAGGAGAGATCTCAGAGCAATGTGGTATTGGATGTAAAATCCTTAACCTCAAGAGTTTG
The DNA here is from genome assembly GCA_022702705.1 of Papilionanthe hookeriana x Papilionanthe teres. NCBI lineage: Eukaryota > Viridiplantae > Streptophyta > Magnoliopsida > Asparagales > Orchidaceae > Papilionanthe > Papilionanthe hookeriana x Papilionanthe teres. Next base: position 23,817,030 of record CM040429.1, on the reverse strand, counting down.
ATTTTGATGTATTTCATTGCGATAGGGAAAGAGTCCTAAAGCAATGCAGTCTCGGATGTAAAATCCTCGACCCCAAGAGTTTGATTTTGATGTATTTCATCGCAATAGGGAAAGAATCCTAAAGCAATGCAGTCTCGGATGTAAAATCCTCAACCCCAAAGGTTTAATTTTGATGTATTTCATTGCAATAAGGAAAGAATCCTAAAGCAATGCAGTCTCGGATGTAAAATCCTCAACCCCAAAGGTTTGATTTTGATGTATTTCATTGCAATAGGGAAAGAATCCTAAAGCAATGCAGTCTCGGATGTAAAATCCTCAACCCCAAAGGTTTGATTTTGATGTATTTCATTGCAATAGGGAAAGAATCCTAAAACAATGCAGTCTCGGATGTAAAATCCTCAACCCCAAAGGTTTGATTTTGATGTATTTCATTGCAATAGGGAAAGAATCCTAAAGCAATGCAGTCTCGGATGTAAAATCCTCAACCCCAAAGGTTTAATTTTGATGTATTTCATGCAATAGGGAAAATATCCTAAAGCAATGCAGTTTCGGATGTAAAATCCTCAACCCCAAAGGTTTAATTTTGATGTATTTCATTGCAATAGGGAAAGAATCCTAAAGCAATGCAGTCTCGGATGTAAAATCCTCAACCCCAAAGGTTTGATTTTGATGTATTTCATTGCAATAGGGAAAGAATCCTAAAACAATGCAGTCTCTGATGTAAAATCCTCAACCCCAAAGGTTTGATTTTGATGTATTTCATTGCAATAGGAAAGAATCCTAAAGCAATGCAATTCGGATGTAAATCCTCAACCCCAAAGGTTTGATTTGATGTATTTCATTGCATAGGAAAGAATCCTAAAGCAATGCAGTCTCGGATGTAAAATCCTCAACCCCAAAGGTTTGATTTTGATGTATTTCATTGCAATAGGGAAAGAATCCTTAAACAATGCAGTCTCGGATGTAAAATCCTCAACCCCAAAGGTTTGATTTTGATGTAATTGATATTGTAAAGATTTGTAGTGTTGATTTGAAAAGTATGGAATTTTGGTGTTTTGAGAATTTCATGAAAGTTTAAAAAGACTTTCATGGAAAGAAATAGATTAGGAGGGAATATGTAGGTGCTACATATCCCATTCAAAAGAGTTGATCGAAAGTTGTTGGTTCGGATCGGATACAATTCCTCGCCACTAGATCCGAATAAAAAATCTCGCGGCTCCATGTCAATGGAATCGACCGCTTCCATCCCGGACAAAGGAGAGAGTAGAACGTATTGGATTTCGCATTTAGAAGGTCGAGTTTAAATTCGATTGAGATTTGATTTGAAATTTGGAAAATCGAATTTGAGTTCGATTGAGATTTGATTTGAAATTTGTGTTCATTTTGTTTGTCTTTTAACGATTCGATTTTATTTTATCGTGAATTCGGAGTTTATCATCTTTTAGATTTTTAAGGAAAGTTTTCTTTTATTCTTTTTGTTTCTTTTCTCGTTCTTTGTCCGAAGTTCATTTAACTTTAATGGCGTTTCCTATCAACTTGCACAAAAGAGGTGAAGGCCAAAAATGTGACATGGTCACTTTCATTCCAATCATGTCGAAGATACATCATACAACTCGATCCGGAATACATCTCATACAATCCATATAGACTCGAAACGGACTATGTATGATCTTCGTCGATCTATCCAAAAAGGTATCCGTCAAAAATCCATGATCCGAATAGTGAGATACATGGTCAATAACATCACCTTCCATGCCATCCTCGGCAAGGCCGCCGTATGGATGTACGTTGGAGGTGTGATATTTTCCATGTAACTCACGACTCATAAGGCCGGAGGCTCTCTAGCTCCGGTCCGGTCGGAAGTGGTAAGGTGCTTTCCCGTCATCCATCCTTCTAAAAGTAATCGAGATCCGCTTCGGTGGTACTCCCGTATGCAATGTTTAGCGACATCCGCTCCGTTGCCCTTTAGTATCATGACGGAACCTACCGGTAATGGTATCTTTACCGGCCCTCGGAACTCACTCCGGGCTCGCTATCCGGAGGTCGGATCCGAACATGATATTACACTCGTTCGTAAAAGAAACCGTGCGTAAAGGTCCGACAAAGTCGTGGTGATCTATGTGCGGGGTATGCAATCACCCTTCTTGTAAATGTTAATGATGCAACCGGCTGGGTATGCAATCCGCCGGCGCACCCTCCATGTTATCATTCTTTTTACCATCCTTTTAATGACTAATGGCATTGGATCCACCTAGCCATGTCGGAGTATCCCCGGTGGGTTTCCCTTCCTGTCTTCTGCGAAGTTGTAGCAGCATCCACATTGTATTGTAATTCTCCCCTTCCATGGCATCCATTTCCGGGGTTCTGAGTAAGTGTTTTCTCTTAGGCGGCCCGCTCGGCCCATCCTTTTCAAATCCCGGATGCAGTCCACGATTTGTTGTTGTTCGTATTCTGAGAACACGTCTGTATGTAGCTCGAGGCCTTCTAAGTATATCGATCCTCCTGCCTCTAATTCTCTCGAAGTATTCAAAAGTTTTCTTCTCAACATTCTGTATTCTTTCTAGCTCGTATTCTGGGATAATTTGCAAATGGCGAGGCCTGGTGACATACTGTGGGATATATGGCTCAATCCCTTCACGTTCTCCTGCATACCTCGGCTCCTCGTGGATGATGTCCGTCGGGACATCCTCCGGGTTGCTTCGCAACAAGGTCATGCATTATCGGTGACTTTATCCGGTGGCGTAGTAGCCTTCTTTCTTCTCGTTCTTCTTGAGATTTCCCCGGTTTCTTCCGTTATCCTCGGAGCCGGCCTCCTTCCTTCAGGTTCCCGGCGAACCGGTATCCTCGAAGTATATGCACCGGCGAGTAGAATCGTCTCGTCGCGCCGGTCCGTCGCTAATTTAGTTAACATCTTGCGGATACGGCGATTTTTATTCCTTCGTTGAGTTGCCGTGAGGGTAGCTCTTCGTATTTCCCGAGTTTCGTGGGCGCGGCGCCGACAAGCCCGCCCTCTCGCCGTAGCGACTACGTACTCGATTCTCTTGTCCTTCTCGGTGTTTGTTTTTCTTTTCTTGTCGCTCGGATTGGTGGCTTGGGCCACCCACTTTCATTATCGTCCGATCGGCGCTCTTCTCGGTCAATCGGGACCCGGCTCACTTTCCTCGTATTGCGGGCCTGCCGGTGCGAAGTCCGAGTCAATCTCTATTATCGCTCCATCTTTCACCCTCTTTCGTCGAGTGCAAGGCTTACGCCATTTCTAAAGTTCGAGACCAACCGCCCGTTCGACATTTCCCTGCGAAAAGACAAGGAAAAGGATCAGGAGCTGTACTAAGAACAAGAACATTAAGAAAATGTTTATTAAAGACCGTTTTTTTTCCTTTTATGTTTTTAAATTCAACAGGAATGAAGTGGGAAAAGATCAGGAAAGAGATTTTGATTTGGGAAAGAAAACAAGGAAAACTTTATTATCATGATTTTATTTATTTTAGCACATTTTTATTATTTTTTGGGTTCGGACCCGACTCATAAGTAATTACTTCACCCGTGCTTCTAGGGATGAAAAATTCATTCTTTCGAAACATCAGGTAGCGTAATACTTTTTCAAGTATCGTCCATTGATCGGAAGCATATGTCGTTCTCCTTGGCAGTTCACTAGCTGGTAGGAGCCTCCTGAGTAGGCTGCCTCAACCACAAACGGTCCCTCCCAAGTGGGTTCAAATTTTCCTCCTATCTTGCGGTGTGCAAGAATAGGTCTTTTGAGAACGAGAACTAAGTCACCAACTTTAAAGGTTCTTGGGCGGACTCGGTCCGTCATGGGCTCGAACCATCTTAGCTCGGTATAGTTCTAAATTCGTCATGCACTGCGAGTCTTTTTCCTTCCAGTGCTTTCCAATTCTTCTAGTCATAATTTGGCATTCTCTTCTGTCGTGATCTTGTTTGCAACTCGCAATCCCGAGTGAAGGAAGCCGGACCTCCGAAGGTAACATCGCTTCGGACCCATACACCGCGAGCGTAAGGTGTAGCTTCGAGTAGGAGTTCGAAGGTTGTCCGGTAGGCCCATAAGGCTTCTAACAATTTCTCGTGCCAATTTCTCTTATTATCGTCCAAAGTCTTCTTTAAAATTTGAACGAGAGTTTTATTAAAAGCCTCGACTGAGCCGTTTGCTCTTGGGTAGTAAATTGTTGAATACCGCCGCCGATTCCGTGTCTCCCGACAAAATTGTTGATTTGCGTGCTTCGAATGCCGACCCATTATCCGAGATGATGCCGCGCGGCACTCCGAAACGGTAGACAACTTGGTTCTTGAAAAATTGTAGCACGTGATGTGCTTTCACTTCTCCGAGTGGAACCGCCTCCGCCCACTCGGAAAAGTAATCCGTAGCCGCAAGAATGAAGCGATGTCCTTTCGAAGATGGTGGTTCTATCGGACCCACTATATCCGTGCCCCAACATTTAAATGGCCACGACGCAATTGTCGGATGTAGCACATTTGGAGGTTGGTGTAGAACCACTCCGTGCACTCGGCACCGGTGACGGCTCTTGGCGATTTTCATGCAATCGGTCATCATCGAGGGCCGTAGTACTCTAGTCTTTTAATTTTCATTTTCATCTTTGGACCCGACCGGTGAGCGCCACGTAGTCCCGAGTGCACCTCTTTAATAATTTCAAGAGCCTCGGACCCGCTCGAGCATCTTAGCCACATTTGATCAAAAGACCTTCCGTATAATGTATTGTTTATTAATGCGTAGGACGGAGTTCTTTTCTTGATCCGATGGGCTAACGACCTATCGTCCGGTAGTTTTCCTGTTTGCGGTGTAGTCTATTAATGGCCGTCGCCAATCTTCCGTGTTTTCCGTCACCGTTGCAACCGATTCTTCTTCCTTTTCGATTTGTGTATTGTGTCTATGTCGAGCCGTGATAGGACCCGACGTCCGTGAACCGACACTTCCACTCGATTCATCTTGCAAACAGAAAATTCTTTGCGAGACGGGCTAACGCATCCGCTAAAGCGTTTTCTTTTCGGGAATTTTGTAGATTGTCACATTCGGAATCTGTTCCAACAACTGTATGGCATACTCGGAAGTATTGCTCGAGTCTTGGTTTTAAAATTCTGTATCGTCCGACGATCCGTTGAATGATTAACTCGCGAATCCCCGTAGATGTTGATGTCCGTTATACCCATTCGAATAGTTAATTCCAAGTCATGTTGTGAGGGCTTCGTATTTCGCTTCGTTATTTGTACACGGCTCGTCAAGTGATAGGAGTATCTTAACATCCCCCGCTCCGTGTTATAAAGATTAGTCCGATCCCCGCCTTACTGAGCACTATCACTTGCGATTCTTCGTCTTTGTGTGCTGAAGATGCTCCGTCGAAATATAATTCCCAACGTCGATCATCACGGTCTTCTAGGTTCATTATTTGTTCATCTGGCAAATCGTCATTGAGAGGAGATTCTGCCGGCAAAGGGTGTGCTGCGAGGAAGTCTGCTAAGACTTGTCCCTTTACGACACGAAGAGGCACGAAAGTCTGCTAAGACTTGTCCCTTTACGGCACGAAGAGGCACGAAAGTTATATCGAATTGCAATAATATCATTGACCATCTGGCAAGTCTGCCGGAAAGCGTTGGACGGGTCATCAAGTATTGCAATGGATTAAATTTCGAGATCGAGTCGACCTTATGAGAAAGCATGTAGTGCCCGAGCTTTGAGCGGCGAAGATCGTGGCTAAACAGAGTGCTTTTCAATTGCGGGATACCTTATTTCCGTCGGAAGTAAACGACGGCTTAGGTAGTAAAGAGCATTTTCTTTACCCTCATCATCGACCCAGCTAACAGGGCTCCGAGAGAGTCGTCTAAAGCCGCGGTATAAAGTATCGCGGTCTACCTAAGACTTGGGGCTACTAAGACAGGAGGTGTCATTAAATATTGCTTAATGTCTTCGAAGGCCTTCTCGGCATTTCTCTTCCCAAATAAATTTGGCGTCCTTTTTAACTAGTGCCGAGAAAGGCCGACACCTACCCGACAAGTTCGAGATAAAGCGTCGAAGATATGCCGACTTCCCTTGAAATGATCGTAGCCGCTTTAAGGTTTTGGGAGGCGGCATTTCTAAGATAGCTTTAATCTTTTCCGGTCGATTTCAATTCCACGATGTCGGACAACGAATCCTAAGAACTTCCGGAGGTGACGCCGAAGGCGCATTTTAAGGGATTCATCTTAAGGTTAAATTGTCTTAATCGTTCGAAAACAATTCTCAAATCATACGAGTGGTTTTCCTTTACTTTGCTTTCGATGACCACATCATCCACGTAGCATTCGACTTGATTGTGGATGAGATCATCAAAAATTCTTGTCATCGCTCTCTGGTAGGTTGCTCCTGCATTCTTCAGTCCGAATGGCATCACTGTGTAGCAATATACTCCGATCGGCGTTCTGAATGCTGTAAGTTTTTCATCTTCTGGAGCCATTTTTATCTGGTTGTATCCTAAAGATCCATCCATGAATGAGAATATTTCATGTGTTGAAGCAATGTCGATCATTAATTCTGGGATCGGTAGAGGGAATTCATCTTTTGGACATGCCTTGTTTAAATCTCTGAAATCCACACAAATTCCGATCCGACCATTCTTCTTCCCGATCGGTACCACATTGGCTAGCCAAGTCGGGTATTGTTCTTCACGGACAAATTTAGCGTCTATTAGTTTTTTAACTTCAGCTATGACTTGTTGTTCGATTTCTAGACGCATTATTCGGGACCTTGTCCGACCGGGACGTAGCGGGATCCACTCCTAGCTTATGAATCGCGATCTCCGGAGCTAAACCTGGCATCTCATCGTAGCTCCAAGCAAAATAGTCTTTAAATTCCATTAATAACTCAATTATTTCTTCGGAGTCTTCTTTATTGAGTAAGGAGCTAACAAAGGTAGGTCTAGGTTCTTCGCTAGTACCTAAGTTAACTTCCGTTAACTCATCTATTGTAGATTTGATCTCTTCTTCGAATTCGCGTGGAGCGTCTCCAATTTGTAAATCTTCGAGTTCTTCTGTAGTTTCCATGCAGTTTCCATTAGACTCGCAAGTGACAACCAAGCAAAATTCGCATCGTCGATCGATCCTACCGTGCCGAATCCGAGACCATGCTTTGAATCGGGTGGACGACCGGAGTTATTCCATAAATTTTCAAAATGTTGTGATCGACCTTTTGTCCATTGTCGAGGTAAGAAACCACGCCGAATTAAATTTTGAACACGTGGAGAGTACCACTCAAAAGGCAATTCCATTAATTCTGATGAAGTAGCATCTTCAAATTGTACATTAATTTCAGTTTTGGAGGAAGGAGCACCACGGTAGAATTTGATGGGCTTTGCACCGCCGCTACGTACCTCTTTGACCACCATACCCTCGACCTTATTAGAATGGATCGGGGTCATGGTCATAGTATGTACATAGTGGTTAATCTTCTCGTACATCGATTTATATTCTTCGTTTCTTTCATCTTCGAGAGGGATTCTGAATTGCGGCTTCTTCCGACTTATTGTCGCTGCTTCTTGTTTGATTTCTTTTTCTTCTTCATAACTATCTTCCCAATCAACATTGATGGCTGGTTTCCTCTCGTCCAACCGTCCTAACGTCTCGCCACGACCTCGTCCCCGGCCTCGACCTCGGATGCGAGTCGTGGAGAAACCTTCACCATCTCGCCGTAAGGGAGTGGTGAGTGACTCGTTGGACTAGAATTTCAGGTTCTTCGTCGTCCCAAATTTCCTTTGCTTCATTTGTTATGGTATCTCTAGAGAAGATTGTTTTCTTCGGAGGTGCATAATAAGCCGCATCTTCATGGATTCCAATTTCATGTACGGAGAACGGTTGTAAGTCACCTTTGATGCACTCGTTCCCCTCATCGTAGTATTTGATGCATTGATGTAGAGATGATGGTACCATCCGGTTTTCATGTATCCATGGTCGGCCCAAGTAGAGCGTTGAACGACGTTTCGAATCAATTATGTGAAATATCGCGGTTGTCTTTGCTAAGTCACCGGTCTTCATTAGACAGTGTTATTGAGCCGAGGGCTCTTTCTCCTTTCCGGTTGAATCCTCTTAATAACATTTTGTCCGCTTCGAGCTCGCGAGCATCAATTTCCAAGTATGCTAGCGTTCGAAGATTCATTATATTGATTGATGCTCCTGGATCCACCAATACTCCGGAGAGTGTAAACTTCCCAATTGTAACTCGAAATGTACAACGGTCGATTGTGGTCTCGCCGTCCCAAGTAGTAGGTCATTGTCCGTGAAGGTGACACCTCGTCGTTCCTTTAACGAGCAAACCTCATCTAAGGAATCTCTAGTCATTCGAGCTAAGCAAATCTCCGGATCAAGTAAGGCCCCGATCGTAGCTGCTCTCATCTCCTTTCGATAAGATGAGAGCGTCGTAGATGCTTCGCCTTGCTGGTAGTTTCCTAAGATGGGCTAGCACGTTGTAGTCCACTTTGTTTTCATGTGCCTCGTTTTCTTCTCGAATGGGTATTTCTTCTGCCGGGATTGGTTCTTCTTGAACAACCACCTGCTTTTCTTTGTCCTTTGGACCCATTCTCGGAGGTAGAACTCTTCCACTTCTTAAGTTGACTTCTGTGATTTCTTCTGAATTTAGTATTGAATTTGCTGGTGTCTCCTTCTGAATTGGAATGACAGTTTCTTCTGGATTAGCTTCGGAATCGGAAGGCTCTAACTCTATTGTGACTGGAGCTCCTCGAAACTCGCAAATAGATCCATTGCTTCGTTGAACTCTCGTAGCCTCCCCGGTGGATGTCTTCTTTGTCATTGTGATCGTCGAGATTGTGTATGATTCGAGAATTGTCATTTGTATCGGAATCGACGTCCGGATTAGGTCGATTGTCGCTAGTTACGTAATCGTTAGAAACGATCAAAACGTAGCCAACGCCATAACCCTCATCATTATAAGATCCCACCGGAGTGAGCAAATAAGCATACGGAGTCGGAGGTTCGAGGGATTTCTCCCCCAAATCGAAACAACTATCTTAGGATAAGCGACCCCTAGTCTAGCCTTAAGAGCCTCGGTCTTCTCTTCTTCGTCAATTTTCTTCTTTTCTTCAATTGTCTCTTGTTAAGGTTGTTCTTCTATCGCAAGTGATAAGTGCCGACTCGACGAGTTTCGAACTCTGAATTGAGGCTCTCACCGAAGTGGTTTGGATGCGATCTAAAATCTTCTTCGAAGACTTTGTCCAAGCGGTAGTCAATCCATCGTCTGTCGCATAGGGATCTATCGGAACAATGAAATCCGTCGAGATAACATTGACGGAACCTCCATTCTGGGGTTCCTTCATGTACTCCTTCGGGATCGTTATATTCCCTTTCCGAAGATTGTCGTTGAGCCAACTTTTGAAGGTAATACAATCTTCTATCTTGTGCCCAAGCATCCGGTGGTAAGGGCAAAAGTTGGGATCACCTTTCTTGTCGACTTCTTCGGTCTTTTAGGCTCCGGCGATTGGAAATCCGGAGTCTTTATCAAATCGCGGAACATTTTCGGCACCGCCTCATTCTTGAATGGATACTCCCTGCTCGAAGTTCCCTTAAAGTACGTTGCGGACGAGGCGGTTGTTCATACCGTCGAGATGACCGATAGCTGGGTCGGGGTTGCCGGTAATTCGTCGAGGTTGCGCGGCCGTTCGACGATATTTGTATCGGTTGCTTGCCTTTATCGATCGCTCGCGACGATCCCGGACTTCTTTTCAAAAGTTTTTACGGGCTTCGTTTGTCTGTTTTATCGGTGAAACTTAGTTGCTTTGCCTCCTCTTGCAAGCTTCCGGCCTTGCTTAACAACTTCTCGAAAGTCTTAATAGTAAATCCCTCGAGGAGAAGTGCTATCGGGCCATGGATGCTTTTTAGTAAAATGCCGATCGCATGTTGTTCTTGTAGCCGTGGCTCACACTTCATACTTAGATTCCTCCATCGAAGTATGTAGTCCACCAAGGTTTCGTTCGGCTTACGCTTCTCTACCACTAAATCACCTATAGTGATGTGGTGCCGAGCTCCGACAAATCGCTTGATGAAGAGGTTCTCTAATTCCGAAAATGTCTTCACCGAACCGTTTGGTAATTCCGCATACCAATCAAAGGCAATCCTCGACAAGCCGCTGACAAATTGTCGGAAGAGTAAAGCATCACTTCTGCCGGCATTGCAACAACTGGCACGAAAATGTGCAACATGCTGCCGAGGGTTTCCGGTTCCATCAAAGGTCTTGAACAGAGGTGGTACAAAGCCTTTCGGATATTGGACAGCGTCGAATTCTTCGGGTAAGGTCTACCCGTCCGAATGGATGTCCCGCTCTTTGATTGTGCCAAGGCTTCTCGCACTCGTCGTTCCACCATGTTCTTGATATCCTTTTCGGAATCACGCTTTGTGTTGTATCCTTCTTTAATTGATCATCCCCGTTGACGGATGTAATCTCCTTTCCTCCGTCTACAATGTGAATAACTTCCGGGGTGTTTCTCTTTGGGGTTGAACTCGACTCGGAGAGTGGCTAGGGCTACGGCCATCTCTTCCATCCTTTTTGCCATTTGGGCGATCGTATCATATTTCTCTTGAAGCCGCCTTCTCATTACTTCGGCTCCTCTCTTCTGCGCGGCCGCGGGAGCACCTTGTGAAGCCGATGAAGCTCGCGTTTCAACCATGTTAATTTCCGCATATTCATCATCCATGAACTCGACGAGTCAACTTCATCTCCGAATTTCTCTTCTCTTTCCCTTGCTAGTCGCCGAATATCGGTTCTTAGCTTTTCCATAGCATCTTCCAGGTGGTCTTTTCCGTACATCCTTGCGGTTGTCATGTGATAATTGTCGGGTTTCTTTCTCATGAGTCCCCTTTACTCGCGGTAGCACTTTCTTCGGATTCAAGTCTCCCGACGAGACTTTCCTTCTCCGAGTCGTTGTTTCGGTCTTAATTGGCGGTAGTGGGACGCCATACCATCCTTCTAGCGGTAGAAGGCCCAGGACCGGATGGTCCGTCGGCCGAATGCTCGGAAGGTGGTATCCTCCCGATCCGTAAACTCGAAACAACAACGAGTGGACTAGCCTTCATCTTCTTATTCGGCCCTTCCGCTGCGATAGCAGAGTTCTACTCGTGGCCCAAGACGGGATTTGGCCGGCACCCGCCCTATCCTTCTTAAAATCTCCGATACTGGGGCATTTTTCTTTCTTTGCTAACTTCTCAATCACAGTCTGTAGTCGGGCAAATGGTGTAATCCTTGGCCTTTTCTTTCTGTTGTCGCTATAGTATGCGGGCCGAGGTAATGTAGAGGCAATCCTGAGGACATTTTCTTCGTCAGCTGCGGCGGAAAGGGGATGGAATCTACTTCCTTCCAAAAGGGGTGTATATTCAGGCAATGGTATGTATTCAGGTAGTGGTGTGTACTCGGGAATTTCTTCTAAGAAAGCGACTTCAGCAGCTCTGGCCTTCCCGGCAATCTTCCTGCCTCTGTTTCTCCTCTGAGTCCGTGTTAGGGGTGGAACCCTTGAGCTGGACCCAATTTCAAAAACAGAAGGTCTTGCACGGAAATCTGTACCCTCCACGGTAACATGCTCGTTACAAATTTGAACTTCCTTCCCCTTCGGTTTGGCGGGAGCCGGGGTAGGTGCAGAGACGACTAGACCAGTGGGGGTAGAGATAACGGTCCTTCTATGGACGGCGGTACTCCTCTCAGCTGGAACCCTTTGCAGAGGAGGAAACTCTTGAGTTGACTTAAGGTTGAACTCGATCAAAGGTCTCTCAGTTTCAGATACTTTGTTTGTCAGCGCAAAAAGGGTAACGTCGGCGATCTTGACATTTGTGTTCGGAATCCTTGTCCAAACTCGGATGATCCCATTGTCGGGCGATTCATCCTTGTACACGGCGAAGTCCGAGTCATTGGTGAAGGAGAAAATCGGCTTTGGGGCTTCCATTTCGCGGGGTAGATTCTGATTGTCAGTCCCAAGTTATGCTTCTTCTCATCAGGACGAAAAGAAAGGAATCGAAAAGTGTCCGAACACATTCTTGTTCAGGTATTTATAAGAAGGAGTAATTTGTTAAAAGAGTCATTTATTAGAGAGTTTGTTTATTAGGAACGGATTGTTCAAAGGTGTAGAGAAGGTAAAGAATCTGATTCAGAGTTGGAAAGGAAAAGAAAGTCTTATGCAAGACTTCTCGACTCGAAGGACCACTCCTAAACTAACACCTATTGGGGGTCCACCCCACCTCAGAAATGAGGTAAAAGGATCTCGGAACCTCTCTGTTTAGGGGTGTCTAAACAGTGGCTCCTAAATCGAAGAGAATGTTGGCTATACTCGTTCAAGGTAGAAATGAACATAATATTCCAACGGAAAGAAGGGTAGTTTGATCGATTAGGGACATGAATACACTACCGATTTTTGAAAGCAGAACTATCTGATTAAAAATGGAGAGAGGAATTTTTCCCCAGCGGAGTCGCCAGAAATTGTACTGCTTATTTTTAGGTTGAGTGTTGTATTTTTTAAAAGTGGTCGCCTACAGAAGTTGTCGGCGAATTTTAAATTTAATTTAAATATATATATAATTTAGAAAGTAGTATTTGATTTTGAAAATAATTTTAAATTTGAAAATTTTAAGATATGAAATCAAACCGATCTCGCATCCCAAATAGTTTATATAAACGAGCATCGCATCACAAACCGTGTATCTATCTCGAAGAATAGACACATCGCCCGATGATGGGGCTCGATTAAATAAACTAGAAGATTTGTGACGTCCGTTTGGTCCGCGAACCAATTTTATAAGCCGACAAATTCCCTATTTAATATGAAAACATTAAACGGGGTTTATATTACACAGGTTCTTAAAATTCCCTATAAGGGCGAGCCCCATAGTTAATTACATCTTAAGTGACGGGAATCACCTAAGAAAACTCTCGATAATAATCGGTAGTTCCGCTCTCAAGAATTTCAATGTTTAAGTCTTCGAGGATTGAATTTTGGAATTTCGATAGGGAATGGATCAAATTTGGAACACTTTGTTTTAGGAGTCTAAAGGAAGAGAAGTAGGAGAAGCTGAGGATCCAAGAGGAATCTTGGTAACTTCCCGACTATCCTATTGTTTGGCTTAGATTTGAGAAAATCCTAATATTATCTTATATTTCAATCTTGCCAATTTTAGTTAATTAGGATTTATATTTGTATGATAAAATCATACAAATAGCCTTGAAGATATGAGGGTTTATGTCGTATCAGACAACTACCTCGGAAATCCTAAGACCGGTTAGGGCTTAATTTGCAATGCAAATGCCTAAAAGAAGGTTGAGGATTTATGTTGCACTAGGCAAACTACCTCGAAGTCCTATGGCTTGGTTATTTAGTTCTAAGGAAAGTTTCTGTGAAGTAGACTCGAGTTTTCGTCGATGAAGATGGCCGTCTTGCCCACCATGCTCCGAGCTCCTTGTTGTTGCAAAGGTTTAGTTTTAGAAGTCATAAATCGGGAGATGAGAGAAGTGTTACGGTTTAGAGAAAATCTTAAAATCCGAGTGTTTTTAATATTTTAATTAAACAAATCTTAAAGTTGATTATAACAACACCGGTTAAGATCCCACGGTTCCATCCTTCCGGCATCGTTATTTTTATCGGATTCACTTAGTCCAGATGAATTTGCTAAACTCAACTGAATGAGTTCCACACTTTCATTTAGACCATGGGAAATCCTGTTAGCAACACGTAGGTTACATCATCCGAGGTATTCCCGATCATCCAACAAGACGTTTTAATTTAGTTGTAGTTGTAGTTTTGTTGTTCGTTTGTGATTAAATTTTGAGTTGTTTTATATTTTGAAATGTTGTGGCGGTGAATTTTATCTTGTAATGACTTTTAATTTAGTTTTGGTTTCGGTTTTAGGGACTATCCTAAAGGTGTGGGTTTTCATGCAACGATTGTTTATCATGCAAGAAAAGTAAGTGCGATGCGATTAAATAAATTGCAATAAGGTAAATTGCAATAAAATAAAAGCGTACTGGAGGGTCTTCCCGTCATCCCAAGCTGCACTTAAAACACAATTAGAATATTTAAGCATTTAAAGCATATTCCTAGGTAAAGCTAAGGGAAGGGTTATGGTTTTCTACCAAGTTCCTAATCCTATAGCTAGTCATCTCCTATGACGTCTAGGTTCTTGTATTTTGGTTTGAGGACGATTTTCTTCATCAAGGAACAACTAAGTTCAATTGTTCTTATAAATATCCTATTATATCGAGGAAGTGCTTAAGACGAATCTTAAACATCTTTTCAATATTTCTAGGATTGTTTTAAGTCCAAGAGAATTTAATTATACAAATGAATTAATCGTCCGAGAATTCAAGTTTTGTTATCTTGCTCAGTGAACTAGGACATTTGAATATCCTATAAGTGAGGTAACACTTCACTTAATACTCCATTTAAGAGTTGTGACAACAAAAGCTTTCGAGGCAAATTGATGTTCGAAATGATTTATGATTTAACTTAATTTCAGTTAACGGATTTAAGTTTGGAATAGTGTTCAAGTTGTTTTAGATTTATTTTTGAATTCTTTATGTCTTAGGTGATGTTATTTTTAATTCAATTTAATTTAATTTAATTTAACTTAACTTAATTTAATTTAATGTAGTTTAATTTAATTTAATTTAATTTAAGTTAATTTAATATAATATGATTTAGCTTAATTTAATTTAATTTGATTTAATTTAATTTGATTTAATTTAATTTAATTTAATTTAATTTGATTTAATTTGATTTAATTTAATATGTTTTAATTTAATTTTATTTAATTTTATTTAATTTAAATTTCAATTTAATTTTATTTTTAATTTTATTTTATTTTTTATACTTTAAGGATGATTTAATTTTAATTGTTAAAGTATTAATTTAATTGAAATTTTAAAAGGATTTAATTTAAATAATTTAACTTTAATTTAATTTAATGATTAAGTCTTTTAGCATTTTAAATTTTAAATTTGGATTATCATTTTAAATAGGAATTAAATATTATTGAGATGATTAATTTAGGGATTCTTAAATTAAAGAACAAATCTCTTCCTAATAATATCCCTATTTTAATAATTCCAATTTTCCATTATTCTTCCAAATTTAATTAATTATTTAATTAAGGTTTATTTTTAATTATTTTTGAATTGTTTAATAGGTTTCTACCTTTAATTATTTAAATTTCAATCATCCAAATCAGATTAAGATCAAATATTTTAGATTAAGATCAAATATTTTACTCTTACATTTTATTAAGCCTAAAGTTTTAATTAAGGGTTAAAATTTTAATTACCATTTTGCCCTTCAAGCTTAATAATTTCATAACTCACTAAATTGAGCTCAAATGAATTTGAATTTTTTATGTGACTTCACTCATATGTCAATAATGGCATTAGAGGAGACAATGTGATTTTTCTGTATTTAATTTATTTATGTAATTATTTTTGGTGGAAAATAAGGATTTCCAAGGAAAATTTAATAATATGACAAAGGAAAAGTTTCTGTCCTTAAGAAAATTATGGGACATTCCTAATGACCAGAGGACCACTTGGACCAATTTTGGTGATTTTCTGAATTATATTCTTTTTATTATAATTATTTTGAATTTTGGAGTATTAATTAATTTAAAAATAAAATAAAGGTTGAAAAATGAATTTCATATTTTTTAAAAATCTCTCTGATATCAAGGAAATCAGAGAACCAATTTTCACAATTTTCTGATTTTTCTCTGATTTATTATAATTATTTTAGTGGAAATGCTAGAAAATACATTTTTTTTTATAAAATTACCCTAGGGCTTTAAAATTTAATATCTCATCATATAGACTTAAGAAAAATATGGGGTTTGTTCCTAAGTGATTAAAATTCAAAATGTGACATTTTGGTGAATTTTATTATTTTTGTGATTTTTATTATTTTTTAATTATTAAAAATATTAAAATAATGCAAAAAATCAACTTTTTAGAAAATTGAAATTTTAATTTTCTTAAATTCCCCTGATATCAGAGAGACTCCAAAATCAATTTGGTGAATTTTTGAAAAGCATTTTGAAAGTTATGAATTTTTAAAGTTTAAATTGGCTAAATGGCTTAATCAACCCATTTGATAGGGCTAACCAAACCCAATTGACTTCAAACTTTTATGGTGGGTTCCTCTAATCCTAAAGGTCAGTGGAGAATTGATTTCAAGTCAATTTGATGCATGATTAGCTCTAATTAATTAAGGACCTATTTTGGGTGTTTAAGCTAATTAGGGTTATTCCAAGTGGATTAATTCAAAATCTATTTTTCCTAGGGTCCTCTGGTCATAAGAAACATCACCAAATTTTCCTAGAATTTATTTCACAACATGCTAATTATTGGATTTAAAATACTCATAACGATAACATGAATTTGAAAAATCGATAACTTCTCGTAGGGATGACCTCGACTTTGGAAAATTCGGGGAATGTTCCCAAATTCGGAGGCTTCAAAGCCACTATGGTCTCATGCCATGGTGAATTTCCTATATGCATGGAGAATTAAAACAATGCGAGAGGGTAAATAAATCATTAAAAATAAAATACTTGATGAAATTAAATGATTTCTTTTCCACATTATTCTCCTCATTCACTTAGCGAGAGGGTATTTTTATTTTATTTTTTGACTTTCCTACACAAAGTTATGCATTTTTGAAGTTTAGGGAATTAAAAAAATAGGAAAATAACCTAATTTCCTACTTATCCACGCGGCGCCTCGTCATCCTCGGCATCTCCGAACGACCGCGCGGCGTCTCCCGATTCGGCACCGCCATCCGACTCGGCGCTCCGGGGCCCCGCGGGTCACGTACCAACGCGGCTGTCCGACTCGATCCGGACCGTCCACTCGATACACGCTCGATCCAGACGGCTCGTGGTCATCGTCTACGGCCGGTGTGCACCCGTGACCGTCGACCTTCTAGCCCTAATTTCTCGCTCGATTCTCGACGGATTTTCGTGTTCTTATGCTCTATGGATTCGTCTTGAGGAGACGAAAACATCCATACTGATAAACATGTATTTAAATTGACTCGAATTAAATGGAGAATCTCCGTAAGCTCGGGAAGAAGAGTGAGTCCATACCTTTGCTCGGAGAAGTGAAGCTTCGATCCGAGAGTTGTGTCACCTTCGATTGGGTCCGAGCAAGCTCCGGATGAAGTCCCTTGGCACAGTGAATTGCCTAGCTATGAAAGTGACCACGGCCCGCTCACAAAGCTTGAGTCCGGAACAACCGGGTGGCTTCGGAGATGGGGCTTTCGGTGGGAAACTTCTCCTCGTGGTACGGTGAAGGTGTAGGACCGATCGATTTGAAGATTGATCCATTGTGAAGAAGTGTCCTGGTTTTTGTCTTTGAAGTTTGAACTCGAAATTGAGCTCGATCTGGAGGGAATTGGGGGCTGGAATCCGGTGGGAATCAAGTGCTCTATGTGTGGAGAGTGATGCGGAATGATTTTGGCGAGTTTCCTTAAGGTTTGGTTCGGCACCTCTCATGGCCGAGAGGGGGTGGTGTTTAAATAGGAGAGGGTGGAGGGCCTCCCGGGGGGAGTTAGGGCTTGGGATCGGCTGCTCTTGGCAAGAGAAGAACAACTACGATGGCCGCTGGGGATGGGGCGGCTCGGCAGGTGAGAATTCCAAGTTTGGGCTCACATGTGAGCTCTCGGTCCGGTGGTTTCCGGCGGCCGTGGTGGGTGGCCGGCCGAGGTCGAGTCACCCTCGAGGTCGGGGAGGTCGGGGCTTGGGCTTAGTGCGATCGATTGGCCATGGACATGTGTAAAGGAGTTGAATTGAAATGGAATGGGGGAAGGCTATTCTTGGCTAGGTTTGGTCAACCCATTTGTTTGGGCTGGGTTCACCACCCCATGGCTGGCCTTGGGCTGAGAAAATCGATTAGGCTAAGTTGGTCAAAAGGTGGTGATGTCCTTATCCAAGAATATTTGGATTAAATCTTGGTTAAGGGGTATCATGGGTGAGGTTAAGGACTTTTAGGAATTAAGGAAAGCTCCCCTCCTTTTACCCAATGTGGTATGGTCACATGTCAAACAATTCACATGGCTTGCATGTGGCTTAAGAGTGGCTTCATGGCTCACCTTCGGCTTGGGGAAAAGCCAAGTCAATTTCATGGAAATGGGTTTAAGAAAATTTTGGCATTTTGATGTGAATTTGTATGGGACTTAATTTGGAATGGCTTCATGATGAGTTTTGAAACTTAGGGATTGATTTAATTGAAAATATGGTGTAGAGCAACTGTCATATGGGTTTTGGATTGATTTTGGCCCTTTGGATTTTGGTGGAGATGGGCTTTAGGAAGGTTTCATGTAAGTGGGCTTTTAAGTTTCAAAATGGGCTTTTGGGTGGAGATTATTTTGCAAAGGGCCATGCCAAATAAATGTTGGGTTTGATTTAAGAGTGTATCATGAGTGATTTAAAGCAAATTTGGGGTGGTTTGGGTTTGAATTGGGTTGGATTTGGGTTTCTTTGGTAAAGGGGCTAAGGTGGGTCAAAATGGGCTACCATGAGCTAAGGTTGGGCTAAAGTTGAAATTGATGTAAAATTAATGTTGAAAATGGCTTATGGGGCTGTTTTAAAGAGTTTTCAACTTTGATTGGGTCTTGATTTTGGGGTTTGGGCCTATATGGGCTAGATTTAGGTGTAGGCCCATTTAAGGGATTTTGGCTTTGAGTTTAATTTGAGTGAGGTTTGAGTCCAAATCTTGGGAAAATCATGTTAGCATTTTGTTTGTGGAGATGTTAGGGAAGGTTTAGAAAAGGTTTGGGGTCAATTGGAGTTGAATTGGGTTAGTTTGGGCTAAGTTTGGGTCATGGGTCCAAATTGGGCTTTAAGGTCCAAAGTGAAATTGGATTCAAATGTCAATCAAATTGGGCTTGGATTTGGTCTAGATTGGTGTTGGGGATGTTGAATTGAAGTTTAGAATTGAATTGGACCAGAATTTGGGTCAATTGGGTAGGTTTGGTTTGACATTGGGTTCACTTTGGGTTAAAATGGGTCAAATTGGGGATTTTGACAAAAGTGGGGTAAATTGACAAAATTGGCCCATGGTGTAGTTAAACAAAATAAAATTGGGAATATTTGGGATTTTCTGGAATTTTCTGGGAATTTTCTGAATTTTTGGATTTTTTGGCTAAGAGGGGTATTTTGGGTATTTGGAGGGTATTGGGAGGTATTTTTGGAATTTTTGGTATTTTTGGGTATGGATGATCAATTTGAGTAATGTGGGAATGTTTGGGATTGATTTTGAGGAATTTTGGGTAATTTATGTGATTTTGCAAATTTTGGGTGGTTTCAAGGGTTTTGGGTAGGCTAAGCGGGTGTAGGGTCCCAGGGGTCAAAAATTGAAAATTTGGAAAATTGAAGCTTGGGTGAATGTAAGTGGAATGAAATCATTTTGGTTGAGCCATGAAGCCATATCAAGCCCACATGAGCCATGAAGGGACTCATTTGAGGCATCCACTATGTTGTTCCTAACCCTCTTAGCCAAGGGCTTAGGGGTTAAGGACCATCCATGTGAATCACCTTTATGGGTCAGGAGATCAAGTTGGGTATGGGTGTGGTTTTAGGAGGTGTGTGAAAGTGTAGTGTAGTGTATGTGTAAGTCAGCCCTTCACTGGACCGGGCCACCTGAGGGCGATCCTAAGGCCAAAGAGTCCCATAGGAACTCATCCTTTAAACTTCCACATTTGATTTCAACCCTCTAGGTGATTAGGGGTCTACAATCAAGTTTGTGGAGTTTGCAGGGAGTTAAGAAGTGGTTTGAATTTCTAAGTGGTGGGTCCCAATTCTAATCCTCTAGGATAGTCAAAGGAAAAGCCTAAGGCTAGATCCTAAGTACTAAAGAGAAGAAGAGAAGACCTCATCAAAAATGAGGTCAACAGTAGTATGAGTGTCTTTCCAATCTATCTAATATCTAGTTGAGAAAGTTCATGGGAAAATGATCTCTCCTAGTGGTTTCCTTTAATTTTCTATAGTCTAGTATATTCTCCTTCTTGTGACACCCTAGTGGGTATATTTTCTTTTTGGTCATTCTCAGATTACAACCATACATTCTTTCTTAGAAACAAAATGTATAGGGCTAACCCATACACTATCTAAAATAGGATAGATGATTTCTACATGTAGCCATTTTAATATCTCATTATTTACAACTTATTTCATAATATGGTATAGCCTCCTTGGGAGATCTGCGTTGAGTTGGTGGTTTCCTTCAATCAAATTCCATGCATACAAACTGAAGGGCTTACACCATTTAAATTAGCTATAATCCTTCCCAAAGCTTTCCTAAAATTCCTCAGTACTCTCATCAACTTCGCCTCTTGTACAACAGTTAATTTAGAGAAAATAATAATTGGCAAGATAGAATATTATTCCAACATGTATATTTAAGGTGTTTAGGGAGAACCTTAAGGTCAAATTCAAGTGCCTCAGATATGGATGATACAAAATATTGAGCGGTATTTGAGGGGTCTAAAAGTTCAAGCATATCCCTAATCATTCTAAGAATTGCATCTAATAGTAGAACATATTTTCCCTTAAGGACTTTACTATCCTTATCAATTAATCCATGCTATATTGATCAACCCCAAAGTATCCTAAAACTGAATTCTAATCAGCCCATCCACCAAGTCTAAACAATAACACAAATCATCATTAAATGTCAAATCTTAATCATTAAACCTCATGGTCAATTACCCTTTTTAAGCATCATTCATCGCTCTTTGTGTGACTAGTAACAGTCTACCTAAGTTTACGAGAATCTTTTTATCTTCATCCATACCTATAACTATAAAGTTTTTAGTAAAGAAAAATTTATCCACTTTAACTAAGACATCCTCTATAGTCACTTACGGATAAGTTAGGGATCGGTCAGCAAGTTGAAGGATTATAGTGGTAGACTGGACTTCTCATAGTCCTAATCTCCTAAAAAATAGTAAGGGCATAAGGTTTATACTAGCTCCTAAATCACATAAGACTTTATTAAAAATTTTTTCTTTTACAACACAGGGGATGGTAAATATATATGGATCCATAAGTTTTTGAGAGGACTTCTATTGAAATATAACACTGTACTCCTCGTTCAGACCTACGATATCAAAATCACATAGCTTCATTTTCTTGTTGAGAATGTCTTTCATGAGTTTGACATAAATAGGCATTTTCTCTACGGTTTTAGTGAAAGGAATTTTAATTGTATCTTTATAAACACTTTCAAAAATCTTGAAAATTTTTATCAAGCCTGTAATTTTGAAGTCTCTGGGAAAATAGTGGAGGTGATCTTTCTAATGTCTTCCTAAAAAATGAGTCTGATTTCCTACGTTTTAGGTAGGTTTGTATATAAGCCTTTTGGGATCAAGATTAAGTTCTTCTAGACCAGGCTCCTTCATATTCACTTATTCTAACTCTTTCCTACTTCTTAGTTTAATGGCTTTTACGTGCTCATTTTCCTTATTTTAGGATTCACTTCAGTTACTAAGTAGGGTTCCTTGGGGTCTGTTGCTCTTTGAGTTCACTATCTGTCCTAACTAATTTTTAATGTTTCTTATTATTGAAGCTTGACTCTGTAGTTGATTTCCCATTTCGTCATAATATCTTCCAAAGTCAAAATTTTTCTTTAAACTATGTATTTAAAGTGAATCTATGTGGGTAAGTCAGTATAGGGATACCACTACCTTAATTACTCGAACATTCATGGATGATTGCATAGCTATCCCTGGCTTACTGTCGATGCTGCAGGTATTGTCATTATCGTTGTTGTCGTCTTAGAGTCGCCAGTTTGTCTACCATCGTATAGTACTTTCTCTCCAAATAACTCTCTCTCCTTGACCGTGTTGATGATTTGAAGAGAGAAGATATTAGAGAGCTAAGGCATACAATAACAAGGACAAGCAAATATAACACTTGGTGAAGCTTTTGTGAGGTGGGCTTTGTGTAGATAGCTCCAAAGAGTATGGCTGAGGTAAAATTGGCTTAAGACACATTTGAGGCACACTCGCGAAGAAGATCTTACAAAGGCTAAACCATGACTAGAGATTTAGGTTGTTGTACCTGTTTTAGGGTTCTCTTCTTCCTATAAGGGACTATAGTTAATTACATCTCAAGCATCAAGAGATATTTAAGAGAACTCTGGATTAAGGTTGCAACTCATTCTCTGAAAAGTTTAAATGTTTTTATTTTCAAGAAAACAACTTCAAAGTCCTATCCTAAGGGTAGCAGATGCATGATGGCTCGGAAGAATCCTGCAAAAATCCTGAACTATCCAATGATTTTGTCTTATTGTCAATGATTTAGTTGAGGATCATCCTTTGCATCATATTTTGGATGATCGTCCCTGCAAAACAGTTAGCTCGCCATTATAACATACAAAATAAATCTAGGGTGACGTCCACCTTTTGTTTTTATTAGCCTTGCAAAATAAAGTTAGCATAAAATATAGGAATTTAGATTTGCATATAAATTTTCTTATTTCATCAATGTGATGGTATTTTCATCGGTTCTTCATTGACCTTACAAAATGACTACTTGTTAGGTTAAAATAAGTTGAGCAACATAATAACTCGTGCTGGCTATGATTTCACTCAACTTGTGAATGTAACACTCACCTTACGAGGAGGGAGACCACAATCTAAGGAGAGTGCAAATAGATAGGGAGGTAAGTTTTGAAGAGCGTAGAAATTGATGTTTCTAGAGTGACAAACTATATTCTTTTATTAGTTCGGTCTTGAGTTTGGATCTAAGGGCCCATAGTAGGTCCTATAGAGAGGTCACAGTGGGTAATCTGGAAATGAGAGGCCAGAATCTACTCAGCACTAATACATAAGCTGGAATAAACTTTAGATTAGCTAATTTCTTGACTAGCGCGAGAAGGGGTAAAGAATAGGTTTGCTCCGATTTGTCACTTACAACATTATATTTTAAGCATTTCATTCCTTCACATTATCTAGTTTATTGCACGAGAAATGTAGTCTTTAACATTTCAATATTCTCCAAACAATTTTATCCAGATAAGTTATCTTTATATTTAAGAATTTCATTTAGGAATAGTTATTAGAAAGACCACTTTAATCGATATTCCAGACTAAGTCCTGATAGTACTAGACTAGAACTAGCCTAAGGGATTTATTACATCGCTTCTCTGTGGGATTGATACTCTGGGTATTAAAAGAAAATCATATATTACTTGATACATATACATTCGTAGTACCCATAGTGTGTAAACTATTTTCAAAATTTTATAACATTTTGATTTTGCACACTAACCGCAAAATATTTATTGGGTCAGGTTTGTGGCTATCTTTTGGAAGCTAAATTATTGCGTAATTGCGAGTCGGGTCAGAGGCTCAATCCTGAAGGCCAAAAATGTTCCCATAATGATAAAAACATGTTTAAATACTTAAGTATTGCATTAGATTTCCAAAACTGACATGAAAACTCTCCAATTCCGTCAAACTATAAAATTTGAGTGTTTAGGCGAGTTGGTGGCTCGGGTGGGCTTGTGTGCACGTGTGGGAGTGTATGTGTGAGTGCGGGTGTGCAAACATGAGCGCACAGGTGTGCGCGTGTTGTGTTGTGGGCATGCAAGCACATGCAAGCAAATAGGGTGCATGGGTGGGATTGCGGATTTGCGGCGGTGTGCTTAGGTTGGTGCGGTGATTTGCAGCACGCAGACGATAATAGAAGCATGCTATGAGCGGAAATATGAGGAGGCGTGGATATACATATGTGGGTGTGTGCATACCAATGAAAGTGGTTTGCATGCAGGTGCGCAGTTGTAGAGTTGCTCGTAGGCATTGAAGTGTGCAGAGCGATTGCTTGCATGCACACATCATGGTTGCGAGTAGGGCACATGTGCTTATGCGGGTGCACGCGCGAGAGGGGAAATGCTTGTTGAGCATCTGAAATCCTGATTTTTCACCTTTTTTTGCTCCCAATGTGCCTCTTGTCCTTTTTCAAGTGGCATAAACTCTGTGTCATGCACATGTCAACAAAAATATATTTCTCAAGCATAATATCATGATAAATAAAGATGATAATATTGTGTTTAATGTAATGAAATCACACAAAACCTCGTATTAGAAACCCTGCATCTCATCTGGAATATGTAGAGATGCTCCATAATGAGACAATTCTCCACATTCCTCGTGATATATTTTTTCACCAACATTCTTTACAATTTTCTTGTAGAAATCTCCGTCATCACCCAATATTTGTTCTCATGAGATAAATAATTTTGGATCAAACTAGACATCTGGTTCATCTTCAACCAATCACTTATTGATATCTCTTCATGAAGTTTATCATTATCAAGAATTGTCTTCATATTCAAAAAGCACAACAGATCCATCACATGCATTGCCACATGCCAAAATTTCCTTTGCCATCAAATCTTATCACATCAATTTTGATTGAATATGTAAACACCTGATAAATCGATGTTTTTTCACCATCGCGATGGATATTGAAGTATCTGACAACATGTTATTATCCATAACTCCACCAAATCCCATACCCTAACTTACCTTGATCTCTTTGCCTTATATCCATGACTTTGTTGGAAACAAACTTGCTTATTTCTGGAATCTCACTAACCCGACTCTAACACCAAATTATAGTGCAAAATATTTGTTAAACAAATTCACATAAGAAACAAACCGTCAAACATAGTGTGATTTACGTGGTTTGGTGAAAATCTGCTTATGTCTAGGTGGAGGGGTGATCCAACTAAAAATTATTTATTTTTAGTGTAGATTTTATGCTCACTTTATACACATTTTTTATGATATACACTTTAAATGAATGTATTTTGCATATTTTTGTCTTCAAGTATAAAAATATATGATTTTAGAGGAATGAGGCAAAAACAATGCAATTTGGAGCCAAAATGAGCAAAGAAGAAAATTCTGACCTAGTACATATCAATATATTTTTCTATGCTTAATCTATTTTACATTTCTCACATGTTTTTGAATAAAATTATACTTTTGAGAAAAGGTTGTTTTTATGTCTATATTGTATGTGAAGATGTTAGGAACACAACACAACTGAAATGGGGCGAAACTGAGTTGAAACGGAGCAAAACAGTGGAGCTGCTTATAGGGTGGCGCCTAGGCGCCAGTGACGACGAGAAAACGGCGCCTAGGCGCTAGAACCCGTCTAGGGATGATTATGGACGGTTATGGATGACTTTGGACGGTTATTTTGACGGTGTTAAGTAGTTTTCAAACCTTCTAGAAAACTGAAAGTTACTCCTAATATATAGGACATGTGATACAATACATCTGGACACATTGGAACGGTTTTAGTCGCGAAGAGGTGCAACCCAAAGTGAAGGGGTGCGAAGACTTGGTCACTGGAGTCTGGCGCCTAGGCGCCAGATACCGGTGCCTAGGCACCACAGTTGGTTTCTAGAAGATTCGTTGAATCTGGACTGAATTTTGAAGAGGTGTCTGAAGCAACCCTTGGTCATTTTCGAAAATCTATAAATAGGGACCAATTCTACATCAAGGGGGCGCTCTCTCTCTCTCTCTCTCTCTCTCTCTCTTCTCCTTTAGTCATTTTAGAGTCATGAAGATGTAGATTTTTACATCTTATGGAGAGATTGGTGAGGGATTTTGAGATATTTATGTAAGGGATGTACGAGCGGCACATAGATTGGTGGGAGACTTTGGCGGAGAGATATTCTTCTTTCTTTAAGAGGGAAAAAAGCTAAGTATTGTGTTCTTCATTCTCTTGTAATTGTTGTAAACACTTTATAGTGGATTTTCTTTGTTTTAAACCGAGTTTTCTGTCGTGATTTATCCATGCTTCGTAAGTGATTTTCTTTACTATTTCTTTTAATATGAAGTAGTGGCATGTGTAGGAAAATCATTTTTATGATAGAATTATCTATTAAATGCTTCTAGGTGACAGATAGTTGTATAAAATAGAATACTAATGAAATAAGTTCCTTGTTGATACTTAAATTATTACATAATTCTATCAACCTTTTTACTTCTTATACCATTATTTTCATTTATTTTTATTTTGTAATGAAATAGATGCATGTTTAGGAATTAAGATTTGCTTAGATAATTTTTTATTAAATTATGGTGATGATATTCATACCGGATCTTCATTTACTTTACAAGTTGATCACTTGTATTGTTAAAACCAGTTGAAGAATTCTGAGACCTATCCGGAGATGAGTTCTTAACTAGTAGATATCACATGAATCATTGGGTAATCGAAGATTTTATGCGGGTTATTCAAGGTGAAGTGCAAATAAATAGGAATATATTATTTATCGGGCATAGAATTAATTAGTTTTTAGAGTGACAGACTAAATTTTAATAATTTGGTCTATATAAAGGGAACGAGTCACTAGTAGGGCCGACCATAGCCACCCTTTGACATCTAGAAGTGTGAGCCTAGATTAACTCATTCTACTAATAATACATCCTGAACCGATCTATAGATTAGCCAATGTTCTTTATACTATCTAGCGAAGGTAAAGAATAAGATTGCTTCTATTTGACACTATTACATAAAATTCTAAGCATCTATTTCCTACACATTATCTATGTAATTGCAAGAGAAATGTAATTTTTAATATCTCGAAATTCTCCAAACCAATTTATCCATAAGTTATCTTTTTATTTAAGAACTTATTTAGGATTAGTTATTAGAAAACTCATTTTAATCGACATTCCAAATTTAGGCCTTATAGAAATAGACTGAAATTAGCCTAAAGAATTTCTTACCTCACTTCTCTGTGGGATCGATACCGGAGTTATAAAAGAAAACCATATATTACTTGAAACGATACGTATACTTACATAGTACCCCTAGTGTGTAAAATATTTTCTAAAATTTTACGACATTTTAATTTTATACACTAGCCGCTATTTATAAATTGGGTCAAGATTTTGACCATCTTTTGGAAGCAAAAATTACTGCATTATTGCGGGTCGGGTCAAGGGGTTATTCCACTTTCAACAGGTGGGGAGAGAAAAAAAATGACTGCAATTAATATTACAACTCCACACACAAAAATCAGCCATAACTCTTCTATTAACTAGAAATGATTAGTGCATAATAGGAATATTTCAAATATATAAGAAATCTTGTAATTTGATATCTTCTAATTATACTGCTTATTATAAATCTTCTTAATATACATACTTGCTAATACAAAAATATTAGATTTAATAATTTCTATGACAGTACCAAACGTCCATCATGTTGAAATTATGTTAAATATTAATTCAATTTAAATACGGCTTTTTATAACAACCTCTGATGCCAGTTGAAGGTGGTTTGCAATATCGTAAAAATAATAAACAGATTTATTTTTACAAAGATTTGTATACATACACACTCAATTATTATGTATTTACATTTCTAGCACCAAAACTTCATTGTTTAGATATATGTCATCTAAAAATGTGTATTTCCACTTTTTAAATATAAACATAATGGTATTTTGATGTGATGTGAAAGATTTGGGTGGTACAAATGTAAAAATGAAAGTTTTAGTTTTAGATATGTAAATACATTGGAATTGGGTGGTATTATGTAAATGCCGAAGTTGAAAATAATTATCCAATTCATATTTTAAGGGACTCATCAACAACAACAACAACAACAACAACAAAGCTTTAATCCCTCTAAGGTGGGTCGGTTACATGAATTCTTTTTCTCGATTGCATCCTATTTAGTGTCATATTTTCGTTTAATTATAATAAATTATGATCATTTTTTATACAATAAGCTCAGTCTTCGTAGGTCTACCTGCCTTTCTTAACATAAGTCTAATCTAAGATATCTACTCTCCTAATTGGATCGTTAGATGATTGATGTTTAATGTGACCAAACCATCTAAGGCGACTCTATCTAATTTTGTCTGTCACTGAAGCTACACCAATCCTATCATAAGTGACTCAAAATAGAAAAAATAAAATTAATTTTTGAATAGATATATAAATTCATCATACCTTAAAAAAATATATTGCTCATCTTAAAGAAAATTTAACACAATCAATTGAATTATTTAAACGAAGATAATATCTAATTATAAATCAAAATATTCTAAAAAACTTATCAAAATATATTGACTTCGCCTCCTCAAGTCCATAAATCCTTAAACATTCATCACTCCAATTTTCTTATAAATAAGATGAATTTACAGAATTTATTTTGCTTTTTCTTCCATTTGTATATTATTATTTTTTTAAAAATTATTTTAATTTCATTTATTATTGTTTTATTTTTTTCTTTCATTGTAATCTGTCACATCAGCCAGAGAATACAAATGAAAGGAAAAAAGAAAAAGAAAATTTCGGAAGAACATTTCACGGGGCCATGAAGGGGTTCTCTAAAGGTACAATTATTTTAGCAGGCAGATTGGGTCTCACCGTAACTGTTGTCTTTATACAAAAGAAGATTTATATACAAACCACTTAATTCTTACGTATTTATGTATTTTAGATTTAATATTCATTTATTTGTATTTCATTTTATATAAGTTAAAATAGTGATATGTTATGATATGAGACAAATATCATCTTATCTATACATAAAAAATATGTATTTCACTTTTTAAAAATTAATATAATGATATCTTTCAATGTGATATAAAAAATTGATTTTGGTGGTATAAATGTGAAAAGTTAAGTTTAGTTATTACACATATAAATACATAAGAAGTGGGTGGTATGTATGTAAATGCCCGTTAATAAATTTAAAAGAATATTCAACTAAATTTTTATTTATATAAATCATCAAATCCTATATTGACCAAGATTTGAAGGCCATGTGAACCCAAAAATACTCAATTTTTTTATATGATATCTTTGGATTAGTGAAAATTTGATGTTTTTTCAGGAATTATATTAAATATTTTAAGTTGCAAAAAATCGCTTCGTAAATTATTAAATTGTAGACTGTTTTGCTGCCAGAGAAAGGATGGTTAATATTACGTATCAAGAAAAGTCTTGAATAGATCATCTTTTTCTAAACTTATTGATGCATAAGTTTTAATGCATTTGCATGTCCATAATTTAAATTTTAATTTTTACATATATACCGTTCTACCGTTGCATAAAAAGATGTATTTCACTTTTTAAAAATCAAAATTGTAATAATTTTTATGTGATGTGAAAGATTTGAGTGGTATAAATATAAAATAGTGATGTTGTAGATTGTATTTACATGCCGCTTTATTATTGCATGAAAATATTGAAAGATTTGATGCTATTGAATGAACAGGAGGAAGTGGACTTGGGGGCCGTGAAATGCTCCTGTGTGATAGGAACTAGACACATGAATTTATATCTACTTTTGCACAAACGTTCACGTGTCTATGTTGGCGTACATGCGCACGAGTGCCCACATACTATTACAGAGCAAAAAAATTGAATTTTTGATTCTTTGGCACGAAATTTCAAAATTTAGCCTATATATAGGATCATAGGCATGTGGAGAAAGCTAATCTCTTCTCTAGAGGTCAGGGACCATTTTAGGTTGTCATTGTACAGCGACATTGGAGTTCCTTTAAGTTGTGGTTGCCTCAGATTTTGGGCTATTGTTGCCTCACTTTCTAGGCTGTTGTTGCCTCACATTATGGGCCCTTGTTGCCCAACCATTTGGGCTATTGCTGCCTAAATATGTTGGAGTTCCATTTAGGTTGTTATTGCCTCACCTTCTGTGTTGTTGTTGCCCAACGACGTTACAGTTTTTCTTAAAATGTTGTTGCCCAAGGACATTGGAGTTGCTTTTAGGCAGTTGTCATATCACCTTCTGGGTTGATGTTTCTTAGCAACATTGGAGTTTATTTTATGTGATTATTGACTCACATTCTAGGCTATTGTTGCCCAATATTTTTGGTTTTTATTATCCCTCCTGGCTTATGTTGCCTTACCTCCTAGGTTAGTGCTACCCTATCATGTGGGTTGGTATTGCCCCATCTTCTGAGTTGACGTTGCCCGATCTTTTGAGTTCTTGTTTATTGACGTAAGAATGTTGACTCCTTACAACTTGCCTTTCAAAGAAGACAAAAATTATATAAGTCTTGACAGAAGTCCAATATATTTTAATTGATGTATTGTCCCCCAATAGGATCGTGTTGATATAAAATTCTTTTGAGGTTTATACATTTTATGATTTTTATAGCGTACTTATACCTTGTAAGGCTTATAGCATTCTAAATTTTTTTAGTGCACCAATACCTTTTGAGACTTATCATCTTCTGAGATCTTTTAGGGTTCCAATATCTTTTGAGACTTAACTTTTTGAAAATTTTAGGTGTACCTTCTAAGACTTATACTCTCAGCCTTTACTTATACACTAAAAAATCTCAGCCTTTTAGGTATACTCTGAGACTTATACTTCTCTTCTGAGCCTTATACACTAAAAAATTTTAGGTGTACCTCTACCTTCTAAGAATTATAGTCTTCTGAGATCTACCTTCTAAGACTTATAACTTTCTAAAAAGACTCAGAGTATAAGTAAAGGCTGAGCCTAGCACTTGCTCTAAAGAGGTCTTATAATTGACAGTATTATTTATAAAAAAAAGTTCACAGATAATAAAAAAATCATTGATAAAATTTACTTGAATAATAGTTTTTTGACACTATCAATAAAAATAACAACAAAAAAAATCTTCTAAGAAGTAAAACTAAAAATGTTCATACTACGATAAAAGTAACAAGTAGTTTCCAAAGATAAGATAGGTTGTAGTCGTATTATTCATCAATAATAATTTTCTTACGTTATTCTTTACCACATTCTTGTAAGTAGTGATCCAGGTGACCTACAGGTATCAAATATTCAATTTCTTCATTTAAGTGAATGCATTTTTTTGTTGAACGCCCTTCTAAATAATGAAAATTACAATATGGAGATTGGTTCCCATTATTTGGATTTTTTAGTGCATTTGGTCACTTCAGATATTTAGAATTTTGAATCAATATTAAAATATTACTTTAAGATGTGCTCAGTTGAATATAATCGAGTGTCTCAAATTGATAAAATTTTTTATATGTTGACTTTGTTTGCTTCCTTTCATGGGAGGTTTGTGCAACTTCTCTACGAGTTTGTTTACATTTGCTAGAAGATTGTTAAAACTACATTCGATGTGCATGAATATCTTCATCAGTAGTGATTTCAGCTTAAACATGATGGATGAGGTCCGCATAATGAATAAAAGGACCTCAGACATAACCCTCCTAGGAAAATGCTCCTTAGTAACTCAAGGTCTACTCTTAGAATTTCATGAGCCTCAGTAGAGAACTTTAGAAAATATTCTTTAGGTGGCTCTCCTTCATTTTGACAAATTCCAGAAAGGCAAGAAGAGTCTTTGATAATTCTTCTATTTGATATAAATTGCTCCACAAAGAGTCAGATGACTTCATTAAAACTATGAATAGTTTCTATTAAGAGTAAATAAAGCCAAGTATGTGCCTGAAATTTAAGGGTGGTAGGCAAATCATAACAAAGGAGTACATCAATGACTCGTTGTATATGCAAAATGGTTCTATAATGATAAATTTTCATAATATATCATTATAGACAATGCATGGAAGTTTAAATCCTATTGGAATCAGGTGTTCAAGGGCCATATCAGCTAAAAGTGAAGACTTATGAGAACTGCAATGAGTCAAAAATGACTTTCAACTCCTAAAAAAAGTACTTTTTAACCATTCATCATAACTTATCATGAATTACATGATGTGGTTGAGCTAAGTTCTTCAAGAGTATTGTAGGGTTGCAATTTGGTTAAAATGCATGAATTGGATGCATAAAACTAGCAATATCCAGAAAATCAGATTCTTGGCCCAGTTAAGGAAGAACTCTAATGCGAGGAGTGGTTATCAATGAAGCATCCTCTATTTGGGGATCTCTTAGAGGGGATCACTGAGTGATGGTTAATCTTGGGGTAGATGAACCTCACTCACTATTTCTTTTACTAGTTGTTGAGTTACACATAGAAGCTGAAGAATCTCATTTTGAGATTTCTCCAATCTCTGCATGTGGACCTCGAGGGGCAAAGAAGAGACATCTTCATTGGGAAATGAAGCAAAGGCTTGGTGCCCTAGACATCAAGACTGTACTCTGGAATGATGGGTGTTAAAAAAAAAAAAACTAGTATATTATGTTTCTTAGCCATGAAAGAAGTATAGACTTCCATCAACGAAACTTTGTTTCTCACAAGCAACACCAAACTATTGCATGTTTTAATATTTGCGTTGGTAGATTGATAATTTATCATCTTAGTGTTGCACGATGATCCAACATGCACACAGATAATTTAAAAGTAGAAGGATGAGACACCAAGATTTTTTATGTGGAATAACCTGGAAAAAGGAAAATCATAGGGTCTAGCTAAGATAAAACATTCCACTATAAGTGTGTAAATATAAATAATGGACCATTTTCCCACAACTAGGAGAACAAAGTTAGATCTTTACATCAACTAAAATTGTAAGTAGTTGCCACTAGGAATTACCTTCAGATCTTCAATTTGCCGTTATTTGTTATGTTATATTTATGATACATCGTTATGTAACACTCGAGATGCATTGTTAAACCGTATTCAGAATACAACATTATATATTAAAGTTCATCAATGGTGGAGATTTGGGATGGCCGGATGTAGTAGATGGCAGCCAGTGGATGACGGTTGATGGTGATCAGCTGCTATGGATACATGAACTTATCATGAGATCTTTAATGAAGAAGAACATAGGAATTTGACTACTCCTGCTTCCCTCAGGTGAATAAAGGGGGTCTATTTATTGCCCTGATGGGAGAGGCATTTTGGACCTTTAGTGAATAACCCAGTAACCACCTAAACGAACGACCCACATTAGTTCACATTAGTCATAAGGGTTTTTAGATGATTTGAGGGCTTTAATCACAAAAGAATTGAGCGATTTTGGGCTCTTTGGATTCCTCTCGTTGAGAAGCACCATTTGACTATATATAGGTCAAATTTAAAGTTCATTTGCCCTTTCAACTAACGCTCTAAAGCCCCTAAATATAGTTTCATGGCTTGATTCAGGCTTGATTAAAATCAACATGAACCAATTTTGACTTCATTGGGTTTGTCTTATGGAGACGATCAAATTGACATTTTTTTAATAAAGTCCCAAAGGGATAATTTATTTCAACATAGAAATGAGAACAAAGAAAGGGTGATCATGAAGAAAAAACAAAAAAATAAAATACATAAGAAACTAAAATTTTTATCAGTTCTGATAAAAGGTAAGTCCAGGCAGTCTCCTCTGATAAGAACAGATTGTTCATGTGAAATCTTGTTTGAAAATACGAACTCTTGTTTCTCTAATCCTCTTCTAGCAGCCAAATCCGCACATTTATTGCCGTCACGGTGGGTAAAAGTCCAGCATATATGAATTTTCTTAAGAAAAACAAATATTTTTTTCATTTTAGAAATAAGAAACCAAGGATACAGTTTTTTCTTGTTGCAAAAATTTCATAAATCCCATGAGTCCATTTCAATCTCAATAAAACTCCAGTCACATCTAACTACTTCATCTAAAACAGTAATATCATCAATGAGCTTCAGTACAAATAGGAAAATCAACAAAAATAGGAGAAAAAAACCAAAATAAACAATTCCCAGAATGATTACGACAAACACCACCAATACCAGCATAATTATCATTCAAACTACCATCAATGTTGATTTTAAGTATAGCTTTTAAGGGCTTAATCTATTGAATTAAACTAGTAACATGCTTACAATAAGAAGGTATAGGGAAATTATAATGCTGAAATAAAATCCTCAATTTGTAACCCAATAGTTTTTTAAAAATACCAAAATTCATCATCTTAATAAAGCTTGAATAAGCATGGATCAAAATGCCATTATGCTTTGCATTGTTCCTTATAAACCAAATATACCACAAAACAACAATAGGAATAGAGGCCAAGAAGATACCTTCACCAGCTTGGTTCCAAATTTTAAAAAGTTCATTAATAGAGCTAATTCGAAAATTGGTAATTTGCCTATTACAAAATCTGAAAATATAATTCCAAACATCAGTCGTATAAGAACAATTAATAAAAATATGGTTCAGATTCTCTTCACATTGCTTACAAAGAAAGCAATGAGAAGTTATTCTTAAACCTTTTAATTTAAGAATATCATCAGTAGGGATAATGTGATGAAACAGTCTCCAAATAAAAAAAGATCGAGATGGTTTAATGAAAGAATTCTAAGCCCAAGATAAATCATTACCTTCAGAAATAGGTAAAGAATTAACAAAACTTTTAGAAATGGAATTACCTTAAACTTCCTGAAGCTGTGGCCCTTGAAGATCTTGAATTTAAATCCGTAATATTTATTACTAAACAATTAATTTGAGATGCGTGCGAGATGATACAAATTTATTGAGTAGGCGACAATTATAATAATAATATGCCAAAATATTATAATTACGTAAATTTTAACTTTTTCAATACATTCAAATGGAAAATTTAGGGTGACATAAACATTAACTGAGCTCATTTAATTACCAAATGACAAAACTATGCTTTAACCTTTGAATGCATTAACTTTACGGCAATGGTTAAATAATATTTTAGTACGATTATGATATTTTACAGTCGTGCATTTTCTATGCAAAGTAGATGGTTTGGTTATTTTGACCCAATTGTATTTAAAGTACCAATATTCTTGTAAAAATGATGAATTAGTATTAAATATCAAATTAAAATAAATTAAACAAAATTAACTATATCATACACACTGTTATAAAATATGTTAATTAAATTGAATTCTAAATAACTATCTTGATGAAAATCATCATCATGTTATGGTGATCATAAACATGAAAATGCCATTATAAAATCTTAAAAAATTAATCTTATGATTAGAAAGAACCTCATGCGCCTTGGCAAAAGATAATCCAAAATCTTGAGAGTTGAATAGAATCTAATCTAAATCATCAACTTTTGGGAAATTTTTTTTGTTTTTTTATTTATTATTTGGGGCATTTGCATAGATGCCACACAATTCATATATAATTACATATTTCACATTTAAATTTTCATCTTTACATCCATATCACTCAAATTCTTAATATTACATCAAAACTATCGTTAGTACTATCTTTTTTAAAATGAATCGCAGCTTTTCATGCTCAGGATTAAGGCCCCAAAGTATAATAAATATAAACATTAAACTTAAGGTGTTAGATATGTAAAAATTTGTGTGGTATGTATGTAAATTTTCTTACTTTTTTATTTTTTTTATTTTTTAATAATATGATCAAATTAATTTTACAAAAATTGTGCATTTATACTACTTATCCGTTAATGGGACCGAACACCACTTGCCTCAAGCACAATAATGCACAATGATAGCTGAATGATTTAAGTCTTTTGTCCTTTCCATTGCACCTAATGGGTCCTCATGCCAATTCTATTATATAATTGTATTATTATATCTAATAACTATGAATAGAGTAAAATCCAGGTATGATTTAAAAATGATGTTCACCTATTTTGCTTTCTAAGAAAATATTAATACATTATAATTAATTTTGTTGGCAAGAGTATAAAAAAAGGATACAAATTATAGTCTCAACAAATATACTAGAGAAAACCTGACTTGAAAATTTTAAAATTCAACATCTCGACTGTTATTGAGTTATTCTTTACAAATAAATAAGAGGTCACATGAAGAGCCTAATAGAGATAGAAGTCAATTTCTTTTATTCGAACATATTATAACGAAATTATAACGCTCTTGAACTTCTGTATTTTCTTTCTTGTCTTTTTTTAACAGGTTGATAAGAGAGTCACTCAAACTCAAAGTTGTTTGCTCAAGATCTAGTGTACTCACTCAAACCCAGAAGCAAATCACCAATAATTTTGTTAAGGATACTTTATTAAGGCTCTGCTTGGGGCCGCTTATTTTGCGCGGTGCTGCCCCAGGCCGCCATTTTTTTTTTTCCTTTGGTTTTCGCGGCAGCAGCCAGCGAACCGTAAAAAATGCGGAATGCAGGCCGCGGGTTAGAACACACGGCCCGCTTCGAAGTTGGCTTTATTTTCGCCGGTACCCTCGCACTCTCCCTCTGGCCTAGACACGATGCCGACCTGCTCCTCCCTCGACTCTTCTACACTTCCTCGACGCTTCTGATGTGCATCCCACGAAGCCAAATGAAGCATCCTAAGCATCAGACAGGTCCTTCTTCGCTCTCCCTTGACTCTTCCGCCCTCAGTTGATTACTCTCTTCTGCTTCTTATACCTAGAAAGCATTTCTGTTCGAACAAAGAAGGAGTACCTGTGAACCAGGAATTCACCCGCGAACAGAGAAGAAGGAATCACCTGCGAACAACTTCGTGATTTCCACTAATTAGAATGCTAATAAACGAATTTGCCTAAAGTCATTTTAAAATATTTATTTTTGTATGAAAGACGTTGCTTCATCTCCATAAGGAAGTATATAGCTAGCAAGTGTCAATAATAGCTGTTTTTTCAATTTTATTGCTGTGAATGAACAACTTTATATATATATATATATATATATATATATATATATATATATATATATATATATATATATATATATATTAGTTTGATTAGTTTTTGCTATTTTGGCATAATTCAAATTCAGTTTTTGTTTCTTTCTAGATTTGTGGCTATTTTTTAAACAGTTTTACAATACAGGGGCAGAACGGTCATTTTTCGAAACAAATTTCTTCTGAGATTGTTTCCATACAATCTGTACTAAACAGACAATTAATTTTCCAGTAATGCTTACTGCAAGATGATAACTGTAATTGAAAAGTTGAGAAGTTGCTGATTCATGCCAAATAGAGCCTAAGTTGCTGACTCCTTTTGGCAAAGAATGTGACTTTAATTAACAACTTCTAATCAAGTTAGACATGATTATATAGTCATTTCTAGTGAAATCAAGCAGCATAACCAATATATTTTATGACAAACGATCAATGAGCCTTTTACTGTGTTTTTTTAATTATATAACATGATATGCAGTTTTTCCTCATGATGTTCAAACTCTAGTCACAAGCCAAAACAGAAGATTAAGAGAAGAGCATAGGGTACATTTCACGCTCAAGCCATTTAGAGTAAAATTTTGAAATTGTGCACTATTAATCTTTTCTTTCTAATCCACTTTCTTAATGAGCATATTAGTAAGGCTCTAATTTATCCACATATATTTTTAAATTCAACATCCTAAAGGTGTAAGCTCTCTCAATATGATTGATGAAATTATTATAATGGATGTTGAACTTACTTAGTTCAATTATTAATATCGCTTTTTAGTCCTTATGTATATAAACTTATTTCATCTATTTCATTGGCATTATTTTTGCATAAATATATAGAAATTAAGTGAATAGCGGCCTCAATCTCTGAAAAAATTGAAGGCAACCAAGGTGAAATTGCAACCTTTATAGTACTTAGTAGAGAGATCTTTATAGAGTCCATTTATAGTAAAAGGAGGAAAAAATGTCAAAGTAAATGATGATTCTTAATTAAAAATTTGACTGAATAAAATTAAATGTTATACAAATTTTCATCTTTTCTTACAGTTAGTCTCAATTCATGTAAGAGAATATATATATATATATATATATATATATATATATATATATATATATATATATATATATATATATATATATATTCTCTTATATATATGTGTGTGCCCAAACATTTTATGCGTCTCATGCAAGATAATTTGGAACCACCTAGGATTAGGATAGCTTGGTCAAGCAAGAATTCATAAAGGATGACTAGTTCAAAGTCTATTTGAACTCAACCAAACTAATACAAATAAAGCGGTTAAAAAACACATTGTTCGTTTATAACTCATGTTCGGCTAGTTAATTAGCATTTACTCGAAACGTTCGTTGAGTGAACGAGCCGAACACGAACAACCTTTTATTTGATCATGTTCGGCTCGTTTTATCTTGAATAAAATAAATATATATCATTTATAATATATATATATATATATATATATATATATATATATATATATATATATATATATATTTATATATGCCGAAGTTTAGATAATAACAACTTGTATGATCATATGGTTTTGCATCTTTTATTGCACAAGAATGGTATGCCTTGCATCTATTTTTTAAAATTAATTTAAACGAGCAAATTTCAAGTTGAACACTAGCGAGAATACGTAAATCGAGCCGAAGATAAATACACTCGTTCACGAACAATTTTAAATACAAGTCAATTTAGAACATGAGCCAATTTTGAATGAGATGAACACAAGCTCAACCCGAGCTTGCTCAAGCTCGATTCATTCACAACCCTAAATACAAACTCAATTAAGACATCACAAAAGTAATTATAATAACTCAAACTTCTCAAAAGCAACGTGAGTTCACCAGAGTCCACTCGTTCAAAGATACTCTTAATAGTGATTATCCAAATTCAGGTCTACTCGCTCAAGATTCAATGTATGCACTCAAGTTAAAAAAAGAAACTTGATCATGACTGTTAATTTATAAGATAACTTAGGATCTGTTTGGGATAGCTGTAGCTTATTGAATAATCTGCTGATAAGTTGATTAAAAGTAATTTACTGATAAGCTAGGTGAGATGGCTATTACAGAATTTTATTTTCTTGGAAAAGACAGACCGCAGCCAGAAAGCTACCACCTAGATAGGTGCGGTGTGAAAAAGTTTTCTGCGTTTTGAAAAGGCATAAACTGCCAAAATACAGTTTACCCAAACAGGCCAGGTGCATTTTCAAAACGCCACCACACCAGTCCCAAATGTACCCTAATGTTTGTAAATCCACTAAGCTAATGCCCAGATAAATAAATAAATAAAAAAGGAGGCTGTAATTGTAACAGTTTCTGCGGCGTTCAGTTTAACACGTAACAAGCCGTACTGGTCACTCGAGCAGGCCGTGGGCCCAACGACCGGTATGCAACTGGGCCGGACAAGACGACAGCAGAAGAGCCCCTACGGCGCACGCGCGCCTGCCGGCGGAGGGCAGCCGGCGCTAAGCGCCAAGTCAGGCTGGCTAAGCAGTAGGGCTCTCAACGTTTTATCGTACAATGCGTTGGCGTGGGGCGCAAGAGGAGGCCCGGCCTGGCCCAGCCCGATCGCTTTCTATTGCAGTGGCAGGCTGGAAGATGTACTGGAAACACCATCCGATATTCCCATCAGCATTGATTTGTCATATAATGATTTTCTTTTTTACTTTTTTATTAAATTTTTTTAAAATTTCTAATGATTAAAGCTTAAGGCAATTCCTCATAGTTCATCTCAAAACTAGCTATTACTAAATTTGTGTTTAATGCATTTCCTTTTTTTTTTCTTATTTTATTATTTTTTTTGCATTGTTAATATTCGAATAAATTTGCTTTCATAATTGGTCAATATTTTCATTAAATTTTATAATTAATTCAACATATTTTTGGATTCATAATAGATACCAACAAGTGATATTGGAGCTTAATTCGAGTAAACAATTTAAAATGTTTTATTTTATCCATGACACAAATATGTTGTTTGATAATGTATTAAGGATATGTCCATCTAGTATAATTGAACTCAATTGAGTCAACTGACTTCCAAAAGACATCTTTAGGTTTTATTGATATATATGTAGCCTCTTAGCATTTTGTTGACTAGCTTGACTTAAGTTCACTTAAAAATGGACTAAAAGTAACTCAATAGTATCAAATTGATTCAATTACCCTCTTTATTAATCTTATAAAAATTTAACATAGAGCATATAATAGAAGTAATAGGCAAATCAATTTATATTGGCTGATCTTAGCCAAATTGAACCCACAGAAAGGTAATTACCCAACCTTGAGCTTATTCTTCTTTCCTCAACCTTGAGGAAACCCTAGCGCATAGCCTAATTGCCATGACCAAGCCAAAATGTACATAATAATCTTAGGCCAAGTTTAGGTTAGCCTAAATTAAAATATTAAACACAAGGAGGCCCAAAAAAATTAATAAAAAGACTAATCTTGTTAGCTTCATTGTGAAGCTATGAGGCTGATATGTTGATTTTTGAAAATAATTTAATTTAATTTAATTTATATATAATTTAGATTTTGACACAATGAATATTTACTTTTAAAAAACGAGACCGAACATATCTCATAGGTTTAATGGTTTAAATAATCGAGCGTAATATTACAAGTAATACTTCATCTCACAAGATGAGAATGTTGCTTAAAAATAGGCTAAACTATCAAGAATTCAAAGTTTGGTTTTCACGATTGGTCATAGGAAAGCCAAGTGGGAAGGACTCAATGTGGAATAGTTATTTTGGAAACCAAATGAGCGAAAAGTAGGAGATGTCATAGATTCTGAGGAGAACATCGATGACTTCCCAAATCATCCTATTATTTGGCTTTACATTTTGAAAATGATATTATTTGATATTTTCTCCTGTCATTTTATTTTAAATCTAGAATTTACATTGTACAATATACAATCAACACAAATAGCCTAAAAAGATATGAGGATTTACGCGGTACCGAACGAGCGACCTCAAGATCCCAAAATTATTTAGGGCTTATACCACATAACATACAGTCATGCAAACACCTAAATGATATTGTGATAATTTACGTCGTGCTAGTCGAACTAGCTCAAAGTCCTAAGGGTTCATGTGTTTAAGACTATGAAAAGTTTAGATGAGGATCATCCCTCACTTCATGTTTTGGTCTTGATCATCGCCTGAAGGGTTGTCCACCGCTCGATCACATCATCACCTTGTTATATGAAAAGAAAGGAAGAGAGAAAGCATGCCTCGAAAGACTTATCCTTGGTTCTTTGTTTTATTGTCGTAATTTTAGAATGTGCATTTGAGGTGATGATAATTAGTATTATTGCCATTATCATTTAATCAAAGGATTGTGTTATGGGGTCATAAGAATTATTAAATTTTTTTGTCAAGCTACCGTATTGGTCATTGTCATAGGGTTTGCACCTGGACATTTTTCCTATGTCCTCTATCCTAGGGTCTCTTTGCTACAAGTGAGAAGAATAACACTATTGTGAATATAAAAAATTATATGTAACCAAGTACAACAAAAGTAAAATTGGTAGCGTGTACATGCCACCTCTGATGTTATTTCGAAGAGGTTAAAGTTATATGTTAAACATGCAAATATATGGGAAATAGGCAAATGTGGAGTGTTTTAAGACTTAGATGTGACGTATATCAGGACACAAACATGTATATTTACATAGAGTTAGGCATTAAATATATGAAAAAACATAACTGGATGAGTATTTCTGAGTTAGGGATGAGCTCAGCTTAAGGCCTTTGGCCATAATAGTCTTTCTCTGAAAGGCTTCCTTTTTAGTAAGCAACTAAAGCATCAAAATGCACAAAACTAATTTTGGATGGAGGCTACTAGTAAGGTAATCGAAGGAGTGACACTCTTAACCCTAATCAAAATGACATATCAGTGGACATACAGAAGGTAACACCCAAAATTTTTTATTTTTCATGCACAAAAAAAAAGGTTTAACATTTATTAGAGCCATTAACAGCCAAAAAATTAACACCACAAAAGATTTATTATATATATATATATATATATATATATAAATTTTTTAATAAATCAGTAAGCTTATTGGTCATTTTGATTACTGGGCTAGAGCCACCAGTAGCCTAAGAAAGTAAAGGTAACTTAATACCAGTTATTGGTGGATTGTAGTACCAGCCTTGAATACTAACAAAGTCATTGGGTTAGAAGACGTAGTACAACTATATTAGCTTGGACTAAGTAATGGATGCTTTTACATCACTGTCCATATCACTAACACCTCCAACCTATAAGCCAGTTTGATGATTCATATAAAACCTTATATAAAAGAGTGATTGCTCACCAAAGTGAAATTTGATGTCGTCCATCTTGTCACATTCAAAATATTTGACCCATCATGTTTCTCACTATACACTGTTATTACAGAGAAACCTAATAGGGTAACCTTGATTTATTTTAGGAATCAATTCTCTCTACTCATGACTCTTGTAATTTACTTACCAGAACAATAATCTTTGCTGAATAATTTTGAAATACACTTGTCAAATACTTCCAAGTAGCTCTACGATCATCCGATGTCTCGACTACGATCGTGTTTACCTCACAAAGATGCACAGAGAAATATGTATGAGAATTCAAATCAACGAAAGATCACAAAAATACATGTATGAATACATATAATGATATAAGCATGCAAACAACCCAGACTATTGAATATGCATGCCATTCTATTTCAATGCATTTGCACATCTGATACTTAAGCTTTACTTACATACATAACACTCAATTCTTATGTATTTATATGGTTCACACGTCAACTTTCATAATTACACAGACAATACTAAAATTTTTAATATCATAAAAAAAAAATCACTTTTTTTCCATTTTTAAGTGAAATATTTTTTTATGCATAGGTTGAAAGTAATAAGTACTATGTTCATAAATATAAAAAATTAGGCATGAGAAATGTATGTACATAAGAATTCAATGCAATGTATGTAAATGCCCCAAAAAATTAAAACAGTCATATATCTTTTTTTCTTTTTTTATTTGTGGCATGAATAATGTGGTTGGTGTAAAAATAAAAATGCAAAACTTAGAAGTTAGACATGTGAAATGCAGAGTTTGCATGTGAATGTTTTCACCAAAAAATAGAAGAAAGCTTCCGTATTTTTATCAAATAATCACATCATAACTTGCTGAATGTAATGTGCAAAGTTTCATATTCATACAATACAAGCAAGCCAATTAGTAAAATACACACTGATAATAAAAGAGAGCACAATGACTAATCTCTTGAGCTTAGTACACCTTTTACAAAGCATCAAATATTTGCTACTTTTTAAGAGGAAAATACCACAATCACTTTTTAAAGGTGATACATATTTCATGCATAATTTTATGCCACCAAAATGTTATAAATGTAAATATCAAACTTTAGCGGTTAGGAATGTAAATGCATAAGAAATGTGTGGTATGAATGTAATTTTTTCTTAAGAAATAATAAAAATTCCTTAAACTTTTTGTATCAGCAGTCATTTAAACACCAAAGCACTGCACTACAATATCAAGCCTAGTTTATTCATTATGTCTTGTTATACTGCATTGAGAATGTACTTTAATAGCCAACTATATTCTTGACCAACTTAAATAAATGCTCTAGTATAGCGTTACCTACAAAGCTTTGTTACAGCTGGTTGTTAACACAAAAATAGAATTAAGAAAATATGATAAATTTCCAGTCCTGAGAAATATTTCAAGCATGTAACTTCATCAAAAATAATCTTGCACTTCTTGAGATGAGGACACTATAATTAACCAAAAACATTAGAGCACTCAGGAACAACAATGTACATCATGTGGCATTACAATATCAAGCCTAGTTTTTTT
This sequence comes from Papilionanthe hookeriana x Papilionanthe teres, assembly GCA_022702705.1. Lineage (NCBI taxonomy): Eukaryota > Viridiplantae > Streptophyta > Magnoliopsida > Asparagales > Orchidaceae > Papilionanthe > Papilionanthe hookeriana x Papilionanthe teres. The sequence goes on along the minus strand of CM040429.1, from coordinate 23,773,575 downwards.
TTTATTAAGCCTTGCTATCCAACATTGAGAAGGCACTTTAACAACCAAACATATTCTTGACCAACTTAAATAAATGCCCTAGGATAGTGTTATCTACAAGGCTTTATTACAGCTGGTTGTTAAAACAATAATAGACACAAGAAATATGATATATTTCCTTTCTTGGAAAATATTTCAAACATGTAACTTCATCAAAAATCATCTTGCACTTCTTGAAAGGAAGACATGGTAATTAACCAAAAGAATTAGAGCATTCAGTAATAGTAGTTTACCTCATGAGGCAAAAAAAAAAAAAAAAAAAAGAACAAATCACCCTTACTTGAAGAGTCCATTCGCTGGAGGAAAACACACGAGTTTCAGCTTTCTTTGGCACATTAAAAGCATGACAAGGAAATAGATGGCAAAGCAGGGTGAAGAAAGTGAAGGCAAAGAGACAGGATGACTAGAAAATAGATTTCACTTTCTTTATATATATATATATATATATATATATATATATATATATATATATATATATATATATATATATATATATATATATATATATATATTGGGGGAAAAGAACACTCATGGCTCTTTACGCGTTAATATAAAAGATGTAGTACAAAAGGGGTGGGAGGTGAATCCTCATTCTAAAAAAAAAGAAAATACAAAAATACACACTCCTAGAGGTTTCACCTCCCAGATTACAATTCACCCAAAAGAAAAAGGCTCCAAAAAATACATGTATATGTAAATTATACCAGTAAATCAAAAGGCCTAAAGTAAAAAAAATGAAAGAAATGCATTAAAGGCAGTTATAGTAATGCAGAAAGCATAAAATGTTGATTTCAGTATAATGCAGTGAGTCCTCCAGAAACTCAGTTCCCAGCAGTTCAGGGAGCAGAAGATCCTCAAGAGAACCAGTACACTGCAATCTAAATAACAGCTTCCAGCCACAAGTCTAGAAGGAAAACATAAACAACAGCAGGGTGCAGAGAGAAACATAAATGGAAAGGGAGTAGTGAATCTTCCAATGGTGCAGTCTTGAGCAGCACAACAGTCCTTAACAGGAAAACCAACAGCAGAGCAGGAGACAAATTGAAACAAGAAATGTGCCGGAGCTGAAAAATCTAAAGCAACTAATCTCAAAAAAAGAAAAATGGCAGCAGATCCTGATGCAGAAAAGGTGAGAGTGCAGACTAAGGGAAGTATCTGCAGCATATATGGAGCACAGTAAATAAATAATAATTATCCTCCAATGCATCAAACCTAAGTGAGCATAGGGAGAGGACCCAGAATTCCATAAAGCAACAGAGCTCATCAGAGCAAGGGTTTCCAATTTCCATAAGTAAAGAGTATTTCCATTCGAAAGAAAGGAAGCAAAAGCTATCCATCTACACCAGCATAAGCACCACTCCAACAACCCACAAATCTGCAGCATCAAGGATGAATAACAAAACATAATAGAGAAAGGCAATTTAAGCTTTGACATAAGGCAAGGTGAAAGAGTCCCAAGAAGATGAGGATGAACATAGGAAGGGGTGGATAACCCCACAAAGGGTACAAGATGACCCACTGAAAATATGTTAAAATTTTCATACCTATTTTATATTGATTTTGATGATATTGCACTTTAAAGAAGAGTATTTTTGATGATTTGTTGCAGATATGTTGATTTATGGACAATGGAGCAAAAAAATACAAAAAGGAGTGAATTTGGAGCAAAAAGGACCAAAAATATGAAAATTCGATCTAGGGTGCCGACAACAAGATCAACGGCGTCGACGACGTTTTTTTCTCGGGAGTTTAGAAAATATTACAAGGAAGCTCGCCGACGACGAGATCGAGGCTGTTGACAGCGGAGCCTTATGAAAGAGGGTCCAAGGCTAAGTATTCTAGAAGGCCGCCGACGGCGTGCTCGAGGTGGCCGACGGCGAGATCGACGGTTCTCTCACAAGGTGCATTGAATGTGGACGATTTTTGAAGGGATGCTTGGAAAACTCTTGGAAACTCTTCAACCACTTTAAAAGAAACAATTTGGGGCCAAAAATAGTGTCACAAAGGGAGTCCACTGGTGTCCACGAGTGTCCATTGTTGTTGTCAAGTCGTTGTTGGTTGTTATCCGTGTGTCCACTAAGTCCATAGTGTGATTTCTAGAGTGTTAATGAGTGTCTTGTTTTGGATAGTGAGTTCAATTAGTGATATTTTGTGAGGAATTATTTGAGAGATTGAAAGAGTGGAAGGGAAGTGAGAGATTCTTTCCTCCTTGCCATTTTGAAGAAGAATTCTGCGTACTGAAAAGAAAGGAAGAGATTCAGAGGAACTTTAAAGAGTTTGCTTGGGGAGGAATTAGAGATAAGTTGTGTTCACTTGTTTTAGTCTGTAAAACTTTGTTTTTATATATGAAATCCAAGTTTTATCGTATCCTCTCCATGAAATCTGAGTAGTTTTTCTGTTTTTCTTCTTGTTTTAATATTTTTGTGAAATGGTAATTTAAAATTAGTGTGTAAAGAGAAATTTAAAAGAAGTTGTGATAATCTTTTCATTTAAATCTTAATTTTCTTTCAATTTGGCTAATTGACTAGTTAAAATATGTTGATTTTAACAACTATAGTGAAGATCACATCCGAGATTTAGGGAGGTCAAAGTCCTTGAAATTAGGGTGCAAATAAATAGGAAAATAATATTTATTAGGAGTAAAATTGGAGATTTTAGAGTGAAAAACTAAAATCCTCAATTCATTCTTATCGTTTGGGTGCTAAAGTGTAGATGTTAGCCCTCAGGCGATGGGAACGTGGGAGCTTCGAAGTGAGAGCCGATATCCTCCCAGCCTAGCCGCAGATTCAATAACCAAGCATAGGATTAGTCAATGTTCTTTATGCCTGGACCAAAGGATAAAGAATATGTATGCTCCTATTTGGCACAACACATTTTAAACTAATTCTAATTATCCATTCACTTAAATTCTTAACAAAGGAGAAAGATTCTTTCTTATATATTTGAACTTCACTTTATTAGTAGAGTTAGTTAATTGTTAGCAGAATTAGTTTATTTTAAAAATTCCATCTTATCTACGATTGCATATTAGTGACAAATAAACAATTTGATCTAGAAGTTGTGATTCTGAATTGACTTCTATAATCCTAGTCCGTAGCCTCTAAAATATTCCCTGTGGGATCGATATTTAGGACTCCATTAGAGCCCTGTATTACTTGAACGATACATATAGTTGCGTTGAAAAATAGCTTTGTGATTATTGAATATCTTTATACACATCTTTGTCAAATAAAAGCAATTTTAAATTAACGCAAAGTGCGCAGGGTGGTTCACAGGACCAGCTGATTGAGCTAAACGGTCAGCAAGAGAATTCCCCTCCCTATAAATAAAACACCAAATCACACTAACTGATGCTTTGAAATTAAAGCATTAATCCTGTTAAAGAGACGGAGAAGTGTCCATAGAGGAGAGGAGTTTCCAGAAAGCATATTATAGAAGCTTTGTGAGTCTGTTTCCACATAAATGTGTTTAAAAGTAAAAGAAACATCAGTTATAATGGCCAAAAGAACAGCCCAACACTCAGTCAAAAGAGGAGTATTAGCCAGTACAAGGGAAGAGAAGTAGCACAGACATTTACCTAAATGGTCTCTGAAAACACCTCCAATAGCAGCAGCCTGGGGTGACTAACTACCATCCACATTAACTTTAATCCAGCCCAAAGGAGGGGGTTTCCAATACAACACAGGTGGTCTAGTTATATTAGCAAGGTGTGGAGCATTAGCATCCAACTTAGAAGCTATATAAAAATAGGCAAGGATATAAGAGGTAGTGGTAAGAGGAGAGGGGGGTTATTGTAGTACTTAAAACAATTTTTGGCATTCCACAGAAACCAAAGAACCACAAGTGGGAAAGATTGAAGTCTGTCACTTAAACCTTCAAAAAGTGTCCACTTCCTTAAGTAGTTAACCAAAGAGTTCCTATGCATCCACATTATACCAAAATGAGATCCAAAGTAGTCCCAGACTTTCACAGAATAAGAGCAGTTAAATAAAAGGCGAGTGTAGTTTTTCTGTGAAACCTTACAAAGAAGGAAAATAGAAGCAAGCCTCAACCCTTTTGAGCTTCAAAATATCATCAAGGGGAAGAATGGTTGAAAAATATCTCCAAAGAAAGAAGGAGATGTAAGGAGAGAAGATTTTATCCCAAATACAAGAGCCCCATAACCAATCATCAAAAGAATGGTTTTTAGAATAAATAATCTTAATAATAGACTGAGAAGGAGATTTTTTCATAGAGGAATATCCTTTTTATGAACCTGAATAAGCATATTAGAAATCTGAAGAGCATGTTGCTCACCAACAAGAGAGCAAAGAAAATCCACATCCCACTCACCTTGCTTCCAAAAATCATCAACCTTTAAGAGATTAGTATCCTTTCTTCGGAACACAATGAATAGGACTTACCCATTGGCTATCCGAAATAGGATAAATAATACCAGCATCTAACCATTTAACAATTTCTTTTTTATCAACCTCTTCTTTGCGGTTCAATAGTAGGTTTAAAATTTTCTTCCATTAAAATTCTATGCATACAAATGGATGAGCTTATTCCTTTTATGTCAGAAATTGTCCAACCAAATGCTTTCTTATAATTCTTTAACACTCCTATCAATTTTTCTTCTTGATCTTTACTTAGCTCAGAAGAAATAATAACGAGTAAAGTTTATGAATTTCCCGTAAATGCATACTTTAAATGTGAAGGTAACATTTTTAATTCCGAGTTCGAGGGCATTTTTAATTGATGGTAAAAGTATATCATTTTGAGTTATGTCCAAAGTTTCCCAATTATCTTTAATATAATGAGTTTCTTCTTCTTTTAGTTCTTCATCTTCATCGGTTAATAATTCAAAATTTTCTTCATAAATGACTTTATATTTTTCTTGATAATGTTTCTCAATTAAATAATCAATTATATCCATTCGATAACATTTTTCTATGTCAGGGTACTTCATTGATTTAAGGACATTAAATTTAATCTCTTGATCATTAACTCTCATGGTTAATTCTTCTTTTTGCACATCAATCATAGCTCGTCCGGTCACTAGAAAAGGTCTCCCTAAAATAATAGGTATTTCTTTATCTTCTTCCATATCAAGAACAATGAAATCTATAGTGAAGATAAATTTATCTATTTTAACAAGAACATCCTCTATAACTCCTTTAGGGTAAGTGATAGATCTATCAGCTAACTGAAGGGTTATAGTGGTGGGAGTAATCTCTCCTAAATTCAACCTTCGAAAAATAGAAAATGGCATGAGATTAATACTTGCTCCTAAATCACATAAAGTTTTTCCACAAAACTTTTCTCCAATAGCACAAGCTATAGTAAAACTTCCAGGATCCTTAAGTTTTTGAGGTAAATTTCTTTTGAATTATTACACTACATTCATTACTTAATGCAGCAGTTTCAAAAGCTTCAAATCTTCATTTCTTACTTAAAATATCTTTCATAAATTTTCCATAAGTTGGCATCTGTTCCAAAGCTTCAGCAAAAGGTATGTTTATAGTAAGTTTCTTAAAAATTTCAAAGAACTTAGAAAATTGATGATCAAGCTTCTGCTGTTTAAGTATTTGAAGAAAAGGTGGTGGTGGTTTTTCAACTTCCATATTAATAGAAATATCAGTTTGATCTTTATTAGGAGAAGGAGTTTCTTTAGATTTTTAAATCTCTTCAACCTCAATCTCCTTTTCAATTTCATTCTACATTCTTTCTTTTAATTCCTTTCCACTTCTAAGTTGTACAGCTTTAACATGTTCATGTTCTTTTCCAGTTTCTTTTAGATTGATTTCAACATTACTAGGATGTGTTCCTGGGGGTCAATAATTAATTAAATTAGCGATTTGTCCCATTTGATTCTCAATATTACGAATAACAGTATTTTGATTTTGTAATTGATTACTTAGTTGTAAAATTAATTATTCTATAGATAACTTTTTCTGTTGATGTTAAATCCAGGTGGTTTATAGTTTGAATTAACTTAATTATTCCAATTTCCAGTGGGATGAGATTGATTATTACCCCATTGTTGTGAATTATTCCAGTTAAAATTAGGATGATTTTTCCATCCAGGATTATAATAATTTGAATAAGGATTATTTTTACTAGCAATAGCTTGTAAAGTTTCAATAGTTTGAGAATCTTCAATATTAGCGGAGTTATTATGTGATATATTAATAGGAAAACTATCTAATTTCTTAGACATTCGTTGCTACTTGTGAAGCTAAAATAGAAAAGGCTTCATTATCATGAATACTTGTCATTCTTTTAGGATTAATCCTTTCAGAAGGCCATTGAAAATTATTGTTAGCCATTTCTTCAATTAAAGTGTAAGCTTCTTCAAATGATTTAGATATTAAAGAACCTCCAAGATAGAAGCATCAATAATTGATTTTAAAGATCCAATTAATCCATTATAAAATGTTTGAATAATTAACCAATCAGGTAAAGCATGATGAGGATATTTTCTTAATAGTTCTTTAAATCTTTCCCAAGTTTCATAAATTATCTCCCCGTCAAATTGACTAAATGAAGTATATCATTTCTTAATTTAGTAGTTTTAGAAGGAGGAAAATATTTAACAAGGAATTTTTGTGCCATTTCAGCCCATGTTTTAATAGAACCTGTTGCTAATGAGTTCAACCACATCTTTGCTTTATCTCTTAAAGAAAAAGGAAAGAGTCTAAGCCTAATAGCATCATCAGAAACATTTTTATATTTAAAGGTAGCACAAAGTTCTAAAAAAACTAGCAAGGTGTAAATTTGGATCCTCATTTGGTGTTCCACCAAATTGATTGTTTTGAACCATTTGAATAATAGACGGTTTAAGCTCAAAAGAATTAGCATCTACAGTGGGTATTTGAATACTAATATGAAGTTCATCAACTGTAGGGTTAGCACAATCCCTTAATGGTTTATAAACATTTTGATCATTAATTTCAATTGGATTTTGTAAATTATTATGTAAATTAGTTATTTCTTTAAATTTTTGAATTTGTTTTCCTTTTTTAATTCTTCTAACAGTTATTTCTAATTCAGAATCTAAAGGTAATAATCCTTCAGATCCAGAACTACGCATAAAAAGTCAATTAGCAAGAACTAAAATAAATATTATTATTATTATATATATGTTTTTGTTTTTTTTAATAAAGAAAAATGAATAAAATAAAAATACTTAAAATCTAAAAGTTTGCCTCTGCTCTCCTCGACAACGGTGCCAAAAACTTGACCCGATATAAATATATGCGTACTAAAATCTTCTTCCCCAGCAACGGTGCCAAAAACTTGACCCGATATAAATATATGCGTACTAAAATCTTCTTCCCCAGCAACGGTGCCAAAAACTTGACCCGAAGTCCTCTGAAGATCAACGTACTAATTAATGCTTTCAAAAATATATGTTATAAATAATAGTAGCGACTAGTGTATATAAACATAATTTTATGGAAAATACTTTACACACTAGGGGTTCTACGCAAGTATACATATCGTTTCAAGTAATATAGGGCTTTGAAACAAAGACCCCAGTATCGATCCTACGATGAGAGAGTTATAGATTTTTAAATATTTTTATTTTGAAGTATTTCTTTAATAATCTCTAATTTACTAGATGCAATAAAAAAGCATGAATAAAACAATTAATGTAAATAGCAATAAGAAAGCAACTTTCTTCCTTTCAATTAATCCAAGATTTTCTATGATAATGACAGTATTCGTGGAGAATATAAATTTATGGTATTGTGCCAAATAGAAGCATTCATATTCTTTACCCTTTGATCCAGGTGCAAAGAACATTGACTAGCCTATAGATTAGGTCCGGATGTATTGTTAGTAGAATGGGTTAATCTAGGCTCACACTACTAGATGTCCAAGGGTGGCTATGGTCGGCCCTACTAGTGACCCTTTCTTTTTCTATAAACCAAATCACAAGAATTTTGTCTGTCACTCTAAAAACTTATCAATTCTACGCCCATTTTATAATATCTTCCTATTTATTTGCACTTCACCTTGAATAACCCGCACAAGACCTTCGACTACTCAAGGATTCATGTGATATCTACAAGTTAAGTATTCATCTCCTTCTAGGTCTCAAAACTCTTCAACAGGTTTTAACAACTTAAATGACCAATTTAAATAGTAAATTAAGAACCGATATTAATATCATCACAATGTTTTGAAAATATATGATTTTTAATTCTCCGACGAATTTTGTATTATCTTATTTATCTTTTCATAATTGAAAGGAGAAAGTAAAGTAACTACTCAGAACACATTGAAATTAAATAACAAAACATAATAAATAAACTTTGAATTAAAATAAAAATACTTCTCTTAAATGTTTCTCCTACTGAACATCTGATTCCTACTGACTCCACAGCGTAATGAATTACAGATGCACCAACTCTTTCAAACTCTGAATAAAAACTCTAAATAAACTCACTAATTTATGAAGGAAAGTAAAAAGGTGGCCCTAATATGATCTCTCTAATTCTCTCTCTAGATCGGACTCTAGATAGGGAGGGGTAGATGGGGCATTTTTCTCTGAAGGAATACCCTCCTATTTATAGGCTTCAAGAGTTGCCTCAAAGCACCTCTTCAAAATGTGTCCACATTCAATGAATCTTCTAGAAGGTGTGTTTGGCGCCTAGGCGCCGGACACCGCGTCCAGTTCTTCGCACCTCTTCACTTTGGATCGTACCTCTTCGTGATTAAAACCATTTTGAAGAGTCCAAATACATTGTATCACATGTCTTATAAACCAGGAACAACTGCCAGTCTTCTAGAAGGTCCAATAACCGCTCACACCGTCAAAATAACCGCCCAAAAGTCGTCAAAAACTTAACAGTTTTCTGTATCGAGCTGGCGCTTTGGCGCCGGCTGCGCGCTTAGGCGCCAGGCCAATAATTTCGAAAATTTTGCATTTTGGTTCTATTTTTGCTCCTTTTTGCTCCTTTTTGCTCCTTTTTCATATTTTTCTCCTTCTTGAACATTTTTGCATCACCTACATCCAAAAACATGAAAGTACCTTTCATTAAAGCATAATGTCCTTAAAATTTAATAAAAATCAAGGCATAAAAATAGGTATTTTTTTTCTTGGATCAGTTTTGATGTGAGATGTTAGCCCCCAGGTGGAGGGAAAGAAGGGAAATCTGAAGTGAGAACTAGTATCTTCCTTACCTAGCCCGTCTTCAAAACTATTCAAACTTTAAACTAGAAAATGTTCTTTATAGCATCTCTAGTGAGAGTAAAGAATAAATTTGCTTCTATTTGTCACAGCACATTTTAAATACTTCCACAATAGAATTCCAGTACTTATTACTTATTCAAGATAAGGAAAAAGATATTTTCATCTATACTTCTTTAAACTTACAAAAAAATCTCGTTATAGTTAGTTAATTTTTTACTTTATTTCACAATTTAAGAAAATACAAAAAACAATCGCATTTTAAAGTTTTCTGTTACCTGAAACTGTTTAAGTGTCTTTTTCTAAATATAATTTGTGATCTAAAAACCTTTTTATCATTTAAATTTCCATAATTTTTCTCCGTAGGATCGATATTTCGGGGCTTAATCAGAAAGACATATATTACTTGATAATAAAAGTACACTTGCGTAGACTTGTTGATCTCATTTTTCATGAGGTCTCTTCTTCTCTCACTCCTTAGTACTTAGGATCTAGCCTTAGGTTTTTCCTTTGATTAATCTTAGAGGACTAGAAGTGGAACCCACCCTTTAGAAATTCAAACACCTCTTGACCCCCTGCAAAACCTCACAAGCTTGATTGTAGACCCCTAATCACCTAGAGGGTTGAAATCAAATGTGGAGGTTTAAAGGATGAGTTCCCTATAAGACTTTTTGGCCTTAGGAATACCCTGGGTGGCCTGGTCTGGTGAGGGTTGACTTGCACATACACTACACTATCACACACATTCCAAGTCCTAAAACCACACTCACCCAACTTGACTTCCTGACTCATGTAGATAATTCATATGGATGGTCCTTAACCCCTAAGCCCCTGGATAAGAGGGTTAGGAACAACATAGTGAATGCCTCAAATGAGTCCTCTCATGACTTATATGAGCTTAATATAGCTTCATGGCTCAACCAAAATGATTCCATCCTACTCAAATTTGATCAATCTTCATTTTCCCAAAAATTTCAATTTTTGACCCCCAGGGCCCTACACCTACTAAACCTACTAAATGCCCTTAGAGCTACCCAAAATTTACAAAATCACCTAAATTACCCAAAATTCCTCAAAATCAATCCTAAACATTTTGCCCCCCACTCAAATTTATCATCCATAGCCAAAAATACCAAAAATTCCAAAAAGTACCCCCAATACCCTCCAAATACCCAAAATGCCCTTCTTTGCCAAAAAAATCCAAAAATTCAGAAAATTCCTAAAAAATTCCAGAAAATCCCAAATATTCCTAATTTCATTTTGTTTGATGACAATATGGGCTAATTTTTTCAATTTACTCCACTTTTACCAAAACCCCCAATTTATCCCATTTTGAACCCAAGTGAACCCAATGTCAAACCAAACCACCCCAATTAACCTCAATTTTGGTCCAGTTCAATTTTAAACTTGAATTCAATATCCCCAATATCAATTTAGACCAAATCCAAGTCCAATTTGATTGAAATTTGGGCCCAAGTCCAATTTAGGGCTTAAGGCCCAATTTTGACGCGTGACCCAAACCAAGCCCAAACCAACCAAACTCAACCCCAATTGGCCCCAAATCTTTTCTAAAACCTTCCTAACATCCCCACAAACAAAACACTAACTTGATTTGCCCCAAATTTGAACCTAAACCCCACCCAAACCTAACCCAAAACCAAAACCTCTTAAATTGACTTAAGCCCAAACCTAACCTAATTGGGCCCAAATAATCAAAGCCCAACCAAAGTTGGAAACTGTTTGTGACACTCCCCTGAACATTTCTCAACATTAATTTTACATAAAATCCAACTTTATCCCAACCTTAACCCAAGTTAGCCCAATTTGGCCCACTTTGGCCCCTTTAAATAAAGATCCCACATTAAACTCAATTCAATTCAAAATCACTTCACACTTGTTCCAAACCACTCATGACACATACCTAAACCAATTGCAACATTTATTTGGCATGATCCCTCATAAAATTTCCATCCATCAATTTATTTTCTAGCCTAAAGGCCCACTTTCTTAAACCATTCTAAAAGCCCACTTCCACCACATCCAAAGGCCCAAAATTCATCCAAAGCCCACATGACATTTATCTACATCATCCATTCAATTAAAATCATCCCTAAGTCCTAAACCAATGATCAAATAATTCCAATAAAGCTTCATCCAAATTTCCACCAAAAATGCCAAAATTCATAAAATCCCCTTTTATGAAATTGACCAAGCTTTTTCCAAGCCAAATGTGAGCCATTGAGCCATGTGCAAGCCACATGGAAGCCATGGAAGCCACTTTCCAACTCATCAAGCCATTAATGGCAAGAAGAGGAGACCCTTTCCTAATCTTTCACTAAGTATTTTTAAACATACTCTTGTCACACTCTAAACCATGCTTAGCCACCTCACCATGGATGGAGACTTCACCACCCCTTCCAAGCTGACCTAAATGATTCCCTCAGCTCAAAATTAGGTCTTGGGGAGGTGCACCAAGCCTATTTCCATGGATTGACCAAACCAAGCCCAAAATACACTCTCCCCCATTCCATTTTAACCAAGCTTTTTACGCATGTCAAACTCCAATTGACTTCACCAAATTCAACCCCTGACCCCACTGAGTCAGATGGTGACCCATGTCTGGCCGGCCAGCCACCACAACCGCCGGAAAACACCATGGCCGAGAGCTCCATGTGAGCCAAAAAATTCAATTCTCCCTTGCTGAACTGTCTCAACCCTAGTGGACACCAGAGCTTTTATTCTCCTCCCCTGAGCAGCTGATCCCAGCCTCCATTTGCCCCTGGGAAGCCCTCCAGCCATGCCTATTTAAACACCACCACCTCTCGGCCAAAGGGAGAGTTGAACCAAACCTTAAGGAAACTCTGCCAAAATTATTCCAAACTCCTCCCCAGACATAGAGAACTTGATCCCCACTGAAATCCAGCCCTAAAAACCCCCTCTGTGAACTCAATTTCTGAGTTTAAAATCCACCCAAAAAAAGGACACCTCACCACAGTGAGCCAATCTCCAAATTGATTTGTCCTACACCTTCACCAGACCAAGAGGAGAAGTTCCCCAGCAAAAGCCCCCTCACCAGGCCAGCCATTGCTTCTAGCCTCCAAGCTTTGTGATCGGGCTTGGTCACTTTCATACCTAGACAATTCCCCAGAGCCAGAGAATTCATCTGGAGCTTGCCTGGACCCAATCGAAGGTGACACAACTCTCAGATCGAAGCTTCACTTCTCTGAGCAAAGGTATGAACTCACTCTTCCTCCCGAGCTTCCAGTGATTCTCTATTTTGTTTAAGTTAATTTCATAGCCTATAAACCATATGGATGTGTTCGTCTCTTCAAGACGAATCCATAGAGCATGAGAACACGAAAATCCATTGAGAATCGAGTGAGATCTTAGGGTTTTAGTGTGGACGGTCACGGGTGCACACCAGTTGTAGACGATGACCGGGAGCCTTTGGATCGCGTGTGTATCGAGCGGACGATCGAGATCAGGTCGGACGGTGCGATGGTACATGAACCGCAGGACGCGTGGCTGCTGACTCAAGTGGCGGCGTCGAATGAGAATGCGCCACGTAGGGGCTTCGGAGCTGCCGAGGTTGACACTTCGCCGCGTGGATAAGTAGATAAATAGGGTATTTTTGAATTATTTAAATGCCCAGAACTTCAAAAATTCATATATTTGCATAGAAAAATCACAAAAATAAAATAAAAATACCCTCTTGCTCAATGAACAGAGGAGAATAATGTGGAAAAGAAATCAAGTTAATGGATGAGTATTTTATTTTTAATAATTTATTTACTATTTTCAGTATTTTGATTCTTCATTTGCATAAACAATTCACCATGGCATGCGACCATAAGGCTTTTGAAGCCTCTGATCTTGGGAACATTCCCTGAATATTTCAAGGTCACAGGCCATCTCCGTGAAAAGTTATTGAATTTTCAATTTCATGTCACTGTTTTTGGTATTTTAATTTCAATAATTAGCATGTTGTGAAATAAATTCTAGGAAAATTTGGTGATGTTCCTTAAGACCAGAAAACCCTATGAAAAATATATTTTGAATTAATTCATTCATAATAACCTTAATTGGCCTAAACCCCTAAAATTAAATTTGAATTAATTAGGGTTAACCACACATCAAATTAACTTGAAAACAATTCTCCACTGATCCTTAGAATCAGAGAGTCCTCACATAAAAATTTGGAATCAATTGGAAATGTTTAACTCCACTAAATGGATTAATTAAGTCACATAACTAAAATGGAAATTTAAAAATTCATAACTCCAAAAATACTTTTCAAAAATTTACAAAAATGGTTTTAGAGCTTCTCTGATATCAGGGGAGTTCAAGAAAATTAAAATTGGAATTTTCTAAAAAAGTTGATTTTTTACCATATTTTAATATTTTAATAATTTAAAAATAATAAAAATCACAAAATATTAAAAATCATAAAAATTTTACATTTTGACTCCTAATCATTTAGGAACAAACCAAATATTTTTCCCAAGTCCCTAGGATATAATATTGAATTTTAAAGGCTTAATGTAATTTTTAATATTAAAAAAATGAATTTTCAACCTTTTCCTCACTAAGATAATTCCAATAAATAAAAAAAATTAGAAAATTAGAAAATTTGTTTCTTTGGACTCCTTGACATTAGAGAAATTTAAGAAAAATATAAAATCTATTTTTCAACTTTTATTTTATTTTAAAATTAATTAACACTCTAAAACTCAAAATAAATATAATAAATAAAATATAACTCAAAAAATCACCAAAATTGGTTTATGTGGTCCTCTGGTCATTAGGAACTTCCCATAATTTTCTTAAGGACATAAACTTTACCTTGGTCATGTTGTTGAATTTTCTTTGAAAAACCCCTATTTTCTACTAAAAATAATTATATAAATAAATTAAATTCAGAAAAATCACATTTTCTCATCTAATGTCTTAATTGACATGTGAGTGAGGTGACATGAAATTTTCAAATTCATTTGAGCTCAATTTAATGAGTTATGAAATAAATAAGCTTAAAAGGGCATAAAGGTAATTAAAAATTTTAACCCTTAATTAAAACTTTGGGTTTAATCAAAAAGGGGGATAAAATATTTGATTTTAACTTTCTCTTGGATGATTGAAACTTAGAGAAATTAAGGGGTAGGAACCCATTAAACCTTTTGAAAATATCAAAATTGAAACTTTAATTAATTAAATAATTTAAATTTTGAAAAGAATATATTTAAATTTGGATCATTAAAATAGGGATATTATTAAGAGGACATTTATTCTTTAATTTAAAGATCCCTAAATGAGTCACTTTAACAATATTTAATTCTTAATTAAAAATTTAAAATAATAATCTAAATTAATAATTAAAACTAAAATTAAAACAAATTAAATTAAAATCAAATTAAAATTAAAAGTTAAACTAAAACTAACAATTAAAATTAAAATTAAAATCAAAATTTAAATTAAATTAAATTTAAAATTAAATGAAAATTAAATCAAATTAAATAAAATTAAAATTAAATAAAATTAAATTAAATTAAATTAAATTAAATCAAAATTAAATTAAATTAAATTAAATCAAAATTAAATTAAATTAAATTAAATTAAATTAAATTAAAATTAAAATTAAAATTAAATTAAATTAAAATTAAATTAAAATCAAATTGAATTAAAAATCATTTAACAACAAACCTAAATGAAATCATTAAGAATTAAATCTAAAATAATTTGAACACTATTCCAAACTTAAGGTTATCAATTAAAACCTCATAATTAAACTAAATAAAAAATGATTAAAATTCTCGATAAACCAACTTGCCCTTAAAGACTTTAATTATTATAACTCTTAAATAGAGTATTAAGTGAGATGTCACTTCATTCATCAGGTAATCAAATACCTAAGTTCACTAAGAAAGAAACAAAGTTTGACTAAACTCCTGGATGATCAATTCACCAGTACAATTAAATTCATTTGGACTCAAAGTAGTCCCAGAAGTATTGAAAATATGTTTAGGAATCGTCCTAAACACTTCCTCAATACGACGGGATGTTTTAGAAGAACAATTGAATTTAATTGTTCTTTGATGAAGAAAATCATCCTTAAACCAAACCACGAACCTAGACGTCATAGGAAATGACTAGTTATAGGATTAGGAATCTGGTAGACAACCAAAACCCTTTCCCTTAGCTTTACCTAGGTATTTCTTGTAAAAATATATTTAAATGCATTAACATGTGTTTTAAGTGCAGCTTGGGATGACGGGAAGAACCTCCAAGTACGCTTTTATTTAATTGCAATTTACTTTATTGTAATTTACTTACATGCACTATACTTTACTTTTCTTGCATGATAAATAAAAATGTTGCATGAAAACCAAAACCTTTAGGATAGTCCCTAAATTGAAACCAAAACTAAATTAAAAGTCATTGCAAGATAAAATTTACCGCCACAACATTCCAAAATATAAAATAACTCAAAATTTAATTACAAACAGAATAACCAAACTACAATTGCAACTAAATTAAAATGTCTCGTTGAATGATCGGGAATACCTCGGATGATGTAACCCACGTGTTGCTAACGGGATTTCCCACAGTCTAAATGAAAGTGTGGAACTCATTCAGTTGAGTTTAGCAAATTCATCTGGACTAAGTGAATTTGATGAAAATAACGGTGCAGGGATGACGGAACCGTGAGATCTTAATCGGTTTTGTTTAAACAACTTTAAGATTTGTTTTAATTAAAATATTAAAAACACTTGGATTTTAAGATTTTCTCTAAACCAAAACACTTCTCTCATCTCCTGATTTATGACTTCTAAAACTAAACCTCTGCAACAATAAGGAGCTCGGAGCATGGTGGGCAGCTCGGCCATCGTCATCAGCAAAACTCGGATCTACTTCAGAAAAAATTTCTTAGAATTAAATAACCAAGCCATAGGACTTCGAGGTAGTTTTCCTAGTGCAACATAAATCCTCAACTCTTCGTTAGGCATTTGCATGATCATGTCATGTAAATTAAGCCCTAACTGGTCTTAGGACTCCGAGGTAGTTGCTTGTTACGACATAAGCCCTCACATCTTCGAGGCTATTTGTATGATCATGTCATACAAATATAAGACCTAAATAAATAAAATTGGCAGGATTGCAACATTAAATAAATTCTTAAGTTGGAGCCAAACAATATGATAGTTTGGGAAGTTGCCAAGATTCCTCTTGGATCCTCAGCTTCTCCTACTTCTCTTCCTTTGGACTCCAAAAAATAACTGTTCCAAATTTGATCCATTCCCTATTGAAATTCCAAAATTCAATCCTTTGAAAACTTTAAACTTTGAAATTCTTGAGAGCAAAACCACTGATCATTATCGAGAGTTTTCTTAAATGATTCCCGTCATTTAAGATGTAATTAACTATAGGGGCTTGCCCTTATAGGGAATTTTAAGAACCTGAGTAATATAAACCCTGCTTAATTCCTTTATATTAAGCAGGGGAACTTGTCGGCTTATAAAATTGGTTCACAGACCAAACAGATGTCACAAATCTTCTAGTTTATTTAACCGAGCCCCATCATCAAGCTGTATGTCTATTCTTCGGAATAAATACACGGTTTGTCATGCGGTGCTCGTTTATATAAACTATTTGGGATGTGAGATCAGTTTGATTTTTCATATCTTAAAATTTTCAAACTTAAAATTATTTTCAAAAATCAAATACTATTTTTCAAATTATTTATTTAAATTAAATTAAAAATTCACCGACAATTTCTGTAGGCGACCCCTTTTCAAAATACAACACACTCAACCTAAAAATAATGCCGACAAGACTACCTAAATTTAAATATCACTGTTGCATTCTTATTTACATTAGAATCATATTTTTGGTAGAAGAAAATTTTATATTCAAAATATAAGTATAATTTGATTACCAAAAGTATAAATATATCAGTATTAATCTGGTAGTAAAAAAAATTGGGATCATTGAGCTAAGCAGATCTTGGGATACAAGAGAGCTTTTACTAATGACTCCCTCATTTCATTAGAGAGGAATAAGGCATCATACATGCTTTTTCTTCTTTGTGGTTTCTTCAAATGGGCTTGAACGTTTTAGTCCATATTGTTATAAGATTTGTTATTGTTTTCTTGAATCAGTCACTCTTGTACTGGCAAAATTACTTCTTAAGGCATGATCATTTGTTTTCCTTTTCTTTTAGGAGCCGCTCTTGAGGTTAGAACATTTTTTATCTATAGATTAACTTTAGTTATCTCTTCTTTCTTTGTGCCAAATTTGGATTTTCTTCCAGGAGCACTTCAACTAACTCTTCTAAGGCTAGTTGAGAGCATAACGATTCCAATTATATGGAAATTGGAGCTCATCACAACTCAAAATATGACAATGTTGTCTTCAATTTTACTATTGTTGGATTCATTGCCATTTTAATTATTGTTCATTTTCATTGTCTCTAGACCCATCGGAATTGCACATGATTTAAGAATTAATGATGGGTTCGAAATCAGATTAGTTATTTTCAGAGCCATCTTTGTTAGAAATAGAAAAAATGTTATTGAAATCAATACAATTAGCATTAAATAACCATTGAGAGACAAAGAAAAAATCATACAGAGTTGGCGGATTGAGAGTTTTCTCCCCTAAATTTGAGACAAGAAATCTACATGGACAAGTAGAGTAGAAGAAATAGAGAAAAAAAGGAATAATAAAGTATTTAATTCTCTCAACTTTGTCCTCTTCTTTCTTGCACTTTTCTATCTTTGAGGATGGATTCTTTGTACTTTGAGCTGAAGCAAATGCTAAAGTGGATTGCATCTTGTTAAGAACCTTTCTGGAATATTTGTCCAATGACACATTCCACCCATCTTTGTCATTGTAAGGATCCACAGGGACAAATTCATATATTAAGATTACATTGATCAAAACCTTTTCAGGCCTTTCAAGTATTCATTCAGGATGACTATGTTCCCTATCTTGAAATTGTACTAAAACAAGTCCTTAAAGATAAAATAATCTTCAATTATATGTCTGAGCATCCTGTGGTAGGCACAATACTAGGGTTAATCTTTCATTCCAACCTCTTCTGGCCTTTGGATTCAGGTAGTTTGAAATGAGGTATCTTTAACAGACCATATAACATCGTCGACACCGTCTCTGTTTTGAATACATACTCTTTGCACATCCATTCAGCCATTATTTTATTCTATTTCTATAGTTGGAATGATTGTTGAAACTGTGGTTGTAAGGACTGCTCTAGTTATGATGAATTAACATTATGTTGTTGTCTTTTCTATTTGGCTTGTACCTGCATTGGCTGCTTTCCATTTTTAGCTGTCGAGACATTTTCTGATTTTTTTCTCGAATGATTTTGTCAGCATTGGCTTTTCTACCTTCTCTGTCAGACTTAGCTATGTCGCTTCTTCCTGGAGGCTTACAGCTTTGCTGTACAACTTTCCAATAGTTTTTAATGTGAATAATTTGAGCATGAATATTATCTGCCCATAGATGCTTTTGAGTAGGATCTTGACCACATATTGCTTTTGGAGTTGTGTTTCACACTTCATGCTTAGGTTACTCCATCGAAGAATGCAATCCATGAGGGTTTCTCCTGGCTTCCATTTTTCTACCACGAGGTCACCAACCATGATGTGGTATTGAGCCCCAAAAAAATGTTGAATGAAGAGATTTTCCAACTCAAAAAAATTTATGACAAACTCATTAAGAAGTTCAGTGCACCAGTTGAAAATGACAGCAATAAGACTGTTAACAAATTAGCAGCAAGAGAGCGTCACTACTCACTGAGTTGCAGCAACTTTCTTGAAAGTGGGCAAATGCTGACGAGGGTTTCCCATTCCTTTGAAAACCATGATGAGAGGTGGTATGAAGCCCTTGGGGTATTGGAAGGAATCAAATTCCTCCAGGTAGGGTCTATCCCTCGGAACTATTGATCAAATCCTAACCTGGGTCATTATTTCTTTAATCATTTGTTCAACTAATCGAGTAATGTTTTTCTCTGGAATCACACTCTAGGTGCAATCCTTCTTCTTTTGGTTGTCTCCACAAATTTTGGTTAATTCTCTTTTATCATCAATAAAATGGACCACCTCTGGTTGGTTAATCTAATTAGGTGGCATCTGTGGTACTTCCGAAAAACCATGCAGGGTTGTCAAAGCAGACGACATTTCTTCAACCTTTTTTCTGAGATGATTGATCTGTTCATGTCTTTGTTGTATCATCCTCGGTAATTATTCTATAGGGTCTTCGTTGTTCGATGGTGGTGCTTTTCATGAAGACAAATTAGCTCATATTTCTACCATATTGACCTGAGCAAACTCCTCACCCATGTTGTTTAGGGAGTCCCTTTCTCAAGCTTCTAATAGACGTCTAACATCGACTCTTAACTTTTCAAGATTTTATTCAATTTAGTTGGAGTGATTCCTTTGACGAGTCTCATTTTGTTAACTGAACTCGAGTCACAAACCCTACAACATCGGTGACATCCTTCAATGGCTTACTCCTCCACATAATTTTCTTTAGTATGTAGCGAGATGTCTTTGGTGGCATGTCAATGCGTCATGAGAGGGTATGATCCCCGACTCATAAATGTTTTATGACAGAGTTTTAGTTTTGTGGAGGGAATGAAAGTTTTGAAAGAGGTTTTAGTTTTGTATTTTGGGGGAATGAACATGCCTTTCTAGAATGGCGGCAGTGTCGGATATCTTGGGTCCCAAACGGAGTTTGGTGGGTACCCTTGATGGATGACGGTAACTTTTCAGTTCCCCAAACGGAGTTTGGTGGAGACTCAGGTTGTATCAAACTTTTGATTCATGTACTTTGGCCTTACACTCTTGAGGATTTCTTTCTACATTTGTGGGGATACTACACACCTGATTCTGTGCAAGACATGGGTGATCAAGCACCTATCTTTCTGAGCAAGCTTTTAAACACAAAATGAATCTTTGAGAGAAATAAGATCTTTTTTTTTCTTACTAGAGGTGGAATTGTAGAGGTGGACTGGTAGCAATCTGGCGAACATCTTCCTCACCATGAGTAGTGGACAATGGGTAAAACCTGCTCTCTCCTAAGAGAGAAGAGTCCTCGGGAAGTCCCATTTCCTCAGACTCAATAGGCTTATTTTCCTTTTTCTTTAAAACAGCACAACTTCTATTTTTTTCTTTCAGTATGGGTCATTGGTGCAGACTTAGAGATAGATCCAATCTCAAATACATAAGGCTGTGGAGCACAATCATCGTCTTTCTCTTCAATGAAAAACTTCCCGTTGAGATCAATTTTATTGGACGCAACAATAGGGAGAACAATAACAAACTTAGGGTCCTCTTAACAGTGGCAAGTTTTTCAACTAGAGTCCTCTTTAGTGAAGGGAAATCTTGGTCAGATTTCAGGTTGAATTTGGTTGGTGGCTTTACAACTTTTATAGTACAAGTAAGGCACGTTGCCAGGCACCACACGAACTTAGACCCAACCTTAATAAACAATCCCTGGTTACAAACACTTTTGTTTGTTGGCTAGTCCAGTCCTCTGATGAACAAAAAGACTAATATCAAGGAATCCAATAATTGGAATTTTGTTTTTTTGATATTTTTTTGTGGCAACAAACTAAAGTTCTAGCAAGATAATCCAGATCCAGTCACATGACTTGGAGAAGGTTGAGTTTAATCATTTAATAAAATTTTATTTCCCTTTTTATGGGCACTGCATATTAATTTTGAGATAAAAAATTCTAGGACATATTCTTTGTTTGAACAAACGATTGAAGAATCGAAGAAAATTTGGTCATGCTTTGCCTAAGAATGACATGAGCAAAATACACCAATGGGAGAATGGTAATCTGGCCAGTGCAGAGCATAAGCATATTACTGATGTATGAGGGCAAGTTTATCAACCAAAGATGGAGAGAGAAGAAGTCCCCAGTGGCCAGAAATATTTGTTGCTGCTCGTCATTGATGTGTTGATTTTCGTTATGATCTGCCTCGGATTTTAGTTTTCTGACCCACTGAAAATATGTTAAGATTTTTATGCTTATTTTATATTGATTTTGATGATATTGCACTTTAAAGAAGGGTGTTTTTGATGTTTTATTGCAAATATGATGATTTATGGACATTGGAGTGAAAAAATGCAAAAAAGAGCGAATTTGGAGCAAAAAAGACCAAAATTATGTAAATTTGATCTAGGGCGCTGACGGCGAGCTCGATAGCGCCGACTGCGGAATTTTTCCGAGAGTTCAGAAAATATATTACAAGGAAGGCCGCCAACGACAAGATCGAGGCTGCCGATAGCGGGCCTTATGAAAGAGTGTACAAGGCTAAGTATTCTAGAAGGCTGCCGACGGTGAGCTCGAGGCCGCCGACGGAGAGAAAGTTGGTTCTCTCACGAGGTACATCGAATGTAGATGATTTTTGAAGGGATGCTTGGGAAACTCTTGGAAACTCTTCAACTACTTTAAAAAAAACAATTTAGGGCCGAAAATAGTGTCCACCAAGGTGTCAAAAGTGTGTGTCCACTGTGACCACCGAGTCCATAGTGAGTCAGTAGTGTGCTCATTGTGACTATTAATGTTGGTGGTGCCATTATAGTTTTAGATAGTTAGTTTAATTAGTGATATTTGTGAGGGATTCTTCGAGAGATTGTAAGAGTGGAAGGGAAGTGAGAGATTTCTTCCTCCTTGTTATTTCGAAGGAGAATTCAGCATGCTGTAAAGAAAGGAAGAGATTCAGAGGAACTTCAAGGAATTTGCTTGGGGAGAAATTCAAGATAAGTTGTATTTACTTATTTTAGTTTGTAGAACTTTGCTTTTTTATATGAAATCCAAGTTTTATCGTATCTTCTCCATGATATCTGAGCAGTTTCTCTGTCTTTCTCCTTGTTTTGACATTTTTGTGAAATAGTGATTTGAATTAGTGTGCAAAGAAAATGTTAAAGAAGTTGTGATAATCTTTTTACTTAAATCTTAATTTACTTTCAATCTGGCCAATTGATTAGTTAAAATATGTTGAGTTTAACAACTAAAGTGAAGATTACATCTGAGATTCAGGGAGGTCAAAGTCCTTGAAAGTAGGGTGCAAATAAATAGGGAAATATTATTTATTGGGCGTAGAATTGGAGATTGTAGAGTGACAGACTAAAATCTTTAATTCGGTCCTATCATTTGGGTGCTGAAGTGTAGATGTTAGCCCTCCGGCAAGGGGAACGTGGGAGCTCCAAAGTGAAAGCCGATATCCTCTCAGCCTAGTTGCAGATTCAGTAACCAAGCATATGATTAGTCAATGTTCTTTATACCTAGACCAAAGGGTAAAGAATAGGTATGCTCCTATTTGGCACAACAGATTTTTAAACTAATTTTAGTTATCCATTCACTTAAATTTCTTAACAAGGAGAAGGATGCTTGCTTATATATTTGAACTTCACTTTATTAGCAGAATTAGTTAATTATTAGTAGAACTAGCTTGTTAAAACTTCATCTTATTTATGATTGCATAATAGTGAAAGATAGGAAATTTGATTTGCAAAGTTGTGATTCTAAATTGGTTTTTATAATCCTAGTCCGTAGCCTCTAAACTATCCCTGTGGGATTGATATCTAGGACTCCATTAGAGCCATGTATTACTTGAGCAATAGATATACTTGCGTTGAATTATTAACTCTATGATTATTGAATATCTTTATACACATCTATATCAAATACAAGAAATATTAAATTTATGCAAAGTGCGCAGAGTGGTTCATTTTCCCACTCTAACATGGGGCATTTGAATTTCGTGCAGGCTCAATGGTTTTGGTCATTCTAATAATTAAGTGTATCATCAAAAGAAATGAACCGCCTCGAAAGGTAATACCTCTTTTATGATGGGTTTGATTATCCGGACTAAGAAAACGTTGGATATTTACACTAGTTTGTGATTTAAAATCTATAGTTCAATTCTCATATCTAATCTGGAGACTAGATATGGTTTAGATTAATTATGAGGTCTTCTTACTCTTTAGGGGTAAGCCTCTATAGTTATTTACATCTTAAGTGGCTGAGACTACTGAAAGAAACTCTCAATTAAGGCTGCAAACTTTTTCCTCAAGAAATTTCTATGTTTAAATTTCCATGATTTGGATATTGTATTTTTTTATTAACGAAAGACAAAAAGAGGAAAGGGCAGGGGACCATTGGAGATGCATAAAATATCTCAGTACTATCCCAAACTATCCTATTATTTTTTGTTGTCGTTTTCAAAGAAAATTTTTATTTTGTTAAAATATTAGGGCTTAGAATGCATGGCATACAATCATGTGGGTGCCTGCCAATAATTTGGGTGAAAAGTCAAAAATGTAGATGTTGACCTCATTTTTGATGAGGTCTTCTCTTCTTCTCTTTAGTACTTAGGATCTAGCCTTAGGCTTTTCCTTTGACTATCTTAGAGGACTAGAATTGGGATCCACCATCTAGAATTTCAAACCACTTCTTAACTCCCTGCAAACTCCACAAACTTGATTGTAGACCCCTAATCACCTAGAGGGTTGAAATCGAGTGTGGAAGTTTAAAGGATGAGTTCCTATAGGACTCTTTGGCCTTAGGACCGCCTACAGGTGGCACGGTCTAGTGAAGGGGCTGACTTACACACACACTACACTCATACACTACACTTCCATACACCTCCTAAAACCACACCTATACCTAACTCGACCTCCCGACTCATGTAAGTGATTCACATGGATGGTCCTTAACCCCTAAGCCCTTGGCTAAGAGGGTTAGGAACAACATAGTGAATGCCTCAAATGAGTCCCTTCATGACTCATATGGGCTTGATGTGGCTTCATGGCTCAACCAAAATGATTTTATTCCACTTATATTCACCCAATCTTCAATTTTCCAAATTTTCAATTTTGACCCACGGGACCCTACACCCGCTTAACCTACCAAATGCCTTGAAACTACCCAAAATTTCCAAAATCACCTAAATTACCCAAAATTCCTCGAGACCAATCCTAAACATTTCCTCCCACTCAAATTGATCATCCATAACCAAAAATACCAAAAATTCCAAAAATACCTCCCAATACCCTCCAAATACCCAAAATACCCCTCTTAGCCAAAAAATCCAAAAATTCAGAAAATTCCCAGAAAATTCTAGAAAATCCCAAATATTCCCAATTTAATTTTGTTCAACTACACCATGGGCCAATTTGGCCAATTTACCCCACTTTTATCAAAACCCCCAATTTGACCCATTTTAACCCAAAGTGAACCCAATGTCAAACCTAACCTACCCAATTGACCCAAATTCTGGTCCAATTCAATTTTAAACTTCAATTCAACATCCCCAACACCAATCTAGACCCAATCCAAGCCCAATTTGATTGGCATTGGGATCCAATTTCACTTTTGGCCTTAAAGCCCGATTTGGACCCATGACCCAAACTTAGCCCAAACTCACCCAATTCAACTCCAATTAATCCCAAATCTTTTCTAAACCTTCCTTAACATCCCCATAAACAAAACACTAACATGATTTGCCCAAAATTTAGACCCAAACCCCACTCAAATTCAACCCAAAATCAAAAAGCCCAATTTTGACCTAAACCTAAACCTAGCCCAAATAGACCCAAACCTCAAAATCAAAACCTAACCTAAGCCAAAACCTCTTTGAAACACTCCCATAAACATTTCCCAACATTAATTTTACATCAATTTCAACTCTAGCCCAACTTTGGCCCATGGTAGCCCATTTTGGCCCACCTTAGCCTCTTTACCAAAAGGCCCATATCCAACCCAATTCAAACCCAAATCACCTCAAATTTGTTTCAAACCACTCATGACACATCCCTAAACCAAACTCAACAATTATTTGGCCCAAGCCTTTACCAAAATTTCATCCCAAAATCTATTTTAAAATTCAAAAGCCCACTTTCCTAAACCATTTTAAAAGCCCATCTAAAACCATTTTAATGAGCCCAAAATCTACCCTAAAGCCCACATGACATTTCCATTTGCCATCCACTTAATCAAAGCCATTCCCTAAGTTCTAATCACATCATCAAATAATTCCAAATTAAGCCTCATGCCAAATCACCCCTAAAACACCAAAATTTCTCTTAAATCCATTTCCATGAAATTGACTCAACTTTTCCCAAGCCAAAGACAAGCCATGCAAGCCATAGATAAGCCACATGAAGCCATGGGGGGTTTGACTTGTCACCAAGCTATTAATGGCAAGTGGAGGGAGTCCTTTCCTAAGCCTTCCTTAAGCCATTTTAACCTCTTTAATGCAACACTATAACCCAAAATTAACTTAAACTATTTGGATAGAGACCACACCATCCTCTCTTGGGCGACCCAACCGATCCTCTCAGCCCAAAATCAGGCCATGGGGAGGTGCACCCAACCCAAACCAATGGGTTGACCAAATTGAAGCCAAAATGGCCTCTTCCCCATTCCATTCTAAGCCACCCCCTTTACACATGGCAAGGCCCAATTGACTGCACAAGCCTCCAGCCCTAACCCACCTGAGCTTGAGGGTGACCTGACCCTGGCCGGCCAGCCACCACAGCCGCCGGAAACCACCGAGCCGAGAGCTCGCACGTGAGCCCGGACTTGGAATTCTCACTGCTGAGCCGCCTCACTCCAAATGGCCACCATGGGCTGTTCTTCACATGCCGAGAGCAGGCTGATCCCAGCCCTCGGCTCCCCTGGGAGAGCCTCCGACCATGCTTATCTAAACCCCTCACCCTCTCGGCCAAAGAGGGTCGCTGAACCGAACCATACCAAAACTCTACCAAAATCACTCCTCACTCCCCTCCAGACTTAGAGCAATTGATCCCTACTGTCCTCCTGCTCTAATCCCCATTGATTGAGCTCAATTTTGGAACTCAATTCTCAGGCCAGAATAGGATACTTCTGAATCCTCCACCAAAATCAAATTAAACTCACCTACACCTTCACCGAGGCCGGGAGAAGAAGTTTTCCGATAGAAAGCCCCCTCTCCGGGTCACCCAGGTTGTTCCGGACTCCAAATGTTGTGATCGGCCTTGGTGGAAATCACACCAGAGCAATTCACCGCATCCCGAGGCTTCATCCCTAGCCTCCTGCAGGCTCCAACGAACGTGCCGAGCATCTCCGATCGAGGCTTCACCTCTCGGAGCTAAGGTATGGATCAATTCTTCATCCCGAGCTTCTAAACATTCTCCATTTCAAATGAGTCAATTTCAATAAGCATTATCCGTATAGATGTGTTCGTCTCTTCAAGACGAATCCATAGAACATAAGAACATAAAAATCCATGGAGAATTGAGTGAGATCTTAGGGCTAGAAGGTGGACGGTTCTCGGATTAGGAGGCTTGGGGACGATGAACGGATGCCGTTCATTTAATACACGCGCGGACGGACGGCTCAGATGGCGTCGGACGAGGAGATGATACATGAACCGCGGGCCGCGTGGCGCTGAGTCAGAAGGCGGCGTCAAATGGGAGCGCGTCGCGTGTGCATTCGGAGGCTGCTCGAGGTTGACGCGGCGCCGCGTCACTTAAGTAGAAAATTAGGGATTTTCCTAATTTATTTAATTCCCCGAACTTTGAAAATTCATATCTTTGTGTAGAAAAATCCTAAAAATAAAATAAAAATACCCCCTTGCTCGGTGAACGGAGGAGAATAATGTGGAAAAAAATTAATTAATTTTGTCCAGTATTTTATTTTTAATTAATTATTTACTCCCTGCATTGTTTTAATTCTCCATGCATTCATACAATTCACCATGGCATGAGACCATAGGGCTTTTGAAGCCTCTAAACTTGGGAACATTCTCTGAATTTTCCAAGGTCAGAGACCACATCTGTGAAAAGTTATTGATTTTTCAAATGCATGTTGCTGTTTTGAGTATTTTAATTCCAAAAATTAGCATGTTGTGAAATAAATTCTAGGAAAATTTGGTGATGTTTCTTATGACTAGAGAACCCTAGGAAAAATAGGACTTGAGTTAATTCACTTTAGATAACCCTAATTGGCCTAAATACCCAAAATAGACCCCTAATTAATTAGAGCTAACCATACATCAAATTGACTTGAAATCAATTCTCCACTGACCTTTAGGATTAGGGGAACCCACCATAAAAATTTCAAGTCAATTGGACTTGGTTAGCCCTACTAAATGGGTTGATTAAGCCATTTAGTCATTTTAAACTTTAAAAATTCATAACTTTCAAAATAACTTTCAAAAATTCACCAAATTGGTTTTGGAGCCTCTCTGATATCAGGGGAATTCAGGAAAATTAAAATTTCAGTTTTCTAAAAAAGTTAATTTTTTAGTATTACTTTAATATTTTAATAATTTAAAAATAATAAAAATCACAAAAATAATAAAATTCACCAAAATGTCATATTTTGAAATATAATCACTTAGGAATAAACCCCATATTTTTCTTAGGTCCATTTAATGAGATATTAAATTTTAAAGCCCTAGGGTAATTTTAAAATTAAAAAAATGTATTTTCTAGCATTTTCACTAAAATAATTATAATAAATCAAAGAAAAATCAGAAAATTGTAAAATTTGGTTCTCTAGAATCCTTGATATTAGAGAGAATTTTAAAAATTATAAAATTCATTTTTCAACTTATATTCTATTTTTAAATTAATTAATACTCCAGAACTTAAAATAATTCTAATAAATAAAATATAATTCAAAAAAACACAAAAACTGGTCCAAGTGGTCCTCTGGTCATTAGGAATGTCCCATAATTTTCTTAAGGACAGAAACTTTCCCTTGGTCATATTATTAAATTTTCCTTGGAAGTCCTTATTTTCCACCAAAAATAATTACATAAATAAATTAAACATATAAAATCACATTTTCTCCTCTAATGTCTTTATTGACATATGAGTGAGGTCACATAAAAATTTCAAATTCATTTGAGCTCAATTTAGTGAGTTATGAAATTATTAGGCTTGAAGGGCAAAATGGTAATTAAAATCTTAACCCTTTAATTAAGACTTTAGGCTTAATGAAATTAATAGGTAAAATATTTGATTTTAACTTGATTTGGATGATTGAAATTTAGATAATTAAAGGGTAGAAACCTCCTAAACAATTTAAAATAATTGAAATAAACCTTAATTAAATAATTAGTTAAATTTGAAAGAATAATAAAATTGGAATTATTAAAATAGGGATATTATTAGGAAGAGATTTGTTCTTTAATTTAAAAATCCCTAAAATAATCATCCCAATAATATTTAATTCCTAATTTAAATGATAATCCAAGTTTAAGATTTAAAATGCTAAAAGGCTTAATCATTAAATTAAATTAAAGTTAAATTATTTAAAACAAATCCCTTTAAAATTAAAAATTAAATTAAAAATTAAAAATTAAATTAAACTAAATTAAATTAAATTAAATTAAATTAAATTAAATTAAATTAAATTAAATTAAATTAAATTAAATTAAATTAAATTAAATTAAATTAAATTATACTAAATTAAATTAAATTAAATTAAATTAAATTAAATTAAATTAAATTAAATTAAATTAAATTATATTATATTAAATTAAATTAAATTATATTAAATTAAATTAAATTAAATTAAATTATATTATATTATATTATATTAAATTAAATTAAATTAAATTAAATTAAATTAAATTAAATTAAATTAAATTAAAACTAAATTAAATTAAATTAAATTAAATTAATTTAAATTAAAGCTAAATCATATTACATTAAATTAACTTAAGTTAAATTAAATTAAATTAAACCACATTAAATTAAATTAAGTTAAATTAAATTAAATTAAATTAAATATAAAGACATGAAGAATTCAAAAATAAATCTAAAACAACTTGAACACTATTCCAAACTTAAATCCATTTACTAAAATTAAATCACAACTCACTTGAACATCCATTTGCCCTCGAAAGCTCATGATGTCATAACTCTTAAAAGGAGCGTTAAAAGAAGTGTTACTTCACTCATAGGATATTCAAATGTCCTAGTTCACTCGAGCAAGACAACAAAACTTAAACTCTCGGACGATTAATTCATTTGTGTAATTAAATTCATTTGGACTTAAAACAATCCTAGAAATATTGAAAAGATGTTTAAGATTCGTCTTAAGCACTTCCTCGATATGATAGGATATTTATAAGAACAATCGAACTTAGTTGTTCTTTGATGAAGAAAATCGTCCTCAAACTAAAATACAAGAACCTAGACGTCATAGGAATGACTAGCTATAGGATTAGGACTTTGGTAGAAAACCATAACCCTTCCCTTAGCTTTACTCAGGAAATTGTCATAAATGCTTAAATGCTCTAAATTGTATTTTAAGTGCGGCTTGGGATGACGGGAAGGCCCTCCGAGTACGCTTTTATTTTATTGCAATTTACTTTACTGCAATTTATTTAATCGCATCGCACTTACCTTTCTTGCACGATAAACAACAGTTGCATGAAAACCTACACCTTTAGGACAGAAACCAAAACTGAAACCCAAAACTAAATTAAAAGTCATTACAAGATAAAATTCACCGCCACAACATCTCAAAATATAAAACAACTCAAAATTTAATCACAAACAGAACAACAAAACTACAACTACAACTAAATTAAAACGTCTTGTTGGATGATCGGGAATACCTCGGATGATGTAACCTACGTGTTGCTAACGGGATTTCCCACGGTGCTAAATGAAAGTGTGGAACTCATTCGGTTGAGTTTAGCAAATTCATACTGGACTAAGTGAATCCGATAAAAATAACGATGCGGAAGGATGGAACCGTGGGATCTTAACCTAGGTGTTGTTATAATCAACCTTAAGATTTGTTTAATTAAAATATTAAAAACACCTGGATTTTAAGATTTTCTCTAAACCCGAATACTTTTCTCACCTCCTGATTTATGATTTCTAAAATTAAACCACTACAATAACAAGGAGCTCGGAGCATGGTGGGCAGCACGGCCATCGTCATCAGCAAAACCTGAGTCTACTTCAGCAAAACTTTCCTTAGAACTAAATAACCAAGCCATAGGACTTCGAGGTAGTTTTCCTAGTGCAACATAAATCCTCAACTCTTCGTTAGGCATTTGCATGATCATGTCATGTAAATAAAGCCCTAACCGGTCTTAGGACTCCGAGGTAGTCGTTTGGTACGACATAAACCCTCATATCTTCAAGGCTATTTGTATGATTTTATCATACAAATATAAGTCCTAGTTAATTAAAATTGGCAAGATCAAAACATTAAATAAACATTAGGACCTTCCTAAATTCAAGCCAAACAAATAGGATAGTCGGGAAATTACCGAAGTTCGCTTTGAATCTGTGATTTCTCCTACCTTTCTTCCTTGGATTCCCAAAATAAAATGTTCCAAACTTGATCCATTCCCTATTGAAATTCTAAAATTCAATCCCTTGAAAACTTAAACCTTGAAATTCTTGAGAGCAGAACTACTGATTATTATCGAGAGTTTTCTTAGGTGATTCCCGTCACTTAAGATGTAATTAACTATAGGGGCTTGCCCTTATAGGGAATTTTAAGAACCCGAGTAATATAAACCCCGTTTAATGTTTTCATATTAAACGAGGGAATTTGTCGGCTTATAAAATTGGTTCGCGGATCGGACGGATGTCACAAATCTTCTAGTTTATTTAATCGAGCCCCATCATTAAGCAATGTGTCTATTCTTCGGGATAGATACATGGTTTGTGATGCGGTGCTCGTTTATATAAACTATTCGAGATGTAAGATCAGTTTGATTTCATATCTTAAAATTTTCAAATTTAAAATTATTTTCAAAATCAAATATTACTTTTCAAATTATTTATTTAAATTAAATTAAAATTCGCCGACAATTTCTGTAGGCGACCCCCCTTTTTCCAAATAAAACATCAAAACCTAAAAATAAGCCGTACAGTAGATATCAACCTATAGTTTGGACAGATTTATCAATCAAACTGACGATATGGATGCCAACCCTAGCATATGTCAGACTCCTCAATTGACATCATTTGAACCTCTATTGGTGGTTTAGTTTAGGTTCATCCTTCGCTTCGTGTTTCATCTTCTTAAAGGTAGTTAGATTGTTTTTAGTCAGTTAACCATAACACTTCCTAACTCTACAAAAAAAAGAAGAAAAAAAAACCTATGTCACTATGGCATATTATTTTTTTGATGTTGTTCTATAAAATAAAGTTAACACACGCTAATAACTTGTAAAGTAAATCTAGAGCAACATTTTGTAGGTTATTTTGAGCAGTCTAGCAAAATAGAGTTAGTATGCTTCATACAAGAGAGGTAACTGTTTCTTTAGATTATTTATGATTTTTTATTTTGGACAACCTGGTCAAGATGTCAATGACTTTCCGTCATCCCATAGTTGTCAGGTTTCGTGAACTACTTATTCTAGAGAGGTGGCCAAGCTTTCTCAGGCTAGAAGATTCCTATCAACAACCATGGGTTGCATCTTCCAAGAGATCTTCACAGATCTGAGTAGTGGGGTTAAAGTTGTGTTTTGTGATGTTTGTTCATTAAGGTTTCATTTAATTCATAGTGTCTTTTACGAATTTTAGGGGGTTAAAAATTTTAAGTTACTTAAGACTTCTCAACTGATTAATTATGTATGATTTTTATTTTAATTTTGATTTTGAAAATGACTAGGTGAAGATCCTGTGGTTCCGTCCTGTTGAGGTCATTGGGTTTATGGTTTGATTAGTCACGACCGACCGTAAGGTATTTTGTTAACAACCATGACTTGCCTCCTTTGAAATTTCTTCTCAAATTAGGCTGTATTTTATGGTTGAGGTTTAAGTTTTAACTATTTTTAAGGTGTTTTTTATGTAATTTATTTTATGCATACCTTGCTTTCCAACTCATGTCTTCTCCAGGATGTGTTAAGTATGCTTTTATTCTTTTATGATAAGTCAAACATTCCTTAACTTAGGTTATTTGAGTTTGACTTGACTTAGGTTGGTTAGGTTTGATTTTGGTTAACACGAGTTAGGTCGGCCTGACCCAAGTTTGTTTAGGATGTTTTGGGTTAAACAGTGTTAGATCAATTTGACCCAGGTTCAGTTAAGGTTGATTTGGGTTAATCGGGCCCACCTAGCTTTGGGTTAACTCAAGTTAGGTTGGGTTGACCAATGATTTGCTTTAATTGGTTTAGTTTAACTCGACTTAGATCGGTTGACCCCAAATTGGTTTAATTTAATTAAGTTTAACCTGAGTTAGGTGGTGTTGACACCGGATTGGTTTAAGTTGATTTGGGTAATCCAAATTAGATCAGGTTGACCCATAATAGGTTTAAGTTGATTTGTGTTAACCTGAGGTAGGTCGGGTTGACCTGGGATACACTTAAGTTCATTTGGGTTAACCAGAGTTAGGCAGATTTGTTTAAGTTGATTTGAGTTAACACAAGTTAGGTTGGGTTGACCCCATATTGATTTAACTTCTTTGATTTAACCCGAGTTAGGTCAAGTTAGTTTGGGCTAACCCTAGTTAGGTCAGTTAACCCAGTATTTGTTTAAGTTGGTTTAGGTTAACCCGAGTTAGTTCAGCTTCACTCGAGTTTGGTTAAAGTTAGACCCTATTAAGCCTTAATTGAGTTATCCTAAATTATGTTAGACCAAAGTTTAAGATTTGAGTTAAGTGGAGCCAGGTCTAAGTTTGGATTAAACTTGAGTTAAGTTTGAGGTTTAGGATTTGCATTAGGTTGTTTAGGCATAATTTAGGTTTAATCTAAGCTGCTTTCACGATTTGGTTAAGTGAGGTCCAATTTGAGTTAGGCCTACATTAAATCTTAATTAAGTTTGTTCTATGTTTAGGTTAAACCTGAGTTGAATTCAGAGTTGGGGGTATTTTGAACTAGGTCTTGGCTGGACTAAACTTAAGTTTAGCTTGAAGTTACTTAGGTTAAATAAAGCCAAAATTAGGTTAGAGATAGTTACGCTTAAGCTTGAAATTTTTTTGAACCAACTCTAAGTTAGGTTAGACTTAAGTTAAGCTTAGAATTGAGTCAAGTTAGGTATAAGCCTCTTAATTTAAACCAAGTTTAAAATTTGGTTGAGTCAAGTCAAAGTTGGGTAGACTTGAGTGAGGTTGATTTAGGTCTAAGTTGGATTAGACCTAAGTTATGTTTAGGATTTGAGTTGAGTTGGAAAGTATAAGTTTGGTTAGACCAAGGTTGAAATTGAGATTTTAGTTGAGTTAGGTCCAATATTGGTTAGAGCTAGATTTTAGTTGGGTTAGGTCAAATTTAGGTTAGAACAAAATTGAATTTAAAGTTGGACTAGAGTTAGACCTACGTTTGGGTTAAACCTAAGTTAGGTTTAAGATTGGATTTTGATTTAGGACCAGGTTAGGTTCACCGTAAATTAAATTTAAGTGGGTTAGGTCTAATTTGGGTTAAACTTAATTTGTTAAGTCGATTTCATAATTGAAGGGTTAATTATGAAGCAAGCCTTCTTTAATCAAATTAGTATTTTCATTAGGACAAGATCCTAAAATTAATTTTTAATTTTAACTTAGATTTAGGAGAAAACTTGGGCTAAAATAAAAAATATATCATTTTACAAATTTACTCCTAATATCCTAATTTCATTTTTAAATTTTTAGAGGTGAAGTAGCCATTTTAATTCTTAGGGTTACTGCCCTAAATTTTCATTTTATTTTCCATTTTGATTTATAGTTTTCTGATTTTTTCTTCAATTTTTTAAAATTATTTTTCAAAATAATTATAACTTTGATAGAAAATTAGAACTTTTGATATTAGGGAGGTCCTCGACCTTGGAAAAATTAGCGTATATCTCTAATAACATAGGGGATAATCCCTGAAATTTTCATATTTTTATCTTTCATATTTACTTTTTTATAATTAAAATTCCCTCATAGGACTTTAATTAATTATAAGTTAATTATTTTATTTTTCATTTTTTTTCACATTCTCTTATGTTCACTAAATTTAAGGGTAGTTTTTATTTTTATTTTTATTTTTATTTGTACGGTTATGAATTTTTGAAGTTGGAAAGTATTTTTTGAATTTTTTTAATTTGGAAAATCTGAATTTTCTCACTTAACCCACGCAGTGCCACATGAGCCTCTACGCGGTTAACTCCCACATGGCACTTCGCTACTTGTTGCACTTTACACATAAGCACTAATGTGGCCCATGATGGCGTATGCTCCCCCTCCATGGTTTTGCTTTTTGGGTTGCTCTCCATCATCCATTTCGAATACACAGAAATGGACGACATCCATTCATCATTCTCGTCGAGGACTGTTCACAATCAAACCCTGATATCTTGCTCTACACATAACCAAATCGCATGAGTTTTGATCTTATAGCTTCACCTAAGTGAGATGAACCCATCTATATGGTTAAGTGGACATGCATTATTGATCCTCTTCACAAAAGACCAAACTGAGGCTTAATTTAGGAATTTTGAATCCATACCTTGTTGCAAGTGGTGAGGCCTCAATTGGTCTTGATAGAGACAATTGCCTTGATGCCTCAAAGCTTATCCTTGCCTCGATTTGCTCTGAAAATGATTCTAGCTATGAGCTAGACCAAATGGTGTCTCGAGGAGGTGTTGAAGTAGGTTAGGAAATTTGGGAAGAGTGGATTTTGATTCGGTGTGAGGTTTTAGGGTCTTATGAAGCTAATGTAAATGTAAGACTAAGGTTTTGATGAAGTTGATGTCAAGTCGATGAGAAACCCTACATTTCAGTGGTGAAAACAGGGCTATGTGGTGGTGGAGACAGCCTAAAGATGGTGGGGATGGGCCACTCTGGTCTGTGGGAGTGTCTTTGGTGTTGGGAGCAAGAAGTTTAAATGACTGTTTAGGGAGCTCAGTGTGTGTGTGGTGCTCTCGGGTTACCCTCCTTTTACTGCTTTGTAAGGTCCATGGCAGAGCTCTGAAGTGCTTGGGAGATTCTAGTGGCTCCTAAGAGGATGAGCAGAAAGATTTTAAGAGCTTGGGCAAAGGGATGGAAGCTTTCTCCACTTTTGATGTTTTGACTATGGTGAGCTCCAATGGTGATGGCGAAGGCATGTTTAAGGCTTGAGGGGATTGGGAGAGGCTTGGATTTGGTGGCTTCAATTAGTTTTGGTCACTCCTCTCTGATTTGATTTGGGCTGGTTTGGCCAAGGTGACACTTGGTCGCTCACTCAATTTATGTGTGCATGATTTATCCTTTTGGGTTTTTTCTTCTTATGTTTACTTTTATTTTAATTATTTCAAATTTAGGTTGTAGTGTTATGGTAGGATATTTGGGTCATGTGTGTCATGGTTGATCGATGTGGAATGAGCCATGAAAGATGGGTTATGGGCTCTCTCATGATGGATTGGGTTTAAGATTAAGGTTGGGCTTTTGTAGTTAAGCTTAATCCTAGGTGATTTGGGTTGGCCTAGAAGAATTAAGCATAGTGGGCCCTCATAATTAGTCTAAATAAGTATTTATGGTTAATTATGAAGGTTGGCTCCCTAACCTAATTTTCGTATATGAGTATATTTGTCCTAATTTTGAGTTAATTTTAATTTTATTTTGATAGGTTTAGTCGTGCATTAATTAATTTTATAATTTGGTGCATTTTGGTGATTCCAAATTTTGGGGTTAAGTTGATGTTTTTAGAGTTCATGTCAATTTTAGGGTTAATTAGTGTTGGAAAAGCTTTAAGTGAGGCTATGAATTGACCTTGGTGAATCACCTATTGTTGTTTTGGTTTGAATTTTGGTGTCATGGGATTTTTAGTGTCTTTTAGGGTAATGTGGTAAGTAACCCTCATCGGCCTAGGCCTAGGCCTAACCTTTTGTTTGATGTGCTTTTTCCAAGTCAATGATTGTCTCAAGGAAATTCAATGGGTCATTAGGGAAATTCCCAGGGTTTTGGGTTCCATGGGTAACTTAGGCATCCTCCACCTATAGGAAATCAACTTGGGCTTCCACTGGGCTAGAACCTCAATCATAACAACCAAGGGTTGAGGATTTAGGCTTAAGCTCAAGAAAACATAAGTGATGTAGGATTGGTTAAAAATTCTACATGGGTGAATTTCATCTTTAGTCATCTAAGAAGGTCACTATGAAACTCTAAGGCTAAATCTTAAGTCTCTAGAGAGGGAAAAAGGACCTCACAAAAGTGAGATCAACAGTGTTAAGGAAAATATTTTATTAAGTTATGAGTTTTATTATTCTAATTTGGTTATGAGTTGTATTTAAAAAAAAATAAGTTGAAGTTGAGTTTAGATAGCAAATCTCTCAATCCCAAGAGCCAGACTCAAACTATTCCTAATTAAGCACACAACCGTAGAAAGAAACATAAGAAATAGCAGGTATTTATGGTGCACATACAAGCACACTAGATAAATAGTAAAATAAATTGAATTATTAAGGAAAAAAGGAGGGCTAAATGCCCTCATACAAAAAAAAAGAAGAGGAAAATGGGGTAGCCGGGCTTGTACGTCTCATGCAACCCAACCTAGACATAATAAACTTCCATTAGTAGCTTGGCTTTCTAGATTTCATTAGATTGTGTTCTGATAAGTTAAAGATCATCATCATCTTATTGGGGTCTACCCTTGCTTTTGATGTTCATCCTTGGGTTGAAGTTCATCCTCGCTCCATTGTCTTGTTGGGGTTCATCTTTAGTCCATCAGTGAGCAAGTCCTACTCAAACATGTTGAGAGTCCAATTAGCCAGCCAACGACGATAATTCTAACTGTAGACTCAAAGAGAAAGGGAGAATAAGCACTTAATATGAAACCTATAGAAAAGTCTTAGTATAAAAAATATTATAAGCACATTCATCACAAAAGTTTTACTTGAACCGAGCATTGCACTTCAACACCAACCCTCACACAAAAAAGTAATGTTAGTAGGGTAAAGGTCATTCTAACATGCAATTGTAATCAACATAGTTTGCTTTATTCAATGACAAAATACAAAGTATCATCCACACCCAATTTAAGCAAGCAATCGGGGTCATAAAATGAAAAATCAAACAAAAGTATGGTCTGCCTGACCTAAATCTATGTTTTTGGACCAACAAAGATGTCTAAAAATAAGTCATGTGATGGAATCATTCTAGTATTTTTGCATAAGTTGTGATTTGAATTTGGGTTTTAATTTATTACCATGGAGTTATTCAAGTTTAAGTTGCTTAGTTTTCAGTATATATCTTCATTTTTAATATTTTAGTTAGTTTTCATTGTTACTTAGTATTAGGAATAATGTTGTGAAAAGTTGGACTCAAGTGTTCGGAGGACCTACTACTCGCAACTCTCTAGTCCTAGCAAGGAGGAATAACTTATTTGTGGAAATGAAATGTGCCATTCTGAGTTGTTATAATTGTTTTGATTACACATTCTTAACTTATGGTTTGTTGGTTAACGCTTTAATCACTTCCTTGTTCAATATTCACTTTGTGTAGATTTATAGAATTTGAAGTCATCAACTTAGGGTTCCAAAGAGGAGTTATGGAATTCTAAGTGAACTGTGAAGGATTTAAACTCCCAAAAACTTATTTAAAAACGGTCTAAAATCAAACTTTAACATATTACGATGATTAGAGAGTTGCCTTAGAGTTCTCCAAGTTACTATTAATTAAATTAAAAATTTCTTAATCAAGGTTAAATGGCTAAAAATGAGCCCTAAATCTTCACTAAACTATCTTTTAATCTCATTTAGAGTAAAAGGAATAATTTTTTATAATTGTTAGTCATTCTAATTTTTTTTCCTTGTTATTATTAATTAATTTATTTTTTTATTCACCCTTAACTACTTTAAATTAAAACAATTTTAGAAAGATCTAAAGATCGATCAAGTGATTAAGGTGGTCATCTTGAGTCTATTGTATAAATTTCAAAAAAATATTACATTATGATTATCAAGCTAGGATCTATCAAAGCATTATCTCAATTTTTGGACATTTAAAACACAAAATATTTTAAGCCATAAAATATTTTCCTTAAATTTTTATAATTTTCTACTCTATTTAAAATGCAAATGGTTAAAATTTCATAAAATATGGTGAAATAGATTAATTCCTATGAATTTTTAAATTTAGGTAATTTTAAAGTATTTTTAATTAAGATTGAAGTACTATTATAATATTAAATAAATTTTTATATTATTTTTCTGATTTCAAAATTTTATAGAAAAGAATGTCCCAGAGTTGAAGAGACGCCCAAAAGAATTAAAATAAAATTTTAAGATTGATTAAGTTAATCCAGTTAATTAATAATTATATAATTAAAACCTAATTTTTCCCCTCAATTTTATTTTATAATAAATTAACACTCCAAAACTTAAAATAATTCTAATAAATAAATTAAAATTAAAAAAAGCACCCAAATTGGTCCAAGTGGTCCTCTGGTCAGTAGGAACCTCCCATAATTTTCCTAAGGACAGAAGTTTCACCTTGGTCATGTTGTTGAATTTTCATTGAAAACCCATATTTTCCACTAAAATAATTATATAAATTAAATTAAAAATAGAAAAATCACATTTTCTCCTCTGATGTCTTAATTGACATGTGAGTGAGGTGACATAAAAATTTCAAATTCATTTGAGCTTAATTTAGTGAATTATGAGATGAACAAGCTTAAGAGGGCATAAAGGTAATTAAGGAACTTTAGCCTTAACTAATATTTAGGCTTAACCAAAGGGGAAGGGTTAATATTTGATCTTGATTTTCCCCTTAGATGATTGGAACATAGGAAACTAAGGGGTAGAAACCCATTAATCACCTCTGATGTTAAAGAAGAAATCCCAATTAATTAAGTCATTAAACTTTAGAAGTTAATTAAAGTATAAATTGTTAAGGTTAGGGGATGTGATATAGGAGGATTCTAATTCTTTGAAATTGAATCCCTAACCGATGAATTGATCAAATACCACCTAACTCTTACTAATGAAACCATAAAATGATAATTGAAATTAATAATTAAAAAGAATCTTATGATTAAATAAAAACAATTTAAAATATTAAAAATTAATTTGAATTAATTTAAAAGAATTTAAAATATTAAGATTCATTTCGAAATAATTTATAATTCATAATTAATTTAAAATATTAAAATTAATTTGAAATATTATAATTAAATTAAAAAATTTTAAATATTAAAACTTAACTGATTTAAATGATTTAAAAACTTTTCCAATTTAAAATAATTTAAAATATTTAACAATCAACCAAAACTTTATAACTAAATTGAATCATTTTAAATCACTAATTCAACTTCAATTAAGAATGGTTAAGTTCCTTAACAAACTAATTTGCCCCTAAATGCTTTCATCTTCATAACTCTTAAATGAAGTGTCAAATGAAATGTAACCTTACTCATAGGAGAATCAAACATCCAAATTCGTTGAGCAAGAACTGAAACTCATAATGAAATTCATTTGGGCTCAAAATGATCCTAGAAGCATTAAAAAGATGTTCAAGACTCGTCCTAAGCACTTTCTCAATCCAATGGGATGTTTTAGAAGAACAATTGAACCTCATTGTTCTTTGATGAAGAAAATCATCCTTAAACACATCTTAGGAATTGACTAGTGATAGGATTATAATTTGGTAGACAACCAGGACCTTCCCTTAACTTTACCTAGGTGTCTTCTTTCAAATATTTAAATGCCCTAACATGCATTTCAAGTGCAGTTGGAAATGACGGGAAGATCCGCCAGGTACACTTTTATTTTAGTTCAATTTACTTACCTACGCCGTATAATACTTTTCTTTCTTGCAAGCTTGCATGTTAAACAACAATGTCACCTTGCATGAAAACTAAAACCCTTAGGATAGCTGCAAAACTGAAACTAAAATTAAAAGTAAAATCAAAACAAGACAAAATTCACTGACACAATATTCAAAATATAAAACAACTCAAAATTTAATCACAAATAAATAACACTGCAATCATAATTAAATTAATGTCTCGTTGGATGATCGGGAATACCTTGGATGATATAACCTTCTTGTTGCTAACGAGATTTACCACTGTCTAAATGAAAGTGTGGAACTCATTCAGTTGAGTTTAGCAGATTCATTTTGGACTAAGTGAATCCAATGGAAATAGTGGTGTCGGGATGATGGAACTGTGGGATCTTAACCGGTTCTGCTTAATCAATTTTAATATTTCCTCTAATAAAACTTAAGACATTGAATTTGGAACACTAGAAAACTTGACCTCTAAACCATGACACTTCCCTCATCCCTTGATTGTCATCTCTTTAAACTAACCCTGCTACAACGAGGAGCTTGGAGTAAGCGCGGTGTGCAGCATGACCATCTTCAACAAAACGAAACTTCATCAGCTTAATCCTTTCCTTAGAAATAAACAACTAAGTCATGGGATTTTGAGGTAGTTTGCTTAGCGCAATATAAATCCTCACTTCATCTTTTAGGCATTTGCATAATCATATTATGCAATTTAAGCCCTAAGCTTGTCTTAGGACTGTGAGGTCGTCGTTCGTTACGACATTAACCCTCATAACTTCTGGGCTATTTGTATGATTATGTCATACAAATATAAGTCTCAATTAATTAAAATTGGAAAGATTATAAACTTTAATATTTCTTTCAAATTAAAGCCAAATCATAGGATAGTTGGGAAGTCATCGAACTTCGTTTCGAATCCGTGATATCTCCTACCATTCTTCTTTTGGATTCCTAAAATAATTGTTCCTAATTTGATCCATTCCCTTTTGAATTTCCAATATCCAACCTTAGAAACTTTAAACTTTGAAATTCTTGAAAGCGAAACTACTGATCTTTATCGAGAGTTTTCTTAAGTGACTTCCATCATTTAAGATGCAATTAACTTTAGAGGCTTGCCCTTATAGTGAACTTTAGAACCCAGGTAATATAAATCCTATTTAATTCCTTTGTATTAAATAGGGGAATTTGTCAATAAACATAAAAATGGTTCGCAAACTAAACAAATGTCATAAGATTACTGGTTTATTTAATTGAGCCCCATTATTAAGCAATGCGTCTATTCCTCGGATAAATGCATAGTTTATGGTGCGGTGTTTAATAATTTAAACGATTAAAGATATGGGACCGGTTTGGTCTCGTACTTTCAAAAAAGATCAAACATTATTTTCCAAACTATTTAAAACTATATATATACCAAAATTAAATTTTAAAGGCCCACAATTTTTTGGTGACTCTACTGAGGAATTTAGTTCTTCTCTCCATTTTAGATCAGATGGTTTTGCTTTCAAAAATCGGTAGTGAGTCCATGCCCCTAGTGGACCAAACTATCATTCTTCCGTTGGCATACCTCGTTCATTTCTGTCTTGAGTGAGTATAATCAACTCTTTTTTATTCTGGAGCCACTACTTAATGACCCTTAGGTAGAGAGGTTCTGGAATCTCTTTTTCACCTCCCGAAGCGAGGTGAGACCCCCAATAGGTGTTAGTTTAGGAGCGATCTATCGAATTGAGATTCCTACAAAGTTGACCTTTCCTGAATTCAGGGTAAGGGTCCGGTAGCTTTCTCTCTCTTATTATGATTGATTCTACTATTAACCAAATATTTATCAATTTTCTATTACCTGAATTCCTCTATTAACTGCAACAAAATAAGACTTAACACAATTTAAAAAGTTTTACAAAAACAAAGAAAATCAAAATGAAATTAATAAAGACTTGTTTGGACTTTGCCTTGAATATTCTTTGTTTCTTCTTAAAGATCGTCGCAACAAAAAGAGGAGTGTAGGATAACGCTAACACTCCGAATATTTTCTACAGAAAATGTATGCACCAAAGTTGATCTTTCCTTCGCCACTGGAATGGACTTAGCAATCAACAAGGATGAATTTCCCGACAACGCAGTCATCCATTTTGAATAAGGATTCGATCAAACGGACATTAAGTTCAGAGACGTTACTGATCAAGAGTTTCCTCCCCTAAAGAGGGTCCCAACTGAAGGAGACACTGCTGCTCGTAAGAGATTAGCTGTCATAGCTAATAAGACTGCCCCCAGGACTGTTGTTGCTACCCTCGCTAGTCTGGTCATCACTGCACCTACCCCTACTCCTGCCAAATGGAAGTGGAAGGAAGTCCAGTTAAGTGATGAGCCTGCTACTGTGGAGGGTACGACTTTTGCTGCGATACCTCCTGTGTTCAAGATAGGGTCTAGCTCAAAGTTTGTACCCTTAACTTGATCCCAAAAGAGGAACAAGAATAGAAGAATGGCCAAGATTAAGAAAATCAAGACCGCTAAAGTTGTCATTCCTGAAGAGATCCTCGAAGAGGAAGAAGAACTGCCAGAACTTTCACCCCTGCAAGGAGGGAATAGGTTTTACCCACTTTCTGCTGTCCCTGAGGAGGAAAGTAACCAGAGGATTATTGTCGCATTACCCCGACCAGTGTATTATGATGATCGTAGAGAACATATGGTAAGGAGTATGCCACTTACTCGATTACGAACAATAATTGAGAAGTTGGCAAGAAAGGATAATTGCTCTGTGTCCGAGATCTTGAGAAGGATGGGAAGATTACCTGCCAAAGCACGTCTCAGACTAAGAGTACTTTCCCCTATCGTTCAAAGAGAACTTCCACCAAAGAAGAGAAAACTGAATAGCAAGAAGTTACCTACTGTGGTATCTTGCCCGCATCTTACTAGGCACACCACCTTTCAACCTACCACCGATGGACCATCAAATTCTAGGCACCCATTTTCAAAAAGGATGGTGTGGCGACCTAAAGTTGCAGAGCCAATATCAGTAGAACAACCCAAAATAAGGAGTTCTGATGCTGAATCCAAAACTAAAGGGAGTACTGTCGTTTCAGAAATAACTCCGGAGGATGAGGTTCAGCGACTACAGTCTACCAGTCGTAGGACCGTCAGAGGAAAGTTGATCACAGGAAAATGTATTAAGAAATTCATACCAATTTTATATGAAATTGCACTTTAAAGAAAGGTATTTTCTATGTTTTATTACAGGTATGAAGAATTATAGGTAATGGGAGCAAAAAGATCGAAAAGAAACGAATCTGGAACAAAAAGGACTAAAAGAGATGAATATTGAACTATCCCGCCGACAGCGAGGAATAGGCCGCCGACAGCATGAATTTCCTGAAACTTTTTGAATATATTATAAAGGAGCTCGCCAACAGTGAGCCGTAGCAGTTGGCCAATGTTCTAGAAGCCCGCCGATGGCACCATCGAGCCCGTCGACGGTGATAAGGTCGGTTCAAGTAAATGTTCAATGAATCTAGACGTTTTTTGAAGAGGTGCTTAAGCAATCTTTGGAAATATTCCTCCCTCTTTAAATAGAGACAAATTTAGGCCAAAAATGGTGTGTTCTTTTGGTGTGTGTGTCTTAATCTGAGTCTGGAGAGTCTGAGTCTGGAGAGTCTGTAATGTGTGAGTGTGTTCTAGAGAGTTCATTAGTAAGTTTAATTGAGTGCGTTGTAGAAGTAGGAAGAGTCAGAGGAACTTCAAGGAGTCTACTTGGGGAGAAGATTCGAGATAAGTTTTTGTTTATTGTTTTATAGCTTTAAATGAAATCCAAGTTTTGTGTTATTCTTCCTATGCATTCTGAGTAGTTTTCCCTGTCTTTCTTCTTGTTGTTGAGATTTTGTGAAATGCAAAATTGAATTAGTTGTACCTTAAATATTAAATAAAAATATTGATAATCTTTTACTTAAATCTTAATTTACTTTCAATTTGGCCAATTGAATTGTTAAAATATGTTGAATTATCAACTATAGTAAAGATTACATCCAAAATTCATGGAAATCAAAAGCCTTGAAAGGAGGGTGCAAATAAATAAGGAATTATTATTTATCGGGTGTAGAATTGGATATTTTAGTGTGATAGACTAAAATCTTCAAATTTGGTTCTATCGTTTAGGATCTGAAGT
Source organism: Papilionanthe hookeriana x Papilionanthe teres (assembly GCA_022702705.1). NCBI lineage: Eukaryota > Viridiplantae > Streptophyta > Magnoliopsida > Asparagales > Orchidaceae > Papilionanthe > Papilionanthe hookeriana x Papilionanthe teres. Next base: position 23,729,481 of record CM040429.1, on the reverse strand, counting down.
GTAGATGTTAGCCCTCAGGCAAGGGGAACGTGGGAACTCCGAAGTGGCAGTCGGTATCCTCCCAGCCTAGCCGCAGATTCAGTAACCAAGCATAGGATTAGTCAATGTTATTTATGCCTGGACCAAAGGGTAAAGAATAAGAATGCTCCTATTTGGCACAATATAATTCTAACTAGATTAGTTATCCATTCACTTAATTCTCTTAACAAGGAGAAAGATACTTTTTATAAATTTCAATCTTCCATTAAGTAATAGAGTTTAGTATAAGCATTCTTTATTTCCGTATACTAGATAGCAATTGCATCTGCTGAAATTAGTTTTTAATCTCTAAACTTCCTTGTGGTATTGATATCTAGAACTCCATTAGAGCCCTTTATTACTTTAACGATACGTATACTTGCGTTGATAAAAAGGGGCACATTTGCAATTTTTACTCTGTTAAACACTTATATAGTTATAAAGCTCCGCAAACATATTCACCCTATGTGTGCCACCTGTGTAGTCAAGTTTTTGGCGCCGTTGCCGGGAGGTAAAGTAATTATTAAGGTAATTAGAAAAAATAATTATTAAAGATAATTACTAGAGTAACAGACTATTTTAAAATCTACTTAAGTTGTGTATGCATAAATTTGGAACCATAAGTTTAATACCTTACGATTCAGAATTAGAGCGCACTATTAAAAGAATTAGAAAACAGAAAAAAGAAATTATAAATTTAAATCAAATGACAAATAATCCAGCAATTGAAAATACAAATCAACCAAGACCTTTAAGAGATTACGCTAACCCTACATTAGATGAAATTCAATTAACTATCCAAAATCCTGAGGTAGCGGCTAATTCATTTGAGCTTAAACCTGTAATTATCCAAATGGTACAGAATAATCAATTTAATGGTTCACCTAACGAATATCCTAATTTACATCTTGCTAGTTTTTGGAACTTTGTGCTACTTTTAAATATGACAGAGTATCTAATGATGTTGTTAGACTTAAGCTTTTTCCTTTTTCTTTATGGGATAAGGCTAAGATGTGGTTAAATTCGTTAGCACCTGGATCTATTAGAACTTGGGGAGAATTGTCACAAAAATTTCTATCCAAATACTTTCCTCCTTCAAAAACTGTGAAACATAAAAATGACATAACATCTTTTAGTCAGTTTGATGGAGAATCAATATACGAAGCTTGGGAGAGATTTAAAGATCTTCTTAGGAAATGCCCAAATTATGCGTTACCAGATTGGTTAATTATTCAAACTTTTTATAATGGACTAGTAGGATCTCTTAGATCTATTATAGATGCTGCTGCTAGAGGTTCATTAATGTCAAAACCATTTGATGAGGCTTATTCATTATACGAAGAAATGGCTACCAACAATTTTCAATGGCCTTTTGAAAGGTTAAATCCTAAAAAAATAGCTAGTATCCATGACTCTGATGCAATATCTATGATAGCTTCTCAGATTGCTGCTATATCTAAGAAATTAGATCATTTTGGAATGAATTATTCTCTTAATATAATAAAAGAAAATTCATCTGGACAACTTATAGATGCTCAAACTTCGTATGAAACTTTAAATGCTATTAATAATAAACCTAATAATCTTTATGAAAATTATTACAACCCTGGTTGGAAGAACCATCCGAATTTTAATTGGAATAATAACTCTGCTAATCAACAATGGATGAACAACTCAGTAAACCCATTAGGAAATCCATCTAACTAAGGAAATTCTAATTATAAACTTTCTTATCCACCTGGATTTAATAATAACTCTCAATTTAAGGAAAAGAAGTTATTTATGGAAGAATTAATATTAAATATAGGTCAGCATTTGCAAAATCATGGAAATCAGCTACAAATTCAAGGGAACCAATTACAAAATCAAGGAACTGCAATTAAAAATCAAGGAAAAGAACTGTAGCACTAAAGATCAAGGAAAAGAACAAATCAAAGCGATACAGTTACGAAGTGGGAAAGAATTAGAAACAAGAATACAAAAAGAAACGGAAAGTGTAAAAGAGAAAGTGGAAACTAAAAAAAAAAGGATCAGTAAGATCGAAATTTAGAATATCCACTAATACCTATGAAAATTTTTGTAGAGAAACCACCACCACCATTTCCTCAGCAATTAAAGCAACATAAAAAGGATAAGCAATTTACTAAATTTCTTGAAATCCTGATGAAATTAATGGTGAACATTCCTTTTGTAGAAGCATTAGAACAAATGCCTAATTATGCGAAGTTTATGAAAGATATTTTAAACAAGAAGAGAAAGTTCATAGACAATGAAACGGTTGCACTTAGCAAAGAGTGTAGTGCAATTATTCAGAAAAAGCTTCCTGAGAAATTAAAGGATCCTGGTAGTTTCACTATATCTTGTGCTATTGGAGAAAAATTTTATGGAAAAGCGTTATGTGACTTGGGAGCCAGCATCAATCTTATGCCTCTATTAATTTTTAAAAGATTAGGATTGAGAGAAGTCTCACCTACTTCAGTAACTCTTCAATTAGCTGATCGTTTAGTGACATATCCTAAGGGGGTTAATGAAGATGTGTTAGTAAAAGTGGTTAAATTTATCTTCCCTGTGGATTTTATTGTTTTAGATATGGAGGAAGATAAAGAAATACCTATAATTTTTGGGAGACCATTCTTAGATACTGGAAGAGCTATGATTGACATTCAAAAAGGAGAATTAACTATGAGAGTAAACGATCAAGAAGTAACTTTTAACATTGCAAAATCAATGAAATATACTGCTATAGATAAAGATGATGAATGTTTTCGAAAGGAAATTCTTGAACATCTACGAAATGAACATTTTAAAGAATACTTTGAAGATAAACCAGAAATAGAAAATACAAAATTAATTGAAGAAACAGACAATGAAAAATTAGATTATATACAAGAAAGATTTGAGATGTTGGATATTACAAAAAACGCTGAAAAGAATATAGTTCCGTCGATTATTAAATCTCCTGAACTTAAGTTAAAAGTTTTACCTACTCATTTGAAGTATGCATTTTTAGGTAACTCTTTAACTTTACTGGTTATTATATCGGCAGAATTAAAAGAATCACAATAGTAAAAACTTTTGGACACATTAAAAAAGTATAAGAAAGCTTTTAGTTGGAACTTAGCAGATATTAAAGGAATTAGTTCTTCAATCTGTATGCACATAATTATTTTGGATAATGAACATAAACCAAGAGTTGATCCCCAAAGGAGATTAAACCCAATAATGAAAGATGTAGTCAAGAAAGAAATATTAAAATGGTTAGACAATGGTATTATATATCATATTTCGGACAGTGCTTAGGTAAGCCCAATTCATTGTGTTCCTAAGAAAGGAGGAGTGACTGTTGAAGCTAATGAAAATAATGATTTAATACCTATAAGACAAGTTACTGGATGGCGTATATGTATTGATTATAGAAAATTAAATGCAGCCACCAGAAAAGATCACTTTCCTTTACCATTTCTACACCAAATGTTGGATAGACTAGTTGGGCACAAATACTTTTTTTTTTAGATGGATATACTGGCTATCATCAAATTCCTATTGCTCCTGAGGATCAAGAGAAAACTACATTTACCAGTCCTTATGGAACATTTGTTTTTCGAAGAATGCCTTTTGGACTATGTAATGCACCTACAACATTCCAGAGATGTATGATGTCTATATTTAGTAAACTAATTTATGATGGAATAGAAGTTTTTATGGATGATTTCTCTATATTTGGAACATCATTTGAAACATTCTTGGATCATCTTGAAAAAGTTTTGGAGTTAAGAGAAAAAACTAACTTAGTTCTAAATTGGAAGAAATGTCAATTTATGGTTGTAGGAGGAATTGTATTAGGGCATAAAATTTCGGAAAATGACATGGAAGTAGACTCTGCAAAAATTTAAGTTATAGCTAAATTACCACCTCCTACTACAGTGAGAGGGGTACAAAGTTTTCTTGGACATGCCGGATTTTACAGACGCTACATAAAAGATTTTTCAAAAATTACTAAACCTCTATGCCAACTTTTAGAAAAAGAAAAGAAATTTGAATTCACTATAGAATGCTTAAATGCTTTTGAATTATTAAAAGATAAATTAATAACAACACCTATAATAGTTTCACCAGATTGGGAGAAACCATTTGAACTTATGTGTGATGCTAGTGATTATGCTATAGGAGCTGTTCTTGGTCAAAGGTATGATAAAATTTTTAAAGTTATATACTATGCTAGTAAAACTCTCAATCATGTTGAAATTAACTATACAGTTACAGAAAAAGAATTATTAGCAGTTGTATATGCTTTTGATAAATTTAGATCTTATTTTATTGGAACTAAATGTATTGTGCATACTGATCACTCTGCTATTAAATATTTAATGCAAAAGTAGGATACCAAACCAAGATTAATTAGATGGATATTACTGATCCAAGAATTTGATTTTGAAATAATTAATAGAAAGGGAACTGAAAATCAAATTGCAGATCATTTTTTGAGACTAGAATATAATGAATTATTTGACACTGACAATGAAATTACAGACAGTATTTCTGAAGAACAACTTTATAATATAAATGAGTGGAAAATATCATGGTATACTGATATAGTTAATTATATTGTAAGTGATATTTTACCACCCAAGCTAACTCTGCAACAATAGAAGAAATTCATTCACGATGCTAAAACGTATTTTTGGGATGAACCATACTTATATAAACAATGTAAGGATCTAATTTTTAGAAGATGTGTGCCTTATGAAGAAACTGAACAGATCATTCAAAAATGTCACGATTCTGAATTGGAGAAAATTTTGGAACTGATAAAACTGCTTATAAAATTTTTCAATCTGGATTTTATTGGCCTACTCTTTTTAAAGATGTTTATAGATATATCAAAACTTGTGATAAATGCCAAAGAGTAGGTAAAATATCTAGAAGAAATGAAATGCCTCTGAATTTTATGTTTGGGGAATAGATTTCATGGGACCATTTATTCCTTCATTTGGAAACTCATATATATTAGTTGCTGTTGATTATGTTTCTAAATGGATTGAAGCACAAGCCTTACCTCGTTGTGATGCTAAGAGTGTTTCAAAATTTTTAATGAAAAACATTTTCATAAGATACGGAATGCCGAGAGTGATTATCACTGACGGAGGATCCCATTTTAGGAATAAATATATTCAAAAGTTGGCAGAAAAAATCAACATTATTTATAAAATATTGGCTGCTTATCATCCACAAACCAGTGGATTAGTTGAAGTTTCTGGTCGAGAAATTAAATGAATTTTAGAAAAAACTGTAAACCCTAGTAGATTAGATTGGTCTACAAGACCAAACACTACATTATGGGCATAGAGGACTGCTTATAAAACCCCGATTGGAATGACTCCTTACAGACTTATTTATGGAAAAACTTGTCACTTACCAGTTGAATTAGAGCATAAAGCGTATTGGGCGATTAAAGAATTCAATTATAATTTAAAAGATCTGGTGAGAAGAGATCATTGCAGATGAATGAATTAGAAGAATTAAGGAATGAATCCTATAATAACGATAGAATTTATAAGGAGAAGATGAAATTATGGCATGATCGGAAGATTAACCAAAAAAATTTTGAACCAGGACAAGAAGTTTTGCTTTATAATACAAGATTGAAATTATTTCTTGGGAAATTGAAATCTCAATGGTTATGACATTTCACTATAACTCAAATATTTACATACGGAGCTGTAGAAATTAAAGATCAAAAGACTGGACACAGATTTAAAGTAAATGGACATAGATTAAAATCATATTTTGAAGGAAAAAGACCAAATTTTAAAGAGATTTTAATGCTCAGTCAACCTAATTAATAACTAGAATAGGTCGGGCTGACGACGTTAAACCAAGCACTTTATGGGAGGCAACCCATAGTTATCTTTATTTATGTGTAATGATTGCATATTTATTTGATTTATTATTAATTACGATATAAATGAATTCTACTACTCATATTTATCTTTATAATCATCACGATATTGGATCCATAGAAAAATTGGAAAGCATATGGACCAGAGCGAAACTGGGCAAATTTTGCCTTAGCCGCCGACGGCAAGATCAACACCGCCGACAGCGAGTTCTGCCCGCCAAAATTCAGTTTATATTATTTAAGAATCCCGCTGACGGCGAGATCGTTGCCACCGACGGTGAAATCGGTGAATGAACGATTTAGGGAGTTATTTTGACGGTTTTTGGCAATTCTAAGTATTTTAACTCTTTAAAAATGCCTAGAACTCGAATTCTAAACCATTTACTTCCTAAAAACTATTTGAAACTCCACAAATACTCATCATTATGGCATCCAATCACCTTGAAATCACTAGATCTCGAGTGTTCAATCGAAGAAAATTTGTCAGTTATGAGGCCCAGCGAATCTTCAACAAAGTAATGATGAAAAAGAGACTGGTCAAAGAAAGAGGATTTGTGAATAGAGGTGTGGAGAATTTGACAACGCCTATTGAGGAGATGATTGTGCGACTGCAGTAGTCATCCCTGTAGTAAAAGAATTCTACTTCAATCTTCACGGAATCAATAACAGAAACGTCTATGTGCGAGGCAGATAGGTAACTTTCACTCCTTCTAGAATTAATGAGTTATATTCAATTGAGAATACACCCGTTTGCCACTATTCCAACTTTGTTCCTACAAGAAATATTATGAATGAGATCTTTCGATATTTTACTAATGAAGCAGAAGATTGGGAAACAAGAGAAGATGGGTATGTTAGCTTTTCTGCATCACTTCTAAACCAACCCGTCTCTAAACACTCGGACTTCTTTATTTCTTCAAAATTATTACCCACTATGAGGGTAAATAATATTTCTAAGGAGTGTGCGATTCTAAATTATTGTATTCAAGCGAGATTACCTATCGATGTTGGTTCGATTATTTTGAGGTCTGCTTTAGGCCTGATTGTTCATGGATCGATTTATGGGCTAGGACATCCTTCAACAATTTTTGCACTATGCAGTCAGTACCAAGTTTCATATGAAGCCTGGGAAAATGTACTTTTGCCTTGGGAACCCTCAGATCCAACTGAGATGTTTCCTACTCTAGAAAACGATAATGAAACAACCATTATTATGAATCAAGCATCTCAAAATTCTCTTTCAATCAGGATCTTTACTGATAAAACAAATCAAATCTTACGGAAACTCAACAGATTGGAAAAAGAGGTACCAAACGTGATGAATTCATTTAATAACATCTCTGATTTATTTGATCATATTAATTGGAGGATGAAGGAACACTTCGATCATTCTGGACATCTTGAGGCTAGTTTCATACAACTTTTGAGAAAGAAAGGATGGATTGAAGAAGATTCTACAGAAGAATTTCCTTACAGGCTTTTCTACAATCTATTCGTTCATTTACGTTCTATCGGAGATATCAGAGATGAGTTTAGTTTAGACCCTGACGAGTAGAAGACATTCGTATTTATTTATGTGTTGAGTTAGTTTAAATTTAATTTTTTATGTAATTTGCACTTTTGATATTCTAGATTTTAAGATTTGATCTCTGTATAGATGAGATTATGTGTTCTTTATTTATATTCAGCATTTTGAGTATTGTGGTTTAGATTGCGACGCTGAAATTGGTGTGTTAAAGTTGTAAAAATACCTTGTTAGTAATGTGGTGTACGAATATTGTAAACACTTGAATTTTATATAAAATTTGTGATGTTTTGTGTTGTGTGAATTTAATTGAGTTAAAATAGTATCTAATCACAGTGAAATATATTTAATTGATTGATCAGACATTAACAAGGTTTAAAATAAATTGAAAACATTATAAAATATTAAAAATATTAATTTCCAAAAAATCCCGCCAACAGCGAGATCGACGCCGCCGATGACAACTTTTTCTAGAAACTTTAAGCCTATTTAAATTAATTAGCTCGCCGACAGCGAGATTTTTCCCGCTGACAGTGAGATCCTGAAAAACACTTTTATTTGACCGGTCAACCGTCACTAATCATCGTCCCATTCCTCAAAACTTCGAAAAAATAGACCTAGGGCTTGAGAGATCATGGATTTGGAGCAATTTCAACACATTTTGACACCGGATTTTATCTTCCCTTGGTAAGAGCTTCACTCCCATGCAAAAATTTTTTATTTTCACCGTGTATTTCTTCCACATTTGGGGATTTTGAAAAAAAATTGAAATATAGAGAAAATAGTTGGAAGAAATCCATGGAATTCATTTTAGATTATTTTAAGTCACCTTTGGAAGCCATTCTAGTATTATTTTGGAATTTAGTTGAGATTTTTGTAAATTTGATAGATTGAGAAATGACTCCAAGACAGAAGAGGCGACTAGATTTTGATGAGACATGATTCGTGAATGCTAAAGCTCAATCAAGATACAACTTTAATATCAAAGAAAGAAAATGCATTCAAGATAAAGTTTTTAAGAATTTGGGAGGAGAAGTGGAACAAACGATCAAAGAGAGAAGATGGGAAAATTTCTGTTATACGATAAATAAAGCTGCAGTTGAAGTCGTAAAAGAGTTTTATGCCAATTTGACCTAGATAGAGGATGAGCCTATAAAGGTTAGAGGATTTTTAGTCGATTTTAATGCTGCACGAATAAATTCTTTCTACGAAGTACAAGATCTTCATACCAGTGAGTACGATACATTCGGAACAATGGAAGGACCGCTGGAGGAGGTGATTAACTTTCTCACTGATGGGAAAGGGACTTGGAAAATTAAGCAGCGTGAACGGGTAAACTTCCCCCTTTCTATGTTAAATGCAACCTCCAATGCTCTACTTTTCTTCCCACTTATCACCATAGTGAAGTCACAAGAGATAGAGCAGTTCTGAATTTTTGTATTCAGAACCACAAAAGTATAAATGTGGGGTGTATTATTTATAAAAATTTATTAGCCATTGCAAAAAGTGAAAGTGGAGGAGGACTAGGACATCCTGGTCTAATTTATGCACTCTGCCAATTGTCTGGAGTAGAGGCAAGAGATGATGAGGAATGGGTTGAACCTATGAAACCCATTACTCAGGTTAATATAAAGACTTATGAATCCCACGAAGGATGGAGATCTGGGACTAGGAGCTATGCACCTTCAACTAGTAGGGATATTCCCTCTACCAGTTATGACCCTCCTACCTATAGTTCTCCTACCCTTTATGATTTGATGAACGAAATGACTCTGCAGCAGAAAATTTTTGAAAAGATTGAAGAAAAATTGGAGGATTAGAGCGGAGGCATGATTATGACAGTGATTATCTCCAGAGGCATTCTCAATTTGAGATAGCCTATTATGATGCTGAGAATCGTTATCAGAGAGGAGAGCTTGATGTTATATTTCCTGAGTGCCCTCGTTATACTCACTTCCAGCCTACTCCACCTGCTGAGCAAGGAGATGAGGATATAGTTTGGGATTTTAATGTTGATGATTAGATTCTATGATTAGATATTTATGTTGTGTGTTTGTTTAGTTGTTTAGTTTATATATTTTGATTATTATGTTGTGTAATACATTTAAACTTTGTTGTATAAGTTAAATTTATGTAGTGTTAAATTTTAATATTTCATATTGTGATTGTAACTCTGAAACTGGATTAGTGAAATCTATGTGGATGTTGTGGTAAATTGTGCTTAGTATTATAATAGGTATAAAATGTGTTAGTATTTTGTACTTATTTCAAAACTTCTTTACCCTGCAATTTCTTTGATATTATATATGTGTAGAAATTATTAACAGTACATGTTAATTAAGTGATGAAAAGATCCTGCAGAACTTCAAAAGGAGAAATACCTAAAGCACGAAGGTATGATTTAAATTTACAGTTTGTTTTCTTGTCACCTTACATAAGTAGATAGAAAAATTTAAGTTTGGGGGAGGGAAAAACAAAAATTAAATTATTAAATTGTTCTCAATTTATATTTTCAAAAATTTTTTATACAGGTGATTTTCTATAGTAAATTTAATTCAGTAAACTAGAATTAATTTATTTAATTTATTATAGAAAGTTAAAAGAAATACTTTTAGTGATAAACAAATTTTATAGATTAAGATATTTGGAATAAAGGATAAGAATATAATTAACTATTTAAATTAAGGAAAACTATATTTTAAAATATTAAATTCTGAGGTATTTAGAGGAGAAAGAAAAAATTGAAAATCAATGAAGTGAAAACTATGAAATACATATAAGATAAAGAAATATTTCAAGTTTCAAATTTAGGAAGAGGAAAATGAAGTTCAAAATTATTAACAGGCTATCCAGATACAGTAATCCTCACTTGAAAAAAAAAAGAAAAAGAAAAAGAAAGATGATTCAAAATCAATCCAAAATGAAAAGAATTTCCTATCATCTGAATATCCTAAGTAACCTAATATTGCAAATATAGTCATTCTTGAAATGAATAGAAGACTAGAACTCTTAAACTTGATAACCAAATAGCCTTATATCTATAGAATTAATTTAATTATCTAAAAATTTTTCTAATAAACTTTACTATAATACTTATTTAAATTAAATTCATAGTATTTCTGAATTAAAACTTTACTACAAATAATCATTACTTTTATGTAGTATCAAGATTACTTGAAGACAAGTAATAGTTGAGTTTAAGGGATTTTGATCACAGGAAAATGTATTAAGCTATTCATACCAATTTTATATGAAATTGAACTTTAAAGAAAGGTATTTTCTATGTTTTATTGCAAGTATGAAGAATTACAGGTAATGGGAGAAAAAAAGATCGAAAAGAAGCTAATCTGGAACAAAAAGGACTAAAAGAGATGAAAATTGAACTATCCCGCCGACAACAAGTAATAGGCTGCCGACAGTGTGATTTTCCCGAAAGTTTTTGAATATATTATAAAGGAGCCCACCGACAGCGAGATCGAGCCCGCCGACAGCGAGTCTTAGCAGTTGGCCAATGTTCTAGAAGCCCACCAACGGCGCCATAGAGCCCGCCGACGGCGAGAAGGTCAGTTCAAGCAAATGTTCAATGAATCTAGACGCTTTTTGAAGAGGTGCTTAAGCAACCTTTGGAAATATTTCTCCTTCTTTAAATAGAGACAAATTTAGAGAGAAAAAGGTGTGTTCTTTTGGTGTGTGTGTCTTAATCTGAGTCTGGAGAGTTTGTAGTGTGCGAGTGTGTTCTAGAGAGTTCATTAGTAGGTTTAATTGAGTGTGTTGTACAAGAAGGAAGAGTCAGAGGAACTTCAAGGAGTCTGCTTGGGGAGAAGATTTGAGATAAATTTTTGTTTATTGTTTTATAGCTTTAAATGAAATCCAAGTTTTGTGTTATTCTTCCTATGCATTCTGAGTAGTTTTCTCTGTCTTTCTCCTTGTTGTTGAGATTTTGTGAAATGGAAAATTGAATTAGTTGTGCATTAAATATTAAATAAAAATTGTGATAATCTTTTACTTAAATCTTAATTTACTTTCAATTTGGCCAATTGAACTGTTAAAATATGTTGAATTATCAACTATAGTACAGATTACATCCAAAATTCAGGGAAATCAAAAGCCTTGAAAGGAGGGTGCAAATAAATAGGGAAAGATTATTTATCAGGCGTAGAATTCGATATTTTAGTGTGACAGACTAAAATCTTCAAATTCGTTCCCATCGTTTGGGAGCTGAAGTGTAGATATTAGCCCTCAGGCGAGGCGAACGTGGGAGGTCCGAAGTGACAGCCGGTATCCTCCCAGCCTAGTCGCAGATTAGTAACCAAACATAGGATTAGTCAATGTTCTTTATGCCTTGACCAAATGATAAAGAATAGGAATGCTCCAATTTGGCACAATATAATGCTAACTAAATTAATTATCCATTCACTTAATTCTCTTAACAAGGAGAAATATACTTTTTCTAAATTGCAATCTTCCATTAAGTAATAGAGTTTAGTATAAGCATTCTTTATTTCCGTAAACTAGATGGTAATTACATCTGCTGAAATTAGTTCTTAATCTCTAAACTTCCCTGTGGGATCGATATCTAAGACTCCATTAGAGCCCTTTATTACTTGAACGATACGTATACTTGCGTTGATAAAAAGGGGCACATTTGCTATTTTTACTCTGTTAAACACTTATATAGTTATAAAGCTCCGCAAACATATACACCATGTGCGTGCCACCTGTGTAGTCAAAAGTCACTTGAAGTTACTTTGGAAAATTTAAGATCAGATATCCAACATTTGGCTAAAGAACGAAAAGATAAATCAGAAAGTGAGAAGGACCCGTCAGGGTACATGGATGAGGATTTTGCTGAAATCAACGTGGTTGAAATTGTGGCGTCATCAGCTCTACTGGGAGCTCCAGCAGCTACAGAAGGAGATGACCCAGCGGTAATGAGGCTACACCTTCGGGAAAAGGACGATATAATCTACCGGATGGAGAAGAAAATGAAGGAGATGGTAGCTGCCCTAGCCACGCTTTAGAGTCAGCCTCAGCCCCCAAAGGAAACACCCCAGGAAGTCATTCACATTGTCGACGGAGGAAAGGAAGTCACATCCATCAATGGAGATGAGCAGCCAAAGAAGGATTCCACTCAAAGTCTAATGCCAGAAAAGGATATTAAGAATATGGTAGAACAGCAGGTGCGAGAGGCATTGGCCCAATCTAAAGACGGAGCATTGATTCTGAAAGGTTGACCAAACCCCAAAGAATTTGATGTTGTGCAATACTTTAAAGGCTTCGTACCACCTCTATTCAAGACTTTTGGTGGAATGACAAACCCCCGACAGCATGTTGCACACTTCCGCGCTAGTTGCTGCAACGCGGGGGTGGGGGGGTAGCGACGCTTTGTTGTTCAGTCAGTTTATTAGCAGCCTTTCAGGAATTTCCTTTGACTGGTATGCGGAGTTGCCCAACGGCTCAATCAAAACATTCACAGAATTAGAAAACCTATTCGTGAAATGGTTCACCGGGGCTCAACACCACATCACCATCGGTGATCTTGTGGTAGAGCAACAGAAACCAAACGAAACTTTGGTGGACTACATTCTGCGGTGGAGGAGTTTAAGCGTGAAATGCGAGTCACAACTCCAAGAACAGCATGTTATTGGAATTCTGCTAAAAAGCATTCATGGCCCGATAACATTTCTCCTTATGGGATTTACAATTAAGAAATTCGAGAAATTGCTCAGCAAGGCCGCGAGTCTACAAGAGGAAGAAAAACAACTCAGTTTCGTCGATAAGACTGATAAGCAGAAACCAATTAGAGCCTTCAAGAAGAAGTCTGGGACCGTCGCAGCGGTAGATAAGGGCAAGCAGCTGATGTAAATACGAACAGAATGACCTTAGCAAAGTTATCAACAACCTCCGCCAAGTTACCAACCGCCTCAACAGAATTATCAACCGTTACAGCAGTATGGCCAGCAATCATCTCAGCAATATAACCAGATGCCGGTTCAGTAGAAGCGTAGCCTGGCAGAACTTTTAAGTAAAGAGTACCCTTTCAAAGATGAAGCAGTTGGAAAGATGTTTCGTGGTCTGATCAAGAAGGATAGATTCCAGCTGCCAGAGCCCAAGAAACAAGAGGAAGTGGACAAGAAAGATCACCCAATGTACTGCCCTTACCACCGGATGATCGGACACAAGATAGAAGATTTCTTCACTTTCAAGAACTGGCGCGAGAACAACCTTCAAAAAGGGAACATAACAATCCCGAAAGAATAAATGAAAGATCTTCAGAGAGGAGGTTTCTTTAATGTTATTTCGGAAGATCCTATTGTTCTGATAGACCCGTGCACAGCCAATGACGGATGGAGTACTGTATGGACGAAGTCTTCAAGAAAAATATTGGAACACATTCAGACCTCTTTGGTGCGTGCTTCAATTCAAATTTCAAAGCCCGCCAAGCCGGTACTATCAATTGCAATTGAGGAACCACCCCAGAAGGAGGAGAAGATCGCAAAGGAAGAGAAGACTGAGGCTCCGAAGAGTATAGTAGAGTAGGGGTTGTTTTTCCTAGGATGGTTATTTCTGATTTGGGGGAGAAATCCCTCGAACCTCTGACTCTGTATGATTATTTGCTCGCCTCAGCGGGATCTTATAATGATAAGAGTTATGGTGTTGGCTACTTTTTGACTGTTTCTAACAAATACGTAACTAAAAGAAACCAACATGATCCGAATATCAATTTCGATCCTAATAACAATTCTCAATTCATACAAAACCTCAATGGTAGCGATAAAGAGGATGATGTCAACAAAAGCGATTATGATGGCCAGAGAGATGATGAACTCGTATGTGAATTCCAAGGATCTCCTATTTCAATTGAGCTAGAGTTCTCAGATCCCGAAGTGACTCTAGAAGAATCTGCTGCTCCAATTCAAAAAGAGGAAGCACCAACTAATTCAATACCGGACTTGGAAGAGAAAACATAAGTCAACTTAAGAAGCAGAAAAGTCTTACACCTGAGAATGGGTCCGAAAGATAAAGGAAAGCATGTGGTTGCTCAGAAAGAGCCAACCCCAGCAGAAGAGTTACCCATTCGGGAAGAAGTTGAAGGACCAGGCAATAAAGTGGAGTATAACGTGCTAGCCCATCTTCGGAAGTTACCCGCCAAACTGAGCATCTACGACTCTTTGATCCTTTCGAAAGAGATGAGGGATGCTCTATTTAAAGCCCTACTTGATCCATAAATTTGCTTAGCTCAAATGGTCGGTGACTCTTTAGACGAGATTTGCTTGTTAAGAGAACAGTATGGTGTTCCTTTCACAGACAATGACTTGGTACTTGGGACAGCCGATCACAACTGACCCTTGTACATCTCAGTCACTATCGGTAAATTCACGCTCTTCAGGGTGTTAGTTGATCCGGGAGCATCAATCAATGTGATGAATTCTCGAACTTCAGCATATTTGGAAATTGACGCCTGTGATCTCAAAGCAAACAAAATGTTACTAAAAGGGTTCAATCAGAAAGCAGAAAGGGCTCTTGGATCAGTAACACTATCTATGAGGATCAGTGATTTGGCAAGGACAACCACAAAATTCTACATAATTGATTCTGAAACGTCATTCAACACTCTACTAGGTCGACCTTGGATCCATGAAATCTGGATGGTACCGTCATCTCTACACCAATGCATAAAATATTATGAGGGAAGGCAAGAGCAATTCATCAAAGGTGATTTATAACCGTTCTCCGTGCATGAAATTGGAATCCATGAGGATGCCGCCTACTACGCACCTCTGAAGAAAACAATCTTCTCTAGAAATGCCCTGCCAAATGAAGCAAAAGAAACTCAAGATGACAAAGATCCTCAAATTCTAGTTCAACAATTACTCACCATTCCCTTACGGTGAGATGGTGAAGGTTTCTCCATAACTCGCATCCGAGGTGGAGGCCATGGACGAGGTCGAGGAAGGAACGGTGGAATAGTTGAACAAAAGAATCTAGTGATTAATGTTGATTAGGAAGACAGTTCCAAAGAAGAAGAAAGAGAAATCAAGAAAGAAGCAGCAACGATAAGTCAGAAGAAGCCCCACTTCAAGATCTCACTAGAAGATGAGAGGAATGAAGAATAAAAATCAATGTACGACAAGATAAACCACTATGTACAGACTATGACCCTAACCCCGATCTACCCTAGTAGGGTTGAGGTATTGTTGTCGAGGGAGTACATGGTGGCGGTGTTAAGCCAATCAAGTTTTACCGTGGTGCTTCTTCTTCTTCCAATACTGAAAATGATGTAAAAATTAAAGATATTGCTTCGTCTGAATTAATGGAATTGTCTTTTGAGTGGTATTCTCTCTGTGTTCAAAATTTAATTCAACGTGGTGTTTTACCTAAGCAGTGCCAAAAGACCAATCATACCACTTTGAAAAGTTATGGAGTAATATCAATCGACCTCCCAATTCAAAGCATGGTCTCGGATTCGGCACGGTAGGGCCAACTGATGATACATAATTTTTCTTGGTTTTCACTTGCAAGCCTAATGAAGACTACCTGGAAGCTTCAGATGATCTCAAAGACTTGCCAGTCAACGAAGCCCCACTAGAATTCAAAGAAGAGATTAAGTCTACAATAGACGAGTTAATGGAAGTTAACTTAGGTACTAGAGAAGAGCCTAGGCCGACCTTTGTTAGCTCCTTAATCAATAAAGAAGACTTTGAAGATATGATTAAGCTATTGATGGAATTCAAGGACTGTTTTTCTTGGAGTTATAATGAAATGCCGGGATTAGCTCCAGAAGTCGCAGTTCACAAGCTAGGAGTGAATCACACTACCGTCCCAGTCAGACAAGCTCCGAGAAGAATGCGTCTAGAGATCGAACAACAAGTAATAACTAAAGTTAAGAAGCTAATCGACGCTAAATTTATCTGTGAAAAACAATACCTTACTTGGTTGGCCAATGTGGTACCAGTCCGGAAGAAGAACGGTCAGATCAGAATCTGCGTGGATTTCAGAGATTTGAACAAAGCATGCCCAAAGGATAAATTCCCGCTACTAATTTCAGAATTAATGATCGACATCACTTCGACGCATGAAGTTTTCTCTTTCATGGATGGATCATCAGGATACAATCAGATAAAGATGGCACCAGAAGACAGAAAGCTCACAGCATTCAGAACACCTATCGGGGTATACTGCTACACAGTGAAGCCTTTTGGATTAAAGAACGTAAGAGCAACATACCAAAGAGCAATGATGAGGATTTTTTATTATCTCATTCATGACCAAGTCGAGTGTTACGTGGATGATGTGGGCATCAAAAGCAAATTGAAATAAGATCACATGTATGATTTGAGAATTTTTTTCGAGCGATTAAGACAATTTAACCTTAAGATGAATACCCTGAAATGCGCCTTTGGCGTCACCTCCAGGAAATTCTTAGGATTTGTTGTTCGACATCGCGGAATTGAAATCGATCTGGAAAAGATTAAAGCTATTTCATAAATGTCGCGTCCCAAATCTTTAAAACAATTACGATCCTTTCAAGGGAAGTTGGCATATCTTCGACGCTTTATTTCTAATTTGTCAAGAAGGTGTCAGCTTTTTTTTGCTTTGGTTAAAAAGGATGCCAAGATTACTTGAGACTCTAAATGTCAACATGCCTTGAAGGACATCAAACAATATTTAATGACACCTCATGTATTAGTAGCCCCAGTCTCGGGTTGATCATTGATACATTGTACCGTGGCTTTAGATGAATCCCTCAGAGCCTTGCTAGCCCAGGTTAATGACGAGGGTAAAGAAAACGCTCTCTACTACTTGAGTCGTCGTCTAATTCCAACAGAAGTAAAGTATCCTCCTCTTGAGAAGCATTGTTTGGCCCTGATCTTCGCCGCTCAAAAGCTGAGGCATTACATGCTTTCTCATAAGGTCAACCTTATCTCGAAGTTTAATCCATTGCAATATTTGATGACTCGCCCGACGCTTTCCGGCAGACTTGCTAGGTGGTCGATGATACTATTGCAATTTGATATAACTTTTGTTCCTCTTCGTTCCGTAAAGGGACAAGTCTTAGAAGACTTCCTCGTAGCACACCCTTTACCGGCAGAATCGCCTCTCAATGACGATTTGCCAGACGAACAGATAATGAGAATGGAAGACCTCAATGATCAACATTGGGAATTGGACTTCGATGGAGCATCATCAGCACAACGACACGAAAAATTGCAAACAATAGTGCTCGGTAAGGCAGGAATCAGACTAATATTTATGACACCGGAATGGAGTTAGCCATTCAGATGGGTATAACAAACATCAACATCTACGGTGATTCACAGTTGATCATACAGCAGGTTGCTGGACAGTACAAAATTATGAAACCTAGACTCGAGCAGTATTTTCAGTATACAATGAAGTTGCTAGAGCAGGTTTCGAACATGACGATATACAAGATTCCCACAAAAGAAAATGCCCCTGCAGACGCTTTGGCCTGACTTGCAAAAAAGTTCACATGTATACAGGAAGTATCAGTTGAAGTGACAGTGCAGGGACAACATGTCTTATCGCAAATTGACATAGATACTTTGCGCAGACTAGGAAATGAAGAGACAGTTGCAGCGGTGGTAGAAACTACAGAAGATTGGTGGCAGTCATTGATATAATATTTGCAAATAGGAAACCTACCAGAAGATAAGTCAGTAGATCATTAGATCAAGAAAGGAATTATGTCATACGCCGTAATAAACAATACCTTATACAAAAGATCTTTCAATCAGATGTGGCTAAAGTGCCTAAGTGGGTCTGAGGCTCGAGAGATTGTTAAAGAAGTACACTCAAGTCTTTGTGGAGCTCATCATTCAGGTCCTAAAATGAAAATAAAAATTAAGAGACTAGGGTACTACTGGCCCTCAATGATGACCGACTGCGTAAAAGTTGCCAAAAGTTGTCACCAGTGCCAAGTGCACGAAGTGGTTCTACATCAACATCCAAATGTGCTACATCTGACAATCGCGTCGTGGTCATTTGAATGTTAGGGCACAGATATCGTGGGCCCGATAGAACTGCCTTCTTCAAGCGGACATCGCTTCATCCTTGCAGCAACAGATTACTTTTCAAAGTAGATAGAAGTAGTACCGCTCAGAGAAGTGAAGGTACATAACGTGTTACAATTCTTCAAGAATCAATTCATCTACCATTTTGGGTACCACGCTGGATTATCTCAGATAACGGGTCCGCGTTTAAAAGCACGAAGATTAACAATTTTGCCAGAAGGCACGGGAAAGATTGGCACTATTCGATGATCTACTACTCAAGAGCAAATGGCTTGGCTGAGGCTTTTAATAAAACTCTCACATTGGACGAAAACAAAAGAAATTAGCACGAGCAGTTATTGGAAGCCTTATGGGCTTATAGGACAACTTTCATAACACCAACTCAGTCTACACCTTACGCTATAGTTTACGTCTCCGAAGCCGTCTTGCCCTTGGAGGTTCAGCTTCCGTCGCTCAGAATTGTAGTCACAAATAAGATCACTATAGGAGAGAACGCCAGATTACGATTGAAAGAATTGGAAAGCTTGGAAGGAAAATGACTTTCAACGCAACAAAATTTGGAGTTATATCAAGCTAAAATGATTCAGGCCCACGATAAACTGGTCTGCCAAAGAACTTTCAAAGTTGGTGAATCAGTTCTCTTTCTCAGAAGATCTATTCTTGCACATCGCAATATAGGGGGTAAATTTGAACCAACTTGGGAGAGACCATTTATAGTCGAGAAAGTCTACTCGGGAGGCTCTTACCAACTCGTGGATTGTCGTGGAGAGTGACCAATGCTTCCTATCAACGACGATAACTAAATAAGTATTATGCGAAGTGATGTTTCGAAGAGCAGACTTTAGAAATAAAGTGTCGCTCGTAGAAGCACCAGCGTGATATTTGTGTGCAGCTGGGTCCGAACCCAAATTTATAATAATAATAATAATAATAAATTTAAAACCAAAATACAAAAAAGAAATTCTCAAATAAACTAAAAATCAAAACTTGTTGCAATTTCAAAACTCCAAATCAAATCTTTCCCATTCTTAATAAAATTTCAAAATAAAATGATTTTATATAAATGAATAAAAGAAAAGATAATAAATTTTAAAATACTTATTGTTCTCATTCCTTTTAAGTTTGGCCCCCGATCTCTTCCTTGTTTTTGAAGGAAGATGTCGAGTGGGAGACTGGTCCTTTCCTTTAGAGACAGCGTAAGTCTTTCACTTAATGAAAAGGAACTGAAGCTGGTACTGTGATCGAGGTTGACTCAGATCTTTCACAGATGAAGCTAGAATATGAAGAAACTGCTTAGACTACTGTTTACCTTGGGCAGCCGCGTGGAAATAAAGTAATGAAGCTCAGTGAGAAAGGTCAACACACTGCAAACCAGAAGAGGAAGATTAATGTGATTGAAGACAACAAAATGAAAGCAGTAATTACCGCAATAAGAGGGAAGCTTGTCAGTGTCATCCTTACCGAAATCCAGGGGGAGAGGAGAGCCATTTTGACCCCGACTCAAAGAAGAAACAAGAACCACCGTATTCATAGAATGTTAAAAAGGTTGACAGAAGAGCAGAACAAAGACGAGATTCTGACGATCGCTGCAGTTGGCTAGAGGAAGCCAGACCTCAAGAGCACCATAGCAGAGGTAATTCCAGAAAAGATCACGGCAGAGCCCATAGCTGAGGTAGTGACAATTGCAGGGGTGCGTACCGGCGTGGAGCCGTACATCCCACAATACGTCACCAGACCCCGACAGTCCCAGATGATCCTGGAGCATGAGTTGGAGATGATCCAGAGAATGCAAAGACAGTATTTTGAATAATTTCAGAGGATTTAGGGCAAGTATGTCAATATTCTTGAGGGACTAGAATTGCATACTGATGTATTCTCTTACTAAGAGTAGAATGAGATCATAAATTACGTCTTCGATCTGAGAGATCTTGGTCGTGCAGGACGACTGCGGAGGAAGACCTATTCCGAGCCGCAGAAATGGAAGCGAGGCAAGGGGAGGATTACAATCCAGTTTGGATGCTGCTATAACTTTGCCGATGATAAAAAAAGAAACTCACCAGGGATACTCCACTATGATGAAGTAGACCCAATGCCAATTTTAATCAAAAAAATGATAAAGCGGATG
Source organism: Papilionanthe hookeriana x Papilionanthe teres (assembly GCA_022702705.1). NCBI lineage: Eukaryota > Viridiplantae > Streptophyta > Magnoliopsida > Asparagales > Orchidaceae > Papilionanthe > Papilionanthe hookeriana x Papilionanthe teres. The sequence goes on along the minus strand of CM040429.1, from coordinate 23,708,878 downwards.
GTGTCCTGGTGAGTGTTACCCGCTGACAGCATACCGAATAGCTGCATTATCAACATTTATGAAGAAGGAGACTGCATTCCACCTCACGTAGACCATCACAATTTTGTGAGACCCTTTTGCACCATCTCTTTCATTAATCAGTGTAACATTATGTTCAGGATAGAACTTCGGATAGTCGGCCCCAGAGAATTCCGAGGGCCAGTTGAGATACCTCTACCGGTAGGCTTTGTTCTCATACTACAAGGAAACGGTACAGATGTGGCAAAGCACTGCATACCAGGAGTTCCTTACCAGCAGATATCCATCACCTTTAGAAGGATGGATGAAAGCAAGATGTCGGTTCATATCTAGCCAGATCCAGATTTGGAGAGTTTGCAGCCTTACGAGCTATAAGCTACATAGTAGCAGCACACCTCTAAAGCACACTTACACGGGATTTTCCTCTGGAAAGTGGTTTAGAAAGTGATGTTATTACCTATGCAGTTTACTTTTCAGACATGAATGAATCAAACATACAATTTTGCCAGATAAAATGAATATGCCAGTAAAATCTGTGTCCAGATATACATGGATTTTGAAGAAGTTTATTTTCAAGGAAGATGTGATCAGAAGTGTTTTGGGAACAATATGATATGTATTTTCAACATTTCAATGGAAACGACTATGTCGTATTTTGCCTTCAGTTTTGTGCAATTGACTGCAAACGCCACTAAATCTGAGTTTGACTTGATTTAAAGAAAAGTTGAACGAAGAACGATTTGAATGAAATATAATAAAAAAAATGGAATTCATCAAAATCCAATAAAATAATGATAAAAAAATAAAAATGTAAATCCAAAATCTAAATAAGACACGAAATCAAAGTTCAAAGCAAATCAACTCAAAATTTCAAATTTCAAACGAAAGAAATGAGTGAAAATCTAACTCAAAATGAAATTCCAATCGAAACGAAATTTGAAGATCAAAACAAAATCAAATCACTAATACACGAAAAACAATGAAAACGAATCCCAAATCTGAAATCCCCAGCCTCCGGCTGTACTCAAAATCCTTTCGACTCTTTGTGATTTCTTCCCTCTTTTGAGAAGGTCGACTGAGTCTACTGACACAGAACCACGAAATTCTCGATTTGGTTCTGATGACATGGATTCACATCCTTCACCAAACAATCAACCTTTGATCAAATTTTTCGGGATGTGAAACACCTTCATGTCTCATTCCAATCTTCTACTACACTCCTAAACACCAAAACCTACATAAGTCAATCATCAAATTTAGAGGCTGGTACCTAAATTCCAGTTCCCATCTCGGGATCAGTACCTAAATTCTGGTTCCCATCTTCCGAGGTTGGTACCTAAATTCCGATTCTCATTCCGAGGCTGGTACCTAAATTCCAGTCTCATCTCGGGATCGGTACCTAAATTCTGATTCCCATCTTCCAATGTCGGTACTTAAATTATGATTCTCACTTTCGAGGCTGGTACCTAAATTCTAGTTCTCATCTTGGGATCAGTACCTAAATTTTGATTCCCATCTTTCAAGATCGGTACCTAAATTTTGATTCTCATTTTTGAGGTTGGTACCTAAATTTCAGTTCTCATCTCGGGATCAGTACCTAAATTCTGATTCCCATCTTTCGAGATCGGTACCTAAATTCTGATTCTCATTTCGAGGCTGGTACCTAAATTCTAGTTCACATCTCGGGATCAGTACCTAAATTTTAAGTACTTAAATTTGAATTATCATTTCGAGGCTAGTACCTAAATTCTAGTTCTCATCTGAGGATCAGTACCTAAATTCTGATTCCCATCTTCCGAGATCGGTACCTAAATTCTGATTCCCATCTTCCAAGATCGGTACCTAAATTCTGATTTTTATTTCAAGGATGGTACCTAAATTCCAGTTCTCATCTCGGGATCAGTGCCTAAATTCTGATTCTCATCTTTCGAGATCGGTACCCAAATTCCGATTCTCACTTTCGAGACTGGTACCTAAATTCCAGTTCTCATCTCGGGATCAGTACCTAATTTCAGATTCCCATCTATTTGAGAACAGTACCTAAATTCTGATTCTCACCTTTTGGGATCGATACCTAAATTCTGATTCTCACTCCAAGACCGATACTCAAATTCCAATCCTCACCCCTTTCTAATTTAATCTCTAAACTTGTCAAATTCACAATTTCCTACGAATCGTAAACTTCACTCAAATCAAACCCTCAAATCAACTTCAATTAAAATTTCAAAATTTAAAATCAAAAGATAAAAATTAAAATTAAAATTTGAAACATCGGTCTAAATCAATCTCGAAATCGATCAAATTGAAACTCACCCCTTCATCCCCAGTGAGAATTCTGAAATCTTTGGTGAAGAATATTTATCCCCAGCGTATGCTTTCTCACTAAATTTCTATGTTCTCTCCTGAGTGTGTTAGCTCGGTGGGTTGTGTTGGTTTCCGTTGATCTCGTCGGCCAACGCCAATACTCGTGGTGTGCTCGGTCAGCACACTACACCTATTGGGTGTCCATTTGTTGACCTCTTTTTTGGTGAGGTCTAATCTTCCTCTTAGTGCTTAGGATCTAGCCATATGACTTCTCCTGGACTATCCTAGAAGACTAGAGTTGGAACCCATCATTTAGAAATCTTCAGCCACTTATTCACTCCTTTTGGGACCCCACATGGATGGTTATAGACCTCCAAATCACCTTGGAAGATTGAAACCACCATGTGAAGACCCAATAGTGAGTGCCTATAGGAATGTTTGGACTTAGGGTAACCTTGAGTGACTTGGGCTTCTCTTGCACACACATACCCCTAAGCCATTTGACCCAAACTTTGAACTCTTCCCCTTCTACCATTTAAGAAACTCACATGATTGAACCAAAGCCACTAATCTTTAATTAAGATGGCTAGAGTCAATGTGTGAAGGATTATAAAGTTGTTACCATTTGGCTAGACTTGGTCCCAAAGTGGTTGGACTTGGCTAAAGTCCATGGCTCATCCTCTTAAACCCTAATTCCATCACAAATCACTTCTACTCAATCTTGACCCCACCAAAATGGTTCCATTCTTCTCTATTTGAAGCCCCCTTCACTTTTCCAAAATTTTAGATATTGACCTTGGACCCATAAATTCACCCAAATGATCAAGTTTCCCCCTAAACTTTAAATTTTCCCCAAATTCAAAATAAAAAATTACCCAAAATTCCCAAAATTCATCAAAATCATTTCAAAATAGTTCCAACCTCCTAAATCCACCAAAACACCCCAATACACTCTAAATAACCCTCTTGGCTCAAATTTCCAAAAATTCCCAAAAAATTCTAAAATCTCTCAAATATTCCTAATTTCATTTTCTTCAACAACCACATGCCCTAATTTTGTTAATTTAACCCAATTTAACCAAAAGCCTCAACTTGCCCATTTAACCAAAAGTGCCAAAATTAAACCCAATGTCTACCCAATTGACCCCAATCTTGCCCAATTTCAATTCCAAACTTCAATTAAACATCTCCAACACCAATCTAAACCAAATCTAAGCCCATTTTGATCCATATTTGAATTCAATTCCACTTGGAATCAAAAATCCACAATTTTACCTATATGATCCAAAATCCCTAAATTGACCCAATGTCAACAAATTCACCCAAATTTCAATCCTAAACTCTTCCTAACATCCCCATAAAAAAATGCAACATCAATTTGCCCCTAATTTAAACAAAAATTTCACCCAAATCCTATTCAAACCCAAAATACCCAATTCTGCCCTAAATTACCCCTGAACCCAAACATGACCAAATCCAATCCAATTCAACTCAAATTCTCTTCAAAATTGTTCTAAAATCTTCATAACACATTCCTACACCAAACACAACATTTATTTTGCCAAAATTTTGTTTAAAATCCCACTCAAAACTTCTTTGAACCAAAATCCCCAAAATCTGCCCTAAAATTGTCACGTGGCCTAAATTCCCTAAATTGAATTCTCTAACCCTAAAATTTCCATCTGATTTCTATCCAAAACCCTTTATGACAATTACCTACATCCATTTGAACCATCAATTGGACCCTAGACAAGCTCTAGCCTAACCTAAACCCAAGCCTAACCCAAAGTGACCCAAGTTGACCAAATCATCGAATTCCACCAAATTGACCCTCCAAATCACTCCATAATTGCTTCAATGCTTCTTTCAATCATTCATAACAATGATTTGCACATTTTTGCTCAATCAGTTTGATTCAAACCAAAGCCAAACTCAAGTTAGCCCAACTTGAACCCAAACCAACCCAAATTGGACACACTATTCAAATTAAACCAAACCAAGCTAAATTTGATCAAACCCACTTCATGGCACCCAACCTTAGACCCCCTAGGACTGGCCTGACCTGACCTAACCCAAGCCCCTTAAGCCATGGACCAAAGGTCCACCACTTTGGACCAATGGGTATCACCTTTTGTCTAAGCCTAAGTCCCATCCTCAAACTTGGCTTAAGCAACCTACCTGCCACAATTAAATGCACTGAACTCCTCCTCAGCCTGCCAACCACCTGTCCAGTCCTTGCCAGCCGTCAGAGCCGTTGGAACAGGCATGCTCAAGTGCCCCCCATGGGCTTAAAACTCAAAATTGAGCCAAGATAGTGAGCAATCCCCTCACTGCCCAGCAATATGCTCAGCCCTCACCCTAAGCGGCCCAGGGCACTCATTGCCTGGCCCTGAGCTCCCCTCTCCAACAAGTTCTATAAAATGCCTCCTCCACGGCCGAATTTTAGGTGCTGAAATTTTCTCCATAAAACCTTCTCAAATTGCTCCCAGATCTAATCCCAGGTAAGAGAAGAAGATCCCCACCATTCTCCTGCCCTGAACTCCACCACCTATCGAAATTTAGGCCAGAAACAGGACACTTCTGAAACCTCCACCAAAATCAAATTAACTTCACCCACACCATCACCGCACCAAGAGAAAGAGTTCCCCAGTGAAATCCCCATCACCAGGCCACCCATCTGTGCTATCGGTCAGAGCTCCAAATCGGCCTTGGTCAAACTTGGGTCTAGGCTATTTACCACGACTAGAGGCTCAATCCGTAGGCTCCTTCGACCTCCATGAACGTGTCGAGCAACTCTGATCGAGGGCAAAGGTATTGAACTCCTCCTCCTCCCGAGCTTGTTTCGATTCCTCATTTGTCTAGGGTCGATTTCATGGCATCTTAACTATATGGATATGATCTCCTCACTTAGACGAATCTATAGGATCTAACCCCACGTGATTTGGTTAAGAAATGAGGGAGATCTTACGGTTAGAAAACGTGTGGTTGCAGGTTCGAACCAGATGGAGACTATGAAGGAGAACCGTTCGATCGCGCATATATCCAATGGAGGGATCAGATTGCGCCGGACTAGGAAATAAGGCGAGACAGCTGGACGCGTGGTTTCCGAGTCAGATAGCAAAGCCAAATCAAACTGCGTCGTGTTGAGCTTCGATCCACCGTAGGATCCAGTCAGTGCTGAGCTGTTTAAGCAGGAAATTAGGATTTTTCTTATTTATTTAAATCACAGAACTTTAAAAATGCATATCTTTGCATAGAAAAATCATAAAAATAAACTAAAAATACCCTCTTGCTCAGTGAACAGAGGAGAACAATGTGGAATTAAAATAAAAATATGTTGATATGTGTTTAATTTTTAATAATTTATTTACTGTCTTGAGTATTTTAATTCTCTATTCACACAAATAATTCACCATGGAATGAGACTCTAGGGCTTTTATAGCCTCTAATCTTGGGACAATTTTCTGATTTTTCCAAGGTCAGAGGTTATGTCTAGAGGGAGTTATCCATTTTCTAAGTTTAGGGCCATGTTCTTGAAAATTAATTATGGAAATTAGCATGTTGTTCCTAAAAATCTAGAAAAATTAGGAGAGGTATCTTAGGACCAGAGGACCCTAGGAAAATTATGGTTTGATTTAATTCACTAAAAATAATCCTAATTTGACCAAACACTCAAGACTGAACTTAAATTAATTTGGAGCAACCACACATCAAAATGACATGAAATCAATTCTCTACTGTGCTTTAGGATTAGGAGAACCCCACATAAAATATTCAAATCAATTGGAGTTAATTTAACCTACTAAATGAATTACCTAAGTGGCATAACCATATTTGAAATTAAAAAATTCATAAAACCCAAAATATAACTAAAAAATTCATCAAATCAAGTTTGAGAGTTCTCTGAGATCAGAGGACTCCATGAAAAAAAATTAGATTTTTCATAAAAAATCATTTTTTATCATTTTTGAATATTTTAATAATTAAAAAATCATAAAATATTAAAATTCACCAAAATGTAATATTTAACCTCCTAATCACTTACGAACCAACAAAATATTTTTCCTAAGTCTCTAAGAAAAGATATTAATTTTTAAAGGCTTAGGGTAATTTTTAATATTAAAAAAATGGATTTTTCAAGCCTTTCACTAAAATAATTCTAATAATTCAAAAAAAAATCTGAAAATACAAAGTTTGTTTCTCTGAGTTTCTTGAGCTCAGAGAGATTTAAGAAAAATATAAAACCTAATTTCCCCCCCCCCCCCAATTTTATTTTATAATTAATTAATACTTCAAAACTTTAAATAATTCTAATAAATAAATTAAAATTAAAAAAATCACCAAAATTAGTCCAAGTAGTCCCCTAGTCAGTAGGAACCTCCCATAATTTTCTTAAGGACAGAAGTTTCACCTTAGTCATGTTGTTGAATTTTCATTGAAAACCCCTATTTTCTACTAAAATAATTATATAAATTAAATTAAAAATAGAAAAATCACATTTTCTCCTCTGATGTCTTAATTGACATGTGAGTGAGATGAAATAAAAATTTCAAATTCATTTGGAGTTTATTTAGTGAATTATGAGATGAACAAGCTTAAGAGGGCATAAAGGTAATTAAGGAACTTTAGCCTTCACTAATATTTAAGCTTAACCAAAGGGGAAGGGTTAATATTTTATCTTGATTTTCCCCTTAGGTGATTGAAACATAGGAAACTAAGGGGTAGAAACCCATTAATCACATCTGATGTTAAAGAAGAAATCCCAATTAATGAATTAATTAAGTCATTAAACTTTGGAAGTTAATTAAAGTATAAATTGTTAAGGTTAGGGGATGTGATATAGGAGGATTCTGATTCTTTGAAATTGAATCCCTAACCGATGAATTGATCAAATACCACCTAACTCTTACTAATGAAACCATAAAATTATAATTGAAATTTATAATTAAAAAGAGTCTTATAAAAAAATTTAAAATATTAAAAATTAATTTGAAATAATTTAAAAGTAAGTTGAAAATATTAAAATTAATTTTTAAATAATTTATAATTCATAATTAAACTAAATCAATTTAAAATATTAAAATTAATCTAAAATATTATAATTAAATTAAAATAATTTAAAATATTAAAACTTAATTGAATTAAATGATTTAAACACTTTTCCAATTTAAAATAATTTAAAATATTTAAAAATCAACCAAAACTTTATAACTAAATTGAATCATTTTAAATCACTAATTCAACTTCAATTGAAAATGGTTAAGTTCCTTAACGAACTAATTTGCCCCTAAAGGCTTTCATCTTTATAACTCTTAAATTAAGTGTCAAATGAAATGTCACATTACTTATAGATAATCAAACATCCAAATTCGCTGAGCAAGAATCAAAACTCAACCAAACCCCAGATGATCAATTCATCCACATAATGAAATTCATTTAGGCTCAAAATGATCCCAGAAGCATTGAAAAGATGTTCAGGACTTGTCCTAAGCACTTTCTCAATCCAATGGGATGTTTTAGAAGAACAATTGAGCCTCATTGTTCTTTGATGAAGAAAATCATCCTCAAACACACCTTAGGAATTGACTAGTGATAGGATTAGGATTTGGTAGACAACTAAGACTTTTCCTTAGCTTTACCTAAGTGTTTTCTTTCAAATATTTAAATGCCCTAACATGCGTTTTAAGTGCAGTTGGAAATGACAAGAAGACCCGCAGGGTACGCTTTCATTTTAGTGCAATTTACTTACCTGCGTCGTATTATACATTCCTTTCTTGCAAGCTTGCATGTTAAATAACAATGCCACCCTGCATGAAAACTAAAACCCTTAGAATAGCCGCAAAACTGAAACTAAAATTAAAACTAAAATCAAAACAAGACAAAATTCACCGCCACAACATTTAAAGTATAAAACAACTCAAAATTTAATCACAAACAAATAACACTGCAATCATTATTAGATTAAAAATGTCTCGTTGGATGATCGGGAATACCTCAGATGATGTAACATACTTGTTGATAATGAGATTTCCTACAGTCTAAATAAAAGTGTGGAACTCATTCAGTTGAGTTTAGCAAATTCATTTGGACTAAGTGAATCCAATGGAAATAGTGGTGTTAGGATGATGGAACCGCGGGATCTTAACCGGTTTTGCTTAATCAATTTTAATATTTCCCCTAATAAAACTTAAGACATTGAATTTGACACACTAGAAAACTTGACCTCTAAACCATGACACTTCTCTCATCTCTTGATTGTCACCTCTTTAAACTAACCCCGCTACAATAAGAAACTTGGAGCAAGCGCGGTGGGCAGCACGACCAGCTTCAACAAAATAAATCTTCATCAGCTTAATCCTTTCCTTAGAAATAACCAACTAAGTCATAGGATTTCGAGGTAGTTTGTTTAGTGCAACATAAATTCTCACTTCATCCTTTAGGCATTTGCATAATCATATTATGCAATTTAAGCCCTAAACTCGTCTTAGGACTCCGAGGTCGTCGTTCGTTACGACATGAACCCTCATAACTTTCGGACTATTTGTATGATTATGTCATACAAATATAAGTCTCAATTAATTAAAATTGGCAAGATTATAACATTTTATAATTCTCTCGAATTAAAGCCAAATCATAGGATAGTTGGGAAGTCATCGAACTTCATTTCGAATCCGTGATATCCCCTACCATTCTTCTTTTGGATTCCTAAAACAATTGTTCCTAATTTGATTCATTCCGTTTTGAATTTCCAATATCCAACCTGGGAAACTTTAAACTTTAAAATTCTTGAAAACGAAACCACTAATATTTATCAAGAGTTTTTTTAAGTGACTCCCGTCATTTAAGATGTAATTAACTATAGGGACTTGCCCTTATAGGGAACTTTAGAACCCAGGTAATTTAAACCCTATTTAATTCATTTGTATTACATAGGAGAATTTGTTGGTCAACATAAAAATGGTTCGCAGACCAAACAGATGTCATAAATTTACTGGTTTATTTAATTGAGCCCCATTATTAAGCAATGTGTCTATTCCTCGGATAAATGCATAGTTTATGGTACAGTGTTCTATTATTTAAACTATTAAAGATATGAGACCGGTTTAGTATCGTATTTTCAAATAAATCAAACATTATTTTCCAAACTATTTAAAACTATATATATATACCTAAATTAAAATTTAACGGCCGACACAGTGTCGCCTTAAGCCATGCGGTACTCGAATTCCTTACACACTGCATCGGCCCCCAGACCTGATGGGGTTAGCACTTTGGGGTGGTCGGTGGTTCCGCCCGTCGACCATTTATGTAATATATATATATATATATATATATATATATATATATATATATATATATATATATATATATATATATATATATATATATATATATTAATCTAAAATTAGTAGAAGATGTTATAAAGATTGAGGCAAAATTCTATTTTGGACGGTATAGTTAGGTGAACAGGTTAGGCATTATCATGTAAGTTATAACCCGTTTTAGTGATTTTATTTCCTAATAATGGCAAGTCCTAAATTCTATATATTTTATAGTTGCATCAATCCCATCGCTTTACCAAGTATGTGACTGATGTCTATCTTTTCAGGCATGATAAGCATTTCTATCATGACGTTGACAATGTGATCCAAAAGCAATACTTCACTTTTTATTAGTTAAGCATACAACAAAAACGCTAATGAAATAAATACTAGAAAAATTATATATCTTGATTTTATAATTTAATGTATAAAAAAAATAAAAATAGACAAAGCAAATGCAAGTAAAGTTTAAAAGAAAATCTTAACATTTTTTATATGTTTTATTGTAGATTTCAAATAAGAAAAAAAAAACGAACAATTTAATATGGGGGTCTTGCACTGGATGAGAAGTAATACTTGAAAATTTATTTGGACTAAAATGACTTTAGTGGAGTTCGTGTTTTTATCATTCAGTGGTGCGTTTCATATACATTAGTGCTATTTTTTAAATATTTTAATTATGCTTCATAGTTTAGGTTATTTTGATTAAGCACTTATAAACCATATTTGATTCTTCTTAGAACCATATCTAAACATTGATCAAGCACTTTAAAATGCATATTTCAATGTTATTCATACTATGTTTAATTAGTGTTTGAAAATATTCAGAGCAAGATTAGATCTTGCTCAAACTTCACTTGAGATTTTATTGAAGTTGGAACAATCTTATCAGAACTTATTTGATCATTGTTCGAATTAGCATCAAATCTTTTTTGATCATTTCTTAAACCATAATCAAAACTGGCTCTTTTTTCTTCAATCATTATTGTAACCTTGTTTGAACAAAATTGAAAAAAAAAATTGAATATATCACTATAATTCAAGCATAATTCTATCAAGGGCATGTTATGTTTCAAGCAATATTTGAAGGTTTAATTTGTTGTCTAATGTCTTATTGGCATTAGAGTTTTAAGAGAGGAAGCATTTTCAAATCTAAATGCAACAAGTCAAAGATGGTGGTGGTATCATTTTTTGCTCATCTCGAAGTCATCGTCTCGAACAATACCTTAAGGATTGAGTTGTTGCCTTGTGGGCACGTACACTCGAACTCTTTTAAAAAAGACGAGATCATCGCTTTAATGCTATTGAGCAACGTTGTGGTGCAACAATGCCTCAAGCATCATAATATGGTGTCATAGCACCTCAGCACTTACCAAAAACATGGGTTGTCATGTGACACGATGGAGTTATCAGAATGATCATGAATCCTAACTCACATTGCACCGCTTCCCCCTAGTGTCGCAGTGCTCCATCAAAAGAATTGATGGTGAAACGAATTTTTGGGTTCAAATTAATGTGACATAGAAAGGTGGTTGACCGATTATGGCCATAACGCCTTAGCGCCGGACACTAGCAACACAATGCTCCATCAATTAGATTGATGTTGGCAGCTTATAACGGGAGGAAAATTATGAGAATTTATGGTTGATATTAACGAAGTTGATTGAGTCAAGAATTAGAGGCAGTGCAATTCACATTGTATCGTTGTGCCATATCACCTTTAAATAAGGGCCAAAGTTGAAAGAAATTTTATTAAAGACTCCAAGTTACTATTTTATTCCTCTTTAAACTCTACCTCATCCAAATTTCAATGAAGAAGTTATGGCTTTGTCTTCCAGATTGAAAGGGAAGAAAAGAGCTTCACTAAGTTTTGATATCAACCAATTTGTTAGCAATAAGGTGTAATCCAAGTACAAGCATTCCCTCTCTCTCTCTCTCTCTCTCTCTCTCTCTCTCTCTCTCTCTCTCTCTCTCCCAGAATTAAATACCAGAGTAGGGATTATCAAACCCGGATGGCCTAGTTGAGTACGTTATTATAAACCTGGGTTAAGAATATTTTATGGCAAAACCCAGCTCAACCATTGTACTTATAGTTCAAGAGTTCCTAGCAAACAACAAGATATATCTTGATGATAGGGCTTATGCTAGAGAGAAATGGGTTCCCTTTGATAGCCTCTTAATCAATTTTGTATACAGGTTAGTCGGATACAACATTGATTATATTGAATTCCTTAAAAAAAAAACTACATTTATAGTCTTGCATTATTTAACCCAAGTCCATTCTATAATCTAGTCAAAGGAACGAGAGGGGAAGATCATAGACTAAGAATTTTCATATCCTCGGATTGTTACCTAGCCCACACATAAGCGGGATAACTAGGGATCGAGTGACATTTAAATAATCCATTAAAAAATAATTCAAAATTTTCATTGGTCATTTCATCCTAGGCTCAATTCTTTAAATGATTTATGATAGCACAACCACCAGGATTGGCCACCCGACCCTCATCTGTGCTCTATGAGTTAAGACTGGAAGTAATATGTGCTTAAGGGGAGGAACAAAACCTCCAAAACCATGCCATTATGAAGGAGATCACTCACTCTTAAAAGAGATTGGAGGAACTACCCTCTCTTTTATAGTTAGCTCCTTTTTCTCGCCCTCATACTATCACCAAATAGATGTACACTCTCCGGGTTGAAGTCGCCTCCATGGGTCAGAGAGTGGATCACCTTGAATGGTCCACAATTTATCAACTTGACCACTTGGTGTATTATCACCTGCAGTAGTTCTTCTATCAGGCATAGATGTTAGGTAAGTACTTTGGGTACAGTTGGGTGAGTTATCCCGAAACTCCTCATAACCACTTCTACCCAGGGGTTGGGCCGAGTGGAACGAAGGGTGATAGAGATGACATTGACGATGAAGATGAGGATGATTCCTATGAGAATTTGGGGAAAGTGTATTAGGAGTCCCATTTATTATATTATGTATTTTTGCTTTAAAATAATATAATATTTAGATTTTTTTGAAACTCTTAGTGGCTTAATAAATTATGGGTTTAATTTTAATACAATTTTGTTGATTGACCATCATTATGTTTAACTATTTATATTTTCTATGATGATTAATCTAGGCCTGACATTGTGGCACTATTATGTAGAAACGTAGTGTCACCATAGAGCATTGTAACTCAGTATAGTTGTCACCTCGGTATTGAAACACTCTGCCTTGGAGGCCCTCAAGTTTTGAAATTGGCGCAACATCGCTAACCACTAGATCTGCTGTACCCTTAAATTGAGTCGTAGTGCTATAATTTCAATGTCATTCCATTGAGCTCTCTATGTTGGGAAGTTTATAGTTTTTGGTATTGGATTCGCTACCATTTGATAACGACATTGTGCTCAAGATCTAGCCACTGGACATTGAAAACCTATACCTTTGAGGATTTCTAGTTTTAAGGTTGGTGCTACACTGTTGTCGCACCCTTCGATAGAGCCACAACACTAAATCTTGCCTTCGCGGCATTAGGATCCTCATTTTGAGTAATAGATTTTTGTTCGAGTACTATGGTACATGCTACCTGAGTCAGGAGGTCGCACGTGGCATTTAAATTCAAATGTCACTGTGTTTAAGGGTGACATTGGAAGGGCCATAATTAGGTCAGTTGATGTGTCATTGCTACGTAGACAGTGCTGTTATAGTTGTGCACAGTGTTATTTTAAATTACAAATATGTCGACTGACACATATCAACTGTAGCAGTTCATGTTTGGATGGGATGGAGTGATGACCGGCGACATGGCTGCACTCATCAGCAGTGCCACAACACTACATCTTCCTAGCATCACAACTCTTGATAAAATGATAGTACGTTCACCGGTGCATATAAATGTGACAACCAGGGTCATCATTTAATCAATCCAGTTAGTGCTGATGTATGTCAATTTGATAAGATGGATCATCTTTGACCTTTTATTATTGAAATCCCTATAAATATGGCTAATACGTAATGACATGTATTAGCTATATAATGAAATATTTGATTAAAACTTTTTCTCTTATTTGTTTGGTACTTAGTGGCTACAAGTGTGTGCCTTTTCTTTGGTAACATTAGATGTGATCCTTACTCTATTTCTAATTTCATTTTTATAAAAAATTAAAAATCTCATTATATTTGTTGGAGGGTCATTAAAAACTCTAGGTCATCTTTAGAAAGAACAGTGTCATCATAATCTTCTTTCATGCCATTATTTATAAGATTTTTAATTTCTTTAATGAAATGAATTTGAGCTTTACATTGGTTTTGCATATGACCCTCACTAGAAGCTTTCACTAATATCAATTAAAAACCATTAAAAACTTTCCCTCAAAATCCACCAAATTTTCCATCTTCTAGTGTGGGACCTAAACTTTGACTTGAATTATCTTAAGATTGGGTCCATTTTAGCCACAACAAATTTCTTCAGTGTGTTCTCCTCGTTTTTTTGAATGGAATGTGCCATGATTAAATTTTTAGACATATCAATTTCTAGCCACCCCCAAATTTCAAACTTTTCCCTCTCATTCTCCCTTAACCATGCCCTCCATTTATCTCCATCCACTTAAACCCCTCTAGGCCCAAAATTTCCTCATTCCACAGTTCCCCTTCTCAAAGTTGAAACTCCCTCTCCTCCTCTCCAAGGTGGAAAGTCCCCATTTCCTTCAATCATCCTCACTTAGCTGAAATCCCATCAAACCCCTCCTCTCCTTTCCAAGACCAATACTCCCCACTCCCTCGTCTCCTCACATAATGATTAAAACCCTATAACACAAAACTTTCTTTCCTTCTCTTCATCAAGGAAGGCAAATATCAAACACTTCATCCAAGCAAAGGAATCAAACACTTCATCAAAGAGAAGTAATCAAGCACTTTTACCCAATAAAAGGTTTAAACCACATATTATTTTTCATTTGTACAAGTTTTGTGTGGTATAGTTTGTGAAATTGTGATGTGAATCCTTCTTTTCTCCATTTTTCTTCCTTGACCGAGCCTTCACACCTCTTCCATTTATTCTTCCATGGTAGAGCCTTTGTACATCTTCTCCCTTCTTTTTCTTGTATTGTCGAGCCTTCCCACCTCTTCTCCCTAGTTCTCACATGACCAAGCCTTCCCGCCTCTTCACTCTCCCTTCTCTTTCTAGACCAAAACATTAGGCCCTCTCCCCACTTCTATCTCCATCCACCTCTCCTCCAAACCATTATGATGAACCTTAGCCAACATCCTCTCCCTTTCCCTCCTACTCTTTATTCTTTTATTGGTCGAAACCCTAGCCTATCACTACTTACCTTCTCCATATTCTTTCCTAACCATAACCATACCCTCACTCATACACACTTCATCTATTCATTCCTATCAAAAACCATGCACTCACCAACAACAACCACTCCCTCTTTTCTCTCCTACCTAATAACATGCCCTCACTCATACGCATTTCTTCTCTTATCACTTGCTTGAAACGATGCCCTCACCCGCTAAACTCTCCCACTCTCTCCATCCTACCAAAACCTATGCCATCACTTATGCACACTTTTGCTCTTCTCTCATACACAAAAATGCTAACCTGCACTCATGTCCTTTTCCTTTCTCTCTCATATCTAAAAAACATAGTCAACCACTACACTCTCCACCTCTCTCTACTACCTAAAAACCATAGCCCACTACTACACCCTGTCCTTCTATCTCTCTCTCACTCTCTCTCTCTCTCTATCTTTTATTTGAAAACGCTAGCCTATAAGTGTAGTTTTTCTTTCTCTCTCTTACTCAAAACCCTAGAATAACCCACTCACCTTCTTCTGTCTCTCCCACCCTAAAAACCTCTTCTATCTAATCACTCACTTACCCCACTTCCTATGGCCTAATCCTAACTTTTTTCTTTTGTTTATGTCTCATGCCATAAAATGTTTCATGTGGCTATGTTATGTTTCATGTAACAATAATTTTTATGTGCTTATCCAATGTCTCATGCAATGTAAAACTTTTTGTGTGCTTATCATATGGCTCATGCAATAGAAAAACAAACCCCAAAGTTTAATTCAAATGTTCCTCAAGTCATCAACGTTGAACCCACAAGACACCATTTTGCTAAGGTTTATGGCCAATTTCGTTAGGGAGGATGTTTAGTGTTTTAGGTAATGATATGAAAAGTTTTTTTTAGTATTATAGCATTGCCATCGTTTAATACTACCTAAAAGGCACCATAATAACTCTATTTTCCTCAATACAACCATGGAAACCCTTCAATAACACCACTGCCACAATACCCTCTCTAATACTACTAAATACCCCGTGTCTTCCCCAATAACACCACTAATAACACTGGAATACTACTGTGGATCACCAACCTCGCCAATACTACCAAATACACCACGCTCTCTTCCAAATACTACCACGATAATACCTTAATAGCCCTTTATTTCATCCATAATAACACCAACCCACGGTTCCACAGATAACACTCCGTTTCACCTAGGCCACACAGTGGATAACACTTGCCCACACTGTAATAACACCCAAAATAAATCCGCAATACAACTGCCACCGCACCGTGCAGCAACCCCTGTAATAGTCCCTCAATACTACCAAAATACCACCTGTAATAACACCACTGTTAAGCCACCCCATCTTGCCTTTTAATTTCTTGGCCAATAACACCACATCGTCGTGTAAAACACCACAGCAACTCCTGTGTTTCCAATTAATCTCCAATAACACCTCAGTACACCCATAATAAAATGGCCAATAACACCAATGCTACGTTTCTTTTCTGATACTACCAAAATATTACCCAGATAAAAAAATAACATTGCGTAAATTACCAAAATCATTGAATGTTCTCCATGAAAGAAACCAAAGCATGCAAGCCATGATGTGTACCATCCCTTAAGTGAAAAAAAGAGGACGTGCTTTCCCTCTTGGACAAGAGGCAATTAACTAATCCTATGCTTCACTTTAACCATAGATTAACCCTAATCACTTGAATAGTGACCTCTTCACTCTGATCCAGCTGATCCTTATCAAACCCCCGCCATCTTGAAGGCTACCTAAGCTAATTTTGATGAACCTAACCCAAGTAAAACCAAGCCTTGCCTCATCACCGCTTCCATTTCAATTAAACACACATACACACGATTAAACCGAATTAGATTCACATTTCTCCACCTCTGACCTTCCTCAGAGGGATGGTGACTTCTCATGCTCCGGCCAACCACCTTGGCTGCCGAAAAATCCTAAAATTGAGAGCTACCTTGTGGTTCAAACTCAAATTTTAACCTATCCTACTTGGCTCAACCTCATTGGAGCTCCGCCTCCACTTCACCACCAACTCAACAATCTCTTGACACCTAAGCTTGCCCAGTCAGCCACCATGAGCGGGCCTATAAACTGACCACCTCCATGGCCAAAAAAATAGGGCCACCCACTTGCCTTGGCGAAGCCCTACCAAATTTCTCTCAAACCTTCTTAAACCTTGCTCTCTACATTCTCTATGATCTCACCCCTCCACCTCCATCACTAAACCCTAATTTTACCATCCAAAAAGTCAGGCTTTTTTCGGTCATCTCAAAAAACACCACAAAATCTCAAACTAAGCCTCACAAAAGCTTCCCACATACTTCACAATCACTTCTACAATCAAAATATACCCTCCCGAGTCCTCCAACCTAGCTTTAGTCGAAACTGGAGTCGTTGTTCGACCACAGTTTTACTTAGGCTTCGTCTTTGAGGAGGTTCTTGGACTCAATGCAAAGCTTCTCGACAAAACCAATCTAGGCCTCTCCTCTTGGGCTAAAGTATAACTTAAAAACACATCTTTTTTGCTTCGATTTTGGACTTTTGTGAAGAAGATGGAAACTTCATGCATATTTAGCCATATAAATGTAATCTACGCACTTAGATAAGGTGTAAGAACAAACCTCACTCGGTTTGGTCAAGAATCGATTGAGATATTAGGCTTAGACTATGGATGGTTCTTAGGCTATGGCTAGTTTGGGATGACGATTAAATATCGTCCATTTTTGCGTGTATTAATTGAATAGTGGAGATCAAGCCGAATGAATAAACAGAGTTTGAACAGTGGGCTAACGGGGTGTCTAAGTGGAAGGCGCTACCAACGAGAATCTGCCGCGTGGTCTTGTGAACATGTCTCAGTGTTATTCATGGTATTATTTTAGTATTATTTCAGTTTTATTCTGGTGTTATTATGGTAGTATTCGAGTCTTGTCGTGGCATTGTTGAGGTGGAACTGCGAGGCAACGTAGTATGATAGCGTGGAGTGTGCACTGAGTGGTGGCATGACACTTGGAGCTTCGGATCTGCCAAGGATGAGGTGGTGCCGACATGGTTAAGTGGGAAGATTAAAATTTCTGGGTTTATTTAATTACAAAAAATTAAACAAAATTTAGAAAAATCATATTTTGGTGTAGAAAATTCACAAAAATAAAATAAAAATACCCCTGTGCTCAGCGAACAAAGAAAATTTTATTCGACCAAAAATATTAAATATTTCTCTAACGTTTTTTTTTATTTTAACTAAAAACTCAAAATCATATTTTGTTCATAAAAAATTAAATATTAATCAACATAACTTGAAACTTTTTGGGTTTATTCCTCATGTAATTAAGGAGGCTCCCTCATTTTTTCAAAGTCAGAGAACACCTCTAACCATAAATACTCCTATATTTTATAAAACTACTTTTGTTTTCCTAATAATAATTAAATAAATCAAATAAAAATCAGAAAAATAAAAAATCAACTTTTTTAAGTTCTCAGTGGTTAGAGGGATCAGAGAAAAATAAAATTGTATTTTCTAGTCATTTTTATGCTTGAAATATTTAAAAACTCCAAAACTTAAATTATATTTCAAGAAAATTACAAAAATTTCTCTGATTTTCTCTCTGACTTTTAGCAACATTATAAAAAAATTTCAAAGATAGGGAACAAGTTTTGGATATTTAGATTAATTATCATTTGAAATCTATAATTATGAGTTTAAATAAATACAGAAAAATGTAATTTTTACTCCAGTGTGTTAAATAACTAATGAGTAAGATCACAGCAAGGTGCCATGGTCACTTGAACCAAAATTAAAAGATTATGGGGTATGCAAACCTAGGGGAAAAATTGTAATTTTGGACTTGTAAACTTTAATTAAGTTTTAAGATAAACCAAAGGGAGAAGTGGTAACATTGTGATAATTAAACTACTGGGATGATTGAAACACATGGGTAAAAGTGGTAGAAATTAATTCACTACAAATCCTACAAAAAGGTAAAAATGTAATTATGTGAAATGTTAAATATTTGGAAGACGTGAAAGTTTGGATGATCCAAGGGTGAGGGGTATAGATTAGGAGATCAAAAACTCACTGATATGAAGCCTCCATTCATAGGATTAATATGATTCAATCTTTTCAATAAGTCTTAAACACATTTCACAAAAAAATTCTAAAATTACAAACTAACACTTCCAACCTTAGGAGCTTAGTAGTGAACTAGATGTGATCTCATATCATATAAAAAGGATTAGAAAATTAAACACAAGTAGTCATAAACATCTTATAACACTACAAGCTCAAGTCCAATCAAGACACGGGGTGTAGAATTCCTTAATAACCAAATTTATCCTTAGGGGTGCATACTCACATAACTCTTAAACATGACTTTAAATGATTGATCAATTTCCTTACTCGTGGGCTAATTAAGACATCCAATTCAAATTGAGCATAGTTAAAAAACTAATAACTCCTAATGTAAGTGAGGCAATTGATTTAACGATATAGTAAAACCAAATGAACTAGAAATGACTCAGGAGATTCTAAAGATGTTCAGGGTCACTCCCCGGGCACCTTCGCCAGATCTTAGACATTACAGAGCACATTTTGGCTTATCTAAATTTGTTGAAGAAAATCATATTTAAAACATACAGAACCATCAAGATATGGTCTAAGGATCCTTCAAATGAGAAATTCCCATCACTACTTAACCTATAATAATACCCAATGCTTAGGGGTATGAGTTTGAACATTACACACAAATCCTTATAAGAACTTGGATAATTAAAGTGGTCACTTATGGATCATCGGGCTGGTGTAAGTTTAAGGTCTTGGTGTACGAGTGATGATGAGAATGGAATCTAGGTATGTGAGCAGTAATGGATGTCCTAGACTCGTGAGAGGGTCAGTATTTGACATTACTGCTCCCTAAAATTATTAAAGAGTAACCCTTTGCTCTCATGGGTAGTCTGTAATTCTAGTATGTCCGTGTGAACGACTCATGAATGTCTAATTTAACTCAAACTACTTTTGCGTGACAAACTCAACTTTTGAAATGTCACTTCGAACAAATTTATGTGTTAGTCACATAAACTAAGTTAGAAGTTGCCCTCCCTTGAGTACCTTAAGGGTAGCCTTTTACCCTTTGTTGGGTCTTAGATACGTGATGCTTACAGTTGTCTATGGTGTCCCTTTGGGAAGAATTGTCAGGCCTTTGGACTTGAGTTTGAGCTCCCCCTTAAATAAATCCTTACACTAAGCCTCGATCTTTTATATTTGGCATCATGTTTTATTTTACTCGTTCGTTTTTTTGTTCCTATGATTTTGTTTCAATTTCCTGCACATTACTATGCTATGTTTAATGTACTAACCTTTTTTAGTAGCAACAGGAATCCCAAGTACGATATTGACCTCATTTTTATGATAAGGTCAACCCATGACCTAAAAAAGTCAACTTTGGTCAAAATGGTCACTCCTGACCCAATAACCAACCCTGTTGACCCAATAGGTCAACTTTTTGACCTAAAAAGTCAACTTTGGTCAAAATGGTCAATCTTGACCCAATGACCAACCCTGTTGACCCAATAGGTCAACCTCTTAACCTAAAAAGACAACTTTGGTCAAAATGATCAATCCTGACCCAATGACCAACCCTGTTGACCCAATAGGTCAACTTTTTGACTTAAAAAGTCAACTTTGGTCAAAATGGTCAATCCTAACCCATTGAGCAACCCTGTTGACCCAATAGGTCAACCTTTTGACCTAAAAAGTCAACTTTGGTCAAAATGGTCAATCCTGACCCAATGATCAACCTTATTAACCCGATAGGTCAACCTTTTGACCTAAAAAGTCAACTTTAGTCAAAATGGTCAATTTTTGACCAAATGACCAATTATCTATTTAAGACCTCGAAAATGATAAAATTAATCAAATAATTAATTTCAAAATTATTTTGATTAATTAAATGAAGTTGACTAGTAATTTAATTTTCAATATTTTATTTAATTAAATGACACAATTAATTAAAATGAAAATTAAATTAAAAGTCATAAAGTGATAAAATGCACCAAAATGAAATGAAAAATGACAAAATTAATCAAATAATTGATTTAAAAATTATTTTGATTAATTAATTGGCTAATGATTTAATTTTTAAAAAATTTTAATTAATGACATAATTAATTAAGATGAAAAATTAAAATCAAAAGCCATAAAATGATAAAATGCACAAATTAATTAAAATAATGGAATTAATCAAATAATTTATTCCAAAATTATTTTTGATTAATTAATTAAACAATAATTTAATTTTTACATTTTAATTAATGACATAATTAATTAAGATGAATATTAAATTGAAAAGGTCATGAAATGAGACAAAATTCAATTTTAATGACATGAATATTATTCAAATAATTAATTTGGAATTATTTCCAATTAATAATTGATTAATAAAATAATTTCCAACATTTAATTAATGACATAATTATTTAAAAATAGAAATTAAATCAAGAGGTGTATTAAACAGAATTTTTAAACCTATGACATTTTGGTTTTCTAAAAACATTTATGACATCACACATGACCTCATATGGGTTAGACACAACCCATATGACCCATTAAAGAGAAAACAACCCATGGATGACTCATATTTAACCATGGTTAAGAGCCATAATGACATAAAAATGAGGTGGCAAAACCATGGTGTTTTGAAGGGTGACTCATCCTCCTTTACAAGTGAGGTGGCTTGCCATGGTGAGATAAGTTTAGCCACCTCCCTAGCCACCCAATGATGAGAAGACAAGGCTTTAACCATTTTCCATATCATGGTTAAGCTCATCATAACATTTTAAAAAAAATATTAAGGGGGGGGGGAGCTAATGTGTCACCACCCCATGAAATGTTAAATGAGGTGTTGCAAGGAGAAGGTCACAACCATTTGAGTCACCATTAACCGCTCCCTTAGCCAATGGAATGGGAACAAAGATATCAAAGCATATCATGACAATTTGGATCCATAATTGCCATGAAATGTGAACTTGCTTAAGTGACATAATTATCATGGGATATGGAGAGGTGATGCTTGGATTACATGGGGGAGGTTATTACTAGACTCTACTCCACAGATTTAACCATCCCATGGTCTATATTAACCTAACCAAGGTTGAACCATAGCCATTCATGGCTATAAAAGGGAGTCTTACCCGAAATTACAAGGAGGAGAGAAAAAATTCATAGAAACCTATAGGTTGCCCAAATCCCTTAGCTCCCAATACAAAAAGCCTTGCTAAGGACCTCAGCAACCTATTCCAACCAAGATCAAGCCATAGGATCAGCCGAATCAAGCCAATGACAAAAATCCAAAATCAGCCCAAACATATTCACTATGCCAAAATTGCTCACCAAGGCAAGCTATGAAACCAAATTGAAGTGACAAAGATCTTCTTTGGGAGTCCTAGAAGCTGACCATCAAGGTTGATCAAGCTCAAGATTATTGTGGCCAAGGTATGGATTTATTTTGTCCAAAATAATTCATATAATCAAAAAATCATGGGCTAAACTAGCCCAGAAAAGCATCATCACCGTAATGATATAATCTATATGTCTAGATGATTCCGTAGGCTCAAAAATCACTCAATTTCATTGAGAAATGAGTGATATATTGAGTTTTGAAGTTGGACGGTTCGAAATATTTTCAAATTTTTGGGGATTTATCTCCGCTGTTCGTTCCCGTGTTTCGGAACGGACGGGGCTGATCGCGCAGTCCTGTGTCCGCTGTTCGGATCTGTGTATCGGATCTTCCCGCCCTTCGACGCGTCCGAGGACACACGGCACGCTGTCGAATTTCTTGGATAGATTAATTCATATTAACCTTAAAAACTTCAAAAATTAATATCTTTTTGCCTAGAGCTCCTAAAAATAAAATAAAAATACCTCTGGAAAGCTCTTGCAGAGAAGAAAAGTTTTAAATCAAAATCATAATTTTATTCTCAGTATTTATTTTTTAAATAATTAAATACTCTCTGGAGTATTTTAATTATTAAAAATTATTTACAAATCAAAAAAATGTGAAAATTTTAGGGAAGAACCTTTGAGTCCTTAGTCAGATCTCCTGATTTTTTTCTAAGGCTAGGATAGCTCTCTAGGATGTGATTTTCTAATTTACATGATATTTTGTAATTATTTTCAAAAATAATTATAAAATTTGGAAAATTGGAAAATTAAATTTCAAAATAGCTAGGAATTTTAGGATAACAGACAACAATCCTAAAACAATAATTCTGAAGCTATTAAATCAATTTAAAAAGACATTTTAAATAAGGTTAAGATTTATTAATTATAAATTAATATTTCAAAACCTTTTCTTCACTTACTTAATCCATTTCATAATGGACTAAGCCAATGATGAATCCAAATCCAAATGAACTTAAATCAACATTAATTAAGGTTAAAGACAACTTAAGCCTAATTAAAATCATTAAACTTAGGGTATAATACAAAATCAAAACTTTAATTAAGTTTAAGGACATATTAAACTTAATTAACTCATTAAACCTTAATCACATTAGCTTTAATATAAAATCAAAACTTTAATTAAGTTTAAGTACATATTAAACTTAATTAACTCATTAAACCTTAACTAAATTATGTTTAATACAAAAATCAAAACTTTAATTAAGTTTAAGGACATTTTAAACTTAATTAACTCATTAAACCTTAACTAAATTAGGTTTAATACAAAAATCAAAACATTAATTAAGTTTAAGGACATATTAAACTTAATTAATTCATTAAACCTTAACTAAATTAGGTTTAATACAAAAATCAAAACTTTAATTTAGTTTAAGGACATATTAAACCTAATTAACTCATTAAACCTTAATTAAATGAGGTTTAATACAAAATCAAAACTTTAATTAAGTTTAAGGACATGTTAAACTTAATTAACATCTTAAACGTTAGGTTTAAGACAAACTTAAACCCTAATTAGGTCTAACTCATTAGACCTAATTAAACCATTAAGTCTTAACTAAATTAGACTTAATCAAACCTAAACCCTAATTAGGTCTAACCCATTAGACCTAATTAAACCATTAAGTCTTAACTAAATTAGACTTAAAAAAACCTAAAACCAAATTAGGTCTAACCCATTAGACCTAATTAGACTTAAACAAACCTAAAATCTAATTAGGTCTAACCCATTAGACCTAATTAAACCATTAAGTCTTAACTAAATTAGACTTAATCAAACCTAAACCCTAATTAGGTCTAACCCATTAGAACTAATTAAACCATTAAGTCTTAACTAAATTAGACTTAATTAAACCTAAACCCTGATTAGGTTTAATCCATCCTAAATCTTAATCAAACAAAACTTAATCAAACTTAAACTTTAATTAAGTCTATCACATTAGACTTAATTAAAATATTAAGCCTTAACCAACTAAGGTTTAATCAAACATAAACCATAATTAAGTCTACCACACTAGAATTAATTAATCTATTAAACCTTAACCAATTAAGGTTTAATCAAACTCAAACCTGAAACAACCCTTAACTTAGGTTCAACCCAACTTGAACCCAAGTTCAACCTTTAACTTAGGCTCAACCTAACTTGAACCCAAGTTCAACCTTTAACTTAGGTTCAACCCAACTTGAACCTAAGTTCAACCTTTAACTTTGGTTCAACCCAACTTGAACCCAAGTTTAATCTTTAACTTAGGTTCAACCCAACTTGAACCCAAGTTCAACCTTTAACTTAAGTTTAATCCATCTTGAACCCAAGTTTAACCTTTAACTTAGGTTCAACCCAACTTGAACCCAAGTTCAACCTTTAACTTAGGTTCAACCCAACTTGAACCCAAGTTCAACCTTTAACTTAGGATTAGCTCAACTTAAACCCAAGTTCAACCCTTAATTCAAAACAACATGAACCCAAATTCAAAACCTTAAGTTGAGTTCAACCCATACTGAACTTAAGTCAACCTTAAGTCTAGGTTCAATCTAACTTGAACCTAACTTAATTTAAACCCAAATCAAACTTATACCCAACCTATATTGGACTTAAGTTAGCCTTAGGTTTAGGTTCAACCTAATTTGAACCTAGCTTAAACCAAACTAAATCTTAATTAAGTCTATCCTATTAGACTTAATTAAACCATTAAACCTTAACTAACTCAGGTTTAATTCAACTTAAACTCTAATTAAGTCTACCACATTAGACTTAATTAAACCATTAAACCTTAACCAACTAAGGCTAAATCAAACTTAAACTTTAATGAAGTCTATCACATTAGACTTAATTAAACCATTAAACCTTAATCAACTAAGGTTTAATTCAACCTAAACCATAATTAAGTCTACCATATTAGACTTAACTAAACCATTAAACCTTAACTAACTAAGGTTTAATTGAACTTAAAATCTAATTAAGTCTACCACATTAGACTTAATTAAATAATTAAACCTTCACTAACTAAGGTTTAATCAAACCTAAATCCTAATTAAGTCTACCACATTAGACTTAATTAAACCATTAAACCTTAACTAACTAAGGTTTAATCCAACCTAAAATCCTAATTAAGTCTATAACATTAGACTTAATTAAACCATTAAACCTTAATCAACTAAGATTTAATCCAAACTTAAACTCTAATAAAGTCTATCACATTATACTTAATTAAACCGTTAAACCTTAATTAACTAAGGTTTAATCAAACTTAAACCATAATTAAGTCTACCACATTAGACTTAATTAATCCATTAAACCTTAACCAACTAAGGTTTAATCAAACTTAAACCCTAATTAAGTCTACCACATTAGACATAATTAAACCATTAAACCTTAATTAACTAAGGTTTAATCAAACCTAAACCATAATTAAGTCTACCAAATTAGACTTAATTAAAACATTAAACCTTAACCAACTAAGGTTTAATCAAACTTAAATTCTAATTAAGTCTACCACATTAGACTTAATTAAACTATTAAACCTTAACTAATTAAGGTTTAGTCAAATTCAAACCTAAACCTAACTTAAGTCTAACCCATTTTAGACTTAAGTCAAACTATACTTAGGTTCAACCCGACATGAACCTAAGTCTAACCCAAACCTAACTTAAGTCTAACCCACATTAGACTTAAGTCAAATCATACTTAGGTTCAACCTGACATGAACCTAAGTCTAACCTAAACCAAGGCATAAACCTTAGGTTCAACCCAAATTGAACCTAAACCGACATAAATCTTAGGTTCAACCCAAATTGAACCTAAATCGACAAAATTGAACTCAAATTGATGTAATCGACATAAATTTGACATCTCAAACATAAATCGACATAATCGACATAAATTTGACATCTCAAATGTAAATCGACATAATCGATATAAATTTGACATTTCAAACATAAATCGACATAACCGACATAAATCCGACACTTCAAAAATAAATCAACATAAATGACATAAATTTGACATTTCAAACAGAAATCGACATAACTGACATAAATCTGACATTTCAAATAAAAATCGACATAACCGACATGAATCCGACATTGCAAACGAAATTCAACAAATTCGACATTTCAAATGAAACTATTCGACATTAATCAACATTCCAAACATAATCAAACATAAACTGACATTAATCAACATTTCAAACCAAATTCAGGAATCACTGACATTAAATGACATTATTGATATTTCAAACCAAACTTAACATAATCCGACATAAATCGCCATGATTTGACATAAACAGACATAAGTTCGACTTAAATCGAACTTAACACGACACAAACCGACATAATTCTTAAGTTTGACTTAAATCGAACTTAACACGACACAAACCAACATAATTCTTAAGTTCAACCAAAATCGAACTTAACATGGCAACACTTACACTTTTTTGAGTATAATTGTTAACCTTAATCGGGAGTTTTCCTAGGTAGTATTAATTGCTCAGGATGTAATTAACTATCGGAGCTTGCTCCTATATGAGATTAAAGAACTCAGGATAGGCATTTCACCTACAAGACCTCTTTGGTTACTCAAGATCTTCATATGATTTTCTTATATGAAAAACTTTAGTAATTACACAATCTGAAGATTTATTCTATGAGATTATCATTTGATCTCTTTTTCTCTCAATCTCTACCATGATTAATCCTTCTTCAAATTCTATAAACAGTTCTGACAATAAGTCTAGGTAGGATAAGAATTAGGGTGATAAATAGAGAAAGAGAGTGGTGACTCCTTGACATTGACTTGATACGGGAATTGATAGCGATGCAAGTCGACAAAAAAGATTTTCATCGCCATCATACGCATGTTTTACTTTACTTTTATTACTCTTTACTACACTTTTACAATATGTTTATTTTCATGTATTTGCAAATGCCCTTAAGGTAGATAATAGAAGGACATATGCTAGGTGGAACCCTATGATAAGCCATGACTCAACAATTGCATGTTCACACATAAAACCCTAAACCTAAAGCTGCTACGTCATGGAGCTTGGAGCAAACTTTGTGGGCAGCATGATGAGGATGCAAGCAAGATAAAGGCCAACTTCAGATGACAAAGCAAGACTCAGCAGTGGAGCAGATCTACCTAAGTGAAACTTTCTTTAGTCTTAAACAACATAACCCACAGGACTTCGAGATTGTCTGTCTAGCAAGAGGTAAATCCTCACACCTTTATTTAGTCTCTTGTACAATCATATTGTGCAGCATAAATCCTAACTCTCTTTAGGATTCAGAGATCGTCATTCGATACAACACAAATTCTCCTATTCTCCTAAGCTATTTGCATGATCGTATATCATGCAAGTGTAAGCCCTAATTTTAAATAATTGGTAGGATTAAACATTAAATAACTTCACTTATAAAACATAAAGCTATACATTATGATAGTTAGAAAGTTGACCCGACCCGCAATAACGCAGTAATTTTTTATTCCAAAAGATGGCCAAAAACTTGACCCAATTTATAAATAGCGGCTAGTGTATAAAATTAAAATGTTGTAAAATTTTTGAAAATAATTTACACACTAGGGGTACTACGCAAGTATACATATCGTTTCAAGTAATACAGACTTTTCTATTATAACCCCAGTATCGATCCCACAGAGAAGCGAGGTAAGCAATCCTTTAGGCTAATTCCAGTCTATTTCTATAAGGCCTAAATTTGGAATATTTATTAAAAAGGTTTTCTAATAACTAATCCTAAATAAAGTTCTTAAATAAAAAGATAACTTATGGATAAATTGGTTTGGAGAATTTTGAGATGTTAAAGACTACCTTTCTCTTGCAATTACATAGATAATGTGTAGGAAAGAAATGCTTAGAATTTTATGTAGTGCCAAATAGAAGCATTCCTATTCTTTACCCTTTGATCCAGGCATAAAGAACATTGGCTAATCTATAGATCGGTTCGGGATGTTTTATTAGTAGAATGGGTTAATCTGAGGCTCACACTTCTAGATGTCCGAGGGTGGCTATGGTCGGCCCTACCAGTGACCCGTTCCCTTTCTATAAACCAAATTATTAGAATTTAGTCTGTCACTCTAAAAACTAATTAATTCTACACCCATTGAATAATATTTTCCTATTTATTTGCACTTCACCTTGAATAACCCGCACAAGGCTTTCGAATACCCAAGGATTCTTGTGATATCTACTAGTTAAGAACTCATCTCCGGATAGGTCTCAGAATTCTTCAACAGATTTTAATAATACAAGTGATCAATTTGTAAAGTAAATGAAGATATGGTATGAATATCATCACCATAATTTAAAAAGAGAATATCTAAGCAAATCTTAATTCCTAATCATGCATCTATTTCATTACAAAATAAAAGTACATGAAAATAATGGCATAAGAAGTAAAAGGGTTGATAGAATTATGTAATAATCTAAGTGCCAACAAGGAACTTATTTCATTAGTATTCTATTATTTTTATGCAACTATCTGTCACCTAGAAGCAATTAATAGTTAATTCTATCATAAAAATGATTTTCCTACACATGCCACTACTTCATATTAAAAGAAAGAGTAAAGAAAATCACTTATGAAACATGGATAAATCACGACAGAAAACTTGGTTTAAAACAAAGAAAATCCACTAGAAAGTTTTTACAACAATTACATTAGAATGAAGAACACAATACTTAGCTTTTTCTCTCTGAAGGAAAGAAGAAGATCTCTCCACCAAAGTTTCTCATCGATCAATGCGCCGCTCGTACATCCCTTGCATAAATATCTCAAAACCCCTCACCAATCTCTCCATAAGATGTAAAAATCTACATCTTCATGACTCTAAAATGACTTAACGGGAAAGGAGAGAGAGAAAGAGAGAGAGAGAGAGAGAGAGAGAGGCAAGGGAGGCCCTTTTGCTGTAGAATTGGTCCCTATTTATAGAGCTTTAAAAATGTCTAAGGGTTGCTTAAGGCACCTCTTCAAAAGTAGTCCACATTCAATGAATCTTCTAGAAACCGACTCTGGCACCTAGGCACAGGGATCTAGCGCCTAGGCGCCAGACTCATGTGACCAAGCCTTCGCACCCCTTCACTTTGGGTTGCACCTCTTCACGATTAAAACCGTTCCAAAGTGTCCAGGTACATTGTATTACATGTTCTATATTTTAGGAATAACTTCCAGGCTTCTAGAAGGTCTAGAAACTACTTAACACCGTCAAAAGAACTTCCAAAGTCATCAAAAATCCGTCCAATAACCATTTCTAGATGATTCTGGCGCCTAGGACTTGATTCCGGCGCCTAGGCGCCGTTTTCTCATCGTCACTGGCGCCTGGGCACCGGGTTTGGCGCCTAGGCGCCACCCTGTGCGCAGCTCCACCATTTTGCTCCTTTTGGCTCCGTTTCAACTTCGTTTCGCCCCATTTCAGTTGCATTGCATTCCTAACATCTTCACCTACAAGATAGACATAAAAACTACCTTTCTCAAAAGTATAATTTCATTCAAAAACATGTGAGAAATATAAAAGATATTAAACATAGAAAGACATATTGATATGTATCAAGTCAGAATTTTCTTCTTTGCTTACTTTTGGCTCAAAATTGCATAGTTTTTGCTTCATTTTCACTAAAATCATATTTTTATACTTGAAGACAAAAATATGCAAAATTCCTTCTTTTAAAGTGTAATATCTTTAAAAATGTGCATAAATTTAGCATGAAATGCACACTAAAAATAGGTACTTTTTTTCATGGATCAAAATCCCCCAAACTTAAATGTTACTTGTCCTCAAGTAACACTATAATCATGTAAAACCACATAAGCAAATCATGTGTATGAGTTTCTTTAGGAGTTTCTAAAATTTTGTTCTAGAAATGTAGTAGTCAAATTTAGAAAAAAATTTAGTAAATGAGACCAATTTAAAGTTTAGAAATCACTTAGATCAAAGAGTATGAAAATGTGTTGTTGTCTAATTCAGAAATGCTTGTAAATTTTTCAAAATATAGGGGTTAGACATTTTATTTTCTTTACTTAAAATCCTTTATTAAAAATAATTATACTAACTATATTATATTTTTAAGCTTAAGATTTTCTCAAATCTTATACTTTAAAAAGATCAGGTGTGGAACCAATTTTTGATTAGGTCCTTTAATCCTCAAGCTTCTCCTTCCTTTTTCACATACTATACTTTTCTTTTATTTTTCTTTTTCTTTTTCTTTTTCTTTTCTTTCTTCTTCTTCTTTTTTTTTTTTTAGGCAAGGATTGCTATATCTGGATAGGCCTTTAATAATTTTGAATTCCACCATTCCTTTCCTAAAGCATAAGCTAGATATATTTCTTTCACTTAGAAATATAATAACAGTTTTGAAAATTATTTTTCAATAATAGAAATTTAAATATTGAAAACAAAAGTCTAATCCTTCTATTTTTCTAAAAATACAACTTTTCTTACTAAAGATGGTTACACAATATTTATCATTTCTTCACTAAGAAAAATTGAACTTTAAATTTTTCATCACTACTTTAAATTTTAACTAAATTTTCTTACTCATTTCTATATTTAAAATTTTATTTCCCTAATATAACTTCATACACATAATTATTTTTCAATCAAAAATCAAATTTCTTTATAGCATGTTTAAGGACAAATAAAATTTAAGTTTTTGAAAATTGTTTTTCATTCCCCCCAAACTTGAATTTTAAAATATTTTGCAACTAATTTCATAAAATGTAGGAGGAAGAAAAATAAAAGATAAATCTACTAACTACTACAATATCCTATCAAATTTATATACATGCATAATCAAGAATAGAATGATTGCAGAAGAAAGTAAATCTAGCCTAAAACATGCTTGTTATAATATTAAATTTAAAGGAAGTATATTAACTTTAAAATATATTTTTCTTCGTACCCCCAAACTTGAATTTTAAAATGTACAGCATTCAGCACAGAAAATATAAGCAGGAAAAAAATAGTTCAGAAATTCTATCTACCACAAATGTTTGTCAAAAACGTCTACATGTATTCATCAGGACAGAACAATTTGTAATAGAAAGTAAATCTAAACTAAACATGCTAGTATAAAATTAAACTAAAGAAAGGTTAAATAAACAGGACATGTATCGGCATAGGAATATATATTTAAGTGTTATTCAAATCTCTAAATTGTTGTAACACAAACACAAACACAAACACACAAACTAAAATACCTAGACTCGTAGATTCATAAAAAAAAATATCAATTGAGGTTAATTTGATCTCCTTTATACTCACATTTCCCCTCCTTAATTTCAATTTCTAACAGAATAAACTACACTAATAACGATAATCTGGTGAATAAAAATAGTGTAGTTCATCCAGATGTTGTTCATAAACAATTTCATGACCTTACTTAGTGAAAACAAAGTTAGATAAAGGAAGTAATAGAGGTGACATGGAGTGGTCCAAGTCTAAACTCTACATGCTTCAAGGTAATGCTCAGCTCCAATTGATAAATGAGTTATAACAGACTCGTCAGCCTGCTAGTACCAGAAGTCATATACAAATTTAGTCAAGACCAAGGCATAACCTCACAACATTAATCTATTCTGCACTAAAGAAAACACAAAACAACACATAAACAATCATGACTCGCAAGCACACTAAATCAAAGCACACTGATAACTATGGGTTGCCTCCCATAAAGCGCTTGGTTTTAACGTCGTGGGCCCGACATATGATTCCTCCTGGATCAAAATTCCAAATAAGTAATCCTCGATCAATCGCCCAATCATTTCCAGATCCAGGGATTCCTATAAAATCCTCAAATTTTAATTTTTCACTCAGCTCTTCATTTTCAATTTAATTTATATCATTGTTCCTCATATTTCTTTTTAGATCCAATATTCTTCTATTGATTTTCAGAATTTGCATATTAATATCATCCTTGAAATTTATAAGAAATGGATCTTTATAAGATACTTCAATATCTCCCAAATTTTGGATCAGATTCTCTTTAGATAATTCAGATTCTGGATCAGTATCTTTTATGTTACTTTTCTGTTTCAAATTATCTTCCAATTCTTCCTCTTTATAATTATTAAATGATGAAGGATCTATCATAGTTGAGGAAATAGGTTTTTCTAATTCCTTAAGAATTTCTTCCAATGGTCTTCCAATATCCTTATCCTCTTTTCTCAACTCAAAGTTCTTTTGAAATATACCCTCAAATTATCTTCCAAGTCCTAGTTCAATAACTTTATCATGTTCATCATTCAATTCAAGTTATCTTTATGATTGAGTCAAATCTGAAGATATAAAGACTGGTGAAGTAGATGATTTCCCTAAATAGGTAGGCTTTAAAATTGTGTGGGGTACATTCATCCTATGTTCATGAGATTTTTCAACAGATGGAATTAAAAGTTTACTATTTTTGGTAGAGTCCATCATTTCACACCTATCCTGAACATACATACTGTCTTATTTAAATAACATTTATGAATCATCATGAAAATCCATTTCAATCTCATCAGTTAACTTACTCTTAAAACTTTCTTGGAAATGGTCTTTACTTAGATAATCAATTTCATCAATCCAAAAACAATCATCATCTTTTCTCTCAACTGGATATTTCATAGTCTTTAATACATCAAAAGTGACTTTCTGGTCATTAATATTCATAGTCAACTCTTCTTTTTGCACATCTATCATAGCTTGTCCAGTAACAAGGAAATGTCTCCCCAAAATAATTGGAATATCTTTATCTTCCTCCATATCTAATACAATTAAGTCCAAAGGAAAGATAAATTTATCCACTTTAACAAGCACATCTTCTATAACTCCTTTTGGATAAATGATAGATCGATCGCCTAACATAAGGGTTACGGTAGAGGAGAAATATCGACTAAACCTAACCTTCGAATATAGATAGAGGCATCACATTAATGCTTACTCCTAAATCACATAAAGCTTTTCCACATAATCTTTTTCCAATTGCACAAGGAATTGTAAAGCAACAAGGATCTTTAAATTTCAGAGTAAAATTTTTCCGAAGTATAGCGCTGCACTCCTCACTCAGTGCAACTGTCTCGTAATCCCAAAATTTTCTTTTCTTGTTTAATATCTCCTTCATAAACTTTGCATAACTTGGCATTTGTTCCAATGCTTCAGTGAAAGGAATATTTATTGTTAACTTCTTAAGTACTTTCATGAACTTTGAAAATTT
This sequence comes from Papilionanthe hookeriana x Papilionanthe teres, assembly GCA_022702705.1. Classification (NCBI taxonomy): domain Eukaryota; kingdom Viridiplantae; phylum Streptophyta; class Magnoliopsida; order Asparagales; family Orchidaceae; genus Papilionanthe; species Papilionanthe hookeriana x Papilionanthe teres. Next base: position 23,675,251 of record CM040429.1, on the reverse strand, counting down.
CTTATCCAACACATATTGTCTAAGTCTTTGAGGAAATGGAGGTGGTGGTCTTTCCAAACTGATTTTAGTTGGAGAAATTAATTTTTCTAAACCCTTAGAAACATGTTTTTGATGTCTTTTAGTTTCCTTTGTTTCTCTCACAACATCTTTCTCTTTTCTAACCACATCCTCTATCTCTCTTCCACTTTTTAATTGGACAGCTTCTACATGTTCATTAGTGTTCTCTTTAGGGTTGATCTCAACGTTGCTAGGAAGTGTTCCTTGGGGTCTATTACTAAGTGAATTAGCAATTTGTCCCAGTTGATTACCTATAATTTTAATCGCAACATTTTGACTTTGCAATTGGTTTCCCATTTTCAATACCACTTCTTCCATAGACATCTTCTTATCCTCAAGTTTTTGATCACTGTTAGAGTCCGGTGGATATGAAAGTATATAGTTTGTGTTCCCTTGATTATTCCAACTTCCATTAGGATTCGCATGATTATTTTCCCATTTTTGGTTTCCACCATCAGTAGTATGATTCCAGTTAAATTTAGGATGGTTCTCCCAACACGGGTTGTAAAATTTAGAATATGGGTTGTTTGTGGTATTTAAAGTCTCATATGATAAGTTAGAATCAATCATATTCCCTAATAAACTTTCCTCACTTACAGAAGTAAATTGAGGCTGGTTCATTCCAAATTGGTCCAACTTCCTTGATATAGTGGCAACCTGAGATGCAAGAATTGTAATTACATCTGTATCATGAAGACTAGCTATATTTTTATGATTTACCCTTGTAGAGGGCCATTGAAATTCATTTGTAGCCATTTTTTCAATTAATGCATACGCTTCATTAAATGATTTTGACATTAATGAACCACCAGCAGTAGTATCAATTATAGACCTAAGGGATCCTACTAACCCATTATAAAAAGTTTGAATGATTAACCAATCGGGCAGAGCATGATGTGTCCTTAGGAGTTCCTTAAATCTTTCCCAGGCTTCGTATATTGATTCTCCTTCATATTGACAAAATGAGATAATATCTTTTCTAAGTTTAATAATCCTTGAAGGTGGAAAATACATAGCTAGGAATTTCTGAGTTAACTCCTCCAAATTTTTAATAGTGCTAGGTGCTAATGAGTATAACCATCTTTTAGCCTTGTCCCTTAGTGAGAAAGGAAAAAGCCTTAGCCTAACAAAGATCGTCTGACTGTCGGTGAATTTTTAATTTAATTTAAATATATAATTTGAAAAGTAGTATTTGATTTTGAAAATAATTTTAAATTTGAAAATCTTAAGATATGAAATCAAACCGATCTCACATCCCAAATAGTTTATATAAACGAGCACCGCATCACAAACCGTACATCTATCCCGGAGGATAGACACACTGCTTGATGATGGGGCTCGGTTAAATAAACTAGAAGATTTGTGACATCCGTTTGGTCTGCGAACCAATTTTATAAGCCGACAAGTTCCCCTATTTAATATAAAGAAATTAAACAGGGTTTATATTACCTGGGTTCTTAAAGTTCCCTATAAGGGCAAGCCCCTATAGTTAATTACATCTTAAATGACGGGAATCATTTAAGAAAACTCTCGATAATGATCAGTGGTTTTGCTCTCAAGAATTTCAAAGTTTAAGGCTTTCAAAGGATTGAATTTTGGAATTTCAATAGGGAATGGATCAAATTTGGAACAGTTCATTTCAGGAGTTCAAAGGAAGAAAAGTAGGAGAAGCTGAGGATCCAAGAAGAATCTTGACAACTTCCCAAACTATCCTATTGTTTGGCTTCAATTTGGGAATTTATTTAATGTTGCAATCCTGCCAATTCTAATTAATTAGGACTTATATTCGTATGACACAGTCATGCAAATAGCCTCGAAGATGTAAGGGTTTATGTCGTACCCAACGACTACCTTGGAGTCCTAAGACCGGTTAGGGCTTAATTTACATAACATGATTATGCAAATGCCTAACAAAAGAGTTGAGGATTTACATTGCACTAGGCAAACTACCTCTAAATCCTACGGTTTGGTTGTTTAATTCTAGGAATGTTTAGCTGATGTAGAGTTGTTTTACTGACGAAGATGGTCGTGCTGCCCACCATGCTCCAAGCTCCTTGTTGTTGCAAAAGTTTAGTTTTAGAAGTCATAAATCAGGAGATGGGAGAAGTGTTTTGGTTAAGAGAAAATCTTAAAATCCAAGTGTTTTTAATATTTTAATTAAAACAAATCTTAAAGTTGTTTAAACAGAACCGATTAAGATCCCACGGTTCCGTCATCCCGCACCGTTATTTTCATCGAATTCACTTAGTCCGGATGAATTTACTAAACTCAACCGAATGAGTTCCACACTTTCATTTAGACCGTGGGAAATCCCGTTAGCAACACGTGGGTTACATCATCCGAGGTATTCCCGATCATTCAACGAGACGTTTTAATTTAGTTGCAATTGTAGCTTTGTTGTTCGTTTGTGATTAAATTTTGAGTTGTTTTATATTTTGAAATGTTGTGGCGGTGATTTTTATCTTGTAATGACTTTTAATTTAGTTTTGGTTTCAGTTCACGGACTATCCTAAAGGTTTTGGTTTTCATGCAACAAGCTTTATTTAACATGCAAGAAAAGTAAAGTACATTGCAATAAAGTAAATTGCAATAAAATAAAAGCGTACCTGGAGGGTCTTCCCGTCAACCCAAGCTGCACTTAAAACACATGTTAAGGCATTTAAATATTTCAACAAGTACCTAGGTAAAGCTAAGGGAAAGGTTTTAGTTGTCTACCAAAGTCCTAATCCTATAGCTAGTCATCTCCTATGACGTCTAGATTCTTGTGTTTTAGTTTAAGAATGATTTTCTTCATCAAAGAACAATTAAGTTCAATTGTTCTCATAAACATCCTATCATATTAAGGAAGTGCTTAAGACGAGTCTTAAACATTTTTTCAATATCTCTAGGATTATTTTAAGTCCAAGGGAGTTTAATTATACAAGTGAATTAATCATCCATGAGTTTATGTTTTGTTCTCTTGCTCAGTGAACTAGGACATTTGAATATCCAATAAGTGAAGTAACACTTCACTTGATACCTCATTTAAGAATTATAATAATAAGAGCTTTAAAAGGGCAAATCAACTTATTAGGTATTTTAATGATTTAAACTTAACGATTTAATTTTAATTTGGCTTAATTATAAAAAATTAGTTTAAGTTTGGAATAGTGTTCAAGTTATTTTAGATTTAATTCTTAATGATTTCATTTAGATTTGTTGTTAAATGATTTTAATTTAATTTAATTCAATTTAATTTTAATTCCATTTAATTTAATTTTAATTTAATTTGATTTGATTTTAATTTAATTTAATTTAATTTAATTTGATTTAATTTAATTTAATTTTATTTTAATTTAATATAATTTAATTTAATTTAATTTAATTTAATTTAATTTAATTTAATTTTAATTTAATTTAATTTTAGTTTAATTTTAATTTGGATTATTATTTTAATTTTTTTTAAGTAAGAATTAAGTATTATTGAAGTGATTTATTTAGGGATTTTTAAATTAAAGAATAAATATCCTCTTAATAATATCCCTACTTTAATAATTCCAGTTTCTATTATTCTTCCAAAATTTCAATTAATTAATTAATTAAAGTTTTATTTTAATTATATTTGAAATGGTTAGTAGATTTCTACCCTCAATCATTTAAGTTTCAATCATCCAAAAGTTAGTTTAAAATCAAATATTTTACCCTCCCCTTTTTGATTAATCCTAAAATTTTAATTAAGAGTTGAAATTTTTAATTACCCTTTTGCCCTTCAAGCTTAATAATTTTATAACTCACTAAATTAAGCTCAAATGAACTTGAAATTTTTATGTAACCTCACTCACATGTCAATTAAGACATTAGAGGAGAAAATGTGATTTTTCTGTATTTAATTTATTCATGTAATTATTTTTAATGGAAAATGGGGGTTTTCAAGGAAAATTCAATAACATGACCAAGGAAATGTTTCTATCCTTAAGAAAATTATGGGATGTTCATAATGACCAGAGGACCATTTGGACCAATTTTGGTGATTTTTTGAAGTATATTTTATTTATTATAATTATTTTGAGCTTTGAAGTATTAATTAATTTAAAAATAAAATTAAAGTTTAAAAATGGATTTTATATTTTTCTTAAATCTCTCTGATCTCAAGGAGTTCAGAGAAATAAATTTTGTATTTTTCTGATTTTTCTTTGATTTATTAGAATTATTTTAGTGAAAAAAGGTTGGAAAATACATTTTTTTAATATTAAAAATTACATTAAGCCTTTAAAATTCAATACCTTATCCTAGAGACTTAAGAAAAAAATATTTAGTTTGTCCCCAAGTAATTAGAATTCAAAATGTGACATTTTGGTGATTTTTATTATTTTTTTAATTATTAAAAATATTAAAATAATGATAAAAATCAACTTTTTTAGAATATTACAATTTTAATTTTCCTAAATTCCTCTGATATCAGAGAAGCTCCAAAACCATTTTTGTGAATTTTTGAAAGTATTTTGTGAGTTATGAATTTTTAAATTTTAATTTTATCCATTTTGCTTATGAGGCTTAATCAACCCATTTGGTGGGGCTAATCAACTCCAATTGACTTCAAATTTTTATGTGATGCTCCTCTGATCCCAAAGATCAGTGGAGAATTGTTTTCAAGTCAATTTAATGTGTGGATAACCTTAATTAATTAAAGTTTAATTTTGGGTGTTTAGGTCAATTAGGGTTGTTCCATGTGAATTAACTCAAAACCTATTTTTCCTAGGTTCCTCTGGCCATAAGAAACATCACCAAATTTTCCTGGAATTTATTTCTCAACATGCTAATTATTGGAATTAAAATACTCAAAACAGTAACATGCAATTGAAAAATCAATAACTCCTCATAAGATGGCCTCTGACCTTGGAAAATTCAAGGAATGTTTCCAAGTTCAGAGGCTTTAAAAGCCCTATGGTCTCATGCCATGGTGAATTGTCTATGTGCATGAAGAATTGAAATAGTGCAGAGAGTAATTAAATCATTAAAAATAAAATACTAAATGAAATTAATTGATTTCTTTTCGACATTATTCTCCTCTGTTCATTGAGCAAGGGGGTATTTTTATTTTATTTTTAGGATTTTTCTACATAAAGTTATGGATTTTCTAAGTTCTGGTAATTAAATAAATCCATAAAATCCTATTTTTCTATTTATCCGAATCGGCGTCGCGTCATCCTTAGCATCTCCGAACAGCCACGGGGCACTTTTTGGTTTGACGCCGCCATCCTACTCAGCGCTCCAGGGGCCCGCGGTTCATGTACCATCGTGCTGTCCGGCTCGATCCCGACCGTCCGCTCGATACACGCTCGATCCGACGGCTCCTGGTCATCGTCTACGACTGGTGTGCACCCGTGACCGTCCACACTAAAACCCTAAGAACTCACTCGATTCTCAACGGATTTTTGTTTTCTTATGCTCTATGAATTCGTCTTGAAGAGACGAACACATCCATACGGTAAACATGCATTGAAATCGATTCATATCAAATGGAGAATCTCCAGGAGCTCGGGAGGAAGAGAGTTCATACCTTTGCTCAGAGAAGTGAAGCTTCGATTTGAGGGTTGTGTCACATTCGATTGAGTCCAAGCAAGCTCCAGATGAAGTCCCTTGGCCTTGTGAATTTCCTAGGTACAAAAGTGACCACAGCCGATCACAAATCTTGGAGGCTGGAAGCAATGGCTGGCCTGGTGAGGGGGCTTTTGCTGGGAAACTTCTCCTTTTAGTCTGGTGAAGGTGTAGAGTCAATCAATTTGAGGATTGACTCACTGTGGTGAAGTGTCCTGGTTTTGGGCTTAAATTTCAACTCTGAAATCGAGCTCGCGGAGAGCAAATGGCAGGGGGATTTCAGTGGGGATCAAGTTCTCCAGTGTGGGGGAGAGTCCGGAATGATTTTGCAGAGTTTCGTATGGTTTGTTTCGATCTCCTATTTGGCCGAGAGGGGGTGGTGTTTAAATAGGAATGGCTGGAGGGCCTCCGCGGGGAGTTTGGGGTCGGGATCGGCTTCTCTAGCTGAGGAGAAGAACGGCCATGGTGGACATTGGGCATGGGGCAACTCGGCAAGGGAGAATTTCAATGTGGGCTCACATGGGAGCTCTCGGGTGTGGTGTTTTCCGGCGGCCTGTGTGGTCGGCTAGCGAGCATGGGTCACCCTCGGGGTCGGGAGGTCCAAGGCTTCGATGTTTGTGAGTTCAATTGGTCGTTGCCATGTGTAAAGTGGTTAGATTAAAATGGAATGGGGGCATGGCTTCTTTGGCTTGGTTTGTGTCAACCCATGTGTTTGGGCTGGGTTCACCTCTCCATGACCTGATTTTAGGCCGAGAAAAAGTGGTTTAGGTCGGCTTAATCGGTGGGAAGGGTCACCATCCAAGTACAATTAAGCTTAAGCAAGGTTTAGTGGAATCATGGGAGTGGCTAATCCTCTTAAGGGAACATGGAAAGAGCTCCCTCCTCTTGCCATCTTGGGTATGGTAAAGTGTCCAAGGCTCTCATGGCTCTCATGTGGCTTATGCATGGCTTCATGGCTCCATTTGGCTTGGGAAAAGTTAAGTCAACTTTCATGAGGAAGGGTTTTGTGATTTTTGGCATTTTGGTGAGAATTGTCATGTGGCTAGAATTGGAATGGTTTGATGATAAATTAGGACTTTAGAAATGATTTTAAGTTGAATGTAAGATGAGGGAGAGTGTCATATGGACTTTAGGATGGGTTTGGGCTTTTAAAATTTGGTAAACGTGGGCTTTTAGAATGGTTTAAGGGAGTGGGCCTTCATGTTTCAAAATGGGCTTTTAGATTAAAAGTTTGTAAAGGGCCATGTCAAATAAATGTTGGGTTTGGTTTAGGGATGTGTCATCAGTGATTTGAAGTAAGTTTGAGGTGATTTGGAATTGGATTGGGTCTAATTTGGGTCTCTTTGGTAATAGAGTCCAAATGGGTCAAAATGAGATACCTTGGGCTAAAGTTGGGCTAATGTTGAAATTGATGTAAAATTAATATTGGGAAATGTTTATGGGGGTGTTACAAATAGGTTTCAACTTTGGTTGGGTTTTGATTTTGGGATTTGGGCCCATTTGGGTTAGGTTTGGGTTTAGGCCCATTTAAGGAATTTTGGGTTTGGGTTAAAATTGAGTAAGGTTTGGGTCCAAATTTTGGGCAAATCATGTTATTATTTTTTTTGTGGGGATTCTAGGAAGGTTTTAGAAAAGATTTGGGTCAAATTGGGATTGAATTGGGTTGGTTTGAGCTAGGTTTAGGTCATGGGTCAAAATTGGGCCTTAAGCTTAAAAATGAAATTGGATTCAAATGTCAATCAAATTGGGCTTGAATTTGGTCTAGATTGATATTGGGGATATTTAATTGAAGTTTAGAATTTAATTGGACCAAAATTGAGGTCAATTAGGGTGATTTGGTTTGACATTGGGTTCATTTGGGTTTAAAATGGGCTAAATTGGGGGTTTTGGTAAAAGTGGGGTAAATTGACAAAATTGGCCCATGGTGTAGTTGGACAAAATTAAATTGGGAATATTTTGGATTTTTTGGAATTTTCTGGGAATTTTCTGAATTTTTGGATTTTTGGGTCAAGAGGGGCATTTTGGTAATTTGGAGGGTATTGGGGGTATTTTTGGAAATTTTGGTATTTTTGGCTGGAGATGGTCAATTTGAGTGGGGGAAATGTTTACGATTGATTTTGAGGAATTTTGGGCAATTTAGGTGATTTTGCAAATTTTGGGTAGTTCCAAGGGCATTTGGTAGGTTTTATGGGTGTAGGGGTCCCGGGGGTCAATAATTGAAATTTTGAAAAAATGAAGATTGATCAAATTTGAGCAAAGTGGAATCACTTTGGTTGAGCCATGAAGTCATATTAAGCATATATGAGCCATGAGAGGACTCATTTGAGGCATTCACTATGTTGTTCCTAACCCTCTTAGCCGGGGGCTTAGGGGTTAAGGACCATCCATACGAATTACCTACATGAGTCAGGAGGTCAAGCTAGGCATGAATAATTTTAGGATTTGGAATGTGTGTGTGAGAGTGTAGTATATGTGTAAGTCAGCCCTCACCGGACTGGGCCATCCGGTGGTATTCCTAAGGCCAAAAGTCCCATGGGAACTCATCCTTTAAACCTCCACATTTGATTTCAACCCTCTAGGTGATTAGGGATCTACAATCAAGCTTGTGGGGTTTGCAGGGAGTTAAGAGGTGTTTGAATTTCTATAGGGGGTGGGTTCCACTTCTAGTCCTCTAAGATTAGTCAAAGGGAAAGCCTAAGGCTAGATCCTAAGAACTAAGGAGAGAGAAGAGAAAAGACCTCATCAAAAATGAGGTCAACACTGACATACCGTTATAACGAAATGTAGCACAAAGTTCTTAAAAACTATATAAGTGTAAATAGGGATCCTCCAAACTAGTTCCCCCAAACTGATTGTTCTGCACCAGTTGGATAATCTCATGATTTATTTCAAACGAGTCAGTTTTTATAACAAGGTTTTGTATACTTGAGTGAATTTCATCTGTCGTAGGATTTACGTATGTCGGCGAATTTTTAATTTAATTTAAATAAATAATTTGAAAAAGTAGTATTTGTTTTTGAAAATAATTTTAAATTTGAAAATTTTAAGATATGAAATCGAACTGATCTCACATCCCGAATAGTTTATATAAACGAGCGCCGCACCACAAACTATATATCTATCCCGGAGAATAGATACACCGCTCGATGATGGGGCTCGATTAAATAAACTAGAAGATTTGTGACGTCCGTTTGGTCCGCGAACCAATTTTATAAGCCGACAAGTTCCCCTGCTTAATATAAATGAATTAAGCGAGGTTTATATTACTCAGGTTCTTAAAGTTCCCTATAAGGGCAAGCCCCTATAGTTAATTACATCTTAAGTGACGGAAATCACCTAAGAAAACTCTCGATAATAATCGGTAGTTCTCGCTCTCAAGAATTTCAAAGTTTAAGTTTTCAAGGGATTGAATTTTGGAATTTCAATAGGGAATGGATCAAATTTGGAACATTTTATTTTAGGAGTCCAAAGGAAGAGAAGTAGGGGATGTCACAGACCCGAAGTGAACTTCGGTAATTTCCCGACTATCCTATTGTTTTGCTTGAATTTAGGAAGGTCCTAATGTTTATTTAGTATTTTGATCCTGCCAATTTTAATTAGTTAGGACTTATATTCGTATGATAAAATCATATAAATAGCCTCGAAGATGCGAGGGTTTATATCGTATCGGACGACTACCTCGGAAATCCTAAGACCAAGCTAGGGCTTAATTTACATGATATGATCATGCAAATGCCTAACGAAGAGTCGAGGATTTATGTTGCCCTAGCAAACTACCTCGAAGTCCTATGGCTTGGTTATTTAATTCTAAGAAAGTTTTGTTGATGTAGATTTCGGCTTTGCGACGACGATAGCCGTGCCGCCCACCATGCTCCGAGCTCCTTGTTGTTGCAGAGGTTTAGTTTTAGAAATCATAAATCGGGAGATGAGAGAAGTGTTCTGGTTTAAAGAAAGTCTTAATTTCCAAGTGTTTTTTATGTTTTAATTAAAACAAATCTTAAAGTTGATTAAACGTAACCGATTAAGATCCCACGGTTCCGTCATCCCAGCACCGTTATTTTCATCGAATTCACTTAGTCCGGATGAATTTGCTAAACTCAACTAAATGAGTTCCGCACTTTCATTTAGACCGCGGGAAATCCCGTTAGCAACACGTGGGTTACATCATCCGAGGTATTCCCGATCATTCAATGAGACGTTTTAATTTAGTTGTAGTTGTAGTTTTGTTGTTCCGTTTGTGATTAAATTTTGGGTTGTCTTATATTTTGAAATGTTGTGGAGGTGAATTTTATTTTGTAGTGTCTTTTAATTTAGTTATGAGTTTCAGCTTTGGTTTCCGTCCTAAAGGTGTAGGTTTTCATGCAACCGTTGTTTATCATGCAAGAAAGGTAAAGTGCAACGCGATTAAATAAATTGCCGTAAGGTAAATCGCAATAAAATAAAAGCGTACCCGGAGGGTCTTCCCGTCATCCCAAGCCGCACTTAAAACACGCTTAGAATATTTAAGCATTTAAAGTAAGTCCCTAGGTAAAGCTAAGGGAAAGGTTATGGTTTTCTACCAAGTTCCTAATCCTATAGCTAGTCATCTCCTATGACGTCTAGTGTCTTCAATTTTGGTTTTAAGGATGATTTTCTTCACCAAAGAACAACTAAGCTCAATTTGTTCTTAAGGACATTCCATCATATTGAGGAAGTGTTTAAGACGAATCTTAAACATCTTTTCAATATTTCGGGAATTGTCCTAAGTCCAAATGAATTCTATTGTTCAAGTGAATTAATCATCCAGGGTGTTCGAGTTAAGTTTTATTTCTTGCTCGCAAATTAGGATGTTTGAATATCCTTATGAGTGAAGTGTCATCTCACTTCGATACTCCATTTAGGAGTTATAATAGTAAAAGCTCCTAAGGGCAAAATGATATTTAATGATTTGTGATTCAAATTTAAGTTCAAATTAATGATTTAAGTTTGGAATAGTGTTCAAGTTATTTTAGATTTATTTTTGAATTCTTCATGTCTTTATATTGAATTTAATTTAATTTAACTTAATTTAATTTAATGTGGTTTAATTTAAATTAATTTAACTTAAGTTAATTTAATGTAATATGATTTAGTTTAATTTAATTTAATTTAATTTAATTTAGTTTAATTTTAATTTAATTTAATTTAATTTAATTTAATTTAATTTAATTTAATTTAATTTAATATAATTTAATTTAATTTAATTTTATTTAATTTAATTTAATTTAATTTAATTTAATTTAATTTAATTTAGTTTAATTTAATTCTTAATTTTTAATTTAATTTTTAATTTTAAAGGAATTTGTTTTAACTAATTTAACTTTAATTTAATTTAATGATTAAGCCTTTTAGCATTTTAAATCTTAAACTTGAATTATCATTTTAATTAGGAATTAAATATTATTGGGATGATTAATTTAGGGATCTTTAAATTAAAGAACAAATCTCTTCCTAATAATATCCCTTTTTTAATAATCCGATTTTATTATTCTTCCAAATTTAACTAATTATTTAATTAAGGTTTATTTCAATTATTTTAAATTATTTAGTAGGTTTCTACCCTTTAATTATCTAAATTTCAATCATCCAAATCAAGTTAAAATCAAATATTTTGCCTATTAATTTCATTAAGCCTAAAGTCTTAATTAAAGGGTTAAGATTTTAATTACCATTTTGCCCTTCAAGCCTAATAATTTCATAACTCACTAAATTGAGCTCAAATGAACCTGAAATTTTTATGTTACTTCACTCATATGTCAATAAAGACACTAGAGGAGAAAATGTGATTTTTCTGTATTTAATTTATTTATATAATTATTTTTGGTGGAAAATAAGGATTTCCAAGGAAAATTTAATAATATGACCAAGGGAAAGTTTCTGTCCTTAAGAAAATTATGGGATATTCCTAGTGACCAGAGGACCACTTGGACCAATTTTTGTGATTTTTTAAATTATATTTTATTTATTAGAATTATTTTAAGCTCTGGAGTATTAATTAATTTAAAAATACAATATAAGTTGAAAAATAAATTTTATAATTTTTAAAATTCTCTCTGATATCAAGGATTCCAGAGAACCAAATTTTACAATTTTCTAATTTTTCTTTGATTTATTATAATTATTTTAGTGAAAATGCTAGAAAATACATTTTTTTAATTTTAAAATTACCCTAAGGCTTTAAAATTTAATATCTCATTAAATAGACCTAAGAAAAATATGGGGTTTGTTCCTAAGTGATTATATTTCAAAATATGACATTTTGGTGAATTTTATTATTTTTGTGATTTTTATTATTTTTTAATTATCAAAATATTAAAATAATACTAAAAAATTAACTTTTTTAGAAAATTGAAATTTTAATTTTCTTAAATTCCCCTGATATCGAGAGGCTCCAAAACCAATTTGGTGAATTTTTGAAAGGTATTTTGAAAGTTATGAATTTTTAAAGTTTAAAATGACTAAATGGCTTAATCAACCCATTTAGTAGGGCTAACCAAGTCCAATTGACTTGAAATTTTTATGGTGGGTTACTCTGATCCTAAAGGTCAGTGGAATTGATTTCAAGTCAATTTGATGTATGGTTAGCTCTAATTAATTAGGGGTCTATTTTGGATGTTTAAGCCAATTAGGGTTATCTTAAGTGAATTAACCCAAGTCCTATTTTTCCTAGGGTTCTCTCGGTCATAAGGAACATCACCAAATTTTCCTAGAATTTATTTCACAACATGCTAATTTTTGGAATTAAAATACTCAAAACAGCAACATGCATTTGAAAAATCAATAACTTTTCACTGAGGTGGCTCTCCGACCTCGGAAAATTCAGTGAATGTTCCCAAGTTCGTAGGCTTCAAAATCCCTATGGTCTCATGCCATGGTGAATTGTATGAATGCATGGGGAATTGAAAATGTGCAGGGAGTAAATAATTAATTAAAAATAAAATACTGGACAAAATTAATTAATTTCTTTTCCACATTATTCTCCTCTGTTCACTGAGCAAGAGGGTATTTTTATTTTATTTTTGTGATTTTTCTACACAAAGATATGGATTTTTAAAGTTCTGGTATTTAAATAAATAAAAAAAAAATCCCTAATTTCCTACTTATCCACGCGGCGCCCTGTCATCCTCGGCATCTCCGAACGACCACGCGGCGCGCTCCCATTCGACGCCGCCATCTGACTCGGCTGCCCGGGGCCCCGCGGTTCACGCACCATCTGCCGGTCCGACGCAATCCAAGCCGTCCATCCGATACACGCGCGATCCGACGGTTCTCCGGTCATCGTCTACGACCGGTGCGATCCCGTGACCGTCCACACTCTAACCCTAAGAACTCACTCGATTCTCAATGGATTTTCGTGTTCTTATGCTCTCATGGATTCGTCTTGAAGAGACGAACACATCCATACGGTAAACATGCATTTAAATCGACTCAAATTAAAATGAGAATCTCCGGAAGCTCGGGAAGAAGAGGGAGTCCATACTCTTTGCTCGCAGAAGTGAAGCTTCGATCCGAGAGTTGTGTCACCTTCGATTGGGTCCAAGTAAGCTCCGGATGAAGTCCCTTGGCCCGGTGAATTGTCTAGCTATGAAAGTGACCACGGCCGATCACAAAGCTTCGGAGGCCGGAGCAACCGGGGTGGCCTCGGAGATGGGGCTTTCAATGGGAAACTTCTTCCCTCGGTCCAAGTGAAGGTGTAGGACCAATCAATTTTGGGATCGGCTCACCGCGAGGAGATGTCCTCGGTTTTGGGTGAAATTTCGGCTGAGAAATCGGATTCCGTCAGCTGGGGATTAGGGCAAATCGACACTCGGGGATCAACCGTTCTAAGTGTGGAGTAGGGTTTGGAACAATTTTGGCGCAGTTTCGGCAAGGTTTATGCAACTCTCTTCCATGGCCGCGAGGGGGTCGGGTTTAAATAGAGGTGGTCGGAGACTCTCCTGTGGGGAGTCGAGGGCCGGGATCGACCGCTCTTGGCATGTGAAGAACGGCCATGGTGGCCATTCGGAGTGAGGCAGCTCAAGCAGGTGAGAATTCCAAGTTCTGGGCTCACATGTGAGTTCTCGGCCTCGGTGGTTTCCGGTGGCCGTGGTGGCTGGCCGGCCGTGGTCGAGTCACCCTCAAGCTCGGTGGGTCGGGCTGGAGGCTTGTGCGATTAATCGGGCCTTGCCATGTGTAAAGGGGGTGGCTTGGAATGGAATGGGGAAGATGCCATTTTGGCTTCAATTTGGTCAACCCATTGGTTTGGGCTGGGTGCACCTCCCCATGGCCCGATTTTGGGCCGAGAGGATCAGCTGGGTCGACCAAGAGAGGATGGTGTGGTCTCTATCCAAATAGTTTAAGTTAATTTTGGGTTATAGTGTTGCATTAAAGAGGTTAAAATGGCTTAAGGAAGGCTTAGGAAAGGACTCCCTCCACTTGCCATTAATGGCTTGGTGACAAGTCAAACCCCCCATGGCTTCATGTGGCTTGTCTATGGCTTGCATGGCTTGCATTTGGCTTGAAAAAAGGTTGACTTGTTTCATGAAAAAGGGTTTTATAAATATTTGACATTTAGGGGGTAATTTGGCATGAGGCTTAATTTGGAATTATTTGATGATGTGATTAGAACTTAGGGAATGGCTTTGATTAAGTGGATGGCAAATGGAAATGTCATGTGGGCTTTAGGGTAGATTTTGGGCTCATTGAAATGGTTTTAGATGGGCTTTTAAAATGGTTTAGGAAAGTGGGCTTTTGAATTTTAAAATGGATTTTGGGATGAAATTTTGGTAAAGACTTGGGCCAAATAATTGTTGAGTTTGGTTTAGGGATGTGTCATGAGTGATTTGAAACAAATTTGAGGTGATTTGGGTTTGAATTGGGTTGGATATGGGCCTTTTGGTTAAGAGGCTAAGGTGGGCCAAAATGGGCTACCATGGGCCAAAGTTGGGCTAGAGTTGAAATTGATGTAAAATTAATGTTGGGAAATGTTTATGGGAGTGTTTCAAAGAGGTTTTGGCTTAGGTTAGGTTTTGATTTTGAGGTTTGGGTCTATTTGGGCTAGGTTTAGGTTTAGGTCAAAATTGGGCTTTTTGATTTTGGGTTGAATTTGAGTGGGGTTTGGGTCTAAATTTTGGGCAAATCATGTTAGTGTTTTGTTTATGGGGATGTTAAGGAAGGTTTAGAAAAGATTTGGGGTTAATTGGAGTTGAATTGGGTGAGTTTGGGCTAAGTTTGGGTCATGGGTCCAAATCGGGCTTTAAGGCCAAAAGTGAAATTGATCCAAATGTCAATCAAATTGGACTTGGATTTGGGTCTAGATTGGTGTTGGGGATGTTGAGTTGAAGTTTAGAATTGAATTGGACCAGAATTTGGGTCAATTGGGTAGGTTTGGTTTGACATTGGGTTCACTTAGGGTTAAAATGGGTCAAATTGGGGGTTTTGACAAAAGTAGGGTAAATTGACAAAATTGACCCATGGTGTAGTTGAACAAAATGAAATTGGGAATATTTGAGATTTTTTGGAATTTTCTGGGAATTTTCTGAATTTTTTGGATTTTTGGGTCAAGAGGGGTATTTTGGGTATTTGGAGGGTATTGGGAGGTATTTTTGGAATTTTTGGTATTTTTGGTTATGGATGATCAATTTGAGTGGGGAGGAAATGTTTAGGATTGGTCTTGAGGAATTTTGGGTAATTTAGGTGATTTTGGAGATTTTGGGTAGTTTCGAGGCATTTGGTAGGTTAGGCAGTGTGTAGGGTCCCGGGGTCAAAAATCGAAAATTTGGAAAATTGAAGATTGGGTGAATATAAGTGGAATAAAATCATTTTGGTTGAGCCATGAAGCCACATCAAGCCCATATGAGCCATGAAGGGACTCATTTGAGGCATTCACT
Organism: Papilionanthe hookeriana x Papilionanthe teres; assembly: GCA_022702705.1. NCBI lineage: Eukaryota > Viridiplantae > Streptophyta > Magnoliopsida > Asparagales > Orchidaceae > Papilionanthe > Papilionanthe hookeriana x Papilionanthe teres. The sequence goes on along the minus strand of CM040429.1, from coordinate 23,659,730 downwards.
ATGTTGTTCCTAACCCTCTTAGCCAAGGGCTTAGGGGTTAAGGACCATCCATGCGAATCACTTACATGAGTCGGAGGTCAAGTTAGGTATAGGTGTGGTTTTAGGAGGTGTATGGAAGTGTAGTGTATGAGTGTAGTGTGTGTGTAAGTCGGCCCCTTCACTGCACCGAGCCACCTGTAGGCGGTCCTAAGGCCAAAGAGTCCTATGTGAACTCATCCTTTAAGCTTCCACACTCGATTTCAACCCTCTAGGTGATTAGGGGTCTACGGTCAAGTTTGTGGAGTTTGCAGGGAGTTAAGAAGTGGTTTGAAATTCTAGATGGTGGATCCCAATTCTAGTCCTCTAAGATAGTCAAAGGAAAAGCCTAAGGCTAGATCCTAAGTACTAAAGAGAAGAAGAGAAGACCTCATCAAAAATGAGGTCAACAAATGGACCCCCAATAGGTGTGGTGAGCTGACGGAGCACACCGCGCGTATTGGCGTTGACCGAAAAGATCAACAAAACCAATCACAGATTTGTTGTTGTTCATATTCTGAGAACACGTCTGTATGTAGCTCGAGGCCTTCAAGTATATTGATCCTCCTGCCTCTGATTCTCTCGAAGTATTCAAAAGTTTTCTTCTGGGACATTCCGTATTCTTTCTAACTCGTATTCCGGAATAATTTGCAAATGACGAGGCCTCGGTGACGTAATGTGGGATATATGGCTCAATCCCTTCACGTTCTCCCCGCATACCTCGGCTCCTCGGGGATGATGTCCGTCGGGACATCCTCCGGGTTGCTTCCGCAACAAGGTCATGCATTACCGGCGGCTTCATCCGATGGCGTACTAGCCTTCTTTCTTCTCGTTCCTCTCGAGATTTATCCGGTCTCTTCGTCGTCCCGGAGCCGGTCCCCTTTTTCGGTGTTCCCGGCGAACCGGTATCCTCGAAGCATATGTATCGGCAAGTAGCAACTTCCTCGTCGCGCCTGGTCCGTCGCTAATTTAGTTAGCATCTCGCGGATACGGCGATTTTTGTTTCTCCGTTGAGTCGTCGCGAGAGTAGCTCTTCGTACTTCCCGAGTTTCGCGGGCGCGGCGCCGATAAGTCCGCCTCTGCGCGTAGCGACTACAGATTTGATTCTCTTGTCTTCTTCGGTGTCCGTTTTTCTTTTCCTCGTCGTTGGATTGGTGGCTTGGGCCACCCACTTTCATTATCGTCCGACCGGGCAATTCCTCTTGGCCAATCGGGACCCGGCCACTTTCCTCGTATTGCGGGCCCGCCGGTGCGAAGTCCGAGTCAATCTCTATTATCGCTTCATCTTTCACCCTCTTTTCATCGAGTGCAAGGCTTACGCCATTTCTAAAGTTCGGACCAACCGCCCGCTCGACATTTCCCGCGAAAAGACAAGGAAAAGGATCGGTGGCCGTACTAAGAACAAGAACATTAAGGAAATGTTTATTAAAGACGAAAATTTTTATTTTTATATTCAACAAGAATGAAGTGGGAAAAGATCGGGAAAGAGATTTTGACTTGGAAGAGAGAAAACAAAGAAAACTTTATTATCATGATTTTATTTATTTTAGCACATTTTTGTTATTTTTTGTTCGGACCCGACCATAAGTAATTACTTCACCCGTGCTTCTAGGGATGGAAAATTCACTCCTTCGAAACATCGGTAGCGTAATACTTTTTCAAGTATCGTCCATTGATCGGAAGCATATGTCGTTCTCCTTGGCAGTTTACTAGCTGGTAGGAGCCTCCTGAGTAGACTGCCTCAACCACAAATGGTCCTTCCCAAGTGGGTTCAAATTTTCCTCCTATCTTGCGGTGTGCAAGAATAGGTCTTTTGAGAACAAGAACTAAGTCACCAACCTTAAAGGTTCTTGGGCGGACCAGTCTGTCATGGGCTTGAACCATTTTAGCTTGGTATAGTTCTAAATTCTGCCGTCGCCGCAAGTCTTTTCCCTTCCGAGCTTTCCAATTCTTCTAGTCGTAATCTGGCATTCTCTTCTGTCGTGAGTTTGTTTGCAACTGCAATCCTGAGTGAAGGAAGCTGGACTTCTAAGGGTAACACTGCCTCGGACCCATACACTAGAGCGTAAGGTGTAGCTTGAGTAGGAGTTCTGAAAGTTGTCCGGTAGGCCCATAAGGCTTCTAACAATTTCTCGTGCCAATTTCTCTTATTATCGTCCAAAGTCTTCTTTAAAATTTGAACGAGAGTTTTATTAAAAGCCTCGACGAGCCGTTTGCTCTTGGGTAGTAAATTGTTGAATATCGCGCCGATTCCATGTCTCCCGACAAAATTGTCGATTTGCGTACTTCGAATGCCGACCCATTATCCGAGATGATCCCGCGCGTACTCCAAAAAGGTAAACAACTTGGTTCTCGAAAAATTGTAGTACGTGATGTGCTTTCACTTCTCTAGTGGAACCGCCCGCCCACTCGGAAAAGTAATCCGTAGCCGCAAGAATGAAGCGATGTCCTTTTGAAGATGGTGGTTCTATCGGACCCACTATATCCGTGCCCCAACATTCAAATGGCCACGATGCAACCGCTCGGATGTAGCACATTTGGGGGTCGGTGTAGAACCACCCGCGCACTCGGCACCGGTGACGGCCTTCGCGATTTTCATGCGAACTGTCATCATCGAGGGCCGTAGTACCCTAGTCTTTTAATTTTCAATTTCATCTTCGGACCCGACCGGTGAGCGCCACGGAGTCCCGAATGCACCTCTTTAACAATTTCACGGGCCTCGGACCCGCTTAGGCACCTTAGCCACATTCGATCAAAAGACCTTCGTATAATGTGTTGTTTATTAATGCGTAGGACGTAGTTCTTTTCGATCCGATGGCTAACGACCTATCATCCGGTAGTTTTCCCGTCCGCAGTAATCTATTAATGGTTGTCGCCAATCTTTTGTGTTTTCTCGTCACTCGCTCGTAATCGATCCTTTTTCTTTTCCGATTCGTGTATCGTGTCTATGTCGAGCCGTGATAGGACCCGACGTCCGTGAACCGACACTTCCACCGATTCATCTTGCGAGTATGCAAATTCTTTTGCGAGACGGGCTAGCGCATCCGCTAAAGCGTTTTCTTTCGGGAATTTTGTAGATCGTCACATTCGGAATTTGTTCCAACAATTGTATGGCATACTGGAAGTATTGCTCGAGTCTTGGTTTTAAAATTCTGTATTGTCCGGCGATCTGTTGAATGATTAATTGCGAATCCCCGTAGATGTTGATGTCTCGTTATCCCCATTCGAATAGTTAATTCCAGCCCCGTTATGAGGGCTTCGTATTCCGCTTCGTTATTCGTGCACGGCTCTGTCAAGTGGTAGGAGTATCTTAACATCCCCCGCTCCGGTGTTATAAAGATTAGTCCGATCCCTGCCTTACTGGGCCTATCACTTGCGATTCTTCGTCTTTATGTGCCGAAGATGCTCCGTCGAAATATAATTCCCAACGTCGATCATCAGGGTCTTCTAAGCTCATTATTTGTTCATCTGGCAAGTCGTCATCGAGAGGCGATTCTCGCCGCAAAGGGTGTGTCGCGAGGAAGTCTGCTAAGACTTGTCCCTTTACTAGCACGAAGAGGCACGAAAGTTATATCGAATTGCAATAATATCATCGACCATCCGGCAAGTCCGCTGAAAGCGTCGGGCGGGTCATCAAGTATCGCAATGGATTAAATTTCGAAATCGGTCGACCTTATGAGAAAGCATGTAATGCTCCGAGCTTTTGAGCAGCGAAGATCGTGGCCAAACAATGCTTTTCAATTGCGGGATACCTTATTTCCGTCGGCAGCAAACGACGGCTTAAGTAATAAAGAGCATTTTCTTTACCCTCATCATTGACCTGGGCTAACAGGGCTCCGAGAGAGTCGTCTAAAGCCGCGGTATAAAGTATTAGCGGTCTACCTGAGACCGGGGCCGCTAAGACGAGGAGGTGTCATTAAGTATTGTTTAATGTCCTCGAAGGCCCTCTCGGCATTTCTCTTCCCAAATAAATTTGGCGTCCTTTTTAACTAGTGCCGAGAAAGGCCGACACCTACCCGACAAGTTCGAGATAAAGCGTCGAAGATATGCCGACTTCCCTCGAAAAGATCGTAGTTGTTTTAAGGTTCCTGGAGGTGGCATTTCTAAGATGGCTTTAATCTTTTCCGGGTCGATTTCAATTCCGCGATGTCGGACAACGAATCCTAAGAATTTCCCGGAGGTGACGCCGAAGGCGCATTTTAAGGGATTCATCTTAAGGTTAAATTGTCTTAATCGTTCGAAAACAATTCTCAAATCATACGAGTGGTTTTCCTTTACTTTGCTTTTGATGACCACATCGTCCACGTAGCATTCAACTCGATTGTGGATGAGATCATCAGAAACTCTTGTCATCGCTCTTCGGTAGGTTGCTCCCGCGTTCTTCGGTCCGAATGGCATCATCGTGTAGCAATATACCCCGATCGGCGTTCCGAATGCCGTAAGTTTTTCATCTTCCGGAGCCATTTTTATCCGATTGTATCCCGAAGATCCATCCATGAATGAGAATATTTCATGCGTCAAGCAATGTCGATCATTAATTCGGGATCGGCAGAGGAATTCATCTTTTGGGCATGCCTTGTTTAAATCTCCGAAATCCACACAAATTCCGATCCGACCATTCTTCTTCCCGACCGGTACCACGTTGGCTAACCAAGTCGGGTATTGTTCTTCACGGACAAATTTAGCGTCTATTAGCTTTTTAACTTCAGCTATGACTTGTTGTTCGATTTCTAGACGCATTCTTCCGGGACCTCGTCCGACCGGAACGTGGCGGTGATCTACCCCTAGCTTATGGACCGCGACCTCCGGAGCTAAACTCGGCATCTCATCGTAGCTCCAAGAAAAACAGCCTTTAAATTCCATTAATAACTTAATTATTTCTTCGTAATCTTCTTTATCGAGTAAGGAGCTAACAAAGGTAGGTCTAGGTTCTTCGCTAGTACCTAAGTTAACTTCCGTTAACTCATCTATCGTAGATTTGATCTCCTCTTCGAACTCCGTGGAGCATCTCCAATTTGTAAATCTTCGAGCTCTTCTCGTAGTTTCCATGCAGCTTTCATTAGACTCGCAGTGACAACCAAGCAAAATTCAGCATCGTCAACCGATCCTACCGTGCCGAATCCGAGACCATGTTTCGAGTCGGGTGACGACCGGAGTTATTCCATAAATTTTCAAAACGTTGTGATCGACCTTTCGTCCATTGTCGAGGTAAGAAACCACGCCGAATTAAATTTCGAACACATGGAGAGTACCACTCAAAAGGCAATTCCATTAATTCCGATGAAGTAGCATCTTCAAGTTGTACATTATTTTCGCTTTGGAGGAAGGAGCACCACGGTAGAATTTGATGGGCTTTCGCACCACCGCTACGTACCTCTTTGACCTCCATACCCTCGATCTTATTAGAATGGATCGTGGTCGTGGTCATAGTATGTACATAGTGGTTAATCTTCTCGTACATCGATTTATATTCTTCGTTTCTTTCATCTTCAATAGGGATTTCGAATTGCGGCTTCTTTCGACTTATTGTCGCTCGCTTCTTGTTTGATTTCTTTTTCTTCTTCGTAACTATCTTCCCAATCGACATTGATGGTCGGCTTCCTCCGTCCAATCGTCCTAACGTCTCGCCACGACCTCGTCCCCGCCTCGTCCTCGGATGCGAGTCGTGGAGAAACCTTCACCATCTCGCCGTAAGGGAGTGGTGAGTGATCGTTGGACTAGAACTTCGTGTTCTTCATTGTCCCAAATTTCCTTTGCTTCATTTGTTATAGTATCTCCGGAGAAGATCGTTTTCTTCGGAGGTGCATAATAAGCCGCATCTTCATGGATTCCGATTTCATGTACGGAGAACGGTCAGTAAGTCACCTTTAATACACTCGTTCCCCTCCATCGTAGTATTTAATGCATCGATGTAGAGATGATGGTACCATCCCGTTTTCATGTATCCACGGCCGGCCCAAGAGAGCGTCGAATGACGTTTCGAATCAATTATGTGAAATTTCGCGGTTGTCTTTGCTAAGTCACCGGTCTTCATTAGCAGCGTTATCGAGCCGAGGGCTCTTTCTCCTTTCTCGTCGAATCCTCTTAATAACATTTTGTCCGCCTCGAGCTCGCGAGCATCAATTTCCAAGTATGCTAGCGTTCGAAGATTCATTATATCGATCGATGCTCCCGGATCCACCAATACTCCGAGAGCGTAAACTTCCCAATCGTAACCGAAATGTACAATGGTCGGTCGTGGTCCGTCGTCCCAAGTAATAGGTCGTCGTCCGTGAAGGTAACACCTCGTCGTTCCTTTAACGAGCAAACCTCATCTAAGGACTCTCCGGCCATTCGAGCTAAGCAAATTTCTGGATCAAGTAAGGCCTCGATCGAGCTTCTCTCATTTCTTTTGATAAGATGAGAGCGTCGTAGATGCTCGGTTGGCCGGTAGTTTCCTAAGATGGGCTAGCACGTTGTAATCCACTTTGTTTTCATGTGCCTCGTTTTCTTCTCGAATGGGTATTTCTTCCGCCGGGTTGGTTCTTCCCGAACAACCACCCGCTTCCTTTGTCTTTCGGACCCATTCTCGGAGGTAGAACTCTTCCACTTCTTAAGTCGACTTCGTGATTTCTTCGAATTTAACATCGAGTTTGCCGGTGTCTCTTCTCCGAATCGAGATGACAAGTTCTTCAGGATTAGCTTCGGAGTCCGAAGGCTCTAACTCTATCGTGATCGGAGTTCCTCGAAACTCGCAAATAGATTCATTGCTTGTCGAACTCTCGTAGCCTTCCCGTGGATGTCTTCTTCATCATTGTGATCGTCGAGATTGTGTATGATTCGAGAATTGTCATTTGTATCGGAATCGACGTCCGGATTAGGTCGATTGTCGCTAGTTACGTAATCGTTAGAAACAGTCAAAACGTAGCCAACGCCATAACCCTCATCATTATAAGATCCCACCGGAGTGGGCAGATAATCATACAAAGTCAGAGGTTCGAGGGATTTCTCCCCCGAATCGAAACAACTATCCTAGGATAAGCAGCCCCTAGTCTAGCCTTAGGTGCCTCGGTCTTCTCTTCTTCGTCAATTTTCTTCTTTTCTTCAATTGTTTCTTGTCGAGGTGGTTCTTCTATCGCAAGTGATAGCGCCGACTGGACAGTGTTTCGAACTCCGAGTCGAAGCTCGCACCGAAGTGGTTTGGATGCGATCTAAAATCTTCTTCGAAGACTTTGTCCAAGCGGTAGTCCATCCATCATCGGCCGCATAGGGATCTATCGGAACAATGAGATCCGTCGAGATAACATCGACGGAACGTCCTTTCCGGGGTTCCTTCATGTACTCCTTCGGGATCGTTATATTCCCTTTCCGAAGATCGTAGTCGAGCCAACTCTCGAAGGTAATACAATCTTCTATCTTATGCCCAAGCATCCGGTGGTAAGGGCAAAAGTTGGGATCACCTTCTTGTCGACTTTTCCGGTCTCTTAGGTTCCGGTAGTTGGAAATCCGGAGTCTTCATCAAACCGCGGAACATTTTCGGCACTACCTCATTCTTGAACGGATACTCCTCGCTCGAAGCTCCCTTAACGTACGTTGCGGACGGGGCGGTTGTTCATACCGTCGAGATGACCGATAGCTGGGTCGGGTCCGTCGGTACTCCGTTGAGGTTGCTGCGCCGTTCGACGATATTTAGTATCGGCTGCTCGCCTTCGTCGACTCGCCGCAACGATCCCGACTTCTTTTCAAAAGTTTTCACGGCTTCGTTTATCCGTTTTATCGGTGAAACTTAATTGCTTCGCCTCCTCTCGCAAGCTTCCGGCATTGCTTAACAACTTCTCGAAAGTCTTAATAGTAAATCCCTCGAGGAGAAGTGCTATCGGGCCATGGATGCTTTTTAGTAAAATGCCGATCGCATGCCGTTCTTAGTAATCGTGGCTCACACTTCATACTTAGGTTCCTCCATCGAAATATGTAGTCCACCAAGGTTTCATTCGGCTTCGCTTCTCTACCACTAAATCACCTATAGTGATGTGGTGCCGAGCTCCGCAAATCGCTCGATGAAGAGGTTCTCTAATTCCGAAAATGTCTTTACCGAACCGTTCGGTACCATACCAATCAAAGGCGATCCCCGACAGTGTCGCCGACAAATTGTCGGAAGAGTAAAGCATCACTTCCACCGGCGTTGCAACACACTGGCACGAAAATGTGCAACATGTCGCCGAGGGTTTCTGCTCCATCAAAGGTCTTGAACAGAGGTGGTACAAAGCCCTTGGAATATTGGACAGCGTCGAATTCTTCGAGGTAAGGTCTACCCGTCCGAATGGATGTCCCGCTCTTTGATTGTGCTAAGGCTTCTCGCACCTGCTGTTCTACCAAGCTCTTGATATCCTTTTCTGGAATCATACTTCGTGTTGCATCCTTCTTTAATCGATCATCCCCGTTGACGGATGTAATCTCCTTTCCTCCGTCTACAATGTGAATAACTTCCGGGGTGTTTCTCTTTGGGGTTGAACCCGACTCGGGAGAGTGGCTAGGGCTACTGCCCATCTCTTCCATCCTTTTCGCCATCCGGGCGATCGTATCATCTTTCTCTTGAAGCCGCCTCCTCATTACTTCCGGCTCCTCTCTTCGCAGCATCGCAGGAGCACCTCGTGAAGCCGACGAAGCTCGTGTTTCTACCATGTTAATTTCTGCATACTCATCATCCATGAACTCGACGAGTCAACTTCATCTCCGAATTTCTCCTCTCTTTCTCTCGCTAGTCGCCGAATATCGCTCTTAACTTTTCCATAAGATCTTCTGTAGGTCTTTTCCGTACATCCTTGCAGCTTGTCATGTGATAATGGTCGAGTTTCTTTCTCATGAGTTCCCTTTATCGCAAGTAGCACTTTCCTCGGACTCAAGTCTCCTAACGAGACTTTCCTTTTCCGGTCGTTGTTTCGGTCTTAATTGGTCGGTAGTGGGACGCCATACCATCCTTCTAGCGACAGAAGGCCTAGGACCGAAGGTCCGTCACCGAATGTCGGAAGGTGGTATCCTCCCTGATCTGTAAACCCGAAACAACAACAGGTGGGCTAGCCTTCATTTTCTTATTTGGTTCTTCTGCAGCGATAGCAGATTCTATTCGCGGCCCAAGACGAGATTTGGCTGGCACCCGCCCTATCCTTCTTAAAATTTCCGACACGGGCATCTTTCCTTCTTTGCTAACTTTTCAATCACAAGCTTAGCACCGGCAAGTGGTGTAACCCTAGCCCTCTTCTTTCGTTGTCGTTATAGTATGCGGGCCGAGGTAATGTAGAGGCAATCCCGCGGACATTTTCCTCGTCACTCGCGGCGGAAAGGGGATGGAATCGCTCCATTCCAAAAGGGTGTATACTCGCACAATGGTATGTATTCAGGTAGTGGTGTGTACTCGGAATTTCTTCTAGAAAGCGACTTCAGCAGCCTCCGGCCTTCCCGGCAATCTTCCCGCCTCTATTTCTCCTCCGGGTCCGTGTTAGGGTGGAACCTCGAGCCGGACCCAATTTCAAAAATGAAGGTCTTGCACCGAAATCCGTACCCTCCACGCGTAACATGCTCGTTACAAACTCGACTTCCTTCCCTTCGCTCGGCGGAGCCGGGTAGGTGCGGAGACGACTAGACCAGTGAGGGTAGAGATAACGGTCCTTCTATGGACAGCGGTATCTCCTCTCACTGGAACCCTTTGCAGAGGGGAAATTCTCGAGTCGATTTAAGGTCGAATTCAATCATGGGTTTCTCGCTTCGACACTTTGTCCATCGTGCGAAAAGGGTAACGTCAGCCGATCTCGACATTTGTGTTCTCGAATCCTTGTCCAAACCGGATGATCCCATTGTCGGCAAGCTCATCCTTGTAAACAGCGAGATCTAGTCCATCGGTGAAGGAGAGAATCAGCCTTTGGGGCTTCCATTTCGCAAGGTAGATTCCGATTGTCGTCCCAAGTTATGTTTCTTCTCATCAAGACGAAAAGAAAGGAAACAAAAAGAGTCCGAACACATTCTTGTTCATGTATATTTATTAAAAGAGTCGTTCATTAGAAGGTTTGTTTATTTAGAACGGAATGTTCAAAGGTGTAGAGAAGGTAATGATTCTGATTCAGAGTTGGAAAGGAAAAGAAAGTCTTATGCAAGACTTCTCGACTCGAAGGATCACTCCTAAACTAACACCTATTGGGGGTCTACCCCACCTCAGAAATGAGGTAAAAGGATCTCGAACCTCTCTATTTAGGGGTGTCTAAACAAAGGCTCCTAAATCCGAGAGAATGTTGGCTATACTTGTTCAAGACAGAAATGAACATAGTATTCCAACGGAAAGAAGGGTAGTTTGATCCATTAGGGACATGGATACACTACCGATTTTTGAAAGCAGAACTATTTGATTAAAATGGAGAGAGGAACTACTCCCCAGCGGAGTCGCAGGAAATTGTCGGCGAATTTTTAATTTAATTTAAATAAATAATTTGAAAAAGTAGTATTTGTTTTTGAAAATAATTTTAAATTTGAAAATTTTAAGATATGAAATCGAACTGATCTCACATCCCGAATAGTTTATATAAACGAGCGCCGCACCACAAACTATATATCTATCCCGAAGAATAGATACACTCGCTCGATGATGGGGCTCGATTAAATAAACTAGAAGATTTGTGACGTCCGTTCGGTCCGCGAACCAATTTTATAAGCCGACAAGTTCCCCGCTTAATATAAATGAATTAAGCGAGGTTTATATTACTCGGGTTCTTAAAGTTCCCTATAAGGGCAAGCCCCTATAGTTAATTACATCTTAAGTGACTGGAAATCACCTAAGAAAACTCTCGATAATAATCGCAGTTCCGCTCTCAAGAATTTCAAAGTTTAAGTTTTCAAGGGATCGAATTTTGGAATTTCAATAGTGGAATGGATCAAATTTGGAACATTTTATTTTAGGAGTCCAAAGGAAGAGAAGGTAGGAGATATCACGTACCCGAAGCGAACTTCGGTAATTTCCCGACTATCCTATTGTTTGGCTTCGAATTTAGGAAGGTCCTAATGTTTATTTAGTATTTTGATCCCGCCAATTTTAATTAGTTCGGACTTATATTCGTATGATAAAATCATACAAATAGACCTCGAAGATGCGAGGGTTTATATCGTATCGGACGACTACCTCTGAAATCCTAAGACCGGTTAGGGCTTAATTTACATGATATGATCATGCAAATGCCTAACGAAGAGTTCGAGGATTTATGTCGCACTAAGCAATCTACCTCGAAGTCCTATGGCTTCGGTTATTTAATTCTAAGAAAGTTTTGTCGATGTAGATTTCAGTTTGCTGACGACGATAGCCGTGCTGCCCACCATGCTCCGAGCTCCTTGTTGTCGCAGAGGTTTAGTTTTAGAAATCATAAATCGTGAGATGAGAGAAGTGTTCGGTTTAAAGAAAGTCTTAATTTCCAAGTGTTTTTTATGTTTTAATTAAAACAAATCTTAAAGTTGATTAAACATAACCGATTAAGATCCCACTGTTCCGTCATCCCGGCACCGTTATTTTCATCGAATTCACTTAGTCCAGTATGAATTTACTAAACTCAACTAAATGAGTTCCGCACTTTCATTTAGACCGCTGGAAATCCTGCTAGCAACACGTGGGTTACATCATCCGAGGTATTCCCGATCATTCAATGAGACGTTTTAATTTAGTTGTAGTTGTAGTTTTGTTGTTCCGTTTGTGATTAAATTTTGGGTTGTCTTATATTTTGAAATGTTCATGGAGGTGAATTTTATCTTGTAGTGTCTTTTAATTTAGTTATGAGTTTCAGCTTTGGTTTCTGTCCTAAAGGTGTAGGTTTTCATGCAACTCGTTGTTTATCATGCAAGAAAGGTAAAGTGCAACGCGATTAAATAAATTGCCGTAAGGTAAATCGCAATAAAATAAAAGCGTACCCGGAGGGTCTTCCCGTCATCCCAAGCCGCACTTAAAACACGCTTAGAATATTTAAGCATTTAAAGTAAGTCCCTAGTAAAGCTAAGGGAAAGGTTATGGTTTTCTACCAAGTTCCTAATCCTATAGCTAGTCATCTCCTATGACGTCTAGGTCTTCAATTTTGTTTTAAGGATGATTTTCTTCACCAAAGAACAACTAAGCTCAATTTGTTCTTAAGGACATTCCATCATATCGAGGAAGTGTTTAAGACGAATCTTAAACATCTTTTCAATATTTCTGGAATTGTCCTAAGTCCAAATGAATTCTATTGTTCAAGTGAATTAATCATCCGTGGTGTTCGAGTTAAGTTTTATTTCTGCTCGCAAATTGGGATGTTTCGAATATCCTTATGAGTGAAGTGTCATCTCACTCGATACTCCATTTAGGAGTTATAATAGTAAAAGCTCCTAAGGGCAAAATGATATTTAATGATTTGTGATTCAAATTTAAGTTCAAATTAATGATTTAAGTTTCGAATAAGTTGTTCAAGTTATTTTAGATTTATTTTTGAATTCTTCATGTCTTTATATTCAATTTAATTTAATTTAACTTAATTTAATTTAATGTGGTTTAATTTAAATTAATTTAACTTAAGTTAATTTAATGTAATATGATTTAGTTTAATTTAATTTAATTTAATTTAATTTAATTTAGTTTAATTTTAATTTAATTTAATTTAATTTAATTTAATTTAATTTAATATAATATAATATAATATAATTTAATTTAATTTAATTTAATTTAATTTAATTTAATTTAATTTTGATTTAATTTAATTTAGTTTAATTTAATTCTTAATTTTTAATTTAATTTTTAATTTTAAAGGAATTTGTTTTAAATAATTTAACTTTAATTTAATTTAATGATTAAGCCTTTTAGCATTTTAAATCTTAAACTTGAATTATCATTTTAATTAGGAATTAAATATTATTGGGATGATTAATTTAGGGATCTTTAAATTAAAGAACAAATCTCTTCCTAATAATATCCCTATTTTAATAATTCCGATTTTATTATTCTTCCAAATTTAACTAATTATTTAATTAAGGTTTATTTCAATTATTTTAAATTATTTAGTAGGTTTCTACCCTTTAATTATCTAAATTTCAATCATCCAAATCAAGTTAAAATCAAATATTTTGCCTATTAATTTCATTAAGCCTAAAGTCTTAATTAAAGGGTTAAGATTTTAATTACCATTTTGCCCTTCAAGCCTAATAATTTCATAACTCACTAAATTGAGCTCAAATGAACCTGAAATTTTTATGTTACTTCACTCATATGTCAATAAAGACACTAGAGGAGAAAATGTGATTTTTCTGTATTTAATTTATTTATATAATTATTTTTGGTGGAAAATAAGGATTTCCAAGGAAAATTTAATAATATGACCAAGGGAAAGTTTCTGTCCTTAAGAAAATTATGGGATATTCCTAATGACCAGAGGACCACTTGGACCAATTTTTGTGATGTTTTAAATTATATTTTATTTATTAGAATTATTTTAAGCTCTGGAGTATTAATTAATTTAAAAATAGAATATAAGTTGAAAAATGAATTTTATAATTTTTAAAATTCTCTCTAATATCAAGGATTCCAGAGAACCAAATTTTACAATTTTCTGATTTTTCTTTGATTTATTATAATTATTTTAGTGAAAATGCTAGAAAATACATTTTTTTAATTTTAAAATTACCCTAAGGCTTTAAAATTTAATATCTCATTAAATAGACCTAAGAAAAATATGGGGTTTGTTCCTAAGTGATTATATTTCAAAATATGACATTTTGGTGAATTTTATTATTTTTGTGATTTTTATTATTTTTTAATTATTAAAATATTAAAATAATACTAAAAAATTAACTTTTTTAGAAAATTGAAATTTTAATTTTCTTAAATTTCCCTGATATCGAGAGGCTCCAAAACCAATTTGGTGAATTTTTGAAAGGTATTTTGAAAGTTATGAATTTTTAAAGTTTAAAATAACTAAATTGGCTTAATCAACCCATTTAGTAGGGCTAACCAAGTCCAATCGACTTGAAATTTTTATGGTGGGTTCCTCTCGATCCTAAAGGTCAGTGGAGAATTGATTTCAAGTCAATTTGATATATGGTTAGCTCTAATTAATTAGGGGTCTATTTTGGATGTTTAAGCCAATTAGTGGTTATCTTAAGTGAATTAACCCAAGTCCTATTTTTCCTAGGGTTCTCTCGGTCATAAGGAACATCACCAAAGTTTCCTAGAATTTATTTCACAACATGCTAATTTTTGGAATTAAAATACTCAAAACAAGCAACATGCATTTGAAAAATCAATAACTTTTCACAGAGATGGCTTCGACTTCGGAAAATTCAGGGAATGTTCCCAAGTTCGGAGGCTTCAAAATCCCTATGGTCTCATGCCATGGTGAATTCGTATGAATGCATGGGGAATTGAAACATGTGCAGGGAGTAAATAATTAATTAAAAATAAAATACCTGGACAAAATTAATTAATTTCTTTTCCACATTATTCTCCTCTCGTTCACCCGAGCAAGAGGGTATTTTTATTTTATTTTTGTGATTTTTCTACACAAAGATATGGATTTTTAAAGTTCGTGTATTTAAATAAATCAAAAAAAATCCCTAATTTCCTACTTATCCACGCTGCGCCCCGTCATCCCCAGCATCTCCGAACGACCACGCGGCGCGCTCCCATTCGACGCCGCCATCCGACTCGGCCGCCCGGGCCCCGCGGTTCACGCACCATCCGCTCGGTCCGACGCAATCCAAGCCGTCCATCCGATACACGCGCGATCCGAACGGCTCTCGGTCATCGTCTACGACCGGTGCGATCCCGTGACCGTCCACACTCTAACCCTAAGAACTCACTCGATTCTCAATGGATTTTCGTGTTCTTATGCTCTATGGATTCGTCTTCGAAGAGACGAACACATCCATACGGTAAACATGCATTTAAATCGACTCAAATTAAAATGAGAATCTCTCGGAAGCTCGGGAAGAAGAGGGAGTCCATACCTTTGCTCGCAGAAGTGAAGCTTCGATCCGAGAGTTGTGTCACCTTCGATCGGGTCCAAGTACGCTCCAGATGAAGTCCCTCGGCCTCGGTGAATCGTCTCAGCTATGAAAGTGACCACGCCCGATCACAAAGCTCGGAGGTCGGAGCAACTCGGGTGGCCTCGAGATGGGGCTTTCAATGGGAAACTTCTTCCCTCGGTCCAAGTGAAGGTGTAGGACCAATCAATTCGGGGATCGTCTCACCGCGAGGAGATGTCCCGGTTTTCGGGTGAAATTTCAGCTCGAGAAATCGGATTCCGTCGATGGGATTGTGGCAAATCGACACCGGGATCAACTCGCTCTAAGTGTGGAGTAGTGGTCTGGAACAATTTCTGGCGTAGTTTCGGCAAGGTTTATGCAACTCTCTTCCATGGCCGCGAGGGGGTCGGGTTTGAACAGAGGTGGCTCGGAGACTCTCCTGCGGGAGCCGAGGGCCGGGATCGCCGCTCTCGGCATGTGAAGAATGCACATGGTGGCCATTCGGGAGTGAGGCAGCTCAACAGTGAGAATTCCAAGTTTAGGCTCACATGCGAGTTCTCGGCCCGGTGGTTTCCATGGCCGTGGTGGCCGGCCGGCTGGTGGTCGTCACCTCAAGCTCAAAGGGTCGTAGTCGGAGGCTTGTGCAATAATCGGCCTTGCCATGTGTAAAGGGGGTGGCTTGGAATGGAATGGGGAAGAGGCCATTTTGGCTTCAATTTGGTCAACCCATTGGTTCGGGTTGGGTGCACCTCCCCATGGCTCTGATTTTGGGCCGAGAGGATCAGCTGGCCGCCCAAGAGAGGATGGTGTGGTCTCTATCCAAATAGTTTAAGTTAATTTCGGGTTATAGTTGTCGCATTAAAGAGGTTAAAATGGCTTAAGGAAGGCTTAGGAAAGGACTCCTCCACTTGCCATTAATGGCTTGGTGACAAGTCAAACCCCCCATGGCTTCATGTGGCTTGTCTATGGCTTCGCATGGCTCAGCATTCGTCTCGAAAAAGGTCGACTTGTTTCATGAAAAGGGTTTTAGAAATATTTGACATTTAGGGGGTAATTTGGCATGAGGCTTAATTTGGAATTATTTCGATGATGTGATTAGAACTTAGGGAATGGCTTTGATTAAGTGGATGGCAAATGGAAATGTCATGTGGGCTTTGTGGTAGATTTTGGGCTCATTAAAATGGTTTTAGATCAGCTTTTAAAATGGTTTAGGAAAGTGGGCTTTTGAATTTTAAAATGGATTTTGGGATGAAATTTTGGTAAAGACTTGGGCCAAATAATTGTCGAGTTTGGTTTAGGGATGTGTCATGAGTGATTTGAAACAAATTTGAGGTGATTTGGGTTCGAATCGGTCGGATACGGCCTTTGTAAAGAGGCTAAGGTGGGCCAAAATGGGCTACCATGGGCCAAAGTTGGGCTAGAGTTGAAATTGATGTAAAATTAATGTTGGGAAATGTTTATGGGAGTGTTTCAAAGAGGTTTTGGCTTAGGTTAGGTTTTGATTTTGAGGTTCGGGTCTATTCTGGGCTAGGTTTAGTGTTTAGGTCAAAATTCGGGCTTTTTGATTTTGGGTTGAATTTGAGTGGGGTTTGGGTCTAAATTTTGGGCAAATCATGTTAGTGTTTTGTTTATGGGGATGTTAAGGAAGGTTTAGAAAAGATTTGGGGTTAATTGGAGTTGAATCGGGTGAGTTCGGGCTAAGTTTGGGTCATGGGTCCAAATCGGGCTTTAAGGCCAAAAGTGAAATCGATCCAAATGTCAATCAAATTGGACTTGGATTTGGGTCTAGATTGGTGTCGGGGATGTTGAATTGAACTTTAGAATTGAATTGGACCAGAATTTGGGTCAATTGGGTAGGTTTGGTTTGACATCGGGTTCACTTAGGGTTAAAATGGGTCAAATTGGGGGTTTTGACAAAAGTAGGGTAAATTGACAAAATTGACCCATGGTGTAGTTGAACAAAATGAAATTGGGAATATTTGGGATTTTCTGGAATTTTCTGGGAATTTTCTGAATTTTTTGGATTTTTGGGTCAAGAGGGGTATTTTGGGTATTTGGAGGGTATCGGGAGGTATTTTTGGAATTTTTGGTATTTTTGGTTATGGATGATCAATTTGAGTGGGGAGGAAATGTTTAGGATTGGTCTTGAGGAATTTTGGGTAATTTAGGTGATTTTGGAGATTTTGGTAGCTTCAAGGGCATTTTGCAGTGTTAGAAGTGTGTAGGGTCCCGGGTCAAAAATCGAAAATTTGGAAAATCGAAGATCGGGTGAATATAAGTGGAATAAAATCATTTTGGTTGAGCCATGAAGCCACATCAAGCCCATATGAGCCATGAAGGGACTCATTCGAGGCATTCACTATGTTGTTCCTAACCCCTCTAGCCAAGGGCTTAGTGGTTAAGCGACCATCCATGCGAATCACTTACATGAGTCGAGGTCAAGTTAGGTATAGGTGTGGTTTTAGGAGGTGTATGGAAGTGTAGTGTATGAGTGTAGTGTGTGTGTAAGTCGGCCCCTTCACTAGCACCAGCCACCTGTAGGGGCCCTAAGGCCAAAGAGTCCTATAGAACTCATCCTTTAAGCTTCCACACTTCGATTTCAACCCTCTAGGTGATTAGGGGTCTACAGGCCAAGTTTGTGGAGTTTGCAGTGGAGTTAAGAAGTGGTTTGAAATTCTAGATGGTGGATCCCAATTCTAGTCCTCTAAGATAGTCAAAGGAAAAGCCTAAGGCTAGATCCTAAGTACTAAAGAGAAGAAGAGAAGACCTCATCAAAAATGAGGTCAACAAATGGACCCCCAATATGTGTGGTGAGCCGACGCGAGCACACCGCGCGTATCGGCGCTGACCGAAAAGATCAACAAAACCAATCACGTATGTCCAAGTGACAAACTTAGGACGAAGTAGAAGAGTTTCCGCCGGGGAGTGTCAAGTATATCTCTAAGACCGGAGATTCCCGAACCTCGCCTGGGAAAGGAAAAGGAGGTGAATTCCAAATCACAAGATCCGGGAAATTTCAATTTAAATTTTGTTTCAGCTTAAGTTTTGATGTGTGAATTCGTATTTCAACTCGAGTTTCAATTTAGATCAAGTTTTGTTAAGATTAATTTTCAAGGGATTCGATTTGAAATGAAAATTGAAATTTGCGGTTTTAGATGTAACATCCTCAACCTCAAAAGAAAATCGAATTGATTGGATTGAATCATTACAACGAGGAGAGATCTCGCAGCAATGTGGTATCGGATGTAAAATCCTTAACCTCAAGAGCTCAATTTGGTGTGCTTCATCGCAATAGAAGAGAATCTAAAGCAATGCGGTATTGGATGTAAAATCCTCAACCTCAAGAATTCGATTTTGATGCATTTCAAATGCAATAGTGGAAAGAATCCTAAAGCAAGGGCATCTCGGATGTAAAATTCTCGACTTCAAAAAGTCGATTTTGATGTATTTCAAAGGCACAGGAAAGAATCCTAAAAGAAAGCAATTTCTGATGTAAAATCCTCGACTTCAAAAAGTCGATTTTGATGTATTTCGAAGGCAATAGGGAAAGAATCCTAAAGCAAATGCGGTAACTGATGTAAAATCCTCAACCTCAAAAAGTCGATTTTGATGTATTTCAAAGGCAACAGGGAAAGAATCCTAAAGCAAATGCAGTATCGGATGTAAAATCCTCAACCTCAAAAAGTCGATTTCGATGCATTTCAATGCAATAGTGAAAGAATCCTAAAGCAAGGCGGTATCGGATGTAAAATCCTCAACCTCAAAAAGTTGATTTTGATGTATTTCAAAGGCAACAGGAAAGAATCCTAAAGCAAAGGCAGTATCTGATGTAAAATCCTCAACCTCAAAAAGTCGATTTCGATGTATTTCAAGGCAATAGGAAAGAATCCTAAAGCAAATGCAGTATCGGATGTAAAATCCTCAACCTCAAAAAGTTGATTTTGATGTATTTCAAAGGCAACAGGGAAAGAATCCTAAAGCAAAGGCGGATCTGATGTAAAATCCTCAACCTCAAAAAGTTGATTTTGATGTATTTCAAAGGCAACAGGAAAGAATCCTAAAGCAACATGCAGTATCGGATGTAAAATCCTCAACCTCAAAAAGTTGATTTTGATGTATTTCAAAGGCAATAAGGAAAGAATCCTAAAGCAAAGGCGTATCGGATGTAAAATCCTCAACCTCAAAAAGTTGATTTTGATGGGTAATCGACTTCGCAACGATTTGTAGTGTTGATTCGAAAAGTGTGTAATTTTGTGATTTGAGAATTTCATGAAAGTTGTAAAAGACTTTCATGGAAGGAATAGACAGAGGGAATATGTAGATGTTACATATCCCATTCGAAGAGTCGATCGAAAGTCGCTGGCTTGGATTGAATGTGATTCCTCGCCATCGATTCGATCCGAGTCAATGGAATCAACCGCTTCCTTCCCGTACAAGGGAGAGAGTAATAGTGCCGGACTTCGGATTTGGAAGGGTAAGTGTGAATTCGACCGAGGTTCGATGTGAGATCCGAAAAGATCGAATTTGAAATTTGATCGAGATT
Source organism: Papilionanthe hookeriana x Papilionanthe teres (assembly GCA_022702705.1). Taxonomy (NCBI): domain Eukaryota; kingdom Viridiplantae; phylum Streptophyta; class Magnoliopsida; order Asparagales; family Orchidaceae; genus Papilionanthe; species Papilionanthe hookeriana x Papilionanthe teres. Next base: position 23,640,178 of record CM040429.1, on the reverse strand, counting down.
TGATTTGAAATTTGGAAAGATCGAATTTGAAATTTGATCGAGATTTTGTGGTCATTTTGTTTATCTTTTATCGATTCAAATTTTATTTTATCGTGAATTTGGAGTTTATCATTTTTTAGATTTTAAGGAAAGTTTTCTTTTATTCTTTTTGTTTCTTTTCTCGTTCTTTCGTTCGAAGTTCATTTAACTTTTAATGGCGTTTCCCGCTTAATTTGCACAAAAGAGGTGAAGGCCAAAATTGTGACATGGTCACTTTCATTCCAATCATGTCGAAGATACATCGTACAACTCGATCTGGAATACATCTCATACAATCCATATAGACTCAAAACGGACTATGTATGATCTTTGTCGATTCATCCAAAAGGGTATCTGTCAAAAATCCATGTCTGAATAGTGGGGTACATGGTCAATAACATCACCTTCCAAGCCATCCTCGGCAAGGATGCCGTATGGATGTACGTCGGAGGTGTGATATTTTCCATGTAACTCACAACTCGTAAGGCCGGAGGCTCTCTAACTCCGGTCCGGCCGGAAGTGGTAAGGTGCTTTCCCGTCGTCCATCCTTCCGAAAGTAACCGAGATCCGCTTCACCGGTACTCCCGGTATGCAATGCTTAGCGACATCCGCTCCGTTGCCCTTCGCATCATGACGGAACCTACCGGTAATGGTATCTTTACCGGCCCTCGGAACTCACTCGGGCCTCGCTATCCGGAGGTCGTATCCGAACATGATATTACACTCGTTCGTAAAAGAAACCGTGCGTAAAGGTCCGACAAAGTCGTGGTGATCTATGTGCGGGGTATACAATCACCCTTCTTGTAAATGTTGATGATGCAACTATCGGGTATGCAATCGCCGGCAATACCCCCCATGTTATCATTCTTTTTACCATCCTTTTAATGACTAATGGCATCGGATCCACCCGGCCATGACGGAGTATCCCCGTGGGTTACCTTTCCCGTCCTCTACGAAGTTATAGCAAAGATCCACATTGTATCGTAATTCTCCCTTTACCCGGCATCCATCTCCGGGGTTCTAAGTAAGTGTTTTCTCTTAAGCGACCTCGCCCGGCCCATCTTTTTCAAATCCCGGATGCAGTCCACGATTTGTTGTTGTTCATATTCCGAGAACACGTTCGTATGTAGCTCGAGGCCTTCAAGTATATCGATCCTCCCGCCTCCGATTCTCTCGAAGTATTCAAAAGTTTTCTCTCGGACATTCCGTATTCTTTCTAACTCGTATTCGGAATAATTTGCAAATGACGAGGCTCGGTGACGTATCGCGGGATATATGGCTCAATCCCTTCACGTTCTCCCCGCATACCTCGGCTCCTCGTGGATGATGTCCGTCGGGACATCCTCCGGGTCGCTTCCGCAACAAGGTCATGCATTACCGGCGGCTTCATCCGATGGCGTACTAGCCTTCTTTCTTCCGTTCCTCTCGAGATTTCTCCGGTCTCTTCGTCGTCCCGGGAGCCGGTCCCCTTTTTCGTGTTCCCGGCGAACCGGTATCCTCGAAGCATATGTACCGGCAAGAGCAACTTCCTCGTCGCGCCGGTCCGTCGCTAATTTAGTTAGCATCTCGCGGATACGGCGATTTTTGTTTCTCCGTCGAGTTGCCGCGAGAGTAGCTCTTCGTACTTCCCGAGTTTCTCGCGGGCGCGGCGCCGATAAGTCCGCCCTCCGCCGTAGCGACTACGCATTTGATTCTCTTGTCTTCTTCAAGTACCGTTTTTCTTTTCCTCGTCGTCGGATCGGTGGCTTGGGCCACCCACTTTCATTACCGTCCGACCGGGCAATTCCTCTCGGCCAATCGGGACCCGCTCACTTTCCTCGTATTGCGTGCCCGCCGGTGCGAAGTCTGAGTCAATCTCTATTATCGCTCCATCTTTCACCCTCTTTTCATCGAGTGCAAGGCTTACGCCATTTCTAAAGTTCAGGACCAACCGCCCGGTCGACATTTCCCTGCGAAAAGACAAGGAAAAGGATCAGGGGCTGTACTAAGAACAAGAACATTAAGAAAATGTTTATTAAAGACGAAAATTTTTTATTTTTATATTCAACAAGAATGAAGTGGGAAAAGATCAGAAAGAGATTTTGACTTGGAAGAGAGAAAACAAAGAAAACTTTATTATCATGATTTTATTTATTTTAGCACATTTTTGTTATTTTTGGGTTCTGGACCCAGCCATAAGTAATTACTTCACCCGTGCTTCTAGTGGATGGAAAATTCACTCCTTCGAAACATCGAGTAGCAGTAATACTTTTTCAAGTATCGTCCATCGATCGGAAGCATATGTCGTTCTCCTTAGCTTACTAGCCGGTAGGAGCCTCCCGAGTAGACCGCCTCAACCACAAACGGTCCTTCCCAAGTGGGTTCAAATTTTCCTCCTATCTCGCGGTGTGCAAGAATAGTCTCTTTGAGAACGAGAACTAAGTCACCAACCTTAAAGGTTCTCGGGCGGACCAGCCCGTCATGGGCTTCGAACCATCTTAGCTCGGTATAGTTCTAAATTCCGTCGCGCCGCAAGTCTTTTCCTTCCGTGCTTTCCAATTCTTCTAGTCGTAATCCGGCATTCTCTTCGTCGTGAGTTTGTTTGCAACCGCAATCCCGAGTGAAGGAAGCCGGACTTCTAAGGGTAACATCGCTCGGACCCATACACTGAGAGCGTAAGGTGTAGCTTCGAGTAGGAGTTCGAAAGTTGTCCAGTAGGCCCATAAGGCTTCTAACAACTTCTCGTGCCAATTTCTCTTATTATCGTCCAAAGTCTTCTTTAAAATTCGAACGAGAGTTTTATTAAAAGCCTCAGCCAGGCCGTTTGATCTTGGGTAGTAAATTGTCGAATATCGCCGCCGATTCCATGTCTCCCCGACAAAATTGTTGATTTGCGTACTTCCGAATGCCGACCCATTATCCGAGATGATCCCGCGCGGTACTCCAAAACGGTAGAACAACTTGGTTCTCGAAAAATCGTAGTACGTGATGTGCTTTCACTTCTCTGAAGTGGAACCGCCTCTCGCCCACTCGGAAAAGTAATCCGTAGCCGCAAGAATGAAGCGATGTCCTTTCGAAGATGGTGGTTCTATCGGACCCACTATATCCGTGCCCCAACATTCAAATGGCCACGATGCAACCGTCTGGATGTAAGCACATTCGGGGGTTGGTGTAGAACCACTCCGCGCACTTCGGCACCGGTGACGCCTCTGGCGATTTTCATGCAGCTCGGTCATCATCGAGGGCCGTAGTACTCTAGTCTTTTAATTTTCAATTTCATCTTCGGACCCGACCGGTGAGCGCCACGCAGTCCCGAATGCACCTCTTTAACAATTTCACGGCCTCGACCCGCTTAGGCACCTTAGCCACATTCGATCAAAAGACCTTCCGTATAATTTATTGTTTATTAATGCGTAGGACGCAGTTCTTTTCTTGATCCGATGGGCTAACGACCCATCATCTCGGTAGTTTTCCCGTCTCGCAGTAATCTATTAATGGTTGTCGCCAATCTTCTGTGTTTTCCGTCACCGCCGCAATCGATCCTTTTTCTTTTCCGATTTGTGTATCGTGTCTATGTCGAGCCGTGATAGGACCCGACGTCCGTGAATCGACACTTCCACTCGATTCATCTTGCGAACGTGCAAATTCTTTTGCGAGACGGGCTAGCGCATCCGCTAAAGCGTTTTCTCTCGGGAATTTTGTAGATCGTCACATTCGGAATTTGTTCCAACAACTGTACTGCATACCGGAAGAATTGCTCGAGTCTTGGTTTTAAAATTCCGTATTGTCCGGCGATCTGTTGAATGATTAATTGCGAATCCCCGTAGATGTTAATGTCCGTTATCCCCATTCGAATAGCTTAATTCCAGTCCCGTTATGAGGGCTTCGTATTCCGCTTCGTTATTCGTGCACGGCTCGTCAGGTGGTAGGAGTATCTTAACATCCCCCCGCTCCGGTGTTATAAAGATTAGTCCGATCCCCGCCTTACCGGCACTATCACTTGCGATTCTTCGTCTTTATGTGCCGAAGATGCTCCGTCGAAATATAATTCCCAACGTCGATCATCATGGTCTTCTAAGTTCATTATTTGTTCATCCGGCAAATCGTCATCGAGAGGCGATTCTCGCCGCAAAGGGTGTGCCGCGAGGAAGTCCGCTAAGACTTGTCCCTTTACGGCACGAAGAGGCACGAAAGTTATATCGAATTGCAATAATATCATCGACCATCCGGCAAGTCCGCCTGAAAGCGTCGGACGGTCATCAAGTATCGCAATGGATTAAATTTCGAAATCAGTCGACCTTATGAGAAAGCATGTAATGCCCGAGCTTTCGAGCAGCCGAAGATCGTGGCCAAACAATGCTTTTCAATTGCGGGATACCTTATTTCCGTCGGCAAGAAACGACGGCTTAAGTAATAAAGAGCATTTTCTTTACCCTCATCATCGACTCTGGCTAACAGAGCTCCGAGAGAGTCGTCTAAAGCCGCGGTATAAAGTATTAGCGGTCTACCCGAGATCTGGGGCCGCTAAGACAAGAGGTGTCATTAAGTATTGTTTAATGTCCTCGAAGGCCCTCTCGGCATTTCTCTTCCCAAATAAATTTGGCGTCCTTTTTAACTAGTGCCGAGAAAGGCCGACACCTACCCGACAAGTTCGAGATAAAGCGTCGAAGATATGCCAGCTTCCCTTGAAAAGATCGTAGTTGTTTTAAGGTTCTGGGAGGTGGCATTTCTAAGATGGCTTTAATCTTTTCCGGGTCGATTTCAATTCCGCGATGTCGGACAACGAATCCTAAGAATTTCCCGGAGGTGACGCCGAAGGCGCATTTTAAGGGATTCATCTTAAGGTTAAATTGTCTTAATCGTTCGAAAACAATTCTCAAATCATACAGTGGTTTTCCTTTACTTTGCTTTCGATGACCACATCGTCCACGTAGCATTCGACTCGATTGTGGATGAGATCATCAAAAATTCTTGTCATCGCTCTCTCGGTAGGTCGCTCCCGCGTTCTTCGCGTCCGAATGGCATCACTCGTGTAGCAATATACCCCGATCGGCGTTCGAATGTCGTAAGTTTTTCATCTTCTCGGAGCCATTTTTATCCGATTGTATCCCGAAGATCCATCCATGAATGAGAATATTTCATGCGTCGAAGCAATGTCGATCATTAATTCCGGGATCGGCAGAGGAATTCATCTTTTGGACATGCCTCGTTTAAATCTCTCGAAATCCACACAAATTCCGATCCGACCATTCTTCTTCCCCGACCGGTACCACGTTGGCTAACCAAGTCGGGTATTGTTCTTCACTGGACAAATTTAGCGTCTATTAGCTTTTTAACTTCAGCTATGACTTGTTGTTCGATTTCTGGACGCATTCTTCTGGGACCTCGTCCGACCGGAATAGTAGCGAGATCCACCCCTAGCTTATGGATCGCGACCTCCGGAGCTAAACCCGGCATCTCATCGTAGCTCCAAGCAAAATCAGTCTTTAAATTCCATTAATAACTTAATTATTTCTTCGAATCTTCTTTATCGAGTAAGGAGCTAACAAAGGTAGGTCTAGGTTCTTCGCTAGCACCTAAGTTAACTTCCGTTAACTCATCTATCAGTAGATTCGATCTCCTCTTCGAACTCCGTGAGCATCTCCAATTTGTAAATCTTCGAGCTCTTCCGTAGTTTCCATGCAGCTTTCATTAGACTCGCAGTGACAACCAAGCAAAATTCAGCATCGTCAACCGATCCTACCGTGCCGAATCCGAGACCATGTTTTGAGTCGGGTGGACGACCGGAGTTATTCCATAAATTTTCAAAACGTTGTGATCGACCTTTCGTCCATTGTCGAGGTAAGAAACCACGCCGAATTAAATTTTGAACACAGGGAGAGTACCACTCAAAAGGCAATTCCATTAATTCCGATGAAGTAAGCATCTTCAAGTTGTACATTATTTTCAGCTTTGGAGGAAGGAGCACCACGGTAGAATTTGATGGGCTTTCGCACCACCGCTACGTACCTCTTTGACCTCCATACCCTCGATCTTATTAGAATGGATCGGGGTCGTGGTCATAGTATGTACATAGTGGTTAATCTTCTCGTACATCGATTTATATTCTTCGTTTCTTTCATCTTCAAGTGGATTTTGAATTGCGGCTTCTTTCGACTTATTGTCGCCGCTTCTTGCTCGATTTCTTTTTCTTCTTCGTAACTATCTTCCCACTCGACATTGATGGTCGGCTTCCTCCGTCCAATCGTCCTAACGTCTCCGCCACGACCTCGTCCCCGGCCTCGTCCTCGGATGCGAGTCGTGGAGAAACCTTCACCATCTCGCCGTAAGTGGAGTGGTGAGTGATCGTTGGACTAGAACTTCGTGTTCTTCGTTGTCCCAAATTTCCTTTGCTTCATTTGTTATAGTATCTCCGGAGAAGACTCGTTTTCTTCGGAGGTGCATAATAAGCCGCATCTTCATGGATTCCGATTTCATGTACGGAGAACGGTCGTAAGTCACCTTTAATACACGCGTTCCCCTCCATCGTAGTATTTAATGCATCGATGTAGAGATGATGGTACCATCCTCGTTTTCATGTATCCACTGGCCGGCCCAAGAGAGCGTTGAACGACGTTTCGAATCAATTATGTGAAATTTCGCGGTTGTCTTTGCTAAGTCACCGGTCTTCATTAAGCAGTGTTATTGAGCCGAGGGCTCTTTCTCCTTTCTCGGTCGAATCCTCTTAATAACATTTTGTCCGCCTCGAGCTCGCGAGCATCAATTTCCAAGTATGCTAGCGTTCGAAGATTCATTATATCGATCGATGCTCCCGGATCCACCAATACTCCGGAGAGCGTAAACTTCCCAATCAGTAACTCAAAATGTACAATGGTCGGTCGTGGTCCGTCGTCCCAAGTAATAGGTCGTCGTCCGTGAAGGTAACACCTCGTCGTTCCTTTAACGAGCAAACCTCATCTAAGGACTCTCCGCCATTCGAGCTAAGCAAATTTCGGATCAAGTAAGGCCTCGATCGAGCTTCTCTCATTTCATTTCGATAAGACGAGAGCGTCGTAGATGCTCGGCCGTGCGGTAGTTTCCTAAGATGGGCTAGCACGTTGTAATCCACTTTGTTTTCATGTGCCTCGTTTTCTTCTCGAATGGGTATTTCTTCTACCGGGCTGGTTCTTCCCGAACAACCACCGCTTTCCTTCGTCTTTCGGACCCATTCTCGGAGGTAGAACTCTTCCACTTCTTAAGTCGACTTCGTGATTTCTTCCGAATTTAGTATCGAGTTTGCCGGTGTCTCTTCCCGAATCGGGATGACAAGTTCTTCAGGATTAGCTTCGGAGTCCGAAGGCTCTAACTCTATCGTGATCGGAGTTCCTCGAAACTCGCAAATAGATTCGTTGCTCGTCGAACTCTCGTAGCCTTCCCGGTGGATGTCTTCTTCATCATCGTGATCGTCGAGATTGTGTATGATTCGAGAATTGTCATTTGTATCGGAATCGACGTCCGGATTAGGCCGATTGTCGCTAGTTACGTAATCGTTGAAATAAGTCAAAACGTAGCCAACGCCATAACCCTCATCATTATAAGATCCCACCGGAGCGAGCGAATAATCATACAAAGTCGAGGTTCGAGGGATTTCTCCCCCGAATCGAAACAACTATCCTAGGATAAGCAGCCCCTAGTCTAGCCTTAGGTGCCTCGGTCTTCTCTTCTTCGTCAGTTTTCTTCTTTTCTTCAATTGTTTCTTGTCGAGGTGGTTCTTCTATCGCAAGTGATAGCGCCGACTTGACAGTTTCGAACTCGAGTCGAAGCTCGCACCGAAGTGGTTCGGATGCGATCTAAAATCTTCTTCGAAGACTTTGTCCAAGCGGTAGTCCATCCATCATCGGCCGCATAGGGATCTATCGAACAATGAGATCCGTCGAGATAACATTGACGGAACCTCCTTTCGGGGTTCCTTCATGTACTCCTTCGGATCGTTATATTCCCTTTCCGAAGATCGTCGTCGAGCCAACTCTCGAAGGTAATACAATCTTCTATCTTATGCCCAAGCATCCGGTGGTAAGGGCAAAAGTCGGGATCACCTTTCTTGTCGACTTCTTCCGGTCTCTTAGGTTCCGGTAGTCGGAAATCCGGAGTCTTCATCAAACCGCGGAACATTTTCGGCACCACCTCATTCTTGAACGGATACTCCCCGCTCGAAGCTCCCTTAACGTACGTTGCGGACGAGGCGGTTGTTCATACCGTCGAGATGACCGATAGCCGGGCTCGGGGTTGCTGGTACTCCGTTGAGGTTGTCGCGGCCGTTCGACGATATTCGTATCGGCCGCTCGCCTTCGTCGATCGCCGCAACGATCCCGGACTTCTTTTCAAAAGTTTTCACGGCTTCGTTTATCTGTTTTATCGGTGAAACTTAATTGCTTCGCCTCCTCTTGCAAGCTTCCGCCTTGCTTAACAATTTCTCGAAAGTCTTAATAAGTAAATCCCTCGAGGAGAAGTGCTATCGGGCCATGGATGCTTTTTAGTAAAATGCCGACCGCATGCCGTTCTTGTAATCGTGGCTCACACTTCATACTTAGGTTCCTCCATCGAAGTATGTAGTCCACCAAGGTTTCATTCGGCTTCGCTTCTCTACCACTAAATCACCTATAGTGATGTGGTGCCGAGCTCCGCAAATCGCTCGATGAAGAGGTTCTCTAATTCCGAAAATGTCTTTACCGAACCGTTTGGTAATTCCGCATACCAATCGAAGGCGATCCCCGACAGTGCCGTCGACAAATCGTTCGAAGAGTAAAGCATCACTTCCACCGCGTTGCAACAACTCGGCACGAAAATGTGCAACATGTCGCCGAGGGTTTCCGGCTCCATCAAAGGTCTTCGAACGTAGGTGGTACAAAGCTCTTCGGATATCGGACAGTCGTCGAATTCTTCGGGGTAAGGTCTACCCGTCCGAATGGATGTCCCGCTCTTCGATTGTGCTAAGGCTTCTCGCACTCGCCTGTTCTACCAAGCTCTTGATATCCTTTTCCGGAATCATACTTTGTGTTGCATCCTTCTTTAATCGATCATCCCCGTTGACGGATGTAATCTCCTTTCCTCCGTCTACAATGTGAATAACTTCCGGGGTGTTTCTCTTTGGGGTTGAACCCGACTCCGGAGAGTGGCTAGGGCTACAGCCCATCTCTTCCATCCTTTTCGCCATCCGGGCGATCGTATCATCTTTCTCTTGAAGCCGCCTCCTCATTACTTCCGCTCCTCTCTTCTGCAGCCGCAGGAGCACCTCGTGAAGCCGACGAAGCTCGTGTTTCTACCATGTTAATTTCTCGCGTACTCATCATCCATGAACTCGACGAGTCAACTTCATCTCCGAATTTCTCCTCTCTTTCTCTTGCTAGTCGCCGAATATCGGCTCTTAACTTTTCCATAAGATCTTCTGTAGGTCTTTTCTCGTACATCCTGCAGCTTGTCATGTGATAATGGTCGAGTTTCTTTCTCATGAGTTCCCTTTATCGCAAGAAGCACTTTCCTCGGACTCAAGTCTCCTAACGAGACTTTCCTTTTCCGGTCGTTGTTTCGGTCTTAATCGTCCGCAGTGGGACGCCATACCATCCTTCTAGCAGCAGAAGGCCTAGGACCGGAAGGTCCGTCGACCCGAATGCCGGAAGGTGGTATCCTCCCCGATCCGTAAACCCGAAACAACAACAGTGGGCTAGCCTTCATTTTCTTATTCGGTTCTTCCGCAGACGATAGCAGAGTTCTATTCGCGGCCCAAGACGAGATTTGGTCGGCACCCGCCCTATCCTTCTTAAAATTTCCGACACGAGGCATCTTTCCTTCTTTGCTAACTTTTCAATCACAGTCCGTAACCGGGCAAGTGGTGTAACCCTAGCCCTCTTCTTCTCGTTGTCGTTATAAGTATGCGGGCCGAGGTAATGTAGAGGCAATCCCGCGGACATTTTCCTCGTCACCTGCGGCGGAAAGGGGATGGAATCTGCTCCATTCCAAAAGGGTGTATACTCGCACAATGGTATGTATTCAGTAGTGGTGTGTACTCGGGAATTTCTTCTAGAAAGCGACTTCAGCAGCCTCCGGCCTTCTCCGCTAATCTTCCCGCCTCTATTTCTCCTCCGGGTCCGTGTTAGGGGTGGAACCCTCGAGCCGGACCCAATTTCAAAAACGAAGGTCTTGCACCGAAATCCGTACCCTCCACCGTAACATGCTCGTTACAAATTCGACTTCCTTCCCCTTCGCTCGGCGGGAGTCGGGGTAGGTGCGAGACGACTAGCACCAGCGGGGGTAGAGATAACGGTCCTTCTATTGACGGCAGTATTCCTCTCACTCGGAACCCTTTGCAGAGGGGAAATTCTCGAGTTGATTTAAGGTCGAATTCAATCATGGGTTTCTCGCCTTCGACACTTTGTCCATCGCTGCGAAGAGGGTAACGTCGTCGATCTCGACATTTGTGTTCTCGAATCCTCGTCCAAACCGGATGATCCCATTGTCGGCAGCTCATCCTTGTAAACAACGAAGATCTAGTCCATCGGTGAAGGAGAGAATCGCCTTGGGGCTTCCATTTCGCAAGGTAGATTCTGATTGTCAGTCCCAAGTTATGCTTCTTCTCATCAAGACGAAAAGAAAGGAAACAAAAAGAGTCCGAACACATTCTTGTTCATGTATATTTATTAAAAGAGTCGTTCATTAGAAGGTTTGTTTATTTAGAACGGAATGTTCAAAGGTGTAGAGAAGGTAATGATTCTGATTCAGAGTTGAAAGGAAAAGAAAGTCTTATGCAAGACTTCTCGACTCGAAGGATCACTCCTAAACTAACACCTATCGGGGTCTACCCCACCTCGTAAATGAGGTAAAAGGATCTCGAACCTCTCTGTTTAGGGGTGTCTAAACAAGTGGCTCCTAAATCCGAGAGAATGTTGGCTATACTTGTTCAAGATAGAAATGAACATAGTATTCCAACGGAAAGAAGGGTAGTTCGATCCATTAGTGACATGGATACACTACCGATTTTCGAAAGCGTAACTATTCGATTAAAATGGAGAGAGGAACTACTCCATATCTTAAAGGTCGATGTCAGTCGCTACGTAAATTGTCGGCGAATTTTTAATTTAATTTAAATAAATAATTTGAAAAAGTAATATTTGTTTTTGAAAATAATTTTAAATTTGAAAATTTTAAGATATGAAATCGAACTGATCTCACATCCCGAATAGTTTATATAAACGAGCGCCGCACCACAAACTATATATCTATCCCGGAGAATAGATACACCGCTCGATGATGGGGCTCGATTAAATAAACTAGAAGATTTGTGACGTCCGTTTGGTCTCGCGAACCAATTTTATAAGCCGATAAGTTCCCCGCTTAATATAAATGAATTAAGCAGGGTTTATATTACCCGGGTTCTTAAAGTTCCCTATAAGGGCAAGCCCCTATAGTTAATTACATCTTAAGTGACGGAAATCACCTAAGAAAACTCTCGATAATAATCGCAGTTCTGCTCTCAAGAATTTCAAAGTTTAAGTTTTCAAGGGATTGAATTTTGGAATTTCAATAGGGAATGGATCAAATTTGGAACATTTTATTTTAGGAGTCCAAAGGAAGAGAAGTAGGAGATGTCACGGACTCGAAGCGAACTTCGGTAATTTCCGACTATCCTATTGTTTCGTTCGAATTTAGGAAGGTCCTAATGTTTATTTAGTATTTTGATCCTCGCCAATTTTAATTAGTTAGGACTTATATTCGTATGATAAAATCATACAAATAGATTTCGAAGATGCGAGGGTTTATATCGTATCGGACGACTACCTCGGAAGTCCTAAGACCGGTTAGGGCTTAATTTACATGATATGATCATGCAAATGCCTAACGAAGAGTCGAGGATTTATGTTGCCCTAGTGCAAACTACCTCGAAGTCCTATGGCTTGGTTATTTAATTCTAAGAAAGTTTTGTCGATGTAGATTTCAGCTTTGCCGACGACGATGGCCGTGCCGCCCACCATGCTCCGAGCTCCTTGTTGTCGCAGAGGTTTAGTTTTAGAAATCATAAATCGTGAGATGAGAGAAGTGTTCTGGTTTAAAGAAAGTCTTAATTTCCAAGTGTTTTTTATGTTTTAATTAAAACAAATCTTAAAGTTGATTAAACGAACCGATTAAGATCCCACGGTTCCGTCATCCCTAGCATCGTTATTTTCATCGAATTCACTTAGTCCGTATGAATTTACTAAACTCAACTAAATGAGTTCCGCACTTTCATTTAGACCGTGGGAAATCCCGTTAGCAACACGTGGGTTACATCATCCGAGGTATTCCCGATCATTCAATGAGACGTTTTAATTTAGTTGTAGTTGTAGTTTTGTTGTTTCGTTTGTGATTAAATTTTGGGTTGTTTTATATTTTGAAATGTTGTGGAGGTGAATTTTATCTTGTAGTGTCTTTTAATTTAGTTATGAGTTTCAGTTTTGGTTTCTGTCCTAAAGGTGTAGGTTTTCATGCAACTGTTGTTTATCATGCAAGAAAGGTAAAGTGCAACGCGATTAAATAAATTGTCGTAAGGTAAATCGCAATAAAATAAAAGCGTACCTGGAGGGTCTTCCCGTCATCCCAAGCTGCACTTAAAACACAGTTAGAATATTTAAGCATTTAAAGTAAGTCCCTAGGTAAAGTTAAGGGAAAGGTTATGGTTTTCTACCAAGTTCCTAATCCTATACCTAGTCATCTCCTATGACGTCTAGGTCTTCAATTTTAGTTTTAAGGATGATTTTCTTCACCAAAAGAACAACTAAGCTCAATTTGTTCTTAAGGACATTCCATCATATTGAGAAAGTGTTTAAGACGAATCTTAAACATCTTTTCAATATTTCGGAATTGTCCTAAGTCCAAATGAATTCTATTGTTCAAGTGAATTAATCATCCAGGGTGTTCGAGTTAAGTTTTATTTCTTGCTCGCAAATTAGGATGTTCGAATATCCTTATGAGTGAAGTGTCATCTCACTCGATACTCCATTTAGAGTTATAATAGTAAAAGCTCCTAAGGGCAAAATGATATTTAATGATTTGTGATTCAAATTTAAGTTCAAATTAATGATTTAAGTTTGGAATAGTGTTCAAGTTATTTTAGATTTATTTTTGAATTCTTCATGTCTTTATATCGAATTTAATTTAATTTAACTTAATTTAATTTAATGTGGTTTAATTTAAATTAATTTAACTTAAGTTAATTTAATGTAATATGATTTAGTTTAATTTAATTTAATTTAATTTAATTTAATTTAGTTTAATTTTAATTTAATTTAATTTAATTTAATTTAATTTAATTTAATTTAATTTAATATAATATAATATAATTTAATTTAATTTAATTTAATTTAATTTAATTTAATTTAATTTAATTTAGTTTAATTTAATTCTTAATTTTTAATTTAATTTTTAATTTTAAAGGAATTTGTTTTAAATAATTTAACTTTAATTTAATTTAATGATTAAGCCTTTTAGCATTTTAAATCTTAAACTTGAATTATCATTTTAATTAGGAATTAAATATTATTGGGATGATTAATTTAGGGATCTTTAAATTAAAGAACAAATCTCTTCCTAATAATATCCCTATTTTAATAATTCCGATTTTATTATTCTTCCAAATTTAACTAATTATTTAATTAAGGTTTATTTCAATTATTTTAAATTATTTAGTAGGTTTCTACCCTTTAATTATCTAAATTTCAATCATCCAAATCAAGTTAAAATCAAATATTTTGCCTATTAATTTCATTAAGCCTAAAGTCTTAATTAAAGGGTTAAGATTTTAATTACCATTTTGCCCTTCAAGCCTAATAATTTCATAACTCACTAAATTGAGCTCAAATGAACCTGAAATTTTTATGTTACTTCACTCATATGTCAATAAAGACACTAGAGGAGAAAATGTGATTTTTCTGTATTTAATTTATTTATATAATTATTTTTGGTGGAAAATAAGGATTTCCAAGGAAAATTTAATAATATGACCAAGGGAAAGTTTTTGTCCTTAAGAAAATTATGTGATATTTCTAGTGACCAGAGGACCACTTGGACCAATTTTTGTGATTTTTTAAATTATATTTTATTTATTAGAATTATTTTAAGCTCTGGAGTATTAATTAATTTAAAAATAGAATATAAGTTGAAAAATGAATTTTATAATTTTTAAAATTCTCTCTGATATCAAGGATTCCAGAGAACCAAATTTTACAATTTTCTGATTTTTCTTTGATTTATTATAATTATTTTAGTGAAAATGCTAGAAAATACATTTTTTTAATTTTAAAATTACCCTGAGGCTTTAAAATTTAATATCTCATTAAATAGACCTAAGAAAAATATGGGGTTTGTTCCTAAGTGATTATATTTCAAAATATGACATTTTGGTGAATTTTATTATTTTTGTGATTTTTATTATTTTTTAATTATTAAAATATTAAAATAATACTAAAAAATTAACTTTTTTAGAAAATTGAAATTTTAATTTTCTTAAATTCCCCTGATATCAGAGAGGCTCCAAAACCAATTTGGTGAATTTTTGAAAGGTATTTTGAAAGTTATGAATTTTTAAAGTTTAAAATGACTAAATGGCTTAATCAACCCATTTAGTAGAGGCTAACCAAGTCCAATTGACTTGAAATTTTTATGGTGGGTTCCTCTGATCCTAAAGGTCAGTGGAGAATTGATTTCAAGTCAATTTGATATATGGTTAGCTCTAATTAATTAGGGTCTATTTTGGATGTTTAAGCCAATTAGGGTTATCTTAAGTGAATTAACCCAAGTCCTATTTTTCCTAGGGTTCTCCTGGTCATAAGGAACATCACCAAATTTTCCTAGAATTTATTTCACAACATGCTAATTTTTGGAATTAAAATACTCAAAACAGCAACATGCATTTGAAAAATCTATAACTTTTCACAGGGTTGGCCTCTGACCTTGGAAAATTCAGGGAATGTTCCCAAGTTCAGAGGCTTCAAAATCTCTATGGTCTCATGCCATGGTGAATTGTATGAATGCATGGGGAATTGAAAATGTGCAGGGAGTAAATAATTAATTAAAAATAAAATACTGGACAAAATTAATTAATTTCTTTTCCACATTATTCTCCTCTGTTCACTCAGTAAGAGAGGTATTTTTATTTTATTTTTGTGATTTTTCTACGCAAAGATATGGATTTTTAAAGTTCGGTATTTAAATAAATCAAAAAAAATCCCTAATTTCCTACTTATCCACGCGGCGCCCGTCATCCTCGGCATCTCCGAACGACCACGCGGCGCGCTCCCATTCGACGCCGCCATCCGACTCGGCCGCCGGGCCCCGCGGTTCACGCACCATCCGCCTGGTCCGACGCAATCCAAGCCGTCCATCCGATACACGCGCGATCCGAGCGGCTTCCCGGTCATCGTCTACGACCGGTGCGATCCCGTGACCGTCCACACTCTAACCCTAAGAACTCACTCGATTCTCAATGGATTTTCGTGTTCTTATGCTCTATGGATTCGTCTTCAAGAGACGAACACATCCATATGGTAAACATGCATTTAAATCGACTCAAATTAAAATGAGAATCTCCGGAAGCTCGGGAAGAAGAGGGAGTCCATACCTTTGCTCGCAGAAGTGAAGCTTCGATCCGAGAGTCGTGTCACCTTCGATCGGGGTCCAAGTAAGCTCCGGATGAAGTCCTCGGCCTCGTGAATCGTCTAGCTATGAAAGTGACCACGCCCGATCACAAAGCTTCGGAGGCCTGAGCAACCGGGTGGCCTCGGAGATGGGGCTTTCGGTGGAAACTTCTTCCCTTGGTCCAGTGAAGGTGTAGGACCAATCAATTCTGGGGATCGGCTCACCGCGAGGAGATGTCCCGGTTTTCGGGTGAAATTTCGGCCGAGAAATCGGATTCGTCAGCTGGGGATTAGGCAAATCGACACCGGGATCAACTGCTCTAAGTGTGGAGTAGGGTTTGGAACAATTTTGGCGCAGTTTCGGCAAGGTTTATGCAACTCTCTTCCATGGCCGCGAGGGGGTCGGGTTTAAATAGAGGTAGCTGGAGACTCTCCCGGGGGAGCCGAGGGCCGGGATCACCGCTTCGGCATGTGAAGAACAGACCACGGTGGCCATTCGGAGTGAGGCAGCTCAGCAGGTGAGAATTCCAAGTTTGGGCTCACATGCGAGTTCTCGCCTCGGTGGTTTCCGGCGGCCGTGGTGGCTGGCCGGCCAGTGGTCAGTCACCCTCAAGCTCGAGTGGTCGTGGATGGAGGCTTGTGCTAATCGGTCGGCCTTGCCATGTGTAAAGGGGGTGGCTTGGAATGGAATGGAGAAGAGGCCATTTTGGCTTCAATTTGGTCAACCCATTGGTTTGGGTTGGGTGCACCTCCCCATGGCCTCGATTTTGGGCCGAGAGGATCAGTTGGTCGACCAAGAGAGGATGGTGCGGTCTCTATCCAAATAGTTTAAGTTAATTTTGGGTTATAGTGTCGCATTAAAGAGGTTAAAATGGCTTAAGGAAGGCTTAGGAAAGGACTCCCTCCACTTGCCATTAATGGCTTGGTGACAAGTCAAACCCCCCATGGCTTCATGTGGCTTGTCTATGGCTTGCATGGCTTCGCATTCGGCTTCGAAAAAGGTCGACTTGTTTCATGAAAAAGGGTTTTAGAAATATTTGACATTTAGGGGGTAATTTGGCATGAGGCTTAATTTGGAATTATTTGATGATGTGATTAGAACTTAGGGAATGGTTTTGATTAAGTGGATGGCAAATGGAAATGTCATGTGGGCTTTAGGGTAGATTTTGGGCTCATTAAAATGGCTTTAGATAGCTTTTAAAATGGTTTAGGAAAGTGGGCTTTTGAATTTTAAAATGGATTTTGGGATGAAATTTTGGTAAATACTTGGGCCAAATAATTGTTGAGTTTGGTTTAGGGATGTGTCATGAGAGATTTGAAACAAATTTGAGGTGATTTGGGTTTGAATTGGGTCGATACTGGCCTTTAGTAAAGAGGCTAAGGTGGGCCAAAATGGGCTACCATGGGCCAAAGTTGGGCTAGAGTTGAAATTGATGTAAAATTAATGTTGGGAAATGTTTATGGGAGTGTTTCAAAGAGGTTTTGGCTTAGGTTAGGTTTTGATTTTGAGGTTTGGGTCTATTTCGGGCTAGGTTTAGGTTTAGGTCAAAATTGGGCTTTTGATTTTGGGTTGAATTTGAGTGGGGTTTGGGTCTAAATTTTGGGCAAATCATGTTAGTGTTTTGTTTATGGGGATGTTAAGGAAGGTTTAGAAAAGATTTGGGGTTAATTGGAGTTGAATTGGGTGAGTTTGGGCTAAGTTCGGGTCATGGGTCCAAATTGGGCTTTAAGGCCAAAAGTGAAATTGGATCCAAATGTCAATCAAATTGGACTTGGATTTGGGTCTAGATTGGTGTTGGGGATGTTGAATTGAACTTTAGAATTGAATTGGACCAGAATTTGGGTCAATTGGGTAGGTTTGGTTTGACATTGGGTTCACTTAGGGTTAAAATGGGTCAAATTGGAGGTTTTGACAAAAGTAGGGTAAATTGACAAAATTGACCCATGGTGTAGTTGAACAAAATGAAATTGGGAATATTTGGGATTTTCTGGAATTTTCTGGGAATTTTCTGAATTTTTTGGATTTTTGGGTCAAGAGGGGTATTTTGGGTATTTGGAGGGTATTGGGAGGTATTTTTGGAATTTTTGGTATTTTTGGTTATGGATGATCAATTTGAGTGGGGAGGAAATGTTTAGGATTGGTCTTGAGGAATTTTGGGTAATTTAGGTGATTTTGGAGATTTTGGGTAGTTTCAAGCATTTCGTAGGTTAAGCGGTGTAGGGTCCCGGGGTCAAAAATCGAAAATTTGGAAAATTGAAGATCGGGTGAATATAAGTGGAATAAAATCATTTTGGTTGAGCCATGAAGCCACATCAAGCCCATATGAGCCATGAAGGGACTCATTCGAGGCATTCACTATGTTGTTCCTAACCCTCTTACCAAGTGGCTTGGGGTTAAGGACCATCCATGCGAATCACTTACATGAGTCAGAGGTCAAGTTAGGTATAGGTGTGGTTTTAGGAGGTGTATGGAAGTGTAGTGTATGAGTGTAGTGTGTGTGTAAGTCGGCCCCTTCACTGCACCAGTGCCACCTGAGGCGTCCTAGGCCAAAGAGTCCTATAGAACTCATCCTTTAAGCTTCCACACTTCGATTTCAACCCTCTAGGTGATTAGGGGTCTACAATCAAGTTTGTGGAGTTTGCAGGAGTTAAGAAGTGGTTTGAAATTCTAGATGGTGGATCCCAATTCTAGTCCTGTAAGATAGTCAAAGGAAAAGCCTAAGGCTAGATCCTAAGTACTAAAGAGAAGAAGAGAAGACCTCATCAAAAATGAGGTCAACAACGTAATCTCTCAATGAAGTATGATAATTTTCCAAGTTATTATCTTGAAAGTTTTCTATTTCCATTTCTAGTTTTTCAAGTCTTTTCTGTTTTTTAAATTTTTTCCATTTTTCTAACTCAGGATCATAAGGCACAAGTCCTATAGATCCTTTGTTTTGCATATGTAACACAATAAATAATACATTAAAAATAAAACAAATAAAACAAAAAATATATTCAACACAACAAAACATTTTCACAAACACCATGTTTTTCACACAAACAGTTTTTTTACGAGACTAAGTTTTCCAATTCTAAGCCTAATTATTTCAACTAAAATTCTCCTAAAGTTCTTACCGAAGCTTCCCCAGCAACAGCGCCAAAAACTTGACCCGACCCGCAATAACGCAGTAATTTATGCTTCCAAAAGATGGCAAAAAACTTGACCCAATTTATAAATAGCGGCTAGTGTATAAAATTAAAATGTTGTAAAATTTTTGAAAATATTTTACACACTAGGGGTACTACACAAGTATAAGTATCGTTTCAAGTAATATAGTGTTTTCTATTATAACCCCAGTATCGATCCCACAGAGAAGCGAGGTAAGCAATCCTTTAGGCTAATTCCAGTCTATTTCTATAAGGCCTAAATTTGGAATATTGATTAAAAAGGTTTTTCTAATAACTAATCCTAAATAAAGTTCATAATAAAAAGATAACTTATGGATAAATTGGTTTGGAGAATTTTGAGATGTTAAAGACTACATTTCTCTTGCAATTACATAGATAATGTGTAGGAAAGAAATGCTTAAAATTTTATGTAGTGCCAAATAGAAGCATTCCTATTCTTTACCCTTTGGTCCAGGCATAAAGAACATTGGCTAATCTATAGATCGGTTCATGATGTTTTATTAGTAGAATGGGTTAATCTAGGCTCACACTTCTAGATGTCCAAGGGTGGCTATGGTCGGCCCTACCAGTGACCCGTTCCCTTTCTATAAACAAAATTATTAGAATTTAGTCTGTCACTCTAAAAACTAATTAATTCTACACCCATTGAATAATATTTTCCTATTTATTTGCACTTCAACTTGAATAACCAGCACAAGACCTTCGATTACCCAAGGATTCATGTGATATCTACTAGTTAAGAACTCATCTCCGGATAGGTCTCAGAATTCTTCAACAGATTTTAACAATACAAGTGATCAATTTGTAAAGTAAATGAAGATCTGGTATGAATATCATCACCATAATTTAAAAAGAGAATATCTAAGCAAATCTTAATTCCTAATCATGCATCTATTTCATTACAAAATAAAAGTAAATGAAAATAATGGCATAAGAAGTAAAAGGGTTGATAGAATTATGTAATAATCTAAGTGCCAAGAAGGAACTTATTTCATTAGTATTCTATTATTTTTATGCAACTATCTGTCACCTAGAAGCATTTAATAGTTAATTCTATCATAAAAATGATTTTCCTACACATGCCACTACTTCATATTAAAAGAAAGATTAAAGAAAATCACTAACGAAACATGGATAAATCACGACAGAAAACTTGGTTTAAAACAAAGAAAATCCACTAGAAAGTGTTTACAACAATTACATTAGAATGAAGAACACAATACTTAGCTTTTTCCATATGAAGGAAAGAAGAAGATCTCTCCACCAAAGTTTCCCATCGATCAATGTGCCGCTCGTACATCCCTTACATAAATATCTCAAAATCCCTCACCAATCTCTCCATAAGATGTAAAAATCTACATCTTCATGACTCTAAAATGACTCAACGGGAAAAGAGAGAGAGAAAGAGAGAGAGAGAGAGAGAGAGAGAGAGAAAGAAGAGACACGAGAGAGAGAGAGAGGCAAGAGAGGCCCTTTTGCTGTAGAATTGGTCCCTATTTATAGAGCTTTGAAAATGGCCAAGGGTTGCTTAAGGAACCTCTTCGAAAGTAGTCTACATTCATTAAATCTTCTAGAAACCGACTCTGGCGCCTAGGCACCGAGATCTGGCGCCTAGGCGCCAGACTCATGTGACCAAGCCTTCGCACCCCTTCACTTTGGGTCGCACCTCTTCACGATTAAAACCGTTCCAAAGTGTCCAGATACATTGTATCACATGTCCTATATATTAAGAATAACTTCCAGGCTTCTAGAACGCTAGAAACTACTTAACACCGTCAAAATAACTCCCAAAGTCGTCAAAAATCTGTCCAATAACTGTTTCTGGATGATTCTGGCACCTAGGCCTTGATTTTAGCGCCTAGACACCATTTTCTCGTCGTCACTGGTGGCTGGGCGCCGGGTTTGGCGCCTAGGCGCCACCCTGTGCGCAGCTCCACCATTTTGCTCCGTTTGGCTCCATTTCAACTCTGTTTCGCCCCATTTCAGTTGCGTTGCATTCCTAACATCTTCACCTACAAGATAGACATAAAAATAACCTTTCTCAAAAGTATAATTTCATTTAAAAATATATGAGAAATATAAAAGATATTAAGCATAGAAAGACATATCGATATGTATCAAGTCATAATTTTCTTCTTTGCTTACTTTTGGCTCAAAATTGTATAGTTTTTGCTTCATTTTCACTAAAATCATATTTTTATACTTGAAGACAAAAATATGCAAAATTTCTTCCTTTAAAGTGTAATATCTTTAAAAATGTGCATAAAGTTAGCATGAAATGCACACTAAAAATAGGTACTTTTTTTCATGGATCAAAAGTCATTGGGGTTCTCCTCAGACTTGTGATATCCCCAACCTTCTCGCTTCTTTGGACTAGTAAATAACTGTTACAATTTGAGTCATTCCCATTTGACCTTTTATGTGTCTAATTTTGAAAACTAAACTTCGATTTCTTGAATACAAAACTATTAATCTTAATCAGGAGTTTTCTTGAGTAACTTCTATCATTTAAGATGTAATTAACTACAGAGATATGCCTCTATAGAGAACAAAGAACCTAGGTAAAATAAACTCTATCTAATTTTTATACTGAATAGGGAAATAGTTTGCCATATATAATGGTTTTTGCAGTCCAAACGGATGTAACAAACTTTTTAGTTTAAATGGTTGAGTCTACTAACAAGTGATATGCTTATCTCTCAAGATTGTGTATTACTTGTCATATTGCGCTCAACTATTTAAACTATTAAACATATGAGATCCATTCGGTCTCATTTTTTTCAAAATTAAAATATTATTTTTAAACCAAAATTACTTTACATATTTTAAATTAAATTCAAATTTTTGTTTTTTTGCATAAAAATCACAGCCGACATGTGTTAGTTGTCATTAAATTTAATTTGGAATATATTAAGAGTTAAAATTAAGCTAAATCTAAGGTAAATTAGAATTATGAACTTATTTTTAATTTAGTCTAATTTAATTATGACTTAATTAGATAATTAGGCTTAATGTAAGTAAGATGTTATTGTTTATTGATTTAGTTAAGTCAAATGTGATTAAGACTTAGTACGTTAAATAGGTTTCATTTTGATTAAATGTGAATAAAATTTAAAGCATTTGAAGTTAAACTTTAGGTTCAATATGGGTTGAAACTAATGATTCAGGATCAATTTGGTTTAGTCTTGTACTTAAGTTTGATTTAGGATGAAATTAAGGTTAAAGTTAATTACAAGTTAGTATGTACTTAGACTTAAACTTAGTTTTAATTTAGGTTGATCCACGGATTTAGAAAAGTTCAATTTGATTTGAACTTAGACTTAGACTCAATTTAAATTGAACCTGAATTAAACTTAAAGATTAGAAGTTTAATTCTAAGTTAGTGATCCACTTAAAAAATACATATTTTTATGTCTTATTTATGATTCAATTCTTAAGGATATTATGCTTTAATGAAAGTTGTTTTTATGTTTTTGGATGTAGGTGATAAAAAGGAGTTCAAGAAGGAAAAAGGAGCAAAAACGAGAAAAAATGGAGCTTAAAGAGCAAAGATATCGAAATTATAGGTCTGGCGCCTAGGCGCTAGAATCCAGCTCCTAAGAACCAACTCGATACAGACGCATACAAGATTTTTGACGACTTTGGGCAGTTATTTTCACGGTGTTAAGCGGTTATTAGACCTTCTAGAAGACTGGAAGTTACTCCTAATATATTGGACATGTGATACAATGCATTTGGACACCGGGAAACAGTTTTAATTGCGAAGAGGTGAGATCCAAAGTGAAGAGGTGCGAAGACCTGGTCACGGACTCCGGCACCTAGGCGCAACAGTTACCTTCTAGAAAATACATTGTATTTGGATGAATTTTGAAGAGGTGCCTTAAGCAACCCCTAGTCAAATTAGGAGCTCTATAAATAGGAGTCAATTCTACAGAGAAAAACGTCCCTATTAGTACCGTTTTAGCATTCTATAACAATATACCCCCTCTAGCATCCAATCATTTTAGGGAGCCACTTTCTTTTGCATTTAGTGAGTTTATTTTGAGTAATTACTACTAAATTCCTTGAGTAGTAAGTGTGAGTTTTCAAGAATTCTTGCTGTTGAAGTACTGTACCTTGCATTGAAGACAGTAGGAGTCAGCGGATCACCTAAAGGAACATTCCAGATAAGTATTTGTAACTTGGTTCAAAGTTTTATAAATATGTTTTGTTGTGTGAATTCAATGTGTTCTGAGTAGTTAGTTTCTTTCTCTTTTCAACTATGAAAAGATAATAAGATAATTGAATTTTGTTGGAGAATTTAACTTAAAATATTTATAAAAATTGTGATGATATTAATACACGATCTTAGTTTACTTTTTAAACTGGCCATTTAAATTGTTAAAACCTATTGAAGAATTTTGAGACCTATCCGGAGATGAGTTCTTAACTAGTAGATATCACATGAATCCTTGGGTAGTCGAAGGCTTTATGCGGGTTATTCAAGGTGAAGTGCAAATAAATAGGAAGATATTATTTATTGGGCGTAGAATTAATTAGTTTTTAGAGTGACAGACTAAATTCTAATAATTTGATCTATAGAAAGGGAACGGGTCACTGGTAGGGCCGACCATAGCCACCCTTGGACATCTAGTAGTGTGAGCCTAGATTAACCCATTCTACTAATAAAACATCCTGAACCGATCTATAGATTAGCCAATGTTCTTTATATTATCGAGCGAAGGTAAAGAATAGGAATGCTTCTATTTGGCACAATACCATAATCTAAATTCTCCACAAATGATAATTATTCTAAAAATCTTGGATTAGTTGAAAAGGAGAAGGTTGATTTAATTATACCTGCATTAATCTTTATTACTGCTTACTTACATTTAGTATAAATTTTATTAAATTTAAAATCTGAATTTTGAAAAGAAAAAAAAATAGTAATTACTTTTAATTTGAAAAATCTAAAATATTTCTTAATTTTCTCATAATCTTCCCTGTGGGATCGATAACCAGAACTTCATTAGAGCCCTATATTACTTGAAAGATACGTATACTTGCATTTGAAATTGTGACTTTTACAATAATTAATATAAATATTTAAATATAAATTCATAAATTCTTACATAAGTAAAGGTCATCGGGGATCAAGTTTTTGGCGCCGTTGCCGGGGAAGATAAGGAAGAAAGTTAAAAAGACAATTTTTACATTTCTCAAATTAAAAATAATTTATACACTTTTATTTCTTTAAATAAAAATACAAAAACATATATAAAAAAATACCAAAAAAATTTTTTTTATGCGTAGTTTTGGATCTGAAGGATTATTATCTTTTGATTCTGAATTAGAAAGAACATTTAAAAGAATTAGAAAAGGAAAAAAATTCAAAAATATCAGGAAATTGCTAACTTACATAACAATAATCAAAATCCAATAGAAATCAATGAACAAAATGTTTATAAACCATTAAGGGATTATGCAAACCCTACAGCTGATGAACTTCATATTAGTATTCGAATGTCAGCTGTAGATGCTAATTCTTTTGAGCTTAAACCTTCTATTATTCAAATGATTCAAAATAATCAATTTGGAGGAACACCAAATGAGGATCCAAATTTACACCTTGCTAGTTTCTTAGAACTTTATGCTACCTTTAAATATAATAATGTTTCTGATGATGCTATTAGGCTTAGATTCTTTCCTTTTTCCTTAAAAGATAAAGCAAAGATGTAGCTTAATTCATTAGAACTTGTTCTATTAAAACTTGGGCAGATATGGGAAAAAAATTCCTTACTAAATATTTTCCTCCTTCTAAAACTGTTAAATTAAGAAATTATATTACTTCATTTATGCAATTTGATGGACAAACAATTTATGAAGCTTGGGAAAGATTTAAAGAACTATAAAGAAAATGTCCTCATCATGATTTACCAAATTGGTTAATTATTCAAAACATTTTATAATGGACTTATTGGATCACTTAGATCTATTATAGTTGCTGCTGCTGGAGGTTCTTTAATGGCTAAGACATTTGAAGAAGCTTATACTTTAATCGAAGAAATGGCTAATAATAATTTTTAATGGCCTTCTAAAAGGGTTAATCCTAAAAGAATAGCAAGTATTCAAGATAATGAAGCCTTTTCTATTTTAGCTTCACAAGTGGTTGTGATATCTAAGAAATTAGATAATTTTGCTATTAATATATCGCATATAAGTAATGATAATTCCGCAAATACTGATGATTCTCAAACAATAGAAACTTTGCAAGTTATAGCTAGTAAAACTAATAACCCTTATTCTAATTATTATAATCCAGATTGGAAAAATAATCCTAATTTTAATTGGATAATGGACATCAACAATGGAGTAATAATCAAGTTAATCCAACCGGAAATTGGAACAATCATGGAAATTCAAACTTCAGACCAACTTACCCTTCTGGTTTGAACAATCAATAGAAAAAGTTATCTATAGAAGAATTGATCTTGCAACTAGGTAATCAGCTACAAAGTCAAAATACTGTTATTTGTAATATTGAGAATCAGATGGGTCAAATTGCTAATTTTATTAATTACAGAACTCAAGGAACACTACCTAGCAATGTCAAAATTAATCCTAAAGAAACTGGGAAAGAACATGAACAAGCAAAAGCTGTGCAACTTAAAAGTGAAAAGGAATTAAAAGAGAAAATTCAGAATGAAATTGAAAAAGAGAGAGAGGTAGAAGAAATTGAAAAACCTAAAGATACTCTTTCTCCAAGTAATGATCAGACTGTAATTCCTATTGAAGTGGAGGTTGAAAGACCACCACCACCTTTTCCTCAAAGATTAAAGTAGCAGAAGCTTGACCATCAATTTTCTATGTTCTTTGAGATTTTTAAGAAACTTACCATCAACATTCCTTTTGCTGAAGCTTTGGATCAAATGCCAAGCTATGCCAAATTTATGAAGGATATTTTAAGCAAGAAAAGGAAATTTGAAGCTTATGAAACTGTTGCATTAAGTGAAGAATGTAGTGCAATAATTCAGAAGAAATTACCTCAGAAACTTAAATATCTTGGAAGTTTCACTATACTATGTGCTATTGGAGAAAAATTTTGTGGAAAAGCCTTATGTGATTTAGGAGCAAGTATTAATCTCATGCCATTTTCAATCTTTCAAAGGTTAGATTTAGGACAGATTTCTCCCACCATTATAATCCTTCAGTTAGTTGATCGATCTATCACTTATCCTAAAGGAGTTATAGAGGATGTTCTTGTTAAGGTAGATAAATTTATCTTTCCTGTGGATTTCATTGTACTAGATATGGAAGAAGATAAAGAAATACCTATTATTTTAGGGAGACTTTTCTAGCTACCGGACGTGCTATAATTGATGTGCAAAAAAAAGAATTAACAATGAGAGTTAATGATCAAGACATAATATTTAATGTTCTGAAATCAATGAGGTATCCTGATAAAGAAAAATGCTATCATATGGATATTTTTTATTATATAATTGAAAATCATTATCAAGAAAAATGTAAAGTCATTTCTGAAGAAAAAGATGATGAATCTGTGAAATATAATGAGTCATTAACTGAAGAAATTGAAGAAGTAAATGAAGAAAAATTATCTGAAGAAACTCATTATATTCATGAAATTGGGAAATTTTAGATAGAACTAAAAATGGTATACTTTTACCCTCAATTGAAAAAGGCTCTGAACTGGAATTAAAAATGTTACCTGCACATTTAAAGTATGTATTTCTTGGAAATTCATTAACTTTACCTGTGATTATATCTTAAGAAAAATTAAAAATGAAGAAGAAAAATTAATAGGAGTTCTGAAGAACTATAAGAAAGCTTTTGGTTAGACTATTGTAGATATAAAAGGAATAAGCCCTTTAATCTGTATGCATAGGATTTGAATGGAAAAAGATTGTAAACCCACTATTGAACCTCAAAGAAGATTGAATCCAATTATGAAAGAAGTTGTAAAAAAAGAGATTTTGAAATGGTTAGATACTGGAATTATTTATCCTATTTCGGATAGTCAAAGGGTAAGTCCTTTTCATTGTGTTCTGAAGAAAGGAGGAGTAACTATCATTGTTAATAAAAAAAATGAATTAATCCCTACAAGACAAGTTATTGGATGGAGAATTTGCATTGAATATCAAAAATTAAACAACACCACTAAAAAGGATCATTTTACTTTACCTTTCTTGGATCAGATGTTGGATAAATTAGCTGGACACTCATATTTCTATTTTCTGGATGGATATTTTGGTTATCATCAATTACCCGTTGCTCTTGAGGACCAAGAGAAAACAATATTTGCAAGTCCTTATGGAACATTTGCCTTAAGAAGAATGCCTTTCGGTTTATGTAATGCACCTGCAACTTTTCAAAGATGTATGATGTCAATATTCTGTGATTTAATTGATAAAGAAATTGAAGTATTTATGGATGATTTTTCAGTTTTTGGAACTTCTATTGAGTCTTGTTTGGAAAATATAACGAAAGTTTTGAAAAGATGTAAAGAAACAAATTTGGTTCTAAACTGAGAAAAATGTCAGTTTATTTTCACAGAAGGAATTGTACTTGGACATAAAATTTCACAAATAGGTATGAAAGTTGATCAGGCAAAAGTGAAAATTATTGCTGAACTTCAACCACCTACTACCATTACTGATGTGAGAAGTATTTTGGGTCATGCTGGATTTTATAGGAGATATATAAAAGATTTTCTAAAATTGCTAAACCTCTTTGCCATTTATTAGAAAAAGAAACTAAGTTCGAATTTAATGAAGATTGTCTGAATGCGTTCAATATTTTAAAAGAAAAATTAATCACTGCACCTGTTATTGCTGCACCAGATTGGAGTAGACCCTTTAAATTAATGTGTGATGCAAGTGATTATGCAATTGGAGCTGTATTGGGACAAAAATATGAGAAAATTTTCAAAGTTATATATTATGCTAGCAAAACTTTAAATGAAACTCAAAGAAATTACACTACTACTGAAAGAGCTTTTAGCAATGGTATATGCCTTTGATAAATTTAAACTATATCTTCTTGGAACGAAATGTATCGTACATACTGATCATTATGCTATTAAGTATTTAATTTCTAAAAAGGATGCTAAACCTAGATTGATCAGATGGGTTTTACTTTTACAAGAATTTGATTTTTAAATTGTGGACAGAAAAGGAACTGACAACCAAATTGCTTATCATTTATCAAGAATCAAAAATAATAGTGAGAAGATTTATGAAGAAAATATAAATGAGAAATTCCCTGATGAACAGTTATATGTTATTCAAAGATTACAAATGCCTTGGTATGCTGATATAGTTAACTATTTGGTTAGCAATATTTTACCATATGGGTTGAGTAACAAATATATTAATAGATTCAAGAATGATTGTAAATCATATATTTGGAAAGATCCTCATTTATTTAAAATAGGAAGAGATTCTGTGATTCGAAGATGTGTACCTTATGAAGAAACTTTTGCAATTATTTAAAAATGTCGCGATTCTGAATTTGGAGGACACTTTGGAGTGAATAAAACTGCGTTTAAAATTTTAAATTCTGGATTCTATTGGCCTACATTATTTAAAGATGTTGGACATTATGTGAAAACTTGTGATTGATGTCAAAGAATGGGAAATATATCCAGAAAAGATGAAATGCCTCTAAACTATATATTAGAAATTGAAAATTTTGATGTATGGGGTTTAGACTTTATAAGACCTTTTGTACCATCATCTAGAAAGATTTATATTTTATTAGCAGTTATGTTTCAAAGTGGATTGAAGCTGTAGCTTTACCTAAATGTGATTCCAAAAGTGTTTCAAAATTTTTAAAGAAGATGATTTTACAAGATTTGGAATGCCCAGGGTAATTATCACAAATGGAGGAAGTCATTTTAGAAATATAAGAATTCAATCATTACTGGAAAAATTCGAAATTAAACCTAGAATTGAAACTGCTTATCACTCTCAAACAAGTGGAATGTCTGAAATATTAAACAGAGAAATTAAAAGAATATTGGAGAAGACTGTTAATCCTAAAAGAACTGACTGGGTTGATAGACTTGATTCTGCATTATGGGCTTATAGAATAGCTTATAAGACACCTACCAGAATATCACCTTATCGATTAATTTACGGTAAACATTATCACTTACCTGTTGAATTGGAACATAAAGCTTACTGGGCGATAAAGGAGTTCAGTTATGATTTGAATGTTGCAGGAGAGAAACAATTATTACAATCGAATGAAATGGAAGAGATAAGAAATGAGTCCTAAGAAAATGCAAAGATTTATAAGGAAAGAATGAAGATATTGCATAACAAAAATATTTCAAGAAAAATATTTGAGCCTGGACTAGAAGTATTATTATTTAATTCTCGTTTAAAACTTTTTCCTGGAAAATTAAGATCTAAATGGATGGGACCATTTATAATTGAGAAAGTATACCCTTATGGAGTTGTGGATATTAAAGATCCCAAAACTGGAAAAGTATTTAAAGTTAACGGATTAAGACTGAAGCCTTATATGGGAGAAATGAAACCAAATTACAAAGAGGCTTATTCAATTGATTAAGTCGGGCTGACGACGTTAAACCAAGTGCTTTGTGGGAGGCAACCCATTTATTATCATTGTGATTGTTTGTGATTTGAATTTATCTTAATCATTGTTTGTATGTGGATCACACATTTTTATTAGACCTATTTTTAAGACCGAAACTTTGTAAAATTTGACGATAGGCGAATCGGAGTCGATCGTGGTTCCTGCGCCTAGGCGCCCAAAATCGGCGCCTAAGCGCTAGAATAACCTGTGCGTATCGATGGTCCGGCGCCTAGGAGCCAGATTCCGGCGCCTAAGCGCCACGGTTACAAATCGTGTAAAAACTAAAATCTTCAGTTTTTCACACAAAATTTCCTTATATATTGCCATATCTTCGTCCCCAATCACACAGAAACCATAATTTCGACCAGAGCAATTCATTTGGAGGAGTTAAGAGGAGTTTGGAAGCAATGGATAGAGGAAATCATGGAAATGAGGTAAGAGACAAATCCCCCAAAGATCCTCAACCTTATTTTAATGGTTTAATTGCAGTTAGTATGGAGAGATTATTTAGTCGTTTAGAAAAGATTGAGGTGGAACTTCAAAGTATTGGGAATCATTTACAAGAGATGTATCATCAAATTGAGCATATGGAATGGCAAACAAAACTTCAATTTGATCATATGGCAGCCTATCAAGATGCTCAAGTAGCAATGTATGCGAAGATCAAGTGGATCTATGAAAAGACGGCTTTGGAATTTCCAAGGGCGTTGGTTTTCTATCTCGGCGGTCCTAGTGAACTTCATTGCGAAAGAGATAGAAATTGAAGATCAGTGTTGAATTGATCTTTTATGTGTTCTAAGTGTGATTGAGTCAAGTTCTAGTGTGTCGAATATCGAATTTGTGTGTTTGCTTAATTGTTCAATATGTGTTGTTGGATTGACAATTTGCTTTGAATTTATGTTGTTTGTGTTGTTTATAGAATGATGAACCTTGTTATAGTCTTGTTCTGGAATTTAATGAGTTTGGAATGAAAATTATGAATTGGAATTGAAGAAGTTAGTTATATTTTGTGTTTAAAATGTGAATCTAAGTTATCATTTTAAATTGATTTTGAAAATGTTTGGAGGATATAAATTGGATTAATACTCTCATATGAGAATTAGGAGTCAAATTTGATAAGTTTTGGTGGAAAATATAATATTTAAATCAAATTTTTTGAAAGGTGAGTCTAGAGCCTAGGCGCCAGAATTCGGCTCCTAGGCTCCGGTTCGGCCTGAACCCAAAACTTCATCTTCTTAAACACCCCCACACCATTTTTGATGCCTAAGCTTCGCTTTTCTCCAGTTTTCGCGAAAATATACCCTAGAGATCCCATTTGAGGCCGGATTTTAAAGTTTTTGAGCTTGAAATCACTCGATCTCTTCATCCCAAAGTCAAATCTACATTCTAAACCAATTATTTTTTATTTTCACCATGGATTTTGCTCTCTTTGAGGAAAACCGAAATTTTGAGAAAAAATTTGATTTTTAAAGTTAAATCCATGGATTTTTAAGCTCTTTCAAGTTTGAAAAACTTAAATTAGTTTATTTCCTTTGATCCTATAAATTTATTTTGCATTTTTATTTCACGTTTAGTTGGCACCCAAATCTAAGCGAGGAAAGGAACAAGAAAATTTTGATCGTAGCATGTTTGTCACTGCTGCTGCACATTTTCGGTACAACGATTTTGCTACGACCAGGAAGTTTATCTCGGAACGAAGTTTTTACAATCCTGGAGAAAGGATTGAGGATACGATGGTTGCACTCAATTGGCAAAAATTCTATTATTTCACTGTTGTTGTTGTTATCCCTGTCGTCAGAGAGTTTTATGTCAATTTCAGGGATGTTGAAGAGTACAAGATATTCATAAGAGGATTTGGAGTAGGATTCACTCCATAGCATATCAACATTTTCTACGGCCTGCTGCCAAACATCGAGTGCTATTACTTCGCATTATCTCCATCTGAGGGAGATTTAGAGATGATTATTGCTTATCTGACTGATGGTACCGGAGCTTGGAAGATCCGGAACAGAAAAAGGTTAAATTTTTCATCTTCTAAGCTAAATGGTGTTTCAAAGGCATGGCATTACTTTATTTCTGCTCGCCTCCTTCCATCCAATCAATTGAGCAAGGTTACCAAGGACAGAGTTATCCTCAACTACTGCATAGAAGAGAGGAAGTTGATTAATGTAGGGAGTATCATTTATGATTCTTTAGAGGCTACTGCTCGTTTAAGCACTTCTGTTGGACTTGAATTTCCATCTTTGATATATTCTCTATGTGAAAGTGTTGGAGTAGTTACTGAGCTTTCTGAGGAAAAGCTCAAGTCTACAAAGCCAATAGGAAGAGAAAGTGTCAGTATCTATGATCGACTTCGAGGTAAGAGTTCTACTGTACCTTCGAGGTCATTACCTACTTCTGGTAGAGCTTCTACTTCTGCTGCTGAGCCACTATCTATTTTCTGGGAATCCATGCATGATAAATTTATAGAGCAGCAGAATGAGTTATTTCTAACTCATTGTAGAGTAGATATGATCGATAAGAAGATCGATCATCTTTCTGAGTACACCCAAAGGAAGAGTGATTATGATGCTGAGTATTCTGAGTCCTTAGTTAGATTCCTGAAGGGTGACCATGATGTTCAGTTCCCTACCTGTCCTAGATTTTCACCGTATGTTGATCCAAAGGATGTGGAATTTTCTTTTAGTGACGACGATGAAGAGGCTACAGATAGTGATTAGTAGCTTGATTCACCACTTGAGATGAGCTGATTCTGTTTTTAGATTATTTCTAGTTTGATTAGTACCGATTAGTCTGATTGTATTGTTGTTTGTTAGCGTTGATTTGTTTAATTAACTTCGTGTAGACTTTTGATATTGAGACTGTGTTTAGATCATCTTATGTGTTATGTGTTAAATACTGAAATATGGATGAATTTTTATTTTCTATGATAAATATTTATTTCTGATTCAGCCTACTGTTTAATATTCATGAATAGTTAGTAATTTTGCATGTTATAAAATAAAAAAAAATTGTAGAAATTAACTCCTGCTCTGTAAACTTTTTTATATATGCTTAATCATTTCTGTTATATTCATATTAAAGCATGTGTAGAGGTAGAAATGATTTTTTCTATACTACATCATTTTTGTACCTAGATAAATTCCTGTTTATTTCTTTCTCTCATGCTTTAGAAAATTTTATGATTCATTTTTTAGACTAAAGCTGAAGTTTGGGGGAAGGAAAAACATTTTTTTTCAAATTTAAATATTATTTGTCCTTAATGAACT
This sequence comes from Papilionanthe hookeriana x Papilionanthe teres, assembly GCA_022702705.1. NCBI lineage: Eukaryota > Viridiplantae > Streptophyta > Magnoliopsida > Asparagales > Orchidaceae > Papilionanthe > Papilionanthe hookeriana x Papilionanthe teres. Next base: position 23,607,498 of record CM040429.1, on the reverse strand, counting down.
AATATTTTCTTTAAAAATAATATTAACATAACATAAGAAATGAAAAATCTATTTAAGATTACTTAAATTTTTGAATTTATAAATAATTTAGTAAACTTAACTAAAATTTCAATAATTTTTATTGATTTTAAGCATAGAAATATTTAACTTAAAGAATAATAAGATTAAGAATTTTTCTATTTATAGTAAAGAGAATTGTACTTTAGAATTACTAAGGAATCAAAATTATTACTTGAAAAAGAAAAGATTGAAATAATTTTTGAAAAATACTTATTAAGAATGACATATTTATTAAGTAATAAAAATGTATAAGTTTTTAAATATAAATTAAGGATAGTGAAGTTCAAAATCATTAATAGGCTATCCAAAAATAGTAATCTTCACAAACAAATAAAAAAAATGGAGGATTGAAAAATATCCTTAAAAAAAAAGCAGAATAAAAAAAAGAAATGTGAGGAAAAGCTTGAGAAAATGCCTAATCAAAAATTGGTTTCACTTGAATTATTTTATAGAAAGAAAACCAATTACATTTTTAAATTAATTTTTATGTACAAATATTTTTACTAGAAAAATATTTCATGAAAATCTTTCTCTTGTAAATATTCTATGTGACCTTAATATGATAAATTACAATTATTCTTGAAATAAATGAAAATTTTAAAGTCTTATGATTTGGTAGTTAAGTATTCTTTAAATTCTTAAAATTAACCTTAATTAGTGAAATTTGGTTAATGATTTGCTAAAGTATTTATAAAATCAAAAATTACAAGGAATCTTAAATATTTAAACTTCATTCCAAATGTTATACATTTTATGTAATTAAAAGGGTTACTTGAGGACAAGTAACGTTTAAGTTTGGGGAATTTGATCCACTTAAAAATACCTATTTTTATGCCTTATTTATGATTCAATTCTTAAGGATATTATGCTTTAATGAAATGTATTTTTATGTTTTTGGATGTAGGTGATAAAAAAGAGTTCAAGAAGGAAAAAGGAGCAAAAAGGAGCAAAAATGGAGCTTAAAGAGCAAAGATATCGAAATTATAGGTCTGGCGCCTAGGCGCCAGAATCCGGCGCCTAAGCGCCAGCTCGATACAAACGCAGACAATATTTTTTATGACTTTGGGCAGTTATTTTGACGGTGTTAAGCGGTTATTAAACCTTCTAGAAGACTGGAAGTTACTCCTAATATATAGGACATGTGATACAATTCATCTGGACAACGGGAAACGGTTTTAATCGCGAAGAGGTGCTATCCAAAGTGAAGAGGTGCGAAGACCTGGTCACGGACCCTAGCGCCTAGGCGCGACAGTTACCTTCTAGAAGATACATTATATTTGGAGGAATTTTGAAGAGGTGCCTTAAGCAACCCCTAGTCAAATTCGGAGCTCTATAAATAGGAGTCAATTCTACAGAGAAAAACGCCCCTATTAGTCCCCTTTTAGCATTCTATAGCCATATACCCCCTCTAGCATCCAATCATTTTAGGGAGCCACTTTCTTTTGCATTTAGTGAGTTTATTTTGAGTAATTACTACTCAATTCCTTGAGTAGTAAGTGTGAGTTTTCAAGAATTCTTGTTGTTGAAGTTTTGTACCTTGCATTGGAGTCATTAGGAGTCAGTGGATCACTTGAAGGAACATTTCAGATAAGTATTTGTAACTTGGTTCAAAGTTTTATAAATATGTTTTTTGTGTGAATTCAATGTGTTCTGAGTAGTTAGTTTTCTTTCTCCTTTCAACTATTAAAAGATAATAAGATAATTGAATTTTGTTGGAGAATTTAACTTAAAATATTTATAAAAAATTGTGATGATATTAATATCTGATCTTAGTTTACTTTTTAAATTAGTCATTTAAATTGTTAAAATTTGTTGAAGAATTTTGAGACCTATCCGGAGATGAGTTCTTAACTAGTAGATATCACATGAATCATTGGGATTCGAAAGCTTTATGCGGGTTATTCAAGGTGAAGTGAAAATAAATAGGAAGATATTATTTATTGGGCGTAGAATTAATTAGTTTTTAGAGTGACAGACTAAATTCTAATAATTTGATCTATAGAAAGGGAACGGGTCACCGGTAGTGGCCGACCATAGCCACCTTGGACATCTAGTAGTGTGAGCCTAGATTAACCCATTCTACTAATAAAACATCCTGAAATGATCTATAGATTAGCCAATATTTTTTATACTATCGAGCGAAGGTAAAGAATATGAATGCTTCTATTTGGCACAATACCATAATCTAAATTCTCCACAAATGATAATTATTCTAAAAATCTTGGATTAGTTGAAAAGGAGAAAGTTGTTTTAATTATACCTGCATTAGTCTTTAGAACTACTTACTTACATTTAGTATAAATTTTATTAAATTTAAAATCTGAATTTTGAAAAGAAATAAAAATAGTAATTACTTTTAATTTGAAAAATCTAAAATATTTCTTAATTTTCTCACAATCTTCCCTGTGGGATCGATAACCAGGACTTCATTAGTGCCCTGTATTACTTGAAACGATACTTATACTTGCATTTGAAATTGTGACTCAATAATTAATATAAATATTTAAATATAAATTCATAAATTCTTACATAATTAAAGGTCATCGGGTATCAGTTAGTTTAGACTTAGACTTAAGGTTTAATTTAAGTTGAACCTAAAGGTTAGATGTTTAGGTCCAAGTTGGTTTGGACTAAGACTTTAGGTTCAATTTTGGTTGAACCTAAGACTTTAGGTTCAATTTAGGTTGAACCTAAATGTTAGAAGTTTAATTCCAAGTTGGTTTGGACTTAGACTATAAGTTCAATTTTGGTTGAACCTAAGGGTTAGATGTTTAATTACATGATAGTTTGGACTTAGAATTGGGTTCAATTTATGTTGAGCATAAAGGTTAGATGTTTAATTCCATGTTAATTTGGACATAGACATAAATTAAAATTAGGTTGTGCATAAAGGTTAGAGTTAAGTTCAGTTAGTTTGGACTTAGACTTAGGTTTAATTTAGGTTGACCTAAGGGTTTGAGTTAAGTCTAAGATAGTTTGGACTTAGACTTAGGTTCAATTTAGGTTCAACATAAGGTTTAGGTTGACAGGTTCATTTTGGGTTGAAACTAGAGTTTAGGTTGAGTTAGGTTCAATTTGGGTTGAACCTAAAATTTAGGTTGGTTTAGGTTCAATTTGGGTTGAACCTAAAGTTGAGCGTAAGGTTTAGGTTGACTTAGGTTCAATTTGGGTTAAACCTATGTTTAGATTGATTTAGGTTCAATTTGGGTTGAACCTAGGGTTTAGGATAACTTAGGTCAATTTGGGCTGAACCTAAGGTTTAGGTTGGCTTAAGTTCAATTTGGGCTGAACCTAAGGTTTGGTTTTGAAGTCGGGTCTAATATGGGTTAGACCCAACATTTAGGGTTAGATATTAGGTCAAATGTGGTTTAGACTAAGGTTTATGATTAAGTCTAAATTATATTAGACTTAAGGATTACGTTTAGGCCTAATATGTTTAGACCTAAGATTTAATATTTAGGATTAGGTCTAATGCGGTTTAAACTTAAGGATTGGGATTAAGGATTGGGTCTAATTTGGTTTAGACCTAAGATTTAGGGTTAAGAATTAAGTATAATGTGGTTTAGACCTAAAGCTTAGGGTTAAGGATTGGTTTAATGTGGTTTAGACCTAAGGCTTAGGCTTAAACCTAATTTGATTAAGGCTTAAGGGTTAAGTTTATGCTTAACATGAGTTAGACCTAAATATTAGGGCTAAGCCTAATTTGATTAAAGCTTAAGGGTTAAGTTTAGGTCTAAATGGGTTAGACCTAAAGATTAGGATTAAGCCTAATTTTATTAAGGCTTAAAGATTAGGTTTAGGTCTAAGATGGGTTAGACCTAAATATTAGGGTTAAGCCTATTTTAATTAAGGCTTAAAAGTTAAGTTTAGGTTTAAGATGGTTTAGTCCTCAAGATTAGGGTATGGGTTAGACCTAAAGATTAAGGTTAAGCCTAATTTCATTAAGGCTTAGAGGTTACGTTTAGGTCTAAGATGGGTTAGAACTAAAGATTAGGGTTAAGCCTAGTTTTATTAAGGCTTAAAGGTTTAGTTTAGATCTAAGGTAGGTTAGACCTAAAAATTAAGGTTATGCTTAATATTATTAAGGCTTAAGGGTTAAATTTAGGTCTAAGATAGCTTGACCTAAAGATTAGGATTAAGCCTAATTTGATTAAGGCTTAAAGGTTAATTTTATGTCTAAGCTAGGTTAGACCTGAAAATTAATGTTAAGCCTAATTTGATTAAGGCTTAAGGGTTAAATTGAGGTCTAAGATGGGTTAGACCTAAAAATTAAAGTTAAGCTTAATTTGATTAAGGCTTAAGGGTTAAATTTAGGTTAACCCTAGAAGATCAACCTAAAGTCAGATAAGATAAGCACTCTTAAACCTTTAAACCTAAGGAACAAAAGCAGTAAACTAAGTTTGGGAAGTTTTGAGCTAAGGTGTAAGTGTTAAAATTTAACAATTTTACCCCTAAATGTCTAAATTTTCACTTTAGACTTTTTCAAAGGTTGGAAAATTTATTTTAGGCATTAATGTTATCACCCTAAAATTCTTAACCATTTGTCATATGAATTTTCAATTTTCTAGTATTTTATAATTATTTTTTTTAAATAATTGTTGGATTGATAGAAACTTGTTAATTTTTAATTTAGAGATATTTTCTAACCCTGAAAAATTTAGAGAATGTTCGCAAAGATGAAGGAAGTGACTACACAAATTTCATAATTTTTGGATTTATATTTAATCTTTAATAATTAAAATATTCTCTAAGGTATTTAATTAATTAAAAACTAAATATAATTCATTTATTGTAGCTTTTATTTTTGTAATTATCCCCTCTATCTCCTAAGTCCAGAGGTATTTATTTATTTATTTTTATGATTTTTTAGGCGTAGATATGATTTTTTTAAACTATATTTGAATTCCTAGATTTAAATAAGTAGTAAAACCCCAAATTTCTTACTTATCTGACACGGCGTCACGTCCCTTCTCAGCAGCTCCGAAGTCTACACGATGATCTCCGGTTCGTGGCACTTTCCACTCGGGTGCTGTGGTGGCCCGCGGTTTAATTCCCCTTTGTATGGATGAATCAGCAGTTCAATACAATCAATGTCGTCATCTTTTTTATACACAAAAATGAATGACAGCGGTTCACGTCCCCACAGAATGATTAGCCAATCACCTTTCATGATCAAATAGTAATATCTCCCTCCATTCTCCATGGAACCTCATTGGATTTATTTCTAAAACTTCATCGAAGCAAGGGGAACACATCCATACAGTTATGTAGGCATGGTGTGTTAGTTTCTTCACCATGGCCTAAAACAAATACAATTTTTAGGGTTTGTTATTCATACCTTTACCCAAGATGTGTGGCCTCAGTTCTGTTGATAGACACGTTCATGATGACCTTGCAAAGCTCCTCCTTGGTTCAATTTTATTTGAAATTTGGCCTTGGTATGAGCTAAGTGAAATGGTGGCTTGGTTTGATCTTGAGCTAGGTTAAAGGGGTCGCGGAGGCTCAATTTTAATTGGGAATGTCTCTGTGAAGCTGAGGGAAGCTTTTGGAAGTATTGGTTTGAAGTTTTGGTAGGGTTCACGTCACACTGAAATTTTGCCCTAGATTTAGATTGAGAAATTAGGGTTTCACAGAGTGGTTAAGGCCTTGGGGAGATGAGGAATCTACTGCATATGTCTTGGAGAAGATTTTATCTCTTGGGAGCCAAGGTTTTGGGAGTCAAAATGTGGGGGGGATGGGGATTCTTGATGCACCAAAAATATGTTTGATTTTTCATATATATTTTGTACTCATTTTTTGTGATATTGCAATTTAAAGGAAGTTATTTTTCATGTTTTGCTACAGGTATGATGATTTTAGGCAATTGGAGCAAAAAGAAGAAAAAAAGGAAAGAATTTGGAGCGAAAAATGACAAAAAGTTCGGCGGCGTTGGCAGCGAATGGGCACCGACGACACATTTTTCTAAAGAGCCCAAGTAATTAAAGCGTGATGGGTCGCCAACGGCGCCCAATGCCGGTGCGGCCAAATTCAATATATTTGGATGACTTTTGGAGAGATTTTTTAAGCTTCTCTTTGGGAAATCATCTCTAGGCTATTTTAACTTGATTTTTGGCATTAGAATTCAAGAGGACAAGAGAGAAGCGAGTCAAGAGAATAGAGAGGAGTCTAGAGTTTGGTGTTAAGTGTTGTATTGTGAGGGATTCTTCTCAAAAGAGTTGTATGAGGAGAGGGAAAGTGCGAGATTGTCTCTTCCTTGCTATTCTAAGAGAGAATTGTGTGTTGTTGTGAAGAGAGAAGGAGATTTAAGGGAACTTTAAGGGATTTCCTCGGAGAAGAAATTGATATAAGTTGTATTAGTTCTTATTGTTTGTGTGACGTTGCTTTTATATATATAATCTTTGTTTTGTCATATCTTCCCCATGAATTCTGAGTAGATTTCTTCGTCTTTCTCTTTATAATGATATATGGTGAAGTGATGGATTAGATTAGATGTGACATATGACTGTTAAGAAATTGTGATGATTTTTCACTTCATACTTCATTTACTTTTAGTTATGGCCAATTGAATTTTTAAAATATGTTGTTAAACAACAATCCAAAAGGACTATGCTTTCCACAACAAAAGTGAAGATTATATTCAATGTTCATGAATGAGTGATGTAGTTCATGAGGGTTGGGTGCAAATAAATAGGGAAATATGTTTATTGGGCGTAGAATTAGAGATTTTAGGGTGACAGACTAAAATCCCTAATTTGGTCCTTGTGTTTGGAAACTAAAGTGAGAGTTAGCCTTCAAGCGAAGGGAAGTGGGAGATCTGGAGTGAGAGACAGTATCTTCCCAGCCTAACCACATATTTAGGGACTAAGCCTATGATTAGTTAATGTTCTTTATAGCACTCAGAAGAGGGTAGAGAATTGGTATGCTCCTATTTGGCACAATACAAGAATCTTACTGATTTTTATTATTCACTCACCATAATATCATTGTAAAGGTGGAGGACACTTCCTATAAATTTGAACCTTGTATTACAAACTTATAGTAGTAGTAGTTAACTTTAATTTGAAGTGTAGAAAGTAATTTAGTGATCTTAAAATCTCTAGCATTATAAAACTTCAGCAACTTTAGTATTTACTGTAACTGCATTGTTAATTTGAACATTAGATTTTTGTGCTACACTTAAAGGTTTGCTTCCTCCCTGTGGGATCGATAACCAGGACTCAGCTAGAGCCCTGTATTTCTTGAACGATACGTACATTTGCGTATGGAGTGACTTCTTTCTTATTAAACTGATTATACGTTATGACTGAACTGAAAGTACTTTAAAAAATTTATTCGAAAGTAGCAGCAATCTGCATCAGTTCTCTTTGGTAGAAGCTCTCCGGTTTGGCCTTTAATGGCCATAAGAGGCTTGGATGGGGCCAAATTTGTCCTAAGGTGATTCCTCCGACTCCTTTGAGGTGTTTTTATACGTTATGGAGGTAATTCCTCTCCTTGAAAGCATTGTCCAAGTTGGCTCCAATGGTGAAGGAAAGAGGAAGTCATGGCTTTAGGACATTGGAGAAGGAAGGGAGTGAAGTGGTTGAGCTTGGCAAAGGTTCTCTTTGACCCAAGTTTGAAGGGACTTGGGTTAGAGGGGCCTTGGTGCCAAGTATAGAAGGGGGTAGTTAGGTTTGTCTCATCCGCTCTTTTTTTATTTTATTATTTGGTTTTATTTGCATTTAATAAGGCATAGGTCATTTAAATCCTTTCTGGGTTGGTTACGGTTTAGGATGACCTAAAAAGAGGTGAATTATAGGCTTAGACTAACTTTCACTCATGGGCCCAAGTTATGGGCTTGCACCATGGTTGTAAGCCTATGGGCTAAACCTTAATTTTAAAGCCCAATGACTTTAAACCCTAAATTTTTAATTAATTAATTCAGAATCAATTAATTAAAAGAAAAGGTTTTTCATGTAGCCATATGGTTGACCACATAGTGGTGGCGATCATATGGTGAGAGGTGAACATGTAAGGGTTACATTTGATCATAAACTTATGGAGTGATCCAGAAGGTGGTTAGCTTGATCCCATGGTCAATGAATTGTTCACAAATTCGAGGTAGGACTATCAAACTGACCAAAATGATCAAATTAATCATATGGGGAGATAGGTTGGTTATATAATCCATGGGTGATTAAATGGTTCAAGGGATTGACCAAGATAGACAGGTTGATCAGATGCTGATGTGCTGACCATATGGTGGTTAGGTTGACCACAGGATCAATTGGGTTGGTCTTATGACCCAGTGTTGACCATGTTGACAAAAGGATTGATCGGGGTGTTCATGTTGATTATATGGTTTTTTGTTGACCATATGGTGGTTAGGTTGACCACAGGGTCAATTGGTTTGTTCATATGGCCTAACGTTAACCATGTTGACCAATGGGTTGACCAGGGTGTTCAAGTTGACTATATTTTGATGTGTTGACCATATGGTTGTTATGTTGACCACAGGGTCAATTATGTTGGTCATATGGTCCAGTGTTGACCATGTTGACCAAAGGGTTTACCAAGGTGGTCAGGTTGACCATATGGTCCCATCCAGGTTAAGATAAGTTTAAGTTTCATTTGATTTAACCGCCCTGAAGTAACATCCCTTTTGGGTTAAAAAGGGATAAATTAGAGTTTTGGTTTGAAATTTAGGGTTCGACAGGATTATATGAACACTGGGCTGAGTTAAGGAGTCAATTTGGGTAGATCATTTTTTTTCCAGATGGATTTGGTCATCACTTTAACCTCTGGGGTTCATGAGGAGACTCCTAGTGGAATGATTTAGGTGACCCAAGAAATGTCCTGTTCATGGAGGTCAAAGTAAGTTCTAGACTTAGTAAAAACCCTAAACCATCTCAACCATAAAGTTAGAGGGTTTGAGCTTTACCAAATGAGATCCAACAAGTCATAGTTCTGATGCAAGATAAGAATCGAAAGGGTAAGGTATGTCCTCACAAAAAGTGAGTTCAACACTGATCTAAAACTTCTACTCTCCTAACTGAATCATCAGATGAACGATGTTCAAAATGACCAAATCATCTAGGATGACTCTCTCCAATCTCGTATGCCACTTGAGCTACACAAATCCTATCATGAAAATATTCATTTTGCATGTTGTCTATATGTGCCAGGCCACTCATCCATCTAAGCATTTTCATCTCAGTAACACATAAATTTGTTTTATGATTCTCTTTTGAAGGCCAACATTCTGTGCTGTAAAACATTTTAGGTCTCATGACCATAATTTTTTTGGAGTCTAAGTAGTATTTTTTATCACACAATAGGTCGAATGCATTCCTCCACTTCAACCAACCAACATAAAATCTACTAATCACATCCTCGTCTATATCACCATCACTTTGAACAAGAGACCCAAATATCTAAAACGTTCACACCTTTTAATGATTTAATCACTCGTAGTTACAACTATGCCACTAGAGCTACTACTACTAAGATTTCATTTCATGTATTCAGTTATAGATCTGCTCCAACGAATGCCTTTAAAGTCCAATGTCGACCTCCATAATTTAAGTATTTTCTGATAGCTTATAAACGACTTTAATTCATCGGTTATTAACAAAATTACCGATGAAAATGCCTGTCCCTTCTTGTAAACCAGCATCGGTAAATACTCTGCCAGATGGTGGGTTCAAAGATAATTGATGAAATACGATCATCGCTTAATATTTGCTTATAATCAATGGTCAATGTGTAGGTAATAATTAAAAGCGTCGGAAAAAAATACTCTTGATAAGTGACGACTTTTTATGTAGCTATGCCGTCAAAATAACTCAGATCATAAACCGTCACTAAATCGTCGAAAAAAAAAACATTTTCTCCTGCGTACATTGAGGTTGTCTGTTATGCCGATAGTTTAAGCATTTTTTCTTGCAGTAATAAAAATAATATATATATATATATATATATATATATATATATATATATACTTTTCTTACCCTTCTTAAAATTTTCAAATCAACCTCATTTGATGCATGCCCTTAACTAGGGGTGTAAACGAGCAGAGTTAGTGTTCGTATTTGAAATGTTCGATAACATCACTATTCGTATTTGGTTCGTTTAACAAACCAAACGAAAAAAGTTTGTTTGTGTTTATTAGAATTAAATGAAAGTATGACACTAAATAGGACGCAATGGAGAAAAAAGATTCATGTAGCTGACCCTACTTAGTGGGATTAAGTGCTTTTCTGTTGTTGTTGTTGTTGTATATTCGCAAAAATATTGGATACATGTTTATTTTCGTGAAAAAAAGTAAAATAATGGCGTATATAATAAAATAGTGGTTATCACAACTCAATCAAAATATTTGTAAGTTTTAATGGAAATGTTCAATTCATCTATCAATGTTGGATTAAATAATGAGCCAATTAAAAAAAAGATTAACCTAAGCAATAGCTCAATTTAATTAAGTTTCCATGCATCTTTAAAAAATATTACTTTAACATAAATCATTAACTAATCATAAAAAAAAACTCAAGAAAGATTTTGTATTACTCATTTATATTTATTTCAATTTTGCTTAATTTCAAAAAGATCATATCAAATTTAGTGAAACCATTTTATATACACATTCTTATAAGCTAAAACTAAATAAATTTCCAATTCTAACACAATGCCAAAAGCCATTGTGAAATTATTTCTTGAGACATGTACATCCATACCATCCAAATCATATCTATTTACACATCTAACAACTAAATTTTATTTTTACATTTATATCATTTATATCTCTTTAATCTTTCATATCAAATGAAAAAAAAAAAAGATTTTTAAATGTTAGATATGTAAATACATAAAAATTGAGTGATATGTATGTAAATCTTCCTACTTTTTTATAATTTTACTAGATTCTTCATTTAAAATGTATTCTTTTTATACTGTCCAAGTGAAAGTTGAAGTACAATATATAATATTCACATACCATGCTTCTGTCATCTCCTCCACAGTCTTTAAACTGTTTGTGAGCTCAGCCACCATAATTCTTCATCTCCCTCCTCCCCTCTCCACGTGAAAGTTAGCCGCAGTAAGCTGGTCCACTTACTTTCACCGCAGGTACCCCCACGAAGGTAATAATGAAACCCTACCCTCCTTTTTCAGCACTATAAAGCAGGCTCTCAGGCAAGAAAAATACACACAAACAAATGGTTTATCAGAGTCCCGTCACCTCCCTACTGTTCTCTCTCTCTCTCTCTCTTCTCTCTCTCCCTCTCTTCTCCAAATGAGCCTCTTCATTCCCTTCCACAGCTTTCTTGAACTGCTTCGGCGGAATTTATCCTCTCAGAGAAGAGATAACAGTTCAGGAAAGCTGTGGGAAGATATGAAGAGAGTGCGATATGGTGTAAATTATCAGTTTACAGAGGTCAGTATAACTTCTTCTTTCTTAATTTCATTATTGTATTATTGTGCTATATATAATTAATACAATATAAGATTTGCAGATCTAGTCTCTCTTCATGCTTTCATGTAGCAAGAAAGATAGTCTTCTTGAGAATTATTTGATGTTTTAATTTAAGATGGTATGTATGTAAAATGTTGGAATTTGGATGTTAAATATGTAAATACGTAAGACTTTAGTGTTATGTATGTAAATCTTTCTCTTAATTTTGTGATAATTTGTCTTTAGTTTCTATTTTGCTCTCATTCTTCGCTGTGGATTACTTTCAATTTTATATTTTTAATTAAGAAAATTTTGGTTTTAAAATTAGATTTTAAATTACTAATTTTAGTGAAATTGCTAGCTCTAGCAGTGGGTCCCACCTCTAATCTACGACCTGTGGCTGCTTTCTTGTGAACTGTTGGCTGATCTATGAAGAGTTTTGTATGGACGAGTAAATAAATAAAATTTTCTAGTAATTAATTGTTGGGTAGAAATGAAATAGAGGAGTTTATTTAAATTATTTTCTTCGGAAATTATAAAGAAATTAAAATGTTGCAATGATAAATTTTGATTTGTTAAATTAATCTGCATGCTTTTATAAGTATGGAAAGGTTATTTGCAGCATTAGAAATATTGAAGAAGCAATTCAAATTACGAAATATGTAATCCAAAGTAATCAACTATTAAATAAGAATTCAAGGGAGCTAAAGAAAAGGAAGATTTACATACATGCCACTCAATTCCAATGTAATTACATATCTAACACATAAATTTCAATTTTTACTTGTATGCCCCCTTAAATATGCGTGAAAAAGGTGTAATTCAGTTTTTTAAGGTAATATAGTAATATTATTAATACTATATGAAAGATATGGCTGGTATCAATGTAAAGAAAAAAAAACAAAAAAGTATAGGTGTTAGAAATGTAATTCATGTGATTTGGGTGGTATGTATGTAAATGCACCTAAAAAAGACGAAATAATAATAATTATATGCTGCAACAGTAAATTCTTTAAGAAAATTTTGAAGGAAACACTGCTCTACAGCTTATGCTAAAGCTTATGGTCCCCCTCCCTTTTTTTCCCTTCTCATTGTCAAGGATATGTTAGTAAATTTCAATTTTACATCCAACAAAAATTTCTTGAATTAAAACAAATCCTTTACATTTAAATTTAGATTATTACAAGTATCTTCTCCTTGTGATAATGGTTGAAGCAAAAATTTAAAATGCTATTGTACATCCACCTTCCCTAGTTCTAGTAGATCAAGTTACTAGTCAACATGAACCTTATTTCATAACTCACTAACCCTAGGGTAGCTTAGTTTGCCAAGTAAAGATGTGCACAAGGCTGTGAATCCATACTATCCTTGCTCGCATGTATGGAAGCTTCATAATTCATACTTTGACATAATAACATAGATGTTGAACTTGCTAACATAGAGTGTGTTGGAGACAACTTTCTATCTACTTTGTGTTTCAAATTATCACTGTAGTTTTATTTGGGGAATTTTTTTCGTGTTGTTTTCTAGAAATTTTTGTTGTGGGAAACTATTTTTCTACAACTTGGTCTATCAAAGTTTCGTGACTGTAAGAAATGTGTTGTATGATTTTTTAGAAAAGAAATATCTATAATTTATACAACAACTTCTTAAGAAGTTGTTTTCCTCACCATAGTTTTACAATCATATTTATAAAAAGTTGAAACATTCCTAAATGGACCCTTGGCCTTTATAAATGTGGCTACAATAAGATTGCATTGTAATTTCTTTCATATATATGACTAATTTTGAATCACTTGTTTTGCCTCTTATCTATAAATAGAGGGTCGCCAATCATGCACAAGCACATGCAATATCAAGGCCTCATATTTTGTATTTCTCTTACAAAATCACTAACCTCTAGATCTTAAGTTTCTTTCTAAAACAATTTAATTTTCATTAAACAAAGAGATTACATAATGGACGATTTGTTCAATTATTTGACCTTGAATTTCTTTAGCCATAGTTCAATCTAGTAATAAGGTCTATGACAAGAAATAACCTCAAAATTTTACTATATATATAATGCATAAAGAAGATTCATATGTATGAGTAAGAAAGTACCTCTATATTATGCTTGAATGAAAAGATAAAAAGAGTAATATTATGAAATAACCTTTTTCAAAAAGTTTAAGTGATTGACACAATACAAATAAAAATAAAGGAAGAAGGCTTTTCCTTATTGGGTTTAAGCTTCTACTCATTCACTCAACTGATATTTCTTAAAAGAAAAAGAAAACTATTATAATATTTGTCCCCATCTATGTCTCACTTTATAGAAATTCTTGCACAATTTTTAAATATAATGTGAATGAGAAAATGTTACTATCCTTTTAAAAAAAGTATTACTTTGTTGTTGCATGGAATATTATTAGTTTAACTCATCCATTATAGCTCAATGACTTTCACCTTATGGCATCTGGATCTAATAATAATAACTCTTCAAGCTTATCAAGTCTAATGAGTTAATCAATTAGTTAAAAATGCTAAACTGACATAATACCTTTTCAATAAAGAGGATTTGAATCGATGATTTATCACAAAAGAGGATAATTATTTAATCTACCGAATATGGACATCAGATATCTATATAGATATAAATCTAACGTTAAAATTTACATCTAAAAATGTCAAAGACTAAATCTGACACTAATTAGCTGATTTCCTATAGTGTTTGATACTTGTAATTCTTCCTTAGGAATCTATCATATTCTATGATTTTCATTTTCTTTTTTTTTTCTTGAGAAACTACACCTTTTACCAATTCAAAGGCTTATGCCACAATACAGTGACTACAGGAAAAAGCTCTATAAGCGACCGAAAAACCGAAGGCTTAAATTTTCATCAGTAAAAATGTCTTATTTTTCGAAGGTTTTACGACAGCTTATGCGTTGAGTTATCTCTTATAATATAACAGCAGGACATGCCATCGCTTATGAACAATAGATTAGTTTTCAATAATTTTATTATAATTGACGTATTACTCTGTCATTGTAAGCACATAATAACTGATGGTCATATGTCATCAGTTATTTACGAGCCCGTCATTTGGCAGGGCATTAACTGACGAGCATTTTTAATAACTGACGGTCAATGCTATTAGTATTAATGTTAATTACCTACAGAGTTGAACCTTTTTTTAAGCCCTCGGAAAGAATGCTTTATACCACCAAATCACTACGCCGCCAAACTTTCTCTAATCACTGATCCGTCTCGATCTCCCCTCTCCCTCATGCCCTAACCCTCCCCTCTCCCGACAACTCCAGCGCCCCGTTGATCGCAACTTTGGTGACCCTAGCTCCGGCGACTCACCCGCTCTGATGCTCAAAGGTATGGTTGGATCCTCTTACTAGACATTTACATGAGGATATACATTGGTTTATGCATTTTGTTGTTAATGTCCTTCTTGTGGATATACTTAAGGTGTGAATGCTTTAGATATCTCGGGTCTAGTGTTCTAGGTGATGGTGATGTAGAAGGGGATTTTATTAGTAGAATTCAATTAGGTTAGTTGAAGTGGAAGAATGCTTCGAGTCTATTGTGTGCTAGAAAAGTACCGCTTAAACTGAAAGGAGAATTTTATAAGATGATGGTGAGACCTACAATGCTATATGGCACAGAATGTTGACATTTAAAAGGGATTGCCAAGATGAGTGGCTTTACACTTGAGATAAAATGTGAAAAGAATATATTCGTGAAAGGGTTAGTGTAGCTCCTGTGGTGTACAAAATTAGAGAGTCATCTTAGATGGATTGATCACATTAAATGTCGACTATCTGATGATCTAGTTAGGAGAGTAGATGTATTAGATTCGATTTATGTTAAGAAAGACACAGGTAGATGATCTCTGATATTTATGCTTACGTTTTATTTATAAATAGATACTTCTCTTTAATGATATCTCTTTCTTTACAACGATGCCAAAAACTTGATGCCAATGTAAATAAAAGTTTTAATTGATATTATTATTAAAATGGGATTTTACGCAAGTATACATATCATTATCAAGTAATATAGGATTTTCTGATTAAGCTCCAAAATATCGAACCCACTGGGAAATAATGTTAAATGTTTTTAACAAAGAAAACAGAAAAATAACTTTTTACATTTTAAGAAAGATCTTACCCAAACTCAAGACTATATTCTAGAAAAGAAAGTTTGATTCTTTTTGTTGATTTTTTTAATTAAAAATGAATGTAAACAACTACTTTAACTAGATTTTTGTAAGATGAAAGAAAATGTAAATAAAGTATCTTTTTCCTTATTATGAATTGTAACAAGACATGGAATTATATTGTGGAAGTATCTAAAATGTGTTGTGCCAAATAGGAGCAATTATATTATTTACCCTTACTAGAGATGTTATAAAGAATATAGGTTAATCTAGTGTTTTAGTAATCTTGAAGACGGGCTAGACTGGAAAGATAATAGCTCTCACTCTAAAGTTTCTTTTTCTCCTCAACTTGAGGGCTAACATCACGTATCAAGGCATAAAACAATAAATCAAATTGGGGGCTTTAGCCTGTCACTCTAAAGTCCTCTAATTCTACACCCATCAAAGTATATCTTCCTATTTATTTGCACTCAACCATATGGACTTCATTCTCACCCATATAATCTCATGTTATTCTTTCCAATTTTTGACTGAGACAATACCATACCAGTTCTTTCATGTTCTCACAACATATATTAGCATCTTAATTGGCCAAATCAAGAAGTAAATGAAGTGCAAGGTTTTGAATCATCACAATTTCTTCCAACATTGATTTCCTATACTTCACACAACATCCATCCACAACTTAATTATTTCATCATTTTAAGGAAAAAGATAAAAAAAACTACTCAGAATTCATGGAGAAAATACAATTTCAACTTGATTTAAAAGTTGAAATTATAGTGAACACACAAGAAGTCTTAATTAAAAATCAAATGCAATAACAAAGATAATGTCTTATCTGAAAATTCTCTCCACCAAACTATTAAAGTTCCTTTAAAAACTTTGTTTTTCATTACAATACTCCTTAGAGGTTGGCACCCAACTCTAAGTACTTCAATTCTCTTCTCTAATCCTAATACAAACTATATTTAAGTAAGTAAAAATATAAAGTGGAATGGTGTGTTACTAAAAGAACTCTCCTACACAATAAACATAAACTACACACCCTCCAACAACAATTGATTTTTTATCTTCAAGTCTTCTTTATATAACTTTCCAACAGGTGTCTTCGTGTCTCTTTAAATTATGTCCATATTCAATGAATCCTCTAAGAGATGCATCCATTTAAGAGTAATTTAATTTAATTTTGGCGTCAATAAGGAGTTACCCACGTTTGTACCAAGAGAAGCATCAAACACCCCTTTAAAATGGCACCTAAAATTAAGTAACTCCTCCAAAGTAACTGCCGCGCTTAGGCGCGTGGTCTCGGCCCTTAGCCGCAAGTCTTCTGGCGTGTAAGTTCCAGTTCTGGGCGCATAGCCACGAGGCTCTGGAACGTAAGCGCCATCTGGGCACTTAGCCGCCCCAGATTAATTTTGCACATTTATTCATTTTTGCTCCAAATTTGATCACTTTCACTCATTTCATCACATTCATCCATTTAATCATACCTGCAAAAAAATACACAAAATACCTTCCATTAAAGTGCAATATCATCAAAAATATGTATAAAAATATTATATATTTTAGGTGTATCATTAGACCTAGAAAGAATTGGACATATCATATAAAAGTTAATCTTAACTTATCAGAATTAAATGAAAATATGACGCTCAATAAGATGCAATGGAGAAAAAGGATTAATGTAGCCGACATTTAGTGAGTTAAAGGCTTGTTAATGGTGGTGGTGAGACCTGCATTGCTCTAAGGCACAGAATGTTGGCCTTTAAAAGAGAAAAATAAAATTAAGTTAAGTGATGCTGGGATGAGAATGCATAGTTAGATGAGTAGTTTTACAATTAGGGATAAAAAGTGAAATGTGTAATTTGTGATAGGGTTGGTTTAGCTCTTATGGCAAACAAAATTAGATAGATAAGACTTAAATATATTCTCTATAGCCCATCTTTTAATTCTTGTAATATTTACATTTTCCAATTGGATGAGTTTAAATATTAAATAGAAAAAGTTATAATTAAGTATGCTGGTGCTCTCGTGTTCAAAAGATCATTAACATTGTGCCTTAATTAATAATACTCTCATTTGTAGCATTTACCTTATAATCCTCTTAACTTTTATTTTTGTAGTTGTGCTCTAGGTGTTAGTAATTGAATTACACTAGCTTGCAAATTTAAGTGATTCACAATAATTGTGTTTATTTTTGTAGTTGTTTTTATACAACCCTCGATTTAATTGATTACAAATGTGCTTATTCTATAATAATAATTTATTGAAACAAATTACATTATGGCAAATTAAATACTTGTAGTCATTATATTAGTTTATTCACATTGGGTTTATTTAACCGTCCAAATCCAAATATATATATATAGGAAAAAAAATCAAATTTATTTTCAACTGGAAAAAAAGTGAAAAAAAAACATCTAAATTAACAAGATTTAAGAATGTAGATGAATAAATTTCTATTTATAATTTTTATTTTTCGTGGATCAAGTTTATAAGCATTTCATAATAAAATAATATTTAAATTCTTATATAATACATTTGATTAAAGTTTTCTCTTGTCAAGATATATATATATATATATATATATATATATATATATATATATATATATATATATATATATATATATATTTTTTAAAGAGCTACTCGGCTCCCTACATGTTCATATCAAATGGGAGTACAAAAGAGAGGGGAATAGGATCCCCACAAAAATAAGGGATCCTATTCCAAGTTACCAAAACTCCACCCATACCAAAATAACTAAACCAAAATACAAGTGTGCTAATATATATATAAATATGTGTGGGCAATTGCACCATAAATATATATATATATAAACAAATTTCTTGGACACTAGTTACATGTATACCCCAATCTTCAAGTGTTCCTCAGTCAAAGCAAAAAGCTGCTAGAGCAGGAAAGCAAGGCCAGACTACTCCATAATCCTGAAGTGAGGAGCCTGGAAAATATCAGCTTCCAGCAGCAAAAATAAATGAGGAGGAGGCTTTGTAGAAACCAAAATGTTTTGAGAGCTGACAGCAGTCCTTGCTAACCAGTTGGCTGGTCGGTTGCCCTCCCTGAGAATGAATGAGAATGTAATATGCAGATTTTGTGTAATCACCTTGATTCTGTTCTTCCACAGTAAGTGGTGCCAAGGTGGGGGAACAATATCATTCATATATTGCAAAACCATCCTAGAATCTCCCTCCACAATTAAGTAATTCCAGTTATTGAGTCGAGCAAAGGAGACTGCCCAGTAGATAGCAGACAGTTCAGCCTCCAGGGTCAATCATTCCCCGCTCCGGTGTTATAAAGATTAGTCTGATTCCTGCCTTACCAGGCACTATCGTTTGTAATTCTTTGTTCTTCTGTGCTGAGGACGCACCGTCGAAGTATAGTTTCCAACGTCAATCATCAGGGTCTTCTAGGCTCATTATCTGCTCGTCTGGCCAATCGTCGTCGAGAGGCGAATCTGCCGGCAAAGGGTGTGCTGCGAGGAAGTCTGCTAGGACTTGTCCCTTTACGGCGCGAAGAGGAACAAAAGTTATGTCAAATTGCAATAGTATCATCGACCACCGGGCAAGTCTGCCAGAAAGCATCGGTCGAGTCATCAAGTATTGCAACGGATTAACTCTCAAAATAAGGTTGACCTTATGAGAAAGCATGTAATGCCTGAGCTTTTGAGCGGCGAAGATCAGGGCCAAACAATGCTTCTCAATCGGAGGATACTTTACTTCTGTCGGGATTAGAAGATGGCTTAGGTAGTAGAGAGCATTTTCTTTTCCCTCGTCATTGACCTGGGCTAGCAGGGCTCCGAGAGAATCGTCTAAAGCTGTGGTATAAAGTATCAACGGTTTGCCTGAGACTGGGCAGCTAAGACAGGAGGTGTCATTAAATATTGCTTAACGTTCTTGAAAGCCCGCTGGCATTTCTCATCCCAAACAAATTTGGCGTACTTTTTAACCAATGCCGAGAAGGGTTGACACCTACCTGACAGGTTCGAGATAAAGCGTCGAAGATATGCCAACTTCCCTTGAAATGATCGTAGTTGTTTCAAAGTTTTGGGAGGAGGCATTTCTAAAATAGCTTTAATCTTTTCCGTATTGATTTCAATCCCGCGATGTCGGACAACAAATCCTAAGAATTTCCTGGAGGTGACACCGAAGGCGCATTTTAAAGGATTCATCTTAAGGTTAAATTGTCTTAGTCGCTCGAAAACAATTCTCGAATCATACGAGTGATCTTCCTTCAGTTTACTTTTGATGACCACATCATCCACGTAGCACTCGACTTGGTTGTGAATGAGATCATCAAAAATCTTCGTCATCACTCTTTGGTATGTTGCTCCTGCGTTCTTTAGCCCGAATGGCATTACTGTGTAGCGATACACTCCGATCGGTGTTCTGAATGTCGTGAGCTCTTCGTCTTCTGGTGTTATCTTTATCTGGTTGTATCCCGACGATCCATCCATAAATGAGAAGATTTCATGCGTCAAAGCGATGTCGATCATCAGTTCTAGGATTGGTAATGGAAATTCATTCTTTGGACATGCTTTATTCAAATCTATGAAATCCATGCAGATTCTGATCTGACCATTCTTCTTTCTGACTGGTACCATGTTGGCTAACCAAGTTGGGTATTGTTCTTCACGGACAAATTTAGCGTCTATTAGCTTCTTAACTTCGGCTATAACTTGTTGTTCAATCTCTAGACGCATTTTTCTTGGATCTTGTCTAACTGAAACAGCAGAGGGATCCACTCCTAATTTGTGAACTGCGACTTCTGGAGCTAATCCTGGCATTTCGTCGTAACTCCAAGCAAAACAGTTCTTGAATTCCATTAGTAGCTTAATTATCTCTTCAGAGTCTTCTTTATTGAGTAAGGAGCTAACAAAGGTAGGCCTAGGTTCTTCGCTAGTACCTAAGTTAACTTCCGTTAACTCGTCTATTGTAGATTTTATTTCTTCTTCGAATTCTGATGGAGCATCTCCGATTTGCAGATCTTCAAGATCTTCTGAAGCTTCCAAGCAGTCTTCATTAGGCTCGCAAGTGACAACCAAGCAAAATCCCGTATCAACGGACCCTACCGTGCCGAATCCGAGACCATGTTTTGAATTGGGAGGCCTACTAGCATTATTCCATAATTTTTCAAAATGTTGTGATTGACCTTTTGTCCATCGTCGAGGTAGGACTCCACGTTGAATTAAATTTTGAACACAGGGAGAGTACCACTCAAAAGGTAGTTCCATTAATTCAGATGAAGTAACATCTTCAAATTGTACATCACTTTCAGTTTTGGAAGAAGAAGCACCACGGTAGAACTTGATTGGTTTAGTACCGCCACCATGTATTTCCTTGACCACCATACCCTCGATCTTATTAGAATGGATCGGGGTCAGGGTCATAGTATGTACATAATGGTTAATCTTCTCGTACATTGATTTATATTATTCATTATTTTCATCTTCGAGAGAGATCTTGAACTGGGGTTTCTTTTGATTTACTGTTGCTACTTCTTTCTCAATTTCTTCTTCTTCTTCGGAACTGTTCTCCCAATCAACATCGATTATCAGTTTCTTCTGTCCAATTGTTCCAACGTTTCTTCCACGTCCTCGTCCCCGGCCTCGACCTCGGGTGCGAGTTCTGGAGAAATCTTCACCATCTCGCCGTAAGGGAGTGGTGAGTAACTGTTGGACTAGAACTTCAGGTTCTTCATCGTCTCGAGTTTGTTTTGTTTCATTTGGTATGGTATTTCTGGAAAAGATTATTTTCTTCGGAGGCGCGTAGTAGGCCGCATCTTCATGAATTCCAATCTCGTTCACGGAGAACGGCTGCAAATCACCTTTGATGCACTGTTCCCCTCCATCGTAATACTTTATGCACTGGTGCAGAGACGACGGTACCATCCGGTTTTCATGGATCCATGGTCGACCCAGTAGAGCGTTGAACGATGTCTCAGAATCAATTATGTGGAATTTTGCAGTTGTATTTGCTAAATCACTGGTCTTCATTAGTAGTGTTATCGATCCAAGAGCTCTTTCTCCTTTTTGATTGAAGCCTCTCAATAACATCTTGTCTGCTTCAAGCTCGCGAGCATCAATTTTCAAATATGCTAGCGTCCTAAGATTCATTATGTTGATTGATGCTCCCGGATCAACCAACACTCTGGAGAGCGTAAACTTTCCAATAAGTGATCGAAATGTATAACGGTCGGTTGTGATCACCGTTCCCGTAATAGATCATTGTCCGTGAAGGTAACACCTCGTCGTTCTCTTAACGAGCAAACCTCGTTGAAGGAATCACCGACCATTTGAGCTAAACAAATCTCCGGATCAAGTAAAGCCTTGATCGAGCCTCCCTCATCTCCTTTGGCGGAGATCGGAGCGTCGTATATGCTTAGTTTGGTCGGTAACTTCCTAAGATGGCCTAGCACGTTGTAGTCCACTTTACTACCATGTTCCTCGGTTTCTTCCCGAATGGGCGATTCCTCTGTCGGGGTTGACTCTTCCCGAGCAACCTCCTCGCTTTCCTTTATCCTTTGGACTCATTCTCGGGGTAGAACTTTTCCGCTTCTTAGATTGACCTCCGTTATTTCTTCTAAATTCTATCGGTGTCTCCTCTTGAATCAGAACAACTGGCTCTTCTGAAGTTGCTTCGGTGTCCGATAGTTCTAATTCTATCGTGATCGGAGCTTCTCGGAATTCACAAATGGACTCGTTGCTTGTCGAGCTTTCGTAGCCTCCTTTGTGAACATCTTCTTTGTCGTGGTCATCGAGGTTGTGTATGATTTGAGAATCGTTATTTGTATTGGAATCGAGATCCGGATTAAGCCGGTTGTCGCTAGTTACGTAATCGTTAGAAACAGTCAAAACGTAGCCAACGCCATAACCCTTATCATTATAAGATCCCGCCGGGCGAGCAGATAATCATACAGAGTCAGGAGTTCGAGGGATTTCTCCCCCGAATTAGAAACAACCATCCTAGGATAAGCAGCCCCTAGTCTACCCTTCGGAGCCTCGGTCTTCTTTTCTTCCACGATCTTCTCCTCCTTCTGGGGCGGTTCTTCAATCGCAAGTGATAGTGCCGGCTCGACAGGTTTCAAACTCTGAGTTGAAGCACGTACCGAAGCAGCCTGGATGTGATCCAAAATTTTCTTTGATGATTTTGTCCAGACGGTACTCCATCCATTATCAGTCGTGTATGGGACTATCGGAACAATGGGATCCGCTGAAATAACATTGACGGAACCTCCTTTCTGGGGTTCCTTCATGTATTCCTTTGGGATTTTTATGTTCCCTTTCCGGAGATTTCCATCAAGCCAACTCTTGAAAGTGATTTAATCCTCTATCTTGTGTCCGAGCATCCGGTGGTAAGGGCAATTGTTCGGATGATCTTTCTTGTTAACTTCTTCCGGCTTCTTGGGCTCTGGCAGCTGAAAATCTGGTGTCTTCATTAAGCTACAGAACATCTTCGCTATTGCTTCAGTTTTGAATGGATATTCCTTATTTAGAAGTTCTCTTAAGGTACGCGATGAACGAGGCGGTTGTTCATAATGCTGAGGCGACTGATAGCTCGGATGAGGTTGTTGATAGCCCTGCTGAGGTTGCTGATAGCCTTGCTGAGGTGGTTGGTAAGTCCGTTGCGGTGGTTGATAACTGGGCTGTGGTCGTTCTGGCGGTATCTGCATCGGCTGCTTGCCCTTATCTACTGTCGTGACGATTCCGGATTTCTTTTCAAATGTCTTCACAGTTTTATGCTTATCGGTCTTGTCCACGAAACTTAACTGCTTTGCCTCCTCTTGCAAGCTCCCGGCCTTGCTAAGCAGTTTCTCGAAAGTCTTGATTGTAAATCCTTTAAGGAGAAGTGCTATCGGGCCATGGATACTCTTGAGCAAGATGCCGACTGCATGTTGTTCTTGAAGGCCGTGGTTCACACTTCATGCTTAAATTCCTCCATCGAAGTATGTAATCCACTAAAGTCTCGTTCGGTTTCTGGTGCTCCACCACTAGATCACCGATGGTGATATGGTGTCGAGCCCCGGCAAACCGCTTAACGAAAAGGTTTTCTAAATCTGCAAATGTCTTAACTGAACCATTTGGCAATTCTACGTACCAGTCGAAGGCAATCCCTAACAAACTGCTGACGAACTGAAGGAAGAGTAAAGCGTCACTCCCACCGGCATTGCAGCAACTAGCATGAAAATGTGCGACATGCTGCCGAGGGTTTCCGGTACCATTGAAAGTCTTGAACAGAGGTGGTACGAAGCCTTTTGGGTATTGGACCGCATCAAATTCTTCAGGGTAAGGTCTGCCCGTCTGAATAGATGCTCCATTCTTAGATTGTGCTAAGGCTTCTCGCACCTGCTGTTCTACCATGTTTTTAATGTCCTTTTCTGGAATCATGCTTTGTGCATGATCTTTCTTTGGTTATTCCTCTTCATTGACGGATGTGATCTCTTTTCCTCCATCTGCAGTATGGATGATCTCTGGGGGTGTCTCTTTCTGAGGTTGTACCTGACTCTGGAGAATGGCTAAGGCAGCAGCCATCTCTTCCATCCTCTTTGCCATCTGGGAAATTGTGTCATCTCTTTCCCAAAGCTGTGCTCTCATCACTTCCGGTTCATCTCTTTCCACAGCTACCGGAGCACCTTGCGAAGCTGACGATGCTCGTGTCTCAACCATGTGGATATCAGCATACTCTTCATTCATAAATTCTGATGATTCAATTTCATCTTCTAATTTTTCTTCTCTTTCTTTTGCTAACCGTCGGATGTCGGTCCTTAACTTGTCCATGGCATCCTCTAGTGGCCTTTTCCGCACAGTCTCGCAGTTGTCACGTGACGGTTGTTGAACTTCCTTTCCAGGAGTCCCCTTTATTGCAGTAGCACATTCTTCTGATTCAAGTCTCCAGACGAGACTTTTCTTCTCAGGACATTGTTTTGGTCTTAGCTCGCCAGTAGTAGGTCGCCATACCATCCTTCTTACAGCCGGAAGCTTAGGACTGGATGGTCTGTCGGCTATATGCTTGGAAGGTGGTATCCTCCCTAATTTGCGGACCCGATACAACTACGGGTGAACCGGCTTTTATCTTCTTCTTTGGTTTCTCCGTGGCGACAATGAGCTCTATTCGCGGTCCGAGGCGGGATTTAGCTGGCACCCGTCCTATCCTTCTTAAGATTTCTGACACAGGGCATCTTTCTTTCTTTGACAATCTTTCTATCACAACTTGCAGTCGAGCAAATGGCGTAGTCCTATTCCTTTTCCTTTTGTAATTGTTGTAGTATGCAGGTCGGGGTAATGCAGCAGCGATCCTACGGACATCCTCTTCATCTGATGCGGCAGAGAGAGGGTGAAACCTGCTCCCTTCCAACAGAGGTATATACTCAGGCAGTTCTTCTCTTTCCTCAGGAATTTCTTCTAGAAAAGCAACTTCTGCAGCTCTGGCTTTCTTGATCTTAGCAATCTTTCTGCTTATATTTCTTCTTTGAGTCCGAGATAGGGGTGCAACTCTTGAACTGGACCCAATCTCGAAAACAGATGGTATTGTAGCAAAATTTGTACCTTCCACGGTGACAGGCTCATCACGTACTTGGATTTCCTTCCTCTTCGGTCTGGCGAAGTCGGGGTAGGTGCGAGAGATGACTAGGCCGGTGGGGGTAGAGACAACGATCCTCCCATGAGCGAGTAGTACTCCTTTCAGCTGGAACCCTTTGCAGGGAAGGGAATTCTTGAGTCGATTTCAGGTTGAACTCAATCACGGGCTCTTCAGTTTCTGACACTTTGTCCATTAGTGCAAGAGAGTGACGCCAGCGAACTTGATATCTGTGTTGTCGAATCCTTGTCCAAAAAAGATGATCCCTTTGTCAAGCAGCTCATCCTTGTAAACGGCGAAGTCCATTCCATTGGTGAAGGAAAAAATTAACTTCAGGGCAGTCATTTTCTACAGGGCAGATTCTGAATGTCAGTCCCGAATTATACTTCCTTTTGTCGTAAAGTTTAGGACGAAAAGAAAGCGTCCGAACACATTTTCGTTTATCTTAGTGTATTTGTGATTTGTTTATTAGAAGGTTATTTATTAGCGGGATTTGTTTGTTAAAAACAAAATGATTAAAGGCAAAAGGTTATAGAAAAGGTAAAGGGAATTGGAAAGGAAGAGAAAGTCTTATGCAAGACTTCTCGACTCGAAGGACTGCTCCTAAACTAACACTTATTGGGGGTCCACCCCACCTCAGAAAAAGAAGTAAAAGGATTTTGGAACCTCTCTATTTAGGGGTGTCTAAACAGTGGCTCCTAAATCAGAGAGGAGTTGGCTCTACTAGTTCAAGACAGAAATGAACGGGGTATTCTAATGGAAGAATGGTAGTTTGCTCCACTAGGGACATGGATACACTACCGATTTATGAAAGCAAAACCATCTGATTAAAATGGAGAGAGGAACTAGTCCCCAGCGGAGTCGCCAGAAGTTTGTCGGCATATTTTTAGGTTTGTGTGTTGTATTTTGAAAAGGGGTCGCCTACAGAAATTGTCGGCGAATTTTTAAATTTAATTTAAATATATATATAATTTGGAAAGTAGCATTTGATTTTGAAAATAATTTTAAGTTTGAAAATTTTTTTTAAGATATGAAATCAAACCGATCTCACATCCCAAATAGTTTATATAAATGAGCGCCACATCACAGCTGTGTATCTATCCCGAAGAATAGACACACTACTTGATGATGGGGCTCGATTAAATAAACTAGAAGATTTGTAACATCCGTTTGGTCTACGAACCAATTTTATAAGCCGACAAGTTCCCCTGCTTAATATAAATGAATTAAGCAAGGTTTATATTACTCAGGTTCTTAAAGTTCCCTATAAGGGCAAGCCCCTATAGTTAATTACATCTCAAATGACGGGAATCATTTAAGAAAACTCTCGATAATGATCAGTGGTTTTGCTCTCAAGAATTTCAAAGTTTAAGGTTTTCAAAGGATTGAGTTTTGGAAATTTCAATAGGGATTAGCTCGAATTTGGAACAATTATTTTCAGGAGTCCAAAGGAAGAGAAGTAGGAGAAGTTAAGGATCCAAGAAGAATCTTGGAAACTTCCCAAACTATCCTATGGTTTGGCTTCAATTTGAGAGAATTATTTAATGTTTCCATCCTGCCAATTTTAATTAATTAGGACTTATATTTGCATGGCATGATCATACAAATAGCCTCGAAGATGTGAGGGTTTATGTCTTACCAAACAACTACCTCAAAATCCTAAGACCGGTTAGGGCTTAATTTACATAACATTATTATGTAAATGCCTAACGAAAAGTTGAGGATTTATGTTGCACTAGGCAAACTACCTCGAAATCCTACGGTTTGATTGTTTAATTCTAGGAATGTAGAGTTGTTTTGCTGACGAAGATGGTCGTGCTGCCCACCGTGCTCCAAGCTCCTTGTTGTTGCAGAGGTTTAGTTTTAGAAGTCATAAATCAGGAGATGAGAGAAGTGTTTTGGTTTGTTGTTTTTTTTTAAATATTTTAATTAAAATAAATCTTAAAGTTGTTTAAACAGAACCGGTTAAGATCCCACGGTTCCGTCATCCCGGCACCGTTATTTTCATCGAATTCACTTAGTCCAGATGAATTTGCTAAACTCAACTGAATGAGTTCCACACTTTCATTTAGATCGTGGGAAATCCCGTTAGCAACACGTGGGTTACATCATCCGAGGTATTCCCGATCATTCAACGAGACATTTTAATTTAGTTGCAATTGTAGTTTTGTTGTTCTGTTTGTGATTAAATTTTGAGTTGTTTATATTTTGGAATGTTGTGGCGGTGAATTTTATCTTGTGGTGATTTTTAATTTAGTTTTGGTTTCAGTTCAGGGACTATCCTAATGGTTTTGGTTTTCATGCAACAGTCTTGTTTAACATGCAAGAAAAGTAAAGCGGAATGCATGTAAGTAAATTGTAATAAAGTAAATTGCAATAAAATAAAAGTGTACCTGGAGAGTCATCCCGTCATCCCAAGTTGCACTTAAAACACATGTTAAGGCATTTAAATATTTCAACAGGCACCTAGGTAAAGCTAGGGGAAAGGTATTGGTTGTCTACCAAGATCCTAGTCCTATTGCTAGTCATCTCCTATGACGTCTAGGTTGTTGGTTTGGTTTAAGGATGATTTTCTTCATCAAAGAACAATTAAATTCAATTGTTCTTTTAAAACACCTCATCATATCGAGGAAGTGTTTAAGACGAATCTTAAACATCTTTTCAATACTTCTGGGATTATTTTGAGTTCAAATGAATTTTATTGTATTGATGAATCAATCATCCAAGGATTTTTATTTTGTTTTGTTTCTTGCTCAGTGAACTTAGGACATTTGAATATCTTATGTGTGAAGTGACATTTCACTTAATACTCTATTTAAGAGTTATAATAATTAAAGCCTTTTAAGGGCAAGTCGGGTTGTTGAGAATTTTAATCATTCTTATTTTAAAGTTTGAGTTAATGATTTAAAGTGTTTTAATTATGAGGTTTTAATTAATAATTTTAAGTTTGGAATAGTGTTCAAATTATTTTAGATTTAATTTAAATCTTTACACTTTCAATTATCTAAGTATTTCAGATTGATGTTTATGTTTTAAAATTTACTTAGATAGAAAGAGGTGTTGAGATTATTGATATGTTTTTGATTTAACTCTTAATGATTTCATATAGGTTTGTTGTTAAGTGATTTTAATTTAATTTAATTTAATTTAATTTGATTTAATTTTACTTTAATTTTAATTTAATTTAATTTAATTTAATTTAAATTTAATTTTAATTTAATTTTAATTTCAATATTTTAAATTTAATTTAATTTAATTGTTAAGGTGTTAATTTAATTTAATTTAAACTTTGACTTGACTTAATTTAATTTAATTTAATTTAATTTAATTTAATTTAATTTAATTTTAAATTTAATTTTATTTATTGGACCATTTAACATTTTAAGCTTTAATTCATTTAAGGGTTATCTTCTTTTATTTTTTTTTTTTTGATTTATTTAGCTTGAGTTATTATTTTAATTTTTAATTAAGAACTAAATATTATTGAAGTGACTTATTTAGGGATTTTTAAATTAAAGAATAAATATCCTCTTAATAATATCCCTATTTTAATAATCCAAATTTTAAATATATTCTTTCCAAAATTTAAATTATTTAATTAATTAGAGTTTCATTTTGATATTTTCAAAGTGTTTAATGGGTTTCTACCCTTTTAATTTCCCTAAGTTTCAATCATCCAAGAGAAAGTTAAAATCAAATATTTTACCCTCCATTTTGATTAAACCTAAAGTTTTAATTAAGGGTTAAAATTCTTAATTACCTTTATGCCCTTTTAGGCTTATTTATTTCATAACTCACTAAATTGAGCTCAAATGAATTTAAAATTTTTATGTCACCTCACTCATATGTCAATTAAGACATTTCAGGAGAAAATGTGATTTTTATGAATTTAATTTATTTATATAATTATTTTTAGTAGAAAATAAGGGTTTTCAATGGAAATTCAACAACATGACCAAGGCAAGGTATCTTCCCTTAAGAAAATTATGGGATGTTTCTAATGACTAGAGGACCACTTGGACATATTTTTGTGATTTTTTGAATTATATTTTATTTATTATAATTATTTTGAGTTTTAGAGTATTAATTAATTTTAAAATAAAATAAAAATTGAAAAATAGATTTTATATTTATCTTAAATTTCTCTGACCTCAAGGAGTCTATAGAAATAAATTTTATAATTTTCTGATTTTTATTTGATTTATTAGAATTATTTTAGTGAAAAAAGGTTGAAAATTCATTTTTTAATATTAAAAATTATATTAAGCCTCTAAAATTCAATATCTTATCCTAGGGACTTAGGAAAAATATTTGGTTTGTTCCTAAGTGATTAGGAGTCAAAATGTGACATTTTTATGATTTTTAATATTTTTGTGATTTTTATTATTTTTTAATTATTAAAATATTAAAATATTGTGAAAAGTCAACTTTTTTAGAAAATTCTAATTTTAATTTTTCTGAACTCCTCTGATATTAGAGAGGCTCCAAAACCATTTTTGTGAATTTTTTAAAAGTATTTTTGGAGTTATAAATTTTTAAAGTTTCATTTTGCTTATGAGGCTTAATTAATCCATTTGATGGGGATAATCAAGTTCAATTGATTTCAAAATTTTATGTAAGGTTCCTCTGACCCTAAAGAACAATGGAGAATTGTTTTCAAGTCAATTTGGTGTGTGGTTAACCCTAATTAATTCAAATTCAATTTTGAGAGTTTAGGCCAATTAAGGTTATTATGAATGAATTAACTCAAAATATATTTTTTATTAGGTCCCCTGGTCCTAAGAAACACCACCAAATTTTTCTAGAATTTATTTTACAACATGCTAATTATTGGAATTAAAATACCTAAAACAGTTACATGAACTTGAAAAATCAATAACTTTTCACAGAGATGGCCTCTGACCTTGAAAAATTCAAGGAATGTTCCTAAGATCAGAGGCTTCAAAAGTCCTATGGTCTCATGCTATGGTGAACTGTCTATGCAAATGGAGAATCAAAACATTGGAAACAGTAAATAAATTATTAAAAATAAAATACTCATCCATTAACTTGATTTCTTTTCCACATTATTCTCCTCTGTTCACTGAGCAAGAGGGTATTTTTATTTTATTTTTGTGATTTTTCTATGCAAAGATATGAATTTTTGAAGTTCTGGTATTTAAATAATTCAAAAATATCCTAATTTCCTACTTATCCGACTCGGCGCCACGTCATCCTACGACGGATCGAAAGCCCATGCGTCGCTCTGTGATTCGGCGCCGCCATCTGACTCAGCGCTCCAGGGGCCCGCGGTTCACGTAACATTCCGTTGTCCGGCTTGATCTCGACCGTCCGCTCGATACACGCGCGATCCAACGGCTCCTGGTCATCGTCTACGACCGGTGTGCACCCGTGACCGTCCACACTCAAACCCTAGTATCTCTCTCGATTCTCAATGGATTTTCGAGTTCTTATGCTCTATGGATTCGTCTTGAAGAGACGAACACATCTATACGGTTTATAAGCTATAAAATTAACTCAAACGAAATGGAGAATTGCTGGAAGCTCGGGAGGAAGAATGAGTTCATACCTTTGCTCAGAGAAGTGAAGCTTCGATCTGAGGGTTGTGTCACCTTCGATTGAGTCCAAGCAAGCTCCAGATGAAGTCTCCGGCTCCGGGAATCGTCTAAGTATGAAAGTGTCTACGACCGATTTCAAAGCTTGGAGGCTGGAGCAACTGGGTGGCTTGGAGAGGGGGCTTTCACTGGGGAACTCCTTCTCTTGGTCCTGTGCAGGTGTGGGTGAGTTTAATTTGGTTTGGTGGAGGTTCCAGAGATGTCCTGGTTTTTGGGTAGATTTTCAACTCAGAAATTGAGCTCTGTTAATGGGGTTCAGGGCAAAGGAACACTGGGGATCAATTGTTCTGGGTTAGGAGAAGGTCCCGGAGCAATTTTGGCGGAGTTTCCTTAAGGTCGGGTTCATCACCTTGTTTGGCCGAGAGGTGAGTGGGTTTAAATAGAGGTGGCTCGGAGGGCCTCCCGAGGGGTTTGAGGGCTTGGATCAATCTGCTCGGGGCAAGGGAAGAACATGTGCAATGGCCATTTAGGTTGGGACAAGTTAGCTAATTCAAATTGAATTTTTGATTCAAATCAAGCCTCTCGGCCTGGTGGTTTCCGACGGCTGTGGTGGCTGGCCGGCCGAGCATGGGTCACCCTCAGGGTCAGGGAGGTCAGTGCTTGAGTTTTGTGAGTTCAATTGGCAAATGCCAAGTGTAAAGGAGTTGAATCAAAGTAGAAGGGGGAAGGGATCATTTTGGTCTTGGTTTGGTCAAATGCATGGATTTGGGTTTGGTGCACCCACCAAGGCCTGATTTTGGCTGAAGGGAATCATTTGGCTCAGCTGAATTGGAGTGAAGAAGTCTCCATCCATGGTGAGGTAGCTAAGCATGGTTTAGTGTATATCATGGATGAGGTTAAAAAAGCTTAAGGAAGGCTTAAGAAAGGGGCCCCTCCATTTTTCCATAAATGACATGGTGAGGTGTCAAAACTCTCATGGCTTCATATGGCTTGCAAATGGCTCACATTTGGCATACATTTGGCTTGGAAAAGGTTGGCTTGTTTCATGAAAAAGGGTTTTAAGGATTTTTGGTATTTTAGGGGTAATTTGGCACATGGCTTAGTTTAGAAAATTTTAATGATGAATTTGAAACATAGGGAATGATTTAATTAAATGGATGATGAGATGAAAATGTCATGTGGGCTTTGGATTGATTTTGGGCTTTTGAAATGGTTTTGGATGGGCTTTTAAAGTGGTTTAAGGAAGTGGGCTTTTAGATTTCAAGATGGACTTTTAGATGAAAATTTTGTAAAAGACCATGCCAAATAAATGTTGGGTGTAGTTTAGGGATGTTTCTTGAATGGTTTGGAATCAATTTGGTGTGATTTAGAGTAGAATTGGGTTGAATTTGGGCTTTTTAGTTAAAGGGGCCAAAGTGGGTCAAATTGGGCTAACTTGGGCTAAGGTTGGGCTAATGTTGGATTTGATGTAAAATTAATGTTGAAAAATGTTTATGGGAGGTTTACAAAGAGTTTTCAACTTTGGTTGGGCTCTAATTTTGGGATTTGGGCTCATTTGGGTTAGGTTTGGGCTTATGTCAATTTAAGGGATTTTGGCTTTGGGTTGGGTTTGGGTGGAGTTTAGGTTCAAATTTTGGGCAAATCAAGTAGTGTTTTGTTTATGGGGATGTTAGGAAGGCTTTAGAAAAGATTTGGGACCAATTGGAGTTGAATTGGGCTAGGTTTGGGCTAGGTTTGGGTCATGGGTCAAAATTGGGCCTTTAAGCCCCAAATTTGAATTGGGCCCAAATGTCAATCAAATTGGACTTTAATTTGGTCTACATTGCTATTGGGGATATTTAATTGAAGTTTATAATTGAATTGGACCAAAATTGAGGTCAATTGGGGTGGTTTGGTTCGACATTGGGTTCACTTGGGTTTAAAATGGGTCAAATTGGGGGTTTTGGTAAAAGTGGGGTACATTGGCATAATTGGCCCATGGTGTAGTTGAACAAAATGAAATTGGGAATATTTGGGAGTTTTTGGAATTTTCTGGGAATTTTTAGAATTTTTTGGATTTTTGGGGTAAAAGGGTATTTTGGTAGTTTTGGGGGGGTTTAGGGGTATTTTTGGAAATTTTGGTATTTTTGGTCAAATATGGTCAATTTGAGTGGGGGAAATGTTTAGGATTGATCTTGAGGAATTTTGGGTAATTTAGGTGATTTTGCAAATTTTGGGTAGCTTCAAGGGTATTTAGTAGGTTTGTGGGTCCGGAGCCCCGGGAGTCAAAAACTTAAATTTTAGAAAAATGAAGATTGATCAAGTTTGAGTGAAATGGAATCATTTTGGTTGAGCCATGAAGCCATATTAAGCCCATATGAGCCATGATAGGACTCATTTGAGGCATTCACTATGTTGTTCCTAACCCTCTTAGCCAGGGGCTTAGGGGTTAAGGACCATCCATATGAATTACCTGCATGAGTCAGGAAGTCAAGTTGGGTGAGAATGTGGTTTTAGGACTTGGGATGTGTGTGAGAGTGTGGTGTATGTGCAAGTCAACCCTCACCAGGCCAGGCCATCCAGGGTATTCTTAAGGCCAAAAAGTCTTATAGGGAACTCATCATTTAAACCTCCACATTTGATTTCAACCCTCTAGGTGATTAGGGGTCTACAATCAAGCTTGTGGGGTTTGCAGGGAGTTAAGAAGTAGTTTGAATTTCTAAATGGTGGGTTCCATTTCTAGTCCTCTAAGATTAGTCAAAGGAAAAGTCTAAGGCTAGATCCTAAGTACTAAGGAGAGAGAAGAGAAAAGACCTCACCAAAATTGAGGTCAACGGTGGCGATGACATTTCTTATGTGTTCTATGCGTGGGATACGAAGTTGGATTTGGAATAGTATCTCCTACCTCAAAAACCTTCAATGAGGGGAGAGGATAAGGACTGCTAAAATTCCTAGCTTGATTAGAGTAATTATTCTGTTGACTATACTTGTTTACAAAATATTTTAACAACAACTTATTTATGACAAATAATTTTGCTTGCCGAAGTAAATTTACATGTAAGAAAATTAAATATGAAAATTTATAAGGGTTCACGGTTAATTACTTGGATCAAGATTAGGAACAGCCCTCCGTATGTTATCGGGTTGGTATCCCTTATTCAAAGTTGAGAAGCACACAATCCAACTCTGGTTTTGGTTTACTTGCTCGTTTTTACTTACAACTAATTTTTTGACTTCTTCATACGGGATTTCTTGGTTTCTTTTTCTGCAAATTAGTTAAATTTTCTGCAATTATATTATGTTTTATAATATTAATCATGCAGCAATAGCATAGGCCTAGGTACCTATTAACAGTTTATGTACTGAAGTCTTTACTACTTTACTTTATGGCATTTTTTTTCTCGCTCATGCATGTTTTGCTTTACATACAAAATAAAACCAAAACAACAAAACAAAAAAACAACAAAATACACTTTCAAAAGTATTAATACACTTTTTAACTCTTTAAACAAACTTAATACACTCATTTTTGGTTTACGAGGATTTCTTGGATGATGTAACCTACAGTTGCTCACGAGCATTCTCTGGTATAAATGAGCCTAACAACTTTTTTAGACTAAGTAAACTCAAAAGAAAATAGTGATGTCGAGATGATGGAATTGTGGGATCTTAACTGGTGTCGCTCAACTTAAATTAAAATTCCCTCAAATATTTGAACAACAACAACAACAAACGCCCAAAACATTGACACATAACCTACAAAAACATAAAACCTAAAACCTAGAGCTATCTTGATAAGGAGCTTGGAGTTAACTCTATGGGCAACATGACGAGGGCATACGATCTTGGAGAGAGCAAATGGAGCCTTCATTAGCAAATCTTTTCTTAGCTTAAACTAGAACCCGTAGGGTTTCAAGGTAGTTTTTCTTGTACGATGTAAAGCCTCGACATATCTTTAGGCTTTTGCATAGCCATGTTATACAGCCTATGTCCTAACTCTCGTAAGGGTTTTGAGGTTGTCGTTCAGTACGAAGTAAATCCTTCTATCTTCCTAGGCTATTTGCATAATCGAGATCTTGCAAGTGTAAGCCCTAAATTATAAAATTAGCAGGATGAAACATTAAAAAAGCACATTCGAAATTGAAGTCAAACAATAGAATTGTTTGGAAGGTCACAAAGGTTGGTCCCCAGATCTATGACATCCCCTACCTTTCTTCCTTTGACTCCGAAAATAGATGTTCCTATTTAATCTTTCCCATTTGATTTTCTATCTCCGACCTTACCCTAAAGTTTGAATTCATGAAGACAAATACCTCTGATCTAAACTGAGAGTTTTCTTATGTGACTTTGGTCACTTAAGGTGTAATTAATTATAGGGGCTTGCACTTATAGGAAACTAAATAACCTGAGTAATATAAAGCCTAACCAATCATTATATTAAATAAGAGAACTTGGTCAACATAAAAGGTTAACATACCAAAACGGATGATATAAGTTCTTTAGTTTATTTAATTGAGCCTCACTATTGAGTAATGTTTCTATTCCTCGAGATAGGTGCATCGCTTGTGGTTTTGTGCTCGATTGTCTAATCTATTAAATGTATGGGATCAGTTCGGTCTAGTATTTTTCAAAACTAAGATATTATTTTCAAAACAAAAATTACATATACATATTAAATTAAATATATTTTTAAAGCAACCGACAAATTCCAAATTGGTGATTGACATACTCGTACAAAATTTTATTTGTAATGTATATATTTCTTATTGTTTCTCAAAACTTGTTTTCTTAATGGTAGTTTTTCTTAGTTTAATTGCTCTTGGGACACCAAAGTCGGTAATGTAAATAAATTCAAACATTCCTAACAATTGTATTTATATTATTATTGACATTCATATTAGGATATCCTCAAAAATCTTATTGGTAAAAGAAGAACGCATATTCTTATTGTGATGTTTATTTATTCTTTTATGATAATCGTTCTAAAATTAACTGGAAGAGCTTATTTAGGTTCAAAGGTCACTTTCAATATGACATTGTTGCATGAAATTTTTTTATATGAAGGTTTAAAAATAAAGTTGTCTTTTTAGTTGTGGTTGGATGTTAACCCTTTATGTATTCTTAATAATTCTTATATGAGACTCATACGCATGTATTATTTGAATGCCTAATTCCTTATTCTACTCTTATTGTGATGTTTATTGATTTGCATATGATAATCATACTGAGATTAATTGAAAGAGCCTGGCTAGGTTAAAAAGTCATTCTATTGAATAAGTCATTATTACTTGGAAAATTCGTGTTTGCATGTTAAATTTTAAAGATGTCTTCATATCCATGGATTAGGTGCTAACCCTGTTTGTATTTTTTTAGTTATTATATTAAGACTCGGACACAATTATTTTTTAAATGCATATATTCCTTATTGCTTCTTAAAATTTGTCTTCTTAATAGTAGCTTTTCGTAGTATAATTACTCTTGGGCGACTAAAGTTGCTAGTGTTATTAATAACACTAATTGGGTTTTACCTAAAAACTCTAACATTCCTAATAATTGTAATCATGTTATTATTCAAAATCCTATTGGTATTATACTTGATATACTATCAAAAAATTTCTATCATTTAATGCAAATCTTGAGGTATTTAATGAATTTCAAGGCAATTTTTTGAGCAAGAAATATTAAACTTTAACTAAAAGTCATCCGAAATTCTAATTTCAACAAACATACAATCAAATTGATTAGCTCAACAAGCCAACGATAAAAAATCAGTCAAACCTAAGTCAAATCAAGCCCGGATCAAGCCATTAACTCACTTTTAGGGGGCTTTCCGGGCATAATCTGAAGGTGAAATGGATTTAGAATATGGAAAGTTTATAGTTAAATCGGGGGGTCTCGACAAGAATAATCTAACAAGCACAAAATTATTCAATTCCAACAACAATAAGACACTCAAATATCCATCGGATATCATCTGATCATGGGGATCTCTTCGGGTTATCTGATCAAAGTGGTTCAAATTACTTCCTTATTTGCAACTTGGACTCTATAAATAAAGCCCTTCCCCACTCTTGAAAGGGGACCAAGACCTTGAGCTAGAAGAAGATTGAAAATTGTAAGAGGGAGTTGAACCTTATGATTGCTTCTACACCCCAGATTCAGTGAATTCCTCCTACCTCGGTGGCCGCCACCATCAACTAAAGCAAAATCCGCCGACAAACTTTGGCCAACACTATCCGCAAACTCTGGCCAATGCTATCAGTGAACTCTAGCCATCACTACTTCTGGCCATTGTCGCCTCTGACATTCACCACTGCCGCCTCTGACCAACTCTAACCACCACCTGCCAGCCACTGTCGACCATCATCAACCTCCACCCGCTTCTTACAATGAAATCCCTTGTGAAGTCGCAACTTGCACTATTGAACCCGATGTACATTGCAAAGTAACAACACACAACCCTAACGGTGAAATGACACCTCTCAAATATGAAGTAACGATGCACCTTGAAGACGGTAACTTTCTCTAGACTCCTAAAGCTCCCTCCCTATATCTAAAAACTCGGGCCCTTGTGGCCTACAAACATCATTACAGCTCACCACTACATTATATGTGGTCCACTGCTCGTACAACTTTTAACTCTGTACCTTGCGGCCTACAGTCATCATCAAAACTCACCATTATAGCCAACATGACTAACTACATTCTATATGGTCCATAGCTCATGTAGCTTTTGACTCTAGCCTCTATGGTGTATTGAAACTAACCACTATGGCCCACGTCACAAACTACAGCTTATGTGGTTCACAGCTTGTGCAGGCTCTAACTCCGACTTCTATAGCATACTGACGTCATCACAACTCACTGCTATTGTCTATGTGATCAACGACAACCTATGTGGCCCACAGCTAGTGCAGCTCCTGATCTCGACTGTTGTGACTTACAGACGTCATCACAGCTCACCACAAAAACTTATGTTACCAAATACAGCCTACATGGATTATAGCTCGTGTAGCTCCTAACTTCTGCTCCTATGATCTATGGATGTCATCGCAACTCACCACTATGGCCTACATGGCTCACAACTTGTGATGGTCTCTACTCTAGCCCCTACGACTTACGAACATCATTATAGCTCACCATTATGGCCTATGTGGCTCATATTCCATGTAGATCCCGACTCCAACCCCTGAGATCTATAGATTTCATGACAACTTGCCACTACAGCCTATGTGGCTCATAGTTTGTGCTGCTCCTGACTCTGGCTTCTACAGCCTGAGGATGTCATCCTAGCTCACTACTATGTTATATGTGACCAACTACAGCCTATGTGGTCAACAGCTTGTGCAGCTCCCAACTCCAGTCTCCCTTACCTATGTATGTCATTGCAGCTCACCACTACAGCCTATATGACTAATTACACCTTACTTGGCACATAACATCTGCAACTTCCTACTATGGTCTCTATGGCCAACCAACACTCTCACATGACCAATTACTATCATGACTTTCAACTACGGCCTATGCGATAAACTAGCACTACAGCTGTGATCCATAACCTTCATGGTGGACTACTACCTCTATAGTAATCAAATACAGCCCTTGCAACGTGCTATGACCAAGAATTATATTCTTTATAACCAAACTATGGCTACTATTGATGAACTAAAATTGTATATTTACAATGGTCATCTTTGTAACTCAATCTTTATTAATTTAGGAGAAAAGTTGACTTGTGTACTCACCATTCATAGTGGATTGCGTAAAGTGGGCTAAGCTCCATGTTATTTCTATTTTTTTGGGTTTTCCACGTAAAAAACAAGGGGTCTCCTTCTACTTGTTTCTCTTTAATAACATAAGTGTGTGATGAGTTTTCATTAAACTCTAAGGCGCTAATTTGTTATTCTACTACTGCGGACCTCCCCGACGCGCATCAATCCTCGAGAATGTTATTATAAGGAGAAGAATTTAAATTATTATTGTGATGTTTATTTATTTGTTTATGATAATCATATTGACATTAATTGAAGGGGCTTGCTTAGGTTCAAAGGTCACTCTTTCAAATATGTCATTATTGCTTCAAGATTTTTTATTGGAAGATTAAAAATCAAAGAGGCCTTTGGTAGTCTTGGCTTTGATTTCTTAATAGTATTTTTATTTTTTCATTTGGCTTAGATTTCTTGATACTCCTGTGAATATCACTAATTTATGTTTCAGGAAATGATTGTGTTTTTATCTCATTTGGAATCTCTCTTTCTATTTTTATCTCGTTATTCAAATTACTGATTATGTTTAATTGAGATCTCATAATATTGATACAGAATGTATCATTTACAAATTGTTTTGATTAGAACCTTGGATGAAGCCTACTGGAAAATTCTGACCTCTTTTTGATGATTTCATTTGGTATTCTTTTTATTAATTAGGGTGATCCGATTTAGAGCCGATCCTTCGAGCTGAGCTAAGGTCGGCTCAAAATCGGTTCAAAAAAATTCGATCCAAAATTTTGGCTCTTACGTTGGCTCGTTTATTTTGATTTGATCTCGATCCGAGAAAAAATTCGAATCAATTTTCAAATGACTAAAAATTTTCGTGCTAAATTCACTAAGTGCAGATCCCTAACATCACTATGTTTATTAACGTTCCGATTTCCAACCGAGATGGGGTAGGCTCAAAATATGCTTGAATAAAACTTGAACCAAAATTTTAGCTCGTAGCTCGACTTTCTTATTTTGATCCAATATAATCAAAATCAAAATTCAAATCAATTTTTAAGCGACTAACTAACAACCTTAAAGCTAAATTCACAACCTGATTAGTCGTTCCACTCATTAAAAATGCCTAAATAAATGAATAAATAAAGCATTTTATATCTAAAAGGCATAAAATTTTTGCATCTTTAGTAAGAACTACCATTCCTTCTACTTAAAAGCTTTCAATAAATGCTATTAATTAGAATTTAGCCCTCAAAGAACTAGTAATCAATTTATAAATAAACATATTAAGATTTGTTTATTTGAATTGAATTTTCTTACATATGACACAATTCTTATGTATTTTCAAATCTAATAACTAAACTCTGTTATTTTTCAGCATGATATTAAAATCCCTAACATCAAAACAAAAAATATTAAGATTACAAACTTTTAATGATATTCACAGAAGATTTTTTTAATCCATAGATTTTTTTATAATTATGAACCTAAATGTTATATAAGAGATGAATAATGTTTTTAACAATACATTGTAAAATTATTAATTTTTAATTCTACATTAGATCTTCGAAATACCTATCATTCAATTTTTAAATTGATCATATTTGCTAACGTACAAATAAATTTATCTTGAAGAAAAAAAAACACATTTAAAAATTTGATTAAAATATTTTTAAACTGAAAATCATCGAAATAAAAATTTTCAAAATCTCTATATTTTTTTTTATTTTCATCAAATATCTGTTAAGATAAAATTCAATTTTATAACAATATACTAATTATTTGGTTAGATTATTCTTGGCACTGTTAATTTTGACAATAACAATTTAACATGCATTTTACAGTTATTAAGAACATTGCTTAGACATTGTTACGGGATTAAACTAAATATATCCTCTTTTTTTCACAAATAGAAATTAATATTATGATTAATTTACATGTGACATCAAGCATTGATAATTTTGATATAATGAAGAAATGTTTAGCAAAATTTAAGATTTACAATCACAATAATCATTAAAAAAAAATCAATTTTAGTTTATTTTAATTGATTATTATTCTGACTTCCCAAGTATTTGTAGAAACCAGATCAATCTAAATAGGAATCATATTTAAATTTTGAATAATTAATCCTTCTAAAATTTGCAATAAATAATCAGAAGAACAGCGAGTAATTAAATTAAGCTTTGGATCATCAGATCCACATCACACACACAGAGATATATATCTTCTAAAATAAAGAAGATTTTAATTTTTTTTATAGCATCAAAACAGCACAAAATCATCAAAATTAGCCTCGGTTTTTTAAAGTTAAATGGCAGTTATAGGAGTAAATAAA
This sequence comes from Papilionanthe hookeriana x Papilionanthe teres, assembly GCA_022702705.1. Taxonomy (NCBI): domain Eukaryota; kingdom Viridiplantae; phylum Streptophyta; class Magnoliopsida; order Asparagales; family Orchidaceae; genus Papilionanthe; species Papilionanthe hookeriana x Papilionanthe teres. The sequence continues at coordinate 23,566,677 of CM040429.1, read as the reverse complement.
TCTAGAAGACGTAGAAACTCTGTATGATCTATCTGTATTCTTCAGGAAGACGATAACCAGTCTTAACTATTTTATCAGCAAACATTTTGCCTGTCTTAGGCATCACATGCCAATGCAGCGTCAGATTGTACTCTTTTCCCCTTAGATTGCTTCCCTGCAGTGTATATTTCAGGTGATTTTAGCACTTTTAAGGGGGTCATAAATAAAGCAAGGGACGAATTAAATACCTGATCAATAAAACGATATTTGTTGGAAGTGTGAATCCAGAACTTTGCATGATCTTTTGAGGGGATTATTGCATCCCAAAGCGAGATCTGTTGCGCAAAATGAGTTGTCGATGGTCGAGATATGGAAGAGATGAATTTAATGCAAAGCTAAAACAAAAAGGGAACTTTACATACACTTAACACAATTCTTATATATTTGCATATCTAACACCTAAACTTTTATATATACTTACATAACACTCAACTTTTTGGCATCACATCAAACTTACAACTATCACTAACTTTCTTAAAGTTAAATACATATTTCCATGCAAAAATTTTTAATACCAAAGTGTTATAAATGTGAATATCAAGATTAGGTGTTATACATGTAAATGCATAAGAATTGCGTAATGCATGAAAATTTTCCAAACAAAAAACAAATACAATGCCGAATAAATATCTTTGTTTATTTATCGACCAAGGAACCCTACGTATGTTTAATAGCCCGCGCGCAAGTTAAACTCTACTACCTTGGTGAAACAATGTTATCCTAATTTTTTGTTTAAGGAGTGTCAAGATAACTATCAAGCTATTATACAAGTAAAACATTAATATGAGCTGGAATGAACAATCTGCAAATGGAGAAACTAAGGCCTCGTTTGAGAAAACTTCCATACTGCTTTCTGTCTGTAAAGTCATTTTTTCATTTAGTAACTTCTTGGTTTTTATGCATTTTCAAAAATGCTTTAAAAAAAAAACTTTATTTTCATGCTATTTTGGAATGTTATTCTTATTAAACTTTAAAAAGCTGATTTTCTTAAAACAACTTTTTAACAGACTTTAATGGAATAAAAGACTCGTCAAGGTATCAAACATGACCAAAGTATAACGTTAATAATGCCCACATATTGAAGACAATTACAAAAATTTCAAAGCTTATCACAACAAACTTATATCATGGATCAGCCCCTTAAGGAAATCCTACTTATCCAACTAACCTTGATGCCAAACAAGTTTCAAGAACCTAAAATTTCATTGACCTGAAAAGGATCTTTGCTTAATCCATCACTATCAAGACAAGCTTTTTTTGCAATGAATAAAGGAAACGTGAAATCGGGGCCCGTGATGCGTTGCAGAGCAGCAACTAATCGTAAAAGTGAGTTTAAAAAATATAGATTAGCAGATCTTTACAACGAAGGGGAAAACATTCGAGCAATCTCATCAAAGATTCATATAAAGTGTTGACTAGAAGTGCCACATTCTCAGTGATCATAATCATTAAAAATAAGGCCCTCATCATGATGACAAGTTCGATTTAGTGATTACCTTTTTCTTTTTTCTTTTCTTCTTTGTAAATTTTAATTTTAGTATTTTGGCATGTATAAATTGAATCCCCTTGACAACGCATGTATTGTCTATTATTTTGATTCCATAGTACCAGTAAAAAGTTACTGATTGGCATAAGGTAGACCTAAATTTACTTCGTGGATAACTCCAGATTCAAGTGCTATAATTTGCTATTTATTTCAATAGATCAGTTTTTTGAAGTCGCTCATTGGTTAATTTATGAGGTTTAATATATGTATGAAAGTCATCATACAATCCGAAGACTCTTCCAGTCAGCACCACGAATTGTTTCTTTGCATAGTTATTGTGATTATGCTTATATATTGTGCCACCTGTGAAAATAGTGGTTGTTTCAATAATGGTGTTCAATCAGTGTTAAATAAATATTTTTTGTTCTTCATTTATGCCTTGAATTTTGAAAAATCTCGAACTAAACTAATTTTCTATTCTACCAGTCATATAAATTAACCTAGGGATGATAAATTTATAAATAAATAGTCTAAAATTCGTAATTATTACCCAAATTATTATTCCAATTTTTTATTTTATATGTGCAAGTGTATTAATAGTGTAACAATCAAATTTCAAGAAAAGTTTATCTCCTTATTGCACAAGCATGAGGAATATATTTCCTACTCTTTGGTGATTTCTTTCCTCTATCTAGATTCTCCTAAAATAACTTTTTATTCAATTACTAAGGTTATTGATTTGTTGATTTTGATAAAAATGAAATTTTAAGAAACTTTATTTAAGCATTATATAATTGATTGGATTATATATTCATGTATTGTGCCCTAAAATGTAATATTTTTGTAATGGTCCTACATTCTCTAATGTGATCTACATCCATTGCATCATTCTAATTTGTATTAAAAAACCTAAATCCTAAACCGTCCTATATCACACAGCTTCCCCGTGTAGGATTGAGATCTCACACCTAAACTCGTATTTACACACATAATACTCAAATATTTAATATCACATCAAAAATAGCACAACTACCACTGTTTAAAAGTGAAATACATCTTTTCATGCATTAGTTTAAAACGCCAAAGTGCTATATATCAAACAATGAAAGATTAGATGAGATATAATGCAAATAAATAAGAATTGAGTGCTACCAATGTAAATTTCTCAAAAAGGAAATATGGGTCGTGTACATTCAAGAGACATGCAGCAATTGTTAATAGTGATTATGCCAATCATGTTAGGTGTCAAGGGTCAAACATAAGCCAGAAAAAAACAAAACGTAGCTAAGGCAAAATGAAGACTAGTTATGTAAGAAATGTAATACAAAGTGAGGTGATGAAAAAAGGAATAAAGAGGTACGTTGTTGCCATACATTAAGTGTCGCATGAAGTGAAAAAAATATGAGAGAAAACAATAAAGAAAAGACACGTGGTAGGCTTGCTGGCCTTGAGGCTCATAGTAACATTAGAAATGATAGAAATTTTTTATGCAGTCTGATCAAAATCAATGATTTGAATGGAGATAAAAATGAATCTAGTTGTTTCATTTAGCTTTCTTAATGAATAAACCACACGTCAAACATGTAAGAAGGAAAAAAAATTGAGTTGATTGGACGGTTTATAGAGACCAACCAAAAAAATGGGCGGGAGGGGGGTGGTGCGGTGGGGGGCATTCACATACATGGCACACAATTCTTAAGCATTTACATATCTCACACCTAAACTCGTATTTACACACATAATACTCAAATCTTTAATATCACATCAAAAATAGCACAACTACCACTGTTTAAAAGTGAAATACATCTTTCATGCATAGTTTTAAAACAAAAAAGTGCTGTACAGCTAACAATGAAAGATAAGATGAGATATAATGCAAATAAATAAGAATTGAGTGTTACCAATGTAAATTTCTCAAAAAGGAAATATGGGTCATGTACATTCAAGAGACATGCAGCAATTGTTAATAGTGATTATGCCAATCATGTTAGGTGTCAATGGTCAAACAAAAGTGAGAAAAAAATAAAAGGTAGCTAAGGCAAAATGAAGATTAGTTATGTAAGAATTGTAATACAATGTGGGGTGATGAAACAAGGAATAAAGAGGTAAGTTGTTGCCATAAATTAAGTGTCGCGTGAAGTGAAAATATAATGAGAGAAAATAATAAAGAAAAGACGTGGCAGGCTTGCTGACCTTGAAGCTCATAGTAACATTAGAAATGATAGAATTTTTTTTTGCAGTCTCATCAAAATCAATAATTTGAGAAGTAAATGGAGATAAAAATGAATCTAGTAGTTTCATTTAGCTTTCTTAATGAATAAACCTCACACCTAGAATATATGACAAATAGGCAAAGATCTATTAGTTTCATTTAGCTTCCTTAAAGAATAAACCACACGTTGTCAAACATGTAAAAATAAAAAAAATTGAGTTGATTGGACGGTTTATAGAGCCCAACATATGCTCAATTTTAAAGTAAACATTACCCCAAAATTTGGCACTCTCTGCAGATGACAAATGGAGGTTACTAGAGCCTGACTACTTGATTAACATCTCTCCACGCATAATTTCATGGTTTAGTCTCTTATTTGGCTGATTCATTATGATTCATTACAATTTACTCCCCTTCCATATAAACTGCAACAATTTCATTTTCCTTCCATATATTAGACTTTCCCTCCAACAATGTCACCCAAAATTTCAATTTCATCAGATAAGCGTTCCCTACATCACAAGATACGATATTTTCTTCAATCAGAATTAAAACAAATCTCGTATTAAGGAATAATCACATATGAGATGGTGAAAATTAAGGCACAAATATATCATCACCATTAGTAATTCTATTTGATAACCAAAAAATTATGTTTTGGTTTTCCTCTAAAATTATCTTTAACATACTTTCATTCTAATTTATCCATCCAAGCATGATAATGGGACAATATCTTCCCTTCTTAGAAAAGTACAACATAACTCTCAAATTTTCTTTGAAATAAAAAAATGTTGTTAATATATATGCATGGATGGAGTTCAGAAATCACATCCAACCATTAATCAGAGAGTGACAATAGAATAAAGGGCAGAATATGCATTAAACAACAAAAAGATTAAAAAATATATATATATATATATATATATATATATATATATATATATATATATATATATATATATATATATAACTGTCAAGAACAAATCGATTTCCTCTCAAGTAATATTAACAAAACAAAATTTGAATAAATTGATAGAAGGGGTATAATGCAATCAGAACAAAAGATATCCAGATCCATCATGCAGTACATATAGTGAATAGCTATAACATACCTGGTTCAGGGCATTTTCGGAGGTTTCATATTCGGCAGCTAAAAAAACGAACACCTGTAAAGTAAAAGAATTGATGATATATTAAAAAACAAATTTTAGCATTCACTTAAACCACCAGGAAATGATAAGCTACAAAAAGAAAGAATATATTATTGAAAGAATCGTAATAAACAACTTTTTTGAATTGAGGAACTAAAGGAAAGGAAACAAATAAAATTAAAATATTGTTGCCTAAAAAAACATCTAAATGCAAAAAAACAGTAGTTCGATGATGAATGACCATGTTGCTCAGAAAAACAATTCCATATTTATTTATATGCTGAAAATGAAGCTCTTGTCGTTATATTAGATTGATGATGAAAGTGATATATTATTCAAGACAGTAAAAAGTAAATTTAGATGAATGTAGCATGTATAATGAAAGGTAGAAATCGCACCAACAAATGGAGAAAAAATTGATATCAAAGAATTAGAGAATTAGCAGACCATAAGTAATATGGCCAAAAGCATCAAAAATATATTTGCACTAATAAAAGAGCACCCATCCAACACTCTATAGGAATGAAGGTAGGATGATTTTGTTAGACCGGCACCTATGAGCAATTTAGCAATTTTATATTTATTATTGTTTGATATAAATAGGACTTTATAGGATTAAAATTATGATATGTGTGATAATTGTCTTGAATCATAGGATTAGGGTTTGGGAGAGATCGCCTACCTCACGAATCGTAGGTATTGGGGTTAAGATGTGAGAGAGATTGCCTAACTTTCGAATTGTAGGAGATTATCTTTTATGTATTCAGGTTGTATTGTTTTATTTTAATGAAGAAAAAAAATTTTATTTTATCCTAACTTTTGTAGAAGTTCCTATCAAACTGGTATCAAAGCAATCGATCTCTAGGAAAAAATGATGGGATAACATATAGGTTTTAGAAAAGAGATGTCAACGATGAAATCGAACGTGTCGTATTAGCAATCTGAGAAACCTACGATGGCATCAGGAGTGTGCAAGTGACCGAACCTTGCGATCTGGGAAGCTGACGACAGGATTGTGTCATTCCTATCGTGCTTCAAGTTAACTGAGAGCCACTGGGATCATGATTTTACATAATTGGGAAAGCAAATGACGAGATCACAGCAAATCGATGACGAGGTCGCGGCGTATAAACGACAAGATCACCATGTACAAAGCGAAATAGTCCCTCAAATTGAGATCACGAGGCGTACAGATGATGAGATCATGGCAGACAGACGATGGGATTTTGGTGTACAGAACAATACAATCGCTCAATTCGCCTAGTAGAGAAGCAAACGATGGGATTGCAGCATACAGCGATAGAACCGTGCGATACAATCGCGATTTAAGCTAACTAGAAAGCCAACGAGCATATAGAGTATTGCCTTTGTGATCGAAAATTTTCTTGGGAGTAATGGAAACAAAAAAAGTAGATATTAAGAGAAGAAATTAGACATAGAGTTGACTCAAATCAGATCTGAAATAGACGAGCATTTTACTGCCATGGAGGGTTGATTCTCATCCGTGAAGAAGAGATTCATGATTATGAAAGAAATGAAGAAGATCGTGAAATTTTACACAAACCCGCCGCCGTTCGCATTGAGATGAAGTGATGGCATCAAGAACATACACAAGCAGCAGCAATCTAAAGAATTTATGCGGCATCAGAGCAACGTCATTGCCTTCGGCGGATCTACAGTCATGTGGTCAAGCGAAGGAATTGAGAGCGAACTTGAAAGGTAGCACTTGGAAGGAATAGCATGACAATTGGATGGCTGGAACAAATGATAGCAAGTGGGATTGAGCGAAGGAGTTGGGAGCAGATTAGAGCGACGGCACTTGGAAGAAATAGCACAACATCGGAATGGCTATAACAAATAGAAGCGGGCAGGATTGAGTGAATGAGTTGGGAGCGGATTAGAGTGGCATCAACTAAACGAAATGGTGCGACATATGGAGGTTTTGAATGAGTGGTAACATACAGAATGAGACGGCGCGCTATTCAAGGCTGGAGAAGATCACTTCGAAGAATGTCAGCCTGGAACAGGGAATCATATTGGGTGGGATCTCGCAGAGAGCTGCATCCAACTGCGCCAATGCATTTTATTGTGGCGTCCTTACGAGTAGAAGGCGGTTTAGGAGTAATGATGGGAACGGGACAAGGCTAAAAGAACAGGTGAGTTTATAAGGGGTTGATTTTGATAGTATAATTTCAGAAGGTAAACAAGATGGTGATGCTTTGTAGAGACCCTAATTTGTGCAAGATATGGGGGTCGACAAAACCATGAAAGATGGCGGCTATGTTGGAGTGACCACTACCAAGACCTTGAAGCGGTTGAGAAGATTTCTAAGAATTATAGGATACTATTGAAAGTTCGTGAAGGGTTATAATTCGATTGTGTGATCGTTGCAAAGTGGGAAAAATTTCAGTGAGACAAAGCGGCAACCCAAGCTTTTGAGAAGTTAAAAAAGGCCATCCGAATGTACTAGCATTGGTCTTACCTGATTTCAGCCAATTTTTCAGACCATGGATAAGGCAGATTCCTCAAGCAATGTCAATGATCTATCACTTATTTCAATCAAATATTGATAACAAGAGCTAGAATCAAGATGTTTCAGCGGAAGCCCTACGACATAATCTAGTAATTGTTTTTTTCTCCACTTGGAGTAAATGTCATTTGGGAAGGGAGTAATGTTAGACTATAGTCTAAGAGTAATTTATTAATTTTATATTTATTATTGTCTGGTATAAATAGAAGTTGATAGAATTAGGGTTATGTTATGCGTGATTATTGTTTTGAATCTTAGGATTAGGGTTTATGAGAGATCGCCTAACTCTTAATTGTAGGCGTTAGATTGCGTACCTCTTGAATTGTATGTGCTTATCTTTTATGTATTCGAGAGTTTTGTATTTGTGAAGAAAAAATATTTTATTTAGTCCTAATTTCTATGGAAGTTCCTATCAGATTTATAATGTGGACTAAAATAGTTACGATAAACTAATAATGATCATACCTAAAATGGAATGTTAATCTTCTACATCTAAAAGAAAAAAAACATATTTTTTATGGATTACCTACGAAGTTCAAATTTTGATAACAATGTTTGACGATAATAATGGATGAGAGATGGTTGGTCAACTTGAAACTGGCATATAAATTTCCTCACAAACACATTATTACAAGCCAATAAATCTCTCCAAAACTCTGAAGCATGCACTGTTATCATCCCACAAACTTAATCTCACTTACCTTGTTAACATGCTCTCTATGTTGATGTTAACCTCATCCAACCTCACTAATACCCAACGACATATTCCAACAAGTTCCTACTTTTCCTTTGTCCACTCGCCTCCTAAACAAAGAAGTCACCATTCCATTATCCAAAATAAAAATGCAATCACATTGAACATTACTTCTCCTTCAGTACTAAATTAGCACAAAATAAATTATTGTTGTGTCTATCATCATACAAGGCATCATCCATCGCCTTCCATTTGAAATCACAAATTGCTACAATTGCAACAACTTCCCTACCCCTCAACCACTGCCTATTTTTCTTGTAAATGAATGAATATTTGAACCTACATTCTTCGCCTGTTCATTTCTCCCTCTTCACAACCTCTCTCTCTCTCTCTCTCTCTCTCTCTCTCTCTCTATATATATATATATATATATATATATATACATACATGTAGATATACATACATGTAAATATACATACATGTAGATATACATGTATGTAGATATACATGTATGTATATATACATGTATGTATATATACATGTATGTATATATATAGATACATGTATCTATACATACATGTATATATACATACATATACATGTATATATATATATATGTATGTATGTATATGTATATGTATATGTATATATAATGAGGATGGATAAATTTTCCTGAAAGATAAATTTATCTATGCTTGTGATAGAGATGGTTGAACTCATAAAAGAGCTTCGCACCGAGGACTTGCCAAGTAGTTAAGGTTAGCAATGAGCACTCTCTATTTGCTCTCAAAATCATGTATATTTTCAAGGTGCACTATTTTGGGTTGCCAGTTGAAAAATATATTGAAGCATCCATTAATAAAACCAAAAGAAAGCAGTGCTGAACTTCACTTAGTAAATTCTCCTGGGCAGTATATAATTCTCCACACGCTCAAACAAAGCTCATCATGACAGAGAATCTGTATCTTCCAAATAAAACCTTGCATTGGATTCAACTTGAGGCATTAATTTACACTAAACAGCTAAACTGATTAATTGGCAAACCTTCTATACTTTGGGCTCACCCACTCTTAAAAACTTTTACTCTCTCGATGGCTGCAATGCACCAGAATTTTCGAAATCATTTTAGGGCTCCTAGAAGGTGTTTTGAGATGGATCTATCAGGGAGGCGGTTGTCAGATACCAAGGGATGAGAAAATAGGAGGCCGGTGTTTGAAAGGGGATAGTAGTGATTCAGTGACTGTCCGGCCTGAAAACAGCGGAGAGAACCACAAAATGCAAGGTAGTGATGGAGAGGCGGTTCCACCGTTTGTTCCTAAATAAGCTACAGACAAAATACTTGCAAAAGAAAAAGGATACAGTACTCCATATAGCAAAAATTTGATATTATAATCTCCAAATTACACAAACAAAGCTAAAAGTCCTCAGACCATTAAATAACAACATATAAATAGTTTCCTCTCAAAATAACTATAATTATAATTAAAATAACATTAAAATAGGCCCATAATGACCTGGCGATGGCGGCATATTAGTGGGAGAATCCCACTTCCTCAATTGTGGGTCCCATGTGTCCCACGTATGCAAGAGCGCACAATCCACAGAACTGTGGAATCGGGATCATAGAATCCTACACGGGACGGTCCCGCTCAATTCCATATTCAAGCAAATTAACAAAGCCATTGCTCTCTAAATATATGGTATAAAAAACAGATGTATGGCTTTGAATACACATGCAATTTCAAAACATGTATATAAAAGCTTATGCATCATAAAGAATCAGCAGGGTTGATAAACTAAGACATCATTTAGTGGTTAACAGCAAATCTAGCACTCAACTAAAATAAAAAGAAAAGTGCAATCCTAAACCCAGCCCCGAATAGTTTATGATGAGTCTTATGACAATTATGATCATAATGGCAAACAAAGAGGGATAGAAGAAACAACCAAACCAATGAGGCAAAGGATCTGATCGATAAAATTCTGTGAATCGATTCATAAATTTATAGGTGAGTTCTAAGGATAGAATATTTCCATTAAACCAAAATATTAAAAAAAAAGTAAAAGATTCAAAACAAACAATGTCTGAGTAGAACCTCACAGTTAACATCTCAAGTTGTTAGGACAAATACATAAAAATCAATTAAAAAGGCAAGTTGAGTGCCCTTCTAGGAGTCTGGAAGGGAGGAGGGGAGACCATAGCACTTTATACACTTCGTAGTGGAATATTTTATTAAAATAACGCCTACCGGAGCAGCTTTCCTTCATGAAATAAGCAAAGGGTGACGCCTTAACTTGATTAGAGTGATAAGTGCTAAAATCAAATATTGAAGGCTATGTTGATAATTTAGCAAAATACGAAGTGGAAATAGTATCAAGAGTTGAAGAAATAAGAATGTGCTCTAAAAATAAGTTAATTCTGAATAAAAGCGCAAGAGTTTCAAGTTCTAGAACAGTAATTCTTGAGGAAGGGTTCAAAAAGACAGAGATGCAAGTGCAAGAGTTTCACTTCGTATGAGGCAAAGGTATATAATTTATAATGTTGCATATATAGCTAAACAAGTTCCCTATTGAGAATGAAATATCGCAAACCATGACTTCCTTTACTTGCAAAACCTTCAACATCTAATAAATCTCATTAGAAAGAAAGGCAGCATACCTGGTAGGTTTAGCAAGTATCAAGACAATAGGAAGTCATCTATGATGCACGAACACACCTAATTAATGAGCCGTGCAATGTCGGATACATATCGAGAATGGAAATGTCTCCGACACGTGTAGAACATAACATAGAAGTATTTGATTTAAATAATATTTAAAAAAAAGTACACAACACACGTGTCCTAAATTAATGAATACAAAATTTCTAAAAAATATATTTAAAAAATATATTACTATTTTCAATTTTAAAAGGTTAAATACACCTTTTTATATGTATTTAAGGTGGCATATATATGTAAAAATTGAGATTTATGTGTTACATATGAAAATATATAAAAATTGAGACATATATATGTAAATTTTCTTAAATTTTACATTTTTTTTAAATTTTAATGAAACTTTTGGGTGGCATAAATGTAAAATCAAGAATTTAAGTGTTAGATTTGTAAAAACATAAGAATTTGGTGTCCAAAAAGTTATTGATCATTTTATTTCTTTTAGTGAATAGTTGATTAAGAGAACATAAATATTGATGTTATACAAGATAATATATGTTTACTTTTTATATGTCAAAAACTAAACACTTATTTATGAATGTCTTAGTTTTTTAAGTTAATATTATCTATTTTTTTATATACTCTTTTGTATTATTAATATTTTTTTATTTAACTTTTATATATTTTTAAATTTTTTGTATTATAATGATTGCCCGACGTGTGTCCATATCCTATATTTTTAATAATAGATGTGTCTCGTTTCTATCTCGTGTCCGTATTTATGCAATATAAAAAGTCTCTAAACAAAGAAGTCCGGTTGACATCTACTTACTATATATATATAAAGAGAGAGAGAGAAAAGAGTGATGCAACTTATGTACTGAGGCTGGAATTCATGACAGGACTTCCCAAACATATCATATCAAACTACTCCACAAAATCATATTTATTTTATTTTATTATTAGCCTTACATTTTATTTAAGCTAAACAAAACTATACTTTTGACATAAGTCTTCTTCTTATTTTATCTAAATTTTAACTAGTTATTAGATTTGACTTATTTTGATTTTATAAAATTTAAAATTGTAAATTCTTCCTCTAAAAATGCTTGTAAAAAGGACCTATTTAGTATTATTTCTAAATAAGTTTTAAATGATCATAATAATCATCTATGTTTTCCTATCTATCTGGCATCTACAACAACCCTCTCACTCTCCTTATAGAAAGTCATATTCGCACGCTAACATTTCTCCTAAGAAATTAGAGGTTATAAGCCCCTGTCTCATAATTAATCAAGAATATTAAATAATCTACTCCAAATTTATGAAAGAAACTAGCCTAATTATTTTCCTTCCTCTTTCACCACGTCTTCAGATTTCAAATCCCTCTCAAAACTGAATTCAAGAAAAAGGAGAAATCAAGTAATTTCAAAGTGAGAGAAGGAAGAAACTTGTACACGAGGATCTGCTCATTAGTATCACAGGTAGTGACCTAAAGAGAAGCCTTAACAAATTTTATCTCCCATCTACCTCTTCGCCCTTCTACTTGTTAGAAAACGTCTTCCCAAACCTAAACCCAAAGTTAAATTCAAGAAAAAGGACAAATCATGCAATTTCAAAGCAAAGGAAGAACTTATTAACAAGAATCCAATCATCATTATCAAAGAAAAATCCCCAAATATACACCCTAACTAATTCCATCTCCCTTCCATCGCTACCTCCACACACTCTTTATTATCACTAAAAATGAAAGAAATATATGCACGGTACGGGCCTCAAATTTGACATACCATATGTTTGTTGAGTTACAATCTACTTTTGTGGTAAGGTTTAACCATTGTTGAACTCCAAATAAATTCATATTAAATAAAATTACATAGAAATCCGACATAGCCATTATAAATTAACCTAGCATGCACACTAACTCGTAATAAAATTCAAATTGCCAACAATTTTCAAGAAAAATTCAAGCAACAAATAAAATTAACTTCATTAAAAAATTACAATTTTCTTTAAGCAAAAGCAAATGCCTATTCTCAAATTTCGTAAACAATTTGCAAACGTAACTCTCATATTAGCATCACAATATTATAGTCTCAATTTTTCTTATAATTGGCATAACCATCCACATTAATCAATTTCTTCATATAGTATTTTGCAAATGCATTATAGATTATGAGAAAATGGAAAAAGGATTAAATGCTTTAGCAAACCAAGTAAATGCACAAACTGAAACTATTGCAGCAACTTAGCAAAATGTTCTCTCTGGATATATGGACCCGGAAATCCTTATTTTATTAACACGAGATAAAGTATTAGAAAGACCTCAATTCAGAAAAAAAGTGTTCAAAGTCTCATAATGACAAAAGAAAAATTGATGGTAATAAGCATTTTAAACAAGAACAAAAAAATAACCATTTTAGAATGCCAACTTCCTAATACTATTGCTAGCTAGTCTATACATTTTGCCACAAATTGAAATTTATTCTTCTTTGGTATGAATCTAATACATTAAAATATTAACGGATTCTATAATTATTAATGTCTCTTTATCGTGCATCTAGAATAGAACAACTTCGAAACCTTAAACAAAGATCAACAAAGCACTATCCTTAAAACTTTTCAAGGCAAGACTACCATCTTTCTCATAGGCCACCAAGAAAACATATTGCACACCATGATTATGGTCATCATTAGCAAAAGGTTGATGATCAAGATGACCCCTATAAATTGAACAAAAGTCTTCATCGGTCGATGATAAATATGAATCAAATATTAATGGATGTATACTTGAAACTAATGAAAAAAACTTTTGTCAATGTTAAATTAAGTAGACCTATAAAATATATTTTAAGAAACATTAACAAAGAAGAATTTGTCCATGGACAACCAACAATTAAGGATTAGCAAGCTGGTAGAGAAAGAACAACTCCTTATTTCACAAGCAACAATTATCTGCCCACATCCACAATTTAGGTAAAGGATTACTTGCTGTAATTAAATATTAAAATCATTTTGAAAAACTTATTTCAAGATATCAAGTCATGAAAGTAGATTGGAAAGTGATATTTTAAATTAAAAAAGCTTGAGATTTAAAATTAAGAATGAAATAATTTTACCCACCCTATATGAAAGAAGATGACTTTCATGAACAATATAAATTCAAATTTAATAAAAAGAAAGGCAAACATGAATAGATCTCCTCTAGGACCACCTCCTAAATCAAGTACTTCTTTAATTGCATAGTTTTTGCAGCCTATTAAACAAACACAATCATTCCCTAAGACTGTTAATATTAATCCTAAAAACATAACTGCTTACCTCAAAAATAAAAAAGAAAGGGAACTTTTGTTGCCGCTAAAATAACTAGATTTACAAAATATTTTTGAATAAACAATAATAAGGGATAATTGGCTTTTAGAAAACAAAAAAAAAATCAGGATAGGCAAGTTGGCTTAGAAAAAAGAAATGCCCAAGTTTACAAGCAGCAATTGATTATCTTATATCCAAAATTTAGGTAAACATTATATTAGTATAATTGAATATTTAAACAAATTTAAATGACTTAATTAAGGATCTAAAGTTTTGAAAGTAAAATAGGTGGTGAACATTGAATTGATAAATGGCTTGAGATTTGAAACTAAGGGTTTGTTTGGGGCTGTTGATTATTTATAATCTGTTGATAAGCAGATTATTCTGATAATCTGATAATCTGCAGATTATCAGAATAAGCTGTCATGTTGTTTGGGGAAGCTTATTCAGAATAGCTTATTAGTAGTTATGTATGTATAAATGACCTTCCTGCCCCTGTATGTAAAACTATTTGGAGCAGCTAACTGCAATACCTACATCGAGACAAATGTTATATATGCTGCACCATGACCATTACTTGAGAAAAGCAAAGATCCTAAAACCAAAACAAACATATGGTGTAATATGTTGCTATTATTATCAGAATTAATTTGATTGCCAGCATATTTCAGCAACTATAGCAAAGATCTGTTCAAAGGAACGATAAACACTACTAGCCAGCCTTTTCCTCACAGTCCCAAAATACATAGCATTTTGATAAAATCATGGTAATTAGGAAGTTGTTAGGTATTTAAGAAATTGAAATATATTTTTGTATAAATGCGGAGAAATTGAAAAAGACAGTGTATCGGAGACGATGGATTACAGTGGATCGGAGGAAAAAGCTTACAATGGATGGGATCAGAGGAGATGTCTTTCTGGAGCGCGCGAACGGTGTGGAGAAAAATCGCAGTGGCGAAGAAGAAAAAGGGAGACGAGCCCTCCTGGAGCGAAGGCTGGAGGAAATCGCGAGAGACGGGACTGTACGGGAATGGAAACTAGGCCTGAAGGAGAGCTGAGCTTCGACACCTTTCGTTTGCCCTCCTGGAGCTGAGCTTCGACGCCTTTCTGGAACGCGCGAACGGTGTGGAGAAAAATCGCGGGATCTTGCCGAGAGAAGTAAGGACGGGATGGGGTCGGAAGGGGGGCCAAAGGGTAAAATGTTGGAGCGAAAAGCTGGGACGCGGGATCCTTCCCGCGGCCGAAACCAGAGAATATTTTCGAAGGATTCGCGGCGAGCGTATTTTTACTGCGCTTCGTCCGCGCGAAGCCCTTTGTCAAAACGCCGAATGCTCCGATAAGTCGCCCCAAACGGGCCCTAAGATTGAAGTAATCTCACCAATAAAACATGCATTTTAGAAAGCTATAGAAAATTAAAATTACTTTAAAAGATTCTTTTTATAAACACCTCCAAGTTCTGCTACTATTATAATTACATACTCTAAACAACCAACAAGTCGAGTATTATTTTCTTAAGAATGTCACTACTTCTCCTAAAAACACATGTTAACCTTAAAAATAAAATATAATAAATTCAATGTCAAACTAAGTAGATCTACAAAACATTCTTGGATAAAAATAAAATAGAAATGATCGTTGGACAAGTTTCTGTTCAGGAATAGCAAATTTGCTAAAACAAAAAGGCATTTCCTAGCTAAGCAACAAGTACTTATCTAAATTCATAATTTAGATCAAGGTTTACTTAGTGAAATAGAGTATTTAAACAAATCAAAGAAATTAAAGACCTTAAATCAACAAAGAATATTGGAAGGTGTAAAGTAATTTATAAATGGCTTAAGATTTCAAACCAAGATTGAAGTATTCTCACCGTCCTATTACAGTAGATGTTCAGAGAGATGGAAATTAAAAATTGAATGAATACAAGGACAAACATGAATAAATTCCTTCTAAGACTACCTCCCAGATCTAGGACTACTTCAACTGCACTGTCTAGACAACCTGCTACCTTGAAATTTTTTTCTAGTTGGAAATGAGTCTGATCTCATTGTTATATTACTTTCTTCATAGAAGTACTTATCATTATTGAATATATTATTTCACCTGTTGCATCTTACTTAGTACAGGAATCTATTAACAAAAAAACTGAAGAGCTACCTGATGAGTTGCCACCATTATTTGACATCAAAAATGTAATAGATTCAGTTTCAATAAGCCCAATTACCAACTATACCAGACCATCACATGTGAACGAAATAATGCTTTGAATTTGAAAAATCAGATGGATGAATTACTATGGATAGGTTTTATCAAAGAAAGCCTTAATCCTTACGCAATTTCAAGCATTTTTACTATTAGGAAGTATAAATCATGGCATATGTGTGCTATCAATATGATCATTATTCATTAAAAAATTTTTATTACCTATTCGAATTGTATTTAGTTATTAGATCTAAATATTTTTCCAAGATTTGTATTAAAATTGGTTATTACCAAATTAGAATTAAACTCTGGTAAAAGTGAAAAATTACATTGCGGACCCTTGACAAACTTGTTGAATGGCTTTCCATACCGTTTGGTCTATTAAATAAGACAGAGAACCATAACTTTATGATGGTAATGAACATACCTAAGCAAATTATTAAGTGTACTACGATAATATAATTGTCTTTAGCATCAATGAGGCAGAAAACTCGAGTCACTTGTGCTTAGTTTTGACAACATAATCCTGAAAATTCATTATCAATTTAAACAAGTGATCATTTATGAAGTCTAAGAGAACTTTCTTATATTTCTGATCTCAGTGAATGATATTTCTATAGATCTTCTTACTATTAAGATTAACCCCAACCTAAAATAACAAATAATGTATAACGTCCATTATATAGCCACCTTCTACCATAAATTTACCAAGGGTCAGCTAGACTATGGCTTCATTTATTGATAAACTAAAACACATGAATTTTCATCAGACACTACACAAAATGCCTTTCAAGAGAACCCCAATTCTTAAACTATATGATTTATCAGAAGTTTCAGGCATCATACAATGCCTCTTCTGTTGGCATTAGTGCTGTTCTAAGCCAACGTGTTCAACCCAGTGGAATTTTTTTAAAGGAAAGAAGTATATACCAATTATTTTATTAATGATATGATAGAAATAAGATCAATTGTAATTTTTCTTAACCGAAAGTCAGATACATATTTAACCCGCACAATGGGCAAGAAAAATTCAACATATTAGAGCAGCCAGCTCTAATACCAAGCACATGTCTGGTAGATTATGCAGTATATTCAAAAGCATATACTTTAGCGTGAACTTCATATCTACAAAACACAAATATAAGACATATAATCATGAATTTATATCTTGATCCAGACACAGACACTGGAGAAACTATCCATTACCGTAAAAGTTAGTACTTTGCTTTCATTATAAGACATTGACTACTCAACAATTCAAAAAAAGAGAGAAGAAATTTTAGGCATGCTGTATGGGTTACATAACTTGAAGAGTAAAATTTAAGGGGTTACATAACTTGAAGAGTAAAATTTAAGGGGTTGACGCCTCTACAATTCAAAATAAGCAAGAAGAAACTTTAGGCATGTTGTATGGGTTACATAACTTGAAGAGTACATTTTAGGGTTAGACACCTGATAGGTGTTGATAACGAGATTATTAATGCCTTATACATTCTCAGTCAATTGATGGCTTTGTTAAGTTAGCAAGATCTAATAGATCAAAAAAAATAGTACTATTCATGCTTTGAATTATATTTCACACGTCATTCTGCTAGGATCCTATAGCTACACACTAGAATGATTTTCAGATGAATTTTAATTATATATTTAATGCTTATTTGTTAAGTATCCCTTGCATTTCAATATGTAACTTTTTCATAAAGGAATTCCATGTTAGTGGACTAGCTCAACACCTTCAGTGGGATAGGAGTAGTGGCAAAAGTAGGATTTCAAGTGAGATGGGACAAAAGATTTACTTAGCTTCTATATTATACATGATTGTAAGAGAAGTTAAATGTAAATATTCAAATTATACATTGTTCTATGAGTAGCAAAGAGCCACCGCCTGATACCACCACTAAACAAGACTATCACATAAGTTTCCTCACATTTCCAATGGTCTTCCATCAATCTGATATAAAGCACATTATTTTAGTGTTGTAATTGTAAACTAAGTCGGGCTACTAGAACCTTCTAGACATTACCGTACATATCCCAAATCATTTATGGGATAACTAAGCATGGAATTCATCACAGGTTTACCTAGAACATTTAGAAGGCATGATTATATATTTGCTAAGGTGAATAAACTTTTAAAGATGATACACTTTCTAATTTGCTCCAAAATTAGTTATGCCTCACAATAGCAAAGTTATTTTTCAACAAAATTATTTGATTTTATGTATTACCTAATTTAATGGCATTTAATCATAATGTATAGTTTATTGACTATTGTGTCATACTTTAATAATTTTGTACTCTTTTGAAATTAGAAAGTACATTCCATCCAAAGTTTGTTGGACAAATACAGGTGATCAATTAGTATTCAAGTAATATATTGCAAAAGGTTAATGAAATTTAAAGCTACATATTGCAGAGTTTGGTTACAATAGTTTTGCACGTCTTACCACTAAGAAAGTTCTTTTCTAAGTTGTTTATGGCGTGTACCCTATAAAGCATGCATATCTTACTAAACTCTCAAATTGGAGAATCTGTTGTTGAGTATATACAGAAACTTCATGTAAATATAATTTGCTAAGCAATGTAAAAATATAAATTTATGGATGACTTTAGAAACTAATGTAAGAATTTAATGAACACTTTGAGATAGAATTTAAGAGTACATGTTCAAATTATACATTGTTAGATAGGATTTATAAATATATGGCAGGCAAAAGCCAGTCTAGTTCCACCACTAGATAAGTTTATCATATAAGTTCTCATCACTCCAAATAGCCTCCTTGAATCATTATATAAGTTGCATAATTTTAGAGGGTTATCATTGTAAATTAGGTTGTGCTACTGCAAACTTATAAACTTCACTCCTTTATCTATCCCAAATCATTTATGGCTAACTTGAGCATGGATTTCATCACAGGTTTATCGAAGGCGTGATTCTATATTTGCTATGGTGAATAAATTTTTAAAGATGATCACTTCATACTTAGCTCCAAAGTTGCTTATGCCAAACAATAGCAAGGTTAATTTTCAAAAAATTATCAGATTGGATGTATTACCTAAATTATTTGACATCTAATCATAATAAACTGTTTGTTGGACAATTTTACAGAACTTTAATGGTTTGGCACTCTTCTTTAAAATTGTCAACTACATTCCATCCGAAGTTCGTTGCACAAATAGAGGTGAACAATAACCATTCAAGTAATCTATTACTATGTTTATTGATGATTTTTAAGGCAAATGAGATGTAAACCTTCAGAATCTAGAGTTTAATTACAATAGTATCGTGTGTTTCACAACTACGAAGTTCATTTTGGAGTTGTTTATGACATTCCCTATAAAGCATGCATAACTCAACATACTGTCAAACTGGTGCCTCTTTTGTTGAGTATATATGCAAGCTTCATGCAAATATAAAATTTCAACTTGCTAAGTAAAAAAGAAAAAAAAAATTAAAATAAGAATTTATGAGTTTAATGTACACTTTGTACGAGAATTTAAAAGTAAAACTTCAAATTATACATTGTAAATTTGGATTTTATCATAAATATGCTAGATAAAATCCACCCCCCAGTTTCACAGTTATTAAGACTATAATATAAATGTCATCAAAATTTCAAATGGCCTTCAATAAATCATATTAAAATAAGAATATTTCACATTATTGTAATTGTAAATTAGGTTGAGCCACTACAACCATCTAGAATTTATACTCCCTTATATATACCAAATCATTTATTGGCTTTACTTAAGGAAGCTTACCTAAAACTTTTAAAGGCACAATTCCTTTTTCTTATTTTTTTGGTCGTGAATAAAATTTTAAAGATGGCACACTTTATACATTGCTTTTAAATTGTTTGTCACGGCAGAAAGTTTATCTTCAAGAAATTATTAGATTCCATGTATTACCAAATTTAATGGCATCAAAACATAATGTACCACTTGTTGGCCACTTTTGTTAAATTTTAATGGTTCAGCATTCTTCTTTGAAATTATTAACTACATTTCATTGAACGATTGCGAGAAAAATAGAGGTGTTCAAAAGGTATTCAACTACTCTACTGTAATGTCTTATGGGGCAAATGAGATTTAAAGCTTCAGATTGCAAAGATTACAACAACAACAACAACAACAACAACAACAACAAAGCCTTAATCCCACTAAGTAGGGTCGGCTACATGAATCCTTTTTCTCCATTGCGTCCTATTTAGTGTCAAATTTTCGTTTAATTCTAATAAATTAAAACCATTTTTTATGCAATAAGCCCAAGTTTTCCTAGGTCTACCTTTGCCTTTCTTAACATAAGTTGTATTTAAAACATCTACTCTCCTAATCGGATCATCACGTGGTCGACGTTTAATGTGACCAAACCATCTAAGGCGACTCTCTCTAATTTTATCCGTCACTGGTGCAACACCAACCCTATTACGAATATAATCATTTTGAATTTTGTCTCTAAGTGTAAAGCCACTCATCCACCTAATCATTCTCATCTCGGCAACACTTAACTTAACATTATGCTTCTTTTTTAAAGGCCAACAATCAGCACTATAGAGCATTGAAGGTCTCACCACCATCTTATAATTAAAGATTGCCTACAATAAATGTGTCTTAAAATTAAAGACGTTTTTTTAGAATTCATGATACTAGCACCTTAGAAAACATTTGTATCCACAATATTCTCAAACTAGCGCATCTTTTGTTGAGAATATACGCAAACTTTATGCCAATATATATATGTTCAGATGGCAAAGTTTGCCTACAATTATTAGTACATGGTTCATTCAAAGAATCAATCACTTACTGAATATTCTTAGACCGCACATGTAAAGGTGATGATCATCAGATCATATCTGTTGGAAAAGTATATAGTGAAGATGAATTCTTTTGGCCCATGGAGTTGATAGCACGTGAAGCCAAGCCAAGATTCACGACAAAAAACAATTTCATAAACAATCAAAATCAAAATAAGAATTTATCGTATCATTAAATTAATCTTTTTTTATTTAAATTAGATAGAAATAACCCTTTTAGAATAAAAATTATTTTTTGGAATAACAATTAAATGTTAGGATATAATCTAAATAGAATTTTAAATAGTAAATCACACTTCCATGATTGGAGGTATGAAGCAGGTTGTTTGTTCTATCTAAAGCAATCCTCTTTGATTCCCTCTCTCACATATTCTATGACAGTCCTCTCTCTCGTTGCATGAAGAAGAATTAGAATGCTTCCCTTTCCCACACCTACACAAAAAGAAATTTTTTATAGCCTCCTGCACCTCATAATTTAGAAATTCACAGAAGCCTACTCTCAGAAGAACCAACTTATCACTTCATTTCTTTCTCACAAACTCTTCTCTTTTACAATCCTTCACATCTCAAGATTTAATTTAAGACAAAAAGGAAATCTAATGATTTCAAAATGGAGGAAAAAAATAAAGCTTAAGAGGACTCGATCAATAAAATTTATTTTAAAAAGTGGCACCTATTTCAAGAAATTAAAACACTTAGTCTTCAAACCAACTACAAAATCAATAACAAAATAATATTGCTGAAACTTGTTTCTAACTTCCCACAACAAATTAAAGCATTACAACAGTCAAGGCAAATCAAAACCAAAGTAACCTTAACGCCAGACTGAAAGGTTTCTATCGCCACCAAATGTCAGCCATACAGACGAAGCATCATTCAATGATATGAGATCAACAAAACTTATAAATGGTGATCATTATGACACTAATGTTCGCCTGACATGTAATCCAAATATTACTAACTTTTCCATTTCTACAAAGCTATTTCATTCACTCGAATATTGTACCATAAACCATGATTAATTTATTAACCTGGTATTAGTAGTAAATATCCTACAAATTATGCTATGCTTAATGCTACATTTACGTTAAGTTAGCCACAATAAACTTTGTTAGAACCGGTTCCTACATAACTTCAATCTAAATAATCATTGCCATCCAACAGCATGGTTGAACATTTAATCTCAAGATTCAACTATGATAAACAAAGCAATGTTGTAAGAAAATTACTAAGTTCAGATCATTAGTAGTTTATTGCAATTTCACAAAGAAAATATTTGTAAATAGGGCAGGCAATGAATTCGGTAAATGATGGCAGTTGGTACCACGATTTCATAACTGAAGAAAATTGATCATCCATACCAATGCAGCCTCAAAAAATAACACATATTTGAGCAAGTACGACTATTTCACGATTAGCTGAATCTCAAGAAGCATAAAGCATGGCTTCCAGAATAATTTTATAAAAATTAAATGTTTATAAACCTGTTTGGTGTTCCAAGTGAACAAAGATTGCAGATCTGCTGATATGTTCAACGTCAAGCTAACCTGGGTATATAACCAGAAAAGAATTAATCAGAAAAAAATGTATTTTTTTTAATAAAGAGGATTGAATTTGTTCCACCATTTCAAGAAGAACATCTAAGGCAGCCTTAAAAATAACTGTAACGATGCCAAACTAAAGAATACAAAATATTAAAACATGAAAATGTGTCATAAATTTGGCTTTAAAGATGCAATTTGATATTTACCACTCTTTAAAAAACATAAATCATGACTTTAACATCACAAAGAACAAAAATATACTCCTTTCATCCTATGAGATGATGCTTTGAAAAAGTGAGTTCGTGGACAAGAAAATAATAAAAAATTAGGGGCATTTAAATACATACCACACAATTCTTATATATTTACATATTTAAAACCTAAACTTTTAAATTTACCTGCTTACCACTCAAATTTTAATCATCAAATCAAAAATACCACCATTCCTAATTTACTAAAACTTAAATACATCTTCTCATGCATAGGAATCAAAATACTATAAATTTAAATATCGAACTTTAGGCGTTAGGCATGTAAATGCATAAGAAATCTGTGGTATGTATGTAAAATTTCCTAAAAATTAAGCATTTTGAGGAGGAAAATAAGGGTGTTCCCAGTAAACAAGATTGCTGCAAAATGTGGGATCAAAGAATAGGTTGGCGCACATAACCTTACCTTTGTACCATATAATAACCTTTTGGGTATTCAAATATTTGGCCAACCGGTCATAATGAAGCAACCTAATCATTGCTCTGAGTAATGCAAAAGATGATTTAGGGCCAAGATGTTCTAAGGTAGATTAAAGTCTAATGATGCAATAACTTTGCATGAGAATAAATTTCAAAAACCAATTGTCGTTAGCAACGAAGCCATATAAAACCACAGTTATTTCTTATTAGATTCTTGTCATCTGCCAAAGAAAGTGACAGACCAGAAAAATAAGTATAGGCATCAAAGAGTAGATTAAAACACTGATACATATATATAATTTAATACATCAATGATGTACTATATTATATGTTTATTATCATAGCAAGTAAAGCTAAAGAAGAAAGAAATGTCGTTTTTCTGAAGCCATAATTTGAGCACTTCTCCTTCCCCTCATCTCTAACCATTAGCCCACTTCTTAAGGAGCACAACCACTCCAAAAAAAGAGCCTTCTCACAATTTACGATTTATTTTATCCTCCTTTGCATCTCTCTCTCCTTATTCCTTCCAATTTCCCTTAGAGGATTACAGTGAAAGAAATAAGGAAAGGATTCTACAAAAGTAAAAAAGGGTTTCAAGAATATTTAACAATGAGTAAGAGGCTGTTTGGTTTGTTGAGAAAAAAATGCACTGGTATTAAAACATACTGTTTTAGAATATTTTGGAGTTATTTAGTTTAGTGTAAAATAAATGTCATCAATGTGAACACAGTTGGTGGCAGCACGTATGGGCAATAATGGTGAAGGCTAAGAAGGGAGCTGGCGACAACTACGGCAGAGAACAGCCAACAGTGACACGCGTCGGGCTATGGATGCAAGGGTTATTATTTGCAGCGAATTTGAAAATCACCTAAATATATAAATTTAGAATAAACCAATTTTAAACTTAAGGTGGATTTTAAATTCATTATAATTTTACACTGCATTCTATTTTCATCTAACCAAATGTCAAAATTTTGAAGCCCCTACATTATATTTTTTTTGCACTACAAATTCTTGTCGCCAAACAGCCCGTGGATGAAATCCATTGTGAGTGTGAGAATTCGAACTTACACCAACTCTGTGCAATAGAAGGCGCAAAACCGCATAAGCACACGAGCTTTTATGATTTAAACTTAGACATAAATATATATTATATATTATTATATAGATAATATATTATTATATAAATAGTATATATATTTTCTTTATTTCGAGCTTAAAAAAGAGCCGAACACGAGTGAACAAAGGTTTGTTCGTGTTCGGCTCATTTACAATTCGAGCTTAAAAAATTTGTTCATTTTCGACTTGTTTACTTAACAAACAAGCCGAACACGAGCTACTTAACGAACCGAACACGAGCTGCTCGCAAACAACGAGCTTTTCTAAGAGCCCTACAGTGGAGGAAGCAATCTCTATCAAAAAAAATATATGATGGTGAAGCAACTCGAAAAAAAAAAAGATTTCTAGGGAAATTTTGTTCTACGACAAGAATGCACAGAATTGATGTATTAATTCAAAGACATGGATTAAATTTTCAAAGAAATAATCACCTCATCATTTCCATTTCGCTGCTTTTGAAACCAATTAAAATTTGAAACCTGTAAACACATTTTATAAAAATTAAACAGATCAACCAAAGGTTTCAAATGTAGCTGAGAAAACGTAACAGTGAATATGAAGAAATGATTTGGAAATGATGGAAAAATAAAGCAGTTGGTAAAAGCTTATCTGTATTGACAAAGAAGTTAGCACAAGAGCCGTAAAATAAACTGCAAGAATTCATGATTTGTTGCATTAGGAATTGCAAAAAATAGCACCTGCGATGGGGATGACCCCTACCACCAATGCACAACAAAATTGGCATTATTATACGGTTCTACCAGAGAACTTCTGTATTGAATCTTCTGTTATATTTTAAGTTGTTTGCTACCATGTAAGCTTTTTATACAATTAAGTTACTACATATGGCAAGCTTCTACTTCTAGTTGATGTCATCTAATTCTCCATCCAAGTTTCTTGCAACAATAATGTTTTCCAAGTTATATTTTCTGTAAGTTTGCCGATGATCCAAGTTAGTATTTTGGGCTTCTTCCACTGAAAACCAGAAAGTTTTGTGTAATTGACATCAGCAAGTAAAATTAGGAGTTAAAACTTCTTTAGCCTTCTAAGTCTCCAATTTAACGTATCACCCCCACAGTTCTCTTCTAAACCGCTTTCTATTAAATATGTTATTATAACTGTTTTATCTTCTATTAGATGTCTGAAGCAAAGCATTTCTATAGAACCCAGCATCAGTTTGGTATCAGAGAATTCAAAGATCAGCACATCCCACCAACAATACACCGCCATCAATAATCAAGGGAAGAACCAGATTTTTTCTCAGAGTGGACAAAATTTTAAATAATTAAACTACATAAAATTATTTTTTTTAGCAAAAAAACAATCAATAAGATTTAATTCAATTAATTAACTAATCCATTGAAAATTTCTAATTAAGTTAGATACTTTTTTATAGGAAATGCGCAAAGTTGAAAATTGAGAGTGGACAAATTAATTAAAAATAGCATATTCTTAAGACAAAAAAATAAAATTGATGGTAGGTAATTGCACCCCTTAGGCATAAGGTAGTTCCACCCATGCGTCTCACCGTCAAAGATCAGCATATACCACCAAAAATACAACACCAATATATCACCATTAATTGGTTTTGCAAACTTCCAATTTCATCTTAGATTAACATATTCCACAATCATCTTAAAATCTCCAATTTCTCAGGTTTCCACAGCCAATGAACAGACTTGGAAAAATAGGCAACACAAAATAAACAGCCGCTCTTTTCATTTGCTTTACAGTGTGAAGCCTGCCCGCTGCCCGTAAAACTATAAAATCAATATAAAACTTAGCCCTGTGACGTTTTAAATTTTCAGGTGAGCCAAAAACCAAAAGAGAAAATTTTATTAAAATCCTTTACCCTTTTTTTGTCTCGAGGTGTGCCTCAAAAATGAATGAATCAACTTTAGAACAGGTAAACATGTAACTAACTTAAAGTGTGATTAATTCTAAATGGCTATTAATTATTTTGCATATGTTTCCCTCCTCCTCATCAACTTATTCAATCTCCATTTTCCATGAGAAAAATAAAAGTAACAAAAGAATATGTCACATGTACTAGAAATAGCTCCATTTTTCATGAGAAAAATAAAAATAACAAAAGAATGTCAATTTTACTAGAAACAGATTGTCCAAGTTATCAGAACATCTAGCATATTGAACGTTTAGATGAGTTATCAGCATGAAGAATCGAAGTACGACACGCGCAGAGGATCATATTTTGATTAGTACACCTGACTGATCAATTTCTGCTCCCAAGAAATATTTAATCGGAAGCTCACTAGCATTTCAGATCTAAAGCATATTTTATATATATGGGGTTTTTAAGAAAATGAATTCAAAAATATGTTCATTGTTAATCAACTTCTACATTTGAAGATCAAAATTATAAATTATTCTTCCTCGCAATCACTAAAAAGGTCTGCAGTTAGTCCAATTCAAGAATTAAACTTTCAGGAAAAAAATGATTAATTCAACTCTGATCCAAACCAATTCTATAATATATCAACCTCCTCAATATCAATAATTCATTAGAAATGAAGTTTGGAAGGTAGATTAACTTCTGAGAAATGGTTTTAAGAAAAAAAATCTGAATAAATGGCACAAAACTGGAACTAATATCAAGGAGCAAAATTGGAGGACAACCAATGTTGTAACTTGAGACAAAGTTACAAACTAAAATTCAGAAACTATGCTCCACTTTTTAACTAATCTTCTTGTTGGATGGGATGATAATATGCCTTGTACAGAGAGTGATAATCTTCTGTGCAGGCATAGGCTGATGATAATTGGAATCTAGATAGCATTTCGAAGCTAAAAAAGATATTACAATTATGGAGTCATAATAAAGGATTTCATCAACAATAAATTCAAATATGTCGTCATTTGCAGTCAAATTTAAAATTTTAAAATCAATTTTATGAATTTTTGTCTCCAGACGTCAATCACTACAAAGGTCATGCTTTAATCAGATTGAAAAGTCTAGATTTTAGACAAAATGGATTAATTCCACTCTCTTCATATCCAATTAGAGCCTATCATCATCATTATCAAGAATTGCTATAGACAAGAATTCAGAAGATAGATTAACTTGCAAGAAATCTCCTTAAACATCTGAATATTGGGCCTGAAACCAGAACCCAAATCAACAATCAAAAAAACTGAAAAACCACAAATATTGTAACCGAAACAAGATTTCAAATTTTCCTTCTATTCTTTATTTTTGAAATAATCACCCAAACATTCTAGATTATCAAGGCTTACTATAATGCCCTTGGTTTTATTTTCTGAAAGCCTATAACATATTTGATATTTCTTCTACTTCCGCCACAGGAAACCCGCCTTGACGTGGACAAAGCTTGGACAAAAAATTCATAGCACTATAACGAGCAAGAAATATTTCTTATTACTCAGGACAATCCCTAGTTCGAATCCCGCGCATCATTGAAAAAACTAATTTTTACACCTTAAACCTACATAGTAATCAGGAGATTTCAAATCATCTACTCTCACGATTCCGTATTCAGTAATCAATATTGCACCCAGGTAGAAGTCCTGTGACGTCCACATTTCAAGACGATAAGAATCCTTCAAGCCGAAAATTGAAAATTGAACTTTATGATCGGGGTTTCGAGTAACCTAGGGTTAGAAGGAGTACCTCGATCTCGGCGGTTGGAGAGGGAGTGTTGAAATTGTCTGAGAAAGAGGCGAGGGAACAAATCACTGCAACTATCGTCAAAGAGAAAGTTACGATCGCGTTCGCGCGTTGTCCGAATGAATGCATCGCTCAAGTCGTTCTCTGGTTCTTCTTCTTCTTATTGCAGCTCCTCGTCAGTCAACTAGCAGCAACCTGGAGATTTTTTCCTTCTCAATGTAAGGAAAATCTACTCCTGAACTGTAAGCTGATTTTATCAAACGTCGATCACAGCCATTCATTTTAAATTAGGGTTCTAAACATCGGTCAAAAAACATTTAGGCCGTTCATTGAATTTTTTCAAACATTGAACACGGCAATAATTTATTTAGTTTAATTTGGAGCATTGATACATAAAATTTTGACATGTTTAAGCACTTAAGCAAATAAATTTTATGTTCATGCCTTGTTCAGTAATTTTTTTTCTCGCTATCGAGTAGTAAGCATTTCAAAGCTCTTCTTGTGTGTGTCAAAACTGCTAACACGAATCTCAAAGTAATTAGACGACCAAGGACGATGACTGGGCAATCAAAGCGACAGGCTAAAGGAGCATGGTCTAAACCATATGATCGACGACCGACCGCTCTATCGGGTTAACAGACCCACGTTGTCGAGAGATTCAATTGACGAAACGTGCTTACGGTCCCAGCTCTCAAACTTCTTTCAAGAGCGCCTGAACACAACTAGTCGAATAGACCAGCTTTGGCTCGGTAGAAGCGATCGCTACACAATCAATCACTCTGGTAAACCGAACTAAAATACATCGATCTGCTAAAGATTGTTGTATTACACTTAAATGGTAATATGAATCTTATATTAAATTAACACATTAATTGTATTAGGAGCGGTTTCTATAACTGTTCCCTCATTTATGTTATACAAAATGACCCAATATTTATAGGAGGGCCAAAGTGTTGTCGTGGAGCCCGGCTTCACGGGAAAAAAAAACTGCGAAAAAACTGCTCCCGCCTCCCTCACCCGTGAACCGAAGCTTCACTTCGCCTCCCACCTTCCCGCAAAAGCTTCACTTCGCTTCGCCCGACCACGCCTCCTTTAAGTTTGTGAAACAGCATCTACTCCGCTTTCTGTCTCTCTCTTACGCAAAACACCCCACCTCTCTGTTCTCGCGAAGGAGTCGCTTCCTCCTCCTATACTATTTTCACGAAGCAATAAGATCGCATTAGTGTTGCTTCGATGTTCTGCTCACGAGTGAAGAAGAAGAAGAAAGGGGATTCACATGCTTTCCCCGTTGAGGTGATGCGGTCTTCTTCATAGGCGGCATCCTAGTAGATAGAGAGAGTGAGCAAGAAAGAAAGAGTCATTTCATGTAAGTCGGCGCGATCAACGATGTAAATTTCTCAAGTAATAAAATCATATGCAACTTTGTGAACGTAGGCAAAAATTGTTGAACCACGTAAATCTATATGTCTGCTTTTCTGGTGTAAATTTTCTCATTTTATTTTTTGCTTCGTCGTCGATCATTCTATTTTTAAATATATACCACAACAGCTGGTATCAAAGCTTTGTTCATATCTGATAAAGTAAGACGATGGCTTCAGATGAAGTGAAGGTTTCAGGGATCGAAAAATTTGATGGCGCTGATTTTGGTTGTTGGATGATGCAGATAGAGGACTACCTCTATGGGAAGAAACTTCATCTTTCATTATTGGGGAAAATACCGGAAAGGATGGATGAGACTGAATGGAATTTGTTGGATCGACAAGTTATGGGGGCTATTCGATTTACCATGTCGAGATCCGTTGCACACAACGTCATCAAGGAAAGGACTAATGCAGATCTTATGGTAGCCATGACAGGTATGTATGAAAAGCCACTGGTGAATAACAAGGTATATCTGATGAGAATGTTATTCAATTTGAAGACGTCGGAAGGTACTTTTGTTGTACAACACCTGAATGATTTTAATATCATCACAAATCAATTATCATCTGTGAAAATTGAATTTGATGATGAGATGTGTGGCTGATCTTGTTGGCTTCATTGTCAAATAATTGAGAAGTTATGAAGATTTCTCTCAGGAAATTTGTAGGTAAATCTAAACTGAAATATGATGATATTCGTGATTTGATTTTGGCTGAGGATGTTCGCAGGAAAGATGTTGGAGAGATCCCAGGTTCGAGTTCAACATTAAATGTTGATTCCAAAGAGAGATCACGGGACAGGAACTCAAATAGAGGAAGATCAAAATTAAAGCACAGAGGCATGAACAAGTCAAGGCCAGTCGAAAAGTAACTTGCTGGAGTTGTGGCAAAACCGGCCACATAAAGAGGAACTATAGAAATCTCAAGAAGACAGAAAATGATGGAGCAAATATGGTAACTGAAGAAGCACATGATGCACTATTGCTGGCAGTTCACATTTCTATTGATGACTAGATTTGGATTGAGGGGCTTCTTTCCATACAATATTCTATTGGAATTTGATGCGGAATTATGTTGCAGATGACTTTGATAAAGTATATCTGGCAGATGAAAAAGCTTTGAATGTAGTAGTAATGTGAGACATTGATATTACACTTCCTAACAAGAACAAGTGGACTCTGCAAAAAGTCAGGCACATTCTTGAACTAAAGAAGAATCTCATTTCTGTTGGGCAGCTTGATGAGTGTGGACATTCAATAGTATTCTCAGATAGCACCTGGAAAGTTACTAAAGGAGCTTTTGTACTGTCTCGGTAAAAGAAAACATGTACGCTATATATGACTATTGGTTTAATTAATATTGTTGATACTACTGTTGCAGAGAGTGCAATAGATTTGTGGCATTGCAGACTTAGCCACATAAGTCAGATAGATATGAAGGAACTTCAGTCCAGATGCAAGCTTCCAGAACTGAAGTCAGTTAATCCTGACACATGTGAGAGTTGCATTATGGGAAAACAGAGGAAGGTCAGCTTCTTGATTGGAAGAACGCCAAAGGCGAGAAAGCTGAATCTTGTACACATAGATGTGTGGGGACCTTCTCCATTAGCATCTCTTGGAGGCTTTCGTTACTATGTCACATTCATTGATGATCATAGTAGAAAGGTATGGGTCTATTTCTTGAAGCATAAATCAGATGTATTTAATGTGTTCAAGACTTGGAAGTACATGGTTGAGATAGAGGCGGGCTTAAAGCTGAAATGTCTGTGGTATGATAATGGTGGAGAGTACATTGATGGATCGATGGTGGGTTCAAGGAGTATTGTGCAGCTTAGGGGATCAGAATAGAGAAGACCGTTCTGGGTACACCACAGTAAAATGGTGTTGCAGAGCACGTGAATAGGACCATTAAGGAGCGTGTTAGAAGCATGAGATTGCACGCCGAACTACCGCTTACTTTCTTGGCAGAAGCAGTTAATACTGTAGTTTATTTGATCAATAGAGGGTCATCTGTTCCATTAAGCTGTGAATTACCTGAGGAGGTTTGGAGTGGGAAATAAGTCAAATTTTCTCACCTTAAGACTTTTGGATGCATTTCTTATGTTCTTATTAATATAAATGCTCGTAGTAAGCTTTAGGGTAGTCAAAGAAATGTGACTTCATTGATTATGATGATTTGTATATCATTTATGGGATAATAAGGATCGAAAGATCATAAGAAGCAGGAACGTGATTTTCAATGAAAATATTATGTATAAAGACAAGGCCAGTACAGTTTCTGAAACAACACTATAAGAATTTGAGTTGTTAATGTTCGATGATTTACCAAAGATCACAATGCAGGGTAGAGATGCAGGAGACGGGGAGAGTGGGTCCGGGGAACCCATTCATATTATTCCGCAATCAGTATCAGAGTAGTCTACCCCTACAGTTGTTGTTCGCAGGTCAGAAAGGGCTAGACGTTCTCCATAGCATTATTCTCCAAATTTGAACTATATTCTGCTGACAGATGGTGGTGAGCTCAGAGTTATGAAGAAACTTTATAAGATGAAAATTCGAACAAGTGAGAGCTAACCATGAAAGAAGAGATGGATTCTCTGTTAGAATATCAAACTTTGGAGTTGACAAATCTTCCAACAGGGAAGAAGATATTACACAACAAGTGGGTGTACCAGGGGAAGACTGAGCATTATAGCACTAAGAGGTACAAGACTAGACTTCTTGTAAAAGGCTTTCAACAGAAGTAGGATATTGCCCATGCAGTGGGAGTTGCAAGCAGATATATGAGTAACCCGGGAAATAGCTTGGAGCTGCAAGGCTATGTTGACCCTGATAATAAGTTGACTAAGGGTGTTACCATTGAGAAACTGAAGTTGTGCAAAGCTTCAGTTGGTCTTCTGGTGTGAAGACAGGGGCCTTGAGTTGCCGAGGTAGAGGATATCACGTTTGAAGAAAAGGGCGACACCGCCAATGGAGGATATTAATTTGAGGAAGAAGTCGTTGTAGCCTGTGTACTGGTCTGCAAGTGGGAGATTGTTGTACTGGAGCCGGTTTTCACAAAAAAAAAACCACGAAAAACCTTCTCTCGCCTCCCTCACCCGTGAACCAAAACTTCGCTTCGCCTCTCACCTTCTCACGAAGCTTCACTTCGCTTCGCTCGATACCCCGCCTCCTTTAAGTTTGTGAAACATCATCCGCTCCGCCTTCTATCTCTCTCTTGCGCTAAACAACACGTGTCTCTGTTTTCATGGAGTCGCTCCCTCCTCCTGTACTGTTTTCAAGAAACAGTAAGATCGCGTTGGTGTTGCTTTGGTGTCCTACTCACGAGCAAAGAAGAAGAAAGGGGATTCACATGCTTCTCCCCTTGAGGTGATTTTCGTGAACAGTAGGTGGTTTGTTGTTGTCTTCTTCATTAGCGGCATCCTGGTAGATAGCGTGAGTGAGCTAGAAAGTGAAAGTCATTTCAAGTAAGTCGACGCGATCGAAGGTGTAAATTTCTCAAATAATAAAATCCTCTGCAACTATGTGGACATAGGCAAAAATTATAGAACCATGTAAATTTGTGTGTCTGCTTTTCTGGTGTGAATTTTCTCGTTCTATTTTTTGCTTCGTCATCGATCATTCTATTTATATATATATATATATATATATATATATATATATATATATATATATATATATATATATATATATATATACTATTCATATACTCTACTGACTCACTTTTAATATCGATTTGCGTAATTGTAATTTTTGTATCAGAACGACGACCAAAAACTTGATCCCGCTTTAAATAAATATATGCATGATCTTAAATGATGATAATTAGTATAATGTGTTGACTTCATACGCAAGTATACGTATCGTATCAAGTAATACGGAGCTTTCTTTAGAGACCTCGGTTATCGATCCCACGAAGTGAGTAGAAGTTTTTAACGAATTTGTTAGTCGAATTCTAAATTTAAGAGGAATTACTTTATCTAGTAACTATTGCTAAACGGAAATGTTAAATGGAACGATATTAACATATATAAATGCAAACTAACGATTCTAAATATAACCATTGATTTAAATAATTGGTTGAAAAGTTTAGATCATTAAAAACTACTATTCTTATGAAAATGAAATGAATGATAACATTTAAATGAGAATTCATTAAATATCGTATTGTGACAAATAGGAGCAATCCTATTCTTTACCATTTAGTCCGGATGCATAAAGAACATTGATTAATCCTATGTTTGATTATCGAATCCGCGGCTAGGTCTGGGAGGATACCTGCTGCCACTTCGTAGCTCCCACGTTCCCTCGCACTGAGGGCTAACATCTACACTTCAGCACTCAAACGATAGGACCGAATTGAATATTTTAGTCTGTCACACTAAAATGTCCAATTCTACGTCCGATAATTAATATTTCCCTATTTATTTGCACCCGACTTCCATGAGCTTTTCGACTTCATGGAATATTGGATGTAATTTTTACTCATAGCTTGATAAATTACAACGATATTTTAACAACTACAATTGGCCCGTATTGCAAAGTAAATTAAGTTTAAGTAAAAATTATCACAATTTATTTTAATTATATTAGTACTTCTATTTAATTTCATCAATTCGCATAATTTTCTATAAACAAAGAAAAGTAAAAGAAAACTACTCGATAATGCATGCGAATAAAACAAAGCATAAGATTTCATTTAAAGTTAACAACAATAAACAAAGATACTTATCTTAATTTCCTCCAAAGCAGACCACTTAAAGTTCCTTTCGACTTTTCCTTCTAATGAACAACAAACTCTCTAAATAAAGACTCAAATAAACTAAAGAAACTCACTAACGACTAACAACGAAGCTCACTTAAAACACCACAAAATATACTCGTGATCTCTCTAAAAGTAGACACTACATCTAGACACTATAATCTAGGCCTCTATTTACAGAGTGTAGCTCAAAGTTCCCTAGGTGTGCTTCAACAGCTTCTTTCAAATAGTGTCCGCAGTTCAAAGATATTTGCATTTTGAAGCGTTTCTTCACCCGTTCGGCGGGAAACGACCTCGCCGTCGGCACGGGCTTCTGAAGGTCTTCAAGGCCGCGCGATCTCGTTGTCGGCGGGCTCGGCCTCGCCTGTCGGCGAGCTGTTAGCTTATAATTCCTTCGGAAATTCTCCTCACGATCTCGCCGTCGGCGGCCTCGATCTCGCCGCTCCGCGACTTAGCTCAATTTGCATGAATTTCTTCCTTTTTTATCCAAATTCGCTCCATTTCATGCTTTTTACTTTAATCACTTATAAATCTTCATTCCTGCAGTAAAATAAAGAAAATACCTTTCTTTAAAATGCAATTTCATCAAAAATAGATATGAATTTCTTAATGTATTTTTCTGTGATCATATACCACAACATAAAGATGAATAAAGGGACTTTTCCCAAACTCTACTCTCAAAAATTTTTTCTTGGCTCTACTCTCTCTCTCTTTCTCTCTCCTACTCTTCTTCTATCGGTTCCAACTCTCAAGACATGTTTTATTGAAGGGCAGTTTATAATTCAATAATTACCTTATTTTATCATCGACATGAAGACTCTCAAGGAGTGGGAGTCCAAAGGCATCAAGCATATGAAGGCTAATGAATTTATTAGTTGTACTTAGATTACTAAAAGGGAAATGACACTTGACAAAGATACCAATCATGCAAAGTTTGATATTCATGAAAGCAATGGATAGGTCCTGAATGAGGAGGTGAACCTTACGACTATCTAGGACGAGTAAGCTTTTAATAAGGAGCATGAAGCTTCTGTTAAGAAATCATAAATTTTCTTGTTATTATTAAAATGCTCTGTTAGATCTCTTGACTTCAATAACACGTGATTGTGTAACTTCTTATTTTGCATCTGTTCGAGCACTTATATTTCTCCACCATCCTGATCACTAGTATCTTCTATTTCAACATACTTGGATTTAGTTAATCAGAACATAAAAAAGGTTGGATAATTAAGGTAGTCCAATCATATGATTCTTTTGAAAAGGACGTTAAAATTTACTTTGGTTCTGTTTGGGGCAGTTAAAGCTTATTAACATGTTATTGCAAAGCAGCTGTGCCAGGAAAGTACTGCAGAGAAGTTATTGTGAGAAAGTTGTTTATATGTTTATTTTGTGCAATTGTGATGCTAATGCTTATGATAAAAAGAATTTTTCGTGCTTGTACAATTATGTTGTTTATAATAGAATCAGTCTTAGTTGCACATTTCATACACTGAGACAGATAACTAGTTTGAATATTATATAATAAAACAAATAGCTTATTAAAGTGTAAGATAATAATCTAAATTTAAAATAAAATTGTTAAAATAATAATTATTATTATCATAATCTTGAATTTAAAATGCAAAATATTAATTTTACGAGATAATTTTTACTCCAACAAAATTTCCATGTCCGATCACTATCGAAGGTGAAATCATTAAACCGATATGTCCGCCTAAAGAAGTCACAGTTCTCTGATATATTCATTGGATACCTATAAAATTGCCTCCCATATCTATGCTCATATCACGAAGTAAGCACAATACAGTATAGCCCATAGTAGCAGCACAACACTCTAATGGTACCGGAAGACCTCAAGCTCATCTTTTCTAAAGTTTTAAAACCACAAAGCACAGACCCTTAGATGCTACATTAATTAAAAAAGAGTAATAAATTACTTCATTAAATTTTTATAAAGTTGCGAGGTCTTAGAGCACAAAGTATAAACCAATTTGAGAAAAGACATCCATAACCTGAAATCACAATGGGCAAAGAGACCCTAATATCCACTTTTGTAGCCATAGATTGAAAAGAGCAAAGAGATCCAAAAATTAATTTCTCTAAATTTCACATAATAAAGGAATAAGGATCTTCCAAATCCTTTTCTTCCGAACACAAACCTCATATAGCAAAGAGAGCACATACCGATCTCTCCAAAATTCACAAGAAAATCAAATCTTCCACAAATTCTCCATAAATCTGAGAAAAAGTGAATCCCTTTCTTCCAACCACAATATGTAAACAGTAAAAAGAGTAAAAATCATGTTCCTCACAAACACATAAAGAAAATGAAACAAGGAACTTTTAATTCCCTTTATTCCAACAACATATTACAGAGAGCAAAGAGGTCACAAACCACTGACAAGAAAAATGTGATAAAGCACAAACCACAAACGAGAAGAGTAAAGAGACCACATACTAGAAACCATATCAATAATATTGTTAAAAATAAACATTGAAAGTAGGGTAGAAGTTACCAGTGATAGAAGGAGAACACTCAATCCCTCATCGGAGAATGAAGAAAAGCAAGGGAAGAAAATATACCCTAGGGAACATCTACACTCGAAGGAATAAACAAAGAGGGGTAGCCAAGTAATCCAAAACTGAGTGAAATTCTGAATGTGGTGGCCTCGAAATTATAGAGGCTTATGTCGTGTTTTCATTAAAAATGACAACTTCATTATTTCCAATTGTAGTATTTAGCCTTTTCTAAACGCACAAGTTGGCGCCATTTTTGGATGTCGAGCCTACGGAATGATAGTTTTCTTTTCTGGATTACTCCGTGGCTTTTAAACGTGCAGTTAAGTGGCCCAGAGCATGTCATACATTAACACCAATATTTTGACCCTGACACATCCGTGCTGAAGTTCTGGTGAGCCGACGCCTTTGTCAGGCCGGACGCACCCGCGTCTTCCTTAAAAAGGTACACCCGCGTTGAGTCCGTGTCGGGAGACAGAGAACCCAGTGTGCCTTGTTGGTCGTTTAAAATTTTAATTTAATTATATATATAGTTTTAAATAGTTTGAAAAAATAATATTTGATTTTGAAAATAAGAGACCAAATCGATCCCATATCTTTAATAGTTTAAATAATTTAACGCCGCACCATAAACTATGTGTTTATCATAAGGAATAGATGCATTGCTTAATAATGTGGTTCAATTAAATAAAATAGCAAATTTATGACATCTGTTTAGTCCGCAAATAATTTTTATGTTGACCGACAAATTCTCTTATTTAATATAAAAGAATTAAATAGGGTTTATATTAAGTTGGGTTCTAAAATTCCCTATAAGGGCAAGCCCCTATAGTTAATTACATCTTAAATGACGGGAATCACTTAAGAAAACTCTTGATAAATATCAGGCTTTCACGATTGGACATTAGAAATTCAAAAAGGGAATGGATCAAATTAGGAACAGTTCTTTTAAGAGTCCAAAGGAGTGAAAAGGTAAGGGATGTCATGGATCCAGAAGATAACCTCTGGTGACTTCCCAGACTATCCTATTGTTTGGCTTCGATTTATAGAGATATTACTTGATGTTTCAATCTTGCCAATTTTACTTAGTTGGGACACGGAAGTTATGAGGGCTTATGTCGTAACGAACGACGACCTCAGAATCCTAAGACGAGTTTAGGGCTTAAATTACATGATATGATTATGCAAATGCCTAAAGGATGAAGTGAGGATTTATGTTGCGCTAAGCAAAATACCTCGAAATCCTATGGCTTAGTTGTTTATTCCTAAGGAAAGGATTAAGTCGATGAAGGTGGCCGTACTGCCCACCACCCTTACTCCAAGCTTATTGTTGTTGCAGAGGGTTTAGTTTAAGAAATGATAATCAAGAGAGAGAAGTGTTATGGTTTAGAGGTCGAGTTTTAAATTCAATGTCTTAAATTTTATTGGAGAAATATTAAAATTGATTAAGCAGAACCGGTTAAGATCCCACGGTTCCATCATCTCGGCACCACTATTTTCATCGGATTCACTTAGTCCAAATGAATTTGCTAAACTCAACTGAATGAGTTCCACACTTTCATTTAGACTGTGGGAAATCTCGTTAGCAACACGTAAGTTACATCATCCGAGGTATTCTCAAGCATCCAACGAGACGATTTAATTTAGTTATGATTGCAGTGTTATTTATTTTGTTTGTGATTAAGTTTTGAGTTGTCTTGTATTTTGATTGTTGTGGCGGTGAATTTTATCTTGTTTTGATTTTTATTTTAATTTTAGTTTCATTTTTGCGGCTATCCTAAAGGTTTTAGTTTTAATGCAGGGTGACTGTTGTTTTAATATGCAAGCTTACAAGAAAAGAAAGTATAGTACAACGCAGCTAAGTAAATTTCAATAAAATAAAAGCTCACCTGGCTGGTCTTCTCGTCAATTCCAACTGCACTTAAAATGCATGTTACGACATTTAAGTATTTAAAAGAAAATACCTAAGT
This sequence comes from Papilionanthe hookeriana x Papilionanthe teres, assembly GCA_022702705.1. NCBI lineage: Eukaryota > Viridiplantae > Streptophyta > Magnoliopsida > Asparagales > Orchidaceae > Papilionanthe > Papilionanthe hookeriana x Papilionanthe teres. The sequence goes on along the minus strand of CM040429.1, from coordinate 23,527,916 downwards.
AGAGCTAAGGGAATGTTCTGGTTGTCTACCAAATCCTAATCATACCACTAGTAAGATCCTATGATGTGTTCGAGGATGATTTTCTTCATCAAAGAACAATGAAGTTCAATTGTTCTTCTAAAACATCCCATTGGTCTGAGAAAGTCCTTAGGACGGGTCCTAAACATCTTTTCAACGCTTCTGGGATCATTTTGAGTCCAAATGAATTTCATTATGGGGATGAATTGATCATCTGGGGTTTAGTTAAGTTTTGATTCTTACTCAGCGAATTTGGATGTTTGATTATCCTATGAGTAAGGTGACATTTCATTTGACACTTCATTTAAGAGTTATAATGATGAAAGCCTTTAGGGGTAAATTAGTCCATTAAAGAACTTACCCATTCTCAATTAAAATTCAATTAGTGATTTAAAATGATTCAATTTAACTATAAAATTTTGGTTGATTTTTAAATATTTTAATTTTTTTTAATTGGAAAAGTGTTTAAATCATTTAAGTTTAATTAAATTAATTTTAATGTTTTAACTTGTTTTAATTTGATTATAAGATTTCAAGATTGTTTCCTTTTTTTAATTATTAGTTTCAATCATAATTTTTACGGTTCCATTAATTAAGAGTTAAATAGTTTTTAATCAATTCATTAGATAGGGGTTCAATTTAAAGCATTATAATCTTTCTATATAACATCCCTTAACCTTAACAATTTATGCTTTAACTTCCAAAGTTTAATGACTTAATTAATTGAGATTTCTCATTTAATATTAAAGGTAATTAATGGGTTTCTACCCCTTAGTTCCCTATGTTTCAATCATCCAAGAGGAAAACTAAGATCAAATATTTACCCTTCCCCTTTGGTTAAGCCTAAATATTGGTTAAGACTAAAGTTAATTAATTACCTTTATGCCCTCTTAAGCTTGTTCATCTCATAATTCACTAAATTAAGCTCAAATAAATTTGAAATTTTTATGTCACCTCACTCACATGTCAATTAAGACATCAGAGGAGACAATGTGATTTTTCTATTTTTAATTTAATTTATACAATTATTTTATTGGAAAATAGGGATTTTCAATGAAAATTCAACAACATGACCAAGGTAAAACTTCTATCCTTAGGAAAATAATGGGAGGTTCCTACTGATCAGAGGATCACTTAGACCAATTTTGGTGATTTTTTGAATTTTAATTTATTTATTATAATTATTTTGATTTTTGGGGTATTAATTAATTATAAAATAAAATTGAAGGGGAAAATTAGGTTTTATATTTTTCATAAATCTCTCTCAGCTTAAGGGACTCAGAGAAACAAATTTTATATTTCTAATTTACTTTGATTTATTAGAATTATTTTAATGAAAGACTTGAAAAATCCATTTTTTACTATTAAAAACTACCCTAAGTCTTTAAATTTGATATCTTTACTTAGAGACTTTGAAAAAAAGTTTTGTTGATTCCCAAATGATTAGGAGGCCAAATGTGACAATTTGGTAAATTTTAATATTTTTATGATTTTTTTAATTTTTTAATTATTAAATATTTAAAAATAAGTTAAAAATGAAAATTTTATGAAAATTCCAATTTTAATTTTCCTGAACTCCTCTGATCTCAGAGAACTCCCAAAATTGATTTGGTGAATTTTTTAGTTATATTTTAGGTTTTATGAATTTTTTAATTTCAAATATGGTTATGTCACTTAGGTAATTCATTTAGTGGGTTAAATTAACTCCAATTGATTTAAAATTTTTATGTGGGGTTCTCCTAATCCTAAAGCACAGTGGAGAATTGATTTCATGTCATTTTGATGTGTGTTGCTCCAAATTAATTTAATTTCAATTTTGAATGTTTGGTCAAATTAGGATTATTTTTAATGTATTAAATCAAGCCATAATTTTCTTAGGGGCCTTTGGTCCTAAGATACTTCCCCTAATTTTTTTGGATTTTTATGAACAACATACTAATTTCCACAATTAATTTTCAAGAAAACAGCCTTAAACTTATAAAATAGATAACTCCTTCTAGACATGACCTCAGATCTTGGAAAGATCAGAGAATGTTCCCAAGATCATAGGCTACAAAAGCCCTATGGTCTCATGCCATGGTGAAATATGTATGTGAGTAGAGAATTAAAATACTCATGACAGTAAATAAACAATTAAAAATTAAATATAAAACAAAATATTTTGATTTTAATTCCACATTGTTCTCCTCTGTTCACTGAGCAAGAGAGTATTTTTAGTTTATTTTTATGATTTTTCTATTCAAAGATATGCATTTTTAAAGTTCAGTCTATTTAAATAAATAAGGAAATCCTAATTTCCTACTTAAACCAGTCAGCGCAGACTGTATCCTCGGTGGTGTCAAAAGCACACGCGGCACGCTTCCATTTGACGCCGCCATCCGAGTCACCGCGCTCTTTACATCCTGTGGTTCTGTCCGACTCGATCTCTGCCCTCCATTCAATACACGTGCCATTCGATTGTTGCTGAGCTTCGTCCCCGTCTGGTTCAACCCGAGAGCCGTGCATACCAAAACCTTCAGATCTTGCCCGAGACTCAACCAAATCAAGCGCAGTTGGTCTTTATCGATGCGTCTAGCCTAGACGAACATATCTATATGGCTAACATGCATGAAATGAAGTAGAATGGAATGAGGAATTCATGGAAGCTCGAGAGGAGGAGTTCAATACCTTTGCACTGAGAGGTGAGGCCTCGATCAAAGTTTATTTAAATTGAAAAATCTTATTATAAAACTCATTATTTTTATGTAGTACTAAAAATTACTTGAGGACAAGTAATAAGTAAATTTGGGGGATTTTGATCGCTGAAAAATTTATTAAGAAATTCAAACCTATTTTTGATGAAATTGCACTTTAAAGAAGGGTTTTTCCTTATTTTGTTGCAGGAATGAAGAATTTAGGTGATAAAAGCAAAAATCATAAAAAGGAGCGAATTTGGAGCAAAATCATGCAATTTGTGCTGAGTCGCCGACGACGAGATCGAGCTCGCCGACGGCGAGGTTACAAGAAGAAAATTTTGAAGAATTTATAACTGTCTCGCTGACAGCGAGCCCGAGCCCGCTGACAGCGAGCTAGAGCGGTTTGAAGATCTTCTAGAAGCCTCGCCGACATCGAGGTAGTTCGTCGCCGACGGCGAGGTAGTTCAAATGGCATAGATACATTGAACCTGGACACTTTTTGAAGGGATGCTTACGCACCTCTTGGTCCTTTGCTTACCTCTATATATAGAGGCCGAAAATCAGTCTTTGGTGTGCAATCTTTTAGTCTTTTGTCTAGTTTTGTGTGCAGTTGTGTGTCTTTAGTGAGTCTTTAGTGAGTTTAGTGAGTAATTAGTGAGTCGTCTTTAGACTTGGAAGGAATAGTCGAAAGGAACTACGAGGAGTCTGTTTGGGGATAAATCGAGATAAGTATTTGTATTTATTGTTTTTAACTTTAAATGAAATCCATGCTTAGTTTAGTTCCCATGCATTCGAGTAGTTTATTAGTCTTTCTCTCCGTTTATGAAATTAAGTGACTTGATGAAATTAAAATAGAGATACTTATATATATTAATAAATTGTGATAATTTTTACTTAAAACTTAATTTACTTTCAAACTGGCCATTTGATTGTTAAAATATGTTGATTATCAACTATAGTAAAAATTACATCCGATATTCGGGGAATTCAAAAGCCTTGGAAGAAGGGTGCAAATAAATAGGGAAATAATATCATCGGGCGTAGAATTGAGCATTTTAGTGTGACGGACTAAAATATTCAATTCGGTCCTATTGTTTGAGAGTCGAAGTGTAGATGTTAGCCCTCGAGGCGAGGGGAACGTGGGAGCTCGAAGTGGCGATCGGTATCCTCCCAGCCTAGCCGCGGATTCGGTAATCAAACATAGGATTAGTCAATATTCTTTACACCTGGACCAAAGGGTAAAGAATAGGAATGCTCCTATTTGTCACAATACCTTAAAATTATCTATTTAAATTCATCAATCACTTAAATTTCTAAATAAGGGGAAAGATACTTTTTCTGAATAGTAAAGACTTATTTAGCAAATAGTTTAATTTCCTGCATTTTCAATACGTATTAATTTCCTAATTAGTTAAGTTACCTAATTAAAATACTCAGTTACTTTATTGCGCTCAAATTTAGAATTCCAAATTTTCGTATACTATTTTAAAAATTATTATTATTATTTTAAATTAGTTGTTATTTAATTTTCTCTTTCCCTGTGGGATCGATAACCAGGACTCCACTAGAGCCTTGTATTACTTGATACGATACGTATACTTGCGTAGCATCCACAACATAAACAATTACAATTCTATACATATAAATAGCGGGGTCAAGTTTTTTTGGCGCCGTTGCAATTAAATTAAAAATATCATAATAAAAAATTGTGGGTCAAGTTTTTGGCGCCGTTGCCGGGGAAAGTAAGAAAAATTTACTAAAGTAACGAACTATTTTAAAATAATCATAATAAATAAATTAATATCTATTCTGAAATTGTATGCGCAAATTTGGAAACGAAAATTTAATACCTTACGATTCTGAATTAGAGCGTACAATTAAAAGAATTAGAAAACAAAAGAAACAAATTATAAATTTAACACAAATGGCGAATATTCCCGAAATTCAAAATATGAACCAACAAAGACCATTAAGAGATTATGCCAACCCTACATCGGATGAAATTCATTTAACTATTCAAAACCCCGATGTAGCTGCTAATTCATTTGAACTTAAACTCTGCAATTATCCAAATGGTACAAAACAATCAATTTAGTGGTTCACCTATCGAAAATCCTAACTTACATCTTGCTAGTTTTCTAGAACTTTGTGCTACTTTTAAATATCAAGGAGTATCCGACGATGCTTTATAAGACTTAGACTTTTTCCTTTTTCATTAAGGGATAAAGCTAAAATGTGGTTGAATTCGTTAGCACTCTGGATCTATTAAAACTTGGGGAGAATTATCACAAAAATTTGTATCCAAATATTTTCCACCATTTAAAGCTGCTAAGTTTAGAAATGATATAACTTCTTTTTGTCGATTAGATGGAGAATCAATATATGAAGCTTGGGAGAGATTTAAGGAACTTCTTAGGAAATGCCCACATCATGCGCTACCGTATCGGGCTGATTATTCAAACTTTTTATAATGGATTAGTAGGATCCTTAAGATCAATCATCGATGCTTCGTCACTTGGAGGTTCATTAATGTCTAAACCATTTGATGAAGCTTATGCACTAATCGAAGAAATGACAACAAATAATTTCCAATGGCCTTCTGATAGAGTAAATCCAGAAAAGATAGCCGGCATTCATGAAAACGATGCAATATCTATGTTAGCTTCTCAAATTGTCTGCTATATCTAAGAAATTAGATCATTTTGGAATGAACTACTCTCCTACTTTAGAAGAAAACTCATCCGGACAAATCATAGAATCTCAAACTAATTATGAAACTTTAAATGCTATTAATAATAGAACTAATAACCCTTATTCAAACTATTATAATCTCGGTTGGAAAACTCATCCAAATTTTAATTGGAATAACACATCTAATCAACAATGGATGAATCAACCTAATCAAGCAAATCCAAACTATAAACCTAATTACCCACTCGGATTTAATAACAGTAACCCTCAATTCAAGGATAAGAAATTATCCATGGATGAATTAATTTTGAATATGGGTCATCAACTACAAAATCAAGGAAATCAACTACAAATTCAAGGAAATCAATTACAAATTCAAGGAACATCTATTAAAAATATCGAAACTCAACTTGGACATATTACTTCTTGTACTTAAATAATAGAATACCCGGAACTTTTCCTAGTAATGTGGAAATAAATCCTAAAGATCAAGGAAAAGAACAAATTAAAGCAATACAGCTAAGGAGTGGAAAAGAATTAGAACCTCAAATTCAAAAAGAACGTGAAAGCGAAAAGAGGAAGTGGAAATTGAAAAGGAAACAATTCAACAAGATTCAAACTTGGAACATCCTTTAATACCTATGAAAATTTCTGTTGAAAAACCTCCACCACCATTTCCTCAACGACTAGCTCAACATAAAAAAGATAAACAATTTGCTAAATTCCTTGAAATATTAAAGAAAAATTAACAATCAATATACCTTTTGTTGAAGCTTTAGATCAGATGCCAAATTATGTAAAATTTATGAAAGATATTCTAAATAAGAAAAGAAAATTCACCGATAATGAAACAAGTCGCACTTAGTGAAGAGTGTAGTGCTATTATTCGAAGAAGCTTCTCGAAAAATTGAAAGATCCCTGGTAGTTTCACTATACCCTGCGCTATAGGAGAAAAATTTTATGGAAAAGCTTTGTGTGACTTAGGAGCAAGCATCAATCTAATGCCTCTATCGATTTTTAAGAGATTAGGATTAGGAAAAATTACACCTACTTCGAGTAACCCTTCAATTAGCTCGATCGTTCGGTTACCTATCCTAAGGGAGTTATTGAAGATGTGTTAGTAAAGGTGGATAAATTTATCTTCCCGAGTAGATTTTATTGTTTTAGATATGGAGGAAGATAAAGAAATTCCTATCATTTTAGGAAGACCATTTTTAGCTACTTGGAAAAGCTATGATTGATGTTCAGAAAGGAGAATTAACTATGAGAGTAAATGACCAAAAATTTACATTTAATATTGCAAAATCAATGAAATATCCTGCGTTAGAAAAAGATGATGAATGTTTTCGGATGGAAATACTTGAATATTTACAACAAGAACATTTTAAGGAATATTACGAGGATAAATTAGAAAAAGAAAACACTGAATTAATTGAAGATAATCATGAAGAACTAGATTTTATTCGGGAAAGATTTGAATTTTTGGATAATACTGAAAACACCGACAAGAATATAGTTCCATCAATTATTAAACCTCCCGAACTTGAGCTAAAAATATTACCCGATCATTTGAAATATGCTTATTTAGGTAATTCTTCAACTTTACCGGTTATTATTTCATCCGCATTAAACGAATCTCAAGAACAAAAACTTTTAGAAACTTTAAAAAAATATAAAAAAACTTTTGGTTGGACTTTAACAGATATTAAAGGAATTAGTCCTTCAATTTGTATGCATAGAATTATTTTAGATGATGAACATAAACCTAAAGCAGATCCCCAAAGGAGATTAAACCCGATAATTAAAGAAGTAGTTAAGAAAGAAATTTTAAAATGGTTAGGTAATGGTATTATATATCCTATTTCGACGATGCTTGGGTAAGCCCAATTCACTCGTGTTCCTAAGAAGGGAGGAGTGACCGTCACTCGCCAATGAAAATAACGATCTTATTCCTATAAGACAAATTACTGGTTGGCGTATATGTATTGATTATAGGAAATTAAATACCGCCACCCGGAAAGATCACTTCCCTTTACCATTTCTAGACCAGATGTTAGATAGATTAGCCGGACATAAGTATTTTTGTTTTCTAGATGGATACACCGGTTATCATCAAATACAAATTTCTCCTGAGGATCAAGAGAAAACTACATTTACTAGTCCTTATGGAACTTTCGCTTTTCGAAGAATGCCTTTTGGATTATGTAATGCACCAAGCAACATTCCGGAGATGTATGATGTCTATATTTAGTAAATTAATCGACAATGGAATAGAAGTATTTATGGATGATTTCTCCGTATTTGGAACATCATTTGACACATGCTTAACTCATCTTAAAAAAGTATTAGAAGTATGTGAGAAAACAAATTTAGTTTTAAATTGGGAGAAATGTCAATTTATGGTTGCGGGCGGCATTGTATTAGGGCATAAAATTTCGGAAAAAGGCATGGAAGTGGACCCTGCAAAAATTCAAGTTATAGCTAAATTACCACCTCCAACTACGGTAAAAGGGGTAAGAAGTTTTCTTGGACATGCTGGATTCTACAGACGCTATATAAAAGATTTTTCAAAAATTACTAAACCTCTATGCCAACTTCTTGAAAAGGACAAGAAATTTGAATTTACAATCGAATGCCTGAATGCTTTTGAACTCTTAAAAGAAAAATTAATTACAGGCACCTATAATAGTTTCACCTAACCTGGAAAAACTATTTGAGCTTATGTGTGATGCTAGTGATTATGTCGTAGGAGCAGTTCTTGGCAAAGATATGAAAAGATTTTTAAAGTTATATACTATGCTTAGTAAAACTCTAAATGATGCTCGAAATAAATTATACGATTATGTAAAGAGAATTATTAGCGGTAGTATATGGTTTTAATAAATTTAGACCTTATCTGATCGGAACAAAATGTATCGTGCATACCGATCATTCTCGCTATCAAATATTTAATGCAAAAAAAGATTCCAAACCAAGATTAATTAGATGGATGCTATTAATGCAAGAATTCGATTTTGAGATCGTTAATAAGAAAGTAACCGATAATCAAATTGCGGATCATTTATCAAGATTAGAAAATCATGAATTATTTCGATATTGAAAATGAAATTATCGACGCTTTTCCCGATGAACAACTATATAATATCAATGAGTGGAAAATACCATGGTATGCTGATATAGTAAACTATATAGTTAGTAATATTTTACCACCTATGCTAACTTCGCAACAACGTAAAAAATTCATCCATGATATAAAAACCTAATTTTGGGATGAACCATATTTATATAAGCAATGTAAGGATTTAATTATTAGAAGATGTGTACCTTATGAAGAAACTGAACCAATTATTCAAAAATGTCATGATTCTAATTTTGGAGGACATTTTGGGACTGATAAAACTGCTTATAAGATTCTACAATCTGAATTTTACTAGCCTACTCTATTTAGAGATGTATATAGATATATTAAAACTTGCGATAAATGCCAAAGAGTAGGAAATATATCTAGAAGAAACGAAATGCCTCTAAACTTTATATTAGAAGTTGAAATTTTTGATGTTTGGGGATTAGATTTTATGGGACCTTTTATTCCTTCGTTTGGAAACTCATATATATTAAGTAGTCGTTGATTATGTTTCCAAATGGATCGAGGCACAAGCTTTACCTAGGTGTGATGCTAAGAGTGTTTCAAAATTTCGATGAAATATATTTTTACTAGATTTGGAATGCCGAGAGTGATTATCACCGACGGAGGAACTCATTTTAGAAATAAATACATTCACAAACTAGTAGAAAAATACAATATTACTCATAAGATATCCACTCGCTTATCATCCACGTACTAACGGATTAGCTGAAGTATCTAATCGTGAGATTAAACGTATTTTAGAAAAATCTGTAAACCCAAATAGGTTAGATTGGTCTATTAGATTAGACAATCGCATTATGGGCTTATAGGATCGCTTATAAAACTCCGATTGGAATGACTCCTACAGAGCTTATAAAAACATGCCACTTACCAAATGAATTAGAATATAAAGCATATTGGGCGATTAAAGAATTTAATTATAATATGAAGGAAGTCGGTGAGAAAAGATTGTCTGCAATTAAATGAATTGGAAGAATTAAGAAATGAATCGTATGATAATGATCGGATTTATAAAGAAAAGATGAAATTATGGCATGATCGGAAGATTAATCGTAGAAATTTTGAACCGAGACGAGAAGTTTTGCTATATAATACTAGATTGAAATTATTTCCTGGAAAATCGAAGTCTCGATGGTTAGGACCTTTCACCATAACTCAAATATTTTCATACGGAACTATAGAAATCGAAGATCCAAAAACTCGGACATAAATTTAAAGTTAATGGACATAGATTAAAACCATATTTCGAAGGTATAAGACCTAACTATAAAGAGGTTTTAATGCTTAGTCGACTCGATTAATAATTGAAATTAGGTCGGGCTCGACGACGTTAAACCAAGCGCTTTATGGGAGGCAACCCATATTAGTTATCTATTTTTATTGTATCTTAATAGTTAGTTTATATTATTGAAACTTTACTACTCAATTATTATTAGGAATCATCACATATTCGAACCATTATGATGAGAAAAGAAATAATTCGATTTAGAGCGAAATTGGACATTATTTTGAAATCTCGCCGACGGCGAGGTCGATACTCGCCGACAGCGAGGTTCGCGCTTAATTTAATTTAGTTTATTTATAAGCTCGCTGACAGCGAGAAACGAGCACGCCGACAGCGAGAACCTGAAAGGTAGTTTTTATAACTAAGTCGCCGACGGCGAGAAACCTCCCGCCGACAGCGAGGAAGTTATAAAAATGAGTTATATATACTTTAAATGCTGATCTGGACGGTTTCAACACCAATTCCTTGGTGAAAACCCATTCTTAAACCATTCTAAGTCTGCCTTCTTCACTAGAATTCATTCCATTCACCATAATGACCTCCAAATTCTTAGATTCCTCTAAATCTGGAGTGTTTAACCGGAGGAAATTTGTGAGTGCGGAAGCGCAGCGGATCTTCAACAAGGTTTTGGTAAAGAAAAGAGTTATCAAGGAACGGGGATTTGTCAATCGAGGATTAGAGAATTCCACTACTAAGATAGAAGAAACGATCGCACAAGCAAGATCGGGAGGTATTTTGTTACACTACGTCCGCCGTTGTTATTCCAGCTTGTGAAAGAGTTCTACTCTAACTTACATGCGATCAACAATGGGAATATCTACGTCCGAGGAAGATGGGTGACGTTTACTCCATCAAGAGTAAATGAATTATTCTCTATAGAAAACACCCCGTATGTCACTATTCAAATTTTGTGCCTTCTCGATATAATATGAATGAGATATTTCAATATCCGACCGATGAACCGAAGATCGGGAACTGCGTGAAGACGGGTATGTTAGTTTCTCCGCATCACTTTTGAATCTCGTCTCAAAGCACCGGCACTTTTTCATCTCATCTAAATTGTTACCTACTATGAGGGTAAACAAAGTTTCAAAGGAATGCGCTATATTGAATTATTGTATTCAAATTGGATTGCCTATTGATGTTGGATCAATTACAATTCTATACATATAAATAGCGGGGTCAAGTTTTTTTGGCGCCGTTGCAATTAAATTAAAAATATCATAATAAAAAATTGTGGGTCAGGAGGCAATTTATAAACTCGCCGGAGAGGGGAGCTCAGGGTCAGGCAATGAGTGCCCTGGGCTGCTTAGGGTGAGGGCTGAGCAGGGCAGCTGGGCAGTGAAGGAATTGCACACTGCCATGACTCAATTTTAGGTTTTAAGCCCATGGGATTCTCGGGCGTGCCTGTTCCGGTGGCTCTAACGGCTAGCAAGGACTGGACAGGTGGCTGGCAGGCTGAGGAGGAGTGGGGGAGGAGTTTAGTTCAATTAATTTTGGCAGGGAAGTTGCTTAAGGAGGATTTAGGCATGGGACCTAGGCTTAGCCAAGTGGCTAAACCCAATGGTCCAAAGTGGTGGACCTTTGGTCCATGGCTCAAAGAGCTTGGGTTGGGTCAGGTCAAACCAATCCTAGGAGATCTAAGGTTGGCTGCCATGAAGTGGATTTGATCAAATTTAGCTTGGTTTGGTTCAAATGGAGTCATATGTCCAATTAGGTTGGTTTGGGTTTAAGTTGGGCTAACTTGGGTTTGGGTTTGGTTTGAATCAAATTGATTGATCAACATGGCTTAAATGATTGTCACAAAGCTTATGGAAGAGGTTTGGGGTGAATTTGAATTGATTTGGGAGATGAATTTGGTGGATTTTGTGATTTGATCAATTTGGGTCACTTTGGATTAGGTTTGGGTTTAGGTTAGGCTAGAGCTTGGCTAGGGTTCAATTGATGGTTCAAATTAATGTAGGTAATTTTCATGAAGGGTTTTGGAAAGAAATTGGGTGGAAGTTTTAGGGTTAGGGGATTCAATTTGGGGAATTGAGGTCATGTGATAAATTTAGGGCAAAATTGGGTATTTTGGCAAGTTTAGGATTTGGGTGAAATTTGAGTTTAAATTGGGGGCAAATTGATGTTGCATTTTGTTTATGGGGATGTTAGGAAGAGTTTAGGATTGAAATTTGGGGGAATTGAGTGGCTTTGGGTTCAATTTTGGCTAAATTGACAAAATTGAGGCTTGTGGTAGTTGAAAAAAATGAAATTGGTAATATTTTGGAATTTTGGAATTTCTTGGGAATTTTTGGAATTTTTGGAATTTTGGGCCAAGAGGGGTATTTAGGGTATATGGAGGTTATTTAGAGTGTATTGGGGTGTTTTGGTGGATTTAAGAGGTGGGAACCGTTTTGAAATGATTTTGAGGAATTTTGGGTAATTTTTGGGGAATTTTGGATGATTTGGTGGTTATAGGAGCAATTTAGGTAATTTTGGGTAAGTTTAGGGACCCAAGGTCAAAATTTGAAATTTTGGAAAAATGAAGGGGGCTTCATATAGGGAAGAATGGAACCATTTTTGTGGGGTCAAGAATGAGTAGAAGTGATTTGGGATGGAATTTAGGGTTTAGGAGCATGAGCCATGGATCTTAGCCAAGTCTAACCACTTTGAGACCAAATCGAGCCAAATGGTAACCACTTTATGATCCTTCACATATTAACCCTAGCCATCTTAATCAAAGACTAGTGGCTTTGGTTCAGTCATGTGAGTTTCTTAAAGGGTAGAAGGGAAAGAGTTTAAGTTTTGTATCAAATGGCTTAGGGGTGTGTGTGTGTGCAAGAGAGGCCCAAGTCACTCAAGGTTACCCTAAATCCAGGCATTCCTATAGGAACTCACTACTGGTTTTTCATATGGTGGTTTTAACCTTCCAAGGTCATTTAGAGGTTTGCAACCATCCAAGTGGGGTCCCAAGAGGAGTTAGGAAATGGCTGAAAATTTCTAAATGGTGGGTTCCAACTCTAGTCTTTTAGGATAGTCCAGGAGAAGTCCTATGCTAGATCCTAAGCACTAAGAGGAAGATTATACCTCACCAAAAATGTGGCCAACATGTCAATTTCTGGCATGCCAACTACAGTTTTTGGTATGCTCGCGCCTTCCTTTGGTCTGGTCCACCCATGGTGGACCTAGGTTGAGTCTGTGTTGGGAGACAAATAAGCCGGTGTTCCCTCGATAGTTCGGGTGCGCCTGCGCCCTCCTTTAATCCAGCGCACCGGCGACAGACCCGTGCTAGGTCCACATTGTGAGACATTGAGGACGACATGCCCATAAGAATTTTGTGGTGCGCCCGCACCCAACCGCTATTTTTGTTCTTTTTCTCTCTTTTATTTTGAAGGAGACTTTAGTTTGTCTACTTATAATCATCAAATTGCTCCCTTATTCGAGTAAATCTCCCTCCTGGATAAAATGAAAGATCTAAAGAGGAGAGGAACAAAAAGGAGGGATATACGATGGGCAATAGACAAATGAGAGAAAGGAACGTGGAGTACTTTTGCATAGTGAACTTCGCATGCATAGTCCCCAAAGTGTACGTTCGAAACAAGATTAGATCAAAAACTTTGGAGACAACCAGAGAATAAAGTATAAATGCTTGTTTTGGGGTTAAGGACACTCCCAGAGGAGCGTATTACTTTTGTTAATTACATCTTGGGATGCTCAAGAAAGCTCTCGATAAAAAAAGTCTTGCTTACATGATTGAATGAAATCTAATTATTTGGGAAAAGATCCACTTTAAAAAGTACCTATTTTTAGTGTGCATTTCATGCTAACTTTATGCACTTTTTTAAAGATATTAAACTTTAAAGAAGAAATTTTGCATATTTTTATCTTCAAGTATAAAAATATGATTTTAGAGAAAATGAAGCAAAAACTATGCAATTTGAGCCAAAATGAGCAAAAAAAGGAAAGTTATGACTTAGCACATATTGATATGTCTTTCTATGCTTAATATCATTTATTTCTCACATGTTTTTGGATGAAATTATACTTTTGAGAAAGGTTGTTTTTATGTCTATCTTGTAGGTGAAGATGTTAGGAGCGCAACGCAACTGAAATAGGGGGAAACGGAGTTGAAATGGAGCCAAACAGAGCAAAATAGTGGAGATGCGCATAGGGTGGCGCTTAGGCGCCAAAACCCGGCCCCCAGGCGCCAGTGACGAAGAGAAAACGGCGCTTAGGCGCCAGCATCAAGGCCTAGACGCCAGAATCATCCAGAAACGGTTATTGGACGGATTTTTGACGACTTTGGGAGTTATTTTGGCTGTGTTAAGTAGTTTATAGACCTTCTAGAAGTCTGGAAGTTATTCCTAATATATAGGACATGTGATACAATGAATCTAGACACATTGGAGCGGTTTAAATCGTGAAGAGGTGCGATCCAAAGTGAAGGGGTACGATTGTTTTGGGCACGGAGTCTGGCGCCTAGGCGCCAGTACCTGGTGCCTAGGCGCCAGAATTGTTTATAGAAGATTCAATGTATCTAGACCGAATTTTGAAGAGGTGCCTAAAGCAACCCTTGGTCATTTTCAAAGCCTTATAAATAAGGACCAATTCTACAGCAAGGGGTGTCTCTTCTCTCTCTCTCTCTCTCTCTCTCTCTCTCTCTCTCTTTCCCCTTAGTCATTTTAGAGTCATGAAGATGCAGATTTCTACATCTTATGGAGAGATTGGTGAGGAATTTTGAGATATTTATGTAAGGAATGTACGAGCGGTGCATGGATCGGTGGGAGACTTTGGTGGAGAGATCTTCTTCTTTCTTTCAGGGGGAAAAAGCTAAGTATTGTGCTCTTCATTCTCTTGTAATTGTTGTAAACACTTTCTAGTAGATTTTATTTATTTTAAACCGAGTTTTCTATCGTAATTTATCTATACTTCGTAAGTGATTTTCTTTACTCTTTCTTTTAATATGAAGTAGTGGCATGTGTAGGAAAATTATTTTTATGATGGAATTATCTATTAAATGCTTCTAGGTGACAGATAGTTGCATAAATATAATAGAATACCAATGAAATAAGTTCCTTGTTGGCACTTAATTTATTACAAAATTCTATCAAGTCTTTTACTTCTTATGCTATTATTTTCATTTACTTTTGTTTTGTAATGAAATAGATGCATGTTTAGGAATTAAGATTTTCTTAGATATTCTCTTATCAAATTATGGTGATGATATTCATACCGGATCTTCATTTACTTTACAAATTGATCACTTGTATTGTTAAAACCTGTTGAAGAATTCTGAGACCTATCCGGAGATGAGTTCTTAACTAGTAGATATCACATGGATCTTTGTGTAATCGAAGGCCATGAGCGGGTTATTCAAGGTGAAGTGCAAATAAATAGGGAGATATTGTTTATTGGGCGTAGAATTAATTAGTTTTTAGAATGACAGACTAAATTCTAATAATTTGGTTTATAGAAAGGGAACGAGTCACTGGTAGGGCCGACCATAGCCACTCTTGGACATCTAGTAGTGTGAGCCTAGATTAACCCATTCTACTAACAATACATCTAGACCTGATCTATAGGTTTGCCAATGTTCTTTATACTATCGAGCGAAGGTAAAGAATAGGATTTCTTCTATTTGGCACTACTACATTAATTCTAAGCATTTCTTTCCTAAACATTATCTATGTAATTGCAATAGAAAGATAGTCTTTAACATCTCAAAATTTTCCAAATTAATTTATCCATAAATTATCTTTTTATTTAAGAACTTTAATTAGTTATTAAAAAAAACCTTTTTAATCAAAATTCCAAATTTAGGCCTTATAGAAATAGACTAGAATTAGCCTAAAGGATTGCTTACCTCGCTTCTCTGTGAGATCAATACTGGGGTTATAAAAGAAAACCCTATATTACATGAAACGATACGTATACTTGCGTAGCACCCCTAGTGTGTAAAATATTTTCTTAAATTTTATAACATTTTAATTTTATACACTAGCCGCTATTTATAAATTGGGTCAAGTTTTTTGCCATCTTTTGGATACAAAAATTAATGTGTTATTGCGGGTCGGGTCAAGTTTTTGGCGTCGTTGCCGGGAAGCTTCGGTAAGAACTTTAGGAGAAATTTAGTTGAAATAATTAGGTTTAGACTTGGAAAACTGTAGTGTCGTAAAAACTATTTTTGTGTGAAAATGTGTTTTGTTATATGAAAAAGTGTTGTAAAAAAAATTGTTTGTGTGAAAAATAAGGTGTTCGTGAAAATGTTTTGTTGTGTTGAATATATTTCATCTATTATTTGTTTAATTGTTAATTTATTGTTTGTTGTGCTATGTATGCGAAACAAAGGATCTGCAGGACTTGTGTCTTATAATCCCGAGTTTGAAAAAAATAAAAAAGTAAAAATACAAAAAAGACTCGAAAAAATAGAAATGGAAATGAAAAACTTTCAAGATAATAACTTGAAAAATCATCATACTTCGTTGAGGGATTACGTAAATCCTACGACAGATGAAATTCACTCAAGTATACAAAACCCTGTCATAGAAGCTTACTTGTTTGAAATAAATCCTGAGATTGTTCAACTGGTGCAGAACAATCAGTTTGGGGGAACTCCTTTGGAGGATCCCTATTTACACTTATCTAGTTTTTTAGAACTTTGTGCTACATTTTTTTATAACGGTATGTCGACGATGTCTTGTTAAAGGGCTTTTTCCTTTCTCACTAAGGGATAAGGCTAAAATATGGTTATACTCATTAGCACCTGGCTCTATTAAAAATTGGGAGGAGTTAACTCAGAAATTCCTAGCTAAGTATTTTCCACCTTCAAGGACTATTAAACTTAGAAACGATATTATCTCATTTTGTCAATATGAAGGAGAATCAATATACGAAGCCTGGGAAAGATTTAAGGAACTCCTAAGAAAGTGTCCACATCATGCTCTGCCCGATTGGTTAATCATTCAAACTTTTTATAATGAGTTAGTAGGATCCCTTAGGTCTATGATTGATGTTGCCGCTGATGGATCGTTAATGTCAAAACCATTTGATGAAGCGTACGCATTAATTGAAAGAATGGCTACAAATGAATTTGAATGGCCCTCTGCAATGGTAAATCCTAAAAGGGTAGCCATTGTTCATGATACAGATGCGATTGCAATTTTTGCATATCAGGTTGCTGAAATATCAAGGAAGTTGGACCAATTTGGAATGAACCAGCCTCAATTTATTTTTGTAAGTGAGGAAAGTTCATTAGAGCGTATAATTGATTCTAACTTATCATATGACGCTTTAAATACTATAAACAACCCATATTCTAACTTTTACAACCCAGGTTGGGAGAACAATCCTAATTTTAACTGGAATCATACTACTGATAGTGGAAACCAAAAATGAGAAAATAATCATGCAAATCCTAATGGAAGTTGGAATAATCATGGGAACACAAACTATGGACCATCATATCCACCGAACTCTAACAATAATCAACAATTTGAGGATAAGAAGATGTCTATGGAAGAAGTGGTATTGCAAATGGGAAACCAGTTGCAAAGTCAAAATGCTGCGATTAAAAATATAGAGAATCAACTGGGACAAATGGCTAATTCACTTAGCAATAGACCCCAAGGAACACTTCCTAGAAACATTGAGATTAACCCTAAAGAGAACACTAATGAACAAGTAGAAGCTGTCTAATTAAAAGTGGAAGAGAAATAGAGGATGTTGTTAGAAAAGAAAAAGATGTTGTAAAAGAAACAAAGGAAACTAAAAGACCTGTAAAACATGTTTCTAAGGATTTGGAAAAATTAAGTTCTCCAACTAAAATCAGTTTGGAAAGACCACCACCTCCATTTCCTCAAAGACTTAGACAACATGAGTTGGATAAGAAATTTTCAGAGTTCATGAAAGTACTTAAGAAGTTAACGATAAATATTCCTTTCACTGAAGATTTGGAAAAGATGCCAAGTTATGCAAAGTTTATGAAGGAGATATTGAATAAGAAAAGGAAATTTGGGGATAACGAGACAGTTGCACTAAGTGAGGAGTGTAGTGCTATACTTCAGAAAAATTTTTCTCAGAAATTTAAAGATCCTTGTAGCTTTACAATTCCTTGTGCAATTGGAGAAAGATTATGTGGAAAAGCTTTATGTGATTTAGGAATGAGCATTAATGTGATGCCTCTATCTATATTTAGAAGGTTAGGTTTAGTCGATATTTCTCCTACTACTATAACCCTTATGTTAGCTGATCGATCTATCATTTATCCAAAAGGAATTATAGAAGACGTACTTGTTAAAGTGGATAAATTTATCTTTCCTTTGGACTTTATTGTATTAGATATGGAGGAAGATAAAGAAATTCCAATTATTTTAGGGAGACATTTCCTTGTTACTAGACAAGCTATGATAGATATGCAAAAAGGAAAGTTGACTATGAATATTAATGACCAGGAAGTAACTTTTGATATATTAAAGACTATGAAATATCCAGCTGAGAGAAAAGATGATGATTGTTTTTGGATAGATGAAATTGATTATCTAAGTAAAGACCATTTCCAAGAAAATTTTGAGAGTAAGTTAATAGATGAGATTGAAATGGATTTTCATGATGATTCAAAAGCTTTATTTAAAGAAGACTGTATGTATGTTCAGGAGAGGTGTGAAATGATGGACGCTACCAAAAATAGTAAACTTTTAATTCCATTTGTTGAAAAATCTCATGAACATAAGATGGATGTACCCCATACAATTTTAAAGCCTACCTATTTAGGGAATTCATCTACAGAACCAGTCTTTATATCTTTAGATGCGACTCAATCACAAGGAAAACCTGAATTGAATGATGAACATGATAAAGTTATTGAATTAGGACTTGGAAGATAATTTGAGGATATATTTCAAAAGAACTTTGAGTTGAGAAAAGAGGATAAGGATATTGGAAGACTATTGGAAAAATTCCTAAGGAATTAGAAAAACCTATTTCCTCAACTATGATAGATCCTCCATTATTTAATAATTATAAAGGGGAAGAATTGGAAGATAATTTGAAACAAAAGAGTAACATAGAGGATACTGATCCAGAATCTGAATTATCTAAAGAGAATCCGATCCAAAATTTGGGAGATATTGAAGTATCTTATAAAGATCCATTTATTATAAATTTCAAGGATGATATTAATATGCAAATTCAGAAAATCAATAGAAGAATATTGGATCTAGAAAGAAATATGAGGAACAATGATATAAATCAAACTGAAAATGAAGAGCTGAGTTAAAAATTAAAATTTGAGGATTTTATAGGAATCCTCGGATCTGGAAATGATTGGGCGATTGATCGAGGATTACTTAATTGGAATTTTGATCCAGGAGGAATCATATGTCGGGCCCGCGACGTTAAAACCAAGCGCTTTATGGGAGGCAACCCATAGTTATTAGTTTGCTTTGATTTAGTGTGCTTGCGAGTCATGATTATTTATGTGTTGTTTTGTGTTTTCTTTAGTGCAGAATAGATTAATTTTGTGAGATTATGCCTTGGTCTTGACTAAATTTGTATATGACTTCTGGTAGTAGCAGGTTGATGAGTCTGTTATAACTCAGTTATCAATCGGAGCTGAGCATTACCTTGAAACATGTAGAGTTTAGACTTGGACCACTTCATGTCAACTCTATAACTTCCTTTATCTGACTTTGTTTTCACTAAGCAAGGTCATGAAATTGCTTAATGAACAACATATGAATGAACTGCACTATTTTTATTTACCAGATTATCATTATTAGTGTAGTTTCTTCCGTTAGAAATTGAAAGTAAGGAGGGAAAATGTGAGTAGAAAGGAGATCAAATTAACCTCAATTGATATTTCTTTATGAATCTGCGAGTCTAGGTATTTTAGTTTGTGTGTTTGTGTTTGTGTTTGTGTTACAACAATTTAGAGATTTGAAGAACACTTAAATATATTCCCATGCCAACGTTTGTCTTGCTTATTTAACCTTTCTTTAGTTTAATTTTATTCTAGCATGTTTAGTATAGATTTACTTTCTATTGCAAATTGTTATGTCCTGATGAATATTTATAGATGTTTTTGACAAACATTTGTGGTAGATATTATTTCTGAACTATTTTTCTTCCTGCTTATATTTTTTGTGCTGAATACTATACATGTTCAAATTCAAGTTTGGGGGTAGGAAGAAAAATATTTTTTAAAGTTAATATACTTCCTTTAAATTTATATTATAACAGCATGTTTTAGGCTAGATTTACTTTCTCCTGTAATCATTCTATCCTGATTATGCATGTATTTAAATTTAATAGGATGTTGTAGTAGTTAGTAGATTTAACTTTTAGTTTTATTCCTCCTACATTTTGTGGAATTAATTGTAAAATATTTTAAAATTCAAGTTGGGGGGAATGAAAAACAATTTTGAAAAAACTTAAATTTTATTTGTCCTAAAAAATGCTATAAATAAATTTGATTTTTGACTGAAAAATAATTATATGTATGAAGTTATATTAGGGAAATAAAATTTTGAATATAGAAATTAGTAAGAGAATTTAGTTAAAATTTATAGTAGTGATGAAAAATTTAAAGTTAAATTTTTCTTAGTGAAGAAATGATAAATATTGTGTAACCATCTTTAGTAAGAAAGGTTGTATTTTTAGAAAAATAGAAGGATTAGACTTTTGTTTTCAATATTTAAATTTCATTTATTGAAAATTAATTTTCAAAACTGTTATTATATTTCTAAGTAAAAGATATATATCTACCTTATGCTTTAGGAAAGGAAGGGTGGAATTCAAAATTATTAAAGGCCTATCCAGATATAGTAATCCTTGCCTAAAAAAAAGAAAAAAGAGAAGAAGAAAGAAAAGAAAAAGAAAAAGAAAAAGAAAATAAAAGTATAGTATGTGAAAAAGTAAGGAGAAGCGTGAGTATTAAAGGGCCTAATAAAAAATTAGTTCCACACCTGAGCTTTTTAAAGTATAAGATTTGAGAAAATCTTAAGCTTAAAAATATAATATAGTTTGTATAATTATTTTTAAAAAAGGTTTTTAAGTAAAGAAAATAAAATGCCTAACCCCTATATTTTGAAAAATTTACAAGTATTTCTGAATTAGATAGCAACACATAGTTTCATACTCTTTCATCTAAGAAATTTCTAAACTTTAAATTAGTCTCATTTACTAAAATTTTTTTTCTAAATTGGACTACTACATTTCTAGAACAAAATTTTAGAAACTCCTAAAGAAACTCATACGCATGATTTTCTTATGTGGTTTTACATGAATATAGTGTTACTTGAGGACAAGTAACGTTTAAGTTTGAGGGAATTTGATCCACTTTAAAAAGTACCTATTTTTAGTGTGCATTTTATGCTAACTTTATGCACATTTTTAAAGATATTAGACTTTAAAGGAAGAAATTTTACATATTTTTGTCTTCAAGTATAAAAATATGATTTGTAAGAAAATGAAGCAAAAACTATGCAATTTTGAGCCAAAATGAGCAAAAAAAGGAAAATTCTGACTTAGCACATATTGATATGTCTTTCTATGCTTAATATCTTTTATTTCTCACATGTTTTTGGATGAAATTATACTTTTGAGAAAGGTTATTTTTATGTCTATCTTGTAGGTGAAGATGATAAGAACGCAACGCAACTGAAATGGGGCGAAACGGAGTTGAAACGGAGCTAAACGGAGAAAAATAGTAGAGCTGCGCATAGGGTGGCGCCTAAGGGCCAAAACCCGGCGCCCAGGCGCCAGTGACGAAGAAAAAATGGCGCTTAGGCACCAGAATCAAGGCCTAGGCACCAGAATCATCGTTATTTTGACGGTGTTAAGTAGTTTCTAGACCTTCTAGAACTCTGGAAGTTATTCCTAATATATATGACATGTGATACAATGAATCTAGACATATTGAAGTGGTTTAAATCGTGAAGAGATGCAATCCAATGTGTAGGGGTGCGACTATTTTGGGCACGGAGTCTAGCGCCTAGGCGCCATAATTGTTTCTAGAAGATTCAATGTATCTAGGCCGAATTTTGAAGAGGTGCCTAAAGCAACCCTTGGTCATTTTCAAAGCTCTATAAATAGGGACCAATTCTACGGAAAGGGGTGTCTCTTCTTTCTCTCCCTCTCTCTCTCTCTCTCTCTCTTTCCCCTTAGTCATTTTAGAGTCATGAAGATGAGATTTCTACATCTTATGAAGAGATTGGTGAGGAATTTTGAGATATTTATGTAAGGAATGTACGAGCGGTGCATGGATCGGTGGGAGACTTTGGTGGAGAGATCTTCTTCTTTCCTTCAGAGGGAAAAAGCTAAGTATTGTGTTCTTCATTCTCTTGTAATTGTTGTAAACACTTTCTAGTAGATTTTATTTATTTTAAACCGAGTTTTCTGTCGTAATTTATCCATGCTTCGTAAGTGATTTTCTTTACTCGTTCTTTTAATATGAAGTAGTGGCATGTGTAGGAAAACTATTTTTATGATGGAATTATCTATTAAATGCTTCTAGGTGACAGATAGTTGCATAAATATAATAGAATACCAATGAAATAAGTTCCTTGTTGGCACTTAATTTATTACACAATTCTATTAAGTATTTTACTTCTTATGCTATTATTTTCATTTACTTTTGTTTTGTAATGAAATAGATGCATGTTTAGGAATTAAGATTTGCTTAGATATTCTATTATCAAATTATGATGATGATATTCATACCGGATCTTTATTTACTTTACAAATTGATCACTTGTATTGTTAAAACCTGTTGAAGAATTCTGAGACCTATCCGGAGATGAGTTCTTAACTAGTAGATATCACATGGATCTTTGTGTAATCGAAGGCCTTGAGCGGGTTATTCAAGGTGAAGTGCAAATAAATAGGGAGATATTGTTTATTGGGCGTAGAATTAATTAGTTTTTAGAATGACAGACTAAATTCTAATAATTTGGTTTATAGAAAGGGAACGGGTCACTGGTAGGGCCGACCATAGCCACCCTTGGACATCTAGTAGTGTGAGCCTAGATTAACCCATTCTACTAACAATACATCCAGACCTGGTCTATAGATTAGACAATAATCTTTATACTATCGAGCGAAGGTAAAGAATAGGATTGCTTCTATTTGGCACCACTACATTAATTCTAAGCATTTCTTTCCAACACATTATCTATGTAATTGCAAGAGAAAGGTAGTCTTTAACATCTCAAAATTCTCCAAACCAATTTATCCATAAGTTATCTTTTTATTTAAGAAATTTATTTAGTTATTAAAAAAAACCTTTTTAATCAAAATTCCAAATTTAGGCCTTATAGAAATAGATTGGAATTAGCCTAAAGGATTGCTTACCTCGCTTCTCTGTAGGATCGATACTGGGGTTATAAAAAAAACCCTATATTACTTGAAACGATACGTATACTTGCGTAGTACCCCTAGTGTGTAAAATATTTTCTTAAATTTTATAACATTTTAATTTTATACCCTAGCCGCTATTTATAAATTGGGTCATGATCACTGAAAAATTTATTAAGAAATTCATACCTATTTTTGATGAAATTGCACTTTAAAGAAAGGTATTTTCTTTATTTTGTTGCAGGAATGGGGAATTTAGGTGCTAAAAAGCAAAAATTATAAAAAGGAGCGGATTTGGAGCAAAAAAGAAGAAAATAATGCAATTTGTGCTGAGCCGCCGACGGCGAGATCGAGCCCGCCGACGGCGAGGGTACGAGGAAGAAAATTCCGAAGGATTTATAACCGTCTCGCCGACGCCGAGCCCGAGCCCGCCGACAAGCAAGATAGCGCGGTTCGAAGACCTTCTAGAAGCCTCGCCGACAGCCGAGGTTGTTCGTCGCCGACGGCGAGGTAGTTCAAATGGCACGTGATACATTGAACTTGGACACCTTTTCGAAGAGATGCTTACACACCTCTTGGACCTTTGCTTACCTCTATATATAGAGGCCGAAAATCGTCTTTTGTGTGCGACTTTTGAGTCTTTTGTTTGTTCTAAGTGTGTTATAAGTGTGTGAGCAGTATTTAGAATCTTATTTAGTGAGTTTAGTGAGTAATTAGTGAGTCGTGCTGTACTGGAAGGAAGAGTCAAAGGAACTACGAGGAGTCTGCTTGGGGATAAATCAAGATAAGTATTTGTATTTATTGTTTTTAACTTTAAATGAAATCCATGCTTAGTTTAGTTCCCATGCATTCTGAGTAGTTTATTTAGTCTTTCTCCTTGTTTATGAAATTAAGTGACTTGATGAAATTAAAATAGAGATACTTTATATATTAATAAATTGTGATAATTTTTACTTAAAACTTAATTTACTTTTCAAACTCGGCCATTCGATTTGTTAAAATGTGTTGATTTACAACTATAGTAAAAATTACATCCGATATTTGGGGAATTCAAAAGCCTTGAAGGAAGGTGCAAATAAATAGGAAATAATATCACTGGCGTAGAATCGAGCATTTTAGTGTGACGTACTAAAATATTCAATTCGGTCCTATTGCTTCGAGAGTCGAAGTGTAGATGTTAGCCCTCGTGAGAGGGGAACGTGGGAGCTCAAGTGGCGGCCGGTATCCTCCCCAACTAGCCTGCGGATTCGGTAATCAAACATAGGATTAATCAATATTCTTTACACCTGACTAAAGGGTAAAGAATAGGAATGCTCCTATTTGTCACAATACCTTAAAATTATCTATTTAAATTCATCAATCACTTAAATTTCTAAATAAGGGGAAAGATACTTTTTCTGAATAGTTAAGACTTATTTAGCAATTAGTTTAATTTCCTGCACTTTAAATACGTATTAATTTTCTACTTAGTTAAGTTACATAATTAAAATACTTAGTTTACTTTATTGCGCTTAAATTTAGAATTCCAAATTTTCGTATACTATTTTAAAATTATTATTATTATTATTTTAAAATTAGTTGTTATTTAATTTTCTCTTTCCCCGCGTGGATCGATAATCGAACTCCACTAGTAGCCTCGTATTACTTCGATACGATACGTATACTTGCGTAGCATCCACAACATAAATAATTACAATTCTATACATATAATATAGCGGGTCAAGCTTTTTTGGCGTCGTTGCAATTAAATTAAAAAATATCATAATATAAAATTGTGGGTCAAGTTTTTGGCGCCGTTGTCGGTGAAAGTAAGAAAAATTTACTAGTAGTAATCGGATCTATTTTAAAATAATCATAATAAATAAATTAATATCTATTCTAAAATTGTATGCGCAAATTTGGAAACGAAAATTTAATACCTTACGATTCCGAATTAGTAGCGTACAATTAAAAGAATTAGAAAATAAAAGAAACAAATTATAAATTTAACACAAATGGCAAATATTCCCGAAATTCAAAATATGAACCAACAAAGACCATTAAGAGAATATGCCAACCCTACATCGATGAAATTCATTTAACTATTCAAAACCCCGATGTAGTCTGCTAATTCATTCGAACTTAAACCCGCAATTATCCAAATGGTACAAAACAATCAATTTAGTGGTTCACCTATCGAAGATCCTAACTTACATCTTGCTAGTTTTCTAGAACTTCGTGCTACTTTTAAATATCAAGGAGTATCCGACGATGCTATAAGACTTAGACTTTTTCCCTTTTCATTAAGGGATAAGGCTAAAATGTGGTTAAATTCGTTAAGCACTCGGATCTATTAAAACTTGGGGAGAATTATCACAAAAATTTCTATCCAAATATTTTCCACCATCTAAAATCTGCTAAGTTTAGAAATGATATAACTTCTTTTTGTCAGATTAGATGGAGAATCGATATATGAAGCTTGGGAGAGATTTAAGGAACTTCTTAGGAAATGCCCACATCATGCGCTACCAGTATTGGTCGATTATTCAAACCTTTTATAATGGATTAAGTAGGATCTTTAAGATCAATCATCGATGCTCGTCTTTGGAGGTTCATTAATGTCTAAACCATTCGATGAAGCTTATGCACTAATCGAAGAAATGGCAACAAATAATTTCCAATAGCCCGCTGATAGAGTAAATCCGAAAAGATAGCCGAGCATTCATGAAAACGATGCAATATCTATGTTAGCTTCTCAAATTGCCGCTATATCTAAGAAATTAGATCATTTTGGAATGAACTACTCTCCTACTTTAGAAGAAAACTCATCCGGACAAATCATAGAATCTTAATCTAATTATGAAACTCTAAATGCTTATTAATAATAGAACTAATAACCCTTATTCAAACTATTATAATCCCGGTTGGAAAACTCATCCAAATTTTAATTGGAATAACACATCTAATCAACAATGGATGAATCAACCTAATCAAGCAAATCCAAACTATAAACCTAATTACCCACTCGGATTTAATAACAATAACCCTCAATTCAAAGATAAGAAATTATCTATGGATGAATTAATTTTGAATATGGGTCATCAACTACAAAATCAAGAAAATCAACTACAAATTCAAGGAAATCAATTACAAATTCAAGGAACATCTATTAAAAATATCGAAACTCAACTTGGACATATTACTTCTTGCGCTAAATAATAGAATACCCGGAACTTTTCCTAGTAATGTGGAAATAAATCCTAAAGATCAAGGAAAAGAACAAATTAAAGCAATACGAGTAAGGAGTGGAAAAGAATTAGAACCTCAAATTCAAAAAGAACTCTGAAAGCCAAAAGAGGAAGTGGAAATTGAAAAGGAAACAATTCAACAAGATTCAAACTTAGAACATCCTTTAATACCTATGAAAATTTACGTTGAAAAACCTCCACTACCATTTCCTCAACGACTAGCTCAACATAAAAAAGATAAACAATTTGCGAAATTCCTCGAAATATTAAAGAAATTAACAATCAATATACCTTTTGTCGAAGCTTTAGATCGGATGCCAAATTATGTAAAATTTATGAAAGACATTCTAAATAAGAAAAGAAAATTCACCGATAATGAAACAATCGCACTTAGTGAAGAGTGTAGTGCTATTATTCGTAAGAAGCTTCCCGAAAAATTGAAAGATCATGGTAGTTTCACTATACCCTGCGCTATAGGAGAAAAATTTTACGGAAAAGCTTTGTGTGACTTAGGAGCAAGCATCAATCTAATGCCTCTATCGATTTTTAAGAGATTAGGATTAGGAAAAATTACACCAACTTCAGAAACCCTTCAATTAGCTAATCGTTCGGTTACCTATCCTAAGAGAGTTATTGAAGATGTGTTAGTAAAAGTGGATAAATTTATCTTCCCAGTAGTCTTTATTGTTTTAGATATGGAGGAAGATAAAGAAATTCCTATCATTTTAGGAAGACCATTTTTAGCTACTGGAAAAGCTATGATTGATGTTCAGAAAGGAGAATTAACTATGAGAGTAAATGACCAAAAAGTTACATTTAATATTGCAAAATCAATGAAATATCCTGCGCTAGAAAAAGATGATGAATGTTTTCGGATGGAAATACTTGAACATTTACAACGCGAACATTTTAAGGAATATTACGAAGATAAATTAGAAAAAGAAAACACTGAATTAATTGAAGATAATAATGAAGAACTAAATCGAAGATCCAAAAACTGGACATAAATTTAAAGTTAATGGACATAGATTAAAACCATATTTTGAAGGTATAAGACCTAACTATAAAGAGGTTTTAATGCTTAGTCGACCTGATTAATAATTAAAATTAGGTCGGGCTGACGACGTTAAACCAAGCGCTTTATGGGAGGCAACCCATATTAGTCATCTATTTTTATTGTATCTTAATAGTTAGTCTATATTATTGAAACTTTACTACTCAATTATTATTAAGAATCATCACATATTCAAACCATTATGATGAGAAAAGAAATTATTCGATTTAGAGCGAAATTGGACATTATTTTGGAATTTCGCCGACGGCGAGGTCGATACTAGCTGACAGCGAGGTTCGCGCCTAAATTAGATTTAGTTTATTTATCGAGCTCGTTGACAGCGAGAAACGTCCCCGCCGACAGCGAGAACATAGGAGGCAGTTTTTATAACTGAGTCGCCGACGGCGAGAAACTTCTCGCCGACAGCGAGGAAGTTATAAAGATGAGTTATTTATAATTTGAATGCCGATTTGGACGGTTTCAACACCAATTCCTTTGTGAAAACCCATTCTTAAATCATTCTAGATCTGCCTTCTTCACTAGAATTCATTCCATTCACCATAATGGCCTCCAAATTCTTAGATTCCTCTAATTCTGGAGTGTTTAACTGGAGAAAATTTGTGAGTGCGGAAGCGCAGCGGATCTTCAACAAGGTTTTGGTAAAGAAAAGAGTTATCAATGAACGGGAATTTGTCAATCGAGGATTAGAGAATTCCACTACGAAGATAGAAGAAACGATCGCGCAGCGGCACTGGGAAGTATTTTGTTACACTACGTCCGTCGTTGTTATTCCAGCTGTGAAAGAGTTTTACTCTAACTTACATGCGATCAACAATGGGAATGTCTACGTCCGAGGAAGATGGGTGACGTTTACTCCATCAAGAGTAAATGAATTATTCTCTATAGAAAACACCCCGTATGTCACTATTCAAATTTTGTGCCTTCTCGATATAATATGAATGAGATATTTCGATATCCGACCGATGAACCGGAAGATTGGGAAATGCGTGAAGACGGGTATGTTAGTTTCTCCGCATCACTTTTGAATCCCGTCTCAAAGCACTCGGCACTTTTTCATCTCATCTAAATTGTTACCTACTATGAGGGTAAACAAGGTTTCGAAGGAATGCGCTATATTGAATTATTGTATTCAAAATGGATCGCCTATTGATGTCGGATCAATAATTGTTAAGTCTGCATTGGGTTTAATTGTGTATGGGTCAGTTCACGGACTAGGACACCCATCTACTATTTTTGCATTATGCAATAAGACTAGTGTTTCTTATGAAGCTTGGGAAAAGGTTCCGTTACCTTGGAAGCCGCTCGATCCTACGTATATGTTCCCTACTTTGGACAATAATGAAGACATTACATTTACCTCTCGATAGAGCTTCACGTAACAATCCTATAGCAAGGCCTATTTCGGATAAAACGTAGTTACTTATGAAGAAAATTAAAGGAATGGAGAAAGAACTCGCAGAAAGTGAGAGATTCAATCGACAATATATCCGATTTATTCGATCACATCGATCTGGAGGATGAAGGAACACTTTGATCATTCTCGGACACCCGGAAGCTAGCTTTCTTCATTTACCGAGACGTAAGGGTTGGATCACCGAAGAATCCGCTCGGAATTTCACTTAAGGCCTTTCTATAACTTATTTGTGCATCATCGTCATATCGGAAATATCGTAGAAGATGAAGATTCGACATCAAGAGTAGTAGTAAAGATTTCCATAGTATGTTTATGTTTATGTTATTTGATTTGATTTAGATTTTATTATGTGTGGAGTGATGATTCGAATATCTCAAACCTAATCGAGATATGCGCCATAGTTTTGTATCGGCATTTAGTGTGTCGTGGATTGGTTTGCGATGCCGATTAGTAGTAAGGATTGGAGAATTGAAGTTCGATTATAGAGTTTAAAATTATGTTAGTTTGTACATCTCATGGATTTCAATATTAAAGGTAATTTGTTGTGTTGTGTGAATTTGTTTGTGTATAAGTAGCTAATCTTCATATTAAATTAATAAATGATGTGATCGGAAATATAATATAAGGCAAATCACGGACGAAAATGAGTGACGAATTTCGAAAATTTAAATTTTTGGAATCTCGCCGACGGCGAGAAAAATCCCGCCGACAGCAAGATCGATCTCGCTGATAGCGAAGAATTTCTCGCCGACAGCGGATTTTTCCCGAGAGTTTTTTATTCCGAAAAATATTAGCTCGCCGACGGCGAGAAAAATCTCGCTGACAGCGAGGTCACAAAAAACACTTTAATCGACCGGTCAAAAACACTATTCATCATCCCCAACCTCTCATTTTCGCAAAAACCGACCTAGGGCTTGAGAGATCTTAGATTTGAAGCGATTTCATCACTCAAAAACACCGGATTTCATCTTCTCTTAGTAAGTGCTTCACTCCTATGCAAAAATTTTTGATTTTCACCATGTATTTTCACCACATTGCAAATTTTGGGAAAAATCAAAATATGGAAGAAATATTCGATGGAAATCCATGGAATTTGATTTAAATTGCTTATAAATGTTGTAGGAAGCCTTCTTAGGATTATTTTTAAGTTTAGTGAAAATTTTCACGATTTTCACAGATCGATCGTATGGCTCCACGACAAAAACGTAGAGTAGAATTCGACGAAGACCGATTCATCAATGCACGAGCACAGGGCTAAATATTTTGAAAACATACAAGGAAGAAAGTGCATTGCGGATCGGGTTTTCAAAAATCCGGGAGGAGAAGTAGAGCGGATTATTAAGGAACGAGGTTGGGAGAATTTCTGTTACGTTCAATATAGAGCAGACTCGTAGAAGTGGTTAAAGAATTTTATGCCAATTGATCGCCACCGAAGATGCACCAAGAAAGGTACGAGGTTTTTTTGTAGATTTCAATGCCGCAAGAATTAATGTGTTCTATGAAGTTCATGACTCGCACTTTAGCGAGTATGAAACTTTTGGAACGATGGAAGCACCACCTGAGGAAGTCATTAACTTTCTCACCGATGGAACCGGAGTTCGGAAAATTAGCAAGCAGGAAAGAGTGAATTTTCCTCTTTCTAAATTAAATGCAATCTCCAAAGCTCGGCATTACTTTATTTGTTCTACTCGTTACCCACATATCACCACAGCTGAGGTAACACGAGATAGTAGCACTCCGAATTTCGTATTCGAAAAACAGAAGCATCAACATTGGGAGAATTATTTATCAAAACATCCTAGCCACTCCTCGAAATGAGAGTGGAGCTGGATTGGGACACCCTGGATTAATTTTTGCACTCTGCCAACTCTCTGGAGTGTTGACCTCATTTTTGATGAGGTCTTCTCTTCTTCTCTTTAGTACTTAGGATCTAGCCCTAGGCTTTTCCTTTGACTATCCTAGAGAATTAGAATTGGGACCCACCACTTAGAAATTCAAACCACTTCTTAACTCCCCGCAAACTCCACAAACTTGATTGTAGACCCCTAATCACCTAGAGGGTCGAAATCAAATGTGGAAGTTTAAAGGATGAGTTCCTATGTGACTCTTTAGCCTTAGGACCGCCCCAGTGGCCCGGTCTCGGTGAAGGGTCGACTTACACACATACTACACCTATACACTACATTTTCACACACACCTCCTAAAACTACACCCATATCCAATTTGACCTCCTAACTCATGCAGTGTGATTCACATGGATGGTCTTTAACCCCTAAGCCCTCGCAAGAGGTTAGGAACAACATAGTCGGTGCCTCAAATGAGTCCCTTCATGGCTCATGTGGGCTTGATATGGCTTCATGGCTCAACCAAAATGATTTCATTCCACTTACATTCACCCAAGCTTCAATTTTCCAAATTTTCAATTTTCGACCATCTGGACCCTACACCCACCTAAACTC
Source organism: Papilionanthe hookeriana x Papilionanthe teres (assembly GCA_022702705.1). Classification (NCBI taxonomy): domain Eukaryota; kingdom Viridiplantae; phylum Streptophyta; class Magnoliopsida; order Asparagales; family Orchidaceae; genus Papilionanthe; species Papilionanthe hookeriana x Papilionanthe teres. Next base: position 23,496,592 of record CM040429.1, on the reverse strand, counting down.
TACCCAATGCCCTTGAGACTACCCAAAATTTGCAAAATCACTTAAATTACCCAAAATTCTCCAAAATCATTCCTAAACATTTCCTTACCAATCAAATTGATCATCCATAGCCAAAAATACCAAAAAATCCAAAAATACCCCAATACCCTCCAAATACCCAAAATGCCCCTCTTAGCCAAAAAATCCAAAAATTCAGAAAATTCCCAGAAAATTTCAGAAAATCTCAAATATTCCCAATTTCATTTTGTCTAACTACACCATGGGCCAATTTTGTCAATTTACCCCACTTTTTTCAAAACCCCCAATTTGACCCATTTTAACCCAAAATGAACCTAATGTCAAGCCAAACCTATCCAATTGACCCAAATTCTGGTCCAATTCAATTCTAAACTTCAATTTATCATTTCCAACACCAATCTAGACTAAATCCAAGTCCTATTTGATTGAAATTTGGATCCAATTTCACTTTTGGCCTTAAAGCCCAATTTGGACCCACGACCCAAACTTAACCCAAACTAACCTAATTCAACTCCAATTAACCCCAAATCTTTTCTAAACCTTCCTTAACATTCCCACAAACAAAAAACTAACATGATTTGCCCAAAATTTAAACCCAAAACCCACTCAAATTCAACCCAAAGCTAAAAGGCTGATTTTTGACCTAAACCTAAACCTAACCCAAATGGGCCCAAACCCCAAAATCAAAACTCAACCAAAGCCAAAACCTCTTTGAAACACTCCCATAAACATTTCCCAACATTTATTTTACATCAATTTCAACCCTAGCCCAACATTGGCCCAAGTTAGCCCAATTCGACCTATATTGACCCATTCACCAAAGAAGCCCAAATTCAACCCAATTCAAACCCAAATCACTCCCAACTTGCTTCAAATCACTCATGACACATCCATGAGCTAAACCCAACATTTGTTTGGCCCAATCCTTCACAAAATTCCCATCCATAAATTTATTTTCAAACCAAAAGCCCATTTTTCTTAAACCTTCCTAAAAGCCCAAACTTCATGCTAAAGCCCATATGACAAATTCTTTTCATCATACCCTTAATTAAAATCATCCCTAAGTTCAAATCAATCATCAAATGGTTCCAAATCAAGCCATATGCCAAATCCCATCAAATCACTCCTAAATTACCAAAATTCCTAAAAACCTCTTTCATGAAAGTTGACTTAGCTTTTTCCAAGCCAAAGGTGAGCCATGAAGTCATGCATGAGCCACATGTGAGCCATGAAAGCCTTGGACACTTCACCATACCCAAAATGGCAAGAAGTGAGGACCCTTTAATGATTCTCTTAAGAGTAATTAACCACTCCCATGTCTCCCCTAACTCTTGCTTAAGCTTAATCGTACTTGGATCGTGACTCGACCCCACTAATCAAGCCGATCCAAGTGACTTTCCCTTCACCCCAAATCGGCCTCGGAGGGTGAACCTAACCCAAAACCAAGGGTTGACCCATTTAGACCCAAAACTAGCCCTTTCCCATTCCACTTCGATTCAAACCCTTTACACATGTCCATGGCCAATCGATCGCACAAACCTCCAGCCCTGACCCACCTGGACCTGAGAGTGACCCATGCCTGTCGGCCAGCCGCCTGGGTCGCCGGAAAACACCATGGCCGAGACCTTGGGAGGAGCCAAACTTTGGAATTCCACCTTGCTGAGATGCCCCATGCCCAATGGCCACCATGGCTGTTCTTCCTCGACTTAAGCAGTCGATCCCAAGCCCTAACTCCCCCCGGGAGGCCCTCCACCCTCTCCTATTTAAACACCACCCCTTCTCGGCCATGAGAGGTGCCGAACCAAACCTTAAGGAAACTCGCCAAAATCATTCCGCATCACTCTCCACACATAGAGCACTTGATTCCCACCGGATTCCAGCCCAATTCCCTCCAGATCGAGCTCAATTTTCGAGTTCAAACTTCAAGACAAAAACCGGGACACTTCTTCACAATGGATCAATCCCCAAATCGATCGGTCCTACACCTTCACCGTACCAAGAGGAGAAGTTTCCCACCGAAAGCCCCATCCCCGAGCCACCCAGCTTGTTCCAGCTCTCCAAGCTTTGTGATCGGCCGTGGTCACTTTCATAGCTAGGCAATTCACCGAGCCAAGGGACTTCATCCGGAGCTTGCTCGGACCCAATCGAAGGTGACACAACTCTCGGATCGAAGCTTCACTTCTCCGAGCAAAGGTATGGACTCACTCTTCTTCCCGAGCTTCCGCAGATTCTCCATTTAATTTGAGTCAATTTAAATACATGTTTACCGTATGGATGTGTTCGTCTCCTCAAGACGAATCCATAGAGCATAAGAACACGAAAATCCGTCGAGAATCGAGCGAGAAATTAGTGGTTAGAAGGTCGACGGTCACGGTGCACACCGGCCGTAGATGATGACCATGAGCCGTCTGGATCGAGCGTGTATCGAGTGGACGGTCCGGATCGAGCCCGGACGACCGCGTTGGTACGTGACCCGCGGGGCCCCGGAGCGCCGAGTCGGATGGCGGCGCCGAATCGAGAGACGCCGCGTGGTCGTTCGGAGATGCCGAGGATGACAGTGGCGCCGCGTGGATAAGTAGGAAATTAGGTTATTTTCCTATTTATTTAATTCCCTAAACTTCAAAAATTCATAACTTTGTGTAGGAAAATCAGAAAAATAAAATAAAAATACCCTCTTGCTCAGTGAACAGAGGAGAATAATGTGGAAAAGAAATCATTTAATTTCATCAAGTATTTTATTTTTAATGATTTATTTACCCTCTCGCATTGTTTTAATTCTCCATGCATATAGGAAATTCACCATGTCATGAGACCATAGGGCTTTTGAAGCCTCCGAATTTGGGAACATTCCTTGAATTTTCCAAAGTCAGAGGCCATCCCTATGAGAAGTTATTGATTTTTCAAATTCATGTTACTGTTATGAGTATTTTAAATCCAATAATTAGCATATTGTGAAATAAATTCTAGGAAAATTTGATGATGTTTCTTATGACCAGGGGACCCTAGGAAAAATAGGTTTTGAATTAATTCACTTGGAATAACCCTAATTGGCTTAAACACCCAAAATAGGTCCTTAATTAATTAGAGCTAATCATACACCAAATTGACTTGAAATCAATTCTCCACTGACCTTTAGGATCAGAGGAACCCACCATAAAAATTTGAAGTCAATTGGACTTGGTTAGCCCTACTAAATGGGTTGATTAAGCCATTTAGCCAATTTAAACTTTAAAAATTCATAACTTTCAAAAGGCTTCTAAATAATTCACCAAATTGGTTTTGGAGTCTCTCTGATATCAGGAGAATTTAAGAAAATTAAAATTTCAATTTTCTAAAAAAGTTGATTTTTTGCATTATTTTAATATTTTTAATAATTAAAAAAAAAATAATAAAAATCACAAAAATAATAAAATTCACCAAAATGTCTCATTTTGAATTTTAATCACTTAGGAACAAACCCCATATTTTTCTTAGGTCTCTATGATGAGATATTAAATTTTAAAGCCCTAGGGTAATTTTAAAATTAAAAAAATGAATTTTCTAGCATTTCCACTAAAATAATTATAATAAATCAGAGAAAAATCAGAAAATTGTGAAAATTGGTTCTCTGATTTCCTTGATATCAGAGAGATTTTTGAAAAATATAAAATTCATTTTTCAACCTTTATTTTATTTTTAAATTAATTAATACTCCAAAACTCAAAATAATTATAATAAAAAGAATATAATTCAAAAAATCACTAAAATTGGTCCAAGTGGTCCTCTGGTCATTAGGAATGTCCCATAATTTTCTTAAGGACAGAAACTTCCCCTTGGTCATATTATTAAATTTTCCTTCGAAATCCCTATTTTCCACCAAAAATAATTACATAAATAAATTAAATAAAAAAAAATCACATTTTCTCCTCTAATGTCTTTATTGACATATGAGTGAAGTCACATAAAAATTTCAAATTCATTTAAGCTCAATTTAGTGAGTTATGAAATTATTAAGCTTGAAGGGCAAAATGGTAATTAAAATTTTAACCCTTAATTAAAACTTTAGGCTTAATAAAATGAAGGAGTAAAATATTTGATCTTAATCTGTTTTGGATGATTGAAATTTAAATAATTAAAGGGTAGAAACCTACTAAACAATTTAAAAATAATTAAAATAAACCTTAATCAAATAATTAAATTAAATATTGAAGAATAATAAAATCGGAATTATTAAAATAGGGATATTATTAGGAAGAGATTTGTTCTTTAATTTAAGAATCCCTAAATTAATCATCTCAATAATGTTTAATTCCTAATTAAAATGATAATCCAAGTTTAAGATTTAAAATGCTAAAAGACTTAATCATTGAATTAAATTAAAGTTAAATTATTTAAATTAAATCCTTTTAAAATTTCAATTAAATTAATACTTTAACAATTAAAATTAAATCATCTTTAAAAAATAAAAAAATAAAATATTAAATTAAAATTAAAAATAAAATTAAATTAAAATTTAAATTAAATTAAATCAAATTAAATTAAATTAAATTAAATTAAATTGAATTAAAAATAACATCACTTAAGACATAAAGAATTAAAAAAAAAATAAATCTAAAACAACTTGAACACTATTCCAAACTTAAATCCATTAATTGAAATTAAGTTAAATCATAAACCATTTGAACACCAATTCGCTCTCAAAAGCTTTTATTATCATAACTTCTAAATGGAGTGTTAAGTGAAGTGTTACTTCATTCATAAGATATTCAAATGTCCTAGTTCACTGAGCAAGATAACAAACTTGAACTCCCGGATGATTAATTCATTTGTATAATTAAATTCTCTTGACTTAAAACAATCCTAGAAATATCGAAAGATGTTTAAGATTCGTCTTAAGCACTTCCTCGATATGATAGGATATTTATAAGAACAATCGAACTTAGTTGTTCTTCGATGAAGAAAATCGTCCTCAAACCAAAATACAAGAACCTAGACGTCATGGGAGGTGACTAGCTATAGGATTAGGAACTTGGTAGAAAACCATAACCCTTCCCTTAGCTTTACCTAGGAACTTGCTCTAAATGCTTAATTATTCTAATTGTGTTTTAAGTGCGACTTGGGATGACGGGAAGACCCTCCGAGTACGCTTTTATTTTATTGCAATTTACTTTATTGCAATTTATTTAATCGCATCGCACTTACTTTCCTTGCATGATAAACAACCGTTGCATGAAAACCCACACCTTTAGGGTAGTCCTCGAAACCGGAACCAAAACTAAATTAAAAGTCATTACAAGATAAAATTCACCACCACAATATTTCAAAATATAAAACAACTCAAAATTTAATCACAAACGAACAACAAAACTACAACTACAACTAAATTAAAACGTCTTGTTGGATGATCGGGAATACCTCGGATGATGTAACCTACGTGTTGCTAACGGGATTTCCCACTGGCCTAAATGAAAGTGTGGAACTCATTCAGCTGAGTTTAGCAAATTCATCCGGACTAAGTGAATCCGATAAAAATAACGATGCCGAAGGATGGAACCGTGGATCTTAACCGGTGTTGTTATAATCAACTTTAAGATTTGTTTTAATTAAAACACTAAAAACACTTGGATTTTAAGACTTCTCTAAACCAAAACACCTTTCTCATCTCCTGATTTATGACTTTTAAAACTAAACCTCTGCAACAACAAGGAGCTCGGAGCATGGTGGGCAAAGACGGCCATCGTCATCAAGAAAACCCGAGTCTACTTCACAGAAACTTTCCTTAGAACTAAATAACCAAGCCATAGGACTTCGAGGTAGTTTGCCTAGTGCAACACAAATCCTCAACCTTCGTTAGGCATCCGCATTGCAAATTAAGCCCTAACCGGTCTTAGGATTTCCGAGGTAGTTGTCCGATACGACATAAACCCTCATATCTTCAAGGCTATTCGTATGATTTTATCATACGAATATAAGTCCTAATTAATTAAAATTGGCAAGATCAAAACATTAAATAAATATTAGGACTTTCCTAAATCCAAGCCAAACAATAGGATAGTCGGGAAATTACCAAAGTTCGCTTCGAATCTGTGATTTCTCCTACCTTTCTTCCTTTGAATTCCCAAAACAAAATGTTCCTAATTTGATCCATTCCCTATCGAAATTCCAAAATTCAATCCTCAAGACTTAAACTTTGAAATTCTTGAGAGCAGTAACTACTCGATTATTATCGAAAGTTTTCTTAGGTGATTCCCGTCACTTAAGATGTAATTAACTATAGTGGCTTGCCCTTATAGTGGAATTTTAAGAACTCTGTGAATATAAACCCCGTTTAATGTTTTCATATTAAACGAGGGAATTTTTCGGCTTATAAAATTGGTTCGCGGACCAAACGGATGTCACAAACTTTTCTAGTTTATTTAATCGAGCCTCATTATCAAGCAAGGTGTCTATTCTTCGGGATAGATACACGGTTTGTAGTGCGGCGCTCGTTTATATAAACTATTCGGGATGTGAGATCAGTTTGATTTCATATCTTAAAATTTTCAAATTTAAAATTATTTTCAAAATCAAATACTACTTTCTAAATTATATGTATATTTAAATTAAATTTAAAATTTAAAATTCGCCGACAACTTCTGTAGGCGACCCCTTTTAAAAAATACAACACTCAACCTAAAAAATATGCCGACATGGAGTTGAGGCTGTGAGATAATGAAGAATGGGTGGAACCAATGAAACCACTCACGAACTCGCTAATATTAAGAAGTATGAATCTCATGAAGGGTGGAGAGCAGGAGTAAGAAGTTATTTCACTCAGTCCAGTAGAGATATACCCTCTACTAGCCATGAACCTCCTGAGCCTACCACCCCTACCCTACAAGATCTGATGAATGAATTGACACTGCATAGGAGGAGTTTTGAGCAGTTTGGAGAGACAATGGGGAGAAGATTTGATCATTTTGATCAAAGAATTGATAATCTGGAGAGGAGACATGATTATGATAGCGAATATCTCCAGCGACATTCAGAATACAAGATTGCATACTATGAAGCCGAACGTCGTTATAGGAGTGGTGATTTAGATGTTGTCTTTCCCGAGTGCCCCCGATATTCACAAGACTAACCTGCTCGGCCTTCTCAGACTACGGATCGGGGAGGAGATGATATAGCTCAGGACTTCGATGAATAAGATTAGGACTTTATTTGTTTTGTTTGTTTGATGTTAAGTTATTGTGGAAACTTTTATATGTTTGTAATATTCAGGATTTTATGTTGTGAGACATTGGATGTTAGTTAGATTAATTTGCTTGAATTGTGATAATAGTTTAGTTATTGTTTTTTTAGTGTTAGTTAATTGCATTTGTTTTTATGTTAAATAGGATGTTAGTTTTTCTTTAGTATGTTTTTATTTTATTCTGTATTGTTTTAAGTTGTAAAATTGTTAATCTGTTAGTTAAATTGTTTTAATATGTTAGAAATTCATATGTGTAGTGTAGAGTTAATTTTAATTGTTGTATTTAATACTTATATCAGATTTTATCCCTGCATTTTCTTTAAATTGTTATATATATGGAGAATACTAACAGTACAGGTTCAATGAAAAATGAAAAAGCCTGCAAAAATTTTAAAGAAAAAAGAAATACCTAAACTTCAAAGGTATGATTTATTTACTTTCCCTTTTTCATTATTTAGAGTAGATATAAAAATTTAAGTTTGGGGGGGAGTAAAATACAAATTTAGTTATTAACTTGTTCTCAATTTCTATTTTCAAATTATTATAAAATGATTTTTATAACAAATTTTTCAATTTAATTAATATGAATTATTTTATTTAATTATTATAAAAAGGTTAAATGAAATATTTCTAGTGCTTTAATTAATTAAATAGAATAAAAATATTTGGTTAAAGGGAATAAGAATATAGTAAACTATTTTTAGTAAGGAAAACTATATTCTAAAATTAAAATTCTTAAGTATTCAAGTGAAAAAGAAAAGATTGAAAATCAATGAAGTAAAAGCTATGAAGTATAAATAAGCTAAGAAATATTTCTAAGTTTCAAATTTAGGAAGATGAAAATGAAGTTCAAAATTATTAACAGGCTCTCCAGATACAGTAATCCTTATTAAAAAAAAAAGTAGAAAAAGAAAAAAAAAAAGAAAAAGAAAAAGAAAAATGAGGAGAAGCTTGAGGAGATGCCTTATCAAAAATTGGCTTGATTTGAATTAACCTAAAGGAAAAAACTTAGATATTTCCAAACTTATGATTATGGATTAGAATTTTACCTAATAGTGTTTTCTTGAATTTCTTATCATATGAATATCTTAAGTAGTTATTCTTTTAAATATAGTCATTCCTGAAATGAATAGTAAGCTAGAAATCTTAGACCTGATAACTAAATAATTTATTTCTATAAGATTAATTAAATTATATGAATTATTTTTATTTAACTTTATTATGATATTAATTAATCTAATTCATAGTTTATTTGAATTGAAAAATCTTACTATAGAAATCATTATTTTTATGTAAGTACTAAAATTACTTGAGGACAAGTAATAAGTAAGTTTGGGGGATTTTGATCACTGAAAAATTTATTAAGAAATTCATACCTATTTTTGATGAAATTACACTTTAAAGAAAGGTATTTTCTTTATTTTGTTGCAGGAATGGGGAATTTAGGTGATAAAAAGCAAAAATTGTAAAAAGGAGCGGATTTGGGGCAAAAAGGAAGAAAATAATGCAATTTGTGCTGAGCCGCCGAGGGCGAGATCGAGCCCACCGACGGCGAGGGTACGAGGAAGAAAATTCTGAAGGATTTATAACTGTCTCGCTGACAGCGAGCCCGAGCCCGCCGACAGCGAGATAGCGCAGTTCAAAGACCATCTAGAAGCCTCGCCGACAGCGAGGTAGTTTGTCGCCGATGGCGAGGTAGTTCAAATGGCACAGATACATTGAACTTGGACACCTTTTGAAGAGATGCTTACACACCTCTTGGACCTTTGCTTACCTCTATATATAGAGGTCGAAAATCAGTCTTTTGTGTGCAGTCTTTTGAGTCTTTTGTTTGTTCTAAGTGTGTTATAAGTGTGTGAGCAGTATTTAGAATCTTATTTAGTGAGTTTAGTGAGTAATTAGTGAGTCGTCTCTGTCTTGGAAGGAAGAGTCAAAGGAACTACGAGGAGTCACGTTAGGGATAAATCAAGATAAGTATTTGTATTTATTGTTTTTAACTTTAAATGAAATCCATGCTTAGTTTAGTTCCCATGCATTCCGAGTAGTTTATTTAGTCTTTCTCCTCGTATATGAAATTAAGTGACTTGATGAAATTAAAATAGAGATACTTTTATATATTAATAAATTGTGATAATTTTTACTTAAAACTTAATTTACTTTTCAAATCGGCCATTTGATTTGTTAAAATGTGTTGATTTACAACTATAGTAAAAATTACATCCGATATTCGGGAATTCAAAAGCCTTGGAAGGAAGGTGCAAATAAATAGGAAAATAATATCATCTGGGCGTAGAATTGAGCATTTTAGTGTGACGGACTAAAATATTCAATTCGGTCCTATTGTTTGAGAGCTGAAGTGTAGATGTTAGCCCTCGGGCGAGGGGAACGTGGGAGCTCGAAGTGGCGGTCGGTATCCTCCCGCACTAGCCACGGATTCGATAATCAAACATAGGATTAGTCAATATTCTTTACACTGGACCAAAGGGTAAAGAATAGGAATGCTCCTATTTGTCTACAATACCTTAAAATTATCTATTTAAATTCATCAATCACTTAAATTTCTAAACAAGGGGAAAGATACTTTTTCGAATAGTTAAGACTTATTTAGCAATTAGTTTAATTTCCCGCACTTTTAATACGTATTAATTTTCTACTTAGTTAAGTTACCTAATTAAAATACTTAGTTTACTTTATTGCGCTTAAATTTAGAATTCCAAATTTTCGTATACTATTTTAAAATTATTATTATTATTATTTTAAAATTAGTTGTTATTTAATTTTCTCTTTCCTCGTGGGATCGATAATCAGAACTCCACTAGAGCCCTGTATTACTTGATACGATACGTATACTTGCGTAGCATCCACAACATAAATAATTACAATTCTATACATATAATATAGCGGGGTCAAGTTTTTTTGGCGTCGTTGCAATTAAATTAAAAAATATCATAATATAAAATTGTGGGTCAGGTCAAATTGTTGTTCATCTTTTGGATACAAAAATTACTGCGTTATTGTGGGTCGGGTCAGGAAACCAACGGATTTAAATTATCTCAAGAGAGAATATCGGTGCTTTAAAAATCTATATCAGGCCATCGGGTAGAGGGTGAATCACCGTAACCACTACGAGATGCGACACCTAGGCATGCGAGGCTACAAGATGATATAAACAATTTGTCAAAGGAATCGATAGGGCTCAAAATAGGTGTTAACATGAAGGAAAAGATCCCTTAAAAAGGTAGAGGTAGCCAGGCCAGGATATCACATATTTATCACCCCGTGATATATAGAGCTTAAGTTTACTTGGTTGTGGAGGTAGTCGGTCCAACACAACTGGCGACTCCTTGTCATCAATCCGTGAATTGTGTCATCCAAGGAAGTATATGTAGCCCTAAAGTAAGAGGAACAAAACTCTAGTTGCTATAAATTTAAATAAGTAGAGCTCAAACAGGTGAGGCTTATGCTCGCCAAAGATGATAGAGCTGCCACTGGAAAGAAGAGAAAGGTGGTTTAACTACAAAATTGGAAACACTAAGTACAAAGGGCTTATACCTCATCTGGGTCGAGGATGCCTCTAACAACCTAGTCGTACTAGACAGCCTCTTAAGTAAAAATTTATGCAGGGCCAGTCGGGTTGGAGAAGCGTGGGGGCTTCTCCTTGGATATATGTGTATAATGCAGCTGTATACCACAATCCTATGACGTAAAGGCCGCATTAATTATGACTTGGGATATGGCCATGCATGCTACCTATTTTAAAATTGGGTTGAAGGCCATGTAGAAAAGTAACCTGTGGATTTTAAAAAATCCATAATTATTTAACCCTAAATTTTAATAAATATTAATATTTTATTATTAAGACATTGTAGTAATTTTAGACTTTTAGGATCCTTAAATAGCCTAGGTGATATCACTTGATCCCCAAATAAAAGTGCAATCAAAGAAAGGCGAAATAGCTAAGAATACAAGCATGCAATGTGGAAATAAAACAAATATAATAAAGGCAAGTTCTGCTGAGTCTGCAACATATCCTAGGAAAGCAAGAAATGCGACCAGGCACTAAATAAACATATCTGGTCCTATTTCTATACAAGAATGTAAATTCGGACTTATGGTATGGGACGCGAGCCTACTGCTTCTAGTCCATTGTCACGTGGTTCGACACGTCATCTACCTTGGAATTCGTGTCCATAGTTTATTTCTAACACAGACTCAGTCATAATAACTCTATCAAATAAATGATAAAAATAAAAGACTCAAGCTGCAAAAAAAGGGGTTAGCATGGGTTAACATGCAACACATATTGAATCATGCCTTGTGAGAGGAGCCTATAACAACACCTACAAGAAAGAGGTTAGCATATAATCATTACATTACTTCTCCCTTATAAAGATGTGTGTGTTCATGTATATAGGCATGGCTCCCAACAATAACATGGACTTAATATTCTATCATGCATAATGAATTCAGGGAATATGCAAGCAGACCAAAAGACACAAAACTAACACTTGGCTAGAACAACCAGTCCAACAAAGAACAATAACTAGAGGCATCAAAAATATTATATAGTATTCTAGTCCTAGCCTAGCATACCATCTAAAGAAAGTGTTCTAATCAGCATCTAAGTGCACATGATAAAGTCTCTGGGTTCTATGACTTTGATGTGGTCGCCAGACTGGTTCCATCTTAATGACCCAAGAGATCTAAAGGAAGTCACCTAGGATGGATTTTAAAAGAGATGGTCTTACTTATGGCCCAGCTCACTACTTTCATAATTTTGAGAAGTAAGATGGATATCATAAGTTAAAAATGTTTTTTTTTATATTTTTTAAATAGGTTTATTAAATGTAGATGCGTAATATTCAAGGTGAGACAAGTTTCATCCCTTGGATTCTTAGCACAATCATACTCATGTCGATTCTAATGCGAGAATTTGCATTGCTCGCCAGTATCCACCCGACAAGCAATGCTCGTTATAACATCGTGACTAACATGAGGGTCACTCATATATCAAGCCTTGCTCATTATCAAGCTTGCAAATGTAAATGCGAGAAAACACATAAGAGTGGTGATGATGAGTGTGTCAAGGAGGTAGTGACTCAGAAAGGGTGAGCATACCATGGAGGCATTAACTCAAGGAGTTGGCATACCATGGAAGCATTGGCCCGATGGGTGAGCATATAATGGAGACATTGGCTCGAGGAGTCGGCATACCATGGAGGCATTAGCCCAAAGGGTTGGGTACATCGAGGAGGCATTGAAACAAAAAGGTGGGTTCAAAGATTGAAGAGGCATAGAGAATGGTTTCAAAGGTCGAAGAGGCAGGATCCGAAAGGTGGTTGGGTATGCCAAGGAGGCAGTGACCTTAGATATGGGTTTAGAGGCCATGGAGGCGTGACCTAAAGGATGGGCGAGTATGCCAAGAAGCCAGTGACCCGAGAGATAGGTATGAAGGATAGGTATAGAGGCCAAGGAGTCGTGACCCGAAAGGTGGTCGAATTGGTCGAGGAGGTAGTGACCCGAGAGATATGTTCAATGGCCCAGGAGGTGTGACCCCGAAAGGATGGGTGCAGAGGCCGATGAGGCATGACCTGAGGAATGGGTTTAGTGGCCACAAAGGCGTGACTAAAAAAGTGAATTGATTCCAGCTAGAGGAGATCACACACAAGTGAAGAAAGTGTGAGAACAAACATTCAAAAGCAATTAAAAAATGCAATGAATATTCATGCAACAATCACATGAAAGTGCAAGTACATTCACGAAAGAAATTAATGGTACATGACATGAGGATGTCATGGGTTGATATGTTAAGTATCTTACTTGAAGGAAGCATGACTACGAGCCATGAACATGTAGGGACACATGTTCACAATATTCACAACGAGTTTGTTGGATGTGGGTGTGCTGGTGCAAGAAATTCAACACAAGCAAAAATTAGCATTCCATGATGCAACATTTAGATGCAAATGTTGACCTAAAAATTGGATCAGTGGTAGTTGGTCATGCCACAATATGAGATTGACCATGTTGGGGTGGCCAGATGAATCAAAAAGGAAGGTTGACCGTGTAAGGGCGGCTGGTCAAACTAATGTGCAAGGTTGATCGTGTCAGGGTAGTTGGTCAAAGCAATGTGCAAAGCTAACTAGGCCAGAGTAGCCGTCAAGCCAATGTGCCATCTATACTGAGCTGGAGCGACCCGTTGACACGAAATGGTGCAACAAACGTGTTGTGGTATCCAGATGATCCCATAATAACATGTGTATTTTGCTCATGGAAAAAATACAATAATGAAACATGTAATGCAATGCATTAAATGCGAACAATAGCAAACCACACTTTTCCTATCATACTCACATTGGAAAATAGGGTTGGCGTGATGCAATCGTGATAGCCAGTACATTGCTTAGCAATTAATCAGCACAAAGTGAAAGCTTTTTCGTGAAGTTCATTCTCATGAAGTAAAAACTATTCTCATGAACATAGCTTTTGGAATGACCTTTAACCTATTCATCAAGGGCTGAGGCCACCAAATAATCACAGGAGAATTTTGTTTTCTCAAAACCAATAGGTTTTTGGTGCTATAGGTTTAAAGGGAAGATGCTCGGGATTCGATGGGGATTGCCCATGAAAGCTCCTAACCTAAAAGGCCTCCCTCTAGCACAAAATTTGTAGTCCTTAGGTCTCTAACATCCAGCATGGGGGCAAAATAAATGTAAGAGTTTTAGGATATCTTACTGACACTAAGGTTACATACACCTCCTCTTTGCTCCTGCGAAGCCCGCTCTGACATCACCTTGACGGGATGAAGCTATCCTCATTGTGGGAGAGTTGAAGAAGTTATGAGACTTTGATCTTCAAGCTCCTTCTCCAATGGAAGGGAGATGAATGTGGAAGAAGATATCCTCTCTGGATGTATGGATGAAGCCTCCAAAGAACTCACCCTCTCTTCCTCTCTTAGATATGGTGGAGAGAATGGGAGGTTTGATGGAAGAAATGAAGTAGAAGAAGAAGAAGAAGAAGATGGCTCTCCCTTTTCTCTCCAAGTCCTCTTTGTTTTCCTAGCTCTCTGCTATCTCTAAGAAACCTTCAAGCCCTCAAACCAGCTAATTAAGGCCTCTTTTTCTTATGTTAGGCATGCAAAAAGCATTCAAGTGACTCCCTCTCCTTGTGCCACCTCATTTCTATGTGTAATGAGGGTGTGGCATCTTATTTTTAATAATAAAGTAATTAATATAAAATATTGAGTCAACTTAAAAAATATAAGTGTAATTTATCATCAAAAGAACCTATTTAACGATAAATAATAAAATTTGTGAATATGACATATGGGCACAAGTGAAAGGGGGTAAAAAGTCAGAAATTCAGCTTAATACTGAATTTATCGACTAGGTGCGCTCCTACGAGCGTGCAAATGCATTGGTGTGCATGTACGTATGCGTGCGTGTGCAAATGCACGCGCTAAAGGGTGAGCAGCCAAGTACAATGTCACATGAGCGCGACTAGCTAGGAGAATTGTGCGCAGGAATGCGCATGCAAACACAGGGGTGCGGTTGCACGTGCATGGACTTGCGAAGGTAGCTCTAGGCTTCATTAGATAGCCAAAATTACATTTTCGCACGATTCCTAGATATGCCACTAGCAAAGAAAGAGATAATATTAGACACACAACACAATATAGCAGAAAATAAACAAAGTACAAAAGAATATAAAAGCCAAGTGTTGTTGGGTCGGCAACATACCCTAGAAAAGCAAAAAAAGTTTCCAGGCACTACATATACATACTTGGTTCTAATGTTGTAGATAAAAAAATTTAGAATTAAGGATCGAGATACAAGCATGCTGCTCCTAATCATCATAGCGTGGTCCCACATGTCAAGCACCTCGACAACCATGCTCGTACTTATTTCTAATACAAATTTAAGCCTAGGGGACTCTAAAGAGTACGTAGCAAATGTCTAAAGAAATGCTCGATCTGCATGAAAAATAGGTTAGTATAAAAGCTATCTACATGCAACGTAATGAACCAAGCTCGGTGGGAGGAGAGCTAAGTAAGCACCTGTAGAAAATACGTTAGTTTAACTTTATAATGCTCTTCGCTGTTGGATGTGGCTCCCTACTAGAAGACCTCCCCCAACATACTAGTGCATATGTCTCACACCCAACAAACACGCAAAAGTCAGCACACAAAAAGTTGTCTGGCTAGGGCACAAACTAACAGAGAAAAATAGTCAGGACATCAAAAAGTCTACCTAAGCACTCTAGACCTAGCCTAGCACACCATCTACCACATAGTGTCCTAGTCACAACATCTATGTGTGTGCAGAGGATTGGGTGAATGGTTGACATATGTTTTAATGTGGTCGCTGTCCCCAACCCCATCTTATGGGTCCAAGGATTCTAAGAGGTGTATGAACTAAAAGCTTTAAAATGTTGACCTTATATATGTTCTAAGCGAAAGGAAGCCATTAATTTTAAAATTGAATTTGAAATATGTGCATGTATAATATAAATACAATTTTTTTATATTATTTAAATAGGTCCAAGGAAAAAGAAAAGCCTAAGTGGCAAGTATTAGACCCTTGGAACCTATGCACAATATATGTGTGTTAGTCACGGTGCTATAGCTGGTATTGCACATCGAGATATCCTCGTGGGCAATACTTGCTAACTCATCATGTCTAGCAACGGGTCACTCAACTAACGAGCTAGTTTTGTCCTTAAGGAGATTGGGGATTGTAGATGCAGATGCAAGTGATCTGGTGTGTTGTGACTGCTCCATCATAGTAGGAATGATTACAAGATAGTAATATTTGTCAAAAGTATATGGTGGCATATACTAGTGATGAATATGGCATCAGTGGTCTAACCTAGGGCCGTTAATGTTTGTGGTATGCTTAGTTACAAATAACAGAAGAATTTCTTATTAGAAACTACAAGTTATCTTATCCAACTATTCTTCACAAACTGGAGTTTATTTATTAGTATGGTTCACTTTAAGTTTTTATGACTTCAGTATTTGAGGTATTTAGTCGATTTTCATTTGAGTTTACTTTTCATGATTTGTTATGTTATTTTGATGTTTTAGTTTTTTTTTATTACTTAGTTGATTCAGATTTTTTATATATTAGCTATTTTAGTTTGTTTGGTTGTTTGGTAAATTTCATCATCTTAAAAGTTATTATTTGTGTAACTTTCATCATTCTTATCCAGGGGACAGGGGGGTTATTTCGTAATTTCATCATCTTGACTTAATCTACTTTATCTCAAGGTTGAAAGTTATTAGTTGTGTTATATTATTTGCACATGAGTATTTTAAAATGATAATGTTAAAAGAAAAAAACTTGAGAAAAGTCTAACTTGAGCTCTATCTCCCTTTTAGTTTCAGCTCATTGGCTACTCAATCTGCATCAAAAATTGAGAGATTCTAGTAAGTGAGTGAAACAATGAAAGAACAAAAAATAGATAGACTCTTTTTGTACAAAGACATAGGCTCAAGAGTTCACATTACAAGATTGAGATTTTAGAATTGAAATCAGTACTTGAATGTTTTAATTTTATTAAGTTTGATTATGGAAAGTGTATGTTCATAACTTCAGGGAAAGCTATAAACACAGCATAAGTCCATTTTTAAACTCATGAGTTCTAGTGTTGAGTTGGTTGTTTGAATAATTACATTTAGTTAAGTTTGTTAAGAAAAGAGTTGATAATTTTTAATTCAAGGTTTTTTAAAGGTTATTAAGGATACTTTTGTAATTTAGAAATTTACAAACACACATTTACTTACTCCTAAGTTAATCAACTTTGCATGATTTTATTATGTAATTGATCAATCATTTATTTGTGTTCAAATTCTTATGAGTTTTTATCTCTTAGAGTTTGAATTTATGGTGTTGAAAGATTTTAAAGGGATTTTTTAATTATCTTTTTAAACATACCTTATCTTATTTTATAAATATTTTATAAATGTACAAATTTTATAAAGATAATTTGTTTGTAATTTGAGGATTTTTTAAACATACCTTTAATTGCTTTAAGTTGATCATTTTCATTATGGCTTTGTTATATGATTGATTGACCCAAGGAAAAAAGGTTAAGATTTTCATGCCTATTTTATATTGTTTTTGATGATATTGCACTTTAAAGAAAAGTATTTTTAGTATTTTTCTGTAAGAATGAATATTTAAGGACAAAGGAGCGAAAATATGCAAAAATGAGTGAATTTGGAGAAAAAAGTACCAATTTATGCAAAATTGACCTAAGGTGCCGACTGCGAGGTCGATGGCGCCGATGACATGATTTTCTCGAAAGTTCAGAATTAATTGCAAGGAAGGCCGCCGACGGCGGGGCCTGTTTAAAGCACTGTTTCTAGAACGCCGCCAACGGTACGCTCGAGGCCGCCGACGGCGGGATGGACAGTTCTTTCCAGAAATACGTCGAATGTGGACGATATTCGAAGGGGTGCCTGCAAATCCCTTAGAGACTCTTCTACAACTTTAAAAAGAATCATTCTAGGTCGAAAAAAGGGTCTCCTACATGTTTACTAGAGAGTCCAAAGTGTCAATTAGTGTTGTTATTTAGTGTGTAGTTAGTTCAAATAGAGATTTTGTGAGGAATTCTTCGAGGGATTGTAAGAGTGGAAGGGAAGTGAGAGATCTCTTCTGCATTTTCGTTTCGAAGAAGAATTCCGTGTGCTATAAGAAATGAAGAAATCCAGAGGAACTTCAAGGAGTTTGCTTCGGGAGGAATTTGAGATAAGTTATATTTATTTACTATAGTTTGTAGAACTTTACTTTAATATATGAAATCCAAGTTTTATTGCATCATCTTCATGAATTCTGAGTAGTTGTCCTGTCTTTCTCCTTGTTTTGATGTTTTTGTGAAATGATTATATGAATTAGTGTATCAAACCTATTATAAAGAAGTTGTGCTGATATTATACCTAAACTTACTTTATTATACGAATTGGTCATTTGTATTGTTAAAATATGTGAAGAATTCTTAAGATCTGACATTGGGCTAAGGATTCTTAACTAGTATGTATCACATTTCTCTTTGAAAGGTAGACGAGTAAATCCTTAAAGGAGAAGTGCAAATAAATAGGAAGATAATATTAATCAAGCGTAGAATTGGAGATTTTAGAGTGACAAGCTAAAATCCTCAATTCGGTCCTATCGTTTGGGTGCTGAGGTGTATATTGTTAGCTCTCAGGCGAGGGGAACGTGGGAGCTCCGAAGTGAGAGCCGGTATCCTCCCGAGCTAGCCGCGGATTCGATAACTGAGCATAGGATTAGTCAATGTTCTTTATGCTCGGACTAAAGGGTAAAGAATAGATATCTTTCTGTTGCACAACACATAAAAAATTAATTCTAATTATCACTTCACTTAAATATCTTAACAAAGGAGAAAGATTCTTGCTATTATATATTTGAACTTAACTTTAGTAGTATTAGTAATCTATTAGTAGAACTATTTTAGATATAAGAACTTTATTATCGATTACGTATTAGTGACAGATAGGCAAATTCGATTTAGTTGTAATTCTAACTCGGTTTATATAATCCTAGTCCGTAGGCTTTAGTATATTTCTCTGTGAGATTGATAACCATGACTCCACTAGAGCCCTGTATTAGTTGAGCGATATGTATACTTGCGTTTAAAGGTAACTCAGCGATTAAAAGATTATAATATTTTATTGTTACTAATATTAAAATTACACTCTAAGACAAGTTTTTGGTGTTGTTGCTAAGAATTTATATATTTTAGTAGTGGTGTCGAATTCTTATATTTATAAGTATATTTAAAATCGCGGGATCATTGATCAATTAATCATTTATGTTCAACTTGTTATGAGTTTTATCACTTAAAAAAGTAGGTATGAACCTTTATACTTTGTTAATCATGTGCTTTAATTAAGTTCCAAATGTCTTTTATTTTAATGGGTTTCTTCTTATTCTTCTTTTTTTGTGTTTTAAACATCTAAAGTTTTGAAAAATGTGCAAATTTCGAAATCCTCTTTAGTTCTATATTGATTAATTTTGTCTTAATGGGTCCATTAATTCTACCTAATATATTTTAAGAGGTGAATTAGTCATTTTGTTTTCTGACTTAATTAGGTTTGTTAAATCTTTATAAGAAAAGATTTTTACAATTTGTACATTTATAAAATTATCTTTTTATTTTATTTTTATGTTTAACTTGTTAATTGACTTAATCTTTTTTATTTTTTAGTTTATTAAATACTATTATTAAAGTTTCTTAGTTAATATTTTTGTTTTTAATTTGGGCTTAGAGACAAAGGGGCTAAATGCAAAATCCTAATTTTATAAATCTACCCAGCATATGCTTTATGTGATTTTTAGTTTTCAGAGACCAAAATGGAAATTTTAAAGTATTAGTTCATAATTTTAAATCTTCTTTTTATTTTCCAATTGATTTTATATTTTTTAATTATATTTTAATGTTTATGATTATTTTCTGAGTTGATTATCAATCTCTTTGAAAATTTTGGTTTCATGTCTGGAGGTGTTTAGAGGAAGAAAAATTAGAGGAAGTCCCCCAGATCAGAGTATATTTATTTAATTTCATTAAATTTAATTTTGTATTTTAATTTTAATTTTTTAATTACAAATTAAGTGTTTTAAATAATTTTAAAAATTATAGTGATTAATCCTCCAAGGTTTTATTTCTTTGATTTTGTTGTGTTCATTGAGTTTAATGCATTTAATTTTTTCTTTTTTCCATTTATATTTAATTATGTATTAATTTTTGAAGTTTTAATGCATTTTCTAGATTTATTTAATTCAGCAAATGAAACTTTCCCACTTAAGTGACGTGGCATCCTCGTCATCCTCGGATTAGGCAAAGGAACATGCGGTGCTCCATGTCTAGATGTTCTTTCTATATTAGTGCCACGTTGGCCACTGATTCACTATCCTAACCTCCCCGCGATCCGTTATTTGATCTAATCAACGTCTTCCATTTCTAATACACAGAAACAAACGACATCGATTCATCATCCTCTAGAGAACGAAGAACCGAGACCGTCCAAGTTTCATAACTAAGATCTTTCAACCTAAGGGGTGGAACACTAATCTAACCAAGCCAAAACAGTCATCTAAGCCTTACAAATACATATATACCACTAGATACACTTGAATTTTAATTTCTTCAAAAAAGACAAGAGCCAAGGCGGTCTTCTGAGTTTTTGTCCATTACCTTTCCCCAAGAGGTTTCCTCGATTTGGGGGATTGAGAAGGATCATTGTGAGTCCACAAATCTCCTTCAAATGCCAATTTGAAGTGGTGATGAGTCCTTGTATGAATTCGACCAAAAGATGACTTGGCTTAGTCCGGGCAAGGTTTGCCTATAGAGGGGAGTTTGATGGAACCAAAGCTCGTTGAGCCAAATAGGAGCATTGATATGCCTCTCATCATGACCTCATTCAAATAAAGGACATAACATCGCCAGCCATCTCAAGAGGCGCCTATGATACTCCTCATCCAGGACTGAGAACTGACCACACTGCACTCGCTTGAACATCTTGAAGGATCCCTCTTTTCAAGGAGTGAAATACCAAACAAATAATGATAATTTACACTTTGCCCAATTACCTAGTTTTATCCCATCGATAGGAGTTCTCATTTTTAGGCCAACTTCTACCGACCTAAAGACCATCGAAGGTAGACCAGCGACCACAATCCCCAATAGTCAGATGAGCGAGTGTCAAACCAAGGCCCATTATCTTTGGGCTGACCAAATAATAGGAGAACCAAGCCGCAATTCTACACATGTAGACTACCTAAAATGTATTGTAATCCTCATTAAAGTAGGGGTAGGCATGTAATTTCTCATATTGCACCACATCCTCCATAAATAAGAGATCATTTTATGAATAAATCTTTGACATTTAGTGTTTATTCTCCCGTGCCTCTCTTTCTTCACCCCACCATCCCACCCCACCCCCCTCTAACACTTTATTTCTTGGATGCGATTCACATGATAATCTCAGATTAAAAAATAGGGAGACGATAAAAAATTGTGAAAAAAAGATTGTTCATGATATATGAGAAGAGTTGTAACATTTTTTAATAAATTAATATTCACAACCTTGAAAGTTGAAATAAAAGTTGATAAGGTTTGATTTTATATTACACTTAAAACCATGGTGATAATATAATTGTAAATAAAAATTTATTACAATTAATTTATAACAACTAACTCTAAGAAGTCACAACTTTTTAATACAATTTTAAACTATGTACTAATGATGTAAGTGTCTCATTTTGTTCCCTTTTGCCTATCTATTAAACTATAACTTCCACGTCCCTATTTGACTATCCAAATCGTCAAATGACTTGATACCTTTCCTTTCCACTAAGCTTGACCAACTATTCCCCTTTTCCTCTATCCTAAATTCTAATCAAAAGTCAAATGAATTTTCAAATCATCAAATGACATTACCTTTCCATTCCACTAAGCCTTGTTCATCTATTCTTCTTCTTTGCATGTCATTCACTCTGCGAGGAGATTTTTTAGTGTGTGAGTAAACAAACCATAAAAATGACTTCAAAAAAAAGAACATCAAGAGGTGACTCTGATTGTGAATCACTTTATGCTATAAGATGCTTAGTTCTCATTTTCAGGCTGGTGTAATACTATGATACCATTTGTAATAGCTTAAACTCTCTTCTATCAATAAATTTTCTGTTTGTCATAATGGCCCATATAAATTTAAGAAGTGGCTCCCATTATGTAGCATTTTTGTCCCATCTAATGTTCAAGAGGTGGCTCCCATGACATCCCACTTTGTGTTATATGACATTTAGTTCTCATTTTTAGGCTGAGGTAATGCTTTGATACCATTTGTAATAGCTCAAACTCTCATCTATCAAGATATTGTCTTCTTTGTCTTAATGACATCACAATTTTACCTTATTTATCTAACTTCCTAGGAATGCTCTCGTATGAGTACTCATGACTTTGAAGTTTCTGATTAAACTCCAACCCTTATATCAATTGACACCTCAATGTTTTAGAGTTTAGCTTCATTGTGAGGTTTCACAACATTCATTCATTTATAAAACACTTAACAACATAGTTGATCTTTCTGTAACTAAGATATGATTTTGCTCACTTTTATAAACATATTGTATTTTATTAAGTCTAAGGATATGTTTGATGTAGTCGTAGTTTTTCAATGAACTAATAAGATTTTTTGATAAAAACATTTTTATAGCTGTTGTTGGTATTATATATATTTGCTTGATCAAACAATTACTCTCTTATGGTTATCATATTTTAGTTGCTCTTACAGTACAAAATAACTTTTCATCATAAAAATTTTCTAAAAGGCAATAAAAAATTAATTGCCAAATAAATTTAAGGTAGTTTGAACATTAAAGCAACGTGATGCGTGTTAGAAAATTCGCGGCAGTAGAGTAGCGGATTATTGTCTTAGTATTGTACGAAAATTCAGCGCACACACAGATGAAAAATAAGCGCTGACGACTCCAGAGTTTTTACGTGGAAAACCCGTAAAGGGAAAAACCACGGTGCTTGACTCAGATGCAAAAATCCACTATTGATTGATGTTTACAGAAATTCCCTGTCCCACAAACGAGAGAGAGTAATTATATGTTTCAGATTACAATGTCAAGTGATGGTGTATGGTTGGTGGTGATTGAGGATGATTGGCGGAGGTCGACGGTGATAAAGGTAGGCTGTGACAGAGGTTGACGGTGACGGAGGTCGACGGTGACGGAGGTCGGCGGTGGTCGACAAAGGTCGGCGGTGACGGAGGTCGATGGTGACGGAGGTTGACGGTGACGGAGGTCGATGGAGGTCGGCGGTGGTCGACGAAGGTCGGCGGTGGTCGACGGTGATGCTAAGCTGTAGCTTCTCCTCAAGTCCTCCGGCTCTCTCTCTCTAGGCTTCTCCCCTTCAAGTGAGGTTTATGGCTATATTTATAGTGTTTTGGGTGCAATTAATGCAGCCATTTTGATTAGACGGTCCAGAAGGCTTCCCTTGATCTGACGGCATTTAAGGGGCATTTGATGGCCTTAATGATGTCGGAATTGAGTGATCTTAAGCTCGTTGGATTTGTCTTGTCGAGACGCTCGATTCGAGTATAGGCTTGCTAGTGTCAGCATCTGTTTGATCTTCCAAATATGTCTAAAAATCTTTCAAATGTGGTTTAATCTGGGCTTGATTTGAATCAGATTGAACTAGTCTTTATGTCATTAGGTTCGTCTCATCGAGCCGATCAGTTTGACTATAATATTGCTAAAATCGGAGCTCTGGATGACCATTTATCAAGATTTAACTATTACTAAAAAATATTACTTCGAGATCCGTGCATTACCTCGAGATTGGTGCTGGATAATGAAAATTTGTTGTTGTTGTATCAGTTGCCCCTCATATTTTCGGGCGAGTCCAATTTGATCGTCCAAAAATATTGATATCTAAAGCTTTTCATTTTTTATTTTATTTATTTATTTATTTATTTCTTTGGGAATATGAAATCATCTCTCTTTTTTTATTTTTCATTTGATTATGAAAACCTTTTATTATTATTATTTTTACTATTATATATATATATATATATATATATATATATATATATATATATATATATATAATTTGAAATATCAAAAGTTTTTTTAATGAGTATTTAATTAAATCGCTCCTTTTTGAGTCTATTTAATAAGTAGCATTTAATGTCTAGGTTCTTTTTTAGCCTATAAATACCCCTTAAGGAGGGAGGTAGAGCCGCGGCGCATCGTGGCGGAGCGTCATCGCGGTGACGCATCGCGGCGGAGCATCGCGGTGACGCATCGCGGCTCGTTGCGGCTGTGCGTCGCAGCGCGTTGTGGCGAAGCGTCGGCGATGCGTCGTAGCGGAACGTCGTCGCGGTCGCGCGTCACAGCAGAGCATCGCGGAGCGTTGCGGAGGCGTGTCGCGGAGAAGGGTCGGCAACGCGTCGCGGTGGAGCGTCGCCGTTGCGGCGCGTCGTGGTGGTGCAATGCGGCGATACGTTGCGGCGGCATGTCACGACGGAGAGTTGCGGCGGCATGTCGCGGGGGCGCAATGCAGCATCGTGTCGTTGCGGCGCGTTGCAGTGGAACGTCGTCGTGGCGCATCGAGGCGGAGCGTCGCAGCGGTGTGTTGCGGAGGCGCATCGCGGCGGAGCGTCATTGTAGGTCACGACGGAGTGTTGCGGCGGTGCGTTGCGATGAAGCATTGTGGCACGGCGTCGTGTTTGTGCGTCGTGGCTTCACAATGCAGCGACGTGTTGCGGTGGAGCGTTGCAGTTGTGCGTTGTATCAGAACGTCGTGTCGGAGCATTTTGGTGGGGCATCATGGCAATGCATGCGGAGGGCGTTGCTGCGGAGTGTCATGTTGCAGCGGTGCATCACAGTGATGCAGCGGTGCTTCACGGTGATCCAGCGGTGCATCACGGTGATGCACCGTGACGACGAGTTGCAGCAGCGCGATGCATTGCGGTGACGCCTTGCTGATGTCCAAAAAGTTCACGATCGTGTACCCAATGTTTATATAAATGAGTGGTAAAATTGATTTACTGAAGAAAACATCATCCAGTATTATTATTATTATTATTATTATTATTATTTTAATGATAATGTTGAAACATGTTTTATTTTTATTCCATAGTGGATATGAGAAAGTCATTGTAGGAATAAATCATTTGCGAGCTTTGACTTGACTAAGGTTATGCATCAGAGTATTACTCAATGATGTTAACATGTATGGGAGGAGCCGATAGAAGTCCGTTGAAGACTTATTAACCCATCCGAGGTTGTTTGTTAGAGCATTTCTCACTTTCGAACCTGTGTGTAAGGGGTTAGCTGTGGCCCACCAAGGACTGTTAACCTTTCATAGGTTCTTTATCGAAGTAAAAGTTCGATGATGTTAACCCGCATGGAAGAGGTTAGATCAAATCCCCCTGTGATCGATCATGCTTGGACTAAGATACAACCAGAGTTGTGCATTTCTTGGGTCGAGAGCATAAAATGACTTGTGAAAGAGTCATTACACTTATTAAAGATATTCCTTTTTGTAAAAGAAAACAAGTAATTAATAAGTCTGAGATACATTGACATTGTATGACACTAATAGACATAGATTATATGATGATGTGTTATTGTTAGTATTTGCGAAGATTTTCAGCATTCCAAGTATGGGGTAGGATTTTCTCATCTTTAAGTTTGAAGGTTCCAGGCTTGATCATGGTGGGCACAATATATGAGCCTTCCTAGAGAGGGGATAATTTTTTGTGTTGGGGGCCATGACCAGCGGCTTCTATACTACGCAAGACCAGGTCACCGATGGAGATAGGTCGAGGCTTGACTCTTCGATTGAAGTGACGAGCAACTCTTTAGCGGTAGGAAACGGCTCTGAGGTGGGCCACATCGTGTATTTCCGAGAGAATATCTAATTGTTGGTGGAGCTTTTCTTCATTGCTATCCGAGTCGAAAGTCTTGACTCGTGGGTTTGGAACTCCGATATCAACGGGGATGACAGCCTCGGTGCCAAAACACAAGTTATATGGAGTTTCACCGGTAGGGGTTCGTGCGGTGGTGCGATAGGCCCAAAGGACGTTATGCAGCTCTTCTATCCATTGCCCCCCAGCCTTCTTAAGTCGAGTCTTCAATCCCTTGAGCACTGTCCGATTTGTCACCGCTGTTTGTCCATTTGTTTGGAGATGTGACATAGCAGTGTGCACAAACTGACTGTGAAGAACCTTGCAGAATGATGTGAAGACTCTTCCAGTGAATTGATTCCCATTATCGGTGACAATCTTCGCAGGAAGCCCAATAAGATAGATGATGTTTTTACATACAAACTTTTGGCATTTGCCTCAGTGATCTTGGCAAGAGGCTCTGCTTCTACTCATTTGGTGAAGTAGTCGACAGCTAAGATGATGAATTTTCGTTGTCCAGTAGCTATCGAAAATGACCCCATCATATCTACCCCCCATTAGGCGAAAGACCAAGAACTCAGAAAAGATGTAAGTTCTACTGGCAGTGCATGCATAAAATTGGAGTGTAGTTGGCAATTCTTGCATTTCTGCACAAACTCTAATGCATCTTGTTTGATCGTGGGCCAATAGAATCTTTGTCTCATTATTTTCAGAGCCAGAGCCCTGCCTCCAAGGTGCTCCCCAAAATATCCCGGAATGAACCTCTCTTAATGCATAATCAGCTTCAGATGGAGGAAGACACTTGAGGTATGGACATTCAATTGCCTTCTTATATAACTCATCCCTAATAAGGATGAAGTTGGCAGCCATACGTCGGAGGCGAATTGATTTAGTAGCATCATCTGGCAATGTTCTGTCTCGAAGGAATGAGATGATGGGATTCATCCAAGATGGCACCCCTGGATCATTTACAGACAGTATCACCCATGAGCCTTGGATACTGGGAAAATGTATCTCCTCAATACACCTTCTTTTATAAAGATCTCCAGTTGTTGAAGTTGTGAGCTTGGAGAGGGCATCAGCTCGGGTGTTATGCTCTCGAAGTATGTGAATGAGTTGACATGTTTTAATTTGGGTGAGAAGTGTTTTTACTAAACTGAGATACTGCACAAATTGTGAGTTATGAGCGTCAAATTCTCCCTCTACTTGGGATGCGATGAGTTGAGAATCAGTGTAGATAATCATGTTTCTTACTTCATAGTCTATGACAAGTTTTAATCCGACGACAAGTGTTTCATATTCAGCAACATTATTAGTGGCTGGAAATTTCAAGCGAAGTCCATATTTTAAGATATCTTGATTCGGGGAGATGAGTAGTATTCCTACACCAGCTCCTGAGTTTCCGAATGCTCCGTCCACATATAGCGTCCATTGGGGTGATCGTGAAGGAGAAAAAGGCGGTTCTTCAAAGGTAGGCAATGTACATTTTACCACAAAATCAACTAAAACTTGTGATTTGATGTTTGGTCGTAGTAGATAATGAATATCAAATTCTCCCAATTCTACCGACCACTTAATTAATCTACCCGATGCTTCTGGTTTTTGTAGGATAGTCTTCAAAAGGAGTTATGTGTAGACACCGATAGTGTGAGCTTGGAAGTATGGACGAAGTCTCCTTGCCGATAATACTAGGGCAATGCAGTCTTATCCGCCATTGGATAACGACTTTCTATATCAGAGAGAATCTTGCTGAAGTAGTATACTGGTTTCTCGACTGTGTTTTCCCTTCTGACAAGGACAGAGCTTATTGCATGAGGTGAAATAGCCAAGTAGATATGTAATACCTCCCCTTGGACGGGCTTTGAGAGAAGGGGCGGTGAAGCAAGGTATGCCTTAAGTTGTTCAAAAGCGATCTGACAGTCATTTGTCCATTGAAAACCAGTGTTTCGAGTGCCTCTAAGTATCTTGAAGAATGGAAGATACTTATCCCCAAAACGATCTAAGAACCGGGATAGGGCGGCTATACGACCATTCAAGCTTGCACTTCCTTGATGTTTCTTGGAGGCACTATCTCTCTCAGTGCCTTGATTTTTTCTAGGTTTGCTTCAATTCCACGATGAGTAACCATGAATCCCAAAAACTTCCCTGATGTGACTCCAAAAGTACATTTAGCCGGGTTAAGTCTTAAATCATATCGACGAAGAAGTTGGAAACACTCCTCTAAATGAGAAATGTGTTGGGATGCTTCCAAGCTTTTTCCTAACATGTCATCAACGTAAAACTCCATTATACGCCCGAGAAGGTTTCTGAAGACCTTGTTCATGAGACGTTGATAAGTTACACCGGCATTTTTTAATCCAAATGACATAGCATGATAACAGTATAAACCCTTATCTATTTGAAAAGATGTGGCTTCCTCGTTAATGGGTTTATCTTTATTTGATTGTTTCCTGAGTATGCATCCATAAAGTTGAGCATCTGATGCCCAGATGTGGCATTGACAAGTTGATCAATGCGCGGGAGGGGAAAGTTATCCTTTGGATAAGCTTTATTGAGGTCTGTATAATCGACACACATTCTCCATGACCCATTGGCCTTTTTACCCTGATGACATTAGCCAACCATGTAGGGTGGTGCACTTCCTGTATGAATTTTGCTTCAAGAAGCTTGTTGACCTCTTGTTCAATTGTTTGTAAATGATCTGAGGCAAAATTATGCTTCTTTTGGATGACCGGTTTAAATGTTGGATCTATCTTTATGGAGTGTGTGATTATTTGTGGGTCGATTCCACGCATGTCGGCTGGGGTCCATGCAAAAATATCTTGGTTCCTTTGGAGGAGATCTACATATTCTAATCTTTGCTCCTCGGAGAGTAAGGAACCAAGCTGCACTGTTCTCGATGGGTATTCATTAGAGAACGAGACGTGAACCAAATCTTCCACAGGAGAGGCACATTGAGATACATCTTCATCTCGAAGATCAAAGTTTTCGATGCTAAGTGTCACTGACAGGCGTGGCTGAGCTTGCCTGAGGTAGCATGATTGTGATATCTGTTGGTCTCCTCGGACGATGCTGATCCCTGCTGGAGTTGGAAACTTGAGCTTCAAGTGTAGAACATAAGTCATGATTCCAAAGATGGATTGCAGGGGTCTCCCGAAGATGGCATTATATGCTGATTCTGACTTAACAACAATGAACTGGACTGAGCGGGTTACGTGTCGAGGAAAATCTCCCAAGACAACAGGAAGATTTATTGTTCCTTCAACCCTTACTATTATCAAAACCATATAATGGCCCAGATTCAGGTTGAAGTTTTTTTCTTGTCAGTCCCAAACTAAGCAAAGTGGAGTAAAAGAAACCATCAACAAAGCTCCCATTATCGATTAGGATCCTTTTTACGTTGTAGTAGGGTTCTCCAATTCCTGCGCTAATGACAAGAGGGTCTTGGTGGGGTACTCGAACTCCTTCTAAATAAGAATCATCAAATGTGATAGGTTCAAAGCGCAATTTCTTTTGTGTTGATTCACTAGGTGTAGTAATAAGAACTTTATTAGTTAGCAATCGGCCTCTCGCAATTGTCTGAATCTCGCACACGACTCGATGACCCCCATGTTGTTGCCTTTATGTTTGTTGCCCCCAGTAAGAGCATTATCAATACCAGCTAGCTTGTTTTGTATAAATCGACCAAGATATCCTTGTTGAATCAACCTTTCAATCTCTTCCCTGAGATGCTTACATGCTTCAGTGGTGTGGCCACGGCTTTTATGAAAATGACAATATTGCTCTTAATTCCCCGAGTTAGGTTTTAGGGGGTGAGACCACTTAATATTTTGCTCATCTTTAATGGGCATCGATATGTTAACACGTGACGTGTTCAGGGGTGTATATTCTTTCCTGGGTCGATATTCAGTTCTTTGGCCTACAGGTTGAAGGAGGTCACGATTCTTCGGTTGTTCGAACTTTCTCCATTGCGAATATTGATTATTGTCTCTAGAGTTACCATCGCGCTTTCCCCCAAATCTCTAAAACTGCTCCTTATGTGTGTTGATGGCTTCATTTGCAGTGATTTGGGCCTCAATACGGTGGACAAGGTCAGCATAAGAATGAACTGTCTCCCGCATCAGTGATGGATAGAGGGTCCTGGGCGGAGTCCTCCAAGAAATACTCCCCTTCATAACTCTGGATCCACTCCTGGAATTTGACGAGCTTCAGCAGAAAACTTGCAAAAGTAGTCTTTGAGCGACTCTCCTTCATTTTGATGAATTCCGGAGAGATGGGATTAATCCTTGATAATCCGTCTATTTGCTATGAACTGCTCCACAAATAGTCTGGCCAGCTCGTTAAATGTATTTATAGTGCCCCTCGACAAAGAATAGAACCATGTTCGAGCTTGTCTCTTAAGAGTAGCAGTAAAAACTTGAAACATGAGCGCATCAGAGGCACTTTGAATGTGCATGATGGTTCGATAACGATCAATATGTTCATATGGGTCAGTTATCCCTTCATATGCGCCAATGTTCGACAGCTTGAAGCCAGTTGGGATGGAGTGTTCGAGGACCGCATTTGCTAAGAGAGAGAATTCATTGATATTATGGTGAGTGTGGAAGCGATCCTTTTTCTCTATATGGAATTCTTCCTGGATGAGGCGATGTAGTTCATTACGGATGACATCATTTGGAATGGTAGCAAGATGTGGCGGTGCCAGGTGAGCTGCATGAGATGGATGAGTGGAGCTTGCAGTGTCTAGGAGTTCAGCATCATGACCCAACACAGGAAGTGTTCCTTCTTAGGGAGGTGGGCCGGTACGAGTTCCTCCAGGCATGTTTCTCATATGTCGCAGATTTAATGGTAAACGATTTTCGTTCATCAGTGGTTGTTGGGTTCCACGTAGGAGACGTAGGATCTGCAGTAGAGACTCCTCTATTCTAAACATTCGTTCTTCCATAGAAGGGCCCGAAACCCCCTTGTTAGCAGGATAGCGTGTTCCAGGATGAGATGATGAAAAAACATGCCTCCCTTGACTTCGTGACTGCTCCCTGGAATGATATGTGTTGGTGTGAGGTGCTCCATTATCCAGAATTTTTTGTCTGTTTTCCATGTAGGAAATTGAGCAAGTACTTCAGTAGTAGAATTGAGATTTCCTACAGACGGCGCCAAACTGATGCGTGCTAGAAAATTCGCGGCGTTAAAGTAGCGGATTATTGTCTTAGCACACACACTGATGAAAAATAAGCGGTGACGACTCCAGAGTTTTTACATAGAAAATCCGTAAAGGGAAAAACCACGGGGCCTGACCTAGCTGCGAGAATCCACTATTGATTGATGTTTAAAGAAATTCCCTGTCCCACAGACAGGAGAGAGTAATTATATGTTTCAGAGTTCAGACTACAATGTCAACTGACGGTGTCTGGTTGGTGGTGATTGAGGATGATTGGTGGAGGTCGACGGTGACGAAGGTCGACTGTGACGGAGGTCGACGGCGACGAATGTCGACTGTGACGGAGATCGACGGTGACAAAGGTCAACTGTGACGGAGGTCGACGGTGAAGGAGGTCGACGGTGATGGAGGTCGACGGAGGTCGGCGGTGGTCAACAAAGGTCGGCGGTGACGGAGGTCGACGGTGACGGTGGTCGACGGTGACGGAGGTCGACGGAGGTCGGCGGTGGTCGACGGTGATGCTAAGCTGCAGCTTCTCCTCAAGTCCTCCGGCTCTCTCTCTAGGCTTCTCCCCTTCATGTGAGGGTTAGGGGTCTATTTATAGTGTTTTGGGTGCAATTAATGCAGCCATTTTGATCGGACGGTCCAGAAGGCTTCCCTTGATCTGACGACGTTTAAGGGGCATTTGATGGCCTTAATGATGTCGGAATTGAGTGATCTTGGGCTCGTTAGATTTGTCTTGTCGAGACGCTTGATTCGAGTGTAGGCTTGCTAGTATCAACATCTGTTTGATCTTCCAAATATGTCCAAAAATCTTTCAAATGTGGTTTAATGACTTGATTTGGGCTTGATTTGAATCAGATTGAACTAGTTTTTATATCATTAGATTCGTCTCATCGAGCCAGTCAGTTTGAATATAATATTGCTAAAATCGGAGCTCTGGATGACTTTTTATCAATATTTGAATGTTACTGAAAAATATTACTCAAGATCCGTGCAATGCCTCGAGATTAATGCTGGATAATGAAAATTTATTTTTGTTGTATCACAACGAAAAATATTTCATAAACAAACCCTAAATTGAAATAAACAATGTGGTTGCTATTATTATTTAGTAGCCTAACTCGTCATATTTTGCAATAGAAATCAGTGGCTTTATGACGTGAAATCTTTGTTATTAATAAGTTATTTGTTTTTAACTATAGTAATAATGATGATGATAATAATAATAATAATAATAATAATAATAATAATACTTGCATCACTAAATTATGACTTGAAATCTTTTTATTATGACTGAGCTTAAAGCCTTAGTACGACTTGGATCAATTTTAATTAAAAAATTTGAACCGTGTAGACTAGACTTGACTCCACGTCAAAAAAAGAAATAAATAAAACAGCATTTACATACATACCACCTAAGTTCTATGTATTATATCTAATATCTAAACTTAACTTCTTAAATTTGCCTAAATATTTCATATTACAGAAAATTTTTAGAAGCTGTATATCTCTTCATGCAAAAGTAAGGTGATATATACATATTTTATTTTGACCCCTAATTAATGAGCTAAGGTAAAAGGAAACTTTCGTAATTAAGCCAGTTGAGATGTGGTACCGCTCACCTATCATATCTCACCTACCTCCCACCTACCACTCTCTTGGTTTGTATAAATAGAGATGGTGTGAGGCTTAGGAGGGTAAGAGAAGAGATCTTAAGCTATCACAAAGGAGGAGAGAACAGCTAGAGAGCTAGAGAGCATCTGGAGGCCTTGTATCAAGGTGTCGCTTGAGAGGGAGGCTATAGAAGGACGATGAGGGCTCATCTCTATGTATAAGCTATGTATTCTTCATTTCTTTTGCCTTAGTGAACTATTTGATTGATTCCCTCCCGTGGACGTAGATCCAGTTGGATCGAACCACGTAAACGATCTGTGTTTGCTTGTGTTCTTTGCGTTTCATTTCTATACTAGGAAGTACATATCTCACAACAATATAAATATTAAAGTTTATAAGTTAAATATTTAAATGCATAGAATTGAATGGCTTTGTATGTAAAAGCCATTCCTATGTATTTACATATCTAGGGCCTAGAAATTTGCATTCTTACATTTATACCACTGTAATGTTTAAAAATTAAATACACATTTTCCATGTATATAAGATTTTGCATATTTAAAAATTGATGATAGATTTGTAAATTTATGAGAATTAAGTGGTATGATTGAAAATCATTCAATTAAAAAATGAAGAAAAAATAGGAAGCCTCCAAATGTCACGCGGAGTGTTAAGCAATAATATTGGGAGGAATATTCAATTTACGTCATAGTTATGGATTTTATTTTATTTTCTTAATATTAATTTTCTATTGCTATCTTTTGACAAATGCCAACCGTTCATCCATTTTATTGGAAAATAATAATTATTTTTTTTAAATAGAGATTTTAATTTGAAGAATTTCATTTCCCGTATTAAAGAAGTTAAAAATTTTAAAAATTTTAGGGCAATTATATATATATAGCACCGGAAATATTGTTCAAATCTAACTCAAATACAAAAATTGATGATAAAAACCCAATTCATATTTTTCATTTCTATCAAATTCTCAATGTGTTATATCACCTAGGAGCTAGTTTTGTAAATAGTAAATTTTTGAAGTGTTGTGTATGTAATTATCCTAAAAATTTATTTAGAAGTTAATTAAATTAGAATAAGTCCAAAATATTTCAAAAGATGAATTTGGACAATATTAAAAATTGATTTAAAGTAAAATAAATGCAAAGTAAAAAAAAATATTAATTCCAATATTACTCTAAGGATCTGTTTGGCCAATTTGCAGAACTATCCAACTTATCCGGATAAGAGATTTAATTCGATAAGTTCATTGATAGCGACTGATCTAGATAAATTGTCTGTCTGTTTGGTTTAAGCGTTTGGAAAACAGCTGATTGTAGATAAATGACCATTCTGCCCCAGTTAAGTAATATAGATAAAACATGCTTAAATTTTCATTTTATATGAAACTACAACTAATTAGAGATAAAATATAATAATCAAGGGATGCTTTGCAAAGATGCCTGCACCAAATCTTGCCAAACAGCAAAAATGCCTCCCGTAAATCTCAAACTGACGCTGATTCGCGATATAGCCTGTGAATCGAATCGAAGAGGAGGTAGGGCGCGATGTATCCTGCGAATATACCGGGACGAACGAAGAGGAGGCGCGATGCTTTACCTTGGTCAGAGCAGTGCGGAAGGATGAGAAAGATGGGAGCTTCGGTGGTCTGTAACGAGCGATCCCTTCGTGCCATCCTAGTTGTTTCGGTGTCGTCGCGGGAGAGGAGGTGTGATGCTTTACATTGGTCGGAGCTGTGCGGAAGGATGAGAAATATGGGAGTTTCTGTGGTCTGTTAGGAGCGATCCCTCCCTTCTTTGCCATCCTAGTTGTTTCGGTGTCATCGCGGGAGAGAATGATCGCGGGCAGAGGAACGAGGGCAACGGAGTTTTTGGCTCACATTAAAAGCGGATCGCGGAGGAGGACCCGCAGTTAGCGTGTAATGTAAAATGAAAATGCCTTATTTGCAAAAGCTCCTCATACGTGCTTTCCAAACAGGTGGTGGCATTTTTGAAGACGCCACCGCGGTGAATAAACTATCTCAAGCACACCCTAAATGTGATTTGAGATGTCAAACTCAATCGATTTAGCCGAATTTAGAATAATGCACGTCATATTTGCTAGTCACACATAGCAGACTGCCACTACCGTTCTCCATAATCAATATCATCTAGTGCCACTAGCCGATACGTATCACATTCTGCCATTCGTTGCTAGCCACTAGCAGCCACTTCATTGAACCACTACTGGTTCCCACTTGTCATAGCCATAAAATGATGTCTAATGTTTATAATTTATACCACCAAACTTTACATTGAGTTCATTTAGTTCAAATTGAAAAAATATATATATATAATATATTTACCTGACATCCAATAGAAAAACTTTAAAATATTTTTAAATCCTGCATGATTGCATTCCTTTTTCAACAAATCCAATAGCCCTTGGATTATTTTATTTGATTAGAATTTACATACTAAGAGTAACATAATGCATATTGGGGGTATAAAATATATTCTAAAATAATGCTCCTCCACATAAGCTTTGGCCGGCTTCACTTTGAGCTAAGCGAAAAACTTGTATATATTTGAGCATTTTCAATTAACAAGTTCATACTTTAGCGGGTGATCATGACAAACTTAAGCGACTATATTATTGCGAATGATTGATATTTCTGACAATCATAATAAGAAACATTTAGTTTATTGTGTATTTATTCGTTACTTAGTGGTTGAGAGTAAAATTTTTCACCATGAGATCATGAGTTCAAATTGTGCATTTTACTCAGTGGGCTCACCGCTCTCGAAAAAAAAAAAAACAATACATGTAGTTTGTTTGCTAAGTATACAGTGGAGACTAGTCAAATAAATTTTTTTGACTAGTTCATTCAAATTTTAATGATAAACTGAACCTCGACCAAATTTATGAAATGTCTCAGTGAAATTAACCCAAATGAATATGGACATACTTATGGTTCCCTAATTGAATATGACTTTATTTATGAAACGAGAAGAATATAGGAATGAATCTTCTAACCAAGTAGACTAAGGATTATCTAGACTTTGTTGAATTTTTAATGTCCTTTGATTTAACAACATGGTGGTGTATAACAATAAATGGCTTCCATGGGCCAAAAGAGATGTTAACATGTATAAAGCTCATTCTCTCAAACAAAGAGATATGTAGACAATTTAACTGATATTTTTTATGTTTTCTAGGTTATTTGTGTCAATTTTGATGCTTTTATAAGATATATTAATTTCTATATGCATTATACAGATTAAAAACCAAGTTGGAGAAAATATTACTCAAATGCATGTTAAGTCCTTGCCAAATGCATCATCACCCATTGTGACACCTAGGCAGCATAATCAGCTCCAAAATTCCCCAAAAATCGCAGATACACAAAACCCCTAAAAAATAGGCATCGACCCTAGAAAATATACTCCAAGACCCAGAGCCTAGGCACCTAGACCCAACACATAGGCACCAAGATACAGTGTCTAAGCGCCTGAAGAGATAGTAGCTTCACACGAAATGGTAGAGAAGTCAGAAACCCGACACTAACCACTAACACCTAGTTTCCCAACACCCTCTTTGGATAGCTTTCCATAGTTTGGATGACGATTAAGGAAAATCCAACACTTACATTAGTGAAATATCTTCATTTGGTAGACGGACACACTTAGGGAGAGAGTTTGAGAGCAACATTTAGATTCATGAAGGCTTGGAGGATCATAAGAGTGTGAGCATGGGAGTGTTTTTAGAGTGAGTAATGAGCTTATTTTCTAATTTATGAATGTGTTCAAGATTAAATGCAAGTATAGATCATTAATGATTGAATTGGAGAAAATTAAGATTTCTCTCAGGTTAAATCATTCTTATTTGTATAACACCTTCAATTTGGTTATTCAATGAAGTTTTCCTGCCTTTCTCACAACATGTTTAGGAACAAATTATATTGTGTGTCTTTGATTTGGATGTGTAATGGATCGTATTCTATCCATGAGATTTCTTTAATGCGTTATGAGATTTCATTACATGTTAGTGTGTTATCATTTTAATCATCATTTGCTCTCAATCTAGCCAATTGAAAAATTAAAATTCCTTGTGATCTGGGTCTACAGACTATAGGCTAGAAGAACGAGTAAGATGATATTCAATCACCAAGTGAAATAGGAATACTGTCAATAGGAGATGGTAACCATATAGAGGACAATATGATTCATATGATAATTTTTAGGGTTAAACAAAACTTAACTATAATATGAGTCTCCATCGCTTCTTATGTCTATGAAAAAAACAAGGAGTATTTGTCCTCTATTGTTAAAATTTTGTTTCAAAATCATTTGAAAGAATATTAAGGATTCAATCGATCTAATTCAAATAAGCATAATTCTCACAGTAGAGAAGACAACTTTATATAATTAGCTTTCTACAATATTAGGATTTAAATACTTTTTCATAAACTTTTGAACATTCAAACTAAACCTAGGACTAGTGCACCAATATAGGGTGTCCACTGCATGATTCAATATATTTTACGGGTTATCCGTAGCATGAAGTAGCTCAAGTCACCCATCTGGTACTCTATAGCACTTGTTCGGGGAATGGAGATAGGGTCGGCAGCAATATAGCCTTACTCAGGAGAACCTACCATTGAAGGGGTTATTCAAGACGTGAGACATGCTTGATGCCTAATTTGATGATTAGAAGTCACCACAAAATCTGTCTGGAACCTCTTATGACCAAGTGAAGTCATGGAGTCCTCCCACACGTGCTACAGGAAAGTTAGGGTTTGAGACACCCTACCCGTGTTGTAGCTTAGGATGATCGTCGGCAATGATTTTTCCACTGAATGAACAATAAGAATACTCAAGTTTAGAGTTTTATGGCTAAATTTCATTCATATGGAGTTCCCCATAGCTTATGGATCTAAAAAATCCTCCACTGGCCATTCCTACCAAAAATCAAGGCTTTGGGGCTAGTCCGGCGCCTTGGCGCCAGCCCCAGGTGCCTAGGCAACCATAGTGCCTTTCCTAGACATCTAAACTGAGAGTTTAGAAGTCTACACCAAGTCTATAGGTGCCTAGGCGCCAATTCTAGGTGCTTAGGTGCCAAAAAACACCAAAAATTAGTATTACCTGAGATGACAGAAGTATGGTGTCACCTGGGTGGCGCATAGGCACCCAGGGATAGGGCGCTTAAGCACTGATCACTTTTGGAGGATGAATTTCAGCTAGTTTTTATGTCCTTTGGACTCCTGATGCTATTAGAATTGCAGAGGGTTGATGATGATCCTTTGGTGTAAGAAAAGAGAAGGTAAAATACCTCTTTTCCCCTCATTTTAGAAGCTTATTGGGAAAATAATGATGTCTTTTTTTGTCATTTTAAGGGGATTATACTGGGCTTTACCAATGGTCTCCCTCTTATTTCAGGAGGATCACACATTTTGGCTTCAGGAGCGAAGGGAGAGTGTTCAAGAGAGCTGAGGGATTTTTCAAAGGAGAGCTTCTATTGGTCGGCTTTCCTCCATCCTCCTCCATTTCTTCTTCTTCATTTTCTTCTAATTCATTCTCTTCATTTCATCTTCTGACCATTGTCTCGTCGGTAGGAGAAGAGGAGGAGAATTTAGGCGCTGTCTCACCAGAGTCTTCTTTTTTAGGAAGGTTTTCTCATTTGTCAGAGTTCGCGACCTCGCCGAACCCTCTTCCTAAGAGAGAGCTTCATTTTAGCTTAGGGAAACATCGTCGGAGCATCATTAAAGCGCCATAGGTCCAAATCATGGGCTTCTCTCTTACTGTTAAGAGTGCTTCTTCCTAGAATTTGTTGTACATCAAGTAATCACCGTGAAGGTATAATCCCCTCAATTCCTTTGTGTTTCCTTCTTACCTAACCCTAGCATTAGTTTTGATAGGTGTGTGGGTACGACCACCCACACGTGGTAGGCCAACTGGTCATGTCCCCTTTGCTTTGACCATTGCTTTCCTAGAGAAGGGTTTAGAGTAGGATTTCTGAGTGAATCCTTGTTGCAAACCCTAGACCAAAGTTCTAGCGTGTTGGAGTCCCAATCTACCCTTTCTTTAGCATCCCATAACCTTGCTCGAAGAGTATGGGATGTTTGGATTTTGTAAAGTGAGAACAACTTTGTAACTACTCACTTTTCAAAACCTTTAGGAGTTATGAATGAGGAAAATCTTTGTAGCTAGCCCATTCAACAACTTCATGGATAGTTTTCTTCATAGAGATCTAGAAGTGAAACTCCACACCCACCTCACCAAAGAAAAGTGGCTATGTGGCGCATCCATATGCTAAACCCTAAGATCCTATGTGAGATCGTTAGCGCGAGCATGGTTCAATATTGTGTGTGATCATTTGCACCATGTCATGTTGCATATCCGGTATTACTTTTGCCTCGATTGACCGCCCCGACCCAGTCGGTGTCACTTTTACTTTGATTAGCCTCCCTAGGCCGACCAAAATCACTTTTTCATCGATTGGTTGCCCTGGTCTAATCGACATCACTTGTGCCTTGATCGGTCACCCTAACTCGGTCGGCATAACATTTGCCTCGATCGGTTACCCCTGCCTAATTGACATCACTTTTGCCTCGATCGGTTGCCCTGACCGGATCGACATCACTTGTATCCTGACCGGTCGTCCTGACCGGTCATCCTGACACGATCGACATCACTTACGCCTCAACTAGCCGCTCTGGCCCATCGACATTGCTTCTACCTTGATCGACCTCTCTAACTTAATTGACGTAGTTTGTGGTTAGACCGGCTCCACCGGCTCAGTCGACCAACCATTTTGGTTTGACTAGCTCCCTCGGCCCTGTCGACTGACCACTGTCCCACTGAAAATATGTTGAGATTTTCATATTTTATATTAATTTTGATGATATTGCACTTTAAAGAAAAGTATTTTTGATGTTTTGTTGCAGGAATGATGATTTATGGAAATTGGAGCAAAAAGATGCAAAAAGGAGCGAATTTGGAGCAAAAAGAACTAAATTATGAAGATTTGATCTTGGGTGCCGACGGCGAGATCGACGGCGCCGATGGTGGATTTTTCCCGAGAGTTCAAAAATTATATTACAAGGAAGGTCGCCGATGGCGAAATTGAGACCGTCGACAACAGGCCTTATGAGAGAGGGTCCAAAGCCAAATATTCTAGAAGGTCGCAGATGACGAGATCGAAGCCACCGACGGCGAGTAAGTCGGTCCTCTCACGAGATACATTGAATGTGTACAATTTTTGAAGGGATGCTTGGGTAGCTCTTTGAAACTCCTCAACTACTTTAAAAGAAACAATTTGGGGCCAAAATCGTGTGTGTCCAAGGTGTCTAAAGAGTACACAGTGTCCAAAGTCTTAGATAGTGTTTTTAGTGCCATTAGAGTATTAGAGAGTTGGTTTAATTAGTGTTAATTTTGAGGGATTCTTCGAGAGATTGTAAGAGTGGAAGGAAAGTGAGATATTTCTTTCTCCTTGCCACTTCAAAGGAGTATTCTGTGTGTTATAAAGAAAGGAAGAGATTCAGAGGAACTTCAAGAAGTTTGCTTGGGAAGGAATTTGAGATAAGTTATATTTACTTATTTTTGTTTGTATAACTTTGCTTTTTTATATGAAATCTAAGTTTTGTTGTATTTTCTCCATGAAATCTGAGTAGTTTCTCTGTCTTTCTCCTTGTTTCGAGACTTTTGTGAAATTGTGATTTGATTTAGTGTGCCAAGAGAATGTTAAAGAAGTTGTGATAATCTTTTCACTTAAATCTTAATTTAATTATAATCTGGCCAATTGATTTATTAAAATATGTTGAGTATAACAACTAAAGTGAAGATTACATCCAAGATTCGGGGAGGTCAAAGTCCTTGAAAGTAGGGTGCAAATAAATAGAGAAGTATTATTTATCGGGCGTAGAATTGGAGATTTTAGAGTGACAAACTAAAATCCTCAATTTGTACTTATCATTTGGGTGCTGAAGTGTAGATGTTAGCCCTCAGGCTAGGGGAACATGGGAGATCCGAAGTGAGAGCCGGTATCCTCCCAACCTAGCCTCAGATTCAGTAACCAAGCATAGGATTAGTCAATGTTCTTTATGCCTGGATCAAAGGGTAAAGAATATGTATGCTTCTATTTAGCACAACACAGTTTTTAACTAAATCTAATTATCCATTCACTTAATTTGTTAACGAGGAGAAGGACGCTTGCTTATCTATTGAACCTCACTTTATTATTAGAAGTAGTTAATTGTTAGTAGAATTTAGTTTATTGAAATTCCATCTTATTTACGATTGCATATTAGTGACTGATCCACTTAAAAATTATCTATTTTTTAGTTTAAATTTCAAGATCATTTATGCACATTTTTAATGATATTACACTATAAAGGAAGATATTTTGCATATTTGTCTTTAAGTATAAAAATATGGTTTTAGAGAAAATGAAGCAAAAACTATGCAATTTTGAGCCAAAATGAGCAAGGAAAAAAATTATGACTTGGCACATACCTATATGTCTTTCTATGCTTAATATCTTTTATATTTCTAACATGTTTTTGAATGAAATTATACTTTTTGAGAAAAA
This sequence comes from Papilionanthe hookeriana x Papilionanthe teres, assembly GCA_022702705.1. Lineage (NCBI taxonomy): Eukaryota > Viridiplantae > Streptophyta > Magnoliopsida > Asparagales > Orchidaceae > Papilionanthe > Papilionanthe hookeriana x Papilionanthe teres. The sequence goes on along the minus strand of CM040429.1, from coordinate 23,455,561 downwards.
TTGTTTTTATTTCTATCTTTTAGGTGAAGATGTTAGGAATGCAACACAACTGAAATGGGGCAAAATGGAGTTGAAACAGAGCAAAACGGAGCAACATAGTGGAGCTGCGCACAGGGTGGCGCCTAGACACCAAACCCGGTGCCCAGCGCCAGTGACGATGAGAAAACAATGCCTAGGAGCCAGAATCAAGGCCTAGGCGCCAGAACCCATCTAGGGGCGGTTATGGACGGTTATTGAACGGTTTTGGGTGGTTCCAAAGCATTATAGAAGCCTTTGGACGAAATCCTACATGTCAACAAGTAATACAATGAATCTAGACACATTGGAGTGGTTTTTAAAAGAAGAGGTGCCTCTTAAGTGAAGGGGTGCGACCCTTCACATAAATGATCTGGCGCCTAGGCACCAGAATTTGTTTCTAGAAGATTCGTTGAATCTGGACCGAATTTTGAAGAGGTGTCTAAAGCAACCTTTGGTCATTTTTGAAGCTCTATAAATAGGGACCAATTCTACAATGAGGGGGCGTCTCTGTCTCTCTCTCTCTCTCTCTCTCTCTCTTCCTCTTTAGTTATTTTAGAGTCATGAAGATGTAGATTTCTTCATCTCATAGAGAGATTGGTGAGGGATTTTGAGATATTTACGTAAGGGATGTACGAGCAGTGCATGGATCTGTGGGAGACATTGGTGGAGAGATTTCTTCTTTCCTTCAGAGGGAAAATGCTAAGTATTGTGTTCTTCATTCTCTTGTAATTGTTGTAAACGCTTTCTAGTGGATTTTCTTTGTTTTAAACTGAGTTTTCTGTCGTGAATTATCCGTGCTTCGTAAGTGATTTTATTTACTCTTTATTTTAATATGAAGTAGTGGCATGTGTAGGAAAATCATTTTTATGATAGAATTATCTTTATTTCATAATTCTATCAATTATTTTACTTCTTATGTCATTATTTTCATTTACTTTTATTTTGTAATGAAATAGATGCATGTTTAGGAATTAAGATTTGCTTAGATATTCTCTTATTAAATTATTTTGATGATATTCATACGAGAGTTTCATTTAATTTACAAATTGATCACTTGTACTGTTAAAATCTGTTGAAGAATTCTGAGACCTAACAAGAGATGAGTTCTTAACTAGTAGATATCACATGAATCCTTAGGTAGATGGCGTTGAGCAGGTTATTCAAGGTGAAGTGCAAATAAATAGGGAGATATTATTTATTGGGCGTAGAATTGATTAGTTTTTAGAGTGACAGACTAAATTCTAATAATTTGGATTATAGAAAGGGAACGGGTCACTAGTAGGGCCGACCATGGCCACCCTTGGACATCTAGAAGTGTGAGCCGAGATTAACCCATTCTACTAATAATACATCATGAATCGATCTACAGATTAGCCAATGTTCTTTATACTATCGAGTGAAGGTAAAGAATATGAATGCTTTTATTTGGCGCTACTACATAAAATTATAAGCATTTCTTTCCTACACATTATCTATGTAATTAAAAGAGAAAGGTAATCTTTAACACCTCAAAATTATTCAAACCAATTTATCCAGATAAGTTATCTTTTTATTTAAGAATTTTATTTAGGATTAGTTGTTAGAAAACCCATTTTAATCGACATTCTAAATTTAGGCCTTATAGAAATATACTGGAATTAGCCTAAGAATTTCTTACCTCGCTTCTCTGTGGGATCGATACTGGGGTTATAAAAGAAAACCCTATATTACTTGAAACGATACGTCTACTTGCGTAGTACCCCTAGTGTGTAAAATATTTTCTAAAATTTTACAACATTTCAATTTTACACACTTGCCACTATTTATAAATTGGGTAAAGTTTTTGGCCATCTTTTAGAAGCAAAAATTACTGCGTAATTACGGGTTAGGTCAGTGATAGATAGGCAATTCGATTTACAAAGTTGTGATTCTGAATTGGTTTCTATAATTCTAGTCCGTAGCCTTTGAAATATCCCAGTGGGAATTATATCCAGGACTCTGTTAGAGCCTTGTATTACTTGAGCGATACGTATACTTGCGTTGATAAAAGTAACTCTGCGATTATTGAATATCTTTATACACTTTTATATCAAATTCTAGCCATATTAAGTTTACACAAAGTGCGCGGAGTGGTTCAAGTTTTTGGCACCGTTGCCGGGGCTCGAACCCGAGTCTCTCAGGTAAGAGTCGAGTATCTGTCGGCATATTTTTTAGGTTATGTGTTTTATTTTGAAAAGGGAGTCGCCTACAGAAATTGTCGGTGAATTTTAATTTAATTTAAATAAATAATTTGAAAAGTAGTATTTGATTTTGAAAATAATTTTAAATTTGAAAATTTTAAGATATGAAATCAAACTGATCTCACATCCCGAATAGTTTATATAAACGAGCGCCGCACCACAAACCGTGTATCTATCCCGAAGAATGACACACTCGCTTGATAATGGGGCTCGATTAAATAAACTAGAAAGGTTTGTGACATCGGTTTGGTCTGCGAACCGATTTTATAAGCCGACAAATTCCCCCGCTTAATATGAAGCTATTAAACGGGGTTTATATTACTCGGGTTCTTAAAGTTCCCTATAAGGGCAAGCCCCTATAGTTAATTACATCTTAAGTGACGGGAATCACCTAAGAAAACTCTCGATAATAATCAATAATTCGCTCTCAAGAATTTCAAAGTTTAAGTTTTCAAAGGATTGAATTTTGGAAATTTCAATAGGGAATGGATCGAATTTGGAACATTTTTATTTTGGGAATTCAAAGGAAGAAAAGTAGGAGAGATCACGGATTCGAAGCGGACTTCGGTAATCTCCGACTATCCTATTGTTTGGCTTGGATTTAGGAAAGTCCTAATGTTTATTTAATGTTTTAATCTTCGCTAATTTTAGTTAATTAGGGCTTATATTTATATGATAGAATCATACAAATCGCTAGAAGATATGAGGGTTTATGTCGTATCGGACGACTACCTCGGAATCCTAAGACCGGTTAGGGCTTAATTTGCAATGCAAATGCCTAACGGAGAGTTGAGGATTTATGTTGCACTAGCGCAAACTACCTCGAAGTCCTATGGCTTTGTTATTTAATTCTAGGAAAGTTTTCTTGAAGTAGGTTCAAGTTTTGCCGACGACGATGGTCGTCGTCGCCCACCATGCTACGAGCTCTTTGTTGTTGCAGAGGTTTAGTTTTAGAAATCATAAATCGGGAGGTGAGAGAAGTGTTCCGGTTTAGAGAAGTCTTAATTTCCAAGTGTTTTTTGTGTTTTAATTAAAACAAATCTTAAAGTTGATTATAACGACACGGTTAAGATCCCACGGTTCCATCCTTCCGGCACCATTATTTTTATCGGATTCACTTAGTCCAGGATGAATTTGCTAAACTCAATCGAATGAGTTCCACACTTTCATTTAGACCGTGGGAAATCCCGTTAGCAACACGTAGGTTGCATCATCCGAGGTATTCCCGATCATCCAACAAGACGTTTTAATTTAGTTGTAATTGTAGTTTTGTGTTACTGTTTGTGATTAAATTTCGAGTTGTCTTATATTTTGAAATGTTGTGGAAGTGAATTTTATCTTGTAGTGTCTTTTATTTTAATTTTGGGTTTCAGTTTTGGTTTCTGTCCTAAAGGTGTCGGTTTTCATGCAACTCGTTGTTTATCATGCAAGAAAAATAAAGTGCATTTGCAATAAAATAAACTGCAATAAAATAAAAGCGTACTCGGAGGGTCTTCCCGTCATCCCGAGCCGCACTTAAAACACATTTAGAATATTTAAGCAAGTTCCTAGGTAAAGCTAAGGGAAAGGTTTATGGTTTTCTACCAAATTCCTAATCCTATACTAGTCATTTCCTATGACGTCTAGGTTCTTCGTGTTTTTAGTTTGAAGACGATTTTCTTCATCAAAGAACAATTAAGTTCAATTGTTCTTATAAATATCCTATCATATTGAGGAAGTGCTTAAGAAGAATCTTAAACATCTTTTCAATATTTCTAGGATTGTTTTAAGTCCAAGAGAATTTAATTATATAAATGAATCGATCGTCCGAGGTTTTTTAAGTTTTGTTAACTTGCTCAGTGAACTAGGATGTTTGAATATCCTTATAAGTGAAGTGTCACTTCATTTGATATTCCATTTAGGAGTTATGATAATAAAAGCTCCTAAGGGCAAAATAATATTTAATAGTTTGTGATTCAAATTTAAGTTCAAATTAATGATTTAAGTTTGGAATAGTGTTCAAATTATTTTAGGTTTATGTCTTAATTTATTTTAATTTAATTTATTTTAATTTAATTTATTTAATTTAATTTGATTTGATTTAATTTAATTCAATTTAATTTATTTGATTTAATTTCTTAATTTAATTTAATTTAATTTTAATTTAATTTAATTTAATTTTTAGTTTAATTTAATTTAATTTAATTTAATTTAATTTAATTTAATTTAATTTAATTTAATTTTATTTATTTAATTAATTTAATTTAATTTAATTTAATTTTATTTATTTATTTAATTTAATGTATTTAATTCATTTAATTTAATTTAATTTGTTTATTTAATTTAACTTAATTTTAATTTAATTTAATGCAACTTTTAATCTTAATTTAATTTAATTTAATTGAAAATTTTTGAAAGAGTTTAATGATTTAATTTTTATTTAATGGTTAAGTCTTTTAATATTTTAAATTTGAGTTATCATTTTAATTAAGAGTTGAGTATTAATGAGATGATTAATTTAGGGATTTTTAAATTAAAGAATAAATCTCTTCCTAATAATATCCCTATTTTAATAATTCTAAATTTATTATCCTTCCAAATTCAATTAATTATTTAATTAAAGTTTAATCATTTAAATTGCTTAATGGGTTTCTACCCTTTAATTATTAAATTTCAATCATCCAAATCAGATTAGGATCAAATATTTTACTTGTTAATTTTTATTAAACCTAAAGTTTTAATTAAGGGTTAAAATTTTAATTACCATTTTGCCCTTTAAGCCTAATAATTTCATAACTCACTAAGTTGAACTCAAATGAACTTGAAATTTTTATGAGACTTCACTCATATGTCAATAAAGACATGAGAGGAGAAAATGTGATTTTTCTGTATTTAATTTATTTATATAATTATTTTTTGTAGAAAAGAGAAATTTCCAAGGAAAATTCAATAACATGACCAAGGGAAAGTTTCTGTCCTTAAGAAAATTAGGGGACATTCCTAATGGCCAGAGGACCACTTGGACCAAATTTTGTAATTTTTTGAATTATATTTTATTTATTAGAATTATTTTAACTTCTGGAGTATTAATTAATTTAAAAATAAAATAAATGTTGAAAAATAAATTTTATAATTTTTAAAATTCTCTCTGATATCAAGGATTCCAGAGAACCAAACTTTACAATTTTCTGATTTCTCCTTGATTTATTATAATTATTTTGGTGAAAATGCTAGAAAATATATTTTTTTTATTTTAAAATTACCCTAGAGCTTTAAAAAATTAATATTTCACTAAATAGACCTAGGAAAAATATGGGACCTGTTCCTAAGTGATTAAAATTCAAAATATAACATTTTAGTGAATTTTATTATTTTTGTGATTTTTATTATTTTTTAATTATTAAAAATATTAAAATAATATTAAAAATCAACTTTTTTAGAAAATTGAAATTTTAATTTTCTTAAACTCCCCTGATATCAGAGAGACTCCAAAACCAATTTGGTGAATTTTTGAAAGATATTTTGAAAGTTATGAATTTTTAAAGTTTAAAATGGCTAAGTGGCTTAATCAACCCAATTAGTGGGGCTAACTAAGTCCAATTGACCTCAAATCTTTATGGTGGGTTCCTCTGATCCTAAAGGTCAGTGGAGAATTGATTTCAAGTCAATTTGATCTATGGTTAACTCTAATTAGTTAGGGGTCTATTTTGGGTGTTTGAGCCAATTGGGTTAATTTAAGTGAATTAACTCAAATCCTATTTTTCCTAGGGTTCTCCGGTCATAAGGAACATCACCAAATTTTCCTAGAATTTATTTCACAACATGCTAATTTTTGAAATTAGAATACTTAAATCAGCAACATGCATTTGAAAAATCAATAACTTTTCATCGAGATGGCCTCCGACCTTGGAAAATTCGGGGAATGTCCCAAGTTCGGAGGCTTCAAAAGCCCTATAGTCTCATGCCATGGTGAATTGTATACATGCATGGAGAATTAAAACAATGCAGGGAGTAAATAATTAATTAAAAATAAAATACTTGGACAAAATTAATTAATTTCTTTTCCACATTATTCTCCTTTGTTCAATCGAGCAAGAGGTATTTTTATTTTATTTTTGTGATTTTTCTACACAAAGATATGGATTTTTAAAGTTCTGGGAATTAAATAAATAGAAAATATTCCTATTTATCTACTTATCCACGCGGCGCCGCGTCAACCTCGGCAGCCTCCGAAATGCCGCGTGGCGCGCTCCCATTCGACGCCGCCATCCGAGTCGCGCAGCCGGGCCCGCGGTTCTCGTACCGTCTCCCCGGTCCGACGCCATCCGAGCCGTCCGTCCGCGCGTGTATTAAATGGACGGCATCCGTTCATCGTCCATGACCGGTGTGATCCCGTGACCGTCCACACTCTAACCCTAAGAACTCACTCGATTCTCAATGGATTTTCGTGTTCTTATGCTCTATGGATTCGTCTTCAAGAGACGAACACATCCATACCGTAATCATGCATCGAAATTAAGGCATTTGAAATGGAGAATCTCCGAAGCTCGGGATGAAGAATTAGCTCATACCTTTGCTCGCAGAAGTGAAGCTTCGATCCGAGAGTTGTTGCACCTTCGATCGGATCCCGGCAAGCTCCGGATGAAGTCTCCCGGTCCAGTGAATCGTCTAGGTTGAACTTCGACCACAGCTCGATCACAAAGCTCGGAGTCCGGAGCAACCGGGTGGCCCGGAGATGGGGCTTTTGCTGGTGGACACCTTCCCTCGGTCCGGTGAAGGTGTAGGACCAATCAATTCGGGGATTGGTTCACTGTCGGGAAGTGTCCTCGGTTTTGGGCTCGGATTTCAACTCCGAAATCGAGCTCACGAGAGAAGAAATGGCAGGGGGATCTCACTGGGGATCAAGTGCTCGTGTATGAGGAGGGGTCTCGGAACAATTTTGGCGAGTTTTGGCAAGGTTTGTGCAACTCTCCTCTCATGGCCGCGAGGGGGTGGTGTTTAAATAGCATGGTCGGAGGGCCTCCGTGGGGATTTAGGGCTTGGGATCGACCGCTCTCGGTGAGGAGAAGAACGACCATGGTGACCACTAGACATGGGGCGGCTCAGCAAGGGAGAATTCCAAAGTTTGGCTCCTCCCGAGGTTTCGGCCATGGTGTTTTCCTGCGGCCCGGTGGTCGGCCGGCCGTGCACCGGTCACCATCTTGTTCGAGTGGGTCGTGGCGGTGGGTTTGGTGTATTCAATCGAGGTTTGACATGTGTAAAGTGGTTGAATCAAAGTAGAAAGGGGAAGGGGCTATTTTAGCTTCAATTTGGTCAACCCATTGGTTTGGGTTGGGTGCACCTCCCCATGGCTCGATTTTGGGCCGAGAGGATCGGTTAGGTCACCGCCATGGAGTGGTGAAGTCTCCATCCATGGATTAGGTGGCAAAGCATGGTTTAGAGTGTGACATGCTTAAGGTAAAAAGGCTTAAGAAGGATTAGGAAAGGGGGTCCTCCTTTTTCCATTAATGGCTTGATCACATGTCAAACTCTCCATGGCTTCATGTGGCTTGTCCATGGCTTGCATGGCTTGTCTTTCGCTTAGTGAAAAGTTTAGTCAATTTCATAAAAATGGGTTTTAAGAATTTTTGGTAATTTGGTGTAAAATTTGGATGGTTTGTCATATGGCTTTGTTTAGAAAGATTTGATTGCTGATTTAGGACTTAGGAATGATTTTAACTAAGTGAGGATGAGATGAGATTGTAATGTGGGCTTTAGGATGGGCTTGGGCTTTGAGTTTGGTTTGGAATGGGCCTTTGAATGTCTTTTAGAAGTGGGCTTTTAGATGAAAATTTTGCAAAGGGCCATGCCAAATAAATATTGGGTTTAGTTTAAGGATGTGTCATGAGTGATTTGAGACAAGTTTGAAGTGATTTGGGTTTGAATTGGTTTGAATTTGGGTTTAATTGGTAAGTGGGCTAAAGTGGGCCAAAATGGGCTACCATGGGCCAAAGTTGGGCTAGAGTTGAAGTTGATGTGAAATTAATGTTGGGAAATGTTTATGGGAGTGTTTCAAAGAGGTTTTGGCTTTGGTTGGGTTTTGATTTTGGGGTTTGGGCTCATTTGGGCTAGGTTTGGGTTTAGGTCAAAATGGGCCTTTTAGCTTTGGGTTGAATTTGAGTGGGGTTTGGATCAAAGTTTTGGGCAAATCATGTTAGTGTTTTGTTCATGGGGATGTTAAGGAAGGTTTGGAAAAGACTTGGGGTTAATTGGAGTTGAAATGGGTGAGTTTGGGTTAGGTTTGGGTCATGGGTCCAAATTGGGCTTTAAGGCCAAAAGTGAAATTGGACCCAAATTTCAATCAAATTAAGCTTGGCTTTGGTCTAGATTGGTGTTTGGGATGTTGAATTGCAGTTTAGAATCGAATTGGACCAAAATTTGGATCAATTGGGTAGGCTTGGTTTGACATTGGGTTTACTTTGGGTTAAAATGGGTCAAATGGGGGTTTTGACAAAAGTGGGGTAAACTGACAAAATTGGCCCATGGTGTAGTTGAACAAAATGAAATTGGGAATATTTGGGATTTTCTGGAATTTTCTGGGAATTTTCTGAATTTTTGGATTTTTGGGTTAAAAGGGGTATTTTGGGTATTTGGAAGGTATTGGGAGGGTATTCTTGGAATTTTTGGTATTTTTGGCTAGGAATGGTCAATTTGAGTGATGTGGAAATGTTTAGGAATGGTTTTGAGGAATTTTGGGTAATTTGGAAATTTTTGAGAAATTTGGGTAGTTTCGAGGCATTTGGTAGGGTTAGTGGGTGTAGGGTCCCGGGGTCAAAAATTGAAAATTTGGAAAATTGAAGATTAGGTGGATGTAAGTGAAATGAAAACATCTTTTGTTGAGCCATGAAGCCATATCAAGCCCACATGAGCCATGAAGGGACTCATTTGAGGCATTCACCATGTTGTTCCTAACCCTCTTAGCCAGGGCTTAGGGGTTAAGGACCATCCATGTGAATCACCTACATGAGTCAGGAAGTCAAGTCGGGTATGGGTGTGTTTTTAGGAGGTGTGTGAAAGTGTAGTGCATAGGTGTAGTGTATGTGTGAGTCAGCCCTTCACTGGACCGAGCCACCTGTAGGGCGCTCCTAAGGCCAAAGAGTCCTATAGGAACTCATCCTTTAAACTTCCACATTCGATTTCAACCCTCTAGGTGATTAGGGGTCTACGATCAAGTTTGTGGAGTTTGCAGGAAGTTTAGAAGTGGTTTGAATTTCTAAAAGGTGGGTCCCAATTCTAATCCTCTATGATAGTCAAAGGAAAAGCCTAAGGCTAGATCCTAAGTACTAAAGAGAAGAAGAGAAGACCTCATCAAAAATGAGGTCAACAGTATCCTAACCAATTAGATTACATTGGAAATATAACATAATTAGAGTAACGAAAAATTTAGGACAATTAGAAAACTTTTTAATAGAATTGCAACTTATTTTTATATTTACAATTAAGAACCTAGAAATCCTTACAATCCTAACACAATGAAAAACAAAATAAACAACCAAAGAATAGAAAATGAACATCAATCTAGACCACTAAGAGATTATGCTAACCCTACATTTAATGAAATTCACTTAACTATCCAAAATTCAGATGTAGCTGCTAATTCATTTGAGCTTAAACCTGCAATTATCCAAATTGTACAAAACAATCAATTCAGCGGAACTTCCAACGAAGATCCTAATTTACATCTTGCGAGTTTTCTAGAACTTTGTGCTACTTTTAAATATGACAGAGTGTCTGATGATGCTGTCAGACATTGACTTTTTTCATTTTTCACGAAGGGACAAGGCTAAGGCTTGGTTAAGTTGGTTAGCACCTGGATCTATTAGAATTTGGGGGGAACTTTCACAAAAATTCTTATCAAAATATTTTCCACCATCTAAGACTACTAAACTTAGAAACGATATCACATCTTTCAGTCGGTATGAGGGAGAATCGATACATGAATCTTAGGAAAGATTTAAAGAACTTCTTAGAAGATGCCCACATCATGCTTTACCAGATTAGTTAATTATTCAAACATTTTATAATTGATTAGTAGGATCTCTTAGATCTATCATTGACGCTGCTGCTGGTGGATCACTAATGTCTAAACCTTTTGAAGAAGCTTATGCTTTAATTGAAGAAATGGCTACCAATAATTTTCAATGGCCTGGTGAAAGGGTAAATCCTAAGAGAGTAGTCATTATTCATGATTTAGATGTTTTAATTATGATAGTTTTTCAAATTGTTGCTCTTTCAAATAAAATAGATCAATACTGAATGAATCGTTCTCAAACACCTCCAGTGTTAGAAGAAAATTCATTGGGACAAATTGTAGATGCTCAATCTTCATATGAAACTTTAAATTTGATTAATAATAGATAAAATAACCCTTATTCAAACAATTATAATCCAGGTTGGAAGAAACATCCAAACTTTAATTGGAATAACCAAGGTAATGCAAATCCTGTTAATTCTCAGTGGAGGAACAATCCTGTAAACCCATTAGGAAATATAAACATTCAGGGTAATTCCAATTATAAACATTTTAATCCACCAGGTTTCTATAATAATTCACAATTCAAGGAGAAGAAGTTATCTATGGAATAACTAGTTTGGAATATGGGAAATCAATTACAAAATTAAGGTGCTGCTATTAAAAACATAGAAAACCAATTAGGGCATATTGCTACTGCACTGAGCAATAGACCTATTAGAACTTTACCTAACAATGTTGAAGTAAATCCTAAAGATCAAGGAAATGAACAGATCAAGGCTATTCAATTAAGAAGTGGAAAAGAGTTGGAAACAAGAGTCTAAAAAGAAACCGTAGTTGAAAAGGAAAAAGTGGAAACTGAAGGAGAAAATGGAAGTTTATATCTTGATTTTCCTCTTAAACCTATGAAAATTACTGTTGAAAAACCACCACCACAATTTCCTCAAAGACTAAAGCAACAAGACAAGGGAAAAAGATTTGCTAAATTCTTAGACATTTTAAAAAAATTGTTAATAAATATTCCTTTTGTTGAAGCTTTGGAACAAATGCCTGATTATGTTAAATTTATGAAGAATATACTCAACAAAAAGAGGAAGTTACTAGATCATGAGACTGTTGCACTCAGTGAAGAGTGTAGTGCTATAATTCAGAAAACGCTTTCTGAAAAACTTAAAGATCCTGCTATTTTTACTATCACGTGTGCTATTGGTGAAAACTTTTTATGGACGTGCATTATGTGATTTAGGAGCTAGCATAAATATGATGCCTCTATTAACTTTTAAAAGGTTAGGAATAGGAGAGATTGCACTAACTTCTGTAACTCTACAGTTAGCTGATCGATCTATTACACATCCTAAAGAAGTTGTAGAAGATGTCTGGTTAAGGTTGATAAATTTATCTTCCCTGTAGACTTTATCATTTTAGATATGGAAGAAGACAAGGAAATACCTATCAATTTAGGAAGATTATTCCTAGCTACAGGAAGAGCCATGATAGATGTTCAAGAGAGTTGACAATGAGAGTAAATGATTAGGAAGTGACCTTTAATATTTCAAAGTCAATGAAATATCCTTCAATAGAAAGAGATGATGAATGTTTTAGAATGGATATATGTGATTATTTGAGAAAAGAATATTTTAAAGAAAAATATGAAGAAAATGAAGAAATGTAAAATGATAAATATGATGAAATTGATAACAAAGAAGTTGATTATATTCAGGAACAATTTGAAACACTCGATTCAACAACACCAGAGAACAAAATTTTAATTCCATCTATTGTAAAACTCCCTGAACTTGAATTGAAGAATCTTCCAAATCATTTGAAGTATGTATTTTTAGGAAAATTTTCAACATTACCTGTAATTGTATCCTTAGACTTAAATAAAATTCAAGAACAAAAATTAATAGATACATTAAAAAAGTATAAAAGAGCTTTTGGATAGACTTTGGCTGATATAAAGGGAATTAATCCTTCAATTTGTATGCACAGAATTTTATTGAACGATGAACATAAACCAAGAATTGATCCACAAATGAGACTAAACCTTATTATGAAAGAAGTAGTTAAAAAAGAGATATTAAAATGGTTAAATGTTGGAATTATATATCCTATTTCGGATAGTACTTGCGTAAGCCCAATGTATTGTGTTCCTAAGAAAGGAGGACTAATTATTGAAGGAAATGAGAATAATGAATTAATATCTATCAGGCAAGTTACTGGATGACGTATTTGTATTGATTATAAAAATTTAAATGCTGCTACTAGAAAAGATCATTTTCCTCGTCCATTTCTAAACCAAATGTTGGATAGGCTTGTTGGACACAAGTATTACTGCTTTATGGATAAATATATCGGTTACCATCAAATTCATATTGCTCTTAAGGATCAAGAGAAAACTATATTTACTAGTCCTTATGGAACTTTCACTTTTTGAAGAATGCCTTTCGGATTATGTAATGCACCTGCAACATTCCAGAGATGTATGATGTCTATATTTAGTAAATTAATTGATGATGGGATAGAAGTATTTATGGATGATTTCTCTGTATTTGGAACATCATTTGACGCATGATTATATCATCTTAAAAAAGTTTTGGAGTTATTAAAGGATACTGAATTTACTGAAGACTGCTTAAATGCCTTTGAGTTATTAAAGGATAAACTAATCATAGCACCTATAATAGTTTCACCTGACTGGGAGAAACCATTTAAATTAATGTGTGATGCTAGTGATTATGCTATTCGAGCTGTTCTTGGACAAAGATATGATAATATTTTTAAAGTTATATACTATGTGAATAGAACTCTTAACGATGTTTAAATTAACTCTACGGTTACTTAAAAAGAGTTACTGGCTATTGTGTATGCTTTTAACAAATTTAGATCTTATTTAATTGGGACTAAATGTATTGTGCATACTGATCACTCTGCTATTAAAATATCTGATGCAAAATATGGATACCAAACCAAGATTAATTAGATGGATATTTTTGATGCAAGAATTCGATTTTGTGGTAATTGATGGAAAGGGAACTGATAATCAAATTGCTGATCATTTGTTGAGACTATAATATCATGAATTATCTGACACCAACAATGAAATTACATACAGTTTCCCTGATGAACAACTTTATAATATTAATAAGTGGAAAATACTTTGGTATGATTAACTATATAGTAAGTGATATTTTGCCACATACGCTAACACTGCAGCAACATAAAAAATTCATTCATGATGCAAAAACATATTTTTGGGATGAACCATATTTATATAAGTAATGTACCGATCTTATTATTAGGATATGTGTGCCTTATGAAGAAACTGAACTGATTATTCAAAAATGTCATGATTCTGAATTTGGAGAACATTTTGGTATTGACAAAACTACGAATAAAATTTTGCAAGCTGGATTTTATTGGCCTACTCTCTTTAGAGATGTTTACAGATATATCAAAACTTGTGATAGATTCTAACGAGTAGATAATATATCTAGAAGAAATGAAATGCCTCTGAATTTCATGTTAGAAGTTGAAATTTTTTATGTTTGGGGATTAGATTTAATGGGATCATTTATTCCTTCATTTGGGAACTTATATATTTTGATTGCAGTTGATTATGTATCAAAGTGGATTGAAGCACAAGCTTTACCTCTTTGTGATGCTAAAAGTGTTTCAAGATTCTTAATGAAAAACATTTTCACAAGATACGGTATGCCGAGAGTTATTATCACTGATGGAGGATTCCATTTTAGGATATCATTATTCATAGATTCTCTACTGCTTATCATTCTCAGACCAGTGGTTTCGCTAAAGTTCTAATCGAGAAATTAAACAAATTTTAGAAAAGACTGTAAACCCTAGTAGATTAGATTGGTCTACGAGATTGGATACTGCATTATGGGCATATAAGGCTGCTTATAAAACTCTTATTGGAATGAGTCCTTACAGATTCATTTTTGGAAAGACTTGCCACTTACCAGTAGAATTGGAGCATAAAACATATTGGGCGATTAAAGAATTTAATTATAATCTGAAAAATGCTGGTTAGAAGAGATTGTTACAAATGAATGAATTGGAAGAATTAAGAAATGAATCTTATAATAAGGATAGAATTTATAAGGAAAATTGAAGTTAAGGTATGATTGGAAGATTAACCAGAAGAACTTTGAACCAGGACATGAAGTTTTGTTTTAAAATACAAGGCTGAAGTTATTTCCTGGGAAATTGAAATCTCGTTGGTTAGGACCCGTTACTGTAACTCAATTTTATACATACAGAGCTATTGAAATTGAAGATCTGAAGAATAATAATAGATTTAAAGTAAATGGACATAGATTAAAATCATATGTTGAGGGTAAAAGACCAAACTTTAAAGAAGTTTTAATGCTCAGTCATCCTGAATAACACCTGAATAGGTCGGGCTGACGACGTTAAACCAAACGCTTTATGGGAGGCAACCCATAGTTATCTTTATTTGTTTAGTGTTTGTTTGAATTTATCAACCACTTGAGTTTGACTAGCTGTCCCGTCCTAGTCGACATCACCTGCATGGTGCTTGTTTTGCATGTGCATGATTTTGCCTGCTTGCTTGCATTATGCACCATACCTTGTATGTGTTATTCATTTGCATTCATGTTTAGTATTCATCATTTGCTTGAATTGTATTTTGAGTGTCTACTCACGCACTCATCCCTTTCGTATGATCATACCAAGTGAGTATCATAGCCCTTTCGGGTCACTGCCTCATCGACATACCCATCTATAGGTCGCTGCCTTCACGACATGGCCATCCTCGAGTCACTACCTTTTTTGCATAACTATTTGTTAAGGGACACTACATTCACGACATTGCATCCCCCATGTCACTACCTCCTTGACATACCATCTATCATGCCATTGTATTCATGACATAACCATTTGTTTGGGCCGCTGACTTCACAACATGCCCATCACCCGAGTCACTACCTCCTCTGCATACCCATTTGTTTAGGCCGCTGCCTCCACGACATACCCATCCTCAAGTAACTACTTCCCCGACTTAACCATTTATTCGGGCCACTGCCTTCATTTCATGCCAATCCTCCGGTTCATTACCTCCTCGACATACCTATTTGTTCATATCGCTGCCTCTACGACATGACAATCCCCTCGGTCACTGCCTTCGGGTAGCTGCCTCCACGGAATGCCCAACCCTTTGGTCACTGCCTCCTTGACATCCTCATTTGTTCGAGCTACCAACTCCATAGCATGCCTACCTCCCCGGGGTCACTAACTCGTCAAAATACCTATTTGTTCGTACCGTTGCCTCCAAGGTGTGCATATCCCCTAGATCACTACCTCCTCGACATACCCATTCATTTAGACTACTGCCTTCTGTTGACTTCACCTTTGGTGAGGTCTATCTTTTCTTCTATAGTTTAGGATCTAGAAGCCATAGGACTTTCCTATTAACTATCTAAGAGGACTAGTGATGGAGCCAATCTTAAAAACAAATTCTAGCCATTTCTTGACTCTTCTTATGAATTCCTACATGGAGGTCCCAAGCTCTTGAATTCTTATTTGAGATGGATGGGACCAATATGTGAAGACTAGAGAATGAGTTTCATATGGTCAATAGGCTTAAGGGCAACCCTGGGTGGCTTGGTCATGCACACACTCACTTAAGCCCACCAAAACACCTTAACTTACTCAAATCCCAAATGGACCATTCCTTTTTAAAACTCAAAGTATCCCTTGAAATTTTTGCGAAAAACGCATATGGATGGTCCCAAGCCTCCAACGTTTGTTAGGATGATTAGGAACAAACTTTGAGGCTTCAAAATGAGTTCTTGAGGGACTATGAAACTTTAAGAAGGCTCGTCTTAGCTTGCAAATTCATCTTACAATATATACACATTCACATACATCAAATACACTACAATACATTGCCACGGTACCTAAACCATCCAATAATCACCAAAACCAAATGTTTAATTCAAATTTGCCTCAGGGCATCAACTTTGAACCCACACAACACCATTTTGCTAAGGTTTATGAACAATTTCATTAGGGAAGATGTTTAAGGATTTAGATATATGAAGGTGTTATTTCTATATTATAGCATCACCACCTTCCAATACTACCTAAATGACGCCATAATACCTCCACTTTTCCTCAATACAACCACATAAACCCTTTAACAACACCACCGCCACAGTACCCCGTCCAATACCACAAAAATGCCGCAGCAAAACCCCGATAACCTCAAAATACTACTGTTGTACCCTTCCAATAGCACCGCCTTCGCGTCCCTGACATTAACGCCTCCAAATAACGCTACAATCTCGTAATAACACCACTCTACCACCGAAATAACATCCGTAATAATACTTTCGTTATGTTACTCTACAACCCCCCTCGGTACCGCTCCAATAACACCATAATACAACAGTGTTAATACCACAATACTACCACCGTCGCATAACCCCATGGTACTACGCCGAAATCCCACAATAACACCTCAATACTACCCAAATACTATTGCCAATAATGCTACCCCACAATCCCGTGTAATACTTTGCTAATAACACTGCATCGACGTGTTTCACCGTACAATGACACCAATATTTCCAATTAATCGACATTATTTCCATAGTACACCCTCAATAACACCACTAATAACATCGCACCCATTTTAATTGAATACTGTCGAAATACTACCGTCAATAACACCACCAATAACATTGGAATTCAGAACCACCAATAATATTCTCAATAACACATGAATAACACCGAAATAACACCACGTAAACTACCTAAATTCTTGAACGTTCTCTATGAAAGTGACCAAATCATGTAAGCCTTGACGTTTACCATTCCTTAAGTGGTGAAAAGAGGACTTGATTTTTGTCTTGGCCAAAAGGCACTTAGCCGGTCTTATGCTTCACTTAAACCAAAGATTAACCCTAATCATTTGGATAGGGAACTCTCCACACAGATCCAGCTCATCCTTATTAGACTCAAGCTATCTTGGAGGTCACCCAAGCTCATTTTCATGAGCCTAGCACAAGTCAAACCAAGTCTTGCCTCATCACCATTTCCATTTCAAGTAAACACACATACACATGATCAAATCTAATTGGATTCATATTCCTCCCCCTCTGAACTCCCTTAGAGAGATGGTGACCTCCCATGCTCCATCTAGGCACCTTAACCACTAGAAAATCACAAACCCGAGAGCCACCCTATGGTTCAAACTCAAATTTTAACCTACCTTACTTAGCTCACCCTCATTGGAGTTCTGCCTCTACTTCACCATCAGCTCAGCAAGATGTTGACACCTAAGCTTAAATTTTATTTGTTCTCAAATGTATTAAAAGTTTAATTTTGATTGAAAAATAATCATGTTTATGAAGTTATATTAGGGAAGTAAAATTTTGAATATAGAAATGAGTAAGAAATTTTAGTTAAAATCTATAGTAAGGATGAAAATTTTAAAGTTAAAAATTTCTTAGTGAAGAAATGATGAATATGTTGTAACTATCTTTAGTAGAAAAAGTTGTATTTTTTGAAAAATAGAAGGATTAGACCTTTATTTTTAATATTTAAATATCTTTTATTGAAAATAATTTTCAAAACTTTTATTATATTTCTAAGTTAAAGATATATATCTACCTTATGCTTTAGAAAAGGAATAGTGGAATTCAAAATTATTAAAGGTCTATCCAGATATAGTAATCCTTGCCTTATAAAAAAAGAAATAGAAAAAGAAAAGAAAAATAAAAGAAAAGAAAAATGAAAAATAGTATGTGAAAAGGAAGGAGAAGCTTGAGGATTTATGGGCCTAATAAAAAATTGGTTCCACACCTTATCTTTTTAGGGTATAAGATTTGAGAAAATATTGAAGCTTAAAAATATAATATAATTAGTATAATTATTTTCGGTAAAAATTTTTAAGTAAAGAAAATAAAATGCCTAAGCCCTACATTTTGAAAAATCTACAAGTATTTTCTGAATAAGATATGAACTATTATTTTTCATTGACATTTATTTAAGAGATTTTTAAACTTTAAGTTGGTCTCATTGACTAAAATTTTTTCTAAATTGGACTACTACATTTCTAGAATAAAATTTTAAAAACTCCTAAAGAAACTCATCACATAATTTACTTGTTTGATTTTTATATGATTAAAGTGTCACTTGAGGACAAGTAACATTTCGAGTTTGGGGGATTTTGATACACCTAAAATATATAATATTTTTATACACATTTTTATACCTATTTTTAATGATATTGCACTTTAATGAAAAGTATTTTGTGTATTTTTCTTGCAGATATGATTAAATGTATACATGTGATGAAAAGAGTGAAAAGTGTCAAAATTTGGAGCAAAAATGAAGAAATGTGCAAAATTAATCTGTGACGGCTAAGCGATCACATGGCGCTTATGCGTCAGAGCCTCGCAGCTATGCACCAGATTTGGAGCTTACAAACCAGAAGACCCACGGCTAAGCATCGAGACCTCTCGCTTATACATGATAGTTACTAAAGAAGAGTTATTTAATTTTTGGCGCCATTTTGAAGAGGTATTTGAGACATCTTTTGGTAAGTACGTGGGTAACTCCCTATTGGTACCAAAATTAATTTAAATTACTCTTGAATGAATGCATCTCTTGGAGGATTCAATAAATTTAGACACATTTTGAAGAGATAGGAAGGCACCTGTTGGAAAAGTATAAAAAGAAGACTTGAAGTTCAAAGAATTGAGAGAGAATTGAGAGTGCGTAATTAGAGAGTAATTTAGAGTGTTGTAAGAGTTATTTGTTGTTGTTGTAGAGTGTGTAGTTAATGTAAGAGAGTTCTTTCATTAACTTACCACTCCACTTCACCATTTCTACTTAAATATAGTTTTTATTAGAATTAGATTAGAGAATTGGAGTCCTTAGAGTTAGGCACAAACCTCTAAGGAGTATTGTAAGGAAAAATAAAGTTTTCAAAGGAACTCAAGAGTTTGGTAGAGAGGCTTTACATATAAGTCTTTATCTTTGTTATTACATTTATTTTTTAATTAAGATTTATTGTATTTTCACTATGATTTTTAATTTTAAACCAAGTTGTGATTTTAATTTCTCCATGAATTATGATTAGTTTTGTTTATCTTTTTCCTTAATATGATGAAGTAATAAAGTTATGGAAGTATGTTGTGTGAAATATATGATTTCAATGTTGGAAGAAGTTATGATGATTCAAAACCTTGCACTTCATTTACTTCTTGATTTAGCCAATTAAGATGTTAAAATATGTTGTGAGAACATGTAAGAACCAATATGGTATTGTCTTAGTCAACAATTAGAAAAAATTACATGAGATTATATGAGTGAGAATGTAATACTTATGGTTGAATGCAAATAAATAAGGAGATATACTTTGAAGAGTGTAGAATTAGAGGACAGGCTAAAGCCCCCAATTCGATTTATTGTTTTATGTTTTGATATGTGATGATAGGCCCCAGGTGGAGGGAGAAGAGGAAACTCCAAAATGAGAGCTAGTATCTTTTTTGCCTAACCTGTCTTCAAGATTTATGAAACAATAGATTAACATATGTTCTTTATAGCATCTATAGTAAGGGTAAAGAATATAATTGCTCATATTTGGCACAACACATTTTAGATACTTCCACAACAAAAATTCCATGACTTGTTACTGATTTATAAAAAGGAAAAAAGATATTTTATTTTCATTTGCTTACATCTTATAAAAATATAGTTAAAATTATTGTTTACTTTCATTTCAAAATATAAAAATTAACAAAAAGAATCAAATTTTATTTCATAAAATATTATCTTTAGTTTGGGTAAGATCTTTCTTAAAAAGTAAAACAATTAATTTTTTGTTTTCTTTATTTAATACTTTCCCTGTGGGTTCAATATCTCGGGACTTAATCTGAAAGTCCTATATTACTTGATAACGATACATATACTTGCGTAGCATCCCATTTTACAATATCATTAAAGAGAAGTATCAATTCATATATAAAACGTAAGCATAAAGATTTTTGGGATCACATTCGCTTGCCATCCACCTCTTTCTTCAAGTTGAAGACTTCACTCGTTAGACCATCAATCACAACATCATTTTCTTCTATCTTCTTCTAATGATTCTCAATTAGAGATGGACCATGCAATAAAACTGTTGATGGCTTTCTTCTAATATTAGATTAAAGCATGTGCCTTAGTCAACACAACTTGTGTCATGACCTTGTCCTTTCCTTGTACTTTTGTACACACTTTGTCCATTTCAACCAGCTGCAACAAGTGTTGGCAGTTAGCAATCTCCATTAAACTTTCATTAGCATTTATCATTTTGATATTCCATTTAATCAGAAGGTGATATGACTAATCTATCACATAGGCTTAATGTCAGGCTGAGGCTAAACCTCCATTATGGATATATACAGTAGACACCTATCAAGTGACTTAGTAAACTAACCCAAGCAAAGTGAGTTGATTATAGAGCTCAGTTGAAATACTATATTAGATATTCCATCATAGCTTGATCAATCCTAAGTGAGTTTTACCAATGGAAAGGTGTTTTAGCTCTGAAGATAACAATGTGACCACTGAGCACGAAGTTTGCCAGAGAAGGGTTGCTAACATTGACCCTAATTTCTTCTCTAACACTGCCTCCACTATTGACCTTTTTGACGGGGCTCCATAAAAATTTCTCCTATGCTCAAATTTTCTACCTCCTTCCCATAATTTCATATACCAACTTAGCTTGGGAAATACAGGTAGTTCAATAATTCACAAAGTTGTATAATGTGCTCTATGGACAAGCCTTATTCAATGACGTGGAAGAGGAACATCATCATCATCGTCTTCTTTCTCTTCAACTGATTCTACCATATTTACCGCCAAAGCATCACCTTTAGATGCTGATAGCTGCTCGATGAAATGGATAACAAGGACTTTATAGCTGTGAAAGGCATTGCTTCCTTTAAGTCTTTTCATGAAGCATGCACCTAAAGAACTAACAAATACTTTAAGGGTAATCTATTGAAAAGTTTAGAAATGCTGGCTACACCTCAAGAAAATAATAGAGAAAATAGTTGATAAACCTCAATAAGACTCAAGGAATTAGACATTCCTCATACATAATTTCGAGAATGATAAATACCTTACCGTTCAACATCTTCTTCAAAAAAAGAGTATATTTCTTGATCACAATACTCGTCTCTTATGTAAGAAAAGTTTTGAAGCTTCTCAAGCGTCATCAAAATAATCCCCATCCTATCCTCTGGGGATAACTACGGTCATGTGAGAATATTTCAATTGCTCTTATTCTGATTGAAGAAAAACTTTTTTCTCCAATCTCGAACATTATTGAAAAAACTAGATATTTGGACCTTGGTTAAGGTGAAGATAACTAAATTAACCTATTATGCCTCTGCTATGAATATGTACTAAAGTGATTTACATGCTAGAATGATCTCCTTAACTGTGCATACAAAATGATAAACATTTTACTGGCAACATCTTTAGGGAGAATTTACAAGAATGTCATCTCATAGAAGTTCACAACATTCACCAACTCTAGAGAAAGTGCGAATCGGAGACCCGACAAGAGTTGGTCATGATAGTAATAGATCTCATGATCATATAGAATGTTTGGCATCTCTTCTTCCTAAGCTAGTATTAAGATCACTACATCACCAAGCACATAACTGGCCTACAACTTGGCGAAAGCCTTACTATCCATCTTCAAGGCCATTGAGAACTCCATGACCATGAAAGGTTTACTATTGATCTTCAGAGTGGTGTCCATCACGACATGAGAGAGAAATCAATGAAGGAATCTCTGGTGTCAATCAAAGTTTGCACTTGTTAGTATGACTGGAACATGTAAATACACAGAAAAAAATATGAAAAAGCTAAAGTATGATAAACATAACGAAAAGAAAAAGAAAATAAAATGACACATTTCACACACATCAAACTTCTATTTTCTTATTCTTATGTTATTTATTAATCACAAGCATAACAAATTCACCAGGGATAAATCACATTCATGAAATAATTCATCTTGCATGAAACATACTCTGGTTCACAAGACTTTGTTCGATCGCTAGGAATAGATGTCATTGTAATGAATAACTCAACCTTACAATGGAATAAGTCTACATATGAGGCTAAAGGTCGTGTTGTCTCTTCCCACAAAATTCAACAAGTTATACCAAGTACACTTTGTAAGAGAGCTACGGCCCTTAAAATTAAGGATAGTCTAAAAAAAAAATTCAAGCAACTATTCCCTGTAGGAGAGCTATTACCTTTAGCAAAGGATAATTTGAGCTCGAAAACAAAAAAGTGATTACTTCCTATAAGAGAGTTATGACCCCAAGGTAATAACTGTCTGAAATCAAAAAAAGAAATTTTCGACCTCGCCCTTCTGGTTAAAATATAAATGTAGCATGTAGGGACTTCTTAAGCCGCGAATAACAAGATGAACCTTACTTATGCATATCTAAGCCAAACCCGCCAAATAGCCTTTGGTTTCCTCTCAAACAAGGTTGAAACCCCCTAAGAGATAAACTAATATAAATAATATTGCTTGCAAGCATAAATTGAATCACTTAGAAACAAAAATAGTATATGTTATCAAGATATTCATTATTTTGTTATTTTCATAGATTGTCTTAAAAACATAAAAAAAGGGGAACTAAATGTATGAAAATAATGGCTTATGTGGGCCAAAAGAGAAGTTAACTAGCCTTGTGGGCCTACAAAATCCATTTTTTTTAAAACATAGCTACCATGTACAATGTGTTGAGTTAACCAACCGTGTTGACTCATTTGTCGAACTACCAATTGACTGGTTGACTAGCTAGATTAACCTACCATACTCATATGTTGAAGTGCCAACTAGCATGTATCAGCTGACGTATTGACCAACTATAATGAGCTACGATACTCATCGGTTGAACTGTCAACTGCCGTGTACCAGATGTAAGATTGAGTAGTAGAATTGACATACCCAAGTTAATTTACCAGGTAGAAACTACCTAGAACCCTCTGCCGGATTAATATATCGAGATAATTTACTAGGCTTTTTGGGAATTAGCCCTTGAACTCAAGTGTAGGGTGTGTATCACCAATAAAGAGAGCACGTATGTCCATGTCTATTTATGAGTCTTTTGACACCCACATCATCATAGTCATACACTATGGGTATACATCGTACTTTTCTAAAATCAATTAATGTTCTCTTTGTAACCTGATGTGGGTGGGATGGGTCAGGAAACATCGTGAGCCACATAAATATAGTTGATTTCCTACCTTTAGGAGGTCCAATTCGATTTTCTTCCTTCATCCATCCATTTCTAAGGTCAAAAGCTAGTGCCTTCAAGAGACATCATTTTTCTTTCTATCACTTCTTCACAAATTTTTCTTGGGTCATATGAACCAACAAATAATAAGGGAACAATATCCTAAAGAAATTCAACATGTAGATATGTTAACTGCTCTAATTCTATAAATATCTCCTTGTTATTTGCTTATTGGATTATTTAATGAACTTTTATTTGTACATTTAAAGTTGTGGAGAAGATCATGAAATGTGCATCAAAGAAAATTATATAGGGGCATTTACATACTGACCTCTCAAATCTTCTGAATTTACACATCTAATACCAAACTTTTTCTTTTTTACATTTATACCGCCTAAATCTTTTGTATCATATCAAAAATACCATCATTTTAAATTTTAAAAAGTGAAATATAAATCTTCATGCATAGGGAATATTTAAATACATATTTTCATGTAAAAATTAAAGTTTAAGTGCTAGATATACATAGGAATTGAGTGACTTGTATATAAATCTTCCAATGATGTAATGTTATTTGAGAGCTCATATAAAGAAGAGAAGTGTAAAGGTACTAGTGAATTGTCTTAATTTTTTCTTTCAAAGAAAAGCAAAGGGGAATATCAATTGAAAGAGCAGAAGTTTGTCATGTTGAAGATAAAAGTATTAGGAGAGCATATTAATCGAACTTATTCAGTCAACTCTTTCATAAAATAAAAAATAAGTTGAGATTGCTATTTGTCTATATCATTCTAAATATAATTGATAAATAAACATTTTAGTAATGCTAGTAGTAGACTTAAGACAAAGAATGCTTTAGAATAAGTTGAGATTGCTATTTGTCTATATCATTCTAAATATAATTGATAAATTTTTAGTAATGCTAGTAGTAAACTTAAGACAAAAAATGCTTTAGGAGGTGAGCAAGCTTCCTACTTATTAAGGCTATTTGGTAATGACACAGAATAAAAATATGCTCATGTATTATACCTCTGTTAATCGACTAAACGGGTTAGTTTCAGAATGGATTGATGGTCGGATGGGTTCATATTAGGCTTTCTGACATAATGTTTAGTTACCTAGTCTACTCATTTGAGATTATAGTTGTTCATGATGAGGCCGCAAATTTAAATCAAACAGTTTACTTTTCGGGCTCACTTATCCTGAAAAGAAAATTTTTGTGTCAACCTATGTTATATGGAGATAGGACATAGACTCGAGATATTTCTATCATTAAAAATATAGGGTACGGACATGCGGCAGACACATTATTATAATATTAAAAATAATACAAAAAAGAAAATAAGAAATTTAATAGCGTTGTCTTTTAAAAATTAAGATGACAAGGCAAGCAATGATGAACCACTCGAGCTCATCTACAAGAAAAAAAATTGACGAATAAGCTGAACGCATAGATTTAGGGTCTGTTTGGGGAAGTTGCAGCTTATCCAGATAAACTGTCTAGCTGTTTAGTTTGTGCATTTGTAAAACAACTGATTTGCAGTTGTTTCTGGATGAATGACCACTCTGCTCCTGATTTCAATAAGTTGTCTAGATGTTTGATTTGCGCATTTAAAATAAATCTTCAAAAACTATTTGATAATTTTTAGTAAATCTAAACTCTTAAAAGCCTTAGAAGCATTCCTCTATCAAAAAATATAAATTCCTCATTTTAGAAACAAGTCTTTAGAAAATATCATATGATTTTTAAAATACTTTTAAGAGTTAAAAACTTAATATTACATATAATTGATATAATTATAAAATATATTTAAGTTTAATTTATTCGTTATTCATACATATAACTAAATATTTATCCAACTAATTAATCATTAATAATAAATTTCTTAAACAAATTATATCAAACAATAATTTAATATTCATTAATTATGTTGTAAATTAATTATTTATCAAAGTAATTAATAATCATCAGAGTGTTATTAAAATAATTAAATTTAATATTTAATTTATTTTCATTGTTAATTGATACATATTCATAATTAATTTGATAATATATTAATTATAAATCAATTAAATTTAAACCATCTTCCCCTTCCCTTCTCCTATCTTAAACCCCTTCCCTTCTCCTACCCGAAACGTTACGCTTCCTCCTCTCCGCACGGACTTCACCTAGGGTATCTCGGTTCCAGTGACGCTCAAAGCTCTGAATCGGGGGAAGATGGAGACAATGAAGCACCTCTTTGTTGAAATCTTCAATAGGAAGAGACAGATCGACCGCCAGCTCCATCAATAGTTGGAATCATATGATAATCCCTTATTCCCTTCGCAGGTCAACAAGATTGGGGGTTAAACGGAGGAGTAAGAGGACAAAGCACGCAAGAGAGGCAGAGAAGCACCAGAGGATATGCGAAAAAGGCAATCTCGTCAGATGAGAAAGGAAACGTGGGACCCGACCTGCATCCCGCATTTAATTATACGTCCAAACGCAGTTTTCAAAAATGCCTAGCGAACGCTTCTTCCAAACGCTGAGGCGGCATTTTCAAAACTCTACTGCAACTGATAAGTTGCCCCAAACGCACCCTTAATTTTTGGATAGAAGAGAAAGTTTTTAATTTTACTTATACAAAATATATCTTATATGTTTAAAAACTATTAACGTGTTTTTGAGAAATGGTGGAGACTACATAGATTTCAACATAACTTCTCAGAAAAATTGATGCCGACCTACGAACTTGACTTTTTCCCACAGATTCTGAAATGCAAGTTATTGTAAAACTCTGTAAGTAAATCTAACCGTCTCCCACGCGCGAAATTATCGGCGCGAAATAATTCGTATGCGTACCGTTAGATTTTAAATTCTGGTGGAGGAGTGTCACACACGAACAGCATTTTTATTTATTTTATTTCTCTTTCACGCGCTTTCCCCTTTCCTCAATCCACCAATCTAACCCTCTCCCGCACTCACCTGACGCGCTATCCCCCACTTCTCCATTACTGTCTTTAAACCCACCCCTCACCCCCTCTTCTTCCCCTCTCACCTCCCTCACTCTCACATCTCTCAGCTATCCATGGCAGCCCTCATCCTCTTCGCTCTCCTCTTCCTCTGCGGCCTCCTCAACTCGTTCTTCTTCCCCTCCTCCAAACTCCTCCCATGGCTTCGCTCTCTTCTTCTTCTCTCCTCCATCTCCCCTCCCAAATCTAAACCCAAGCTCCCCAAACCAGATCTCAAGAACGAGCACGAAGATAGCAGATCTGAATCCCTAGCCGATTCTCCAGATCTCAGTACCCTTTTCGCGACCTTCGATTCCAACGGCGATGGCTTCATCTCCACTGCCGAGCTCAGCCATTCACTCCGTCGGCTAGGGCTTCACACCACCGGCGATGATCTGATGAACATGATGGAAAGGATGGATTCTAATGGCGACGGCCTCATCGACTTAAACGAGTTCAGCGAGCTCTGCAACTCCCTCAGATCTGAACCTGCAGCCGAAGAAGAGGAAGATGGGGAGCTCAGAAAAGCGTTCGATGTGTTTGACGGGAACGGTAATGGTCTGATCACGGCGGAGGAGCTCGGCCTGGTTCTAAAATCGCTCGGGCTCCGGGAAGGAGATCGAGCAGAGGCCTGCCGTGATATGATCAGTAAGATTGATTTGGATGGAGATGGGATGGTTAATTTTGAGGAGTTTAAGAGGATGATGGCCGGTAATGTTGGAGGATTGTTCTTCTGATCATCTTCATCTTCTTCCTTCGGGTATCTGAATCTTTTTTTAGTTTCTTGTTCGTTTGGGAAATTGTTCGTTGGGATTTGCTGCAGAGAAATTGCTCCGAGATGTGATGAATCTCAGCGAATTGTGAGCTTAGCTCGTCCGATGATTTCCACTTTTTTTTAAGGGATTTTGATTGTAAATTATGGATTTAGGCGTAACCTGATCAATTCAAAAGTGCCTTTTTTTAACTTATTATGTTGTTTTATCTAAATCTAAAAAATATTGATTCAGAAAAATTTATGTATATACATGCATACCATATATATACAATTATGTATTTATATATTTAACATTTTAAACTTTTATATTTACATTTGTAAGACTTTTTTTATCATAAATCTATAGATTTGATAGTGTATTTTATGTTTAAAAAGCAAGTATTAGTAATATTTGTAAAGTGAAGTTAAAAAGATTTGAGTCTTATGTTAATAGATAAAAATAATATGCTCTGTAGCTGTTTGGGTAAATGATATTTAAATATAATAAATACATTTTATGTTGATGCTTCTTTGTCATAATTGAGAAAATTGTTTAGTTGATTAAAAATTTAAATAAAAAAATGTGTTTAAAATATACATTCATTTGTGTTTTAATTAAATTTTCACTAATTTAATTAAATTTCTGTTTAGAGCAACTATTGTTGTTTGAAGAAACAATTGTAAAACTGTTATAAAAAAAAATATTGTTCAAAAAACTGTGACGTCCATTGTAATTTATTTTATTTTCAAAAAGTCAGTTTGTAGCTTTCTGACAACTATCATATTAAGTCAAGTCAAGTTATAAAACGCAACTTCTCATCACAAAAAATAAAAAAAACAAAACACAGTTTTATCAAACGATACAGAGTACACCGTGATATAATTTTCTCTTAGTAGTTGGGTGTAGGGCTATCAAAAAAGCTCGTTGTTCGCGAACAGTTCGTGTTCGGTTCGCCAAAAAGTTCGTGTTTGATTCATTCGATAAGCAAACGAGACGAACACAAACAATTTTTTTCGTTCGGTTTGTTAAACGAACCAAACACGAACAGTGATGTGTTCGTTCGTGTTTGGTTCATTATTGTTCGAAATATAAAATAATTTAAAATAATTATATATAAAAAATTTATGATATTTTAAAATAATTATATATTATAAAAATTTATCGTATTTTAAATAATTAAACTTCTATAAATTATAATATATGATAAATTATTAATAATAATAACAATATTATAGTATTAATTATATTAATATAAATATTATAATATTATAATTAATATACTATATCTATATATTAAAATAAAATCCTAATCAAAACTCTAAACACCTTATACGGTTTGCTTCATTTTGAGGAAGTATAGGTTACTCGATGTGTACGGAATACCCGATCAATTTGCTTCATTTTGAGGAAGTATCCTATCAAAGTTAGAGTACGTCAAAAAGCTCGTTGTTCGCGAACAGCTTCTTATTCGGTTCACTGGGAAGTTCGTGTTCGTTCGATAAAGAACGAACCAAACACGAACAATGATGTGTTCGAACATTTCAAACACGAACACTACCTCTGTTCGTTCGTGTTCGGTTCGTTTACACCCCTAATTGGGTGTTTCATCTTAATTCTCAAACTACAATAACTTTCGTTCAAAATCAAACACATAAAAGTGTGTGGATGAGTTAAAAATATAAAATTTTATTTTATTAAATATTATTATATAAAGATAATTTAAATATTATGAAAAGATAATAATAATATATAATAAAATACACAAATTTAATGGCTAATTTATCTTTCCTTTTAAATGCACATCGCTTGTACGGAAACCGTTTGGTGGGAAGTTGAATGTCTATGTGACAACTTCCGCCTTATTTAATGAACAAATGGCATGCAGTAATGGTTTTGTTAATTAGTAGGTGGCTTCAGAATTTTGTAAAACTTTTATTATTAAAAAATAGAAAGTTTTATACATATATCATTCAATAATTATATATTTACACATCTACTATTTAGACTTTAATATATATATATATATATATATATATATATATATATATATATATATATATATATATATATATATATATAATCTTATTTAATATATTTTTTGTTTGAAAGATTTGGGTGATAAAAAAATTAAAATTCAAGTGTTAAATATATAAATACTTAAGAATTTGGTGGTATGTATGAAAATGCCCCTTAAAAAACTATAAGCTCATCCTAGCTGAAGGAGATTTTAGAGTTTGTTTTTAGAATTTTTTTAATTTTTCTACATTATATTTATGTTTCAACACTTAAATTTAAAAAAAATAATAATAACAAACAAAAAAGTAGAGAAGATTTCACCTCTTTTATTTAAAAATTCTAATGGAATTCCTTAAAGTAAAATATTTTAAATAATTTTCATCACTTTTTTTTTTTAAATTTGTCATGAAATTTAAATCTATTTGATTAAGTTTTTTTGCAAAAATAAGGAATTTTTTTAAGGAAAAGTTTTGCATTTCTAATTAAATTTAGGTTATGATACTTGATGTGTCATCAACAATTTTTTTACCAAGTCTGAATCTCGATATATATATATATATATATATATATATATATATATATATATATATATATATATATATATATATATATATATTATATGAAAGAACTCCTAAATTCAAATTTATGATCATATGGGCCCTGATTTCATTAACCTTATAGTCAAGCTAAATATGTATACAAGATGAACCCAAAGATACCAAATTAGTTATATCCATGTCCAGTCAATCCAAGATTATATAGTTGAAGTTCATTTGGTGGCTTTGGATCGTCATTTGAATGGTCAAATCAACTCTAATTAGTAGAGCTGAGCTTCTTAATGAGATAAATTCAACGAGCTCAAGATTGCCAAATTTTTGATGTCATTAAGACATTTAAATCATTAAAAAACATATATAATCAGGGATGATCAATGTGAACCATCGAATCAGATGGTTGGAGAATTTATTCTCCAAAAGATCAAAATTTCTCACTAAAAAGCGTATAAATAGGCCCCCCTTTCTTTACTAGGAGGAGAGAGTGGAAGAAGAGGAATTTTAGAGCTCGTTTTGGAGAGAAGACATGATGATAATCACTGGCTTATGTGGCCACCTACTATCGTCCACCACCACCTTTCTATCATTGTTCACCATCGTTTGTCGTCACCGCCTCTCATAACTAACAACCAGTCACTGACAACTCCTGTTTGAAAACAATGTAGTTTGAATAAGTCTGTTTGTGCCCAACAACTATATTGATTATCCATAAAAATATTCATCAGCCTCTATAGCCGCCAACCACCATCCCCCACCATTGGCCATCACTGCCAGCCACCACCGACTATTAACCACCAACAACCTCCGTTTGTAAACATCGAGTTCAAATATGAAGGTTGTAACCGACACATATATTGAGAAACCGACACATAACCATAAGCCTTCATAGCCACTTGCCACCGTAGACCACCTCTTATCTCCACCAATGAGCATCGCCAGCCTTCACCATCGATAGTCACAGCCCGTAGCCACTAGTCGTTGGGACTTCGGTTTACAAAAATTGTCGTTCGAATATTGTCTTTTGTGCCTAACTACTGTATTAAATACCCGACGAGTAACCACCGGCCTCCGTAGCCACCAGCCACCATCGACCACTAGGTGTTGGCCACAATCCACCACTACCATCAGCCATCACTGTTTGTCGACTATTACTTGTAACCGTCGTATTCAAAATACGACCTCTTTAGTTAGTTGCTGCTCATGCAAATATTTGTATGGTCATTGTTGCCAACTACTAATATCATTGCTTCCAACTACGACATATGTGGTTGACTGTTGCTCTTGTAACTATCGAATACAGTCTTTGTGGCCAATTACTACCGTTATAGCTTATGACTATGGTTTCTATGGTTAATTACTGCTCTTGCAGCCACCAACGATGGTCTTTATGGCCAACTACTATACACAGCTTCCAAATACAACCTCTGTTGTTGATTACTACTCTTGTAGCCACCGATTACGACATTTGTGGCCAACTACTATTGTTATAGCTTCTAACCACAACCTCTGTGGCCAATTACCGCTATTACAACCACTAACTGCAGCCTTCATATTCGACTACTACATTCGTAACAAAAAACAACAATAATTGGGACCAACTACTACTATAGAGCTTTTAAAGGTGGCCTCCGTTGCCAGTTTTTATTATAACAACCATCACCTAAGCTTATGTGGCCAACTTTACCTATTATAATCAAGAAATAGATTTGTTGTAGCCCAACTATGACTATTGCAGTTATACTACTATGTTAGAACCAAACTAAAATTAAGGTGAATTAAAACACAAATTTTATATAAGACAAATCAAGATAAAGAAAGCTAAGAATGAAAATAAAATATAAAAGCTTATTCCAAATTGGCCTTTTCCCTTTAATCACAAATTTTAGAATCAAACTAAATACAATATAAAATTTCCTAAGTGCCTGTTTGTGGTGGCTGCAGCTGTGATATTGCTGAAGTGGAGCTACTGTCCAAAAAGCTACAGTCGCTATTTGTAAATCTTTTTTTTTTTTTTTTTAAAGTCAGACTGCAGCTTTCTAGCAACCACTGCAGGTAGCCAGCTTTGGTGTGAAAACACAGCTTTTTGAGAACGCAGACAAAACTTAATTTTGCTGAATCAAAAAAACTGTGGTGTGGCGTCGCACCACCACCCCAAACACACCATAATAGTAACATCAACAAACACTCTAAATTTCTTGAAATATAAGAAAAATTAATTGAAAAGTAATCAAAATTTACAGCAAAATTTGTTATTAGATCCCTGATATGAACTGACTTTAGGAAAAAAAAATCTAGAATGATTCGACTCGTTGTTAAGCGATTAAGCCTTGCCATGTGTGAATGAGAGAGGCCAGAGATAGAAGAAACAAGAAAGATAGATTTACCTCCAGAGAGGGGGCGGCCAATCTGCGGCGCAGGCAAAAATGGCGAGCGAAGGAATGAATATCGGGTTGTGATCCCTCGGGATCAAAGAGCAGAGAGCGGAAGCGAAATAGGCAAATAGTCGAATATGGTTAAATGCCTTAAATTGTGATTCATGAAAGTTTTACGTTAGTGGTTTCAATTGAACCGCGACTAGTTTGACGGTTTGGTTGTTGGACCACCAATTTTGGCCGGTTCTAGCTGGTTCAATGCAGGAACGGTTTTTTGCCCACCCATAATTGGACCATCGGCAGGTTCACAGTCGAATCTGTTGAACCGACCAGTTCAGTCCGACTTTTTGAACCATGATAAATCACTAAGAGTAGATTTTTACTTGCATCTTTTCATATACTGGAAAGGTAACCATTACAAAAACTGAACTTTTGGTGATAAATTTGTAAATACATAAGAATTGAGTAGTATATGTGCAAATCTTCCGAATAAATTATATATTATATTGCGACATTTTGAAAAATCATCCTTCCGAATAGCTTGATATACAATAAATGCCATTATACATCAAAAATTCCATTCCATGTTAAATAAAGTCTTGGTTTGAGAAGGTGTCAGACCTCAATTCCATGGCAGAGAACGATGACAAATATATTCTCCTCTGTTTGGTAAACGCATCGACCGTAAAATTCTGTCTTATCCATTTCAGAACACAAGCGCGTGACGCCCAGCGTTGTGCTGTTTTTGTCAAACGAACGGCGCCCTTACTGCAGTAAATATAAAGAAACTAGAGAGTAGAATGTGAACAAAATTTGACTTACATCCAAACAGTGAATGATGCATTGGAGGGCAGTTTTTTTTTTTCTTCCTGCTCGACTCGGTTCGGTATATCATATCCGTTGTCTGAAAGTAGCTTTACGTCCCGACTCCGGACTTAATATTTTTTTCGAGAGAGAGTAACGCACTCACATCTTGGTCTAGATGTGGAGATGGTGAGGCCATCTATATGGACGACTCTGCAATTCCTATTGGATTAATAAAACCGACAAAATTGAAGTGGTAATTCCCTGTCTTGATACTCATCTTCTTCCTCATGCTTCCTTCAAAGAGTTTCAGTGGAGTTGAATCTTGATAAATGTAGGGTTGCACACAAGCACTATATTATAATGTATCAACCGTAACTTTATAACGTAGTTTTCTCTACTGCAGCATTTAAAATGGGCTTTTTCAAACGATAATGCCGCGTCAAACGAAGCCAAAAATAGCCTGAGGTTTAAAACAAATATCAAGATGTCCTGATATCAAAATTATATATATATATATATATATATATATATATATATATATATATATATATATATATATATATATTATTACCCATGCCTATGAATTCCCAATATTATATAATTTTATTAATTACCATACTTTTTCATATTTATAAATATTTAATAGTTCATATATTTTTGGAGCATTTACATGCATACCCCACTATTCTTATATAAATGGTTATATATAACACTTAAATTTTTAATATCACATAAAAAAACATAATTTTGTAATTATATATATATATATATATATATATATATATATATATATATATATATATATATATATATATATATATATATATATATATATATATATATACTATATATACACACACAGAGACGCCTTGAGTGGCAAGTTGGTAGTGAAGTCTGTGTTGCCAGTCATAAGACCCCTTTGACCCGTGTTCGATCCTTACGAGAACAGATATCACATATAGAGAGCGGTATTCTCAAATACCACCTTTTTTTAATATATATATATATATATATATATATATATATATATATATATATATATATATATATATATATATATATACAAAGACACACACAAGTTGTAAATATAAGTAAAAAGGAGAATCAAATAAGTTAGTTTATTTCAATTGGGTTAATGAATAAATTTATACATATTATTGATATAATAAATTACTATTAATCTATAATTATAATTAAATAAGTTTAAGTTAAGCAATTCTTTTTTAGATTTATATAATATATGATATAAATTATTATAGTGCTTGATATCAAGTATTTAATATGTTATTTGTTAGACAACAAATAAGTTTGAAGTTTATGAACGTAAATAAACAAATTCTGTAATGTTCATGCTTAGTTCATTTAGTTTTTGAGCCTTTAAAAAAAATTCAAGCTTGCTATTAGCTTTTCTAGTGAGGACTCTATCCACTGCTAGCTTTCCATTGAGGTTACCTAATGTGCTGCCTTCTAGGGGAATAAAAGGAGATTATCTCTACCACTTGCCCTCAAGAGATTTTTCTCGAGAGAATTGTGCTTACTATCTTCCCATCAAAACTATCGCATAGGCGTCTCGTCATCTATCCTAGGTTTTTTAGTCGGAGATGCTCGATGGAGTTAACCTGTTATGGATAATGTTTTGGTTCATTTTGTAAATTGGAGTTGCCAGTCTGTCTAATCATCATCTTATGACTCCCTTCCCAAAGCACCCTCTTACTTGAACCGTCAGAACGATTCAGAGAAGAGAAGGGATCAGAAAAGAGGGAAATTAGATGGAGACTAGGCAGAAAAAATGAAAAACAATTATGCAGAAGTTATGTAGGGAAAATCCTCAAGTGATGGGTCAAGAAGGGTATGCCCAAAATGAGGTCAGACTATCACATTTTGAGACACATCATCCACGAAAAGAATCTCTACATAAGCAACCCATAACTAGAGAACTAAAAGAAACATTTTTGTTCTTAGGAGAAGAGCACTCCAAAAGGGGCATATCCCATTTGGTTTATTAAATCTAGTGGGATGCCCAAAAATACTCTCAATTAAAGGAGTTCTGTTAACATTAAACTTATTACTAATGAGAGGGTGTCACAATGGATGATTATCTCATAGGAGCATCTCAAAGCTTTTAAAGCTCTCACTAAGATGTAGGGCAGAGAGCGAGTCTCTCACGATTCCAAAATGGATAATGACTCATCAACAAATAGGGTATGAAATAACCAAGTCAATGATCCTCGATCCGCAATTACGCAGTTATATATAATTATTGGCAAAAAAATTAACCCAATTTATTAAACGACTAGTGTGCAAATTGAATATATTTTATAGATTATACTTTGATTTAAAATTTACACATTAGAGATTCTACGCAAGTATACATATCACTCAAGTAATGTAGGATTTTCTTTTAAAACCCCAGTATCGATCCCACAAGGAAAGAAAAATTATTTTTATAGACTGAGTAAAATTTTATTTAAACTATAGATAATTAGTTAGGAAATAAGCTTGCAAGTTATAAGTGTAAAAAGAAGTAATAATTCATATCAATTCTAGTTCCAAATGTAAAGAAAATGCTAAGTGTTTCAAAACTAGCTTTATGTAGAAAAGTTCAAATTATGTGAAAGTCTTTCCTCTTGCAATGAAATATTAATCAGTGTAGGAATAAAAGCTTAAAATGTTTAAATGTAGTATTGTGAATAATAGGAGCATACCAATTTTTTGCCCTCTTCCGAGTGCATAATGAACACTAGGTAACTAATCGGTGCTGCTACAAGTGTAAATTTTCAAAAGGTAATTTTAATTCAGTTTCACAATAAAATCAATTTAATAATTAAGCAGTCACACATATACGCAAGTATACGTATCATTCAAATAATACAGAGCTCTAGTGGAGTCCTGGTTATCGATCCCACAAGAAAGTTTGGAACAATTCAAAGTGTAGTTTAACAAATCCAATACTCAATTCACAATGCAAGTTCAAGTAATATTTAAGTTGCTAAAAGCTAAGTTAACTAAAATTACTTTCTAAATTTACTAACACAGACTAAGTTTTGTATTGAAAGGTTTAGATATGGAAAATCATCTTTCCCCTTACAATGATATTATGATGAGTGAATGATATAGATTGATAAAGTTTTGTATTGTGCCAAATAAGAGCATTTATATTATTTACCCCTCCCCCCTTCAGAGTTATTTAAAGAATATTGGAAAATCATAGGCTTAGTCTCTAAATCCATGATTAGACTGGAAGGATACTGACTCTCAATTCAACACTCTCACTTCCCTTCACCTGAAGGCTAACCCTAGCTTTAGTTACCAAACACTGTGATCAAATTGGGGATTTCAACCTGTAACCAAAAATCTCCAAGAAAGGGATTTTTGTGATACCGACCACCTTAAACTTGTTATTTACGAATCAACTGCCCTCTTTTATTCATTTTACAAATTCTCACTCAAATATCAAAATTAAAAAAAAAACTGAATTTGTT
Source organism: Papilionanthe hookeriana x Papilionanthe teres (assembly GCA_022702705.1). Classification (NCBI taxonomy): domain Eukaryota; kingdom Viridiplantae; phylum Streptophyta; class Magnoliopsida; order Asparagales; family Orchidaceae; genus Papilionanthe; species Papilionanthe hookeriana x Papilionanthe teres. The sequence continues at coordinate 23,419,056 of CM040429.1, read as the reverse complement.
AATTTATACATAAATTTTATTAATATTATGTTGTATTATCTAAATCTAAAATATATTGATTTAGAAGAATTTATGTATATGCATGCATACCATATATATACAATTATGTATTTATATATTTAACATTTTAAACTTTTATATTTACATTTGTAAGACTTTTTTTTATCATAAATCTATAGATTTGATAGTGTATTTTATACTTAAAAAGCAAGTATTAGTAATATTTGTAAAGTGAGGCTAAAGATTGCATGTAAATATGAAAGTTTTAACATTAGATATGTTAATACATAAAAATAATGTGATGTACAACTGTTTGGGTAAATGATATTTAACTATAATAAAAACATTTTATGTTGATGCTCCTTTGTGATAATTGAGAAAATTGTTTGGTGATTAAAATTTTAGATAAAAAAATGTGTTTAAATTGTGTATTTGTTTGTCTTTTATTAAATTTACCATTATTTTAATTATGATTTTGTTTAAGACAAGTGGTTATTTGGCGAAACAGTAATAAAATTATTGCGGAAAAAATAATTGTTCAAAAAATTATGATGTCTATTATATATTTATTTTATTTTTCAAAAAATTAGCTTGTAACTTCCTGACAACTATCATACTTAATCAAATTAGTTACACAAAGTACAGCAGTTGAGAGTTTTTCTTAATTTTGAAGTTATAATAACTTGAGTTCAAAATCAAACACATAAAAGTGAAAATAAAAAAAAATATTTTTTATTAAATATTATTATATAAAGATAATTTAAATATTATGAAAAGATAATAATAATATATAATAAAATACACAAAATTAATGACTTATTTAGCTTTTCTTTTAAATGCGCATCACTTGTACGGAAACCACTTGATATATGGGAAGTGGAGAGCCTTGATGATGGCTGTGACAACTTCCGCCTTAGTTAATGAACAAATGAAGGTTTTGTTAATTAGTAGGTGGCCTCAGAATTTTGTAAAACTTTTATTATTAAAACCAAAAAAATGAAGATTTATATTTATACATCTAACATTTTAAATACATATATATATATATATATATATATATATATATATATATATATATATATATATATATATGTAAGGGAATCGGTATTTAGGGTAAGCTACCGATTATTCATATGTGCTAATTCGTCCCTGCTGAAATTCAAATTCGACGCAGAGGGAACTTACGTCGAAGTTGACTTCAAATAGACCCCGGTTGTGCACGCGTGCGCGTGCACACACACACACATATCATGTTATCTATGCATGAAAATGTCTATTTTATTTTATGGAAAGTTGAAATAATTATATTTTTTATATTTGTGAAAGATTTGGATGATATAAAAATTAAAATTCAAAGTGTTATGTACGTAAATACCTAAGAATTATGCGATATATATAAAAATGCCCCTTAAAAAAACTATAAGTTCCTCCTCAAACGTAACCTGCTCGGCAAGAAAAATTATTGTATGCATTCACCGTACGTAAAATTGTATGAGGTGGCCCAATTAAAACTCTTCATACACCAAAAAGTGTATGGAGGCCATACGTACAGCCTCCTTATGAAAAATTTTTCCGCTTAGCTGATGGAGATATTGGAGTTTATTTTTAGAATTTTGGAAATTAATTTTTTTCTACATTATATTTATGTTTTAACACTCAAATTTTTAAAAAATAAAAAACAAAAAGTAGAGAAGATTTCTCCTCTTTTATCTAAAAATTCTACTGGAATTTCTTAAAATAAAATATTTTAAATATTTTTCATCGCTTTTTTTAATTTATGTCATGAAATTTAAATCTATTTAAGTTTTTTGCAAAGATAAGGAATTTTTTAAGGAAAAGTTTTGGATTTCTATTAGATGTTGGTTATGATACTAAACGTGTCATCAACAAATTTTTATCAAGCCGGAATCTCAATATTTTATTTTTATGAAATAACCTCAAAATTCAAATTTATGATCATATGGGCCCTGATTTCAATAAGCTTATAGTCAAACTAAACATGTAGACAAGACGAACCCAAAGATACCAAATTAGTTATATACACGTCCAATCAATCCAAGATTAAATCGTTGAATTTCATTTGGTGGCTTTAGATCGTCATTTTAATGGTTAAATCAACTCTAAATTTGAAAAAAATTTAGTACAGTCAAGCTTCTCAATGAGAAGAATTAAACGAGCCAATATTGCTAAATTCCGATGTCATTAAGGCATTCAAATCATTAAAAAACACTTATAATCAAGGATGATCAATATGGACCATATGATCAGTGGTTGGAGAAGTTGTTCTACAAAAAACCAAAATATCTCACTAAAATACGTGTAAATAGACTCTATCTCTTCACTTGGAGTACAGAGAGGAGAAGAAGAGGAATTTTAGAGCCCGTTTTGGTGAGAAGACAAGATCATAACCACTTACCTTCGTAGCCACTCGTAGCCACCTACTATCGTCGACCACCGACTGTCTATCATTGTCCACCACCAGCCTCTCATAATTGACAACCAGTCATTGGCGACTCCTGTTTGCAAACTACGTAGTCCGAATAAGGCCATTTTTGCCTAACACATATATTGACTACCCTAACAATATATTAATCAATCTCTGCAGCCATCGACTATCATCGACCACCACCGACCATCATTGTCAGCCACCAACGACATTAACCACCAACAATCTATCTTTGTAAACATCAAGTTAAAATACAAAAGGTTGTAACTGACACCTATATTGCGAACCTGGCACATAGCCATTGACCTTCATGGCCATTGACCACTGTCGATCACCTATCGTCTGCCACCACTGAGCACCACCAGCCTTCACCACTTGCCACCACCGTTAGTCACAACCTATAGCCACTGATGATTGGTCTCTAGCAACTCCAGTATACAAAAAGCGTCGTTCGAATACGGTATATGTGGCTAACACCTGTATTGAATACTCTACAAGTAACCACCGACCTTTATAGCCACCAACCACCATCATGCACTGCCCGTTGGCAACAATCCATCAACACCACCGACCATCATTGTTTGTTACTGGCGGCCTTTACTTGAAATCGTCGTAATCAAAATACAAACACTTTAATTGGTTGCTGCTCATGCAACCACCGTTGTAGTCTTTGTAGCCGATCACTACTATCATTGCTTCCAACTATGACATATGTGGTCGACTGTTGCTCTTGTAACTACCCAATACGGTCTTTGTGGCCAATTACCACTGTTACATCTTCCGATTATGGCTTCTATTGTTGATTATTGCTTTTGCAGCCACCAACTATACTCTTTGTCGCCAACTACTACTCGCATCTTCCAACTAAGACCTCTATGGTCGACTACTACTCCTGTAGCCACCGACTACGGCATTTGTAACCAACTACTATTTTCATAGCTTAACTACAACCTCTGTGGCCAATTGCCGCTATCACAATCTCTGACTGCAACCTTCATGTTCAACTACTATCTTCGTAAACCAACTACAATATATGTGGCTAACTACTACAATATTGTTTTTAACTACGGTCTCTGTGGCCAGTTACTATTGTTACAACCATCACAAGAGCTTTTGTGGCCAACTATCACTACTATAACCAAGAAATACATTTGTTGTAGCCCAATTATGACTATTGTAGTTATACTACTATTGTATATTTTTTATTATCAGCCGTATAATTTTATCTTCACTAACTTAGAAGAAGAGTGATTATAATGGATTACTTTCAATGACTTATGTCCAGTGATTTTTTTTCCTTTTCAGTTTTTTTCACATAAAAAATCTTAAAGTCTTCTCCTGCTTTTCTTTTATTTGTATGTGATAGATCTTGTTATAATGCCAAGTCACTAAAATAACACTCTACTACCGCGAAGTTTCAAACACGCATCAACACTTATAAAAAATTTGATTTATTTGACATATATATAAATTATTAAATAAATTAATATTTTTAAATTTTATTCTAAAATTTAATTATGAAATACAAATTCAACTTTTATCCATTTGTGGTAAGAGTTCTTTTCCACTGAGTAGCATGGAGTTTCTACCTAAATAATAAAGGAGTTCTTTAATGTTTCATTGACCATAAACATGTGACTTCATAAATAAAAAATATATATTAAATAATAAAATCTGAAGGATAAAAATAATAATCTGTATACTATAAAAATATAGAATAAAATATAAATCATTTGTGAACTTGAATGTCTCGTTTAAATGACTTACTTTTCTTTTGTAACAAATAATAATGTTGATTCTTTGAATTTTTCTTTTAGCTATTATTTGTTTAATAAAGAAATAAAAATTAAAAAAGAAAATGTTAGCATCAATCAAAAAGATTTGTAAGTTAATAAACAATAAAAAAATAATATTAAAGGTTCCTCAATCATATGAATAAAAGTGCCTATGGACTAAAACAACAATTAATTAGTATGCATGATGCACTATTACTATTATAATCCAAAAAATATTTCTAGAATCAAATAGAAATCAAACTCCCAAATTATGTCTCCAAATATATATATATATATATATATATATATATATATATATATATATATAAATTTGATCTTAAGCATATTTACGGTGTTTCATCGAATGTTGCATCTTCAAAAATTTCATCCTCAAAAGCACTTCCCTAAAATTTGTCTACTTGATGCGTGCTGGAAAAATTCAAGGCGATAGAGTAGCAGATTATTGTCTTAGCGTTATACGAAAATTTAGCACACACACAGATGAAAAATAAGCGATGACAATTCCAGAAGTTTTTACGTTGAAAACCCGTAAAGTGAAAAACCACGGGGCCTGACTCAGTTGCGAGAATCCACTATTGATTGATGTTTACAGAAATTCTCTGTCCCACAGACGGGAGAGAGTAATTATATGTTTCAAACTACAATGTCAACTGACGGTGTTTGGTTGGTGGTGATTAACGATGATTGGAGGAGGTCCACAGTGACGGAGGTCGACAGCGACGGAGCTCGACGAAGGTCGCCTGTGACGGAGGTCGATGGTGACGGTCGACGGCAACGGTCGACAGCAACGGACGTCGACGGAGGTCGACGGAGATCGACGGTGACAGAGGTCGACGATGATGGAGGCCGACGAAGGTCGACGGTGGCGATGGAAGTTGGCGGTAGTCGACGGCGGTCGGCGGTGGTGCTAAACAGTAGCTTCTCCTCAAGGCTTCAGACTCTCTCTCTAGGCTTCCACCCCCTTTCATGTGAGAGTTGAGGGTTTATTTATAGTATTTTGGATGCAATTAATGCAGCTAGTTTGATTAGACGATCCAGAGGCTCCCCCCAATCAGACGGCGTTTAAGAGGTATTTCATGGTCATAACAATGTCAGAATTGAATGATCTTGGACTCGTTGGATTAGTCTTGTCGAGACGCTCGATTCTAGTATAGGCTTGATAGTGTCGACATTTTTTTGGTCTTCCAAATATGTCTGGAAATCCTCTAATAATGGGTTAATGACTTGATCTGAGCTTGATTTGACTCGGATTGGACTAGTTTTTATTTCATTAGGTTCGTCTCATCAAGCTGGTCAGTTTGATTATAAGTTTGTTGAAATAGGAGCTCTGGATAACTTTTTATCAAGATTTGAACGTTTCTTGCTCAAAAGATTGCACTGAGATTCGTGTCGTGCCTCGAGATTGGTGCTGGATAATGAAAATTTGTTGTTGTTGTATCAGTTGCCCCCCATATTTTTGGGCGCGTCCAATTTGATGCTCCGAAAATATTGATATCCAAAGCTTTTGATTTTTTATTTTATTTATTTATTTATTTATTTCTTTCTTTGGGAATGTCTTTTTTTAATGATTTTTTTTAAGTATGAAAAGTCTTTTTATTTTTTTATTTATTATTTTATTTTATTTTTTTTTGGAATATGAAATTTTTTTTAATTAATGCTTGCACTTCTTTTTTTTAGTTTATTTAATAAAAAGTATTTAATGCCTCGGCTCTTTTTGAGCCTATAAATACCCCTAAAGTAGGGGAGGGTAGAATTGCGGCGGCGCGTCGTGGCAGAACGTCGATGTGATGCAATGTGCCGACGCATTGCGATGATACGTCGTTGTGGTGCGTTGCGGCGAAGTGTCGTGGTGGCGCAGTGCATCGACGCGATGCGACGATACGTCGTTGCGGTGGCGTGTTGCCAATGTCTAAGAAGTTCGTGATCGTGCACCCGATGAATGGTAAGATTGGCTTTCTGAAGAAGAAATCATCTATTATTATTATTATTATTTTAATGATAATGTTGAATCATGTTTTCTTTTCATTTCACAGTGGATACAAGATATTTTAAATATTCTAATACGCGAGAAAGTTATCGTAGAGATAAATCACTTATGACCTTTGACTTGTTTAAGGCTATGCATCAGAGTATTAGTCAATGATGTTAACCTGTATGGGAGGAGACAATGGAAGTCCGCTGAAGACTTATTAACCCATCTGAGGTTGTTTGCTAGAGCATTGCTCACTTGCGAACCTGTGTGGAAGGGGTCAGGGTAGCCCACCAAGGACTGTTAACCTTTCCTGGGTTGTTTACCAAAGTAAAAACTTGATGATGGTAACCCGCATGGAAGAGGTTAGAACAAATCCCCTTGGGATCGATCATGCTCTAACTAAGAAACAACCAGAGTTGTGCATTTCTCGGGTTGAGAGCATAAAATGACTCATGAATGAGCCGCTACACTTTTTAAAGATATTCATTTTTGTAAAATAAAACAAGTAAATTATTAATAAGTCTAGGATACATTGACATTGTATGCAAGATGACACTAACAAACATAGATTATATGAATGGTGTGTTACTGGTAGTATTTGCGAAGATTTTCAGCATTATAAGTCCGGGGCAGGATTTTCTCATCTGAACCTTTGAGTTTGAAGGTTCCAGGCTTGATCATGGCAGCCACGATATATGGGTCTTCCCAGAGAGGGGATAATTTTTTACGTTAAGGACCATGACCGGTGGCTTCTGTACTACGCAAGACCAGGTCATCGATGGAGATAAGTCGAGGCTTGACTCTTCTATTGAAGTGGCAAGCAACTCTTTTGGCGGTAGGAAGCAGCTTTGAGGTGGGTCACATCGCGTATTTCCGGGAGAAGATCTAACTGTTGTCGGAGCTTTTCTTCATTGTTATCTGAGTCGAATGTCTTGACTCGTGGGTTTGGAACTCCGATATCAGCGGGGATGACAACCTCGTTGCCAAAATACAAGTTATATGGAGTTTCACCGGTAGGAGTTTGTGCGGTGGTGCGATAGGCCCAGAGGACATTATGCAGCTCTTCTACCAATTACCCCCCAGCCTTCTTAAGTCGAGTTTTCATCCCCTTAAGCACTGTCCGATTTGCTACCTCTATTTGTCCATTTGTTTGAGGAAGAGCCACAACAGTGTGCACCAACTGAATGTGAAGATCCTTGCAGAATGATGTGAAGCTCCTTCCACTGAATTGAGTCCAATTTTCGATGATAATCTTTGCAGGAAGCCCAAATCGACAGATGATGTTTTTCCAGATAAACTGTTTGGCATTTGCCACAGTGATCTTGGCAAGAGGCTCTGCTTCTACCCATTTTGTAATGTAATCGACAGCTAAGATGATGAATTTTCGTTTTCTAGTAGCTATAGGAAATGGCCCCATAATATCTACCCCCCACTAGGCGAAAGGCCAAGGACTCAGAAAAGACGTGAGTTCTACTGGCGATGCATGCGTAAGATTGGACTGTAGTTGGTAATTCTTGCATTTTTGCACAAACTCTAATGCGTCTTGTGTAATCTTGAGCCAATAGAAGTCTTGTCTCATTATTTTCAGAGCAAGAGCCCTGCCTCCAAGGTGCTCCCCAGATATCCCAGAATGAACCTCTTGTAATGCATAATCAGCTTCAGATGGAGGAATTAATGAAAGTCAAATTCTCCCAATTCTACTGACCATTTTACTAATCTTCCTGATGCTTCTGGTTTTTGTAGGATAGCCTTCAGAGGAAGTTGTGTATAGACACCGATAGTGTGAGCCTGGAAGTATGGACGAAGTCTCCTTGCTGAGAATACCAGGGCTAACACGGTCTTGTCCGTTATTGGATAGAGACTTTATGTATCAGTGAGAATCTTGCTGATGTAGTATACTGGTTTCTCGACTGAATTTTCCATTCTAACAAGGACAGAGCTTATTGCGTGAGGTGAAATAGCCAAGTAGATATATAAGATCTCCCCTTGGACGGGCTTTGATAAGATGGGTGGTGAAGCAAGGTATGTCTTAAGTTGCTTGAAAGCAATCTGGCAATCATCTGTCCACTGAAATCCAGTAGTTCGAGCACTCAGTAATATCTTGAAGAACGGAAGATACTTATCCCCATAACAAGCTAAGAACTGGGATAAGGCGGTTATACGACCATTCAAGCGTTGCACTTCCTTGATGTTTCTTGGAGGCACCATCTCTCTTAGGGCCTTGATTTTTTCTGCGTTTGCTTCAATTCCACGATGGGTAACCATGAATCCCAAAATCTACCCTGATGTACTCCAAAAGCACATTTAGCAGTGTTAAGTCGTAAATCTTATCGACGAAGGAGTTGGAAACACTCCTTCGCATGAGAAATGTGATGGGATGCTTCTAAGCATTTTACTAACATGTCATCAACATAAACCTCCATTGTATACCCGAGAAGGTTTCCGAAGACCTTGTTCATGAGACGTTGATAAGTTGCACCAGCATTTTTTAATCTGAATGACATAATTTAATAACAGTATAAACCCTTATCTGTTTGAAAAGATGTGGCTTCCTCGTCAATTGAGTTCATCTTTATTTGATTGTATCCCGAATATGCATCAATAAAGCTGAGCATCTGATTCCCTCATGTGGCATCAACGACTTGATCAATGCACGGGAGGGGAAAACTATCCTTCGGACAAGCTTTATTGAGGTTTGTATAATCGACACACACTCTCCATGACCCATTAGCCTTTTTCACCATGAAGACATTAGCCAACCATGTAAGGTGGTGCACTTCCCGTATGAATTTTGCTTCGAGAAGCTTGTTGACCTCTTGTTCAATTTCTTGTAAGAGATCTGGAGCAAAATTGCGCTTCTTCTGGATGACCGGTCTGAAGGTTGGATCTATCTTTAAAGAGTGCATGACTATTTCAAGGTCAATGATCTATAAAAAAATACCTAATTTTTATGTCTTAATTCTTATCAATTTCTAAGGATATTATGCTTTAATGAAAGGTATTTTTGTGTTTTTTGGATGTAGGTGATGTAAAAAGGTCCAAAAAAGAAAAAAGGAACAAAAGGAGCAAAAAGGAGCAAAAATGGAGCAAAGTACAAAAATTATAAAAAAATATGGCCTAGCGCCTAGGCGCCAGAAGTTGGCGCCTAAGCGCCAGACTCGATACAGAACTGTCAAGTTTTTGACAACGTTTGAACGGTTATTTTGATGGAGTGAGCGGTTATTGGACATTCTAGAAGACTGACAGTTGTTCCATGATAATAGGTCATGTGATACATTGCACTTGGACGCTCCAAAACGGTTTTAATCGTGAAGAGGTGCGAGCCAAAGTGAAGAGGTGCGAAGAACTGGACGCGGTGTCCGGCGCCAGCGCCGATTCCGGCGCCTAGGCGCCAGACAGACCTTCTAGAAGATTCATTAAATGTGGATATGTTTTGAAGAGGTGCCTCAAGGCAACCCTTAAAGCCTATAAATTGGAGTCCATTTCTTCAGAAAAACGTGCCCCCCCCCATTGTAACCCCTTTCTTTTATCCACTTTAGGATCTCTCATCCTTAGAGAGAGAGATAGAGAGAGAAATTTAGGGCCACTTTTGTTTTAGTTTAGAGATTTTATTTTCAAGTTGTTGCATCTGGAGTTCATTACACTGTGGAGTCAGTAGGAATCAGAAGATCTGTAGAAGGAATATTTGGGATAAGTATTTTATATTTGATTCAAAGTTTATTTATTATGTTTTGCTGTTTATATTCAATGTGTTCTAAGTAGTTAGTTTACTTTCTTCCTTCAATTATGAAGAGATAGATAAGATAATATAAGATTTGATGGAGAATTGAAATTCAAAATATCTTCAAAACATTGTGATGACATTAATACCTGATCTTACTTTATTTTTTAAATTGGTCATTTAAATTGTTAAAACCTGTTGAAGAGTTTTGAGACCTAGAAGGAGAAGAACTCTTAACTTGTAAATGTCACATGAATCCTTGGGTAGTCGAAGGCCATGTGCGGGCTATTCAAGGTGAAGTGCAAATACATAGGAAGATAAGATTTAAAGGGCGTAGAATTTATAAGTTTTTAGAGTGACAGACTAAATTCTTATAATTTGATTTATAGATTAGGAAAGGGTCACTAGTAGGGCCAACCATAGCCACCCTTGGACATCTAGTAGTGTGAGTCTAGATTAACCCATTCTACTAACAATACATTCGGACCTGATCTGTAAGTTAGCCAATGTTCTTTGCGCCTAGATCAAAGGGTAAATAATAGGAATGCTTCTATTTGACACAATACCATTAATCAAATTCTCCAACGAATATTAAATTATCTTAAAGATCTTAGATTAATTAAAGGGAAGAAAGTTGTTTGTTTATATAGTTTTCACAAAATCATTTTCTTATTATTGTTTTCTTTATCTGCATCTAGTAAATTAAAAGTAATTTATAATTAGATTAAAATTCAAAACGATTTTTGAAATACAATATTTAAAAATTTATTACCATATTTTTTTCCCGTGGGATTGATACGGGGTCTTTGTTTCAAAGCCCTATATTACTTGAAACGATACGTATACTTGCGTAGTACCCAAAAAGTATATAAATATTTTCTTTTTAAATTATATTTTGCTATATAAACATATATTTAAAAAGGTTTTATTTGGTACACATCTATATAGCAAGTTATTCCAGATCAAGTGTTTTCGCGCCTTTGCCAGAAATTAAATTTTCTAGCAGTGGTAACAAATCCTTGTATTTGGAAATACAAAAATCGGGTTAAGTTTTTGGCGCCGTTGTCGGGAAAGGAATAAGAATAGTTATAGATTTTTAAATATTATATTTCCAAAAACATATATATATATATATATATATATATATATATATATATATATATATATATATATGTATTATTCCTTGTTTCATTTTTTTATGCGAAGTTTTGGTTCTGAAGGATTAATACCCTTAGATTCTGAACTAGAAAGAACAATTAGAAAAATTAAAAAGGGAAAACAAATTCAAAAATTTCAAGAAATGACTACTTTACAAAATCCAATTGAACTTAATGATCAAAATATTTATAAACCATTAAGGGATTATGCTAACCCTACAGATTGATGAACTTCATAGTAGTATTCAAATACCCACTCGTAGATGCTAATTCTTTTGAACTTAAACCGTCTATTATTCAAATGGTGCAAAATAATCAATTTGGTGGAACACCAAATGAAGATCCAAATTTACACCTTGTTAGTTCTTTAGAACTTTGTGCTACCTTTAAATATAACAATGTTTCTGATGATGCTATTAGACTTAGACTCTTTCCTTTTTCTTTAAGAGATAAAGCAAAGATGGGGTTAAACTCATTAGCAACATGTTCTATTAAAACATGGGCTGAAATGGCACAAAAATTCCTTGCTAAATATTTTCCTCCTTCTAAAACTGATAAATTAAGAAATGATATTACTTCGTTTAGTCAATTTGACGAGGAGACAATATATGAAACTTGGGAAAGATTTAAAGAACTATTAAGAAAATGTCCTCATCATGCTTTACCCGATTGGTTAATTATTCAAACATTTTATAATGGATTAATTGGATCTTTAAAATCAATTATTGATGCTGCTTGCTGGAGGTTCTTTAATGTCTAAATCATTCGAAGAAGCTTACACTTTAATTGAAGAAATGGCTAATAAGAATTTTCAATGGCCTTCCGAAAGGATTAATCCTAAAAAGATGGCAAGTATTCACGATAATGAAACCTTTTCTATCTTAGCTTCACAAGTAGCAGCAATGTCTAAGAAATTAGATAATTTTATAATTAATATTTCACATAATAACTCTGCTAATATTGAAGATTCTCAGACTATTGAAAATTTACAAGCTATTGCAAGTAAAAATAATCGGTATTCAAATTATTATAATCCTGGGTGGAAAAATCATCCTAATTTTAACTGAAATAATTCACAACAACAATAGGGTAATAATCAATCGCATCCCACTGGAAATTGGAATAATCAAGTTAATCCAAATTATAAACCTCCTGGATTTAATAATCAACAGAAAAAGTTATCAATAGAAGAATTAATTTTACAAATAAATAATTAATTACAAAATCAAAATACTGCTATTCGTAATATTGAAAATCAAATGCGGCAAATTACTACTTTAATTAATAACAGACCTGTAGGAACACTTCCTAGTAATGTTGAAATTAATCCAAAGGAAACTGGAAAAGAACATGAACAAGTTAAAGCTGTGCAACTTAGAAGTGGAAAGGAATTAAAAGAAAGAATGCAGAATGAAATTGAAAAGAGATTGAGGTTGAAGAGATTGAAAAACTTAAAGAAACTCTCTCTCCTAATCAAGATCAGACTGTTATACCTGTTAATGTGAAAGATAAAAAACCACCACCACATTTTCCTCAAAGACTTAAACAGCAGAAACTAGATCATCAATTTTCTAAGTTCTTTGAAATTTTTAAGAAACTTACTATTGACATGCCTTTTGCTGAAGCTTTGGAACAAATGCCAACTTACGCAAAATTTATGAAGGAAATTTTAAGCAAAAAACGAAAATTTGAAGCTTTTGAAACTGTTGCATTAAGTGAAGAATGCAGTGCAATAATTCAAAAGCAATTACCTGAAAAACTTAAGGATCCTGAAAGTTTCACTATACCCTGTGCTATTGGAGAAAAATTTTGTGGAAAAGCTTTATGTGATTTAGGAGCAAGTATTAATCTCATGCCATTTCTATCTTTCGAAGATTGGATTTAGGAGATATTACTCCCACCACCGTAACCCTTCGGCTAGTTGATAGATCTATCACTTATCCTAAAGGAGTTATAGAGGATGTCCTTGTTAAAGTGGATAAATTTATCTTCCCGGTAGATTTCATAGTACTTGATATAGAAGAAGATAAAGAGATACCTATTATTTTAGGGAGACCTTTTCTAGTTACCGGACGAGCTATGATTGATGTGCAAAAGGGAGAACTAACCATGAGAGTTAATGATCAAGAAATTAAATTCAATGTTCTTAAATCAATGAAGTACCCTGATAAAGAGAAATGTAATCGAATGGATATAATTGATTATTTAATTGAAAAACATTATCAAGAAAAATGTAAAGTCACTTCTGAAGAAAAATTTGAATTTTTAACTGATGAAAATGAAGTAGTAGAAGAAGAAGAGACTCATTTTATTAAAGATAATTGGGAAACTTTAGACATAACTCAAAATGATATACTTTTATCATCAATTAAAAGAGCCCCTGAACTGGAATTAAAAATGTTACATTCACATTTAAAATATGCGTTTCTTGGAAATTCGTTAACTTTACCTATTATTATTTCTTCTGAACTGAGTAGAGATCAAGAAGAAAAACTACTATGTGTGTTAAAGAATTATAAGAAAGCTTTTGGTTGGACTATTGCTGATATAAGAGGAATAAGTCCTTCCATTTGCATACATAGAATCTTAATGGAAGAAAATTTTAAACCTACTATAGAATCGCAAAGAAGATTAAATCCTATCATGAAAGAGGTTGTTAAAAAGAAGTTATTAAGTGGTTAGATGTTGGTATTATTTATCCTATTTCGGATAGTCAATCGGTAAGTCCTATTCAGTGTGTTCCGAAGAAAGGAGGTGTAACTCGTCATTGTTAATGATAAAAATGAACTAATTCCTACAAGACAAGTTACTCGGATCGTGAATTTGTATTGACTATAGGAAATTAAATAAAGCCACTAGAAAGGATCATTTTCCTTTACCTTTCTTGGATCAAAGGCTCGATAAATTAGCTCGGACACCCATATTTCGTTTTCTCGGATGGATATTCCGGTTATCATCAATTACTTATTGCTCCCGAGGACCAAGAAAAGACAACATTTACAAGTCCTTATGGAACATTTGCTTTTAGAAGATTGTCTTTTGGTTTATGTAATGCACTCGCAACTTTTCAATGATGTATGATGTCAATATTTTGTGATTTGATTGACAAAGGAATTGAAATATTCATGGACGATTTTTCAGTTTTTGGAACTTCTTTTGAATCTTGTTTGGAAAACATTGTCAAAGTTCTGAAAAGATGTGAAGAAACAAATTTAGTTCTTAACTGGGAAAAATGTCAATTCATGGTCACATAAGGCATTGTACTTGGTCACAAAGTGTCACAAAAAGGGATGGAAGTAGATCAAGCAAAAGTAAAAATTATTGCTGAATTGCAACCACCTACTAATGTTACTGATGTGAGAAGTTTTCTAGGTCATGCTGGATTTTATAGAAGATACATAAAGGATTTTTCTAAAATTGCTAAACCTATTTGTCATTTATTGGAAAAAGATGCAAATTTGAATTTAAAAAAGAATGTATTAATGCTTTTAATATTCTAAAAGAAAAATTAATAACTGCACCTATCATTGTTGCACCTAATCGGAATAAATCTTTTGAATTAATGTGTGATGCAAGTGATTTTGCAATTGGAGCTGTATTAGGACAAAAATATGAGAAGATTTTCAAAGTTGTATATTATGCTAGTAAAACTCTCAATGAAACACAAATAAATTACACTACCACTGAAAAAGAGCTTCTAGCTATAGTATATGCCTTTGATAAGTTTAGACCTTATCTTCTTGGTACTAAATGCATAGTTCATACTGATCATTCTGCTATTAAATATCTATTATCTAAGAAGGATTCTAAACCTAGACTTATAAGATGAGTTTCACTTCTACAAGAATTTGATTTTCAAAAAGTAGATAGAAAAGGAACTGAAAACCAAATTGTTGATCATTTGTCTAGAATTAAAAATGATATTATTTTGGAAGAAAATATAAATGAGAAATTTCCTGATGAATCTTTATATGTTATTCAAGGATGCAAAACACCTTGGTATGCTGATATTGTTAATTATTTAGTTAGCAATATTTTGCCTTATGAATTGGATAACAAATTTATTAAGAAATTTAAATATGATGCTAAATCTTATATTTGGGAAGAACCTCATTTATTTAAAATTGGAAGAGATTCTATGATTTGAAGATGTGTACCTTATGAGGAAACTTTTGCTATTATTCAAAAATGTCATGATTCCGATTTTGGAGGACACTTTGGCATAGATAAAACTGCATTTAAAATTTTAAATTCTGGATTTTATTGGCCTACCTTATTTAAAGATGTGAGACATTATGTGAAAACATGTGATCAATGTCAAAGGATGGAAAATATATCTAGGAAGAATGAAATGCCTTTAAACTATATATTAGAAGTTGAAAATTTTGATATATGGGGTTTAGACTTTATGGGACCATTTTTTCCATCATATGGAAAAATGTATATTTTATTAGCAGTTGATTATGTTTCAAAGTGGATTGAAGCTATTACATTACCAAACTGTGATTCCAAATGTGTTTCTAAATTTTTGAAGAAAATGATATTTTTAAGATTTGGAATGCCTAAGGTAATTATCACTGATGGTGGAAGTCATTTCAGGAATATAAGAATTCAATCATTACTACAAAAATTTGGAATCAAACATAGAATTGCAACAGCTTATCAGCCACAAACAAGTTGAATAGCTGAAGTATCAAACAGAGAAATAAAAAGAATTTTAGAGAAGACTGTTAATCCTAAAAGAACTGATTGGGTTGATAGACTTGATTCTGCATTATGGGCTTATAGAACAGCTTATAAGACACCAATCGGAATGTCACTTTATCGGTTAATTTATGGTAAACATTGTCACTTACCTGTAGAACTTGAACATAAAGCTTATTGGGCGATAAAGGAGTTTAATTTTAATTTGAATAAAGCAGGAGAAAAGCGATTATTGCAATTGAATGAGATGGAAGAAATAAGAAATGAATCATATGAAAATGCAAGGATTTATAAAGAGAAAATGAAGATGTTGCATGATAAGAAAATTTCAGGAAAAAGTTTTGAGTCTGGACAAGAAGTTTTACTGTTTAACTCTCGTTTAAAACTTTTTCCTGGAAAATTAAGATCTAAATGGATTGGACCCTATATAGTTGAGAAAGTATACCATTATGGAGCTGTGGATATTAAAGATCCCAAAACAGGAAAAATTTTTAAAGTAAATGGATTAAGATTGAAGCCTTATTTGGGAGATATTAAAAAGATTTATAAAGGGGCTTATGAATTGAGTCAACCTGATTAAAGATTTACTTAAGTCGGGCTGACGACATTAAACCAAGCGCTTTGTGGGAGACAACCCATAATTAACTTTTGTTATGAGTGTTTTTATGTTTTAATGTAAGGTAATGCCTCGATCTTGACTAATTTTATATTACTTTAAATTTTTTTTATGCTTATAAGTCTTTGTTCACTTAGGCTGAAGATTATTTTGAAGTATGTAAGATTTAGAAATTGGATCACTCTATTCTAAATATGAGTAAAAAGGAGATCAAGTTAACCTTCATTATGATTGTTTACAATGTGAATTATTGAGTCAAGATTACTCTTACCAGTATAATTTACCTATCTTAGAGAACAAAATTCTGAAATTTGACGATTAGGTGAAACGGAGTTGAACATAGTTCATGCGCCTAGGCGCCAAGATTCGGCGCCTAAGCACCAGAGTCAAACTATGTATCAATAGGTCTGGCGCCTAGGCGCCAGATTCGGTGCCTAAGCGCCACGGTTACTAGGTCGTGCAAAAACAAAAAATTTTCAGTTTTTCACACGATTTTCACCTTTAAATCAACCTATCTTCTTCCCTAACCATCAAGCAATCAAAGTTACGTCCCTTACACTTCATTCTTGAGATATTTGAGAAATTTTTGAAGAAATGGAAGGAAGAAATCATGGAGAAGAGGCTAGAGACAAGGTCTCAAAGGATCCTCAACCCTACTTCAATGGTTTCATCGCGGTAAGTTTAGAGAAAATTTCTAGTCGTTTGGATAAGTTTGAAACGGAGTTTAAAAGCATTGGAGATCGCCTTCATGAGATGTTTCATCAAATTGAACATCTAGAATGGCAGATGAAACTTCAATTTGATCATTTTGCGGCTTATCAAGATGCTCAAGTTGAAATGTATGCTAAGAATAAGTGGATTGACGAAAAGACGGCTACGGATTTCCCGGGAGCGTTAGTGTTCTTTCCAAGTGGAATACACAATTTCCCTTGTGAAGATTAGAATATTCTGGTAATGAGATAGTTATTATCTGGTTTGTTGAGTCGTTGTATCGATTTAGTGAATCGATTGTGTTTGTTTGTGTATTTGCTTTCATGTTCAATGTGTGTTGTTTTTGCTTAGAAATTGTTGTGTTTGAGTGTGTATTAGGAACTTGATCAAGTATAATACTTATCTGGATTGTATTGAGCCAATATTGAAGATTATAAATGGAATTTAGTGAGTTTGATTTAAACTTTATGTTTGATTGGTGGATTTAATATTTAATTTTTAAAATTTTTGAAAAATGTTGTGGAAGTTAGAAACTGAAGCCCTACTCTAATTTGAATAATTGGAAGTTGAATTTATGAATTTTGGTGGAAAATTTAATTTAAAAATAATTTTTTGTGAAAGGCGAGTCTGGCGCCTAGGCGCCAGAATTCGTCGCCTAAGCGCCAGTTCGTCCTGTACCCGAAAATTTACTTAAATACCCCTAAAAGCCATTTTTGACGCCTAAGCTTCATCTTCTTCCCCGTTTTCGCGAAAATACACCTTTTAGATCCATTTTGAGGTCAAAACATCAAGGATTTGAGCGCGAAACCACTTGATTTCTTCGTCTCAATGTCAGATCTACACTTTAAACCATTTATTTTTGATTTTCACCATAGATTTCCCTAGGTTTTGCTAAGAACCAAAATTTTGAAAAAAAATTTGATTTTTAGTGATTTATTTGGATTTTTAAACTTATTTTAAGTTTTATAAACTTAAAAAGAGTTTAAATCTTTTATTCCTAAATTTGTTCTTATTTTCTTTCATGTTTAGATGGCTCCGAAATCTAAACGCGAGAAGGCACGAGAAAACTTTGATAGCAGCAAATTTTCTACTGCAGCTGCGCATTTTCGATTCCATGAATTTGCAACATCCAGGAAGTTCATTTCAGAACGAAGTTTCTATCATCTGGGAGAAATGATTGAAAACACTACCATTGCACACAATTGGCAACGATTTTGTTATTTCACTGTTGTTGTTGTTATCTCTATTGTTTGAGAGTTTTATGCAAATTTTCTGGATGCCGAAGATTATGAAGTTTTTGTCAGAGGTGTCGGAGTAGGATTTAATCCTGAAAGAATCAATGTATTTTATGGCCTGCCACCGACTATTGAATGCCACTATTCTGGATTATCACCATCTGAGGGAGATTTGGATATGATCATTTCTTATTTGACTGACGGTATTGGATCTTGGAAGATCAGGAACGAAAAAAGGGTAAACTTCAAATCCTCCAATTTAAATTATATTTCTAAACCATGGCACTATTTTATTTCTGCAAGATTCTTACCTTCCAACCACCTGAGTGAAGTGATTAGAGATCGAGCGATCTTAAATTACTGCATTAAGGAAAGGAATCCTATTGATGTCGGCAATATTATTTAGGATTCTGTGGATTCTACTGCGAGATCCAGCACTTCTGTTGGACTGGGATTCCCATCTCTGATTTATTCATTATGTATTATAAATGGAGTCACTTCAGATATTTCAGAGGAAATGTTGAAGACTACTAAGCCGATTGGTCAGGAGAGCATTAGCATTTATGATCGTCTTCGAGGGAAGAGATCGACTGCTCCTTCTTCTTATGTACCTGCTCCAGGTAGACCTTATACTTCTCGACCCTCTACTTCTGCTGAGCCACCATCGAGTTTCTGGGAATCAATGCATGATTAGTTTATAGAGCAGCAGTAGGAGTTATTTCAAACTCACTACAGGATTGATACTATTGATAGTAAACTTGATCATTTATCTGATTATACCCAGAGGAAGAGTAGCTATGATGCTGAGTATGATGAAGCCCTAATCAAATTTCTGAAGGGTGAACATGATGTTAGTTTCCCTACTTTTCCTAGTTTCACACCATTTGTTGATCCTAAGGATGTAGAATTTTCTTTTGGTGACGATGATGATGATGAGGCTACAGTCAGTGACTAGTAGTTTATAGATCTCTATATTATGCTACTTTGTTGGTTTGTTTTGTTTGGTTTGTTTGTTTAGTTTATGTTTGATGTATGTTGATTTGTTTAAGTATCTGTGTGGATTGATTAGTGTTAAGATTTTGTTGTTAAAATATTCTTAGTATATTGTGTTGAGACTGAAATTAGAGTTAATTTATGATATGTTTGTTTTAGTCTACTGTTTAGTAATTAGTAATTTTGCTCTGCTTTTATTTTGTTTCAAATTTAGTATAATTATAAAAATTAGCCTGCTTACTTTTTATAAATGCTTCAATTTTATCTTAAATATTCATAAAAGCATGAGTAGAAGTTAATTTTTCTTTTTAAGATCGTTTTTACATACTTATAAAAAATTCCTTTTTAAAATTATGATTTTCTTTCTCTCATACTTTCAAATTTTCATAGTATACCAAAACTTAAGTTTGGGGGAAGGGAAAATACATTCAAATTTAAATTTTATTTGTCCTTAAAGAGCTAATATTTTCTTAAAAATAAAAACTTTTTAACATAACTTAAGAAATGAAGAATTTATTTGAGATCACTTTTATTTTTGAAATTATAAACAATTTAGTGAAATTAACCAAAATTTTAAAAACTTTGATTGATTTTAAGAATAGAATTATTTAACTTAAAGAAGAATAAGATTAAGAAATTTTTCTATTCATGATAGAAATAATAGAATTTTAGAAATATTAAGTAATCAAAAATTATCACTTGAAAAAGAAAAGATTGGAAATCTTTTTGAATTCTTATTCATGTTATAATAATTAAGTGGAAATGTATAAGTTTTGAAAATATAAGTTAAGGATAGTGAAGTTCAAAACCATTAACATGCTATCCAGATATAGTAATCCTCTCTATGTATATAAAAAAAAAAGAAAAAGAAAAGAAAAAAAAAGAAAAAAAAGATGAAGAAAATAAAAAGAAAAAAAAGAAGAGAGGAGAAGCTTGAGGAAATGCCTAAATAAAAAATTGGCTTCACTTGAATTATCTTATAGAAAGAAAACTAGTTACATATTTTACTTAATTTTTATGCATGAATATTTATTTAGGAAAGATTTTTCAAGAAGATCTTTTTCTTGTCAATAATCTATGAGATCTTAATATAATAGACTTCTATTATTTTCAAAATGGATGAAAATTTTGAAATCTTATGATTTGGTAGTTAAATATTCTTTAAATTTTTAAAATTAAACCTAGTTAGTGAAATTGGGTTAATAATTTAATAAAAACTTTATAAAATCAAAAATTATAAAGAATCTTAAATATTTATCTTTTATTCAAAAGGTTATACATTTTATATAGTAGAAAGAGTTACTTGAGGACAAGTAACATTTAAGTTTGGGGGATTTTGATCTATAAAAAAATACCTATTTTTTATGTCTTAATTCTTATCAATTTCTAAGGATATTATGCTTTAATGAAAAATATTTTTGTGTTTTTGGATGTAGGTGATGTAAAAAGGTCAAAAAAAGGAAAAAGGAGCAAAAAGGAGCAAAAAGGAGCAAAATGGAGCAAAAATGGAGCAAAATACAAAAATTATAAAAAAATATGGTCTGGCGCCTAGGCGCCAGAAGTTGGCACCTACGCGCCAGACTCGATACGAACTGTCAAGTTTTTGACAACGTTTGAACGGTTATTTTGACTGAGTGAGCGGTTATTGGACATTCTAGAAGACTGGCAGTTGTTCCTTGATAATAGGTCATGTGATATATTGCATTTGGACGCTCCAAAACAGTTTTAATCGCGAAGAGGTGCGAGCCAAAATGAAGTGGTGCGAAGAACTAGACGCGGTGTCCGGCGCTTAGGCGCCAGATTCCGGCGCCTAGGCGCCAGACAGACCTTCTAGAAGATTCATTGAATGTGGACATGTTTTGAAGAGGTGCCTCAAGGCAACCCTTGAAGCCTATAAATAGGAGTCCATTTCTTCAGAAAAACGTGCCCCCCCCATTGTAACCCTTTTCTCTTATCCACTTTAGGATCTCTCATCCTTAGAGAGAGAGATAGAGAGAAATTTAGGGTCAATTTTGTTTTAGTTTAGAGAGATTATTTTCAAGTTGTTGCATCTGGAGTTCATTATACTGTGGAGTCAGTAGGAATCAGAAGATCTGTAGAAGGAATATTTAATATAAGTATTTTATCTTTGATTCAAAGTTTATTTATTATGTTTTGCTGTTTATATTCAATGTGTTCTGAGTAGTTAGTTTACTTTCTTCCTTCAATTACGAAGAGATAGATAAGATAATATAAGATTCGATGGAGAATTGAAATTCAAAATATTTTCAAAACATTGTGATGACATTAATACCTGATCTTACTTTACTTTTTTAATTGGTCATTTAAATTGTTAAAACTTGTTGAAGAGTTTTGATACCTACAAGGAGAAGAACTCTTAACTTGTAAATGTCACATAAATCCTTGGGTAGTCGAAGGCCATGTGCGGGCTTGTTGACCTTATTTTTGATGAGGTCTTCTCTTCTTCTCTTTAGTACTTAGGATCTAGCCTTAGGCTTTTCCTTTGACTATCCTAGAGGATTAGAATTGGGACCCACCACTTAGAAATTCAAACCACTTCTTAACTCCCTGCAAACTCCACAAACTTGATTGTAGACCCCTAATCACCTAGAGGGTTGAAATTAAATGTGGAAGTTTAAAGGATGAGTTCCTATGGGATTCTTTGGCCTTAGGGACCTGCCCAGGTGGCCCGGTCCGGTGAAGGGGCTGACTTACACACACACTACACCTATACACTACACTTTCACACACCTCTTGAAACCACACCCATACCCAATTTGACCTCCTGACTCATGCAGGTGATTCACATGGATGGTCTTTAACCCCTAAGCCCTTGGCTAAGAGGGTTAGGAACAACATAGTGGGTGCCTCAAATGAGTCCCTTCATGGCTTATGTGGGCTTGATGTGGCTTCATGGCTCAACCAAAATTATTTCATTCCACTTACATTCACCCAAGCTTCAATTTTCCAAATTTTCGATTTTTGACCCCGGACCCTACACCCGCCAAGCCTACCCAAAACCCTCGAAATTACCCAAATCTTCCAAAATTTCCAAATCACCCAAAATTCCCCAAAACCATTCCTAAACATTTCCTCACCAATCAAATTAATCATCCATACCCAAAAATACCAAAAATTCCAAAAATACCTCCCAATACCCTCCAAATACCCAAAATACCCCTCTTAGCCAAAAAATCCAAAAATTCAGAAAATTCCCAGAAAATTCCAGAAAATCTCAAATATTTCCAATTTCATTTTGTTCAACTACACCATGGGCCAATTTTGTCAATTTACCCCACTTTTATCAAAATCCCTAATTTGACCCATTTTAACCCAAAGTGAACCCAATGTCAAACCAAACCTGCCCAACTGACCCAAATTCTGGTCCAATTCAATTCTAAACTTCAATTCAAAATCTCCAACACCAATCTAGACCAAATCCAAGTCCAATTTGATTGACATTTGAATCCAATTTCACTTTGGGCCTTAAAGCCCAATTTGAACCCATGACCCAAACTTAGCCCAAACTCACCCAATTCAACTCCAATTAACCCCAAATCTTTTCTAAACCTTCCTTAATATTCCCATAAAAAAAACACTAACATGATTTGCCCAAAATTTAGACCCAAACCCCACTCAAATTCAACCCAAAATCAAAAAGCCCAATTTTGACCTAAACCCAAACCTAACCCAAATAGGCCCAAACCTCAAAATCAAAACCCAACCAAAGCCAAAACCTCTTTGAAACACTCCCATAAACATTTCCCAACATTTATTTTACATCAATTTCAACCGTAGCCCAACATTGGCCCAAGTTAGCCCAATTTGACCTATATTGGCCCATTCACCAAAAAAGCCCAAATCCAACCCAATTCAAACCCAAACCACCCCAAATTTGCTCCAAATCACTCATAACCCATCCATGAGCTAAAACCAACATTTGTTTAGCCCAATCCTTCACAAATTCCCCATCCATAAATTTATTTCCATAACCAAAAGCCCACTTTCTTAAACCTTCCTAAAGCCCATCTCCACCAAAATCCAAAGGGGGAAAATCAATCCAAGGCCCATATGACAAATTCTCTTCATCATGCATTCAATTAAAATCATCCCTAAGTCCTAATCCAATGATCAAATAATTCTAAATAAAGCTTCATCCAACTTTCCACCAAAATATCCTAAATCCTTAAAATCCATTTTTATGAAGTTGACTAAACTTTTCCCAAGCCAAATGGAGCCAAATGCAAGCCATGAACAAGCCACATGAAGCCATGGAAGGTTTGACATGTGATCAAGCCATTAATGGCAAAAGGAGGAGCCTCTTTTAAGCCCCCTTAAAAAGGTTTTAACCCTTTTAATGCTTCACCTTAATCCATGATTAATCAAAATATTCATGGATGGTGACCTCTCCACCCTTTTCTAGCCGATTCACTCGATCCTCCCTCGCCCAAATCATCCATGGAAGGGTGCACCAAACCCAAAATGGTGGGTTGACCCATTTGGACCCAAAATGAGTCTCTCCCCATACCATTTTAATCCAAACCCTTTACACATGTCCATGGCCGATTGATTGCACAAACCTCCAACCCCGACCCACCCGGACCCGAGGGTGACCCATGCCTGCCGGCCGACCGCCCGGGTCGCCGGAAAACACCATGGCCGAGACCTCGGGAGGAGCCAAACTTTGGAATTCCACCTTGCTCGAGTTGCCCCATGCCCAATGGCCACCATGGTCGTTCTTCACATGCCAAGAGCAGCTGATCCCAACCCTTGGCCACCCCTGGGAGAGCCTCCAGCCATGCCTATTTAAACACCACCCCCTCTCGGCCATGAGAGGTGCTGAACCAAACCTTAAGGAAACTCTACCAAAATCATTCCAGATCACTCTCCACACATAGAGCACTTGATCCCCACTGAATTCCAGCCCCAATTCCCTCCAGGTCGAGCTCGATTTCGAGCTCAAACTTTAGCCCGAAAACCAGGACACTTCTCCACGGTCGAGCCAATCCCCAAATTGATTGGTCCTACACCTTCACCGGACCAAGGGAAGAAGTCCACCAGCAAAGCCCCTCTCCAGGCCACCCAGTTGCTCCGGCCTCCAAGCTTTCGATCGAGCTGTGGTCACTTTCATAGCTAGACAATTCACTGAGCCAAGGGACTTCATCCGGAGCTTACTTGGACCCAATCGAAGGTGACACAACTCTCGGATCGAAGCTTCACTTCTCCGAGCAAAGGTATGGACTCCCTCTTCTTCCCGAGCTTCCGAGAGATTCTCATTTTAATTTGAGTCAATTTAAATGCATGTTTACCATATGGATGTATTCGTCTCTTCAAGACGAATCCATAGAGCATAAGAACACGAAAATCCGTTGAGAATCGAGTGAGAAATTAGGGTTAGAAGGTTGACGGTCACGGGTGCACACCAGTCGTAGACGATGACCAGGAGCCGTTGGATCGCACGTGTATCGAGCGGACGGTTCAAATTGCGCCGGATCAGAGAATGTTACGTGAACCGCGGGCCCCGGGACGGCTGACTCAGATGGCGGCGCCCAATCACAGCGCGACACGTACCCCTTCGAAGCTGCCGATGTTTTGCTGGCGCCGCGTGGATAAGTAGATAAATAGGGTATTTAATGTATTTATTAAATATCAGAAACTTTGAAAATTCATAACTTTGTGTAGAAAAATCGAAAAATAAAATAAAAATACCCTCTCGCTCGGTGAAGAGAGGAGAATAATGTGGAAAAGAAATCATTTAATTTCATCTAGTATTTTATTTTTAATGATTTATTTACCCTCTCGCATTGTTTTAATTCTCCATGCATATAGGAAATTCACCATGGCATGAGACCATAGGGCTTTAAGCCTCCGAATTTGGGAACATTCCCCGAATTTTCCAAAGTCGAGGCCATCCCTATGAGAAGTTATCGATTTTTCAAATTCATGTTACTATTTTGAGTATTTTAAATTCAATAATTAGCATGTTGTGAAATAAATTCTAGGAAAATTTGGTGATGTTTCTTATGACTGCGAGGACCCTAGGAAAAATAGGTTTTGAATTAATTCACTTGGAATAACCCTAATCGGCTTAAACACCCTAAATAGGTTCTTAATTAATTAGAGCTAATCATATATCAAATTGACTTGAAATCAATTCTCCACTGACCTTTAGGATCAGAGGAACCCACCATAAAAGTTTGAAGTCAATTGGGTTTGGTTAGCCCTATCAAATGGGTTGATTAAGCCATTTAGCCAATTTAAACTTTGAAAATTCATAACTTTCAAAATACTTTTCAAAAATTCACCAAATTGGTTTTGGAGCCTCTCTGATATCAGGGGAATTTAAGAAAATTAAAATTTCAATTTTCTAAAAAGTTGATTTTTTGTATTATTTTAATATTTTAATAATTAAAAAATAATAAAAATCACAAAAATAATAAAATTCACCAAAATGTCACATTTTGAATTTTAATCACTTAGGAACAAATCCCATATTTTTCTTAAGTCTCTATGATGAGATATTAAATTTTAAAGCTCTAAGGTAATTTTAAAATTAAAAAAAATGTATTTTCTAGCATTCCCACTAAAATAATTCTAATAAATCAAAGAAAAATCAAAAAATTATAAAAATTGATTCTATGATTTCCTTGATATCAGAGAGATTTTTCAAAAATATAAAATTCATTTTTCAGCCTGTATTTTATTTTTAAATTAATTAATACTCCAAAATTCAAAACAATTATAATAAAAAGAATATAATTCAAAAAATCACCAAAATTGGTCCAAGTGGTCCTCTAGTCATTAGGAATGTCCCATAATTTTCTTAAGGACAGAAACTTTCCCTTGGTCATATTATTAAATTTTCCTTGGAAATCCCTATTTTCCACCAAAAATAATTACATAAATAAATTAAATACAGAAAAATCACATTTTCTCCTCTAATGTCTTTATTGACATATGAGTGAAGTCACATAAAAAATTTCAAATTCATTTGAGCTCAATTTAGTGAGTTATGAAATTATTAAGCTTGGAGGGCAAAATGGTAATTAAAATTTTAACCATTAATTAAAACTTTAGGCTTAATAAAATGGAAAGAGTAAAATATTTGATCTTAATCTGATTTGGATGATTGAAATTTAAAAAATTAAAGGGTAGAAACCTATTAAACAATTCAACAATAATTGAAATGAACTTTAATTAAAATAATTAAGTAAATTTGGAAGAATAATAAAAATTGGAATTATTAAAATAAATACATTATTAGGAAGAAGTTTGCTCTTTAATTTAAGAATCCCTAAATTAATCACCCCAATAATATTTAATTCCTAATTAAAATGATAATCCAAGTTTAAGATTTGAAATGTTAAAAGACTTAATCATTAAATTAAGTTAAGGTTAAATTGTTTAAAGCAAACCCTTTTAAAATAAAATATTAAATTAAATTAAATTAAATTAAATTAAATTACATTAAATTAAATTAAATTAAATTAAATTAAATTAAATTACATTAAATTAAATTAAATTAAATTAAATTAAAACAAATTAAATTAAATTAAATTAAATTAAAACAAATTAAACTAAATTAAAATTAAATTAAATTAAAATTAAATTAAATCATATTAAATTAAATTAAATTAAATTAAATTAAATTAAATTAAATTAAATTAAATCATATTAAATTAAATCAAATTAAATTAAATTAAATTAAATTAAATTAAATTAAATTAAATTAAATTAAATTAAATTAAATTAAATTAAACTAAATTAAATTAAAACTAAACCAAATTAAATTAAATCAAATTAAATAAAATTAAGTCGAACCATATCATATTAAATTAACTTAAAATTAAATTAAATTAAATTGAACCACATTAAATTAAATTAAGTTAAATTAAATTAAATCGAATTAAATATAACATCACCTAAGACATTGAAGAATTCAAAAATAAATCTAAAACAACTTGAACACTATTCCAAACTTAAATCCATTAACTAAAATTAAATCATAAACCACTTGAACATCCATTTGCCCTCGAAAGCTCGTGATGTCATAACTCTTAAAAGGGAGTGTTAAAAGAAGCGTTACTTCACTTATAGGATATTCAAATGTCCTAGTTCACTGAGCAAGATAACAAAACTTAAACTCCCGGACGATTAATTCATTTGTATAATTAAATTCACTTGGACTTAGAACAATCCTAGAAATATTGAAAAGATGTTTAAGATTCGTCTTAAGCACTTCCTCAATATGATAGGATATTTATAAGAACAATTGAACTTAGTTGTTCTTTGATGAAGAAAATCGTCCTCAAACTAAAATACAAGAACCTAGTACGTCATAGGAAATAACTAGCTATAGGATTAGGAACTTGGTAGAAAACCATAACCCTTCCTTTAGCCTTTACCTAGGAACTTACTTTAAATGCTTAAATATTCTAACTGTGTTTTAAGTGCAGCTTGGGATGACGGGAAGACCCTCCAGGTACGCTTTTATTTTATCGCAATTTACTTTACTGCAATTTATTTAATCGCATCGCACTTACTTTTCTTGCATGATAAACAACTGTTGCATGAAAACCTACACCTTTAGGATAGTCCCTAAAACTGAAACCAAAACTAAATTAAAAGTCATTACAAGATAAAACTCACCGCCACAACATTTCAAAATATAAGACAACTCAAAATTTAATCACAAACAAAACAACAAAACTACAACTACAACTAAATTAAAACGTCTTGTTGGATGATCGGGAATACCTCGGATGATGTAACCTACGTGTTGCTAACGGGATTTCCCACGGTCTAAATGAAAGTGTGGAACTCATTTAGTTGAGTTTAGCAAATTCATCTGGACTAAGTGAATCCGATAAAAATAACGATGCCGGAAGGATGGAACCGTGGGATCTTAACCGGTGTTGTTATAATCAACTTTAAGATTTGTTTAATTAAAATATTAAAAACACCTGGATTTTAAGATCTTCTCTAAACCGAACACTTCTCTCATCCCCCGATTTATGATTTCTAAAACTAAACCTCTCGCAACAACAAGGAGCTCGGAGCATGGTGGGCAAGCATGGCCATCGTCATCAAGCAAAACTCGAGTCTACTTCAAAGAAACTTTCTTAGAATTAAATAACCAAACCATAGGACTTCGAGGTAGTTTGCACAAGTGCAACATAAATCCTCAACCTTTTTTGGCATTTGCATCGCAAATTAAGCCCTAATCGGCCTTAGGATTCCGAGGTAGTCGTTTGGTACGACATAAACCCTCATATCTTCAAGGCTATTTGTATGATTTTATCATACAAATATAAGTCCAAATTAACTAAAATTGGCAAGATTGAAATATAAGATAATATTAGGACTTTCCTAAATTCAAGCCAAACAATAGGATAGTCGGGAAATTACCGAAGTTCGCTTCGAATCTGGCGATTTCTCCTACCTTTCTTCCTTTGAATTCCCAAAATAAAAATGTTCAAAATTTGATCCATTCCCTATTGAAATTCCAAAAAATTCAATCCCTTGAAAACTTAAACTTTGAAATTCTTGAGAGCGGAACTACCGATTATTATCGAGAGTTTTCTTAGGTGATTCCCGTCACTTAAGATGTAATTAACTATAGGGGCTTGCCCTTATAGGGAATTTTAAGAACCTGGTAATATAAACCTTGCTTAATTCATTTATATTAAGCAGGGGAATTTGTCGGCTTATAAAATTGGTTCGCAGACCAAACGGATGTCACAAATCTTCTAGTTTATTTAATCGAGCCCCATCATCAAGCAATGTGTCTATTCTTTGGGATAGATACATGGTTTGTGATACAGTGCTCGTTTATATAAACTATTTGGGATGTGAGATCAGTTTGATTTCATATCTTAAAATTTTCAAATTTAAAATTATTTTCAAAATCAAATATTACTTTTCAAATTATTTATCTAAATTAAAATTAAAATATGCCGACAATTTCTGGCGACTCCGCTGGGGACAATTCCTCTCTCCATTTTTAATCAGATAGTTTTGCTTTCAAAAATCGGTAGTGTATCCATGTCCCTAATGGATCAAACTACCCTTCTTTCCGTTGGAATACTATGTTCATTTCTACCTTGAACGAGTATAGCCAACATTCTCTCGGATTTAGGAGCCACTGTTTAGACACCCCTAAACAGAGAGGTTCCGAGATCCTTTTGCCTCATTTCTGAGGTGGGGTGGACCCCCAATAGGTATTAGTTTAGGAGTAATCCTTCGAGTCGAGAAGTCTTGCATAAGACTTTTTTTTCCTTTCCAACTCTGAATCAAATTCATTACCTTCTCTACACCTTTGAACATTCCGTTCTAAATAAACAAACCCTCTAATGAATGACTCTTTTAACAAATATACATGAACAAGAATGTGTTCGGACACTTTTCATTTCCTTTCTTTTTGTCCTGATGAGAAGAAGCATAACTTGGGACTGATAATCAGAATCTTCCTTGCGAAATGGAAGCCCCAAAGTCGATTTTCTCCTTCACCAATGGACTGGACTTCGCTATTTACAAGGATGAACTGTCCGACAATGGGATCATCCGGTTTGGACAAGGGTTCGAAAACACAAATGTCAAGATCGCTGACGTTACCCTTTTCGCACTAATGGACAAAGTGCCAGAAACTGAGAAACCCATGATTGAGTTCAACCTTAAATCAACTCAAGAGTTTCCTCCCCTGCAAAGGGTTCCAGCTGAGAGGAATACTACTGTCCATAGGAGGACCGTTATCTCTACCCCCACTGGTCTAGTCGTCTCTGCACCTACCCCGGCTCCCGCCAAACTGAAGGGAAAGGAAGTTCAAATTTGCAACGAGCATGTTACCGTGGAGGGTACAGATTTCCGTGCAAGACCTTCTGTTTTTGAAATTGGGTCCAGCTCGAGGGTTCCACCCCTAACACGGACTCGGAGGAGAAACGAGAGGCGGGAAGATTGCCGGGAAGGCCGGAGGCCGCCGAAGTCGCTTTCTTAGAAGAAATCCCCGAGTACACACCACTACCCGAATACATACCATTGTCCGAGTATACACCCCTTTTGGAAGGGAGTAGATTCCATCCCCTTTCCGCCGCGGTCGACGAGGAAAATGTCCGCGAGGATTGCCTCTACATTACCTCGGCCCGCATACTATAGCGACAACAGAAAGAAAAGGGCAAGGATTACACCACTTGCCCGACTACAGACTGTGATTGAGAAATTAGCAAAGAAAGAAAGATGCCCTGTATCGGAAATTTTAATTAGGATAGGGCGGGTGCCGGCCAAATCCCGTCTTGGGCCGCGAGTAGAATCTGCTATCGCTGCAGAAGAGCCTAATAAGAAGATGAAGGCTAGTCCACCTGTTGTTGTTTCGGGTTTACGGATCGGGGAGGATACCCCTTCCAGAGCATTCAGCGACGGACCATCCGGTCCTGAGCCTTCTACTCGCTAGAAGGATGGTATGGCGTCCCACTACCGGCCAATTAAGACCGAAACAACGACTCGAAAAGGAAAGTCTCGTCAGGAGACTTGAGTCCGAGGAAAGTGCTACCGCAGTAAAGGGGACTCATGAGAAAGAAACTCGACAATTATCACATGACAACTGCAAGGATGTACAGAAAAGGCCACTGGAAGATGCTATGGAAAAGTTAAGAACCGATATTCGGCGACTAGCAAGGGAAAGAGAAGAGAAATTCGGAGATGAAGTTGACTCGTCAGAGTTCATGGATGATGAATATGCAGAAGTTAACATGGTTGAAACACGAGCTTCGTCGGCTTCACAAGGTGCTTCGCGGCTCGCGAAAGAGAGGAGCCGGAAGTAATGAGGAGGCGGCTTCAAGAGAAAGATGATACGATCGCTCGAATGGCGAAAAGGATGGAAGAGATGGGCAGCAGCCCTAGCCACTCTCCGAGTCGGGTTCAACCCCAAAGAGAAACACCCCGGAAGTTATTCACATTGTAGACGGAGGAAAGGAGATTACATCCGTCAACGGGGATGATCAATTAAAGAAGGATGCAACACAAAGTATGATTCCGGAAAAGGATATCAAGAGCTTGGTGGAACGACGAGTGCGAGAAGCCTTGGCACAATCAAAGAGAGGGACATCCATTCGGACGGGTAGACCTTACCCCGAAGAGTTCGACGCCGTCCAATATCCGAAAGGCTTTGTACCACCTCGCGTTCAAGACCTTTGATGGAACCGGAAACCCTCGGCGGCATGTTGCACATTTTCGTGCCGATTGTTGCAATGCCGGCAGAAGTGATGCTTTACTCTTCCGACAATTTGTCGACAGCACATCGGGAATCGCCTTTGATTGGTATGCGGAATTACCAAACGGCTCGGTGAAGACATTTTCGAACTAGAGAACCTCTTCATCAAGCGATTTGCGGAGCTCAGCACCACATCACTATAGGTGATTTAGTGGTAGAGAAGCAGAAGCCGAATGAAACCTTGGTGGACTACATACTTCGATGGAGGAACCTAAGTATGAAGTGTGAGCCACAGTTACAAGAACAGCATGTAGTCGGCATTTTACTAAAAAGCATCCATGGCCGATAGCACTTCTCCTCGAGGATTTACTATTAAGACTTTCAAGAAGTTGTTAAGCAAGGCGGAAGCTTGCAAGAGGAGGCGAAGCAATTAAGTTTCACCGATAAAGCGGACAAACGAAGCCCGTGAAAACTTTTGAAAAGAAGTCCGGGATCGTCGCAGCGAGTCGATAAAGGCAAGCAACCGATACAAATATCGTCGAACGGCCGCGAGCAACCTCAACGAATTACAGCGACCCCGACCCGGCTATCGGTCATCTCAACGAGTATGAACAACCGCCTCGTCCACAACGTACGTTTAGGGAGTTCCCGAGCGAGGAATATCCATTCAAGAATGAGGCGATGCCGAAAATTTTCCGCGACTCGATGAAGACTCCGGATTTCCAACTGCCGGAGCCTAAAAGACAGAAGAAGTCGACAAGAAAGGTGATCCCAACTTTTGCCCTTACCACCGGATGCTTGGACACAAGATAGAAGATTGTATTACCTTCAAAAGTTGGCTCAACGACAATCTTCGGAAAGGGAATATAACGATCCCGAAAGAATACATGAAGGAACCCCAGAAAGGAGGTTCCATCAATGTTATCTCGACGGATTTCATTGTTCCGATAGATCCCTATGCGACTGATGATGGATGGACTACCGCTTGGACAAAGTCTTCGAAGAAGGTTTTGGATCACATCCAAACCGCTTCGGTGCGAGCCTCAATTCAGAGTTCGAAAACTGTCAAGTCGGCGCTATCACTTGCGATAGAAGAACCGCCTCAACAAGAGACAATTGAAGAAAAGAAGAAAATTGACGAAGAAGAGAAGACCGAGGCTCCTAAGGCTGGATCGTGGGCCGCTTATCCTAGGATAGTTGTTTCCGATTCGGGGAGAAATCCCTCGAACCCCTGACTCTGTATGATTATCTGCCCACTCCAGTGGGATCTTATAATAATGAGGGTTATGGCGTTGGCTACGTTTTGACTGTTTCTAACGATTACGTAACTAACGACAATCAACCTAATCCGGACGTCGATTCCGATACAAATAACAATTCTCAAATCATACACAATCTCGACGATCACAATGACGAAGAAGACATCCACCAGGGAGGCTACGAGAGTTCAACAAGCAACGAATCTATTTGCGAGTTTCGAGGAGCTCCAATCACGATAGAGTTAGAGCCTTCGGACTCCGAAGCTAATCTCGAAGAACTTGTCATTCCAATTCGAAGGAGACACCAAGCAAACTCAATGCTAGATTCGAACAAATCACGAAGTCAACTTAAGAAGTGGAAGAGTTCTACCCCGAGAATGGGTCCAAAAGACAAAGGAAAGCGGTGGTTGTTCGGGAAGAACCAACCCCGCAGAAGAAATACCCATTCGAGAAGAAAACGAGGCACATGAAAACAAAGTGGACTACAACGTGCTAGCCCATCTTAGGAAACTACCAGCCAAGCCGAGCATCTACGACGCTCTCATCTTATCAAAGGAGATGAGAGAAGCTCGATCAAGGCCTTACTTGATCCAGAAATTTGCTTAGCTCAAATGGCCGGAGATTCCTTAGATGAGGTTTGCTCGTTAAAGGAACAGCGAGGTGTTACCTTCACGGACAATGATCTATTACTTGGGACAGCAGACCACAATCGACCGTTGTACATTTCAGTTATAATTGGGAAGTTTACACTCTCCAGAGTATTGGTGGATCCAGGAGCATCAATCAATATAATGAATCTTCGAACGCTAGCATACTTGGAAATTGATGCTCGCGAGCTGGAAGCGGACAAAAGGTTATTAAGAGGATTCAACCGTAAAGGAGAAAGAGCCCTCGGATCAATAACACCGCTAATGAAGACCGGTGACTTAGCAAAGACAACCGCGAAATTTCACATAATTGATTCGAAATGTCGTTCAACGCTCTACGGGCCGACCATGGATACATGAAAACAGGATGGTACCATCATCTCTACATCAATGCATTAAATACTACGATGGAGGGAACGAGTGTATTAAAGGTGACTTACAACCGTTCTCCGTACATGAAATCGGAATCCATGAAGATGCGGCTTATTATACACCTCCGAAGAAAACAATCTTCTCCGGAGATACCATAACAAATGAAGCAAAGGAAATTTGGGACAACGAAGAACTCGAAATTCTAGTCCAACGATCACTCACCACTCCCTTACGGCGAGATGGTGAAGGTCTCTCCACAACTCGAATCCGAGTTCGAGGCCGGGGACGAGGTCGTGGCAGAGACATTAGGACGATTGGACAGAGGAAACCAGCCATCAATGTTGATTGGGAAGATAGTTCTGAAGAAGAAAAAGAAATCAAACAAGAAGCAACGACAATAAGTCGGAAGAAGCCGCAATTCAGAATCCCTCTCGAAGATGAAAGAAACGAAGAATATAAATCGATGTATGAGAAGATTAACCACTATGTACATACTATGACCCTGACCCCGATCCATTCTAATAAGATCGAGGGTATGGAGGTCAAAGAGGTACGTAGCGGTGGTGCAAAGCCCATCAAATTCTACCGTGGTGCTCCTTCCTCCAAAACTGAAAATAATGTACAATTTGAAGATGCTACTTCATCAGAATTAATGGAATTGCCTTTTGAGTGGTACTCTCCCTGTGTTCAAAATTTAATTCAACGTGGTTTCTTACCTCGACAATGGACAAAGGGTTGATCGCAACATTTTGAAAAATTATGGAATAACTCCGGTCGTCCACCCAATTCAAAGCATGGTCTCGGATTCGACACAGTAGGATCAGTTGACGATACTGAATTTTGCTTGGTTGTCACCTGCGAGTCTAATGAAAACTGCATGGAAACTACAGAAGAACTCGAAGATTTACAAATTGGAGACGCTCCACCAGAATTCGAAGAAGAGATCAAATCTACAATAGATGAGTTAACGGAAGTTAACTTAGGTACTAGCGAAGAACCTAGACCTACCTTTGTTATCTCCTTACTCAATAAAGAAGACTCTGAAGAGATAATCAAGTTATTAATGGAATTTAAAGACTGTTTTGCTTGGAGCTACGATGAGATGCCAGGTTTAGCTCCAGAGGTCGCAGTCCGTAAGCTAGGGGTGGGTCCTGCTCCGTTCCGCCGGACAAGGTCCCAGAAGAATGCGTCTAGAAATCGAACAACAAGTCATAGCTGAAGTTAAAAAGCTAATAGACGCCAAATTTGTCCGTGAAGAACAATACCCGACTTGGTTAGCCAATGTAGTACCAGTCAGGAAGAAGAATGGTCAGATCAGAA
The DNA here is from genome assembly GCA_022702705.1 of Papilionanthe hookeriana x Papilionanthe teres. NCBI lineage: Eukaryota > Viridiplantae > Streptophyta > Magnoliopsida > Asparagales > Orchidaceae > Papilionanthe > Papilionanthe hookeriana x Papilionanthe teres. Next base: position 23,383,902 of record CM040429.1, on the reverse strand, counting down.
TTTGTGTGGATTTCAGAGATTTAAACAAGGCATGTTGTCCAAAAGATGAATTCCCTCTACCGATCCCAGAATTAATGATTGACATTGCTTCGACACATGAAATATTTTCGTTCATGGATGGATCTTCAGGATACAACCGGATAAAAATGGCTCCAGAAGATGAAAAACTTACGAGCATTCGAACGCCGATCGGGTATATTGCTACACGATAATGCCATTCGGACTGAAGAATGCAGGAGCAACCTACCAGAGAGCGATGACAAGAATTTTTTATGATCTCATCCACAATCAAGTCGAATGCTACGTGGATGATGTGGTCATCAAAAGCAAAGTAAAGGAAAACCACCTGTATGATTTGAGAATTGTTTTCGAACGATTAAGACAATTTAACCTTAAGATGAATCCCTTAAAATGCGCCTTCGGCGTCACCTCCGGAAATTCTTAGGATTCGTTGTCCGACATCGCGGAATTGAAATCGACCCGGAAAAGATCGAGCCATCTTAGAAATGCCGCCTCCCGAACCTTAAAACAACTACGATCTTTTCAAGGGAAGTCGGCATATCTTCGACGCTTTATCTCAAACTTGTCGTGTAGGTGTCGGCCTTTCTCGGCACAAGTTAAAAAGGACGCCAAATTTATTAGGGAAGAGAAATGCCAGTAGGGCCTTCGAGGACATTAAACAATATTTAATGACACCTCCCGTCTTAGCAACCCCGGTCTCGGGTAGACCGCTGATACTTTATACCGCGGCTTTAGACGACTCTCTCGGAGCCTCGTTAGCCTGTGTCAATGATGAGGGTAAAGAAAATGCTCTTTACTACCTAAGCCGTCGTTTACCGCCGACGGAAATAAAGTATCCCGCAATTGAAAAGCATTGTTTGGCCCCGATCTTCGCCGCTCAAAAGCTCGGACACTACATGCTTTCTCATAAGGTCAACCCGATCTCGAAATTTAATCCATTGCAATACTTCGATGACCCGTCCAACGCTTTCCGGCGGACTTGCCGGATGGTCAATGATATTATTGCAATTCGATATAACTTTCGTGCCTCTTCGTGCCGTAAAGGGACAAGTCTTAGCAGACTTCCTCGCAGCACACCCTTTGCCGGCAGAGTCGCCTCTCAATGACGATTTGCCAGATGAACAAATAATGAGCGTAGAAGACCCTGATGATCGACGTTGGGAATTGTATTTCGACGGAGCATCTTCAGCACACAAAGACGAAGAATCGCAAGTGATAGTACTCGGTGAAGGCGAGGATCGGACTAATCTTTATAACACCGGAGCGGGGGATGTTAAGATATTCCTACCACTTAACGTAGCCGTGTACAAATAACGAGCGGAATACGAAGCCCTCATAACAGAATCCGGAATTAACTATTCAAATGGGTATAACGGACATCAACATCTACGGGATTCGCAGTTAATCATTCAACGGATCGTCGGACAATACAGAATTTTAAAACCAAGACTCGAGCAATACTTCGCATGCCATACAGCTGTTGGAACAGATTCCGAATGTGACAATCTACAAAATTCCCAGAAAAGAAAACGCTTTAGCGGATGCGTTAGCCCGTCTCGCAAAAGAATGTTCCTGTTTGCAAGATGAATCAGTGGAAGTGTCGGTTCGCGGACGTCAGATCCTATCACAGCTCGACATAGACACAATACACAAATCAGAAAAGGAAAAAGGATCAATTGCGAGCGATGACGAGAAAACACGGAAGATTGGCGACATCCATTAATAGATTACCCGCAAACAGGAAAACTACTGGGCGATAGGTCGTTAATTCATCGTATCAAGAAAAGAACTCGTCCTACGCATTAATAAACAATACATTATACGTAAGGTCTTTTGATCAAATGTGGCTAAGGTGCCTAAGCGGGTCCGAGGCCCATGAAATTGTTAAAGAGGTGCATTCGGGACTCGTGGCGCTCACCGATCGGGTCCGAAGATGAAAATGAAAATTAAAAGACTAGGGTACTACTGGCCCTCGATGATGACCGACTGCATGAAAATCGCCAGTGCCAAGTGCACGGAGTGGTTCTGCACCAACCTCTAAATGTGCTACATCCGACAATTGCGTCGTGGCCATTTGAATGTTGGGGCACGGATATAGTAGGTCCAATAGAACCACCATCTTCAAAAGGACATCGCTTCATTCTTGCGGCTACGTACTACTTTTCTAAGCGGGCGGAGGCGGTTCCACTCGGAGAAGTGAAAGCACATCACGTGCTACAATTTTTCAAGAACCAAGTTGTCTACCGTTTCGGAGTGCCGCGCGAATCATCTCGGATAATGGGTCAGCATTCGAAGCACGCAAATCAACAATTTTGTCAGGAGACACGGAATCGACTGGCGATATTCAACAATTTACTACCCAAGAGCAAACGGCCTGGCTGAGGCTTTTAATAAAACTCTCATTCAAATTTTAAAGAAAACCTTGGACGATAATAAGAGAAATTGGCACGAGAAGTTATTAGAAGCCTTATGGGCCTACCGGACAACCTTCGAACTCCTACTCAAGCTACACCTTACGCTCCGGTGTATGGGTCCGAGGCAGTGTTACCCTTAGAGGTCCAGTCTTCCTTCACTTAGGATTGCGAGTTGCAAACAAAATCACGACGAAGAGAATGCCAAATTGCGACTAGAAGAATTGGAAAGCCTAGAAAGGAAAAGACTTGCAGCGCGACGAGAATTTAGAACTATACCAAGCTAAGATGGTTCAAGCCCATGACAGACTGGTCCGCCCAAGAACCTTCAAAGTTGGTGACTTAGTTCTCGTTCTCAAAAGACCTAATCTTGCACACCGCAAGATAGGAGGGAAATTTGAACCCACTTGGGAAGGACCGTTTGTGGTCGAGGCGATACTACTCGGGAGGCTCCTACCAGCTAGTGAATTGCCGAGGAGAACGACATATGCTTCCGATCAATAGACGATACTTGAAAAAGTATTACGCTACCTGATGTTTCGAAGGAATGAATTTTCCATCCCTAGAAGCACGGGTGAAGTAATTACTTATGACTGGGTCCGAACCCAAAATAATAAAAAATGTGCTAAAATAAATAAAGTCATGATAATAAAGTTTTCCTTGTTTTCTCTCTTCCAAATCAAAATCTCTTTCCTGAACTTTTCCTACTTCATTTCTGTTGAATTTAAAAATATAAAAAAATAAAAAAATTGTCTTTAATAAACATTTTCTTAATGTTCTTGTTCTTAGTACAGCCCCTAATCCTTTTCCTTATCTTTTCGCAGGGAAATGTCGAACGGGCGGTTGGTCTCGAACTTTAGAAATGGCGTAAGCCTTGCACTCGATGAAAAGAGGGTGAAAGATGGAGCGATAATGGAGATTGACTCGGACTTCGCACCGGCGGGCCCGCAATACGAGGAAAGTGACTGGGTCCCGATTGACCGAGGGGAACTGCCTAGTCAGACAGTAATGAAAGTGGGTGGCCCAAGCCACCAATCCGGCAGCAAGAAAAGAAAGACAGACACTGAAGGAGACAAGAGAATCAAGTCTGTAGTCGCTACAGCAGAGGGCAGGCTTGTCAGCGCCGCACCCACAGAAACTCAGGAAATACGAAGAGCTACTCTCACAGCAACTCAGCGAAGGAATAAAAATCGCCGTATCCGCAAGATGTTAACTAAATTAGCAAATGGACCGGCGCGATGAGGCGATTGCTACTGCCGTAGCATATACTTCGAGGATACCGGTTCGCCAGGAACTCCGAAGGAAGGAAGCCGGCTCCCGAGATGACGAAGAAACCGAGAGAAATCTCAAGAAGAACGAGAAGAAAGAAGGCTACTACGTCACCGGATGAAGCCACCGATAATGCATGACCTTGTTGCGGAAGCAACCCCGGAGGATGTCCCGACGGACATCATCCCCGAGGAGCCGAGGTATGCGGGAGAACGTGAAGGGATTGAGCCATATATCCCACAAGACGTCACCGGGCCTCGCCATTTGCAAATTATCCCGGAATACGAGCTAGAAAGAATACGGAATGTCCGAAGAAAACTTTTGAATACTTCGAGAGAATCGAGAGGCAGGAGGATCAATATACTAGAAGGCCTCGAGTTACATACGGACGTGTTCTCGGAATACGAACAACAACAAATCGTGGATCGCATCCGGGATTTAAAAAGATGGGCCGAGCGAGGCCGCCTAAGAGAAAACACTTACTCGGAACCCCGGAGATGGATGTCGTGGAAAGGGAGAATTACAATACAATGTGGATGCTCGCTACAACTTCGCGAGAAGACGGAAGGGAAACCCACCGGGGATACTCCGTCATGGCCGAGTGGATCCAATGCCATTAGTCATTAAAAGGATGGTAAAGAGAATGATAACATGGAGGGTACCGTCGGCGGATTGCATACCCAACAGCTTGCATCATTAACATTTACAAAAATGGTGATCGCATACCCCCGCACATAGATCACCACGACTTTGTCGACCTTTTGCACGGTTCTTTTTGAATGAGTGTAATATCATGTTCGGATTCGACCTCCGGATAACGAGGCCCGGAGTGAGTTCCGAGGGCCGATAAAGATACCATCGCCGGTAGGTTCCGTCATGATACCGAAGGGCAACGGAGCGGATGTCGCTAAACATTGCATACCGGGAGTACTAAGTGAAGCGGATCTCGCTTACTTTCGAAGGATGGACGACAGGAAAGCACCTTACCACTTCCAGCCTGCGACCCGGAGCTAGAGAGCCTCCGACCTTACGAGCTCGTGAGTTACATGGAAAATATCACACCTCCAACGTACATCCCTACGGCATCCTTGCCAAGGATGGCTTGGAAGGTGATGTTATCGACCATGTACCTCACTATTCAGACATGGATTTTTGACAGATACCCTTTTGGATGGATCGACAAAGATTATACATAGTCCGTTTTGAGTCTACATGGATTGTATGAGATGTATTCCAGATCGAGTTGTATGATGTATCTCAACATGATTGGAATGAAAGTGACCATGTCACAATTTTGGCCTTCACCTCTTTTGTGCAAATTGACTGGGAAACGCCATTAAAGTTAAACGAACTTCGAACAAAGAACAAAAATAATAAAAAATAAATAAAAAATAATAATAATAAAAATAAAAGAACAAAAAGAGGAAAATAAAAATATAAATAATAGATGAGAATTATTTTTCCTTAAAAAAATCCAAACATAAAATAACTTCAAAATCCACGTGAACGCTAAATAAAATTCACATGAACAATAATACACAGCTAAAAAAAAAAAAATTTGGAAAGTTAAAGGACAAATAGAATGAAAATGAATCTCAAATCGGATCCCACTCTAAATTCATCTTTTCAAACATTTCAAATCAACTCCAAATCGAAATTTATCTCAAGAAGCTTTGAAATTCTCTGTCGGGACAACTCTTCCTCACAAGAGACCCACACTTCAATTTCAGAACCCTAAACCTTTTTTCTTTTTTTTTCGTCACATCGAAATCATTTCGATTTTTGTGGCCTACCTTTCTTCCTGTATGGAGATCGACTAGGTCTATTGACACGGAGCCACGAGCTTTGTCTGATTTGGTGAGACTGAGTCCCTCTTCACACAAGTGGACTTCCGAGATTGGAACCTCGTTCCAATTCTCATTAGACCTTTGAGATTGGAACCAGTTTCCATTTCTCTTTAAACCTTTGAGATTGGAACCAGTTTCCAATTCTCTTTAAACCTTCGAGATTGGAACCAGTTTCCATTTCTCTTTAGACCTTTGAGATTGGAACCAGATTCCAATTCTCTTTAAACCTTCGATATTGGAACCAGTTTCCATTTCTCTTTAGACCTTCGAGATTGGAACCCGTTTCCATTTCTCTTTAGACCTTCGAGATTGGAACCAGTTTCCATTTCTCTTTAGACCTTTGAGATTGGAACCAGATTCCAATTCTCTTTAAACCTTCGAGATTGGAACCAGTTTCCATTTCTCTTTAGACCTTCGAGATTGGAACCCGTTTCTATTTCTCTTTAGACCTTCGAGATTGGAACCAGTTTCCATTTCTCTTTAGACCTTCAAGATTGGAACCAGTTTCCATTTCTCTTTAGACCTTCGAGAATGGAACCAGTTTCCATTTCTCTTTAGACCTTCGAGATTGGAACCCGTTTCCATTTCTCTTTAGACCTTCGAGATTGGAACCCGTTTCCATTTCTCTTTAGACCTTCGAGATTGGAACCAGTTTCCATTTCTCTTTAGACCTTCGAGATCGGAACCGGCTTCCATTTCTCTTTAGACCTTCGAGATCGGGAACCAGCTTTCCATTTCTCTTTAGACCTTCGAGATTGGAACCAGTTTCCATTTCTCTTTAGACCTTCGAGATTGGAACCGACCTCCATTTCTCTTTAAACCTTCGAGACTGGAACCAGATTCCAGTTCTTTTTAAACCTTTGAGACTAGAACCCGATTCCAGTTCTCTTTAAACTTTCAAGATCAGTACCTAAATTCTGATTCTCATCCTTTTCAATCAACACTTAAACTCCGATTCTCATTCTGCAGCTGGGACCTAAATTCCAGTTTTCCTTGCAATCCCGAGGTTGGAACTTAGGTTTCAATTCTCATTTCAAATCCAAAATTTCTCAAATTGATTTTAAACCAAACTTCAATCTAAATTGAAACGCAAAATATAAACTTACACATCAAAACTTAAACTAAAACAAAATGAAAATCTAAATCGAAATTCCCCCAGATCATGTGATTTGGGACTCACCTCCTTTTCCTTTCCCCAGCGAGAGTTCAGGAATCTCCAGTCTCAGAGATATACTTGACACTCCCCAGCGGGAATTCTTCTACTTCATCCTAAGTTTGTCACTTGGACATCTGTGTTGGTTTTGTTGATCTTTTCGGTCAACGCCAATACGCGCGGTGTGCTTGGTTAGCACACCACACCTATCGGGGTCCATTTGTTGACCTCATTTTCGATGAGGTCTTCTCTTCTTCTCTTTAGTACTTAGGATCTAGCCTTAGCTTTTCCTTCGACTATCCTGAGGATTAGAATTGGGACCCGCCACTTAGAAATTCAAACCACTTCTTAACTCCCCGCAAACTCCACAAACTTGATTGTAGACCCCTAATCACCTAGAGGGTTGAAATTAAATGTGGAAGTTTAAAGGATGAGTTCCTATGAGATTTTTGGCCTTAGGATCGCCTCAGGTGGCCTGGTCTGGTGAAGGGGGCTGACTTACACACACACTACACCTATACACTACACTTTCACACACCTCTTGAAACCACACCCATACCCAATTTGACCTCCTGACTCATGCAGGTGATTCACATGGATGGTCTTTAACCCCTAAGCCCTTGGGCAAGAGGTTAGGAACAACATATAGTGGGTGCCTCAAATGAGTCCCTTCATGGCTCATGTGGGCTTGATGTGGCTTCATGGCTCAACCAAAATTATTTCATTCCACTTACATTCACCCAAGCTTCAATTTTCCAAATTTTCAATTTTTGACCCCCGGGACCCTACACCCCGCCTAGCCTACCCAAAACCCTTGAAATTACCCAAATCTTCCAAAATTTCCAAATCACCCAAAATTCCCCAAAACCATTCCTAAACATTTCCTCACCAATCAAATTAATCATCCATACCCAAAAATACCAAAAATTCCAAAAATACCTCCCAATACCCTCCAAATACCCAAAATACCCCTCTTAGCCAAAAAATCCAAAAATTCAGAAAATTCCCATAAAATTCCAGAAAATCCCAAATATTCCCAATTTCATTTTGTTCAACTACACCATGGGCCAATTTTGTCAATTTACCCCACTTTTATCAAAATCCCCAATTTGACCCATTTTAACCCAAAGTGAACCCAATGTCAAACCAAACCTTCCCAATTGACCCAAATTCTGGTCCAATTCAATTCTAAACTTCAATTCAACATCCCCAACACCAATCTAGACCAAATCCAAGTCTAATTTGATTGACATTTGAATCCAATTTCACTTTGGGCCTTAAAGCCCAATTTGAACCCATGACCCAAACTTAGCCCAAACTCACCCAATTCAACTCCAATTAACCCCAAATCTTTTCTAAACCTTCCTTAATATTCCCATAAACAAAACACTAACATGATTTGCCCAAAATTTAGACCCAAACCCCACTCAAATTCAACCCAAAATCAAAAAGCCCAATTTTGACCTAAACCCAAACCTAACCCAAATAGGCCCAAACCTCAAAATCAAAACCCAACCAAAGCCAAAACCTCTTTGAAACACTCCCATAAACAATTCCCAACATTTATTTTACATCAATGTCAACCCTAGCCCAACATTGGCCCAAGTTAGCCCAATTCGACCTATATTGGCCCATTCACCAAAAAGCCCAAATCCAACCCAATTCAAACCCAAACCACCCCAAATTTGCTCCAAATCACTCATAACCCATCCATGAGCTAAAACCAACATTTGTTTGGCCCAATCCTTCACAAATTCCCCATCCATAAATTTATTTCCAAAACCAAAAGCCCACTTTCTTAAACCTTCCTAAAGCCCATCTCCACCAAAATCCAAAGGGGGAAAATCAATCCAAGGCCCATATGGCAAATTCTCTTCATCATGCATTCAATTAAAATCATCCCTAAGTCCTAATCCAATGATCAAATAATTCTAAATAAAGCTTCATCCAACTTTCCACCAAAATATCCTAAATCCTTAAAATCCATTTTTATGAAGTTGACTAAACTTTTCCCAAGCCAAATGGAGCCAAATGCAAGCCATGAACAAGCCACATGAAGCCATTGAAGGTTTGACATGTGATCAAGCCATTAATGGCAAAAGGAGGAGCCTCTTTTAAGCCCCCTTAAAAAGGTTTTAACCCTTTTAATGCTTCACCTTAATCCATGATTAATCAAAATATTCATGGATGGTGACCTCTCCACCCTTTTCTAGCCGATTCACCCGATCCTCCCTCAGCCCAAATCATCCATGGAAGGGTGCACCAAACCCAAAATGGTGGGTTGACCCATTTGGACCCAAAATGAGTCTCTCCCCATACCATTTTAATCCAAACCCTTTACACATGTCCATGGCCAATCGATTGCACAAACCTCCAACCCCGACCCACCCGGACCCGAGGGTGACCCATGCCTGCCGGCCAGCCCGCCCGGGTCGCCGGAAAACACCATGGCCGAGACCTCGGGAGGAGCCAAACTTTGGAATTCCACCTCGCCGAGTCGCCCCATGCCCAATGGCCACCATGGCCGTTCTTCACATGCCAAGAGCAGCCGATCCCAACCCTCGTCACCCCTGGAGAGCCTCCGACCATGCCTATTTAAACACCACCCCCTCTCGGCCATGAGAGGTGCCGAACCAGACCTTAAGGAAACTCTACCAAAATCATTCCAGAACCCTCTCCACACATAGAGCAGTTGATCCCCACAGAATTCCACCTAATTCCCTCCAAATTCGAGCTCAATTTCGAGCTCAAACTTTAGCCCAAAAACCAGACACTTCTCCACAGATGAGCCAATCCCCAAATTGATTGGTCCTACACCTTCACCGTACTAAGGGAAGAAGTCCACCAGCAAAAGCCCCCTCTCCGAAGCCACCCGCGTTGCTCCAGCCTCCAAGCTTTGTGATCGACTCGTGGTCACTTTCATAGCTAGACAATTCACTGTGCCAAGGGACTTCATCCGGAGCTTACTTGGACCCAATCGAAGGTGACATAACTCTCGCATCGAAGCTTCACTTCTCCGAGCAAAGGTATGGACTCCCTCTTCTTCCCGATCTTCCGGAGATTCTCATTTTAATTTGAGTCAATTTAAATTCATGTTTATCAGTATGGATGTATTCGTCTCTTCAAGACGAATCCATAGAGCATAAGAACACGAAAATCCGTCGAGAATCGAGCGAGAAATTAAGGTTAGAAGGTCGACGGTCGGCCGGTGCACACCCGGCCGTAGACGATGACCGGGAGCCGTCGGATCGCGCGTGTATCGAGCGGACGGCTCGGATTGCGCCGGATCGCAGAATGTTACGTGAACCGCGGGCCCCGGACGGCCGACTCGGATGGCGGCACCCAATCACAGCGCGACACGTACCCCTTCGGAGTCGCCGATGTTTCACTGGCGCCGCGTGGATAAGTAGATAAATAGGGTATTTAATGTATTTATTAAATATTAGAAACTTTGAAAATTCATAACTTTGTGTAGAAAAATCAGAAAAATAAAATAAAAATACCCTCTTGCTCGCTGAAGAGAGGAGAATAATGTGGAAAAGAAATCATTTAATTTCATCCAAGTATTTTATTTTTAATGATTTATTTACCCTCTCGCATCGTTTTAATTCTCCATGCATATAGGAAATTCACCATGGCATGAGACCATAGTGCTTTTGAAGCCTCCGAATTTGGGAACATCCCCCGAATTTTCCAAAGTTAGAGGCCATCCCTATGAGAAGTTATTGATTTTTCAAATTCATGTTACTCGTTTTGAGTATTTTAAATCCAATAATTAGCATGTTGTGAAATAAATTCTAGGAAAATTTGGTGATGTTTCTTATGACCAGAGGACCCTAGGAAAAATAGGTTTTGAATTAATTCACTTGGAATAACCCTAATCGGCTTAAACACCCTAAATAGGTTCTTAATTAATTAGAGCTAATCATATATCAAATTGACTTGAAATCAATTCTCCACTGACCTTTAGGATCAGAGGAACCCACCATAAAAGTTTGAAGTCAATCGGGTTTGGTTAGCCCTATCAAATGGGTTGATTAAGCCATTTAGCCAATTTAAACTTTGAAAATTCATAACTTTCAAAATACTTTTCAAAAATTCACCAAATTGGTTTTGGAGCCTCTCTGATATCAGGGGAATTTAAGAAAATTAAAATTTCAATTTTCTAAAAAAGTTGATTTTTTGTATTATTTTAATATTTTAATAATTAAAAAATAATAAAAACCGCAAAAATAATAAAATTCACCAAAATGTCACATTTTGAATTTTAATCACTTAGGAACAAATCCCATATTTTTCTTAAGTCTCTATGATGAGATATTAAATTTTAAAGCCCTAAGGTAATTTTAAAATTAAAAAAAATGTATTTTCTAGCATTCCCACTAAAATAATTCTAATAAATCAAAGAAAAATCAGAAAATTATAAAAATTGATTCTATGATTTCCTTGATATCAGAAAGATTTTTGAAAAATATAAAATTCATTTTTCAACCTGTATTTTATTTTTAAATTAATTAATACTCCAAAACTCAAAACAATTATAATAAAAAGAATATAATTCAAAAATCACCAAAATTGGTCCAAGTGGTCCTCTGGTCATTAGGAATGTCCCATAATTTTCTTAAGGACAGAAACTTTCCCTTGGTCATATTATTAAATTTTCCTTGGAAATCCCTATTTTCCACCAAAAATAATTACATAAATAAATTAAATACAGAAAAATCACATTTTCTCCTCTAATGTCTTTATTGACATATGAGTGAAGTCACATAAAAAATTTCAAATTCATTTGAGCTCAATTTAGTGAGTTATGAAAATATTAAGCTTGGAGGGCAAAATGGTAATTAAAATTTTAACCCTTAATTAAAACTTTAGGCTTAATAAAATGGAAAGAGTAAAATATTTGATCTTAATCTGATTTGGATGATTGAAATTTTAAAAATTAAAGGGTAGAAACCTATTAAACAATTCAACAATAATTGAAATGAACTTTAATTAAAATAATTAATTAAATTTGGAAGAATAATAAAATTGGAATTATTAAAATAGGGATGTTATTAGGAAGAAGTTTGCTCTTTAATTTAAGAATCCCTAAATTAATCACCCCAATAATATTTAATTCCTAATTAAAATGATAATCCAAGTTTAAGATTTGAAATGCTAAAAGACTTAATCATTAAATTAAGTTAAGGTTAAATTGTTTAAAGCAAACCCTTTTAAAATAAAATATTAAATTAAATTAAATTAAATTAAATTAAATTACATTAAATTAAATTAAATTAAATTAAATTAAATTAAATTACATTAAATTAAATTAAATTAAATTAAATTAAAACAAATTAAATTAAATTAAATTAAATTAAAACAAATTAAATTAAATTAAAATTAAATTAAATTAAAATTAAATTAAATCATATTAAATTAAATTAAATTAAATTAAATTAAATTAAATTAAATTAAATCATATTAAATTAAATCAAATTAAATTAAATTAAATTAAATTAAATTAAATTAAATTAAATTAAATTAAATTAAATTAAATTAAACTAAATTAAATTAAAACTAAACCAAATTAAATTAAATCAAATTAAATAAAATTAAGCTCGAACCATATCATATTAAATTAACTTAAAATTAAATTAAATTAAATTGAACCACATTAAATTAAATTAAGTTAAATTAAATTAAATCGAATTAAATATAACATCACCTAAGACACTGAAGAATTCAAAAATAAATCTAAAACAACTCGAACACTATTCCAAACTTAAATCCATTAACTAAAATTAAATCATAAACCACTCGAACATCCATTCGCCCTCGAAAGCTCGCGATGTCATAACTCTTAAAAGGGAGTGTTAAAAGAAGCGTTACTTCACTTATAGGATATTCAAATATCCTAGTTCACCGAGCAAGATAACAAAACTTAAACTCCCGGACGATTAATTCATTTGTATAATTAAATTCACTTGGACTTCGAACAATCCTAGAAATATCGAAAAGATGTTTAAGATTCGTCTTAAGCACTTCCTCAATATGATAGGATATTTATAAGAACAATTGAACTTAGTTGTTCTTCGATGAAGAAAATCGTCCTCAAACTAAAATACAAGAACCTAGACGTCATAGGAAATGACTAGCTATAGGATTAGGAACTTGGTAGAAAACCATAACCCTTCCTTTAGCTTTACCTAGAAACTTACTTTAAATGCTTAAATATTCTAATTGTGTTTTAAGTGCAGCTTGGGATGACGGGAAGACCCTCCAGGTACGCTTTTATTTTATTGCAATTTATTTTACTGCAATTTATTTAATCGCATCGCACTTACTTTTCTTGCATGATAAACAACTGTTACATGAAAACCTACACCTTTAGGATAGTCCCTAAAACTGAAACCAAAACTAAATTAAAAGTCATTACAAGATAAAACTCACCGCCACAACATTTCAAAATATAAGACAACTCAAAATTTAATCACAAACAAAACAACAAAACTACAACTACAACTAAATTAAAACGTCTTGTTGGATGATCTGGAATACCTCGTATGATGTAACCTACGTGTTGCTAACGGGATTTCCCACGGTCTAAATGAAAGTGTGGAACTCATTTAGTTGAGTTTAGCAAATTCATCTCGGACTAAGTGAATCCGATAAAAATAACGATGCCGGAAGGATGGAACCGCGGGATCTTAACCGGTGTTGTTATAATCAACTTTAAGATTTGTTTAATTAAAATATTAAAAACACCTGGATTTTAAGATCTTCTCTAAAACCGAACACTTCTCTCATCCCCCGATTTATGATTTCTAAAACCAAACCTCTCGCAACAACAAGGAGCTCGGAGCATGGTGGGCAAGCATGGCCATCGTCATCAAGAAAACCCGAGTCTACTTCAAGAAAACTTTCTTAGAATTAAATAACCAAACCATAGGACTTCGAGGTAGTTTGCCTAGTGCAACATAAATCCTCAACCTTTTTTAGGCATTTGTATTGCAAATTAAGCCCTAATCGGTCTTAGGACTCCGAGGTAAGTCGTTTGGTACGACATAAACCCTCATATCTTCAAGGCTATTTGTATGATTTTATCATACAAATATAAGTCCAAATTAACTAAAATTGGCAAGATTGAAATATAAGATAATATTAGGACTTTCCTAAATTTAAGACAAACAATAGGATAGTCGGGAAATTACCGAAGTTCGCTTCGAATCTGTGATTTCTCCTACCTTTCTTCCTTTGAATTCCCAAAATAAAAATGTTCAAAATTTGATCCATTCCCTATTGAAATTCCAAAAAATTCAATCCTCGAAAACTTAAACTTTGAAATTCTTGAGAGCAGAACTACTGATTATTATCGGAAGTTTTCTTAGGTGATTCCCGTCACTTAAGATGTAATTAACTATAGGGGCTTGCACTTATAGGGAATTTTAAGAACCCAGGTAATATAAACCTTGCTTAATTCATTTCAATTAAGCAGGGGAATTTGTCGGCTTATAAAATTGGTTCGCAGACCAAACGGATGTCACAAATCTTCTAGTTTATTTAATCGAGCCCCATCATCAAGCAATGTGTCTATTCTTCGGGATAGATACATGGTTTGTGATACAGGTGCTCGTTTATATAAACTATTTGGGATGTGATATCGGTTTGATTTCATATATTAAAATTTTCAAATTTAAAATTATTTTCAAAATCAAATATTACTTTTCAAATTATTTATCTAAATTAAAATTAAAATATGCCGACAGGGCTACTCAAGGTAAAGTGCAAATAAATAGGAAGATAAGATTTAAAGGGCGTAGAATTTATAAGTTTTTAGAGTGACAAAATAAATTCTTATAATTTGATTTATAGATTAGGAAAGGGTCACTAGTAGGGCCGACCATAGCCACCCTTCGACATCTAGTAGTGTGAGTCTAGATTAACCCATTCTACTAACAATACATATGGACCTGATATGTAAATTAGCCAATGTTCTTTGCGCCTGGATCAAAGGGTAAGAAATAGGAATGTTTCTATTTGGCACAATACCATTAATCAAATTCTCCAACAAATATTAAATTATCTTAAAGATCTTAGATTAATTGAAGGGAAGAAAGTTGTTTGTTTATATAGTTTTCACAAAATCATTTTCATATTATTGTTTTCTTTATCTCCATCTAGTAAATTAAAAGTAATTTATAATTAGATTAAAATTCAAAAAGATTTTTGAAATACAATATTTATAAATTTATTACCATATTTTTTCTCCATGGGATCGATACTAGGGTCTTTGTTTCAAAGCCCTATATTACTTGAAACGATACGTATACTTGCGTAGTACCCTAAAAGTATATAAATATTTTCTTTTTAAATTATATTTTTCTTTATAAACATATATTTAAAAAAGTTTTATTTGGTACACATCTATATAGCAAGTTATTCCAGATCAAGTGTTTTCGCGCCTTTGCGAGAAATTAAATTTTCTAGCAGTGGTAACAAATCCTTGTATTTGGAAATACAAAAATCGAGTCAGTCAACTCCAAGCATGTCTGCTGGGGTCCATGCAAAAATGTCTTGGTTCCTCTGGAGGAGTTCTACATATTCTGACCTTTGCTCATCAGAGAGTAAAGAACCAAGATGCACTTTTCTTTATGGGTTTTCATTAGAGAGTGGGACATAAACTAAATCATCTACGGGAGAAGCTTGTTAAGATATATCTTCATCTCAAAGATCAAAGTTTTCGATGCTAAGTGTCATTGTCGGGCGTGCCTGAGCTTGTCTCAGGTAGCATGATTTTGTTATCTGTTGATCTCCTTGTATGATGCCAATCCCTGTTGGGGTTGGAAATTTGAGCTTCAAGTGTAGAAAAGAAGTTATGATTCTAAAGATGGATTGCAGGGATCTCCCGAAGATGGCATTGTATGATGATTCTGACTTGAGAACGATGAATTGGACTGAGCGGGTTACCTGTCGAGGAAATTCTCCCAAGACAACAGGAAGATTTATTGTTCCTTCGACCCTTACTGGTCGATTATCAAAACCATATAATGGCCTAGATGCAGGTTGAAGTTTTTCTCTTGTCACTCTCATACTAAGGAAAGTGGAGTAAAACAAAATATCAGTAGAGCTCCCATTGTCGATCAGGATCCTTTTTACGTTTTAGTAGGGTTCACCAAATCCTGCGCTAATGACAAGAGGGTCTTGGTGAGGTACTTAAACTCCTTCTAAATCATAATCATCAAAAGTGATAGGTTCAAGGTGCAATTTCTTTTGTGTTGGTTCACTAGTTGTAGTGATAAGAACTTGATTAGTTAGCAATGGGTCCCTCGCAATTGTCTGAATTTCGCCAATGACTGGGTGACCCCCATGTTGTTGTCTTTGTGTTTATTGCCCCCGGTAGGAGCATTATCAATATCGGCTAGCTTGTTTTGTATAAATCGACCAAGATATCCTTGTTGAATCAGTCGTTCGATCTCTTCCCTGAGATGCTTACATGCTTCAGTGGTGTGGCCACGGCTTCTATGAAAATGACATTATTGCTCCTGATTCCCCGAGTTAGGTTTTAGAGGGTGAGGCCACTTAATATTTTGGTCATCTTTAATGGCCATCAATATGTTAGCATGCAACGTGTTGAGGGGTCTATATTCTTTCTTGGGTCGATATTCAGTTCATTGGCTTGCAGGTTGAAGAAGGAGCTCATAATTTTTCGGTTGTTTGAACTTTCTTCATTGCGAAGATTGATTATTGTCTCTAGAGTTACCCTTGCGCTTTCCCCCAAATCTCTCAAATTGCTCCTTATGTGCGTTGATGGCTTCATCTGCAGTGATTTGGGCCTCAATACG
Organism: Papilionanthe hookeriana x Papilionanthe teres; assembly: GCA_022702705.1. Taxonomy (NCBI): domain Eukaryota; kingdom Viridiplantae; phylum Streptophyta; class Magnoliopsida; order Asparagales; family Orchidaceae; genus Papilionanthe; species Papilionanthe hookeriana x Papilionanthe teres. Next base: position 23,367,374 of record CM040429.1, on the reverse strand, counting down.
GTGGACAAGGTCAGCATAACAACGAACTATTTCCCACATCAATGATGAGTAGAAGGGTCCTAGGCGAAGCCCCCCAAGGAAGACCTGGCCAACTGAAAATATATTGAGATTTTCATGCCTATTTTATATTGAGTTTGATGATATTGCACTTTAAAGAAATGTATTTTTGATGTTTTGTTACAGGTATGTTGATTTATGCTCATTGGAGCAAAAAGATGCAAAAAGGAGTGAATTTGGAGCAAAAAGTACCAAAATATGAAGATTTGACATTGGGCGCCTACAACGAGATCAACGGTGGGACGGTGGATTTCTCCCGAGAGTTCAGAAAATAAATTACAATGAAGGTCGCCGATGGCAAGCTCGACTCCGCCGACAGCGAGCCTTAACAGAGAAGGTCCAAAACCTAGTATTCTAGAAGGCCGCCGATGGCGAGTATGACAGTTCTCTCATGAGGTGCATTGAATGTGGATAATTTTTGAAGGGATGCTTGGGCAACTCCTAGAAATTCTTCTACAACTTTAAAAAAGACAATTTTAGGCCAAAAATGAGTCTGCCCGTGAGTGTTTGTTAGTGTCTTAGATGCCCTAAGAGTTATAGAGAGTGAGTTAAATTACTGTTAATTGTGAAGAATTCTTCGAGAGATTGTAAGAGTGGAAGGAAAGTGATAGATTTTTTCCTCTTTGCTGTTTCGAAGGAGAATTTTGTGTGCCGTAAAGAAAGGAAGAGATTCAGAAGAACATCGAAGGAGAATTTTGTGTGCCGTAAAGATAGTTTGTGTAACTTTGCTTTTATATATGAAATCCAAGTTTTGTCATATCTTCTCCATGAGATATGAGTAGTTTCTTTGTCTTTCTATTTGTTTTGAGATTTTGTGAAATAGTGATTTGAATTAGTTGTGCCAAGAGAATGTTAAAGAAGTTGTGATAATCTATTCACTTTAATCTTAATTTACTTTCAATCTGGCCAATTAATTTGTTAAAATATGTTGATTTTTACAACTAAAGTGAAGATTACATCCAAGATTCATGGAGGTCAAAGTCCTTGAAAGTATGGTGCAAATAAATAGGAAAATATTATTTATCGGGCGTAGAATTGGAGATTTTAGAGTGACGGACTAAAATCCTCAATTCGGTCCTATCGTTTGGGTGCTGAAGTGTAGATGTTAGCCCTCAGGGGAGGGGAACGTTGGAGCTCTGAAGTGCCGGTATCCTCCCAGCCTAGCCGCAGATTCAGTAACCAAGAATAGGATTAGTCAATGTTCTTTAAGCCTGGACCGAAGGACAAAGAATAAGTATGCTCCTATTTGGCACAACACAGTTTTAAACTAATTCACTTTATCTATTCACTTAAATTTCTTAATAATGAGAAGGATGCTTGTTTATATTGAACCTCACTTTATTAGTAAAATTAGTTAATTGTTAGTAGAATTAGTTTATTAAAATTACATCTTATTTACAATTGCATAATTGTGACAAATAGGCAATTTGAACTATAAGGTTGTGATTCTGTATTAGTTTTTAAAATCCTAGTTCGTAGCCTCTAAAATATTCTCTGTGGGATCGATATCCAGGACTATACTAGAGCCCTGTATTTACTTGAGCGATACGTATACTTGCGTTGATAGGAGTAACTTGTGATTATTGAATATTTTATACACTTCTTTATCAAATTTATAATTACGGTCAATTTTTTGGTGTCATTGCTAGAGATTCAACTCTTTTTAGTAGTGATATCAAATTCTTGCAATATTAAGCTTACGAAAAGTGCACGGAGTGGTTCAAGACCCCCATTAGTAACTCTAGATCCACTCCTGGAATTTGACGAGCTTCAGCAGAAAACCTGCGGAAGTAGTCTTTGAGAGAATCTCCTTCACTATGATGAATTCCTGACGGATGGGATGAATCCTTGATCATTTGTCGATTTGTTATGAACTGCTCCACAATTAGTCTGGCTAACTCGTTAAAGGTGTTTACAGTGCTCCCCGGCAAAGAGTAGAACCAGGTTCGAGCTTGTCCCTTAAGAGTGGCAGGGAACACCTAACACAGAAGCGCATCAGAGGCACGTTGAATGTGCATGATTGTTTGATAATGATCTATATGTTCATAAAGGTCAGTTATTTCTTAATATGCATCAATGTTCGACAGCTTGAAGCCAGTTGGGATGGGGTGTTGGAGGACTGCATTTGCTAGAGGAGAGGATTCATTGAAGTTATGGTGAGTGTAGAAGCGATCCTCTTTCTCTAGAGGAAACTCTTCCCGGATGAGGCAACGTAATTCGTTACGGATGACATCATTTGGAACGATAGCAAGATGTGGCGGTGTCAAGTGAGCTGCATGAGATGGATGAGTGGAGCTTGCAGTGTCTAGGAGTTCAGCATCATGACCCGACACAGTAAGTGTTCCTTCTTGGGGAGGGGGACCGGTACGAGTTTCTCCAGGCATGTTTCTCATATGTCGCAGATTTAATGGAAAACGAGTTTCGTTCATCAGTGGTTGTTGGGTTCCACGTAGGAGTCTTAGGATCTGCAGTTGAGACTCCTCCATTCTATGTATTCGTTTTTCCATAGAAGGGCCTGAAACCCCCTCATTAGAAGGATAACATGTTCCAAGACGAAAAGATGAAGAAACATGCCGCCTTTAACTTCGTGACTGCCCCCTGGAACGATATGTGTTGGAGTGAGGTGCTCCATTATCCCGAATATTTTGTCTGTTTGCCATGTAGGAAATTCAGCAAGTACTTCAGTAGTGGGGTTGAGAGCTTCCCACAGACGGCTCCAAAATGATGCGTGCTGGAAAATTCATGGCGGTAGAGTAGTGGATTATTGTCTTAACGTTATACGAAAATTTAGCACACACACAGATGACAAAATAAGCAGTGACAACTCCATAAGTTTTTACGTGGAAAACCCGTAAAGGGAAAAATCACGAGACCTGGCCCAGTTGCGAGAATCCATTATTGATTTATTTTTACAGAAATTCTCTATCGCACAGACGGGAGAGAGTAATTATATGTTTCAGACTATAATGTCAACTGACGGTGTTTGGTTGGTGTTGATTGATGATGATTGGAGGAGGTCTACGGTGACGGAGGTCAAAGGTGATGGAGGTCGACGGGACGGAGATCGACGGAGGTCGACGGAGGTCGACGGAGGTCAGCTGTGACGGAGATCGACTGCGACGGAGGTCGATGGTGACGGAGATCGACGATGACGGAGGTCAACAATGACGGAGGTCGACGAAGGTCGGCGGTAGTCGACGGAGGTTGGCGGTAGTCGACGACGGTCGGCGGATGTGCTACGCAGCAGCTTCTCTTCAAGGCTTCAGAATCTCTCTCTAGGCTTCCACCCCTTTTCATGTGAGGGTTGAGGGTCTATTTATAGTGTTTTGGGAGCAATTAATGCAGCTAGTTTGATTGGACGGTCTAGAGGGCTCCCCCTAATCAGACGGCGTTTAAGAGGTATTTGATAGCCATAATGATGTCAGAATTGAGTGATCTTAGGCTCGTTGGATTCGGCTTGTTGAGATGCTCGATTAGACTATAGGCTTGATAGTGTCGACATTTGTTTGATCTTCCAAATGTGTCTGGAAATCCTCTAATAATGGTTTAATGACTTGATCTGAGCTTGATTTGACTCAGATTATACTAGTTTTTATATTATTAGGTTCGTCTCATCAAGCTGGTCAGTTTGATTATTAGTTTGCTGAAATCGGAGCTCTAGATGACTTTTTATCAAGATTTGAATGTTTCTTACTCAAAAGATTGCATTGAGATTCGTGTCGTGACTCGAGATTGGTGCTGGATAATGAAAATTTGTTGTTTTTGTATCAATACTCAAAAGCATCAAAATTCATATGTTTAAATATTTCATCTATACTATAAAAAAATTCACCTGCATCCGTAAATCAAGATTATAGAATAATTTTTTTCATTAAAATGAACAAATCAAATATAGTTAAAACTTACTAATTGTTGTCCATTAGTTTTTTTATCCGGCTCTTGAGTAAAAGAAAATGCAATATCATTAGAAATTTTATTTTTGATATCATCATAATCAAGTTGAGGAGCACTTTCATCTTCAACAATCTAAAAAATTATAGCTTCAACGCTCGTGAAATCCAATAAATCATAATTTCTCTTTCTGGAGATCAACCTATACATTAATATCATAAATTATAATCACAGTTAAAAGCAATATAAAACAGATAAAAACATAAAAATATTAGCAAGAATACATATTCTTCAAATTATTGTATCAAACATATACTAAATGATTTATTCTTTGATGCTCAAAATGATTTCTTATTTTTGAATGAATTCGCTCAATAACACTCCAATTTCTTTCACATCCACATGAAGAAAAAGTTTGGCTAAGAATGCAAATAGCTAACTTTTGTAAATTTGGAGCACTAGTACCAAATGTTTTCTACCATTCATCTGTAAATATTAATTATGATTAACATTAACATTTCATAAATTTCATAAATTTCATAAATTTCATAAATTTCATAAATTTCACTAATAACTATTAACATTTGAGAACTTACCTGATTGCGTGCAATTGGCTTTCCAAAGCTTTCCAATTTATCTCAAAAAATTCTTACTTCATTAATTGTTAATGTAGTGTTTCACTTATATCTTTGTTTCCAATAATTTCAACTAATCATTGCATCACTTCGAGTTTTTTACAATAATTCTCAAAATCCTACTAAATGTGTGGATTAAACAAATATGTAATAGAGTGAACTCCTTGACGAATTGACCATCCCATCTCCTCTTAATGATACTTGTGTATGGCTTGTATAACCTCTTCGCATTTCTGAATATGTTTTTAATTGCTTTTCTATCTCTATACATTCCATCATAAACATACCCAAGTGATGACTTCACATCTGCAATCACTTATTTGTAATAACCTTAGAAGTTGCGCTAATATTTTTGACATAATTAAGCAACCCTTTCAAAAATTGCTATCTGACATAATAGAGCATGCTTTTTTTCCTTTAGTTGTTTATGTCAATTTTGATAAAGTATAGTACTTATTAGTAGCAAGTTCCTACAAATCATGTTTATGTTAATAAACACTTTTCAAAATAATGAAAGTTGTTGCAAAGCAAGTTACTCTGGAACGCATAACTTCCATTCAACCTGGCCTTTTTCTCACCAAAGATAATATGAAAATATGATTATAGATACATATTATTGCCTTTGATGCACATCTAGCAAACTCTAACATATGAGACATGTAAGAATTTCATATTCTATATAACTAAATGATATCTCAAAAGATATCAAACTTGTTTACTAATTTTAATAAAATATATTTGTTGAAACTATAAGCGAAAGTGAGATAGGATCATACATACCTCTAGCCATAGCTTACACGTGCAAAGACGAACTCTCTGCTTACACAGTAAAGTTGTGTTATAGATCTTCTAAACTTTTCTCACTCACAACCCGATGGTGAGGAAACAAAATTATGAGGAGCAAGCTTAGAGACCAAAACATTAAGCATCACATCTATTTATAGGCTCTGCCCATCACAGAGATCTACGGTCGTGATCCCATCATAGAGATCAACGGATGTGAGCAGGGCATACGAAAGGGTGGCATACGAAAGGGTTGAACTTAGACTTAATATGAACCACATTCTAAAATTCATTTCCCTTAAAAATATAAAGGATTTATTTCCCTTGAAAACACAAAGGTTTCGAATGGGAATTGTAAATAATAAAAAAAATTAATTTATGAGGGAAATGAATGAAAATCCCAACATTCTCCCACTTGGTCCATATAGTTCAACACACATCATATAGAGAAGCAAAATATATAAATCATGGCGATAGGACCTCTTATAGTGAGTATTATCTTCCATGTATTACACTATATCAAGTCTCTCAATACTAGCCCATATAACTTAATGAATAAACCATATGTTTATTTCAGGTTCAAACCAAATGATATTTCTCATAATAACAAATATGTGCACAAAACCATATGAGAAAATATCAATTGAATAAGAGTTTTATTAAAACAATAAATCACATTATGGAACCAAGTCCCATTCGTACTACATGATCCTTGAAATTCTTTGGTGGCATACCTTTAGTCAAAGGATCAGCAATCATCAACTCAGTGCTAATGTGTTCAATGACCAGTTTATTTTCCTTAACACGTTCTCTTATGGCTAAATATGAATCATGGCGATATGTTTATTTCGACTTCCTGTTTTATTGTTCTTAGCCATAAACACTGCAACTGAGTTGTCACAGTACAACTTTAATGGCCTTGAAATAGAGTCCACGACTCTAAGCCCAGATATGAAACTCTTCAACCATACACCATGTGAGGTAGCCTCAAAACATGATACAACTTCAGCTTCCATAGTGGAAGTAGTAATCAAGCTCTGCTTAGCACTTCTCGAAGATACAGCTCCACCAGCTAGCATGAAAATATAACAAGATGTTGATTTTCTGGAATCAATGCAGCCAGTGTAGTATGAATCGGAGTAGTCAATCACTTCCAAATTATCAGTTTGTTTGTACATGAGCATGTAATCCTTTGTACCTTGAAGATATCTCATCACTTTCTTTGCAGCTTTACAATGGTCAATACCTGGATTACTCTGATATCTTCCCAACATTCCAACAGCAAATGCAATGTCAGGTCTGCTACAAACTTGAGCATACATAAGGCTGCCAACAGCTGAAACATATGAAATGTTCTTCATGTGTTCTCGTTCGAAATTATTTTTTCAGGCACTGGCTCAAATCGAATCTATCGCCCTTCACAATAGGTGCTATACTTGGTGAAAAATTCTTCATGTGAAATCTCTCTAGAACTTTATTGATATAGGCCTCTTGAGACAAACCTAAAATGCCTCGATGTATTTCCCTATGGATCTTAATGCCAATGACAAAAGATGCCTCACCCATATCCTTCATATCAAAGTTCCTAGAGAGGAATTGTTTCACTTCATAAAGTAAACCCTTATCATTGGTTGCAAGTAAAATATCATCCACATACAGTACAAGAAAACAAATTTTACTCCCACTAACCTTCTGGTATATACATTGATCCATGACATTCTCTTAAAAACCAAATGAAGTAATAACTTCATGAAATTTCAAATACCACTGACGGGAGGCTTGTTTCAAACCATATATGGATTTATTTAGCTTGCAGACCAAGTGTTCACCATTACTAGAGGAGAATCCTTCTGGTTGTTTCATGTAAACCTCTTCCTCTAGATCACCATTAAGGAATGTTGTTTTCACATCCATTTGATGTAACTCAAAATCAAAATGAGCTACCAATGCCATAATTACTCGGAGAGAATCCTTTTTAGATACAGGAGAAAATGTCTCTGTGTAGTCAATTCCTTCCCTCTGAGTGAACCCTTTGGCAACAAGTCTCGCCTTATGTCTCTCAATGTTGCCTTACGAGTCTTTTTTTTGTTTTAAAAACCCATTTAGATCGAATGGTTTTTACACCATTAAGCAACTCAACGAGATCCCAGACTCGATTAGATGCCATAGTATCCAACTCATCTTTCATGGCATTATGCCATAAGTCAGATTCCTTAGAACTCATGGCTTGTGAAGACATTTCAGGATCATTTTCGGCTCCAATGTTGTAGTCTGATTCATAAAGATACACAACATAATCACTAGGTATGGCTTATTTTCTTTCTCTAGTAGACCTTCTTAATGATGTTTCAACATTCTTCTCAAGTGCATGTTGATCAACAGGTTCTTTAACAATATCTTGTTGTTCCTCATTAACAACTTGATCTACTTGATCTTTATTAATAGCTTGTGGAACTTTAGTAATTGGTTGTCTAACACCTGTTTGTCCTTGAGGGGTGTGAATGTTAATCAATCTGTCACTTGATCTAGAGGGTTGAGTGATCACTAGAAAATGTATTAAGAATTTCATATAAATTTTATATGAAATTGCACTTTAAAGAAAGGTATTTTCTATGTTTTATTGCAGGAATGAAGAATTATAAGTACTGAAAGCAAAAAGCATAAAAGAAGCGGATTTGGAGCAAAAAGGACTCAATTTTATGAAAAATTGAACTGTCCTGCCGACGGCAAGATTTAAGCCTCCAACGGCGAGATTTTCCCTAGAGTTTTTGAATATTTTATAAAGAGCCCGCCGACGGTGAGATCGAGCCCGCCGACAGCGAGATCGGCGCTGTTAGCCCACCTTCTAGAAGCCCGCCGACGGCGAGAACGAGCCCGCCGACGACGAGACAATTGAAAAGAGCCAAGATACAATGAACCTGGATGCTTTTTGAAGAGGTGCTTAAGCAACCTTTGAAGATTTGACTCCTTCTATAAATAGAGACGATTTTTGTCCCTTTAGTGTGTCATCTTTTAGTGTGAGTCATTTTTGGTGTCTGTTGGTGTTAAAGTCAATTAGTGTTCATTTGTGTTGGAGTAAATCAGAGAGTCTTAGTGAGTTTAATTAAGTGTCTTGTCATTCGGAAGGAAGAGTCAAAGGAACTTCGAGAGTCTGCTTGGGAGAAGAATTGAGATAAGTATATTTGTTAATGTTTATTAACTTTAATGAAATCCATGCTTTGTGTTATTTTTCCCATGCTTTCTGAGTAGTTTCTTAGTCTTTTTCCTTGTTGTTAAGATTATGTGAAGTGACGAATCAAAGTAACTGTGCCTACAATTATTAAATAAAAATTGTGATAATCTTTTACTTAAAACTTAATTTACTTTCAATTTGGCCAATTGATTTTTTAACATATGTTGAATTATCAACTATAGTAAAGATTACATCAGAGATTCAAGGAAGTCAAAGGCCTTGGAAGGAGGGTGCAAATAAATAGGGAAATATTAACTATCGGGCATAGAATTGGACATTTTAGTGTGACAGACTAAAATATTCAATTCGGTTCTATTGTTTGAGAGCTGAAGTGTAGATGTTAGCCCTCAGGTGAGAGGAACGTGGGAGCTCTGAAGTGGCAGCCGGTATCCTCCCAGCCTAGCCGCAGATTCAGTAATCAAACATAGGACTAGTCAATGTTCTTTGCACCTGGACCAAAGGGTAAAGAATAGGAATGCTCCTATTTGGCACAATACAAACTCTAAACTACTTTAATTCATCATTCACTTAATTCTCTCAACAAGGAGAAAGATGCTTTTCTAAATTAGAATCTTACATTTAAACATTTTTTAGCAATAGTTTTAGTATAAATGTTCTTAATTTCCGTATACTAGCTTAGTAAGTAAGTCTACTTTAATTTATCTTTGAAATTCTCTAACTTCCCTGTGTGATCGATATCTTGGACTCCATTAGAGCCCTTTATTACTTGATAACGATACATATACTTGTGTAGTATCCACATTATAAATCATAATTTTCATAAAAGAATCATCAGTGTAAATACATATATTTGGTGCGGGATCAAGTTTTTTGTGTCGTTCCCAATATCAATAACATATTTTTGTAAGTATAAATATCAATAGTGGACATTCCTATAGATGTTCTGTAAACAGTCCTATAAGCCCATAAAGCATAATCCAGTTTAATTGACCAATTCTTTCTATTTGGATTAACAGTTTTTTTCAATATTCTTTTAATTTCATGATTGGATAATTCAACCAAACCACTTGTCTGAGAATGATAAGCAGTAGCAATGCGATGATTAATATGATATTTCTTTGCTAACTTCCCAATAATCGCATTTTTAAAATGACTTCCTCCATCAGTTATGATTACTCTTGGTATTCCAAATCTGCAAAATATATTCTTTTCTAAAAACTTTGCAACACTTTGAGCATCACATCGAGGTAAAGCAATAGCTTCAATCCATTTGGAAACATAGTCTACTGTTATCAAAATATAAACATTTCTGAAAGCTGATGTAAATGGTCCCATAAAATCTAATCCCCAAATATCAAATACTTCAACTTCCAACATATAATTGAGGGGCATCTCATTTCTTTTAGAAATATTGCCTACACGCTCACATCTATCACAATTTTTAATATAAACATTCACATCCTTAAAAATTGTAGGCCAATAAAATCGTGATTGTAATATTTTATATGCAGTTTTATCACTTTCAAAATGTCCCCCATAATCATAATCATGACATTTTTGAATAATTTCATAATTCTCTTCCAAAAGTACACATCTTCGAATTATAAGATCCTTTCTTTGTTTATATAAAAATGGGACATCCCAAAAATAAGTCTTAGCATCAGAAAGAAATTTTTTCTTTTCATGATATGTCAAACCATAAGGTATAATATTACTGACAATAAAGTTTACTATGTCTGCATACCACGGAACACTCCATTCTTTAACAGTGAACAGTTTTTCATCAGGAAAATGTTCATTAATTTCTTCAATATCACAGAAAGATTTTTCTATTTCAAGCCTGGACAAATGATCAGCAATTTGATTATCGAACCTTTCCTATCTACTATCTCAAAATCAAATTCTTACAAAAGAAGAATCCATCTTATAAGTCTCGGTTTTGCATCATTTTTCTTCATTAAGTATTTGATAGCAGAATGATCATTATGCACAATACATTTAGTTCCAATTAAATATGATCGAAATTTATCAAAGGCAAATACTATAGCTAATAACTTTTCTCAGTAGTGGTATAATTAATTTGAGCTTCATTAAGAGTTTTACTAGCATAATAAATTACTTTGAAAATTTTATCATATTTCGACCTAAAACAAGCACCAATAGCATAATCACTAGCATCACACATTAATTCAAAAGGTTTTTCCCAATTTGGTAAAATTATTACAGGTGCAGTGATTAATTTTTCCTTTAATGTTTCAAAGGCTTTATGGCAGTCATCATCAAAATTAAAAATTGCATCATTTTTCAGTAAACGGCATAAAGGTTTTGTAATCTTTGAAAAATCTTTGATGTAACGCCTGTAGAATCCAGCATGTCCTAAAAAACTTCTAATTCCTCTTACATTGGTTGGGCAAGGTAAATTAGATATAACTTGAATTTTTGCAGGATCTACGTCCAAACCTTTTTCTGAAATCCAATGTCCCAAAACTATTCCCCCTGCTACCATAAATTGGCATTTTTCCCAATTAAGGACCAAATTAGTTTCTTCACAGCGTTTTATAACTTTAGATAGATGTTCTAAACATGATTCAAATGAAATTCCAAACAATGAAAAATCATCCATAAAAACTTTAATCCCTTTTTCAATTAAATCACAACAAATAGCCATCATACATCTCTGAAATATAGCAGAGGCATTACATAAACTAAAGGGCATTCTTCTAAAAGCAAACGTACCATAAGGACTGGTAAACGTAGTTTTCTCTTGATCCTCAGGAGCAATTTGAATTTGGTGGTAACCAGTATATCCATCCAGAAAACAAAAGTATTTATGCCCAGCCAGTCTATCCAACATTTGATCTAGAAAATGGAGTGGAAAATGATCTTTCCTTGTGGCAAGGTTTAATTTTCTATAAACAATGCATATTCGCCACCCTGTAACTTGTCTTGTTGGTATCATTTCATTCTTTTCATTAACAGTCACAATTACTCCTCCTTTCTTAGGAACACAATGAATAGGACTAACCCATGCACTATCTGAAATAGGGTAGATAATTCCAGCATCCAACCACTTTAAAATTTCTTTCTTAACAACTTCTTTCATGATAGGATTTAATCTCCTTTAGGGATCAGCCCGCGGTTTGCTATTATCTTCCATAAGAATTATGTGCATACAAATTGAAGGATTGATTCATTTAATATCAGCAATTGTCCATCCAAAGACTTTCTTGTGCTTCTTCAAAATTTCAAGCACACTCTTTTCTTCTTTTTCAGTTAATTGAGAGGAAATTATAACAGGCAAGGTTGAGGATTCACCAAGAAAAACATACTTCAAATGACCAAGAAGCATTTTTAGCTCAAGTTCAGGAGGTTTTTCAATTGATGGACCATAAGATTTATCTTTCTCAGTCATATCCAACAATTCAAAACTTTCACGAACAATGCATTTAATTTTCTATAGTCAATACATATACGCCATCTAGTAACTTATCTTATAGGTATTAAATCATTATTTTCATTAGCTTTAACGATCACTCCTCCCTTCTTAGGAACACAGTGAATTGGGCTTACCCAAACACTGTCCGAAATAGGATATATAATACCATTATCTAACCATTTTAATATTTCTTTCTTGACTACTTCTTTCATTATTGGGTTTAATCTCCTTTGGGGATCTATTCTTAGCTTATGTTCATTATCTAAAATAATTCTGTGCATATAGATTGAAGGACTAATTCCTTTAATATCTGCTAAAATCCAACCAAAAGTTTTCTTATATTTTTTTAATGTGTCTAACAGTTTTTATTCTTGTGATTCATTCAATTCAGCTGATATAATAACTGGTAGGGTTGAATGGTTACCTAAGTAAGCATATTTTAAATGATTAGATAAAATTTTTAATTCGAGTTCGGAGGTCTAATAATTGACGGCACTATATTCTTTTCGCCGTTTTCGGTATTATCCAACATTTCAAATTTTTCCTGTATATAATCCAGTTTTTCATTATCTGCTTCTTCAATTAATTTGGTATTTTCTTTTTCTAACTTTTCTTCATAATATTCTTTAAAATGTTCATTTTGCAAATGTTCAAGTATTTTCATTCGAAAACATTCATCATCTTTTTCTAAAGTAGGATATTTCATTGATTTTGCTATGTTAAAAGTTACTTTTTGATCGTTTACTCTCATAGTCAATTCTCCTTTCTGAACATCAACCATTGCTTTTCCAGTGGCTAAAAAGGGTCTTCCTAATATTATGGGAATTTCTTTATCTTCTTTCATATCTAGAACAATAAAATCTACCGGGAAGATAAATTTATCCACTTTTACTAACACATCTTCAATAACTCCCTTAGGATAAGTTACGTAACGATCGCCTAATCGAAGAGTTATCGAAGTAGGTGAAATTTCTCCTAATTCTAATCTTTTAAAAATTGATGAGGCATTAGATTGATGCTTGCTCCTAAGTCACACAAAGCTTTTCCATAAAATTTTTCTCCAATAAGCGCAAGGTATAGTAAACTATCGGGATCTTTTAATTTTTCAAGAAGCTTTTTCGAATAATTGCACTACACTCTTCGCTAAGTGCAACAGGTTTCATTATCTGTGAATTTTCTTTTTTTATTTAAAATATCTTTCATAAATTTTACATAATTAGGCATTTGTTCTAATGCTTCTATAAAAGGAATATTTACTGTTAATTTTTTTAAAATTTCAAGGAATTTAGCAAATTGCTTATCTTTTTTTATGTTGCTTTAGTCGTTGAGGAAATGGTGGTGGTGGTTTTTCTATAGATATTTTCATAGGGATCAATGGATATTCTAAGTTTTGATCTTGCTGATCCTTTTCTTTTTCAATTTCCACTTCCTCATTTTTACTTTCTATTTCTTTCTGAATTTTAGTTTCTAACTCTTTCCCACTTTGTAATTGTATCGCTTTAATTTGTTCTTTTCCTTGGTCTTTAGGATTTATTTCCAAATTACTAGGAAAAGTTACAGGAATTCTATTATTAAGCGCGGTAACGATATGTCCGAGTTGAGTTTCAATATTCTTAATTGTTGTTCCTTGATTTTGTAATTGATTTCCTTGAATTTGTAATTGATTTCCTTGATTTTGCAAGTGCTGACCCATACTTAATATTAATTCTTCTATAGATAACCTCTTATCTTTAAATTGAGTGTTATTAAATCCAGGTGGATAAGAAGGTTTATAATTTGTATTTCCTTGATTATGTGGATTTCCTATAGAGTTATTCATCCATTGTTGATTAGCTGTATTGTTATTCCAATTAAAATTTGGATGATTCTTCCAACCAGGATTATAATAATTCGCATAAGAATTATTGGGTCTATTATTAATAGCATTAATAGTTTGATAAGGAGATTGAGAATCTATAATTTGTCCAGATGAGTTTTCATCTAATATAGTAGGAGAATAATTCATTCCAAAATGATCTAATTTTTTTGAGATAGCAGCAATTTGAGAAGCTAAAATAGATATTGCATTATTTTCATGAACACTGGCTATCTTTTTAGGGTTTATCCTTTCAGCAGGCCATTGAAAATTATTAGTAGCCATTTCTTCGATTAACGCATAGGCTTCATCAAATGGTTTTGACATTAATGAACCTCCAGTAGCAGCATCAATGATTGATCTAAGAGATCCTACTAATCCATTGTAAAAAGTTCGTATAATTAACCAATCTGGTAACGCATGATGTGGGCACTTCCTAAGAAGTTCTTTAAATCTCTCTCAAGCTTCATATATGGATTCTCCATCAAACTGACCAAAAGATGTTATATCATTTCTAAGTTTTGTAGTTTTCGAAGGAGGAAAATATTTGGATAGAAATTTTCGTGATAATTCTCTCCAACTTTTAATAGATCCAGGTGCTAATGAATTTAATCACATCTTAGCCTTATCCCTTAAAGAAAAAGGAAAAACCTAAGTCTAATAGCATCATTAGATATTCCTTCATATTTGAAAGTAGCACATAGTTCCAAAAAACTAGTAAGATGTAAATTAGTATCTTCATTAGGTGAACCACTAAATTGATTATTCTGTACCATTTGGATAATTGCAGGTTTAAGTTTGAATGAGTTAGCAGCTACATCAGGGTTTTGAATAGTTAGGTGAATTTCATCTAATGTAGGGTTGGCATAATCTCTTAATGGTCTTTGTTGGTTTATATTTTCAATTTCTGGATTATTTGTCATTTGTGTTAAATTTAAAATTTCTTCTTTTTTTGTTTTCTGATTTTTTTAATAATGCGCTCTAATTCTGAATCGTAAGGTATTAAATTTTTGTTTCTAAATTTGGGCATATAATTTTTAAGTCAAATTTAAAATAGTCTGTTACTCTAGTAATTACTTCTAATAATTCTATTAATTACCTTAATAATTACTTTACTTCCCCGGCAACGGCGCCAAAAACTTGACCCACTATTGATATTTATACTTGCAAAAATATGTTATTGATATTGGCAACGGCACCAAAAACTTGACCCACTATTGATATTTATATTTACAAAATTATGTTATTGATATTGGCAACGACACAAAAAACTTGATCCCGCACTAAATATATGTATTTACACTGATGATTCTTTTATGAAAATTATGATTTATAATGTGGATACTACGCAAGTATACTTATAGTTATCAAGTAATAAAGGGCTCTAATGGAGTCCAAGATATCGATCACACAGGGAAGTTAGAGAATTTCAAAGACAAATTAAAGTAGACTTACTTACTAAGCTAGTATACGGAAATTAAGAACACTTATACTAAAACTATTGCTCAAAAATGTTTAAATGTAAGATTCTAATTTAGAAAAGCATCTTTCTCCTTGTTGAGAGAATTATGTGAATGATGAATTAAAGTAGTTTAGAGTTTGTATTGTGCCAAATAGGAGCATTCCTATTCTTTACCCTTTGGTCCAGGTGCAAAGAACATTGACTAGTCCTATGTTTGATTACTGAATCTGCGGCTAGGCTGGGAGGATACCGGCTGCCACTTCAGAGCTCCCACGTTCTCCTCGCTTGAGGGCTAACATCTACACTTCAGCTCTCAAACAATAAGACCGAATTGAATATTTTAGTCTGTCACATTAAAATGTCCAATTCTACGCCCGATAGTTAATATTTCCCTATTTATTTGCACCCTCCTTCCAAGGCCTTTGACTTCTTTGAATCTCGGATGCTTTACTATAGTTGATAATTCAACATATGTTAACAAATCAATTGGCCAAATTGAAAGTAAATTAAGTTTTAAGTAAAAGATTATCACAATTTTTATTTAATAATTTTAGGCACAGTTACTTTGATTCGTCACTTCACATAATCTCAACAACAAGGAAAAAGACTAAGGAAACTACTCAGAAAGCATGGGAAAAATAACACAAAGCATGGATTTCATTAAAGTTAACAAACAATAACAAATATACTTATCTCAATTCTTTTCCCCAAGCAGCTCCTTGAAGTTCCTTTAACTCTTCCTTGCAGTACAGTACACTTAATTAAACTCATTAAGACTCTCTGATTTACTCCAACACAAATGAACACTAATTGACTTTAACACCAACAGACACCAAAAATGACACACACCAAAAGCTGACACACTAAAGGGACATAAATCGTCTCTATTTATAGAAGGAGTCAAATCTTCAAAGGTTGCTTAAGCACCTCTTCAAAAAGCATCCAGGTTCATTGTATCTTGGCTCTTTTAAACTATCTCGCCGTCGGCGAGCTCGTTCTCGCCATCGGCGGGCTTCTAGAAGGTGGGCTAACCGCGCCGATCTCGCTGTCGGCGGGCTCGATCTCGCCGTCGGCGGGCTCGATCTCGCCGTCGGCGGGCTCGATCTCGCTGTCGGCGGGCTCTTTATAAAATATTCAAAAACTCTAGGGAAAATCTCGCCATCGGCGCTTAAATCTCGTCGTCGGTGGGACAGTTCAATTTTTCATCAAATTGAGTCCTTTTTGCTCCAAATCCGCTTCTTTTGTGCTTTTTGCTTTCAGTACTTATAATTCTTCATTCCTGCAATAAAACATAGAAAATAACTTTCTTTAAAGTGCAATTTCATATAAAATTGGTATGAAATTCTTAATACATTTTCTAGTGATCATTGAGCTTTACAGTGATCCTTTTCAGAAACAATATCCTGAAAATGATCACTCCCACTGATCAAGTCATACTCAAGAAATTTTACATTTCTTGATTCCACGGTCCTAGTGATGGTCCTTGGGTCTAACTTTTTTTCTTGTGGGTTGTAAATTCTTACTTCAGACGGGCATCCCCAAACAAGCATATGTCGAAAACTTAGTTTCCAACCTTTGAATAACTTAAAAGGCTTCTTTGGAACAGCCTAGGTTGGAACTCTGTTTAATATATATGCAGCCGTCTTTAGAGCTTCAGTCCACAAGAATTCAGGGAGTTTCGAGTTACTCGGCATAATTCTCACCATGTCCATTAAAGTTCGGTTTCTTCTTTCTGCCACACCATTCTGATCCGGAGAACCCAGCAAAGTGTGTTGGGCAACAATCCCATGTTCTTGAAGAAACTTCGCAAATGGACTAGTGCTTGTCCACTCTCTATGTATCTTCCATAATACTCCCCACCTCTATCTGACCTCACGATTTTAATTTGCTTTCCACATTGATTCTCTACTTCAGCCTTAAAGACTTTAAAGGCATCCAAAGCTTCATCCTTAGAACGAAGTAAGTAGAGATACATATATCGTGAATAACCTTCTATGAAGGTGATAAAGTATTTTGGACCAACTATATCCATATCTAGACAACAAATATCTGTATGTATGATCTCCAATAGGTTTGTGCTCCTCTTGGCACCCTTTTTAGACTTATTAGTTTGCTTACCCTTTATGCAATCTAAACAAGTCTCAAAGTCAGCAAAAATCCAAAGTACAAAGTACCCCTTCATTTATCAAACTTTTAATTCTCTTAATGGAGATATGTCCTAATCTCCGGTGCCACAACATAGAGGATTCCTCATTCACAACACATCGTTTTAACCCAGCAGTAACATGCATAGAATTATAAGCAGCATCATTTTGCAATTCAATAGAGTAAAGACCATCAGACAAAGTAACATAACCAATAACCTTATATTCAAAAGATAAAATAAAACCAGAATCCAAGAAGTTAAAGGAAAAACCTAAAGGTACAAGTTTTGAAATAAAAATCAAATTCCTAGAAAAACTTGGAACATAAAAAGTTTTTTTTCAAACATAAAACGAAACCGCTGCTTAAAACCAAACTGCATGTGTCAATGGTTTCTACATGTGAACTCATCTTGCTTCCTAAATAGATGCATGGTTCACTTCCCATTGGCTTCCTTAGGTTTCGCATACCCTGCAAGGTATTAGAAATATGGATTGTAGAACCATAATCAACCCACCATGTATTATGATTAACACTAACCATATTAGACTCATAACAAACAAATGAAAGTTGAGTACCTTTCTTGTCGAGTCAGTTCTTAAACTTAATGCAGTCTTTCTTCACGTGCCCCTTCTTCTTACAGAAGAAACACTTTGACTCTTTTTTTATGTCTGGCCGAGGAGGAATCTTGCCCTTTTCCTCATTTTTGGCTTGATCCCTCTTCCTCTTTCATTGAGTAGTAAAATTCACCTTTTACCCTCTTCCATTGCCAACCTACCTTCCTCTTGAACACACATGGTCAACAACTCGTTAATTAACCATTTGTCTTTATGTGTGTTATAAGAGATTTGGAAGGTTCCATATGGTTAGGGCAGACTGTTCAGAATGAAATGAACAAGGAAAGATTCTGACATTTTAACTTCCAAAGTTTCAAGCTGAGCCGCTGTGTCCCTCATGTGCATGATATGATCACGCACACCTTTAATTCCGGTGAGCTTCATGGATGAAAACTGTATAATTAAGGTGCTGGCCAAAGCCTTGTCAGATGTAGCAAACTACTCATCAATGGCTTTCAGAAGGTCCTTGACCTTATTATGCTACTCGACAGAACCACAAATACCAGCAGATATCTTAGTCTTTATGAACATCACAGAGAGGCAATTGGATCGCTCCCATTTTTCATAAAGATTAACAGCATCCGAAATGCTGGTTTCAGTAATAGCAGGTGGTTCGTCTTTTCTTATAGCATAATCAATATTCATCCATCCTAAATGGAGAAGAATTCTCTCTTTCCACACTTTATAGTTATCACTCTTTAATTCGGGAATATCACACTTAAAATCAGAAATATTCGCAGGTTGAATAACTGTAAAACTTATCAAATATATATGCTCATTAAACAAAATTTTGAAACCTAAAAACAAAATGGCATGTTTTACCGATGTAAATCATGCTCAAATCAATGAATCTAGTGACATAAAATTTGCTTATGAGCTAAAATCCTACTCAATTAGATTCATCTAATAACTTTATGATAAAACTATCAAATTATGTTCCCTTTATTAATTCCTATGGGAAGATTAATAAATATAAGTTGATATTTCATCCTAATTAATCATTCAAATATAACAAAATTCTTGTGGGTAGATTTCATTATATCTCATATGATTAATTACAACTAATGTTATAATGTGATTCATGAACTTAATATATAATTTTAATTAATTAAAGATATTGTGGCTATTCCTTAATTAATTAAAATTATATGAATCAACTATCATTAATTAACTCTTTATTAAGAGCTAAACATTTGCATACAATTATATATAATGCAAATAAAATGAATAACAATGCATAAATATTATTTAACATAATTTTTTACATGTATAAAAACCATAAATTTATACACAAAAAATTTCATGAAATAAATAAGTAATTTATGCATAACAGTTATTCAACTTTTAAACCAAACAAGTTCTTAATTATAATTTTAATGTGAATAAATTACATAACTTAATATTGTATGCTTAATTTAACACAAAAATTAAACATTCAATTTAACAAAATAACTAAATAATTTAGACACATTAAAATACAAAAATGACTCATAATTAATTACAAAATCAATTATGTGTCAAACAGTTCATAAAAGCATTTAGAACTTGATTACAACATGATTTCCGGTTTTATTTTGGATTAAAAACGTTAAAATTATAATGCTAAAAAAATTAAAACATTTTCTCCAAAATCGGGCAACAAGCACTGACATTAACCTTAATGTCCAACCATGATTTAAACTTGTGTAACAACAATTAGATACATTAAAAATCAATGTTCTTAAGGATTTCTAATCATAACTCAATCAATCAATTGCCCAGAATCGAAAATCACGTATACGGGTATATAAACAGAGTGAAACAGAGTAAGCAAGGCAGAGATTAAGCTTGCTCTAATACCAAATGTAAGAATTTCATATTCTATATAACTAAATGATATCTCAAAAGATATCAAACTTGTTTATTAATTTCAACAAAATATATTTGTTGAAACTATAAGCGGAAGCGAGATAGGATCATACATACCTCCAGTCATAGCTTACACGTACAAAGGCGAACTCTTTGCTTACACGGTAAAGTTGTGTTATAGATCTTCTAAACTTTTCTTACTCACAACTCGATGGTGAGGAAACAAAATTATCAGGAGCAAGCTTAGGGACCAAAACATTAAGCATCACATCTATTTATAGGCTCTGCCCATCACAGAGATCTATGGTCGTGATCCCATCATAGAGATCAATGGATGTGCGCAGGGCATACGAAAGGGTTGAACTTAGACTTAATATGGACCACATTCTAAAATTCATTTCCCTTAAAAATATAAAGGATTTATTTCCCTTGAAAACATAAAGGTTTCTAATGGGAATTGTAAATAATAATAAAAAAATTAATTAATTAGGGAAATGAATGAAAATCCCAACAAGACATTCAACCGATATTCTTTAAAATTAAATTCAAGCAATGTGCAACACTAGGAGACCAATAAATGTTACCATACTTTTCTTGTAATAAATCTTTTGCTTTTTTGTAATTCATTGCATTATCAGTCACAAGCTAAATGGTATTTTTTGGACCTACCCACTCAATAACTTCAACAAATAAAAAAAAACAGAGTTGTTGCATCTTTCGTGATATAGAAGCATCGATAGATTTTAAAAAACATATAGCTCTGGGACAATAAACTAAACAATTATCATTGTTATATTCCTCATGTTTATCCATCTATCATCCATCAAAGTACATCCAGCATCCTTCTAATAAAATCTATAAGAATTAATGAGCAGCTTGCATTCTTTTTCACAGTCTCTAAGCAAGTTAGCTCTCAATTGATAGTATGAAAGTAATTGACAAATAAGACCAATTGAAGCTATTGCATCAACAATTTTTTTGTGAAAAAAGTGATTTCAAGGCGATAAGCGGGATACACCTATAAAAAACTCTAGCAAGTACCCTCTGTGTACAATCTCTTTAGATGCCGACACACTTTTTAGGGATAGTTATGAGCTAGGCTTAGTGATAAAAGTAAACTAATTGTCAATCTCATCAAGTTATTTTTTCTTTTCTTTTGTCTAATCATTTATCATGAACACTTGCACTTTGTGATTACAATGAGAAGAATTTCTTTTCTCTTCAATAATATGTTTATATATGTGTGAATATCATTTTTCTCCTCTCGTATCCTTTTTTTTATGTCATTTTTAAATTTTCTAACATTTGATGATCAATATCAAATGAAACTTTCTTGCATGGTGCATAATTCCCTTAACCCAACAAGATATTGTTTTATCTTATTTATGCCTCCACGTTAATATATCAATCCACAAATGTCGATATTTAAATTGTTTCTTCCCATGAGAGGTCTTAATTTCATTAAAATAATTTCATGATCAAATCAGACTTTTCACAAACATTCAAGGAAGAAACAGAGGTTGACTTCCAGATGGCTTTATTCTATGAATAACAAAGAGACAATGTTGGACTAAATTATATTTATATTTTTCCAAGCATGAAAAAAATAGCTAGGATTGAGAATTTGGGATAATTGCATAATGAACTTAATTATAACCGGTGAATTTACATTAAGATAATTAAAAACTTGAAATATGGTAGTCATCTTAAAATAAGTTCAAATAATTTAAAGGTGAACCCATGCAAGTCAATGGACTATTCAGACACCATTCTCATACTTTGTAGTTCACAATTGCTAATATCATTGCTAAGGGACAATAAAGGGTTCCAATAAATTACAAGTTTTGTAAAAAGAAATGGCTCCAATAGGTTGCAAGTTTTATAACAAGTCAATTGAAATTTCCTAAAATTAAACCATAACAATAAAGGGTTGCAATAAGTTACCAGCTCAACAAAATGGTAGCATTAGTCTCAAACAAGAAGCAAGAATGAAACTAATATAAACAAAATAAAATTCATTAAATATAAACATTAATAAAGCTCAATTTCTCATTCAAATTAGCAATTCCTCTCAATATATTTTAAAGAAGCTTATTAACAGTAATGAGACTTCATAAGCTTTCTTATTTCCTTCGTAATGATTTGAAATAATTTTGAAATAAATTGAATTATCTATAGGAGAATCAACTTTTGATCTTATATTACTAGATAAATCATAAGGGAAAATTGATGCACAATGGTTCATGAATTTCTTTTTCAAAAAGTAATTGTAAAGTTGTTGAAGGAGAAGCCGCTGTTCAGAAAGTTGTAGTAGCAATTACTGAATTTTTTTTTTTTTTGAAAAAAATCAGACCGCAGCTTTCTAGTAGTCACAGGAGGTAGCTATCTCTGGTGAGGGAGCACAACTTTCATCTGCAGCTTTTTGAGAATGCAGGAAAAATTCAATTTTTTCAAATAGGAAAAACTGCGGTGCGGCACAGCACTACTGCCACAAATGCACCCTAATATTTACATCAACAAACACTCTAAATTTCTTGAAATATAAGAAAAATTGATAGAAAAGTCATCAAAATTTACAACAAAATTTGTTTTAATATCCTTGATATGAGATGGCTTTAGGGAATAAAAAAAAATCTTGAATGAATCGGCTTGCTGTTAAGTGATTAAGCCTTGCTTTGTGCGAATGTGAGATGTTACAGAAGCAAGAAACAAGAAAGATAGACTTACCTCCACAGAGAGCGCGACCAATCTGCAGCGCAACCAAGAACGGCAAGCGAAGGAATGAATATCAGGTTGGAGTCCTTCAGGATCAAAGAGCGGGGCAGAAGCAAAATAGGCCAATAGTTGAATATGGTTAAATGCCATAATTCGCAATTCATGAAAAATTTACTCGGGCGGTTCAATTGAACTGTGACTATTTCGATGGTTTGGTGGGTTGGACTGCCTATTTTGCCTGGTTCTAGTCAGTTCAATGCAGGAACAATTTTTTACTTGCCCAGAATCAGAACACTGATCGGGTCGCGATCGAATCGGTTGAACTGACCGGTATGATTCGGTTTTTTAAATCATGATAAATTCATTATGAAGTAGATTTTTAATTAATTATTTTTTCTTATAAAATAAATATGAGCAAGTATTTTGTAAATGTTTTCCGAAGATTTTATTTAGGAATCAATTCTAATAAATAGTGTGGTGTAAAATAAATGCAATCTCTTGACAGCAAAAATTTTGACCGAATGTTTTTATTAAAAAAAAAAACTGATTGATATAAAAAGAATTGAAATAATTGTTTAAGTTTTAATTTAATAAATATGAATAAATAAATTGGGCATTTTCATACATCCCACTAAGTTCTTATGTATTCACATATCTAACACATAAATTTTGCTTTTTTACATTTACCACCCAAATCTTTCATATGACAGAAAAAATACCAACATTTTAACTTTTTTAAAGTGACATTCAGCTTTTCATATCGACCGTTGGATTCGGGGTGAAGAAACAATCCCGAGTTAATTGGCAAAAAAATAAAATTATTTATATAAATGGTATGAGTTCATAATTATTTTTTGATATGATTTACAAAATTAATTTAAGCACATATTTTGCATAATATTTGGAATTAGAAAATTTGAAAATTATTTTTGAAACACGCTAAAAATTTTACGGCAGTGGAGTGCTAAATGAATATCTTACCGTTGCATGAAGATCCAATACATAAACAAATAAAATAAAGGTTAAAAGAGAATACATCAAAAATTTTATATGGGAATTCCACAAGTTAAAAAATCACGAAGTTTTGACTAAGTTATAAATATCATAATATCTTGAGATAATGATTATACTAGTGGTCGCTAGTTTCAAACTTAATTAATTCAAGAGTGTGAACTTAAATCGTTATCTTCTTCAATCCCCCTTTATATTAAAAATAAGATCAAATTGAAAGTTTTTGGAGGATATTTGATTAATTTAGCCATAAATAAAAAAAAACTATTGTCTTTGTCGATTCCTTTGATCATAGATAAGTTTTTTAGCAATATGTCCTTTAACGAGTTGAGAATTGAGTAATATTAGGCTCATTGAATTCCTCTTGTCTGGAGTCAATCTGACAATAATCATGTCAATTTTTGAGATCTTTTAAACTTTCAAGTAATGCTTCAAATCTTTTGCTCATATTTCAGGTATTTGATTCAAGCTTAATTGAGTTTGGATATAAACATGTTTTTTTGTTAGGTTCGCATTGCTGAGATGATTGGTTCAACTATAAAATTATTGAAATTAAGGCTTAAAGAATTTTACACTTAACTCAAATATAATTTATCTAATATGCATTAAAATTTGTGCATGATTAATTAATTTTCGTATGATCAATTAATTTTTAAGAATAAATAGACGTTGATTACAAATAATGTAATTCCATAAAATAAATCTAAAAAGTTCATGGCAACATGATGGCCGAAAACTTACCGCAAAATATGTTGGTCAATCACGCAAGTATACATGTCAAGTAATATGTGGTCTAAGAGTTTATGTATCGATCTCACGATAAATGTGTCACAATGATTCTTGGTAGAAAATCTCTAGTTTACTAACTTTGTGAACCAAGCTTGGCATGATCACAACAGAGGGTTGAGATCCTCAAAATCCTAACATTAAACTAAAAGTTATCATAAGAAGCATAAAACAAAATGCAAAGAAAGTCTTGGTGTTCAAGAGTGATGAGGTATGTGCCTCTATGATTCAAGTATAGTAGAGGTTTCATAGTTGCTCTTAATGTTTTTTCTATGTGATAGTTGTCAACGGAGGAAAAGTTTCTTCCTATGCCTTTTAGGTTAAAAGAAGAATTAGAAACACATGAAGTTAAGTTTTGTTTAACCTATGGCGCTTCCCATGATTCTTCTGATCCCCTTCAATGTTGCATCCTACTAAAATATGTCTATCATTTCAGGATTGTGTGGTTAACATATCATTTCACTATGCAATAAGTAGATGTCATAGATCACGATAAATTTTAACATTCAAGTTGGTCATACTAAGAGTAAATGAAATCCAGAAGTTTAACAAACAACATAAAACCATAAAAGCACAAAAAATGCTACTTGGAAATCATCTAAAAAAATCATGATAAAATCACTAACTCTACATCACAAAGAGACGAAAGAAAATTTAGTCACGTTGCGTCATTGGGAAAACCACGAACAAGAAAATCATGCAGATCATCATTGCAAGAAAAAAACCGAGTTATAAAACTTACTATAAGGATCTGTTTTCTCTATAAGCGTAGCAACTCTCCACAAAGCTCTCAAGAACAAAAAAATAACAAAAGGGAATAAACAATGTAAAAACAACCCTTGAAGTTTCAATCCAAAAAGAGGAAAAAAAACCATAGGGGAGAACTCTCTCTAACCAAAATCTCTTCTTTCTTACAGCCTCCAGCCATCCATGAATACCTAAGTTCATCCCCATGGCATATATATAGGTAAAGGCTAACAAATCTAAGAAATTTCTTCCAAAAACTGGTTCAGCAAGTCTGGAGCGGGTGCTCTAAATTTGGGCGAGGGGACGCTGCGATGCGGATGTCGGAAAGAGTGTGGGCACTTTAAAGCTGCATAAGTGCTCCTTGTTTTGGGCGCAAGCGCGCTAGTCCGTTGCAGATGCATTCTAAAGGCCAGTGCGGGTACGTTGGGTCTGTTATTGCTCCTAACCGCTGGAATTTGTCTTTTTTCCTTTGAAACTACATCCAACCTATCACATGCACAAATAAGACAAAAAAATATTTCTGAATTATAATATCAACATAAATGATATAAAAATCATGAGCAGATATGCCCGGATTATATCACATGATTCACTCACAATATAACAGTTCATGGCAGAGCCAAAAAAATTTTTAAATGGAGACCCAAAATAATTTATTGCACAAAAATTTTTTTTTTTGATATTTTTTATTTTTTTTTTATGTTTATTAAAAAAGAAACATTTTACCATCCATAAAAATTTCATATACATTGATATACAGATCTTATATGTTGATATAAAAACTCAAAAAAATGACATGAGGTAAATGTATCAATGCTGAATTTAGAGATTAATTCATTCAAATCAATGAATGTTAATGTTGACTCTCACATAAAAATGAAATTATTTTAAGCATTGAAATTATCACTATTTTTCTTTTAAAATAACATTAAAATGCCATAAAAATCATACCCCTCATCAGCTCCTCTAAGTACGGCCCACCTCCCTTCCCATCACAGATTCCACGCATTTCAAATCAAAACTACCAACCAAATCACTATAAAAATAAAATAAAATAAAATAATAATTATAAAAAAAATTTAAGTGCACACCGCTCAATTCCTATATATTTATGTGTCTAAAACTATGGCGCGTTAGTAAAGACAATAAATAAGGGTCTGTTTGAGGTAGTTTATTTGGTGTGATAGCATTTTAAAAATGCATCAGATCTGTTTGGGCATACTGCGTTTTGGCAGCTTATGTGTTTTCAAAACATTAAAAGTTGTATTTCACGCCGCCCCTATCTAGATGTGATGACAGCTTTCTGGCTACGATCTAACTTTTCAAAAAATAAAAATAAAAATAAAAATTTATAATAGCCAACGCACCTAGCTTATCAGCACATTATTTTTAATCAGCTTATCAGTAGATTATTCAATAAGCTACACTTGCCCCAAAATGACCCTTGTGTTTGGGTGGCTCGTGAATTGTGTATGATAAGCTACAAAATCAAATTCATGCTAGTGTGGACTCCACTTATTAGCTATTGAGCCGGTTCATTTAAAAACTATAATACAAAATAAATTAAAATATATCAAATTTAAAAATTTTATCTTTAAAATAATAAAATATTTAAAAAATAATATTTTGTTTTATATTAAATGATTTCTTAATATATTTTTTTTAATTTTCTGTTCTATTTATCATTTTATTAAAGCATAATTTTAAATTATTATTATTTTCTCTTTTTTATTATGAGTCGGTTTGAATTCAGAGACGTAAGCTCGAACTCGATAAAAATAATTGAGCTCGAGCTCGAGCTCAAACTCAAGCTTAAGAAACTCAATAAAAAGTAAGATTTAGCTGTTAATATGTAAATACGCAGGAATTGGGTGGTAAATATGTAAATGCCCTTCTAAAAATCTAAAGAAACACGATCAAATAGAAAGCAGCAAGCACCAACGGCTGAATCGACCAAGAAAAGTGAAGCAGTGCGCAGAACAACAATGGCCACATGATCTAGTCATTGAATCTCAACAGATATATGGTTTAAGAACATATTTAGATAATATAATAGATAAAAATAGACTTTGACAATTTGAATAAATTTAAAATTATATTTAATATTTTCTCAATTTATGATAATTCAGCTTCTCAATTATATGATTAATATTTTATTTTTTCAATTAAAATTTCAAGGTTGATAATAGTCCATAAAAGCAAGTCAATAGCAGTGACGATGGTCAAGTTTGTGATATTATTGTCTACAAATTATTATATGAAAAATTATTTGTCAAGATTATCTTGAGAATAAATTATTAAGGAAAAATTAAGCTTCTTAAGGAAGTACAAATGGCATGTCGTTAGTGTCTTGTTAATAAAATAAAAAGTGGGCTATTAAAAGATTAATATTGGCGATTTTTTTATTTCTTATAAAAGTTTCTTTCTTTTTTTTTTTTTTTGAAGATAAGAGTCACGTCTTGCTTTATTAAAAGAAAAAAAAAAGGATCACAAAGTGTTTAAGAAAATAAACACCGAAATAAATAAAAACAATTAAAAAAAGAAATAATAAATAACTTAATACAAATCTAAAGACGCATGGAATTAAACATCAAAGATTGGAAAAAAAATTTATCCGGACTTCAAACGTAGCTCTACGTGTGGACTCCAGCAATATACCGCAATGTGTGTTATATTAGACCCACCTAAAAAAATAACTGCAGAGGCTATTAGAGTGGAATCGCAGGCTTCAATACCCCCCAAATAACCCCAAAATCCAAAAAACCTCTGCAGTGTTATTTCGGGATTACTGAATTGGTATATATAGATTTTTCTTCACTAACCCCGAAATAAACTCCACGGTATTATTTGATCCCCGATAAATATATGTGCGTCAAAAACTTGACTCCACGCCAAATATATGTACTGATGATTTAGGTATGAAAATTATGTTTTTATAATATGGGATACTACGCAAGTATACATATCGTTTATCAAGTAATATAAGACTTTCTGATTAAGCCCCAAGATATCGAACCCACAGGGAAGTTTAGAGATTAAGAACTAATTTCAGCAGATGCAATTACTATCTAGTATACGGAAATAAAGAACGCTTATAATAAACTCTATTACTTAATGAAATATTGCAATTAAGAAAAAGTATCTTTCCCCTTGTTAAGAGAATTAAGTGAATGGATAATTAATTTAGTTAGAATTATCATCCAGTTACATTTTATATTTCAATATAGAAAATTGTTAGTAGCACTTTTGAATAATGTATATGTCGGTGTTCGCTTGAGTGCTACTGGATTGGTTACAGTTTCCTGTAGCCTAGGACATCTGTCTATATCATGCGGTATGCGCCTCGAGTACAGATCTAGGGTTTGTCTCAATTTTGCCTTACCCTGGAAACTTTGTTGTGCGGCGACTTTAGTTCTGACATGGGACGTGTTTAATCTATATTTTGGAGTTTAGAGGTCACACCTTGCCTATTTGGAACCTCTGATGGCCAAGGAGAGTCAACAAGCTCTCCCACGTGCATTTTGGAAAAAGTTGGATTTCAGACCTATGCCCCTGCGCGGGCGTCCGAGACGCCCGTTGGCACCAAAATCCCCAAAATTGAAGCCGCCAAAATATTCATTTCAATTTATGAGGTTCTATTTTAGAAACACGTAATTTCATGCAACTTCCGGATAGTCAAAACCCTTTAACAGATGCTCGAGGCGAAATTTAGGATTTTGGGCTACCTAAGCTGTATTTGGTACCGGGTGGCGATTTCTACTTGATGTGACCGATCCTTTGTGCTCACACCAATGTTGGGGATCTTATTTTCACTCTTGGATGGTTTCTGGTAATCTGAGGATCTAAAAAAATCACACACATTAAGTTGTGCGCACGTGGGAGAGCATATGGAAGAAGGCAAGACCTCCTTTGAGGACATGGGCACTCAAGCGCCCAAAGTGAGTGCTTAACCTAAAGAGGCGCTAAATGCTTCTATTGGCACTCAAGCACCCAGATTGGATGCCTTTGCACCCACTTCTTCCCGGGTGACCATTTAGGCGTTGTTTTGGCATGTGTGCGCTCTAGCGCTTGCGATGGGCATTTCTTTGCACGATCTTCATCAAATCGAGGTGGCTTTGCTTTTATGCCACTGTAGTTTTCTTTACACCCAATGAAGAAATTCCGTAAATTGAGGGATGGGTGTTTTTGTTCCCACTGCAACGCCAAAGTACCCAGATTGTTTGCTGATCACAGAAAAATATGTTAAGAAATTCATACATATTTTTTATGAAATTGCACTTTAAAGAAATGTATTTTCTTTATTTTATTGCAGGAACGTTGATTTATAAGTGATGGAAGAAAAAAAACATAAAATAGAGCAAATTTGGATCAAAAAGGAAGAAATACATGCAAAATGAACTAAGTCGCCGACGGCGAAATCGAGCCCGCCGACAGCGAGATTATAAAGAGAATTTCTTAAAGGTTTGCAACTACCTCGCCGACAGCGAGCCCGAGCCCGCCGACAGCGAGATCGCGCGGTTTGAACACCTTCTAGAAGCCTCGCTGGCGGCGAGGTCGTTTCTCTCCGACGGCGAGACCGTTCAAAATGCCAGATACATTGAACCTGGATGCTTTTTGAAGAGGTGCTTAAGTACCCCTTGGACCTTTGTTTACCTCTATAAATAGAGGACGAATTTTAGTATGTAGTGTGTCTATTTTAGGAGTCTTAGAGTATTCTATTAGTGTGCTTTTGAGTCTAAGTTGAAGTTTAGTGTGAGTAAGTGTAAGTAGTGAGTTAAGAAGTGTGCTGTACTAGAAGGAAAAGTCAAAGGAACTTCAAAGAGTCTACTTGGGGAGGAAATTGAGATAAGTATCTTTGTTTATTGTTGTTAACTTTAAATGAAATACATGCTTTGTTTAATTCTCATGCATTCTGAGTAGTTTTCTTAGTTTTTCCCCTTGTTTATGAAATTATGTGAATTGATGAAATTAAATAGAAGTGTCTAATATATTAAAATAAATTGTGATAATCTTTTACTTAAAACTTAATTTACTTTCAATCTGCCAATCGAATTGTTAAAATATGTTGAATTATCAACTATAGTAAAGATTACATCCAATATTCAGGGAAGTCAAAAGTCTTAGAATGAGGTGCAAATAAATAGGGAAATATTATTTATCGGATGTAGAATCGGACATTTTAGTGTGACGGACTAAAATATTCAATCCGGTCCTATTGTTTAAGAGTCGAAGTGTAGATGTTAGCCCTCAGAGTGAGGGGAACGTGGGAGCTCAAGTGGCAGCCAAGATCCTCCCGAGCTCACCAATGCAGATTCGCAATCAAGCATAGTGACTAGTCAATGTTCTTCGTGCACTCGGATCAAATGGTAAAGAATAGGAATGCTCCTATTTGTCACAATACAATAAAAAATATATTTGAATTCATCATTCACTTAAGTTTCTAAAAACAAGGGGAAGGATACTTTTTCTGAAATCTTTAAATCAACTTTATTTAAAGCATTAGTTTACTTTAGATCGCTTTAGTTAAGTATTCTAAATTTTGTATAATATATTAGTAAGTAAATCCTTTTAAATTTAGTCGTTACAAATCTTTTAAAACTTCCCCGTGGATCGATAACCGTGACTCCACTAGAGCCCTATATTACTTCGATACGATACGTATACTTGCGTAGAATCCACATTATACATTCCATCTTAAAATTAAATATATATTAAGCTGGATCAAGTTTTTGGTGTCGTTGCTATTTTTGTAAACATCAAAAAGTGGGTCAAGTTTTTGGCGCCGTTGCCTGGGAGTAAAGAAATTATTTACTAGAGTAACGGACTATTTTAAAATTTTTTTTACAAAATTGTATGAGTAAATTTGGAAATGAAAATTTAATACCTTACTATTCAGAATTAGAGCGTACAATTAAAAGAATTAGAAAACAAAAAAGAGAAATTATAAATTTAACACAAATGGCGAATATTCCTGAAATGAAAATATCAATCAACAGAGACCATTAAGAGATTATGCCAACCCTACATTAGATGAAATTCATTTAACTATTCAAAACCCCGATGTAGCCGCTAACTCATTCGAACTTAAACCCGCAATTATCCAAATGGTACAAAACAATCAATTTAGTGGTTCACCTACCGAAGATCATAATTTACATCTTGCTAGTTTTTTAGAATTATGTGCTACTTTCAAATATGAAGGAGTATCTAACGATGCTATTAGACTTAGACTTTTCCTTTTTCTTTAAGGGATAAGGATAAAATGTGGTTAAATTCGTTAAGCACTCGGATCTATTAAAACTTAGGGAGAGTTATCACAAAAATTTCTATCCAAATATTTTCAACCATCTAAAACTCGCTAAGCTTAGAAATGATATAACTTCTTTTAGTCACTTGATGGAGAATCAATATATGAAGCTTGGGAGAGATTTAAAGAACTTCTTAGGAAATGCCCACATCATGCGTTACCGTATCAAGTTAATTATTCAAACTTTCTATAATGGATTAGTAGGATCTCTTAGATCAATCATCGATACTGCTGCTGGAGGATCATTAATGTCAAAACCATTTGATGAAGCCTATGCACTAATCGAAGAAATGGCTACCAATAATTTTCAATGGCCTGCTGATAGAATGAATCCGAAAAAGATAGCCAATATTCATGAAAATGATGCAATATCTATGTTAGCTTCGTAAATCGCTGCTCTATCTAAAAAATTAGATCATTTTAGAATGAATTACTCTCCAACTATATTAGAAGAAAACTCATCTGGACAACTTATAGAATCTCAACCTTCATATGAAACTATGAATGCTATTAATAACGGATCCAATAATCCTTATGCGAATTATTATAATCCCGGATGGAAAAATCATCCTAATTTTAATTGGAATAACAATACAACTAATCAACCATGCATGAACAACATAACACAACCATTAGGAAATCCCTCTAACCAAGGAAATTCTAATTATAAACCTAGTTATCCACCTGGATTTAATAATAATAACCCTCAATCTAAAGATAAGAAATTATCTATAGAAGAATTAATATTAAATATGGGTCAACATTTACAAAATCAAGGAAATCAATTACAAAATCAAGGAAATCAATTACAAATACAAGGAAACCAATTACAAAATTAAGGAACAACTATTAAAAATATTGAAACTCAACTTGGACATATCGCTACCGCGCTTAATAATAGAATACCTGGAACATTTCCTAGTAATGTGGAACTAAATCTCAAAGACAAAGGAAAGGAACAAATTAAAGCGATACAATTATGAAGTGGAAAAGAATTAGAACCTCGAATTCAGAAAGAACTTCAAAGTCAAAAAGAGGAAGTGGAAATCGAAAAGGAAAAGAATCAACAAGATCCGAACTTAGAAAATCCTTTAATACCAATGAAAATTTCTGTTGAAAAATCTCCACCACCATTTCCTCAACGACTAAATCAACATAGAAAAGATAAACGGTTGCTAAATTCTTGAAATTCGAAGAAATTAACAATAAATATTTCTTTCGTAGAAGCTTTAGAACGTATGCCAAACTATGTAAAATTCATGAAAGATATTCTAAATTAAAAAAGAAAATTTACCGATAATGAAACGGTCGCACTTAGTGAGGAGTGTAGTGCTATTATTCGAAAAAGCTTCCCGAAAAATTAAAAGATCCCGGTAGTTTCACTATACCTCGTGCTATCGGAGAAAAATTCTATGGAAAAGCTTTGTGTGACTTAGAAGCAAGCATCAATCTAATGCCTTTATTAATTTTTTAGAGATTAGGATCGGGAGAAATTTCACCTACTTCGATAACCCTTCGCTAAGTCGATTGTTCGTTACATATCATAAGGGAGTTATTGAAGATGTTTTAGTAAAAGTGGATAAATTTATCTTCTCTGTAGATTTTATTATTTTAGATATGGAAGAAGATAAAGAAATTCCTATCATCTTAGGAAGATTTTATTGTTGTAGATTTTATTGTTTTAGATATCCTAAGTATTTATGGATGATTTCTCTGTATTTGGAACATCATTTGACACATGCTTAAATCATCTTGAAAAAGTATTTGAAGTATGTGAGAAAACTAATTTAGTTCTTAATTGGGAGAAATGTCAATTTATGGTTGCAGGCGGCATTGTATTAGGGCATAAAATTTCGGAAAAGGGCATGGAAGTAGACCCTGTAAAAATTCAAGTTATAACTAAATTACCACCTCCAACTATGGTGAAAGGGGTAAGAAGTTTTCTGGACATGTTGGATTCTACAGTACCTTATATAAAAGATTTTTCAAAAATTACTAAACCTCTATGCCAACTTCTTGAAAAGGACAAGAAATTTGAATTTACAACCGAATGTCCGAATGCTTTCGAATTATTAAAAGATAAATTAATTACAAGACCTATAATAGTTTCACCTAATCGGGAGAAACCATTCGAGCTTATGTGTGATGCTAGTGATTATGCTATAGGAGCAGCTTGAGCAAAGATATGATAAGATTTTAAAAGTTATATATTATGCTAGTAAAACTCTAAATGATGCTGAAATAAATTATACAGTTACCGAAAGAGAATTATTAGCAGTCGTATATGCTTTTAATAAATTTCGGCATTATCTAATAGGAACTAAATGTATTTTATTTAACTTTCTATAATAATTAAATAAAGTAATTCATGTTTATTGAATTGAAAAAACTACTATAGAAAATCATTTGATAATATTTTTTTGAAAATAGAAATTGAGAACAAATTAATAATTAAATTTGTATTTTTACCTTCCCCCAAACTTAAATTTTTCTATCTATACTAAATAGTGAAAAGGGAAAGTATATAGTAAAGTTCATCATACCTTTCGAGCTTTGGGTATTTCTTTTCTTTGAAATTTTTGCGAGCTTTTTCATTACTTACATAACCTGTACTGTTAGTATTCTTCCACATATAGTATTTAAAAGAAAGTGCAGGGATGAAATTTTGAAATAAGTATAAAACATAACAAATGAAAACTTAATCTATTACTACACATACAATCAACTAACCTACTTTAAAATATATTAAAACAATCTAAACAATATTAAAAGTTCATAACTTATAAAAACTTAAACGACACATTAAAAAAAAACTAACATCCTATCTAAAAGAAAAAAATTGCAAATTAATTTAACACACATAAGAAGTCTAACATCACAAAGATAAGCAAACATACCAACATCCACAGTCCACAGAAAGTACAGAATAATTACACACAGAATAATAAAGTTCCAAAATAACAACAAATCTAAACAAACTAAACAAAGGCTCTAATCTTCTGCATCAAAATCCCAGGCTATATCATCTCCCTAATCTCTAGGCTGAGAAGGCTGAGCAGGCTGGTACTGTGTGTAGCGGAGGCACTCAGAAAAGACAACATCTAAATCACCACTCCTATATCGACGTTCAGCCTCATAGTATGCAATTTCGTACTCTGAATGTCGCTGGAGATATTCGCTATCATAATCGTGTCTTCTTTCCAAGCCTCCAATCCTTTGGTCAATATGCTCAAATCTTCTTTCCATATTTTCTCCAAATTGCTCAAAACTCTTTCTACTCAGGGTCGCTCATTCATCAGATCTTGAAGGGTCGGAGTGGTGTACTGAGGGGGTTCATAACTAGTAGAGGGTATATCTCTACTCGAAGAAGGTACATAATCCCTCGTCCCGCATCTCCATCCTTCGTGGGATTCATATTTCTTTATATTAGCTCGAGTAATGGGTTTCATAAGTTCAACCCATTCCTCATCATCTCTCGCCTCTACCCCGGATAATCGGCGAGTGCATAGATAAGACCAGGATGTCCTAGTCCTCCTCCACTTTCATTTCTTGAGGTGGCTAATATATTCTTATAAATTACACTTCCCACATTAATACTCTTTGGTTCCGAATACGAAATTCGAACCGCTTCTATCTCTTATTACCTCACTATGGTGGTAGGTAGGTAACAAAGTAGATCAAATAAAATAGTGTCAGGCTTTAGATGTTGCATTTAACATAGAAAGAGGGAAGTTTACCCGTTCTCGCTGTTTTATCTTCCAGACGCCTTTCCCATCAGTGAGAAAGTCGATCACCTCTTCCAGTGGTCCTTCCATGGTTCCAAAAGTTTCATACTCGCTGGTGTAGGTGTCTCTTACCTCATAATAAGTGTTTATTCTAGCAGCGTTGAATTCCACAAAATATCCTCTAACCTTAAACGGTGCATCTTCAGCCTGTGTTAAGTTCGCATAAAATTCCTTTACCACTTCTACAGCGGCTCTGTTGGTCACGAAACAAAAATTTTCCCATCCTCATTCCTTAATAATTCGCTTAACTTCTCCTCCAGGACTTTTGAAAACTCGATCTTGAATGCATGTTCTGACTTGTATATTGTGAAAATATCTTGATTGTGCCCTTGCATTCACAAAACGAGTTTCGTCGTAATCCACCCGTCGCTTTTGTCGTGGAGCCATTTTCGATCTGTGAAATTTGCAAAAATTTTAACTAAACTCCCAAATATTACTAACAAGGTTTCCTACAACATCTAAAATCCATTTAAATAATTTCCATGAAATTCTTCCAAGTATTTTCTCCACATTTCGAAATTTTTCAAAATTTCCCAATGTAAAAGAAATCCATGGTGAAAATCAAAAATTTTTGCATATGAGTGAAGCTCTTACCAAGGGAAGATGAAATCTGGTGTCAAAAAGTGTTGAAATCGCCTCAAATCCAAGATCTCTCAAGCCCTAGGTTGGTTTTTTCGAAGTTTTGAGGAAGGGGATGATGAATAGTGTCGGTTGACTGATCAAATATAGGTCTTTTAGCGATCTCGCTGTCGGTGAGATTTTTCTCGCCGTCAGCGAGCTAATTAATTTGATAAGGCAAAAGTTTAGGGAAAAATCCGCCGTCGGCGAGCTCGTTCTCGCTGTCAGCGGGTTTCCTCGCTGTCGGCGAGATAATTCTCGCGTTGGCGAGATCCCAAAATTTTTAAATTTTTGAAATTCGTCAATCATTTTCAACCTCGATTTGCCCTTAATCAATCTTCCGATCACTTAATTTAATAATAGTATGAAGATTAGATACTTATATTCACAAAAAGTTCACACAACACAAACAATATAACTTTATATATGAAATCAATGAGACTTACAAACTTCACACTAACAACTAACAACATACTTAACTTAAATGTCTAAATCCATAATACTCAGCATCGCAATCCACACCACAACACTCTAAATGCTGAGACATAACAATTACAAATAATCTCATCAAATCTGAGATGATCAAATTAAAATTCAAATCATAATAAAACCTAAATCCAAATCAACACATATATACACAAATATATGACATAAAATAGAAATCTTTCCTACTCCTCAGTGTCTGAACTATCATCCTCTCTGATATTCCCGATGCGACGCAGGTGCACAAATAAATTGTAGAAAGGCCTGAAAGGGAATTCTACAGTAGATTCTTCATTAATCCACCCTTTCTGTCTCAAGCAAATGAATAAACTCGGCCTCTAGATGTCCAAGATGATCAAAGTGCTCCTTCATCCTCCAAATAATGTGATCAAACATATCGTAGATATCGTCGATGGAATTCATCACAGCTTGCAACTCTTTCTCCAAATCTTTTAATCTTCTTCGAATGAAATTTGTTTTATCGATAAGGGGCCTTGCTAAAGGATTGTTCTGTGATGCTCTGTCAGAAATAATGGTAATCTCATCATTGTTATCCAAAGTTGGAAACATATCCGTAGGATCAAGTGGTTTCCATGGCAAAAGTACCTTTTCCCAAGCCTCATACGAAACTTGGTACTGACTGCATAAAGCAAATATAGTCGATGGGTGTCCAAGTCCATGAACTGACCCATGCACAATCAATCCCAATGCAGATTTTACTATAATTGATCCAACATCGATAGGTAGTCCAATTTGAATACAGTAGTTTAATATAGAGGCATTCCTTTGAAACCTTATTTACCCCGATAAGTAGGTAATAATTTTGATGAGATGAAGAAATGCCAATGCTTCGAGACGAGGTTAAGAAGTGATGCGTAAAAACCGACATACCCGTCTTAGCCGTAACTCCCAATCATCGTGTTCATCACGTGTATCTATGATCTCGTTCATATTGTAACTCAAGGCACAAAGCTCAATAATGACGCACGCATGTATTCTCTATAGAAAATAATTCATTTACCCTCGAAGGAGTAAATGTTACCCATCTTCCTCTCGACGTAGACATTTCCATTGTTGATCGCATATAGATTAGAGTAAAACTCTTTAACTACTGGAATAACTACAGCGGATGTCATATAGCAAAATACCTCCCAATGCCGTTGTGCGATCATTTCTCCGATTTTAGTGGTGGAATTCTCTACTCCTTTATTGACAAATCCCCTTTCTTTAATAAGTCTTTTCTTCATCAAGACTTTGCTGAAGATACGTTGCGCCTCCGAACTGACGAATTTTCTTCGGTTGAAAACTTCAGTTTTTGTGGTTTCTAAGAGTTTGGTGGCCATTTCGGATTGAAAGGAATGGTCTCTAGTCGTTTCTAAGGAAGAAAACAGTGTAAAATTGAATTTGGGATAGTTTCCTACAAAGAAATGGCTTAGAACCGTCCAAAACCGCACTAAAATTCTTAAGAAACCAAAATTTCAACTGCCTCGCCGTCGGCGAGCTAGTTATAAAACCGAATTAAATTATGGCACACGATCTCGCTGTCAGCGGGCTTGGCCTCGCTGTCGGCGAGATTCGTAAAAATCACCCATTTTCGCTCTGGTCCGAATATTTTCTGATCTCATCATATATGTTCGAATTTGTGATGATTCTAATTAAAAATTTGAGTAGTAAGATTTATTTTAATATATAGACTCACTAATTTGTAGATAATTAAAAATAAAAGACTATTATGGGTTGTCTCCCATAAAGCGCTTGGTTTAACGTCGTCAGCCCGACCTAATTTCAGTTAGTAATCAGGTTGACTAAGCATTAAAACCTCTTTAAAATTTTGTCTTCTACCTTCGAAATATGATTTTAATCTATGTCCG
Source organism: Papilionanthe hookeriana x Papilionanthe teres (assembly GCA_022702705.1). Classification (NCBI taxonomy): domain Eukaryota; kingdom Viridiplantae; phylum Streptophyta; class Magnoliopsida; order Asparagales; family Orchidaceae; genus Papilionanthe; species Papilionanthe hookeriana x Papilionanthe teres. The sequence continues at coordinate 23,329,132 of CM040429.1, read as the reverse complement.
TTTACCTTAAATCTATGTCCTGTTTTTGGATCTTCAATTTCTATAGTCCATATGAAAATATTTGAGTTATGGTGAAAGGTCCTAACCACGAGATTTCAATTTCCCAGGAAATAATTTCAATCTAGTATTATATAGTAGAACTTCTTGTCCTGGTTCAAAATTTCTCTAATTAATCTTCCGATCATGCCATAATTTCATCCTTTATTTATAAATCCTATCATTATCATATGATTCATTCCTTAATTCTTCTAATTCATTTAATTGCAACAATCTCTTCTCACCAGCTTCTTTCATATTATAATTAAACTCTTTAATCGCCCAATATGCTTTATATTCTAATTCAACTGGTAAGTGGCAAGTTTTTCCATATATAAGCTCGTAAGGAGTCATTCCAATCGGAGTTTTATAAGCGATCCCGTATGCCCATAATGCGATTGTCTAGTCTTATAGACCAAGATAATCTATTAGTGTTTACGTACTTTTCTAAAATACGCTTAATCTCTCGATTAGATACTTCAACTAATCCACTAGTTTGTTGATGATAAGCGACTGATATCTTTTGCATAATATTATATTTTTCTACTAGTTTGTGAATATATTTGTTTCTAAAATGAGTTCCTCCGTCGCTGATAATCACTCTCGCATTCCAAATCTAGTAAAAATATTTTTCATTAAAAATTTTGAAACACTTTTAGCATCACACCTATGTAAAGCTTAGTGCTTCGATCCATTTGGAAACATAATCAACAACTTACTAATATATATGAGTTTCCAAATGAAGGAATAAAAGGTCCCATGAAATCTAATCCCCAAACATCAAAAATTTCAACTTCTAATATAAAATTTAGAGGCATTTCATTTTTCTCGATATGTTTCCTATTCTTTCGCATTTATCACAGTGTTTTTATATATCCGTATACATCTCTAAATAGAGTAGGCCAAGTAGAATCCAGCATTGTAGAATTTTATACGCAGCTTTATTTGTCCCAAAATGTCCTCCAAAATCGAATCATGACATTTTTTAATAATTGGTTCAGCTTTCTTCATAAGGCACGCATCTTCTAATAATTAGATCCTTACATCGCTTATATAAGTATGGTTCATCCCAAAAGTATGTTTTAGTATCATGAATGAATTTTTTCTCGTTGTTGTAAAGTTAACATAGGTGGTAAAATGTCACTTACAATATAATTTACTATATCAAGCATACCAAGGTATTTTCCACTCATTTATATTATAAAGTTGTTCATCGTGAAAATCGTTCTAAAATTTCATTATCGCGATCGTATAATTCATGATTTTCTAATCTCGATAAATGATCATCAATTTGATTATCGGTTCCTTTTTGTTAACGATCTCAAAATCAAATTCTTGCATTAATAATATCCATCTAATTAATCTTGGTTTAGAATCTTTCTTTTGCATTAAATACTTTATAACAGAGTGATCAGTATGTACAATACATTTAGTTCCTATTAGATAATGCCGAAATTTATTAAAAGCATATACGATCGCTAATAATTCTCTTTCGGTAATCGTATAATTTATTTCAAGCATCATTTAGAGTTTTACTAAGCATAGTATATAACTTTGAAAATCTTATCATATATTCGCCCAAGAATGACTCCTATAAGCATAATCACTAAGCATCACACATAAGCTCAAATGGTTTCTCCCAATTAGGTGAAACTATTATAGATGCTGTAATTAATTTATTTTTTAATAATTTGAAAGCATTCAGCATTCAATTGTAAATTCAAATTTCTTGTCCTTTTCAAGAAGTTGGCATAGAGGATTAGTAATTTTTGAAAAATCTTTAATATAACGTCTGTAGAATCCAGCATGTCCAAGAAAACTTCTTACCCCTTTTACCGTAGTTGGAGGTGGTAATTTAGCTATAACTTGAATTTTTGTAGGGTCTACTTTCATGCCCTTTTCTGAAATTTTATGCCCTAATACAATGTCGCCTGTAACCATAAATTGACATTTCTCCCAATTAAGAACTAAATTAGTTTTCTCACATACTTCAAATATTTTTTCAAGATGATTTAAGCATGTGTCAAATGTTGTTCCAAATACAGAGAAATCATCCATAAATACTTTTATTCCATTATCAATTAATTTACTAAATATAGCATCATACATCTCTGGAATGTTGCAGGTGCATTACATAATCCAAAAGGCATCCTTCGAAAAGCGAAAGTTTCATAAGGACTAGTAAATGTAGTTTTCTCGATCCTCGGAGCAATTTGTATTTGATGATAACCGGTATATCCATCTAAAAACAAAAATATTCATGTCCGGCTAATCTATCTAACATCTGGTCTAGAAATGGTAAAGGGAAGTGATCTTTCCTGGTGGCTATGTTTAATTTTCTATAATCAATACATATTCGTCATCCAATAACTTGTCTTATAGGGATAAGATCATTATTTTCATTAGCTTTTACGGTCACTCCTCCTTTCTTAGGTACACAGTGAATCGGGCTTACCTAAGCATCGTCGAAATAGGATATATAATACCATTATCTAACCATTTTAAAATTTCCTTTTCGACTACTTCTTTCATTATCGGATTTAATCTCCTTTGGGATCCGCTTTGAGGCTTATGTTCATTATCTAAAATAATTTTGTGCATACATATTGAAGGACTAATTCCTTTAATATCTTCTAAAGTCCAACCAAAAATTTTCTTATATTTTTTAAGGTATCTAAAAATTTTTGCTTCGAGATTCATTTAATTCGGATGAAATAATAACTCGGTAGAGTTGAAGAATTACCTAAGTAAGCATATTTCAAATGATTAGGTAACATTTTTAACTCAAGTTTAGGAGGTTTAATAATCGATGGAACTATATTTTTTTCAGTTGTTTTCCGTGTTATCCAAAAATTCAAATTTCTCGAATATAATCTAGTTCTTCATTTATATCGGCTTTTTCAATTAATTCAGTATTTTCTTTTTCTAATTTTTCTTCATAATATTCCTTAAAATGTTCTTTTAGTAAATGATCGAGTACTTCCATTCGAAAACACTCGTCATCTTTTTCTAGCGCAGGATATTTCATTGATTTAGCAATATTAAAAGTTATTTTTTGGTCATTTACTCTCATAGTTAATTCTCCTTTCTGAACATCAATCATAGCTTTTCCAGTGGCTAAAAATTGTCTTCCTAAAATGATAGGAATTTCTTTATCTTCTTCCAAATCTAAGACAATAAAATCTAAAGGGAAGATGAATTTATCCACTTTTACTAATACATCTTCAATAACTCCCTTAGGATATGCAACGTAACGATCACCTAATCGAAGAGTTACCGAAGTAGATGAAATTTCTCCCAATCCTAATCTTTTAAAAATTGATAGAGGCATTAGATCGATGCTTGCTCCTAAGTCACACAAAGCTTTTCCATGAATTTTTCTCCAATAGGCAGGGTATAGTGAAACTACCAGGATCTTTTAAATTTTCAGGAAGTTTTTTCGAATAATAAGACTACACTCTTCACTAAGTGCGACCATTTTATTATCGGTAAATTTTCTTTTTTATTTAGAATATCTTTCATGAATTTTACATAATTTGGCATCCGTTCTAAAGCTTCTACGAAAGGAATATTTATTGTTAATTTCTTCGTAATTTCAAGGAATTTAGCAACTCGTTTATCTTTTTTATGTTGAATTAGTCGTTGAGGAAATGGTGGTCGAGGTTTTTCAACATAAATTTTTATTGGTATTAAAGGATTTTCTAAGTTTGGATCTTGTTGATTCTTTTCCTTTTCAATTTCCACTTCCTCTTTTCGACTTTCAAGTTCTTTTCGAATTCGAGGTTCTAATTCTTTTCCACTTCATAATTGTATTGCTTTAATTTGTTCATTTCTCTTGTCTTTAGGATTTATTTCCACATTACTAGGAAATGTTCCAGGTATTCAATTATTAAGCGCGGTAGCGATATGTCCAAGTTGAGTTTCAATATTTTTAATAGCAATTCCTTGATGTTGTAATTGGTTTCCTTGTATTTGTAATTGATTTCCTTGATTTTGTAAATGTTGACCCATATTTAATATTAATTTTTCTATAGATAATTTCTTATCTTTAAATTGTGGGTTATTATTATTAAATCCAGGTGGATAATTAGGTTTATAATTAGAATTTCCTTGATTAGAGGGATTTCCTAATGGTGTTGTTATGTTATTCATCCATGGTTGATTAGTTGTATTATTATTTCAATTAAAATTAGGATGATTTTTCCATCCAGGATTATAATAATTTGCATAAGGATTATTGGGTCTGTTATTAATAGCATTTATAGTTTCATAATGAGATTGGGATTCTATAAGTTGTCCAGATGAATTTTCTTCTAATATAGTTGGAGAGTAATTCATTCCAAAATGATCTAATTTTTTAGATACAGCAGCGATTTGCGAAGCTAACATAGATATTGCATCATTTTCATGAATACTAGTTATCTTTTTCGGATTCATTCTATCAACAGGCCATTGAAAATTATTGGTAGCCATTTCTTCGATTAGTGCATAGGCTTCATCAAATGGTTTTGACATTAATGATCCTCCAAGACAGAAGCATCGATGATTGATCTTAAAGATCCTACTAATCCATTATAGAAAGTTTGAATAATTAACTAATCTGGTAATGCATGATGTGGGCATTTCCTAAGAAGTTCTTTAAATCTCTCTCGTGCTTCATATATTGATTCTCCATCAAACTCGACTAAAAGAAGTTATATCATTTCTAAGCTTAGCGAGTTTTAGATGGTGGAAAATATTTGGATAGAAATTTTTGTGATAACTCTCCCCAAGTTTTAATAGATCTAGGTGCTAACGAATTTAACCACATTTTAGCCTTACCCCTCAAAGAAAAAGGAAAAGTCTTAAGTCTAAAAGCATCGTTAGATACTCCTTCATATTTGAAAGTAGCACATAGTTCTAAAAAACTATCAAGATGTAAATTAGGATCTCCAGTAGGTGAACCACTAAATTGATTGTTTTGTACCATTTGGATAATTGCAGGTTTAAGTTCAAATGAATTAGCAGCTACATCAGGGTTATGAATAGTTAAATGAATTTCATCTAATGTAGGGTTGGCATAATCTCTTAATGGTCTCTGTCGAATGATATTTTCATTTTCAAGAATATTTGCCATTTGTGTTAAATTTATAATTTCTCTTTTTGTTTTCTAATTCTTTTAATTGTACGCTCTAATTCTGAATCGTAAGGTATTAAATTTTCGTTTCTAAATTTTCGTATAAAATTTTAAAAAATTATTTAAAATTGTTCGTTACTCTAGTAAATAATTTCTTTTACTTCCCCGGCAACGGCGCCAAAAACTTGACCCACTTTTTATATGTTTGCAAATTATGTTAATAGCAACGGCACCAAAAACTTGATCCCGCTTTAATATATTTTATGATGGAATGTATAATGTGGATTCTACGCAAGTATACGTATCGTATCAAGTAATACAGGCTCTAGTAGAGTCCTCGGTTATCGATCCCACAGGAAGTTTTTAACGCATTTGTATCAGCTAAAATTTAAAGGAATTACTTACTAATATAGTAAACGTAAATTTAAAGTAACTAAAACAAACTAAGTAAACTAATGCTTGAAATAAAGTTGATTTAAATAATTCAGAAAAAGTATCATTCTCCTTGTTTTTAGAAAATTAAGTGAATGATGAATCTAAATAGAATTTTTAAATTGTATTGTGACAAATAGGAGCATTCCTATTCTTTACCCTTTCGTCCAGTGCAAAGAACATCGACTAATCCTATGTTTGATTACTGAATCTGCGGCTAGGTTGGGAGGATACTGGCTGCCACTGCAGAGCTCCCACGTTCCCCTCACCTGAGGACTAACATCTACACTTCAGCTCTCAAACAATAGGATCAAATTGAATATTTTAGTCTGTCACACTAAAATGTCCAATTCTACGTCTGATAAATAATATTTCCCTATTTATTTGCACCCTCCTTCCAAGGCTTTTGACTTCAGTGAATATTGGATGTAATTTTTACTATAGTTGATAATTCAACATATTTTAACAAATCAATTGGCCAGATTGAAAGTAAATTAAGTTTTAAGTAAAAATTATCACAACTTATTTTAATATATTAGGTACTTCTATTTAATTTCATCATTTCGCATAATTTTCATAAACAAGGAGAAAGACTAAGAAAACTACTCAGAATGCATGGGAATAAAACAAAGTATGGATTTCATTTAAAGTTAACAACAATAAAGAAAGATACTTATCTTAATTTCCTCCCTGCGTACTCCTCGAAGTTCCTTTCGACTTTTCCTTCTAGTACAAGACACTTCTAACTCACTAATTATACTCTAAAACTCTTAAATTAGCATACAAACACAAATAGACACCAAAAAGAGACACTAAGACTCTCTAAATAGACACACTTAGACACTAGAATTCGGCCTCTATTTATAGAGGTAGGCAAAGGTCCAAGAGATGCTTAAACACCTCTTCAAAAAGCATCCAGGTTCAATGTATTTTGCATTTTGAATTGTCTCGCCGTCGGCGGGAAACGACCTCGCCGTCAGCGGGGCTTTTAGAAGGTCTTCATACCGCGCGATCTCGCTGTCGGCGGGCTCGGGCTCGCTTTCAACGAGTTAGTTGCAATTCCTTCAGAAATTCTCCTCATGATCTCGCCGTCAGCAGGCTCGATCTCGCCGTCGGCGACATAGTTCATTTTGCATGAATTTCTTCCTTTTTGATCCAAATTCGCTCCATTTCATGCTTTTTGCTTCCATCACTTATAAATCTTCGTTCCTGCAGTAAAATAAAGAAAATACATTTCTTTAAAGTGCAATTTCATCAAAAATAGATATGAATTTCTTAATATATTTTTCTGTGATCATATATTAAAATAAATTGTGATAATCTTTTACTTGAAACTTAATTTACTTTCAATCTGGCCAATTGAATTGTTAAAATATGTTGAATTATCAACTATAGTAAAGATTACATCCAATATTCGGGAAGTCAAAAGCCTTGGAAGGAGGGTACAAATAAATAGGGAAATATTATTTATCGGATGTAGAATCGGACATTTTAGTGTGACGTACTAAAATATTCAATTTGGTCCTATTGTTTGAGAGCTGAAGTGTAGATGTTAGCCCTCGGGTGAGGGGAACGTGGGAGCTCGAAGTGGCAACAAGATCCTCCCGACTCTAGCCGCAGATTCGAGTAATCAAGCATGTGACTAGTCAATGTTCTTTGCACCTGGACCAAAGGGTAAAGAATAGGAATGCTCCTATTTGTCACAATACAATAAAAAAATATATTTGAATTCATCATTCACTTAAGTTTCTAAAAACAAGGGGAAGGATACTTTTTCTGAAATCTTTAAATCAACTTTATTTAAAACATTAGTTTACTTTAGATCGCTTTAGTTAAGTATTCTAAATTCCGTATACTATATTAGTAAGTAAATCCTTTTAAATTTAGTTGTTACAAATCTTTTAAAACTTCTATGTGGGATCGATAACCAGGACTCCACTAGAGCTCTGTATTACTTGATACGATACATATACTTGCGTAGAATCCACATTATACATTCCATCATAAAATTAAATATATATTAAGCGGGATCAAGTTTTTGGTGTCGTTGCTATTTTTGTAAACATTAAAAAGTGGGTCATTTTCCTTCGTTAGACCTCATCGTTTCAGCTTGTTTCACATCAGATGGAGAGGACCATTTCACGAAATCTATGCATGGTCCCCAAAAAGGCTACGACATGGATCAAAGAAAAGGAGGGGAGATCAAATTTGCCCTTTTCTATTTTTTCACAAGTGAATGCTTCTGCTACCTATTATCAAGCAAGTGAATGGCCACACGCATAGACCATGTGGAAGATCTTTCTGATGTAGCTAACCAAACAAAAGAGTAGGAAGGCAGTTTATTTTGAGGATCCTCCACTATTTTAAAACTAAGAGGAAGCTCTAGGAAGAGGAGAAGAGAGATTTCTAAAAGAAGAGAGATCAAGTGAAGGAGAGCTTCTTCTTCTCTTCTTTCTTCCTATCTATTTTCTTTTGCTCTTCCTTTCCTCCATTGAGAGTGCTTCTTGCTTCATCCTCTTCTTCCTACATTTTCCAAGAAGAGATTAAAGCTTGGGAGGAGGTCTGGAAAGGGGGAGATAATCTTAGAGAGTAGATCAAACAAAGAAAAACACATTCTTCTTTCTCCTCTTTACTTCATTTTATTCCACTAAAAAAAATCAGTCTTTTGCACCTTCTTCTTCCTCTTCCACCACCAATGTCCTAAAGAGGGTGAGAGAGCTTGGAGAGGACTTCAAGAGAGAGGGAAAGCGATACGTCTCCTTCCAAAAGGAGAGCTTCTACCTGACTTTGGAGAAGGGAAGAAGTCATCATCTCCTACATAGGGAGAGCTTCCTCTCCACTTGGTAGAAGAAGAAGAGGAGGAGAGCTTCATATTTACAACCGGGGAAGTCATGATACATCGCGTAGCAGATACACTTGTACCCTTGCATATTCCTTTTCTTAGCTAGCCTTAGAATTGTGTTAGAGATTTTTAGGGCTAGGTTGTTGTTTTCCTAGAGAAAGTTGCTAGGATAGGAATCCGTCGTGGACAAATCCCCTATAAGTTCAAGTGATCTTCCGTGTGAAAGCCTTAACCCAAAAATAAATCGGTTAGAATCTGTATTTCCCCAAGATTTGGCAGTTCCAACCTTCCATGGAGAGGTTGGAACACTTGGGGTTTGTAGGATGATAAAAAACAATGTAGTCGATTCATCCTACAAAATGGTGGATAATTTTTCCTTTGAAGAATCAGAAGGCAATATTCCCCACACTCTTTGCCAAAGCTGGAGGAAGTTATGTCTAGCGCTAGGATAAGTATGGCTCGCTACTGGGTGTTAGCATTTCCATTGCATCATGTGCTTTGTCATGGTGAATTTCTTTGCATTTTGCATGTTATACGTAGCATGTTATTTCGATCGGCCGTCACGATCCACTCGATCTACCACGTTGGTTAGATTTGTCACCAAAGCCCGATCGACCAACAACATTAGTCCAACCAGCTGCTCTGGCCAATTCAACCAACCATTTAAGTCCGACCAGCCACTCAGGCCTGGTTGACCAACCACTTTAGTTTGACCGACCGGCACAACCTAGTCGATGTCGGTTAGAATTTTTTATTTAGAAAATAGGCTTTAATTTAATATGTATATAATTTTGATTTTTTAAAATAATGTTTTAATTTTGTGAGACATAACAGATCTCATATAATTAATAGTTTAAATAACTGAGCACAACTCTATGAGTAACACATCATCCCGTGAAATAGTCATACTACTTGATAGTAGACTCGATCATATAAACTATATAATTTATGACATCTGTTTGGTCTCTAAAAGTTTATGTATGATCGACAATTTCCCCTACCTAATATAAGGATTAGATAGGTTTTATTTTACCTAGGTTACAAGTTCTCTATAACTCCAAGCCCCTATAATTAATTACATCATAAATGACCGTAATCACTTAAGAAAACTCTCGATTAAGATTAGTGATTTTTTCTTCAAGAGTTTAACGTTTAGGTTTTCAAGGTAGGATATGGAAAGTCAAGTGGGAGTGGCTCAAGTAGGAGCAATTATTTTTATGAGTCAAATGAGTTAAAGGTAGGGGATGTTACGGATCCGAGGAAAACCTCAGTGACTTCCCAAACTATCCTACTATTTCGCTTAAATTTTGAAGATGATGGCAATTCTATCAATTTTATTATTTAGGGTTTGCACTTTCATCATACTCAAATCATGCAAATAGCCTACAAAAATATGAGTGTTTACGTTATACCGAACGACAACCTCAAAATCTAGAGAGAATATAGCACCAAATGGTCATGCAAAGGCCTAAAGATAGTGAGGATTTACTTCGAGCTAAACAAACTACTTTGAATTTTTATGGATTTATATTATTTTGTATTAAGAACTATTTAGTTGGAGTAGATCCACTTTGTTGTAGAATGTTAATCACTTTCCAAAGTCGACCTCCGTCCGCTTGCAGCTTACTCCAAGCTCCTCGCTGTAGTGGCAGCTTCAGAGTTTATGTGTTACGTTTATAAAAGTAATTGTCTCTTTACCAAATTGATCTTATTATTGTTAAAGTTAAAGGATGTTTATTTTCATGTGTTATAGTGATCCATCCTAAGCAACCAAACTACTATTCTCTATCATAAAGGTTTGTCATGTATTATAAATAAATGCAGAAGTAAAAGTAATAAAAAGGTGTTCTATAAGAAAATACGATAAAGTACGATAAATGTAAAATAAACATGCGTACCTGGGATTCATGGCGCTACTGCAAGGTTAGTCCAATAAACATGGAGTAATAATGTGCAGGAATTTGAAAGCAAATCATAGGAAAACACACACGAGCAAAATTTAAACAAATCGTAAGAAAACTAGAACGATTAAAACAAAATGCGATGTCACATATAGAAGATCGGAAAAGTGTGTAAGAATTTAAATTATTGGGGAGCTCAAAACCAGGACTGAAGCTCTAGCAATTCTTCTCAAAGGAACTCCATAGGCAACTTGTAAGTAGCATGTATGTGAGACCCAACATAGAGTAAAAGGCTACCGGTCAGGCAATCATGGGAGGACAGTCCATAACCCGATCAGTGTGGCTAACACGTGAAATTGTCTAAAATAACATCTTAAAAGTTGAATTTTAATTTGTGAAGCAAAGGTAGTTTAAATTTTGTAAACATTTAACAAGCAAAATATAATTTTTCATTCAAAAATATATATTCTTAATTATATTTTGAAAAAGCATATATTCATGAGTCAGTCACACCGACAGGCTAGGACTAGTTATCATCCATGAGAATAAAGGAATACTCTTTACTAAATGTTAGAGGGCAGTAGTGTCAATCCCTAACACACTCATAAGTCTAGGACATACATTACTCCTCACATACCTTCATACTGATCCCATCATCGCTATCACCGCCAAAACCTTTAACTTACACCAATCTGATGATCCATATGTGGCATTTAAAATGTCTTAAATTGATGTAAGGGTTTGAGTGTAAGGTGCAAGCTCAAATCTCTAAGCATTGGGCTTCACTTGTAGGTTAAGTTGTAATGAGAATTTTCATTGATGATTTAATTAATTGGAAGGGTCTTGAATCACATATTGGTGTACCTTTATGTTTTATGGATGATTTTCCTCAACAAATCAAGATAATTCCAAATAACTTCTAAGATATCCAAAAATCTTGCAAAGGTGTCCGGAGAGTGACTCTAGACAACCTTAGCATCTCTTAGACTATCTCAAATTCGTTTTGGTTCTACTTTCTTGTTGAAATAATCAACTTAAGTTGAGTTGAAGCTGCGTTGTTTTTTTTTTTTAAGTTGTACTCAATATCTTAACTAATTCATGAACTAAGGTCAAGTGATTAACTTAAAAATTCAATTGAGAGTTAAGTGAGTGAACTCCCGCCTGGAGTATGCTTATAGCACTTGGAAAATTCACACTCAGATTTGAGCTTGTAGTGTTCTAAAATATTTCATTATCAATTATGTGTTTTGTAATTAATCCTCAAATGCATTTGAATCAATTCTAATTCACTAACAAGCTCTTAAAGGACCCAACGGTGAATTTGTAATTTTAAAAGGTTTTAAGAAGTGTATTTTGATCTTTAAAGGAGTGAATTTGGTTCACCCATTGATTAAGGGGTTCAAATCAGTGGTTAATTGATCTCTATAATCATTCCCCTTACTTTCAAATCATCCAAATTTACTTCTTCCAAATCTTAGTAATTTAGGTAATTACAATTTTACCCTTCCTGTACAAAAGTGGTGAGTGGGTTGCTACCCTATTTCTTTTTGTATTTCAATCATCCCAACAAGTTAATTATCATCATTTTAAGTCCCTCCCCTCTGATTTAATCCAAAAAATTAGATTTAAGTGCAAAAATCCCAAAAATTAAAAACCTACCCCTAGGCTTCAAACACTAGTACTCTCAAATTATAAGTTCAATGGTCATGAAATCTCACTGACCTCCAATTCATGAATTAATTAAGTTAACACAGGGAATCATAATTTCTAGTATTTATTTATTTTTTAGAATTATCTATACTCAAAATAAGAAATTTAACATGATAATTAATTTAAATATTTAGTAGTATGTTTTTCGTCCTTAGAAAATTTATATAATGTTGCTCTTGATCAGAGGACTAATTAGAGCCATTTTGATGATTTTTCAAAATATAATTTAATTTTTAGAATTTTTAGATGATTTTTCAAGAAAAAAATCAAACAGAAAATATGTTTGCATTTTAAATCAAAATTTTATTTTTTTTATTCCCCTAACCATAGAGAACTCACCAAACTTAATTTTATATTTTTGTGATTTATATTTTTTTATTAATTATTTTACCAAAAATAGTGACATTTCCATTTTAAAATAAGGATTTTATGGTTAGGGTGTTCTCTGACTTTGAAAAAATTAGAGAACACTCCTAACAACAAGGCTAACAAACCCTCAAAATTTCAAGTTGTGGTGATGCGTATTTGTTTTTTTATATTTAAAACAATATTTTAAATAATTAATTAATTTACAAAAAACTCTAGTAAATATTTCTTATTCTTAGTTCAGTAATTTCTCCTCTAATCATTGAGCATCAGGGTATTTTTATTTTTATTTTTTTAGGATATTTCTACACTAAGTATGATTTTTGGAAGTTTAAATCAAATTTCTCTAATTAATTAAATCAGGAAAATCATGATTTTCTACTTAACTGTCGACGTTACCTAGGCAGCTCCGAAGACTCCAAGCATTGTCCCTCCATTGTCATGCTGTCCACGTTCTTGCCTCGTCATCCTGTGGATTAAAGCTCAAATACAACCATAATAACATGGGAATACAACTAGAATAACACTGTGGTTTCATAAAAATAAATAGCACAGCGGAACAATGCCGATAATACCAACAAAACTAACAAATACAAAGGTAAAAACGCAGGTAGACAAAAAACAGCGTGATATCTTAAATAACACTTGAATACTACCAAAATACTACGAGTCAAAGTAAAAGAACAACTAAATATTAGGAATAACCTAAAAATTGAGACAAGATCAAATTTTATAGGCAACTTTTGATAATTCCTTCAAAAAAAAAAAAGAATGACAAAAAGTCTAATGGTAATCATAATGAATATGGCATCATCTACAAGGAAAATTATTAGAATTATATAATCTCCAAACAATTTTAACCTTGCACGTAATGTTAATAGTGTCCAAGGAAGGTAGACCTAATCTCACATTATGCTTAGGCAAATATATAGTGTTCTAAGCAATTGTAGTCATCATTTTTCTTTTTCATTGTGATTAAGGAAATTTTTAAATAAAGAAGAGTTTATTTACTTAAACTTTTAGGCAAAGATGTTGAACAAAACAAATAGTAGAGGTAGCTATAAAACGTACAATTAATAAGTTGTAACATACCAACCGTAGATAAAAACTTATGCTTCCAACCAGCTAACCACATATAAAGCTTATCAATTAGCTTATTACGATCCTTATAATTAAGTTTAGAAGTTTTAATAGCAATACCCAAATAATTCCAATGAAGAGTTAAATGAAAAGCCACTTAGGGCTTGTTTGGTAGGTCACAGCTTTCCCACAGAATAGAATACATGCCTATCTGCAAGTAGACATTCGTAGTGTACTCATTGTTCTGTTTAGTTACAATCATGAGAAACAATATGTGAGCGAAAATGACCAGACTCGCCCTCGTTTATTAAAATTCGTTTGAAAATTTTGATATATTTATATAATATACGGTATTTGCAAATGAATTTTTTTAAAAAATGTATATTTTAAATATACAAACTAATAAATTTAAATTATATTTTTTAATTTTTATATTTTAAATATATATTTACTAGCTTTATTATATTTAGATTATATAGTAAATTATTGTTTCAATGCAATAATTCACTATATATATGAGATTATTTAAGTATATTAACAAAATATTTACATGCTTTATTATAACTTAATTTAATATGTTAATAAAATATTTACGAGCTTTATTGTATCTAGATTATATAGTGAATTATTGCCTAATGCAATAATTCACTATATAAATGAAATTATTTAAGTATATTAATAAAATATTTACGAGCTTTATTATATCTTAATTTAATTTAATAATAAAATATTTACGAGCTTCGATTAAATCATATTTTTAATAAAATATATATTTGGAAATTTTTATTTTTTAAATAGATTGTTCGAATTAATAAAACTTTTAGGAGCTTTAAAAAATACGTAACTAAATAATATATTTACATATTTTAAAAGTATTAAAATTTTTTAATCTATAAAAGTAATCTTTTAGTTTCATATTGTTTAGATATCTATATATATTAAGAGCATTAAAATTTTTTTATTTTTAAATCATATGTCTACACAAGATCTGAAACGAAAACACATCAAGAGAACGATTGCATATCTCAAAAAGTCATAGAGTTCTACAAAGAAACATATAAATCCTCTCAAGCATGTGGTAGCAGCAGTAGAGTGAAAAAAAAACTGTAGGACTATTTCAACAACAACCAACAATATAATAATGTTCACTTTAGTTTTGAGATGTTGTAACTCCCGTGTCACTCCGTCTTCCGTTATAGTCGTACACTCCCTAGCATCGGCCTCATGAGAATCTGGTAAACTATCTGCCCATCGGAAGAAACCACACTGCTCTGGAATGTTCCGAGGACAGGCATAAAACTTTCGGCGAAAGCTATACGGCTGTCGTGATGCCAAAAGAGATGTCTGCTGCCCACAGTGACATAGCAATCGGCGAGAGGTAGTCGACGTGCTGGAGCTCATGTTTACCTGAAATGCAAGCACATATGCAGCTTAATTAATTTGAGTATCAAATGGTCAAACAAAATGAAAATAATCAAGCTAGAGTGTAGAATTGTAAATAATGTGAAGTAAAGTGTCGAACAAGAGTGTAAAAGACATACATCAGACTCGGTCAACAAAATCACTCTCCAACCAACAAGCGAGTAATGTCTTCTCGAATGGCTGCCATTTCGTTTGCACCCTCCCCATCTTTCGTGCAAATTGCTGCACTGTTGTTCTCCTCCCTTGGTGGAGACTGTTCAATGTGTTCCTCAAAACCTTCGACTGTAGCAACCTCGTCATTTTGATCGGCATGGTCAAAATCAACATCAGATCGAGTTGGATGCCGCCTGATATAGTTATGCAGGGCCATAGTTGTCAACACTATCTGCACTTGTTTGGGGAACGGATAATGTGGCATATCTCGAAGAATTACCCATTTCTTCTTCCAAACTCCAAATGTTCTCTCAATAACGTCTCGCAAGGATGAATGTCTCTTATTAAACAACTCATTTCTCGTTCTCGTGCGATTACTACTCTTTCAAAATCCGGAATATGATATATCGTATCGTGATAGGGTTTAAGATACCCCTCTACATTGGGTAGCCAGCATCTACCAAATAATACTTGCCTGTAATGATAGAAAATTTAGTAAGGTATGTGACCAAAAACATCAACTTTTTATATTACAAATGACATTACCGTGCGGTGGGTGAGGAAAATTGTAGTCCGGCTTTCTTGTTGCAATTTTAAAGAATCTACTGTCATGTGTGCTGCCCTCCCATCCGACTCAATACAAATGTAAAGCACATGTTGAAATCACAACATGACCATTATATTTCGAGTTGTCCTCCTGTAACGGCCGATAAAAGCAACTTTCTCGTTATCCGTACTATATAGCATGAACGTGCGTTCCATCGATCGCGCCGATGCAATCCTTTAGAAACGTAAAAAATTATTTCAAAATGCAATCCATTAATAAATTATTCTAGTAAACATGTGTACCTTGAAATATGGCATATATCGGTCATCGTTAAGAATCTCTGTCGGGATCCTTACAAAAGTCGAATCAGTTGGTTTTATTATGTCTTTTGCTAGACTAACAAGAGAAGCCAAACCAACTGAGAAATATCGGCTTATTGTTTCCGACGAATGCTGGAATCGTTCCATGGCTCCCCGCATTGACTCATTCTGTGATAGTATGTAGAGTGTGATGCCCAATACTTCACGACCTGTTGTCCTTGAAGACCCATGAAGTCCATGAGATGTTGTTAGGTCTACTAGCAGATCTCTGAAAATATCATGTGACATGCGGAAGATGTTACGAAATCTCGTTGAGTGTCCTGAAATCATTTCACCCATCCATTTTTCTCCAATCTGAGATGAAGTGTAACAAGGTTCACGATCGACGTACATGTTATAATATTGCAGCATTATATTTATCGCTGCATTTCTCCTACGGAGCGTCGGACTTCCTCCGGATTCATGACGGTATAAACCGCACCTTTAGATTAAACAAGTTACATTCTATAGAAATCAACAACTAACTAAAAGAAGCAAATGAATAAACTATACTTAGAAAGGAAATAACTCAAGCATTCCACAATTCAAATAGAACCGTCCAAACAACAACATCGCTAATACGATCTAATGATAGATGAAATAAAATCATCGGCTCCATATCAAATCACAAGGTGCGACGGTTATAATAATAGCGTATGTATTCGACTCGTAGCTCTTTGTCAACTGCAGTGAAGAAGTCTCGGTGGAGAGAGTCCCGAAGGAAGTCGATAGCAAAGAAGAAAAGATCACGATCCCCTATAATGTCTGGGTCTTCCTGTAGAAGACTAACAACTCCGCCGGACGTCGATTTTTCGAACTCGTGTGGAGCATCATTTGTTGATTCCACAAGTAGTGAGAGCCGATCTTTCATAGTTGCAACGGTATTTTTCCTCCTCTTTTCGATCCGGGGCCGCTTCGTACGGTTTGTTGATTGCATTTCGGCTTGTTCATACACGCGGAGTTCCGCCGAATCGTTTGATAATTCTACGGCGACCTCTTCAGGGGTTGTTTCAATCATTATTCGTCTTGGTGCAACTGAAAATTTCCCCGTAGCTACCACCCCACCAAACATTCTATCTAGTTTGTCCTCCAATTCTGGTTCTATCCCAGCTGTTCTGAACTTTTTGGCCATAGGAAAAATCTGTAACATAAAATTATATTTCATTAGGAGGGCTAAAAACTAAAAATGATTTACATTGCAATTATTAAATGAATGATAGCTTACCGCAAGTCTTTCAGCCCACCATGCATCTGATACAGCAATTGTTCGCTTCGATGGATCCCAACCCAAGCCAGTCGATCCTTGTTTTAGGTCCTTCCAAAGTTTACATTCTTTCTTTAGTTGGTCTCATTTATTTTTAAGTCAGTAATTGTCGTAATCCCTCGCTCGTCACCTCCCTAAAATTTGTTACAATGTTTTGTCGACCTTCCTCGTTGAAAAAGAGTTTGGTCTATTGCCTTTTTCGACTTCCGATATGCATAGATCGCAGAAAATTAATTTTATGTCATTCTCCTAAAGTGCGTGAGTGGTAACTTTTCGTTCTTATTTTCCATACTATTAATAGGAGAGAAATTAAGCAATATCTTTAACTATGAAATAGTTCAACAAATATATGCATAACTCGGACTAATATGATTTCAATTGCGAAATAATAAAATGAAAATGCTATAAAGACAAAGGAACACAGAAATTTACGTGGTTCAGTCAAATCGACCTACGTCCACTTGGAAAGGAGTATTATATCTTCATTAATGAAACTTTTGAATATGTACATAAACTTCTACAAATAGATTCTAAATGAACCAACCCCTTTTAACGAGAAAACAAGCATACAATGCTCGACGCACCCAAAATAAGTAAAAAACAACTAGTATTTCAAATAATTCCTCTTCCAGCGGCAAATATACACCATGCTCAATAAAACTGTACTTCAATTCTGCACATAACAATTCTATACTCTCAAATATGCTACACTGCTGGTTCCGCCGTTTTGTCCTGATTGAAATGTATTTGGGCATAACAATTCTATCGGTACATAACAATTCTATCGGTACAAATAAAACTGAGAAATATCGGTACAAATAAAACTGAGAAATATTGGTACAAATATGTATAGGAAATTGAAGTACTATAGAATTGTATAGCAAATTCTGCACATAACAATTCTATACTCCCAAATATGCTACACTGCACTGCAAACCATAGCAACAAATATTCCCAAATAGTGGAGCTCTCTATATTTGTTGATATACCATACATAACACTGCACTGCAAAGCACAACAAACTATACCCAAAATAATGGAGCAATCGCACTACAAATATTCATATCAACAAAACCGCACCGCACTACAAACTCGCATCGCACTACAAAATATTCCCAAAGCTTGTACTGATAATACCAACCTTCGCAATATGAGGCGATTTTTATCACATGAATCATTTGAAAACTTTCAAACCAAATCATTTCAATCTCATAGCTGAAAATAGATAAGAATTTAAGCAGTTCATGTTTGATTAACAAGCAGTAAAGAGAAAGCCAAAATACAGAGCTGCAGTTTTACTGCAGTTTTACTGCTATATACCGTTCATGTCAATCTGAATGCCCAAATACAGTTCATTTCAATCCCAATGCTGCATCTATGTTAAAGCCAGAATTCGAGCTAAATACAGTTCACGCCCAAATACAGTTCATTCCAAATTAAGCATAGAACTGCAGTTTTACTGCTATTTAAATAGAATTCGAGCTAAATTCCAAATACTGCAGGTCAACCAATGTATTTACACACCTAAACCTAGTGTTCCCACACTTCTTCCTTTTACGATTTTTTTTTTTTATAATGACTGCATTCCTTATCAATTCAACCAAAGATAGACCCAAGTAATAAGTAATAGCAATCGCGAAGTTGAACATTTTGTAATAGCAATAAAATGTAATAAGTAATAGCAATCGCGAAGTTGCAAGTATGCACAAACAACAACACCATGGATTAAGCTTCGAGATTTTACTAACAGTAAAGAGACCAAATTAGAACTGCTAGAACAACACCGTAACTCAAAAAATTAATCACAGTGTTCACCAACTTCCGTAAAGAGCCCCGGATCACGAGTTCAACTCACTTCCGCAATGCAGTGGATGATCTCACAACAAATTAGGGAGCTAAAAATTTTTAATCCATTTCGCATTTTGAACATTTTGTACCATAGAACACAAGCAAGCAAAAGATCGAGATAAGAACCGATAAAATCCTATAGGAACATAAATAAAACCGTCATAGATCTTCCCTGTATAACCTTAGTAGAGAAAATTCCAATCACATTTCATAGAATAGAGAAATAAAGGTGCCATAAATCTGGATTCATGCTTCCAACTACTCAAGATCGAAGATATAACGAAAGATGTTACAGGAAGGAACAAGAAAGAGGGAGGGAGAGGGGGACGGAGCCTCAAAAGAGAAGGATACTAGCCAGATCGGAGGTATGCGACCTTCGATTCGATTCTCTCGTGAGAACCGCTGCAGATCTCGCGAGAAGATCTAGGGCGGAAAAGGAGATCGGGAGCTCAGACCACGGGAGCACGGGCGAACGAGGGTAACGAAAGGAAAAAGCTGAAAGGAATTCGGGGTCGCGGGGTTTATCCCGCGGCCCGCTTTCGCTCGGCTTCGCGGCGAAGCACCGCGAATTCGTCTCGAATCGGAACCCGCCGCGGGAGAAAGTGCGGTGCTTTGCCGCGCCGCAGGCCTAAACGGCGAAACAAACAGCCCCTTAATTGACATAATAGGATTGATTGATTTCAAAAAGAAAATAGCATACTTAAAAATATTAACCTGAACTAGAAGCCTTGCTAAAATAATTCAACATAATAGATAAGTATTTAGTAGAGTTTTAAATTTCCCAAATATAAGAAGATCATTTGCATTACTTAAATGAGAAAAATACTCCTAATAAGATTCAGTGCCATTGGTAATAAGATTATTAGCATCTAAAAGTGATGATAAAGCATCCATAATGATAGAAGAAGGATAAGGAGAAAAGCGACAACTCGTGCCTTAATCCAGAAGAAAAAGAAAGGTAATTTCTAAACTCACTATTAATAATAATTAAAAAAAATAAACGTCTAAAGTGCAAGCTTTAATCCACTTAATGAGAGTAGAAAGAAAATTCATACGTTCAACTCTATCATAAATGAAAAGTCTATTAATTTATCGAATACTTTTAAGAGATTAATATTTAAACTTTTTTTTTTCTTTTGCAGAAACATTTGAACTGAAACCGAAAAGAAATTTAATGGCCAAAATAATATTATCAGCAATATCATATCCTTTGATAAAGACGGACTGAGAATTATTAATTGTGATAGAGAGAAGTTTAAGCCTACTAGAAAGAAGAATAGAAATGAATTTAAAGATAATATAACATAAGAAATAGGTTTAAAGACATTGAAAGAATTGACTCCAGACTTTTTAGAAATGACAACAGTTGAACGGTGCTTAATTCTATGAAGTTATTTTGCTATATTTAAAAACTATCTAACGACATTAATACAATCTTTTCCTATAATATGCTAAGAATCTTTAAATTTTTCTTTATTTGAAAGCATCGGAGTCAAGAGTTTTATCAGAGCCAATTAAATGGAATCATTAATAATATTTTGAACAGGAAACATATCAGCAATATCATGATAATCAAAGGTACAACTATTCAATAAGTCAGAAAAAAAACCAATAGCTTCTCTCACAATCTCATTTTGATAATGCAAAATACTATCATTAACCCGAATCTCCTTAATCTAATTAGAACTATGTCTAATATTAAATTTCTGATAAAGAAATTTAGTATCAACTTCTTCTTTTGAATGTCAAAAATATTTTGTTATTTGCTTAACCCACTTATAGTCACAAGTACAACATTAATAAGCTCTTTCTCTTTAAGAGAAGCAAGGGAAATAAGCTCTTGATTATTATGGTCGCTTTCAAGTAAACCCATAATGTCATGATATTTATTTTTTAAATCAACAATAGAGGAAGATAAACCTTTAGACAAATACCATTGCCAATTTTTAAATGGTACTTTAACATTTTTAGTTTGTTAGCCAAAAACAAATAAAAGATCACCATTAAGAGGTATATTCGAGACATTACAAACCAAGGAAATGAAATTATGACATTTACTCGAATAGTTCTTATACAAAAACTAGCAATGCGAGTTAATAGAATTACTTAAGTAAGCAACAATAGAAGAGTGAACAGTAGATATGAGATTTAAAACTATAAAAAGAATGGGGAAAATACTTAAACCAACATGAACTGCAAATAACCTTATCATGTAGACAATGTATGGCATTATTAAGTTAATTAGAAAACCAACTAAAAAAATAACCCAAATTCTGCAACTCAATTAAACTAGCATCTAAAATGCAATTATTAAAATCAAAACGTTTGTTTTGGATGGGAGAAACACAAAAATAACTCTCCTCGATTCTTCTGATGCAGTTAAAATCTTCGAAACGGATCCATAGTTATTGAATATTCCCATTCAAAAAAACAATAGAGTTCTGAATATTTTTACCTTAACAGCCAAAATTACTTGAAGAAATATCAACAACAATATGCAAATCAAGGGCATGAATAGAAATGGGATAAAAGTCATCATGATTAGAAACAATTGAATTAATATTAACATTGTTGAAAATTTTATCTAGCAAATTAGCCACAGGATTGATAACATTATGAGATGTAACCAAGGACCCCATTTTTTAGAGGGCAATCTTATTATAAGAACTAATTAATTAACTAAATAAGACTTAATACAAAATAAACACTTGTTTTTTATTATAAAATATTGATTGAATAATATTGACTTAAAATTGAAGATTAGATGTTTGATATGTAAATATATAACAAGTGATCATTGAACATGCTTACAAACCTAATGATTTCCCCTCTACCCGTTGCATGTTTTCGATCACCGCTGGCAACCACCGCTGCTAACAATTGCCACTCCTTATTATCATTGAACATGTTTACATTAAATATTTCAACTACAATGGATTCCTTTTATATTGCATTCCTTCTTCAACAAAACCAATCGGGCCATAGTGTAAAGCAAATGCAAGAAATTTAAGATTGTAAACATTTGCTTGGAGTAATGTAAACAAAAAGCAATACTTGAAGGAATTTAAAATACCTTTACTACTTTATTTTCAAAGTATTTCAAACTGGCCAAAAAATTGGAAGAATCAGAATACAACAATGAACGCTAAAGGCTCGCACAAAACTTTGCCCCTACTGCTCCCTCGCACAGACCTCATCTTGATCAAACCTACACAGTCTCCGTTGAGGCCCGTCGCGATTGACCGCACAAAGGCCAACAGCCCAAGCAGAACTCAGCGGCAAGCCCAACTTTTTCATTTTGGGAAATTTACATGCCACGCAATTCTTCTATATTTACATATCTAACACCTAAAATTTGATATTTACGCTTAATAACACATTGGCTGCACAAACATATACAAGAAAAGTTGCATTTAAGTTTTAAAAAAATAGTTATAGAGGTATTTTTTATGTGTTAAAGGTTTGTGGTATGTATGTAAATATGAATGTTTAGGTGTTAGATATGTAAATACATAAGCATTGTGTTATATATGTAAATGCCACTTTTCATTTTTGCCAAAAACACGCTGCATTCAAATGCAGAAGAAAAATCAAATTCAATTCATTTTAAACACCATTTAATTCTAAATTCTGCTATAAAATAGCCGCTAAAATAACAAGGGGGCGTTTACATACATATCGCACAATTCTTATGCATTTACATATCTCATGCCTAAAATTTTATATTTACTTTTTCATAGATTTAAAAGACCAAAGTACCATGCATGTAAATAAGAGAGTTTAAATGTAAGATATGTAACTGCAGAAGAACTGTGTTAGGAAAAAATATTACGTCCGGACGTAGAGCTGCGTCCGAAGTCCAATCCTAAATGAGCACTTGGAATGTGGAACCCACCTGCAAAACTGATGAAAAATTATTAAAAAAAAAAACGCGCGACCCAGCTCGACTGAAACCCGAGCATTTAATATTAAACATCACCGTCGAAAAAACGCCAATAACATCGCGAATTTACTCGAATAACATCTCCGCCGAAAACACGACAATAACAGCGCAATAACACTCGAATAACACAACTCTGATATTCGAGTAACACTCGAATATTATGCGGTGCGAACGAAACCACAGTAAAGTCACAATAACACTGCAAAAACACTTGATTAACGTCGCCAGAGTATTCGAATAACACTCAAATATTATATGGTATCAATAACACCGCTAGAATATTCCGAATAACACCGCAAATTCATGCGGTGCCAATCGCAATAATATCACAATAACACCGTAATAACACCACAATAACACCGTAATAACACCACAATAACACCGCAATAACACTCGAATAACGCCACCAGAATATTTGAATGACACTCAAATATTATGAGGTGTTATTACGGGAGTTAATTTGAGGTGTTATTAAGGTGTTATTGTTGTGTTATTGTAGTTTATTTGGGGTAACCCGCGGTATTATTATCATGTTTTCGGCGGTGATGTTATTTGAGTAAATTTGCAGTGTTATTTGGAATATTCACCGCATTATTTCAATTTCAGTTATATTATTTGGGCTTCTATGTGCCAAAAAGTGCATTTGAAATGAAACGTCGTAACTTTGGGTTAGATTCGGGTCAGGTCGAGCGGTAAAAAATATTAATTTCGTTATATTTCGTAAGTAGATCCGACATTCCACGTGTCCATCCGGGATTGGATTCCGGACGTAATATTTTTTTCACTTTCTGAAAGTAATTCATATTTTCATTTCTAAATATAAAGCACGTGTTTGTGTACACACGTGTGATATATAAATATATAAGAATTGTATAATATGCATGTAGATTTTTCTACTCTAATATTAGGTGTGGAATCTCCCCATGTAGATTAGTAGTATTGTACATCAATATCACTAAATATGCACCTATTTTGTCTGACACGTAAATTTTTTTCGTAAAATAAACAGGAAAATAAATACCTCATGATGAAATCAAGCTCTCAGCACTCCCAACGCAGAATTTTCTGGTCATCCTAATCAATCTCTTGGTCTCCTCATTCATCTCCACACCATCCGCTCTCATGCGTTCATCAACTATCAGAGGCATCTTCCTCGCCTTCGCATATGTGCGCAGCAAAGCGTTGTAAATCTCAGTCTCAACATATCCAGCATCACGAAGCAGCACTAAGAACCTCTCTGCTCCTTCTGAATCACCACCATTTTCAAATTCTTTCAGCACCTCCCTCACAAGCCCAGCGTTAGGCTCCCATTTCTTCACGCAGGAGAAGGCTTCCTTCAAACTACTCAAAACCCCATCCATCTTCTTCACGTGAAGAAACCCTAATGCCAGATTCTCCCAAGTCGTATAGCTCGGTACGATCCCGGCCTTCTGTGAGCGCTCATGGAACTTCTCCGCCTTATTCATATCGTTCTTCGTGTAGTACGCAAGAAGAACATTCGAGACTCTCGAATCTCGAGTTCCTGAAACAGACTCCCACTCGTCATAGATAGCTTCGGCCTCATCGACAAGATCTAACTTCAGGAACGACACGAGAACGCATTTGTACTCTTCATCGCTCATCTTTCGAAACATGGATTTCATTCTACTCCATATTCTTCGTAGATTGTCTCGATCAGAGAGAGCAGCGTACAAGCTTAACAGGGAACAGAAGGATGCTCGATGTTTTCTCGAAATCCTCCTCTCCATCTTCTCCAATGCCTCTCTCGCCTTCATCGCACGACCGGCTTTGATGTAAATGTTGGCCAGAATGCTGAATGTGATGCAATCTCCGGCCACTTTGTACCTCGCCATATCGACAATGGCGGCTTCTGCGCCATCCACATCGGCTTTATCAGCGCACGAACTCAACCATAGATTATAAGTGAATTCATTCGGTGTGGTGTTCTTCTTCAGCTCCTTGATTACTTCTGGTACTTTATCGAGTTCGCCAGTGGAGACGTAGAGAGTTAACATGTGGTTGTAAGGTAAGCAGCAGGTAAGGAAACCATGAGATTTCATCTCTTTCATGAGGTGTTCAGCCTTGATCGACAGTTTGTTCTGCGCGTAAACATGGAGGAGGGCTGTGCAGGTAGATTGCGCTCTCATCCGATCGGGAAGATCTTCGAAGAACTTCTCGGAGCTGCTGATACCTCGGACCTTGGAAATTAGGTCTAAGTGCACGGCGTAGTCGCCGGGAAGTAGCTTTATGTCTGGTTGAGTTCTCATCCATTCACATATCTGGAAGCAAAAAATTTACATACTTACCACCCCAGTTCTATGTATTTACAAAACTAGCACCTAAAATTTACATTTTATTTTTATACCATCCAAATCTTTATCACTGTTTAAAGTTTTAAAAGTGAAATGAACCTCTTGATGAATAGGCAAAGGCAGATATGTAAAAATTGAAGAGAGATTTAGTGG
Organism: Papilionanthe hookeriana x Papilionanthe teres; assembly: GCA_022702705.1. Taxonomy (NCBI): domain Eukaryota; kingdom Viridiplantae; phylum Streptophyta; class Magnoliopsida; order Asparagales; family Orchidaceae; genus Papilionanthe; species Papilionanthe hookeriana x Papilionanthe teres. Next base: position 23,303,648 of record CM040429.1, on the reverse strand, counting down.
GTGTTTGGCTCCAGCAAGTTTGAAGTTAAACCACTAAATCCGGAATAGTTTTTGGCTCAGTTTAGGTCGAAAAAAAGATGGAACGGATAGAAGATTGGATTTAGTGGAGTGCCAAATTTAGATGCACTAGCATACAAAACATGAGAATTTACATATTTCACACCCAAAATTTCTCATTTACATATTTAGCATTCAAAATATTAAAATTTAATAAAAAAAACATTTACAGTTGTATATCCAAATACGGCCACATGCACTAAGAAAACTTTTCAGAAATACATCATAAAGAACGGGTTCCAGAGGCTCATACCAAACATCAAGTTAATCTCGAGCTAAGCTCACCTATTGAAGTGGTCGAATTGAGCCAACCTGTTGAAGTATTCAAATTGAGCCGACATGTCAAGTGGTCGAACTTAGCGCACCTGCCGAAGTAGTCAAAGTGAGCCCACCAAAGAGGACCATCATTACACACAAGGGCATATGCAATCCTTACTTATAGCACCCTCGATTTTTTCAGCAAAACACTGTGGAAAGGCACTGTACCGTACAAAATGTAACTTTATATTTCATTTCTCTCATGTATAAAAGAAGGACAAAGAAGATGTTAAAGGTACTCCGTTTTCAGAACCTCCAAAAGGGTTTTGTTCTCTCTGTCCCTCTTTCTATTGTTATGAGAAAAGCGGATATTCTTCCATGATATTTCTCTACACCTTCCTCTTAAAGACACGGTCTTAACCGGATTGTATGAACTCACAAATAATACAAGATCCTACATCTTAAAAAGGATTCAACATCCTCAAAGATGCGAAGAGCGTGGACTTTATACTCAAACACTACAAAATAATCCTTCCAGCGTAAAGAGAATCAAAGAAAAATAATGGATTGTGCCAGAGTGTTTGTGACACAACAGATCAACAAGCAAAGGGACAGGTCCTAAATGCTAATAAGGTTAAGGCAAGAAGCCTACAGATCCCGTTCCAATGATCAGCACAAGGTAAACGTGGTATCATTGAGGTCGGTGGTACATAAACGGGGGAGATCAAGACATGAACCACCAAGGCAAAAGAGTTGTCCAGCAAAATGTACGAAGGGAATGACCTAGAAGAACCCTTAGTCTGATGCTAGAAGAACAAGAAATGGATGAAACCTATATCCCGAAGCATGAACCTTCTGAATTCTCAGACGAAGGAGTCGAAAGGTGAAGAAGAAAAAAAAGACAATTTGAAGCATGTACTCAAAAAAGATTGTGGAAGCCACATATGTTGTGTTAAGGTCCTAAGGGGTCTAATAGGTGCCAAATAGACTTTTGCTTTTTTGGGACCTATTTTAGAGTATAAAATTTATATTTTTATTACTTATATACATTATATTTTCAAATTCTATTTTGAAACTACTTACACCCTTAGCATAAACCATACATGATGTCGAACTTTTAAAACTTAAGTTTTTTATAAAACTTACATCTAGCGGCACCTCATAGAATCTTTGAATCCTTGTAATGAAACCAGGGACGGCAACCCGTTCAAAACAACGTCAGCCCTTTTGCCTACACCTGCACTGCACACACTTAGATGTTGTGATACGAGACCCTACGCTATCATGGTTATAATTCTCTGTTGTTTGGTTAGCCTAGTCAAGCATCTCTTTTGTGTTGTTTTATGTGTTTATTAGATCTAAGACTTGCGCATCAGTATATATAGAGGATGTCTTCTTGCAAGTGCCACATCCAACAGGGAAGAGATGTAATGATGTACACTAACGCATTTTCTACGAGTATTGTTACGGTCTCCTCCCATCAGACGCAGTCTATTTCATGTTGCATGCTATAACCTGTACTAACCCCTTCATTTTACAGGTTGAGTCTTTTTTTTATTTTACCATGTACTTTTTAGAGTCATCAGATAGAGTTTGTATTAGAAATAAAGTACGGGCACAAGTTCCAGGCGCCAGACAGTGAAATCACGTGATGGGGACCAATAGTTGCTTACTCGTGTCCTATACCTTAATTCTAAATCTTTTTATGTATAAAATTCAGACCAGGTGTGTGCATATGCGGTGTCTAACTGTTTTTTTCTATTTTTGGGATATGTTGTCGACCAAGCAGCACTCGGCCTTTTCATTTTCTTTTGTGCTTGTTTACTTTATTTGTGCAGTGTGATTAACTTGGCTTCACCCTTTTTATCTTGTGGATTGTCCGGGAATCGTGCGTATCATATAGGCTCTTTAGGACCTAAAATTATAAATTTTATACAAAATCTTAATAAAACATCAAGACTAATAAAAATTTAGGATTAAAATATTTCAAGATTTTCAAAATCTACATTTATTTTTCTGCATGGCCTTCAAGCCGGATTTTAAATAAAGTGTATAGCATGGCTCTCTCTCAAGTCATACTAAATGGGCCTCCATATTGCGACTAATTAGCTCACTACATCATTCTGCATGTCTCGAGGAGAAGTCTGCGTGCTTCTCCAACCTGAATAACCTAATATAGATTTCTACTTAGATGGTTGTCTAATTTGCTTAGAGTGTTAAAGGTTTCCCCGAACTTGACGAAGAATAAGGTATTTGTGGGAGTGTTTCCAGCTTTGTAGTTATACCTCCCTTCTCTTTCCACTATAGTGACATCCTCGCCACTTCGGCAAGTATAAGCTCACCTCTACTCTTCCTACCTACACAGGGAAATAGGATTTAGAGTTTCTATCTCTTGACCTTAGAGCTGCCAAGGTCCCCTTGGACAACGCAATTCACGGATTGTTGACAAAGGGATCTCTAGTTGTGTTGCATTGATTACCTTTACGACTAGGTATAGGGTCCTAATAGCTTGGGATAACAGATCTGTAATATCCTAACCTAACTATCTCTACCCGATTAGGATTACTCTACCTTAGTTTACCACATTTGAGCCCTTTCGCCCCTTTGACGCTTCGTCGATGTCATTTCGTACGCCTCGATTGTAGATAGGCTGTCACGCATTTGAGATACGGTTATTCACCCTCGACTCCTATAGCCTGGTCAGACCTTGGAAGCATAGTATGGACCTTACGAGGTGATATGATTATTTCATAGGCATCGATTGTCGATTAGTCGTGAATTGGGATGTGAGAGATTCACTCTCTACAATGTGGCTTAGCGAGAGCTTTGAAAGCGTTGAGATGTTCCTGTGGGATAATCATCTTTTATGACACTTTATCAGTCGTCACTTGAATTTAAGTAGGATTATTTTTATCGAGAGTATTTTTTAGCATCCCTAAGATGTAATTAACAAAAGAGATGCGTCCTTTAAGAGTTGCTCTTGACCCTAGCACAAGCATAAGCACAAACACTTGACTCCCTGATTGTGGGTTGCTTTAATAAGGTCTTCTTCGCAGATATGTCTCTAAGGCATTCTCGATCCGATCTTGTTTGGGCATACGCTTTTAGGCTATCAAGCAAAATTTACTTTATAAAAGTTCCCCACATTCTTTCTCTTATTTATTTTCAAGTTTGTATATTCTTATCTTCTGATTCATCTCTTCTCCACATCATCCATATGATCCGGGAGAGAGATTTACTCGGAAAAGAGAATTATACGACGATGTGCAAGCTGGCGACTCCAAAAAAAAAGAAAAAAAGAACAAAAACGGATTGACGGCTCCTTTGGGAAAGAGACTCTCCATTTCAGGAGTCATGCTTACATATTTGTGGCCTACTTTTCTTCTTTGTGTCACTAATTGAGCTTTTTAGAACTTGGATTCATTCCATGTGTTAGTTGTTATAGTTAGCAACTTGACACTATTTCGCCCTTTTTCTCGTGCCCTCGGCACTTGATCGATGCATTGTCACCACTGTTATTATACTTTTCTAATTGGTTATTTAATCTTTTCTTGAGCTTGATTGATGTCCCATTTTGATTGATAGATATGGTCAGTCAAGAGTTGATCACGATCAGAGTACTTGGGAGGAACATCATTTCCTTTATACCTAATGTTCTCGATGCGCAATGGGAGACCATTACTTTTGATCATTTCGAGCACCCAATTGGGCTACCTTAGGTAATCCTACGCTCTCTGTGGCGTCTGTTGTATGCCCTTCTCTAAAGAAAAGGAATCGTGCATGTGGCACTCCTTTCGTGTTAGCTGCTTGTGTCAGTACTACTCTTCCCACGAGGAAGAGGTCAGTACCAGATGGTGAGATACTATAGCACTCTTCTGTGTTTTAAAGTGGTCCCTCCATATTTTCAAGGATTTATATTCCCATGATTGTTGCACTGTCTAGGAGCGCTAGAATTCCCTTTACGGTACAGTTTTTGGCCGTGCGGACCATGTCCCTGCCATGACATATCCTCTGGCTATGCAGACCATGTCCCAACCACGACTTATTTTGGTTTCAACTTGGGATGAAGCTCGGAACTCGTCGACTGAGAATCACATCTTTGTCCTCTGACTATGCAGATCATGTCCCCGCCACGACTCGTTTCGGTTCAAGCCCGGGATGACGCTTAAATCTGTCGGCTAAGAATCAGTTTTCTCATCCTCTGGCTGTGCGGACTGACCCGACCCGCAATTACGCAGTAAATTAACTTCCAAAAGATGGTCAAAAACTTGACCCGATTTATAAATAGCGGCTAGCATGCAAAATCTTAAATGATATAAAAATTAGAAAATATTTTACACACTAAGAGTACTACGCAAGTATACGTATCGCTTCAAGTAATATAGAGTTTTCTTTAAAAACCCCGCATCGATCCCACGATGAAGTGAAGTAAGAGGTTTTTATTCAAATTCTGCCTACTACAATTACTCCTTAGGTTGGAATGTCGATTAAAATCGTGTTTTATCTAAGAACTACTCCTAAATACAAGAGTTAAATGTAATAAGTAACTATAACTAAACGCAAATAATAATTCTAAAGATAACCCTTTTGGATGAGTTGGTTTGGAGAATTTCGAGATATTAAAAACTACTATTCTTATGTAACGAAATAGATAATGTATAGGAATGAGATGAATTTAATATCGTATTTACAAATAGGTAATCATATTCTTTACCCTTTCGGTCCGTACATAAAGTTAATATCGACTAATCTTATGCTTCGTTACTAAATCACGCTAGTCGGGAGGATACCGACTCACTCCGAGCTCCCACGTTCCCCTCACTCGAGGCTAACATCTACACTTCAGCACCCAAACGATACGACCAAATCGAGAATTTTAGTCATCACTCTAAAAGTCTCCAATTCTACGCCCGATAAATAATATTTTCTTATTTATTCGCATTCAATCCCTATGAACTTCATCATCCATGGAATTTGAATGTGGTTTCACTTTATTGGAATTACACCGCTCTTTCTGAGTCAATACAATTACAACGAATTTTAACACTACAATGGGCCCTTATCGTAACGTAAATGAAGTTGCAAGTAAAAACCATCACATTTATAATTAAATTCACTTCTATCATGCATCACAAAATCCTAAACATAATTTCTACTCATTACAAAAGAAAAATAAAATGAAAATAATCGCATAATCTTCTCATGCCGCTATTTCCAAAAGAAGAAGAGTAGAGAGAGATACGTCACGAAAGACGAAGAAAACATAAAGTAAAACTTCATTTACCAAAACAAATCTACTACGCAAGTATTTACAAAATCATAAAGATAATGAAGAACAATACTTAGCTTTTTTCCTTTCAGAAGAACGAAGATCTCTCCAACAAAGTCTCTCGTCGATCCATGCAATGCTTAGTGAAATCCCTTACAAATTCTCTCAAAATCTCCTCTTCAATCTCTCCAAAAGCGGTAGAAATCTACATTTCTACTCTTAATCTAAGAATCTTAAACATTCCTCTCTTTTTTTATACTTTTCTCTATTGTTTCTCCTCTAAAATTCCTCCCTTTTTCCAACCTATATTCGCCATTTTAAAGAGTATGGGCGAAGTTTGAAGAGTTTCCATAAGCACCCCTTCAAAAAAGCGTCCAAATACGTTGAATATTGGCCCAAAACCGCCAAAAGTCGGCTTTATGGTCGTCCGGCCATTGTTCGGCGGGTTCGAGGCCGCATTGTCTAGCACTTTTTGGCCATTTTCCAACTGTCTCAGAAAATCTCGCCGTCGGCGAGCAATTACATGTCTTGTGGCTCCATCCGTTTCGCTCCGTTCGCCTCGTTTTAGTTGCGTCTGCGTTCGTAATGTGAAAGCTCTACAAAATAAACATAAAACAACCTTTCTTAAGCCAGAATCTCATTCAAAAATACGCAAAGTGTAAAATGATCAAGCATCAAAAGACTTATCGAAAGGTAGTCGAGGCAATTTTATTTCTTGCTCGTTTTCGCTCAAATCAGCACGTTTTGTTTCTTTGTCTTCAATCACCATTTCTGTACCTAAAACCAATAAACATACAAAATATCTTCCTTTAAAGTGTAATATCATCAAAAATGAGTAAAATGATATATCAAAAAACGTATATATTTTAGGCGTGTACAAAATCCCTCAAACTTAATCAGTACTTGTCCTCAAGTAACACTTTTACTACATAAAAATATAACTCAAGACAATGTACTTTTCACCTATAAGAGACTAAAATTTTTCATTCAAAAGAATATATTGGTTAGATTTTTAGAATGAAATTTAGTAATTCGGGTTAACGCTACAGGTATAAGAATATTCAAGAATCGTTCTAGCGTTCTACTTTATTTATTTCAAGATAAACCATAATTGTCACATTAAGAATGCTTGAAAGATTATGCGAAAAAGCGAGTTCATGCGAAACTTCATCAAAATGTAGCCAATACTTTAAATTCGGAAATGAAATCAAGTTCTCCCTTGTAGTGACTCAAGTGAAGTCCAATTTTTTATTAAGATCTCCTCAAGCTTCTCCTCATAAATATTTTTCTTTCCTTTTTCTTTTTCTTTTTTTTTCTTTTTTCTATCTTTTTTTTTAATGAGGATTACTATATTCGAGAAGCTCGTAATAATTTTTAACTTCACTCTTCTCTTTTTAAAGCTCAAACTCGAAACACATCCTTACTTTATAATTGTAGTATTTAGCTTTATTATTCATCATAAAGTCACAATCTCTTCTTAACACACAATATTTTAAGTTTCTTAACATTTCAAAAATACAGTTTTCTTTACTTTAAATAGTTAACTATAATAAAATTCCTTCATACCAAATATCTTATCCATATAAAATTAACTTTTATTACTAAAAATTTTCATCCAATCATTCCATAATATTCATCTAAAATAAAAAATTTTAGTTATCTCAAGCGAGTTTCAATTGTCAGAAGTTATGCTAATAATTTTTGAAAATATAATAATTGAGAACACATAAGAGTTAATATTTTTCTTCCCCCCAAACTTAAATTTTAAAATATTTTGCTACTAATTCCATAAAATATAGAAGGAAGAAAAAGTAAAGGTTGAATATACTTGCTACTACAACATCCTATCAAATTCATATCATGCATAATTAAGATAAAATGACTGTAGGAGAAAGTAAATCTAACCTAAAACATGCTTATAATAAAATTACACTAAAAGGAAGTATTTTCACATTCGAAATTTTATTTTTCTTCTTACCCCAAACTTAATTTTTAACATATATAAGCATTCAAGCATGTAAAATATAAGCGTGAAGTAAAAACAATTTAGAATTCTCTCACCACAAATGTCTATCAAAATCATTCGCAAGTATTCATTAGTGATAAGCAATACGCAAGCAGAAAGAAATCTAAACTAATCATGCCAGAATGAAATTAACTAAACTAAAGTCTAACTAAGCATAGCATGTATCAACAAGGGATTATAAAAATGTTCTTCAAGTCTTAAATAAAATTGTAACACAAACATAAACACACAATTCAAATACAATCACAAATGATAAATGAGAGTCAATTCTTCCTTTAATTCATCGCATCTCACTAATTTACTTCCAATTTCTAACTAATCACTACACTAGTAAATTAGGTACTTTAAAATGATTTTATAGATTATAATCCCAAATATAAGATTATCCCCGATAAATTGGTTCTGGACACCAATCTCGTGCATCATCTAATCCTTATAATTAAGCACCTCTACCAGCTATAAAGATAATGTAAGATCATCCACATCAGATTCATCAAATAGGTTCGCGACTCCTACCAAATGAAAATAAAGTTGCAGAAAGAAAGTAACAAATTAAGATGAAACTATCAATGTATGAAATTCACGATTTCTCGTAAAACCCAAGTCTCAGGCGAGACCCGAACCACGAATGCGACTCGTTAATCCAACTACTACAAGAGATTAAGTCTAGCCATAATAAGAAGTTAAGGAATCACCTCCCTCATGACACACAAGGATCAAATCAAACTACTAATAATCCAAACATCTACCAATCATCAATCAAACTGATCAATCTACTATAAAGCAAATACAATAGATCACTAACAATCATGACTCTCAAGCACACTAAATCAAAGTACATCGATAACTATGGCTCGACTCCCATAAACGCTCGGCTTTTACGTCACGGCCCGACAAATGATTCCTCATGGATCAAAATTCCATTTAAGTAATCCTCGATCAATCGCCCAATCATTTTCGGATCCGAGGATTCCTATAAAATCCTCAAATTTTAATTTTTCATTTAACTCTTCATTTTCGACGATTTATATCATAATTCCTCATATTTCATTCTAGATCAAATATTCTTCTATTGATTTTTTCAATCTCGCATATTAATATCATCCTCGAAATTGATAAGAAATGGATCTTTATAAGATACTTCAATATCTCCCAAATTTTCGGATTAGATTTTCTCGATAATTCGAGCATTCTACATCAAATTCTTCCATGTTACTCTTCCGTTTCAAGTTATCTTCCAATTCTTCCCTTTATAATTATTAAATGATTGAGGATCTATCTTATTGAGGAAATAGTTTTTCTAATTCCCTAGAATTTCTTCCAATGGTCAATCATTTTCGCATCCAAGGATTCCTATAAAATCCTCAAATTTTAATTTTTCATTTAGCTCTTCATTTTCAGTTTGATTTATATCATAATTCCTCATATTTCATTCTAGATCAAATATTCTTCTATTGATTTTTTCAATCTGCATATTAATATCATCCTTGAAATTGATAAGAAATTGATCTTTATAAGATACTTCAATATCTCCCAAATTTTGGATTAGATTTTCTCTAGATAATTCAGATTCTAGATCAAATTCTTCCATGTTACTCTTCTGTTTCAAGTTATCTTCCAATTCTTCTCCTTTATAATTATTAAATGATTGAGGATCTATCTTAGTTGAGGAAATAGGTTTTTCTAATTCCCTAGGAATTTCTTCCAATGGTCTTCCAATATTCTTATCCTCTTTTCTCAACTCAAAGCTCTTTTCAAATTTATCCTCAAATTCTCTTCCAAGTCCTAAGCTCAATAATATTATCTTGTTCATCATTTAATTCGAGTTTTCTCATGATCGAGTCGAATCTAAAGATATTAAGACTGGTTGTGTAGATGAATTCCCTAAATAGATAGGTTTTAAAATCGTAATGCGGTATATTCATCTTAAGTTCATGAGATTTTTCAACGTATGTAATTAAAAGCTTTAATATTTTTTGTAGCGTCCATCATTTCACACCTCTCCCGAACATACATACAGTCTTCTTTAAGTAATGTTTTCGAATCATCATGAAAATTTCAATGTCATCTGTTAACTTACCCTCAAAATTTTCTTGAAAATGGTCTTTACTTAGATAATCAATTTCATCCATCCAAAAACAATCATTATCTTTTCTCTCAGTTGGATATTTCATAGTCTTTAATACATCAAAAGTAACTTCATGGTCATTAATATTCATAACTAACTTTCCTTTCAGACATCTATCATAAATATTCAAGAATAAGGAAATGTCTCCTAAAATAATCGAATTTCTTTATCTTCCTCCATATCTAATACAATAAAGTCCAAAGGAAAGATAAATTTATCCACTTTAACAAAGATGTCTTCTATAACTCCTTTCGATAAATGATAGATCGATCGCCTAATAAAAGGTTACAAGTAGTGGAAGAAATATCGATTAAACCTAACCTTCTAAATATAGATAGAGGCATCACATTAATGCTCACTCCTAAATCACATAAAGCTTTTCCATATAATTTTTCTCCACCGCATAAGCAAATCAGAAAGCTACAAGGATCTTTAAGCTTCTGAGGAAAATTTTTCTGAAGTATAGCACTACACTCCTCACTTAACGCAACTATCTCATAATCCCCAAATTTCCTTTTCTTGTTCAATATATCATTTATAAACTTCTGCATAACTCGACATCCGTTCCAAAGTCTTCAGCTGAAAGTGAATATTTATCGTTAACTTCTTAAGTATTTTCATGAACTTTGAAAATTTTTTATCCAACTCATGTTGTCTAGTCTTTGAGGAAATGGAGGTGGTGGTTTTTTTAAACTGATTTTAGTTGGAGATATTAATTTTTCCAGATCCTTAAAAACATATTCTTCAGGTCTTTTAGTTTCCTTTGTTTCTTTCACAACATTTTTCTCTTTTCTAACCACATCCTCTATATCTCTTCCAATTTTTAATTGATGGCTTCTACTTGTTCATTAGTGTTCTCTTTGTGGTTGATCTCATTATTGCGTAGAAGTGTTCATCGGTGTCTATCGCTCGATGAATTAGTTAATTTGTCCTACTGATTCTATATGTTTCTAATCGCAACATTTTGACTTTCGTAACCTGGTTTCGCATTCGTAATACCACTTCTTCCATGTACATCTTCTTATCCTCAAATTTTTTATCAATATTAGAGTCCCATGGATATGAAAGTCTATAGTTGTGTTCCCCCGATTAATCCAACGTCCATTATGATTCGCATGATTATTTTTCCATTTTTGGTTTCCACCATCGTAGTATGATTCCGCTTAAATTTAGGATGGTTCTCCCAATCCTGGCCGTAAAAGCTGTAGTACGGGTTGCTTAAGCTTATTTAAAGCCTCATATGATAATTTAGAATCAATTATGTGCCCTAATGAACTTTCGCACTTACGAGAGTAATCGAGGCTGGCTCATTCCAAATTCGTCCAACTTCCTCGGATATTGCAAAGCATCCGAGATGCAAGAATCGTAATCATATCCGTATCTCGAGCACCGGCTACATAATTATGATTTACCCTTTTAGAGTGCCCTCGAAATTCATTTATAGTCATTTCTTCAATTAACGCATACGCTTCATCAAATGGTTTTCGAGATTAACGATCCACTACGGTAAGCATCAATTATGCACCTAAGGATCCTACTAACCCATTATAAAAAGTCTGAATGATTAACCAATCGGCAGAGTATGATGTGGACACTTTCTTAGAGTTCCTTAAATCTTTCCTGCAGCTTCGTATATCGATTTCCCTTCATATCGATAAAACGAGATAATATCGTTTCTAAGTTGAGATAGTCCTCGAAGCGTGGAAAATACTTAACTAAGAATTTCGACTTATCTTCTCCCAATTTTTAATAGAAGCTAAGTGTTAACGAATATAACTATATTTTAGATTTATCCCTTAGCTGAGAAAGGAAAAAACCTTATCTAACAAAGATCGTCTAACATACCGTTATAACGAAACGTAAAGACAAAAGCTTCTAGAAAATTCTGACAGTGTAGAATAGGATCCTCCAAAGGAGTTCCCCAAACCGATTGTTCGCACCGCTAGATAATCTCGGATTTATTTCAAAGGAGTCGCCTTCTACGACGTGGTTTTGTATACTTAAGTGAATTTCATCTGTCGTAGGATTTACGAAATCCCTCAATGATTTATGATGATTTTCCAAGTTATTATATTGTAAGTTTTTCATTTCCATTTCTAGTTTTTCGAGTCCTTCCTGTATTTTTATTTTTTTATTTTTTTCAAACTCGAGATCATAGCGCATGTGTCTCCGATATCCTTTGTTTCGTATACGCAACACAACAAATAATATATTAACAATTAAACAAATTAAATGAAAAATATATCCAACACAACAAAACATTTTCACGAACACCTTATTTTTCATATAAACAAATTTTTTTTCCAACACTTTTTCATACAACAAAACACTTTTCACACAAAAATAATTTTTACGACAGTACAGTTTTCTAAGTCTAAGCCTAATTACTTCAACTAAAATTCTCCTAAAGTTCTTACCGAAGCTTCTCCAAGAACTGCGCATATCGACCCGACCCGCAATTACGCAAGAATTAACTTCCAAAAGACTGGCCAAAAACTCGACTCGATTTATAAATATGCATGAGCTGTGCAAAATCTTAAATGATATAAAAATTAGAAAATATTTTACACACTGCGGTACTTACGCAACTATACGTATCGCTTCAAGTAATATAGAGTTTTCTTTAAAAACCCCAGTATCGATCCCACGAGGAAGTGAAGTAAGAGGTTTTTATTCAAATTCCAGTCTACTACAATTACTCCTTAGGTTGGAATGTCGATTAAAATTGTGTTTTATCTAGCAACTACTCCTAAATACAAAAGTTAAATGTAACAGTAACTATAACTAAATGCAAATAATAATTCTAAAGATAACCCTTTTTGGATGAGTTGGTTTGGAGAATTTTGAGATATTAAAAACTACTATTCTTATGTAATGAAATAGATAATGTATAGGAAGTAAGAGGTTTTTATTCAAATTCCAGTCTACTACAATTACTCCTTAGGTTGGAATGTCGATTAAAATTGTGTTTTATCTAATATAACTACTCCTAAATACAAAAGCTTAAACGTAACATTAACTATAACTAAATGCAAATAATAATTCTAAAGATAACCCTTTTGACGAGTTGGTTTGGAGAATTTCGATATATTAAAAACTACTATTCTTACGTAATGAAATGAATAACGTATAGTGAATGAGATGCATTTAATATCGTATTCGCCAACAGAGCAATCCTATTCTTTACCCTTCTGGTCCGTACATAGTTAACATCGACTAATCCTATGCTTGCTATCGAATCGCGCTATGAAGCAGGAGGATACCGGCGCTCACTTCGGAGCTCCCACGTTCCCTCACATGAGTGCTAACATCTACACTTCAAGACCCAAATGATAGGACCAAATCGAGTGATTTTAGCTCATCACTCTAAAGTCTTCCAATTCTACGTCCGATAAATAATATTTCCCTATTTATTTCGCATTCAATCCTACGAACTTCACCATCCATGGAATTTAAATGTGGTTTCACTTTTGTTGAGAATTACATCGGCTCTTTTCGAGTCAATACAATTACTAACGAATTTTAACACTACTAATGAGCCCTTATCGCAATGTAAACGAAGTCAAGCAAGTAAAAACCATCACATTTATAATTAAATTCACTTCTATCATGCATCACAAAATCCTAAACATAATTTCTACTCATTACAAAAGAAAGTAAAATGAAAATAATGCGCATAATCTTCTCATGCCGCTATTTCGAGCAGAAGAAAGAGTAAGAGTAGATACGTCACAAAAGCATCAAGAAAACATAAAGGAAACTTCATTTACCAAAAACAAATCCACTACGCAAGTGTTTACAAAATCATAAGATAATGAAGAACAATATTTAGCTTTTTCCCTTTGAAAGAAGAACGAAGATCTCTCCAACAAAGTCTCATGTCGATCCGTGCAATGCTAGCAAAATCCCTTACAAATTCTCTCAAAATCTCCTCTTCAATCTCTCCAAAAGGGTAGAAATCTACATTTCTACTCTTAATCTAAGAATCCTAAACATTCCTCTCTTTTTTTATACTTTTCTCTATTGTTTCTCCTCTAAAATTCCTCCATTTTTCTAACCTATATTCGCCATTTTAAAAAGTATGGACAAAGTTTGAAGAGTTTCCATAAGCACCCCTTCAAAAAAACGTCCAGATACGTCGAATATTGGCCCAAAACCGCCAAAAGTCGGTTCATGGTCGTCCGGCCATTGTCGGCTGGTTCGAGGCCGTCGGTCGGCACTTCTTCGCTCATTTTCCGCTTTCTCGGGAAAATCTCATCGTCGGTGAGATCGATCTCGCCGTCGGCGAGCAGCGGGCCGCTGGCGGCTCCACCGTTTGGCTCCGTTTTAGCTCCGTTTCGCCCCATTTCGAGCCTAGCATTGCGTTCAGTAACGAGATAAATCTCTACAAAATAAACATAAAAACAACATTTCTTTAAAGTGTAATCTCATTCAAAAATATGCAAGAGTTGTAAAAGAGACAAGCATCAAAAGACTTATCGAAAGCGTGTCGTGACATAATTTCATTTTCGTCGTTTTGCTCCAAATCGCACCTTTTTGTTTCTTTTCGCTCCAATCATCATTTCTTGTACCTAAACCAATAAACATACAAAATACCTTCCTTTAAAGTGTAATATCATCAAAAATGAGTAAAATGATATATCAAAAAACGTATATATTTTAGGCGTGTCACGGACCATCTCCCAACCACGACTTGTTTTGATTTCAGCCTGGGATGACGTTTGAATCTCATCAACTGTGAATCATCTCTCCATCCTCTAGCTATGCAGAGTATGTCCCGCCACGACTAGTTTCGATTCCAGACTGGGATGAAACTTAAATCCCATCGGCTGAGAATCACATTTCTCGTCCTCTAGCTGAGTAGATTATGTCCCAACCACGACTTCTTCGGTTCCAGCCTGGGATGATGCTCAAATCTCGTCGGCTAAGAATCACCTTCTCGTCCTCTGGCTGTGCAGACCATGTCCCAGCCACGACATGCTTCGGTTACAGTCAGGGATGACGCTCAAATCCCGTCGCCTGAGAATCACCTTTCTTTTCATCTGGTTGTGCAGACCATGTCCTAGCCGCGACTTATTTTAGCTCTGATCTAGGACCACGCTCAAATCTCGTCGGCTAAGAATCGCCTCTCCGTCGTCTGGCTGTGTGGACCATGTCCCCGCCAAAACTTGCTTCGGTTATGGTCCGGGATGGCATTCAAATCTCGTCAGCTGAGAATCACCTCTTTGTCATCTGGCTGTGCGGACCATGTTCCTGCCACGACTCATTTCAATTCGAACTCAGGATGACGCTCACGTCCCGTCGGCTGAGAATCACCTTTCTCGTCGTCTGGTTGTGAAGACAATGTCCCTGCCACGACTCGTTTCAGTTTCAGCCCAAAATAACGCTCAAATCTCATCGATTGAGAATCACATTTCTCGTCGTTTGGCTGTGCGGATCTTGTCCCCGCCATGACTTTCTTCAATTCCAGTCCGGAATGACGCTCAAATCTCATCGGCTGAGAATCATTTCTTTCCTCTGTGTGGGTGTGTTGATTATGCCCCCGCCAGGACTGCTAGGAGTTTCTTCTTTCTTCGAGATGCGGATCACCATAAGCTTGTAGTACGTCTCGATTATGCAACTATGAATCTTGTGACCCAAAGGATCACATGAGCAATCGCCTTTTGAAAGGACCGTGATCTATTCTGGGGAGAAGTTCCTTGCTCGGATCCTTCAAAAGTCCAAGCAAGTGGTGCAACAACATCTCCATTCTTCTTATCTTATAGGCCCACGTAGTAAGAGACCAGGGTTCACCTATCTGTCCGTTACGAGGTCGAGATATTTGATTTTTGTTGTGTAGGTTGTAGGGCTCACCAAGGAGTTACATGAGACCAAGCTAATGCACCAAATGTCATACCGGATATCATTATGGATATTGTTGTGGAGCTACCCGCACTTAATTATGTTAATAAAGGAGATATCCCCAATTCTCTTGTTGAAAACATGTTGTATCCGTTAGGCCATTTTGCTCATTTAAGTCGATCCATGTTTAGTCAGGATACCATCTCCTTGACTGCTTCACGGTGCCTCAATCAATCGAACCACATTGCACCTCCCTCCAAGCAACCTCACTATATAACGAATGGTTTAGTCAGACTACAACAAGCTTAGTTGTCTGACTACAATGTGGTGTTTTACTCTACATAAGCCTCATTAATTCTCTAGTCGGTTCCATGGGAAAGACCATCGTCGCGGGTCGAATTACCTCAAGTAACCAACCTTGTTGATATTATTATTGGCTTGGATGAATCTCATCACCTCATCAAGTGTCATATTGCATCGGTTAAAGCACTCTGCTAATCCAACAGGTCCATGACTCGTTAGAATAACTTGATATTTGACGTTATCGGTTGACCCCTATTTATCTAACCCAAGTATATCCCAACTTGACCAAGAGGCGGTGGGCCAGGAAGCTTCCTTCCCTAATATCTCTTTCGAGCTTCAACTTAGGAAGCTTTTAAGACGATTCTGAAAAGAGTCATGCCCTAAGTCGATCTCATCTTAGACCCGCCTTAGGCAAACCCCAAGGTAGAGTCTAGGATATATCCTGAGGATGGATTTAATCAGACCATTTATGCACCTTGGGATTGCAAATTTTCATGGTTTGGGAGATTTGATTTAAGTCTCAATGATTGAATCCTTCTCTTTAATGAGCTCTCTTTTAAAGCCTAAGAAAGTCTCGAAATGATTGACCATGTGTCATTAAAATGTGAGTAGTCTTTAAAAGATTATTTAAATCATCTACCGGTTCATTCGACTAAGCTAATTAGAGCATAACAATGAACGTGTCATACTACGCTGAAAATCAATACAACAACAACAACAACAACAACAAAGCCTTAATCCCACTAAGTGGGGTCGGCTACATGAATCCTTTTTCTCCATTGCGTCCTATTTAGTGTCAAATTTTCGTTTAATTCTAATAAATTAAGATAATTTTTATGCAATAAGCCCAAGTTTTCCCATGTCTACCTCTGCCTTTCTTAACATAAGTTGTATTTAAAATATCTACTCTCCTAATCGGATCATCAGGTGGTCGACGTTTAGTGTGACCAAACCATCTAAAGCGACTCTCTCTAACTTTATCCGTCACTGGTGCAACACCAACCCTATTATGGATATAATCATTTCGCATCTTGTATCTAAGTGTAAAGCCACTCATCCACCTAATCATTCTCATCTCGGCAACACTTAACTTAACATTATGCTTCTCTTTTAAAGGCCAACATTCAGCACCATAGAGCATTGAAGGTCTCACCACCATCTTATAAAATTTTCCTTTCAGTCTAAGCGGCACTTTTCTATCACACAATAGGCCAGACGCATTCCTCCACTTCAACCAAACAACCTGAATTCTACTATTAACATCCACATCTATATCACCATCGCTTTGAACAATGGACCCGAGATATCTAAATCGTTCACACCTTTTAATAATTTGATCACCCAAAGTTACACTTCTATCACTAGACCTACTATTACTAAAATTACATTCCATGTATTCAGTTTTAGTTCTACTCAAACGAAGACCTTTAGACTCCAATGTATACCTCCATAATTCAAGTTTTTCTTGGACTTTTTCTCTTGTCTTATCCACAAGGAGGATATCATCAACAAAAAGAATACACCAAGGTACATCCTCTTGAAGATCAATATTCAGAGAATTTGGAAACTCAGAAGTCAAAAGAATTTTCTTTCAAAAAGAAAAAAAAAGCCTCAACAACAACAACAACAACAACAACAACAAAGCCTCCACTAGTGGGGTCGGCTACATGAATCCTTTTTCTCCATTGCGTCCAAATTAGTGTCAAATTTTCATTTAATTCTAATAAATTAAGATCATTTTTTATGCAATAAGCCCAAGTCTTCCTAGGTCTACCCCTACCTTTCTTAACATAAATTGAATCAGAAACATCTACTCTCCTAATCGGATCATCAGGTAGTCGACATTTAATGTAATCAAACCATCTAAGGCGGCTCTCTCTAATTTTGTTCGTCACTGGTGCAACATCAACCCTATTACGGATATATTCATTTTGCATTTTGTCTCTAAGTGTAAAGCCACTCATCCACCTAATCATTCTCATCTCGGCAACACTTAACTTAGCATTATGCTTCTCTTTTAAAGACCAACCTTCAGCACCATAGAACATTGCAGGCCTCACCACCATCTTATAAAATTTTCCTTTCAGTCTAAGCGGTACTTTTCTATCACACAATAGGCCGGACGCATTCCTCCACTTCAACCAACCAACCTGAATTCTATTATTAACATTCCCATCTATATCACCGTCGCTTTGAACAATGGACCCGAGATATCAAAATCGTTCACACCTTTTAATAATCGATCACCCAAAGTTACACTTCTGTCACTAGAGCTACTATTACTAAAATTACATTCCATGTATTTAGTTTTAGTTCTACTCAAGCGATAACATTTAGACTCCAATGTAGACCTCCATAATTCAAGTTTTTCCTAGGTTTTTTCTCTCGTCTTATCCACGAGGAGGATATCATCAACAAAAAGAATACACCAAGGTACATCCTCTTATAAATGTCCAGTAAGACCGTCCATAAATAAAGCAAAAAGATATGGGCTTAAAGCTAATCCCTGATGTAAACCAACGAAAATAGTAAAATATTTGCTCAATCAAGCTTCAATCTGAACACATGTAATAGCTCTAGTATACATATCTTTAATGACTTGAATATAAATCATATCAACACCTTTCTTCTAAGGACTCTCCAAAGAACATCTCTAGGAACCTTATCGTAAGTTTTTTCTAAATCAATAAAAATCAAATGTAGATCCTCATTGTTATCTTTGTACTTCTCCATCAAACCTCTCAATAAATGTATAGCTTCCACAGTAGACCTGTCTGACATAAATCCAAATTGATTATGAGAAACCTTGGTAATACGTCTTAACCTATGTTCAATTGCCCTCTCCCATAATTTTAAAGTATGACACATCAATTTAATTCCTCTATAATTTGCATACTCTTATGCATCCCCTTTATTCTTAAAAATGGAAACCAAAATACTCTTCCTCCACTCCTCAAACGTCTTTTTAGTTTTTAAATAATATTAAAAAGTTCAGTAAGCCAAGAAACCCCCAATTCACCTAAACATTTTCACACTTCAATCGGAATATCATCAGGTCCTACAGACTTTCAACATTTGATTTTCTTTAAGCCTCATTAAAAAAATATTCAACCAGATATAATAACTTTCAGGAAAAGTATAAAACGCTTCAAAAATTCAAAATTGGTCAACACACCTGAAAAGAAGCTTAAGGTAAGCGGAAAATTAGAAGTAACAATACAAAACTCTTCTGAGTATTTTAATGCTGAAATTCTTTTAGTAAGTTTATCATGATATTATGATTCAGAGAATTGTTAAGCGACATTGAGATAATTGATAGACTAATAGTCGATTTAAAGACATCTCGAAAAGACTAGAATATTTTCTTAACACCTGAACAAGAGTGACAATGTCTACTTAGGCCTAAGGAGAAAATATTTAAAGATAACAAATAGAGAAGATGGCTCTTAAGAAGAATTCAACCTAGACCTGAGATATGCAAATCAGGCATTTACGCTCTAAGCGTCGATCTTCAGGTTCGTGACAGTCCTTCAGAGGTTGACTCGCACGTTTTATTGGTTACCACCCATTTACTGTACGCTTTACGCGTCGACCTCTGGGTCTGGGCAATCCTTCCCTCGAATGTTGACTAGCATTCTTTGTGGGTTACCATCCACTTTCTCCACTCTTTACTCACTCCCAGATCCAGGCAGTCATTCCTTCGGAAGTCGACTATGCTTCTTTGTGGGTTACCACCCACCTGTTTCACACTTCACGCGTTGACCTCCAAGTCCAAACAGTCCTTCCCTTGGAAGTTGATTTACTTTCTTTGTGGGTTACCACCCACCTCTCCTATGCTCACACGTTGACCTCCATGTCTGAGACAGCCCTTCACTCGGAAGTCGACTTGCCCTCTTAGTGGGGTAACCACCCACTCATTTTACGCTTCACGTGTTGACCTTCAGGGTCCAAATAGTCCTTCCCTCGACTAGCCTCTTTTATAGCTATAGCCCATATATTTTACGCTTTACACGTTGACCTTCGGGTCTATGCAGCCCTTCCCTCGGAAGTTGACTTTGCTTCGGTGTGGATTTTCACCCACTTTACTCTTCACTCGTTGACCCTCGGGTCTAAGGCGGTCCTCCCATTGGAGTTAACTTGCCTTTATATTCGATTATACGAACACATGTGAGAGAAGTTATGCATTTCTCTTAATTTGATTGTCGGTTTGCATTTCGGGCAAGGTGAAAGTCCCTTAGGACTGACTATACCCAGTGTAGCCAAAAATCAATATGAGAGAAGCCATGCTCTTCACTTATTATGCCTTTCGGGGACCCACTTCATGTAGGGTCCGGAATCAGAATACTCGCTCGTAACAACTATGGTAGATATGCATGTCCCACTCATCACACATGAATGTGGTGGATATGCTTGTCCCACTCATCATAGATGAGTGTGGTGGATATCCTTATAGGATATGTTTGTATTTAGCTTAAAGGCTAAACATATCGTGGTTAGTTCATCTTGCTTGACTAACCTTATACTACATCGATTAACTGAAATCGATCCTAATTTATACTTATTCAGTATGAGAGAGGCCATGCACTTCTCAACATTGCTTTTCGGTCGCATTTCATGCAAGGTCTGAAACCATATTATGCCACTCGGTACAAATGAATGTGGTCGACATGCTCATCTCACTCATCATTTGTTTGAGTTTAGCTCAAAGGCTAAAAATTTTTTGTAGATCACTTTGCTAGTCTAATCCTCTTGTGACATTTTTTTGTAATGGAATCCCCCGTTAGGTGCTTGACGAAAGTACCTTGTATATGTTCGGATTCCTCAATTTTCCTCAAACAAGAACTACTCTAGCTGTTCTAGAGGATTTCCCAGCAAGGGTTACTTCATCACAAATTGCAAAAGCACCTCAGAGAGGAATCGATGTTTGTCTGGCCCCGACGCCCGATCGCACGATGATATTGCCCAGCAGGAATTACCTCATTGACTTTGTGGAATCCTCAGAAGGAGTCAGCTTACTAAACCCCTAATAAGGGTATCCTATATGGGTTGGGCCTAGCGATATGATTGACTTTGATACTGTACTGTCTTGTCAGCAGAAATTCGCGTCGGTTAGAGTAACTTGCCTTTATCACTGTTTCATGCCTAATTGGGACCTCTTAGAACCCGATTAAACCGTGATTTTTTCCTCACCAAGGACTAATCTATTAGTCCTCGAGGAATCCCAACTAGGTCGCTTCATCAAAGCTCGCAAAAGCATTTCAAAGGTTGACCGTCTTGTGCATCCGACACCTTGTGATACCTCACTCAACTTGTTGATTTTGTTCACCACGTCGAAAGGCATGTTGTATCTACTCAAGCTCTTTGCTTGCTCAGCGGATCCATGTCTAGTAGGAATGCTCCCCGACTGATTAGCGATGCTTTCCCATCAAGAATTATCTTGTCAATTTTCATTGGAACATCCTTCTATGTTTAGCTTACCACATGCATCTAACCACTTCCACATTTGATCCGACTCAGCCTAATTTTATAAGCTTATCAGGTAGACATGTAGCACCAGTTGGAGCACTCAATCATACAGCAGGTCTATGTCTAATCGGAACCTTTGTACTCGACCAAGCTGCAATATTTTCCACAATATGAACCACTTTGCTAGTTATTAAGGAATCCCTCGCGAGGTTGCTACGCTAAAGCTTACAAAAGCACCCTGAGGTTGGATTATCTTATGTACCCAACCCTTTTGATACATCTTTGGTAGTTTGATCGACTCGATTGACTCTATTCACCATATTGAACTCGAGCCTTCTTGAGTGCTTGGTTGATCCATGCTTAAATGGGAAATCTTTATGCCTGCAAAACAGCCCCAACGATATTCATCTCGTTAGTGCTTACGATAGGACCCTTTTGTGGTAGGACCGCTTCGGTCATCCTACCCCTTCGGCATTCTAGACCGACTTGGTCGATTCCCACCATCTTGTCAAAAGACATGCCGTTTTGGTTACACCACTTCAGTTTTATGACCGATTCGTGTCAAATTGTGATATCTTAATGTTCGACGATGCACTGACGCTACATGCAGTAAGAACCTCTTAGCTTGCTTCTTACCAATGCATCTTAAATTGTTAGACTTCTCTGTTCATCTAGCGTATGATGCTTTTAGAACCATATGACTTCTCAATCAGTTCTTTCATGTGAACATCTTGTATTTACATTCCTCTTTGTTTTTCATTCCGTTGTTCACAAAAGGTAAGAGGCTTTCAGTTGTCTGTCGGGTTGGTGATCGACTTTGGAAGGGAAATTTTCAAGAAGATTTGGATCTTAATAATGATGTAACTAAAAAGACACCTAAATGTCCCTAAAGAGGCAGCAATGATGAAAACCTATGTTTATTTTATATACAGAAACTGCCTCCCTATAAAAAAGAAGGATCAAATATAAAATGGACTCCGATCCCCAACCTTGGATCTCAATTGGGTTAGTACAATCCTCTCTTCTAGCATAAAAGTTCTCTCCTCTTTCTCTGTCCCCCTCCCCTTCCCAAGCTCTATGCCTTTGGGCATGACTCACGGATAAAATGGGATTCAACGGGTACTACAAGACTGAAGCTTTTGTTGAAGGCATGCACAGCGGGAAGCTATACCAGCTGAAATAAATGGGCTATAAGAACAATTCTTCAGAATAGCATACAGCGCCAGATAACTCATGTAAAGCCTATTTTCACTTTCCCTAGAAGATCCACATCCCAATATACCCATTAGCAACCTGAGATTCACAGTTCTGCCAATAATAGTTCAACCACCGATATGCACCCTGAAACCCTCATCCTTACCCTTGAATCATCTCAGATCCCATCAAGTACAAAAACTTCAGGTCGAAAATCATCAGAAACTCGAAGATAGGCTACAAAAAAGAGGAAGAAGGGTACCTCGAGGGCATGCTTGAAGCGCTTGTATTTGCGCAGCTCGCGAACAACACGGTTGAGCTGGTATTTCTGAATCTTCTTCCCCTCCTCCGCCCATTTCCGGAGGGCGATCACCGCACTGCGCTTGGGGTAGATGAGACTTAGCAGCCTTTGCCCTAAAGTTCGACCACCACTGCCGCCGCCGCCGCTACGGTTATCACAGGAGAAGTCGGCGGCAGACGAGGTTGAGTTGGCGCGGATGGCGACCGTGGACGATGGTAAGAATAGCTCGGACAACAAAGGGGACAGATGGGAGGTCGCAACACAGAAACGGCGGGCAAGAAACATTACTTCAGGTTCAACCCGGTCCGAAATTGGACTTCATGAATATAAATACACCGGCTGAGTTATTTCTTTAAAGATTTGTCTTTTCGTAGGAAACACCCAAAACAGTATTTTTTACATATCAGGCATTCAAACTCCGATATTTAGCTTCTTTTGACGCAGCTTTAGAGCGCGAAAAATTTTTGTTTGGCGCGCGACTTCGTGGCCAAACAAAGCCAAAGCCGATGAAAAGCAGACCGCGGGATAAACCCTGCGGCCCCAGCTTTCCAACCTCACCTGCGCGAAATTGCTCCAAGGAGAGATTTCTTTGCGAGAGTGGTGAGAGCGGTGGGGGCGTTGGTTAGAGCGATGGAGGGGAAGGTGACGGGGTGGGCAGACTGGCATGAAAGAGAAGCTTGAAAGGCTGCGAGAGAACCACCCCAAAGTCCGTTGTCATCTCTGCTTACACCCAAGCGTAGATCACAGATCGCAACTCGGCTCTCAAAAGATGAATTTGGCAGCTACGAGATGCCATCGACGAGGCAGATGATATTCTAGATGACTTTGAGTACATGAAGCTTGAAGAAGAACAACAGGAGCTGAACATGGAGGAAACAAAGGTGCGTTCTTCATTCACTAGATTATTTTTGGAACTTGCTTGCAAACTTCGCAGAGTCTACGAATGAGCTCTCAAAATTGATCCCAACTTGGAGAGACTGGAGGCAGTTGTGAAGAAACTTGGTAAAGTTTTAGCTGAGGTCAGTACTTTCCTTCATCTCAAGCAATCGGTATGAACATTTCAGGGTGCCCGTAAATAAGGCGAATCATGTGAAGTTTCAATGCAAATGTATTCATTGGTATGTGTGCTTTATTTTAGATTTTATTTCTTGTTTTTCTTTGAGGGAAGCGAGGAAGAGTCATGAATTGATGTTGAACTAAAGATGGATTTTTCTTTTGGTATTGAAACTATCATAAGGTTGCCATTAAATAAGGTGAGTCATGTGAAGTTTAATTACATAAGAATTCAGTGCTATGTATATAAATGTCTCCCTTTTTGTTGAAGATTCCATTTCTTGTTCTTTGAGGGATGCAATTATGAATTATTGATTGAACTTAAGCTAAAGATGGGATTTTCGTTATTTTAAAACTATTGAGGATGTAATAGAGTCGGGCTTCTCCGACAACATGTATAGACATATGAGGCTTTCCTAGCTAAGATTAATGGAAGATAAGTACCTGCAGATATGGTGTGGCTGTTAAAATTTTCATAATTGCATTTCTTTGAGAGGATTGTATTGCACCATTTTACCGCCATTGCATTGAAACTATTGCTAGGTTGCCATATAATAGACCATTAGAAGTTTAATTACACAAGAATTCGGTGGTGTGTATATAAATGTCCCATTTTTATTTTCTTTAGATTCCATTTCTTGTTTCTGATGGAAGCAATTACGAAACGTTGATTGAATTTAATCTAATGATGGGATTTTCATTGTTTTCAATCTATCGAGAATGGCCTTGGGAGATGCTTCTCAGGCAACTGTTATAGAACTGTGAGGTTCTCCTTGCTAAGATAATGGGAGATAATGGCCTGCTGATATGATATGTGCCTGCTAAATTTTGTTAATTGCTTTTCATTTAGAGAATTGTATTGCAGTGAGTTATTACAAGTGAGTAAAATGCCAAAATAATTCCTTAATTGCTTACATTAGTTGATTGTCCCAAAATCTATAAAAATGTCAAATTTATCCCTAGACGTTTTAAATTGGGGTTGAACTATCCTCCGTGAGTTTGTTTTTGTTGCAGTGAGCTATTACAAATTCTTTTGAAGGCCTATTTGGTTGCTTTTAAGCTGAAAACATAATTTTAAAATGGTAAATTTTGACATCTGAATGTTCTGAATCAAGCTTTTGTTAGCTATAACAAGAGTTCAACGTGCCAAATGGTGTCATAAACAGCTTGTTAAGAACTTTTTGAAATCTAGTTTTGTAGCTGCATGTCACAAGCTTGCTATAGATTAAGGCTCCGTTTGGGAGAGCTTATAAGTGCGGCGGCGTTTTTGAAAACGCCACCTCACTGTTTGGTTAGCACTTATTTCTGCTTAACCGAAAACTCCGTTTTTATTTATGTGTTACACGTGATACACGCCCCATGAGGCGCGTTCCGCTTATCCTTTCGCGAATCAGGAGAAAATTTACCCCCCCCCCCTTCTACCCCCGTGACCCCGCGTGAAGCTCCTCGATCTCGCTCGGTACCCTAGCTCCCCCCCTCTCCGATCTTGCTCGATCCCGCTCGATCTCGCTTCCCTCCTCTCCGATCTCGCTCGATCTCGCTCGATCTCTCTCGGTAACCCTAACCTCGATGTCTTAGGGTTTGCGTTATGAATTTTTTTTGGTTGCTACTGGTTCCAAAAAGTGAAGATTGGCTCTGTTGTAGCATCTTTATCTATGGAAGCTCTTTTTCTCATTTCAAAGCATAGAACTTTTCGCATCTCTTGAAGACAAAAAAAAATTTTGGAACTTGCCCGGTTGTTCTGTGTGATAGCCTCTAGGAATCTAATCCTTTTCCCTTTCATAGAATGGTATGAATGATTTGTCATCCAAAAAACAGTATGGCTTTTTCAAAATGGCTATTAAAGAGATATGAGGACATTCAGGACTAGGAAAGGATTATGGTTTGAGTCATTTCTTCTGTGCAATTTAAATGTTTTTTTGATTTGGGGTGAAAGCCAATATGAGCAGAGAATTATTTAGAGAAGTTGATGAAAGTATCAAAACTGCTTTCTTTTCAATAACCTTGCCAAAAGTACAGTAAATCTATTTACTTTTAGTTGAATAGATATAAATAGTACTTCATGTACAATGATTTCAATATCTTATAAAAGATGCTCCATTATTTCCAGCTTTTCAAACCATCAACAGATTTCGTACTATTTGATCATTTTTCATTGAAGCAAAATTTAAAAGTTTTAAAGCTTTTTAGCTTACAATTGTTCAAAATTATTTTTGTCCACTCAATCTTGCATATATTTCATTCTTGTTTGACTATAAATCATGCATGATTTGATGAAAATCACATAACTCATAAGATTTTCAAGCTAAGGTTTACTTGATCTGCAACCATCCTTTGGATATATTAATGTGACATTGAAAAGAAAGGGAATTGAAAGGATACATTCACTATTTTTTTAGCCAAATACTTGGCCGATCTTGTAAAATGCCAAAACTACATTTCCCTCAAACCGAGAAACAAGTCCGACCTTCCATGTTGTTATAGCTGCTCCCTTTTGCATCATTTGGGGAGCTTTGTTTCTCTGTTTTAAGTGCCTCTATGGCTGGTCCCTTTGCACCTACTTTTGGGGGCTCAGTTTCTAAATTTTAATGCCTTATGTAGCTGCCCCTTTGCACCGGTGATGGGGCTTGGTTTCTGTGTTTTTGCTGCCTCGCAGCTGCCCTCTTTGCAGTTATATGGGGCTCGGTTTTGTGTTCTATTTGCTGTCTTGCAGCTATCCTCTTTGCAACTATGGGGGCTCGGTTTTTTGTTCTGTTTACTACATTGCAGACCCCTCTTTGACCCTATGGGGGCTCGATTCTGTGTTCTATTTGTTGCATTGTAGCTCCCCTCTTTGGACCTGTGTTGGGGGCTCGGATTCTGAAACAATAACAGCTTGGATGGCCCTACTCTTGTAGGGCAACCGCTGGTTGTGATAAGTACCTGCACTGGTGTTTTTGAAATGAGAGTGCTTTTATATTATTGTCTTTATAATAATTGAAATATCCATTAGATTCTTCACTCTTGAATATGAAAGTTCTTTCTATATTTGTAGAATGCTAATGGAAACTTGATTTTCTAGAAGTGACTATATCACGAAAGTGAATATTTACCTTTTTTTGTTTTATATTTATACCTCTATTTACTTTGAGTTTAAAATGATAAAGAAAATAGACATTACTATTGTATGTAGTCTAGGCATAATGTCTAGTGATAACGTGCTTTAGCCATTGCAAGAAGGAAGAAGAGATGTTATGTAAATGATGTGAATGCATGAAAATGTATAAAATTCATGATAAATTGAGGGGCCAACCATTGCAAGGATCCTTGGGATTTTTAATTCCAAACATGCATGATTGATTGTCTGATTCTCCTTGAAGTTATTTTTTGAAATCAATGATTAATCTTTTGATTAAAACATGCAAATTGTTTGTCCATTTATATGGTGCCATAAAGGAAAGGGCAAAGAGAGTTGGGCGGATTCTTCATGCTTTCTTATTTATAGATTCAAGCTAAACATATTTAGCAGTTGAGGGACCCTAATTTGTTGGCTTCATATCTTTTATGCCCCACACTTTATGAAAGAAAAAACTTCCTTTTATTTTTTGACAGATTTTTATTTTATAGTTTGATCACATCTTGATTATAGTGATAACGCGAATTGATTTCTTATGTTGTTCATGACGACAATGATAATATAGTTCCTTCCATTTGGGTGTGTTGACTCATTGAGGCTACCAAGACTCTTGATATTATTAAAGTTGCTCCTTAATGGGTTTCAATATTTTGTTAAACTTTCAGCTACTATAATGTTGAATGGTGGTGTTGAGGATGTCATAATAGCAATGGTGACATAATTATAGTGATATTACTGGGGCATTTCAATGGCCTGCTTTTATATTGATATTGAGGGCTGAAAATCTCATAGCAACATTGCTTTTTTACTTGCTGAAAATCTCACCACAAATTGGAGCTATGTGCAAGCCTTATTAATTTCCGATCTCTATGCTTGACAAGCCATTGTAGGAGAATGACTCATTGCTTAATTAAATGCTCTCCGAATTCCCTCCCCACGGCTTCTATTTATTACGTGTCATGATCTCTCGATAGGGAAAAACTATGCTCTGTTAAATAACTTGGTTCCGAATTCGATACGCTTCATGATTCTAACAACAAGGATCGGATCATCCTTCATGAAAAGAAGTGACCAACAATCGTAACTTTTGGATGTTTTACTGTATGTTGCCTGCTGGAAATGGTTTTATTGGGAAGCTGGAAATAATTGTAACTTTTGGGTGTTTAGGTGCTGTGATTTGCAACGGCAATGTGTTACAAATTCATGTAATTAGTCGGTTCTAGAGGTTCATGTAAATCATTTTGTATTGGAGTAATAAAAAAATTTAATGTTCTTTCCCCGTGGATGTAGGTCATTTCGACCGAACCACGTAATTTGTTGTGTCCCTTTTCTAGTTCTTTGTTTTTATTTATTTATTGGTGTAACATTGTACATTTCTACTTTCTCGTGCAATGGCGTTGAAGCAGATTGGACACCCCGTGCTTATGCGTGCAAATTTGAGGATAACTGTTCTTAACTTTGTAATGTTGACGATCGTAGCATAAATTCAGCGGGATAAATTCTATATGGGCCAAAACTCTTGATATGCTATGCAAATTTTCCTTTACTCTATTATCCAAATGATTGTAAAAAATATTAAATATTTGTAGAAAGATGAGCTACAGGTCTGCAATGAAGTCCGAGCAAGTACTATGCCGCTGCGGATTGCCTTCCTTAATACTCACGTCACGTAAGGAACATAGCTACGGGCGGCAGTTCTACAGATGCCCTCGGTGGGGACAAGGACCAGAGGACTACAAGTTCTTCAGGTGGGTTGACAATACGTCCGTTACTACATTAACTCAGCCGAACACCGTTGCTGGGGGATCCATGGGATCACAAGATCAGTACATTGCTTCTAGTTCGACTGCTTCCCATTCGAACAAGTTTGCTCCCACTTTTGTCCCGTCAGAACCAGACAACGATCGTCGTGACGTGCTCTTACATTATAAAATGAATGCTGTCATTGTTCTCCTTATAATTTTATCATGTTATTTTTTCTTTTTATTTAGGTTTCGTGAAACCTACTATTAGGTGTGGTTTGTATGTTTTTTGTATTTATGTTTCATGAAACTAGTTACTTTGTTTCAGATTGTACTTGTATTTTAAATGTACTGTTATATTTTGAAGTATTTTTTAATATATATTTTTGGTCTGGTTTTAAATTAGGAAATGATTGGGTGGTGTATATGTAAATAATTTTTAAAGAAATAAAATACATAAATTTATAATATGTTTGAAAGTAAGATATAATTTTTTTAAAAAGATTTTATATTTAACAGAAAAATTTAATATTTTAAAATAATTTTATTTATATTTGAAATAAAATTTTATATCTTAATAGCATATTATTAATAAAGAGGATCCTAAATATGTAATTTTAATAGAAACAGCTGAATATAAGCTGTTTTCAAACCGCACAAACCAAACAGCTAAACAGCTTATTCATTTCAGGGGCGTAACAGTCATTTATCCACAAACAGCACAGAATCACTGTTTCAGCATACGCTCAAACCAAACGGACAAACGAACTTATCCAAATCAGCTGCGTATCAGCAGATTATCCAGATAAGCTGCTTATCAGCAGAAGCTGGATAAGCTGCAGCTCTCCCAAATGGACCCTAAGTAGCTTAGAGAATCCACTTTGAAAATTTCTAAAATTGGAGCGGCATATTTAGAGGCTATGATGAGGGGAATTTTTATTGGCACCTCAAATCACTAGAAATTGTTTCTTAATATAATTTTTATGCAAGCATCACACATTAATATAAACTTATGACAGCTTCTGAATGTACATGGATTTGTTTACCCAAGCAGGTATTTAGTGGGATTATGAATATTTCTATATCTATTGGCAGTTACATTGCTGCCTCTAACTAGCAAACCCTGGAAATGAACTAATTCCATAATTTGATATCAATAACAGAAGATTTAATTAATCAAAAATCATCAATTAAAAAGATAATTTACAAAATTTTGGATATGAATTTCACGAATTGTGGTATTTTTCATTTTCTTTTATCACTTTCGGTACTTAATGTTGAGTTAGTTTGACATCTGAATTTTTGAACTGTTAATAAGTGCAATTCTGTTTCAGAAGTGTCTAGAATATTATTATAACAGTTCTGTTTTAAACAATTTTACAAAACAGGGGTAAGATGGTCATTTTTCCTGAAACAGCTGCTCCACAGCTATTTTCAGGCAGCTGCACCAAACAGGCAGTCAACTTTCTTGCAGCTGCTTTCTGGGGCAGCACAACTGCAGCTGAAAAGCTGAGAAGCTGCAGCTGTGCCAAACAGAGGCTAAGGTTTCATTTGGGGCCGCTGTTTTCTCGCAGCGCGGCCCCAAGCAGCTTAAAATTGTTGTTTGGCGCGCAGCTTCGTGGCCGATCGCCGCTAAAGCGGCGCAAAAGCGGGCCGTTGGATCGACCCTGCGGCCCCAGCTTTCACATCCTAATCTTCCAAATTGCCCTCGCTTGCAAAAGGCTTCTGTCCCGAGCCTTCTCCCTCGTCTTCCAGGTATCGAGCCCGCAGCACTAGCGATTCGGCGCCTTCTTCGAAATCGCTGTCTCCCCTTCTTCCTTGTCATCATCGAGCCATCTCTCCATCGCGCCACCTCTCCATTTCTCTCGATCGTGGTAGCTCTTAACAAGGCTTGCTGGCAGAAATGGAGGGCAGATTATTGGGGGTGATGTTATGCATGATCCTCTTCTTAGCTGTCTTTTTGCTGCTATTTTGGAGGCGCCGCCTGATTTCTCGTTCATGACACGGGCACGAGGAAGAGCCACAACAACGGCGAGTAATGCCACAAGCTCTCTTTCTATCCAAAAAAAGTTATCTGTTTCTGCTACTAGGTTGATTATGTAATGAACGTCTGTAGCATTTTTTTAACCATGGGTCTCTTTGTTGGAGCTTTTACTGTGGAGTTTATTGCGTTATTTTATTTGGGTTCTCTGCGGTTGAAAACCATGTGTTTGATTGTTTACGTAGTTATTGATTGATTAAGCGGGCTTATATGTCGTCATCTGAATCTTCATCCCAACACCTTTCAAGGCCACAGGGTTTGTAATTTGTAGGGAAGAATGGAATTAATGTGACCCATGGAATGTTTGCTTATATATTTCCCTTTTTCTTTTGTCCGTTGGATACTGTAAAATTTTGAGGTAAAATTATTTGCAAATTGCAGCCATAATAGAACATAAAACAATATTTAGATGTGATAGATTTAATACCTTCTATATGCTTTATATGTGAATAATGACGTAAAGCCAGAGTCTAGACTTGTGGTTATGAAGTGCTTTATAAGTAAAATGTGATAAGAGAGGTAATTGAGGCTTCAAGCTGAATTATATAAAATTAGAGTTATGCTAATGATATTGTGTTAATATGTTGAATTGTAAGAAGTTTTTAATGACAGTTAAGTATGGTGGAAATGAGGATGTAAGATAAATAAATTGCAAAACTAGAAGGGATAAATTAAAATTAAAGAATAATTGCATTGAATTAATTATTTGAGTGTCATTTTTTGAAGACAAGGTAATAAATAACAGATTTATGGGGTTAGGTGTACACTAAAGGGTAGAAAATGCACCATTAAGTTTGTTGATAAAATCAGTTTCTATGAATTTGTATGGAGGAGTAGACTTAGAGCCCGTTTGGGACAGCTTAAAATAGCGGCGGCGTTTTTGAAAATGCCGCTGTAACGTTTGTTTTGCAAGTTTCGATCGCTTTTTCAAAAACAGAGTTTGGATTTTTATTAATAACGTCGCCCGCAAGGTGAACCCTGCGGCCGCTTTTCTTAGCTGTGTTTTCCTCCCTTATTACTCAGCTGCCCCTCGTCACATCGCGATCAAGCTCTGCATCTTCGGCATTCCTCCTCAGCTTCTCCCTGCATCTTCGGCATTCCTTCTCTTCGTAGGTATACTCATCTTCTCTTTTATTTTCGTTTCTTCTACTACGTTAATGGGAAATCCATTCTTTTTTTGTTATGCAATCGCAGCCTGCTCCTCCAGTCACACCCTTCGGCATCTATTCCTTCTTTTTTCTTCTGCCCCTTCGATCTCACCATATGTTAGGCTGCCTGTTTTTTTCTCTTCTCTGCTATGCCTATTCCTCCTCCACTTCTATGCTCCTCCGTTTCTTCTAATGTTGCAGGAAAGTCCTCATAAAGTTCTGTTTCTGCTGTTTGGGGACCAAACTAAAAGCCCCGTTCTCTTTTTTTCAGCAAGTTCATGTTCGTTTTTGTGTTAGCCAGGCTAATTTTAATGTGGCTGTTCTGTAATTGTTGTGATTTCAGACAATGAGGCAAAAAGGGAAACTCCTGCAGATTTAGGCATTTAGCAAGGAAGACTTCAGTTAAGCAAGGAAGGAAACAATCCTCTCTGTTGCTCCTCTTTCATCAAACCAATCCTCCAATAATTGTAGTCTCTTAATTTATGTTCCCTCCAGTGGTGCAAACACGCAGACCTTTTCATTCCTATGGAATTTATATTCAAGCCGCTATGCCTTTGGAATGTTATGTTGGTACAGAGAGTTGAGGTCGGGAAAATGCCCAAAAGGTGGAGTTTCCCACTCTAAAAACCCATCTAGACGGATGCACTCTAGATTGTTGATCAAATTTGCATTGTACATCCATTTTGTAGTCCCTCCAATGCAACTATGGATAATCTATTCAGATTTTTGTATGGTTTAAGATTTTCATGCACATTCACATCTATAATTCAAAATTGGTTTTGCATGCCCTTGCAATAATCTATTTAGGGGGTTTGAAAACTTCATTAGTTATTTTGTTAGATAAAGAGGCTGTTGTTTGTATTAAGGCTGATGAAGTAATAGCTCTTCTTTCTCATTTTCTGTTTCACTACAAAGGTTTAGGTGTGAAATGTATAAATACATTAGAATTGTGTGTTGTGTATGTAAACGCGCTTTTGTACACAATGCATGAAGAATTCACACATCAAGTTTCAACATAGAAAATTATTATCAACTTTGCATATTGGGGCATCTACATACATTACACCAAATTATTTACATATCTAACTCCTAAACTTTACTTTTTTTTTCTTCTTATTTTTATCAAGCTTCATACTTATTGTTAAGTGATGTTTATATCTTTTTTTGTACTATTATGAAGTCATTTTTTGTTTCTCAAGTATAAAAATATTTCTATGACAGTTCTGTTTCAAACAATAATATTTTGTATACACAAGGACAGAATGGTCATTTATCCAGAACAGCTGCAAATCGGTTGTTTTTCAAACGCTCAAACAAAACAGACAGACAGCTTATCTTGATCAGCTGCTTATCAGCAACATATTAGAATAAGTAGCTTATCTGGATAAGTTGGATAAGCTGCAGCTGTCCCAAACAAACCCTTAATATAAGATGGATTTAAATCTGTAAGATTATAAGTTGTTTAAAATAATTGTGAAGAATAGATTTTACTCTCATTAAATTTTACGTGGAGCAAATGGAAAATGAATATTGATAATGCAATCCCAAATTGGTGGGAGAAGGTAAATAATTAGATGGTTTTATACGCCCTGAATTTGTATGCATCA
Source organism: Papilionanthe hookeriana x Papilionanthe teres (assembly GCA_022702705.1). NCBI lineage: Eukaryota > Viridiplantae > Streptophyta > Magnoliopsida > Asparagales > Orchidaceae > Papilionanthe > Papilionanthe hookeriana x Papilionanthe teres. The sequence goes on along the minus strand of CM040429.1, from coordinate 23,270,099 downwards.
TTATTATTTTTACTTAAGTAGAAGTTAGATTTTTTTTGAGTCTCATGCTTTCATCTTTGAGCTTAGTTTCGAAGCTTTTCAATTATGTACAAAGACAGAGACTTATAAAGAATGGTATTACTGTGAAATTTTTTCTGTATATGATGTGAGTAGAACCTCAAGGAAATATATGTTAAGCGTGATATGCTTGTGTGAATGAAAAATAAGGAAGTATGAGACACAAAAATAAGCAAATAGGGTTTTATTCAAGCTTGTATCTATGAACCTTTGTTATGCTTTGCTTGTGTAAAAACTTTTTTCTCAATCAATTGTTTCTATCTTATTATGTTTTCATGGTGGCATCAGTGTTAATAAGCTTGTATTATTATCTTTTTACATCCTTTTGATTCTACCTTCTCAGATATCTCGTCTATAAGAGAAACTGAACCCCCAAATCTTTGGCACATTTTTCTTGATCTTTTTTATAAATTTTCTATTTTTGAGAAGTTCAAATGCCCATCACATAGACATTAGTGTATCTTGGCAAATGGTGGGTGCTTCTGCTTTCATACTGAACAATGGTGAATCTGATTCAGTGTTTAGAAAGTCCTTTGTCATCACAAGATCGTTACATACATAACCATCCTTATAAAAAAGTCATAACAATTAAAAAAAAACAAAAGCTATTAAAAGTAATATCATTATTATTTTACTTATAATTTTATTAGTTTTTTTTCCTTTTTTTCCTTAGCACTTTTTGTACTCACTGTTAAGTGAGTTGTGTATCTGAACATTTTTTTCTATTTTGAAATGAATTTTCTGCTTCTGAAGTATCAAATATGTGGTTGTCAAAGTTCTGTTTTAAACAGCTTTACTAAACAGGGGCAGAATGGTCATTTTTTCAGAAACAGCTGCGCTACAACTATTTTGACACGGTACTGACAAATAGACAGATCGAGGTTCCACGCAATGAACTTACAGGGCGGTGCAATATGCAATTGCAGTGAGAAACTAAAAAGCTGCAGCTGCGCCAAACATACCCTAAGTTTTTATGCCTATTAATAGTATAGATTGTAAGAATATTAAAGTTGTTCTTCTAAAAAATAAAGTCAAAAATTAATTTCAAATAAAAAACCTATAATATTGTCACTAATTATCAATTTAAAGTCTGGACTAAATAGCATTAGAAGAAAATTAATTTAATATTTGAATGAGAATTGAGTCATAATGAAGAAAAAATTTAAGACGTTGGAAAAATATTTGAATTATGTTCAATCACTCATCTTTTTTAAATATGATAAATCATATTTGAATATAAACGAATATGATTTAGCTCGAAAACTATGAGAATTGAGTAATTATTGAGTGTTGTTTGGATATGGTTCAAATCATTTTTGGGCAAGATTCATGTATGATTCAAATAAAATTTGAATACATTAGACAGGATTCGAACAAGGTTTGTACGACAATTACAATAATTGAAACAACAAGGCAATCACAGCAGCCATCATACACCATATTATAAGATTACTACAACATACAAAGAACTATAATATAACAAAGAGCAATCATAACAACACTATATAAGATGGAACAATGTGAAATAAATATCTAATACATCGTAATACATATTATATCATTTAATAATCAGTCAATAACAATATATACAAAATTACTATATTGTTCTAGAATTACATGTAAAGAGGACAACATAAATTATTATGACGGCAATAGGCACTTGGCCTTATAAATTATTTGATTATGGCTTCTCTTCCATATTGTTTAGCATTTTTCTCTTCCTTTGAAGGTATTTTGCTTGTTCATTGGACAGCCACTATTTAACTTCATTAAAAGGAAAGTGCAAGTCAATTTCATATAGAACCTCTCAGTTTTTCTTTTTAAAGATTAGATATGTATTACCATCTAATTAGGTTTCCAACATATACAATTTTGAATAAAAGTTATAATGACCAATATATTGACCTCGAGTTATAGCTTTACATAGGATGATTTCAATTATTTAATTAATTAAAGTTTTATTTTAATTATATTTGAAATGGTTAGTAGGTTTCTACCCTCAATCATTTAAGTTTCAATCATCCAAAATTAGTTTAAAATCAAATATTTTACCCTCCCCTTTTTTATTAATCCTAAAATTTTAATTAAGGGTTGAAATTTTTAATTACCCTTTTGCCCTTCAAGCTTAATAATTCTATAACTCACTAAATTAAGCTCAAATGAACTTAAAATTTTTATGTAACCTCACTCACATGTCAATTAAGACATTAGAGGAGAAAATGTGATTTTTCTATATTTAATTTTTTTATGTTAATATAGTTTTATTTTCACTATAGTTATCTCATTAAAAAAAATCTATAATATATGCCAAGAGAACTCCAATAAGATAGTTACTTTATAGTAATAAGCACTCATAGTAGTATTTTTGAAGTTCTATGAAATATCAGTTGTGTTTCAGTTCTTTCTGTAACTCAAAGTTGTCAGTCGCCTAATCATCAATTGTACTTTCCAAAGAATCCTCTTACTTGAGTTGTCGAAATGATTTTGAAAAGAGGAAGAATCAGAAAAGAAGGAAATAAGATGGAGACTAGATGTACAAATTGAAGAATGAACCTGGAGAGCTTATGTAAGGTAAGCCTCATGCAATAGGTCAAGAGTGTACGTCCAAATAGGATCAGATCGAGACACATTGAAGCATTATCCATGAAAAAATAACTACACAAGCTACCCAAGTAACCAGAGAACCAAATTTGTGTAATTTCATGAGTTCAAGAGTACTCCCAAAGGAACATATAATTTTAATTAATTATATTTTGGGGGATGCCCAAGAATACTCTCAATTAAATGAGTCATGCTTACATTTAAGTGATTACTTGTGAGAGGGTCACAAAGGATGGTTTTCTCATATGAGCATCTCGATTCCTTCAAAGCTCTTGCTAAGCCACAAGACAGAGAGTGAGTCACTCACAGTCCTAAATGGGTAACGGCTCTTCGAAAAACGGGGCCTATGAAATAACTGGGTTATCGCGTTGGGTCCACATTATGCATTCAGGCCTAACAGGTCCATAAGAGTAGAGGTGAATCATCATATCCTAAATGGGCAATGGCATGTCCGCAATCAGAGCTACGAGATGATATCGATGAAGCTTCAAATGAGCGACAGGGCTCAAAGTGGGTAAGCAAAGGAATGATAGAGTAATCTTAATATAGTAGAGATAGTCGAGTCAGGATACTACAAATCTGTTTTCCCAAACAATTAAGACCCTAAGTCTACCTTATCATGAAGGCAGTCGATCCAACACAACCATAGATCCTTCATGAGTAATCCATGAATTGTTTCGTCCATGGGGACCTTGGTAGCCCTAAGGTCAAGAGAAGTAAACTCTAAATCATATGTTCCACTATAGGAAGTAGATTTTATACTTATACCTACCAAAGTGGCGAGGAAGCTGCTGGAGTGGAAAGAGAAGAGAGGTATGGCTACAAAGCCGAGGTGCTCTCACAAAGGACTTATTCCTCGTCTGAGTCAGGGAAGCCTCTAACACCCTAAGCGTGATAGAAAACTACCTAAGTAGAAATCATATTCTTGGTTAGATGAGTTGAAGAAGTGCAAGGACTTCTCCTCGAGACATGCATAATGATGCAGTTAGCTAACAAATCCTAATGTGGAGGCCCTATTAGTATGATTTTTTTGATGGTCATGTGATGTAAACTGTTTCAAATCCAACCCGAAGGCCATGCAGGAATGTAAAAGCGGGTTTTGAAAATCTGGAATATTTTAATCCTAAATTTTGATTAATCTCGATCATTTATTTGGATTTTTATATAAAATTTATAATTTTAGGTCCTTAGAGAGTATAAGTTATATTTTTAATGACTCTAGACAATTCACAAGTAAAGAAAGAGGGAATAACAAGCACAATGTGCAATAAAGTAAACAAGTCAAGTACAAAAGAATACAGACGTCGGGTGTCTTTAAGTCGGCAAAGGAAATAAAAAAGACATATGGGCACTACATATACAAGTCTGGTCCTAATTCTGTACATTAAAGAGATTTAAAATTAAGGTATAGGACATGTGAGTATAGTTCTTAGCCCTCGTCACGTGGTTACGCCCGTCAGGCGTTGAACGTGACTTTTTGAAGTGATAAAAATGTGTACAATTGATTACTAATAAAGACACTTATATCAACGCAAGTATATGTATCATTCAAGTAATACAGGGCTCTAGTGGAGTCATGGTTATCAATTCCACAGGGAAGCGAGATAAAAGTTACTTAGTCAAATTCTAGTATACTACAATTACTCCTTAGTTTGGAATGTCGATTAAAATAATGTTTTATCTAGCAACTACTTCTAAATTCAAGTGTTAAATGTAAAGATAGTAACTATAACTAAATGCAAATATTAATTCTAAAGATAACCCTTTTTGGATGAATTGGTTTGAAGAATTTTGAGATTCTAAAAACTACTATTATTATGTAATGAAATGGATAATGTATAGGAATGAGATGCATTAAATATTGTATGTGTCAAATAGGAGCAATCCTATTATTTACCCTTTGGTCCAGGCATAAAGAACATTAACTAATCATATGCTTGTTTACTAAATCCGTGGCTAGGCTGAGAGGATACCGACTCTCGCTTCAGAGCTCCCACGTTCCCCTCGCTTGAGGGCTAACATCTCCGCTTCAGTACTCAAACAATATAACCGAATTGGGGATTTTAGTCTGTCACTCTAAAATCTCCACTTCTATGTCCAATAATTATATTTCCCTATTTATTTGCATTCAATCCCCATGAACTTCACCATCAATGGAATTTGAATATGGTTCGTACTTAGTTGTAGAAAGCATAACCCTCTCGGATCGTATGTTTTCACAACGAATTTTAACATTACAACAGGTCTTAATTGTAATGTAAATGAAGTGCAAGTGAAAACCATCACATTTATATATAAAACTTCTTCTAGCATGTCTCTCAACATCCTACACATGAATTCTACTCATTACAAAAGAAAAGTAAAAGGAAAATAATGACATAATCTTCTCATGCCACTATTTTCAAAGAAGAAGAAAGAGTAAGAGAGATATGTCACAAAGCACGAAGAAAACACAACAGAAACTTTATTTAACCAAAGCAAATCCACTAGGTAAGTGTTTACAAAATCATAAGATAATGAAGAACAATACTTAGTTTTTTCCTTTTGAAAGAAAGATGAAGAACTCTCCCACAAAGTCTCCCGTCTATCCATGCATTGCTAGTGCAATCTCTTACAAATTCTCTCAAAATCTTCTCTCCAATCTCTCCAAAAGGATAGAAATCTACACTTCTACCCTAATCTAAGAACCCTAAACATTCTCTAAGTTTTTCCTAACATTCCTCTTCACATTTCTAACCTTCCTCTCCTCTTTTCTAACCTAAAATTACTAATTTAAAGAGTATGGACGAATTTCTAAGAGTTCCCTTAAGCACCCTGATCCCCGATAAATGCAACGGCGCCAAAAACTTGGTACCGTCCAGTAAATGCACTGATGATTTAGATATGAAACTTATGATTTTATAATATGGGATACTACGCAAGTATATGTATCGTTTATCAAGTAATATAGGACTTTTTGATTAAGCCCCGAGATATCGAACCCACAGGGAAAATTTAAAAATCTTTAAAGGAATCAGAAAATTATCTTTTTACTTTTTTTAATTATTTTTGAAAACGTATGTCTTGATTTTGAAAAGTTTTGAAAGTTTATTTGTTTTTTGAAATTTCCTTAAGAGGTTAAGCAAGAAATTAAAATTATAATAACTAATAACACTGAATGTAAAATACTATTAACTAGAATATCTTTTTCTTTCCTTTTATGAAGTAGTAATAATTCTTAAAGTATTGTTGTGGAAGTATTCAAATTTGTTGTGACAGATAGAAGCAAATGTGTTCTTTACCCTTACTTGGTTCTATAAAGAACATAGGTTAATTTGAAATTTTTATTATTTTGAACATGGTTAGGCAGGGAAGATACCAATCTCTCACTCTAGAGTTCCCTCGATTCCCACCACTTGAGGGCTAACTTCTCATAACAAAACTCAAAATTTCAAACCAAATTAGGGGGTTTTAGCCTGTCACTCTAAAATCCTCTAATTTTACTCAGTTTTATAAAACTATATTCTAATATTACATTCAATTATATGGACTACAATTCTCACCCATATAATTGCATGTGATTCTTACTAACTTTTATGAGACAATACCGTATTGGATCTTACATAATCTCAAGAAATTCTACAACTTAACAGGCCAAATTAAGAAGTAAACAAAGTTTTTAGAATCAATCTTCACAACTTCTTCCAACTTTTAAATACTTATACCTTCCACAACAATTCTTTGTAAATTAATTACTTCTCCATTTAAGAAAGAAAAAAATAAAGTAAACTACTCAGAATGCATTTAGAAAATACAAAAACACATTGATTTGAAATTAAAAATAATAAGAAAAATAACAAACTAAAGCAAATATTAATATAATGATTAAAAGTAAACACTTATCTGAAAATCCTCTCCACAAGACTAAGGAAGTTCCTCTGAAACTTTGACTCTTCGCTAAACTACTCCTCAGAGCAAGTCTCCCAACTCCGATGAGTTAGAATAAAGACTTCAGACTTCAATAAAAACTAAACAAAAAGAAAGAAAAGAAGTGAGAAGAAGAAGACTTCACTCCGACCCTTTTCTCTTTCTACTCTCTACTCCTACTCTAAAATAAAAACTTTTAAAATGCAATGGAAGAACAAAAGGAAGAAAGAACGAACCCTTCAAAATGCAAAGGAAGAGTCTCCTAATCTTTCCTAAGACTCTCTTTAAATAGTAAACAAAAAGGTGCCTTGGTGTCTCTTCAAAATGTGTCCAGATTCAATGTATCTACCAAGGAACGCACCCATTCATTCAAACTTGCCGCCCAAAGAAAGTTATGGTAGTTACCACCAAGAGTTGCATCCCATCCCCTTTGAAATTGGCGCCAAATTCATTTGAATTTCAATTTTTAACTGTGGCGTCTAAGCGCCGGCCCAGCGACGCTTAGCCGCTAGTGCCAAAATTTTGATTTTTCATTTTTTTGCTTCAAATTTGATTCAATTTTACTCCTTTCATCATGACCATCCATTTTCATCATAGCTGCAAGAAAAACACAAAATACCTTTCATTAAAGTGCAATATCATTAAAAATATGTATAAAAATGTGTATATAAATACTATATATTTTAGGTGTATCACACCCCTTCGAAAAAGCGTCCAAATACATTGAATTTTAGCCCAAAATCGCCAAAAATCGGTTCATAGTCGTCACGGGCAATGTCGGCAGGCTCGAGGGTACTGTTTGTCATTTTTCGATCTTCTCGGGAAAATTTTGCCGTCAGAGCCCTCGAGGGCACCGTCGGCAAGTAGACAGCTGCGCAGCTCCACCGTTTTGCTCCGTTTTAGCTCTGATTCGCCCCGTTCAGTTGCGTTGTGTTCCTAACAGATAGCCCTACAAAATAAGCATAAAAATAACCTTTCTTTAAAGTATAATCTTATTCAAAAATATGCAAGAAGTGTAAAATAGATTAAACATAGAAAGACTTATCGAAAGGTGTCAGGGCAAAATTTCATTTCTTGCTCGTTTTTTCTCCAAATTGCACCTTTTTTGCTTCGTTTTCCTCCAATCACCATTTCTTGTACCCAAAACAAAAAACATACAAAATAAATTCTTTAAAGTGCAATATCATCAAAAATCAATATAAAATCGGCATGAAAATCTCAACATATTTTTAGTGGGTCAAAATCCCTCAAACTTAACTGTTACTTATCCTCAAGTAACACTATAACTTTAAAAACCAAATATATTGACTTGGGGTTATGGGTTTCAATAGAATTTCCTATAATTTCATCTCAGAAATATTATAGTATAACATAGGAGAAATTCTAGCAAATCAACCCAGGACTAGAGTGTAAGAATATCTCATATTCAACTTAGGAATCCTGATTTTTTATTTACTTCAAAAGTTATTGAAGACTGTCAAACCAAAGATTCATAGATAGTATAAAAACTGAATTTAAGCACCTTATCTATACTAATGTAACCAATACCTTTTGAAATAAGAAATAGCTTAAGATTATTTTTAAGTATTTTCATTTAAAAAGATTCACGTGAAACTAATTTTTGATTAGGCTTCTCCTCAAACTTCTCCTCACTTATTTTCTTTTCTTTTCTTTTCTTTTCTTTCGGGATCATTTCCAAACCCTTTTTTTCACTTTTTTTTTCTTTCTTTTGGGGTCATTTTTAATCCTTTTTTTTATTTTTTTTATGTGAGGATTACTATATCTGGATAGGTCATTAATAATTTTGAATTTCACTATCCTCTCTCTAAAATCCAAAACTCAAAACTTTCCCTCACTTTTTATAAGTGTAAGTATTAGTTCGAAAAAGGTTTTCAATAAATGCTTAATTCTCATTAAGTATAAATCTAAGAATTTTAGCTTTTCAAATGCTCAACTCCTTTCTACCATAAATAACAAAATCATTTTCCCAAGATTTCCTACAAAATATCTTAACTCTAGAACAGTTTTTTCACTAAGGATTTCAACTATATCAATTTGCTAACATTCCTAAAATTAAAGTTATAGTAACCTAAAGGTAACACCACATACCACAAGTCATTTTAACTTCTTCTAGGATATATCTCAACATCCTACACATGAATTCTACTCATTACAAAAGAAAAGTAAAAGAAAAAGAATGACATAATCTTCTCATGCCACTATTTCTAAAGAAGAAGAAATAGTAAGAGAGATATGTCACAAAGCACGAAGAAAAGCAACAAAAACTTCATTTAACCAAAGCAAATCCACTAGGTAAGTGTTTACAAAATCATAAGATAATGAAGAACAATACTTAGATTTTTCCCTTTGAAAGAAAGATTAAGATCTCTCCCACAAAGTCTCCCGTCTATCCATGCATTGCTAGTGCAATCCCTTACAAATTCTCTCAAAATCTCCTCTCCAATCTCTTCAAAAGGGTAGAAATCTATATTTCTACTTCTAATTTAAGAACCCTAAACATTCTCCAAGTTTTTCTTAACATTTCTCTTCGCTTTTTAACCTTTCTCTCCTCTTTTCTAACCTAAAATCACTAATTTAAAGAGTATGAACGAATTTCTAAGAGTTCCCTTAAGCACCCTTTCGAAAAAGCGTCCAAATACATTGAATTTTGACCCAAAACTGCCAAAAAATGGTTCATAGTCATCTCGGGCGTTATCGACGGGCTAGAGGGCACTGTCGGCGAGCTTTTCTATCATTTTTCGGTCTTCTCAGGAAAATCTCGCCGTAAGCGCCCTCGAGGGCGCCGTCGGCTAGCAGACTGTTGCGCAGCTCCACTGTTTTGCTCAGTTTGGCTCCGTTTTAGCTCTAATTCAACCCGTTTCAGTTGTGTTGCGTTCCTAACAGATAGTCCTACAATATAAGCATAAAAACAACCTTTTTTAAAAGTGTAATTGATCCCCGATAAATATATGTGCTTACAAATATGATATGAAAATTGGCAACGGCGCCAAAAACTTGGGCCGCGAGGAATATAAGTGTGTAACGGATGTCAGAAACTTGGTTCCACTGGATAAATGCGCTGATGATTTAAGATATGAAAATAATGATTTTATAATATGGGATACTACACAGGTATACGTATCGTTTATCAAGTAATATAGAACTTTCTGATTAAGCCCCGAGATATCGAACCCACAGGAAAAGTTGAAAATCTTTAAAGGAATTTAGAAAATTATCTTTTTACTTTCTTTAATTGTTTTTTAAATAGTATGTCTTGATTTTGAAAAGTTTTAGAAAGTTGATTTGTCTTTTTGAAATTTTCTTAATAAAATGCTAAGCAATGAAAGTAAAGGTTTCAATAACTAATAACACTGGATGTAAAAATACTATTAACTAAAATATCTTTTTCTTTCCTTTCATGAAGTAGTAATAATTCTTAAAGTATTGTTGTGGAAGTATTTAAATTTTGTTGTGACAGATAGAAGCAAATGTATTTTTTACTCTTACTTGGTTCTATAAAGAACATAGGTTAATTTGAAATTTATATTAGTTTGAACATGGTTAGGCAGGAAAGATACTAGTCTCTCACTCTGGAGTTCCCTCGATTCCCACCACCTGGGGGCTAACTTCTCATAACAAAACTCAAAACTTTAAACAAAATTAGGGGGTTTTAGCCTGTCACTCTAAAATCTTCTAATTTTACTCCCTTCTATAAAAATATCTTCTAATATTACATTCACTTATATGGACTACAGTTCTTACTCATATAATTGCATGTGATTCCTACTAGCTTTAATGAGATAATACTGCATTGGATCTTACATAATCTCAAGAAATTTTACAACTTAACAGGCCAAATTAAGAAGTAAACAAAGTTCTCAGAATCAATCTTCACAACTTCTTCTAACTTTAAACACTGATACTCTCCACAACAATTCTCTTTAAATTAATTACTTCTCCATTTTAAGAAATAAAAAAATAAAGTAAACTACTCAAAATGCATTGGGAAAATATAAAAACACATTGATTTGAAATTAAAAACGATAAGAAAAATAATAAATGAAAGCAAGTATTGATTAACAAAATAAAAGTAAACACTTATCTGAAAAACCTTTCCACAATACTAAGGAAGTTCCTCTGAAATTTTGACTCTTCGCTAAACTACTCCTCAGAGCAAGTCTCCAAACTCCGATGACTCAGAATACAGACTTCAGACTTCAATAAAAACTAAACTAAAAGAAAGAAAATAAGTGGGAGAAGAACTCTTAACTCCGACCCTTTTCTCCTTTCTACTCTCTACTCCTACTCTAAATAAAAACTTAAAATGCAGTGGAAGAATCTTCTAAATTCCTCTCTTCGAAATACAGTGAAGAGCCTCTCCAATTCTTCACTTCCTCACTTCTAAGACTCTCTTTAAATAGTGAACCAAAAGGTGCCTTAGTGTCTCTTCAAAATGTATCCAGATTCGATGTATCTACCAAGGAACGCACCCCTTCATTCAAATTTGCCGCCCAAAGGAAGTTATGGATGTTACCACCAAGAGTTGCATCCATTCTCTTTTGAATTTGGCACCAAATCTAATTAAAGTTCGATTTATAACTGTGGCGGCTAAGCGCCGGCCCAGCGGCGCTCGCCAATACCAAATTTTTTATTTTTCATTTTTTTTGCTACAAATTTGATCCAATTTTGCTCCTTTCATCATGACCATCCATTTTCATCATACTGTTGACCTCATTTTTGATGAGGTCTTCTCTTCCCTCTTTAGTGTTTAGGATCTAGCCTTAGGCTTTTCCTTTGACTATCTTAGAGGACTAGAATTGGGACCCATCCCTTAGAAATTTGAACCACTTCTTGTCTCCCCGCAAACCCCACAAGCTTGATTGTAGACCCCTAATCACCTAGAGGGTTGAGATCAAATGTGGAGATTTAAAGGATGAGTTCCCTATAGGACTCTTTGGCACTTGGGACTACCCCAGGTGGCACGGTGCAGTGAGAGTTAACTTACACACTCACTACACTCATACTCTACACTCTCACACACACAATCCAAATCCTAAAACCACACCCATACCCAACTTGACTCCTTGACTCATGTAGGTAATTCATATGGATGGACCTTAACCCCTAAGCCCTTGGTTAAGAGGGTTAGGAACAACATAGTGAATGCCTCAAATGAGTCCTCTCATGGCTCATATAGGCTTAATATGACTTCATGGCTCAACCAAAGTGATTCCATTCCACTCATATTTGATCAATCTTCATTCTTCCAAAATTTCAATTTTTGACCCCGGGACCCAACACCTATCAAACCTACCAAAAGCCCTTAAAATTGCCCAAATCCTCCAAAATTTCCAAATCACCCAAAATTCCCCAAAATTAACCTTGAACATTTCCACACCAATCAAATTGATCATCCATAGCCAAAAATACCAAAAATTCCAAAAGTATCCCCCAATACCCTCCAAATTACCAAAACGCCCTTCTTGACCCAAAAATACAAAAAATTTAGAAAATTCCTTGAAAATTCCAGAAAATCCCAAATATTCCCAATTTCATTTTGTCCAACTACACCATGGGCCAATTTTGTCAATTTACCCCACTTTTACCAAAACCCCCAATTTAGCCCATTCTTAACCCAAGTGAACCCAATGTCAAACCAAATCTACCCAATTGACCCCAATTTTGGTTCAATTCAATTCTAAACTTCAAATTAATATCTAAAATATCATTCTAGACCAAATCCAAGTCCAATTTGATTAACATTTGAATCCAATTTCACTTTTGACTTTAAAACCCAATTTGGACTAATGACCCAAACTTAGCCCAAACCAAACCAATTCAACTACAATTGACCCCAAACCTTTCTAAACCTTCCCTAACATCCCCACAAACAAAACACTAACATAATTTGCCCAAAATTTGGACCCAAACCCCACTCAAATTCAACCCAAAACCAAAAAGCCCAATTTTGACCTAAACCCAAACCTAACCCAAATAAGCCCAAGTCCCAAAACCAAAACCCAACCAAAGTTGAAACCTCTTTGAAACACTCACATAAACATTTCCCAACATTAATTTTACATAAATTTCAACCCTAGCCCAACATTGGCCCAAATTAGCCCAATTTGACCTACATTGGCCCATTTACCAAATGAACCCAAATTCAACCCAATTCAATTCCAAACTACCTCAAATTTGCTTCAAATCATTCAAATCACATCCTTAAACTAAGTTCAACATTTATTTGGCATGGCCCTTTGCAAAATTTTCATCCAAAAGCCCATTGCTAAACATAAAGGCCCACTCCCTTAAACCTTCCTAAAAGCCCACTCCTACCAAATTCATAAGCCCAAACCCATCCTAAAGCCCACATTACAATCACATCTCATCCTCACTTAATTTATATCATTTCCTAAGTGTTAAACCCATCATGAAAATCAAACCAAAATGGTATTATGCCAAATCCCATCAAATAACCCCAAAATTTCCAAAAATTCTTAAAGCCCTTTTCCATGAAAGTTGACCAAACTCTTGCCAAGCCATATGTGAGCCAAAGACAAGCCATGTATAAGCCATATGAAGCCATGGGATGTTTGACATGTGACCATACCCAAAGTAGCAAAAGGAGGGCCCCCTTTCTTAATCCTTCATTAAGCATTTTTAACCCCTTCCATGCTACACACTAAAACATGTTTAACCACATCACCTTGGATGGGGACTTCACCACCCCTTCCTAGTTGACCCAATCTGATTTTTCAGCCCAAAACCAGGTCATGGGGAGGTGAACCTAACCCAAAACCATGGCTTGGACCAAATCAAGCCAAAATGGCCTCTCCCACATGCCATTTTAATCCAAGCTCTTTACACATGGCATTGGCCAATTGCTTGCACAAACCTCCAGCCCTGACTCACCTGAACCTGAGGGTGACCCATGCCTGCCGGCCAGCCGCCTGGATCGCCGGAAAACACCATGGTCGAGACCTTGGGAGGAGCCAAATTTTGGAATTCCACCTTGCTGAGCTGCCTCACTCCAAATGGCCATTGCAGCTGTTCTTCTCCTCACCAGAGCAGCTGATCCCAACCCTTAAATCCCCCTGGGAGGCCCTCCAGCCTCTCCTATTTAAACACACCCTCCTCTCGGCCAAGCGAAGTGCTGAAACAAACCTTAAGGAAACTCTGCCAAAATTGTTCCAGACTACTCCCCACACTTAGAGCAATTGATTCCCAGTGACAATTTGCCCTAATCCCCACCAACATAACCCAATTTCTCAGCCAAAATTCCACCCAAAACCAGGACATCTCCAAATTCTCCACGAAAATCAAATTAAACTCACCCACACCTGCATAAGACCAAGAGAAGGAGTTCCACTAGTGGAAGCCCCTCTCCGGACCACCCAGCTGTTCCGGACTCGAAGGTTGTGATCGGGCTTGGTCGAAATCATACCTAGACAATTCACCAGGCCAAGGGACTTCATCTGGAGCTTACTTGGACCCAATCGAAGGTGACACAACCCTCAGATTGAAGCCACACTTCTTTGAGCTAAGGTATGAGCCAACTCTTTATCCCGAGCTTCTAGAGATTCTTCATTTCAAATGCCTTAATTTCAATGCATGATCACCGTATAGATGTATTCGTCTCTTCAAGACGAATCCATAGAGCACAAGAACACAAAAATTCGTTAAGTATTGAGTGAGATATTAAGGATTTAGTGTGGACGGTTCTCGGGTGAGATCGATCGGAGACGATGAACGGATGCCGTTCATTTAATACATGCGCGGACGGACGGCCAGGATCGCGCCGGATGGAGCAACGGGACATGAACCGCGGGCCGCGTGGCGCTGACTCAGATGGCGGCGTCAAATAGAAAAGCGCCGCGTGTGCGTTCGGAGCTGCCGAGGTTGACGCGGCGCCGCTGGATAAATAGATAAATAGGGATTTTTTCTTATTTATTTAATTACCATAACTTGAAAAATGCATAACTTTGTGTAGAAAAATCCTAAAAATAAAATAAAAATACCGTCTTGCTTAGTGAACAGAGGATAATAATGTAAAAAAGAAATTAAATCATTTTATCAAGTATTTTATTTTTAATGATTTATTTACTCTCTGGACTATTTTAATTCTCCATGCATGTAAACAATTCACCATAGCATGAGACCATAGGGCTTTTGAAGCCTCTGAACTTGGGAACATTCTCTGAATTTTCCAAGGTCAGAGGCCATCCCTATGAGAAGTTATTGATTTTTCAATTGCATGCTACTGTTTTAGATATTTTAATTCCAATAATTAGCATGTTGTGAAATAAATTCTAGAAAAATTTGGTGATGTTTCTTATGACTAGAGGACCCTAGGAAAAATAGGTTCTGAGTTAGTTCACTTGGAATAACCCTAATTCACCTAAACACTCAAAATTGAACTTTAATTAAGTAGGGTTAATCCCACATCAAATTGACTTGAAAACTATTCTCCACTGTCTTCTAGGGATAGAGGGACTTTACATAAAAATTTGAGATCAATTGGACTTGGTTAGCCCCACCAAATGGGTTAATTAAGCCCCATGAATAAAATCAAACTTTAAAAATTCATAACTCACAGAATACTTTTCAAAAATTCACAAAAATGGTTTTGGAGCTTCTCTGATATCAGGGAAATTTAAGAAAATTAAAATTGTAATTTTCTAAAAAAGTTGATTTTTAAGCTTATTTTAATATTTTTAATAATTAAAAAATAATAAAAATCACAAAAATATTAAAAATCACCAAAATGTCATATTTTGAATTCTAAACATTTAGAAACAAACCAAATATTTTTCCTAAGTCTCTAGGATAAGATATTGAATTTTAAAGGCCTAAATTAATTTTTGAATTAAAAAAATGAATTTTCTTAACATTCCCTAAAATAATTCTAATAAATCAAAGAAAAATTAGAAAATTATAAAAATTGGTTCTCTGGTTTCCCTGATATCAGAGAGATTTTTGAAAAAATATAAAATTTATTTTTCAACCTTTATTTTATTTTTAAATTAATTAATACTCCAAAACTCAAAATAATTATAATAAATAAAATAAAATTCAAAAAATTACCAAAATTAGTATAAATGGTCCTCTTGTCATTAGGAATGCCCCATAATTTTCTTAAGGGCAGAAAAATTCCCTTGGTCATCTTATTGAATTTTCCTTGAAAATCCCTATTTTCCACAAAAAATAATTATATAAATAAATTAAATATAGAAAAATCACATTTTCTCCTCTAAAGTCTTAATTGACATGTGAGTGAAGTCACATAAAAATTTCAAATTCATTTAAGCTCAATTTAGTGAGTTATGAAATTATTAAGCTTGAAGGGCAAAATGGTAATTAAAATTTTAACCCTTAATTAAAACTTTAGGCTTAATAAAATGAGAGAGTAAAATATTTTATCCTAATCTGATTTGGATGGTTGAAATTTAAATAATTAAAGGGTAGAGACCCATCAATCATTTTTAAGATTAATTAAAGTAAACCTTAATCAATTAATTAATTAAATTTGGAAGATTAATAAAAATTGAAATTATTAAAATAGGGATATTATTAAGAAGACATTTATTTTTTAATTTAAGAGTCCCTAAATTAATCACTTCAATAATATTTAATTCCCAATTAAAATGATAATCCAAACTCAAGATTTAAAATACTAAAAGACTTAATCATTAAATTAAATTAAAATTAAAACATTTAAACTAAATTAAATCAAAATTTCAATTAAATTAATACTTTAACAATTAAATTAAATCATTTTTAAAACATTAAAAATAAAAATTAAATCAAATTAAAATTAAATTAAATCACAATTAAATCAAAGTAAATTCAAGTTAAATTAAATTAAATTAAAACATATTAAATTAAATTAAATTAAATTAAAAATAAAATCAAATTAAAATAAAATTAAAATTAAATTAAAATTAAAATAAAATTAAATTAAAATTAAATTAAACCAAATTAAATTAAATTAATGTAAATTAAATTAAATTGAATTAGATATAACATCACTTAAGACATAAAGAATTCAAAATAAATCTAAAACAACTTGAACACTATTCCAAACTTAAATCCATTAATTAAAATTAAATTAAATCACAAATCACTAAAACATCAATTCGCCCTCAAAAGCTCTTGTTATCATAACTCCTAAATGGAGTATTAAGTGAAGTGTCACTTCATCCATAGGATATTCAAACATCCTAGTTCACCGAGCAAAAGAACAAAACTTAATTAAACCTCGGATGATTAATTCACTCGATTAATTAAATCCATTTGGACTTAGAACAATTCCAGCAATATTGAAAAGATGTTTAAGATTCGTCTTAAGCACTTCCTCAATATAACGGGATGTTTTATAAGAACAATTGAACTTAATTATTCTTTGGTGCAGAAAATCATCCATAAACAAAATTGAAAATCTAGACGTCATAGGAATGACTAGCTAAAGGATTAGGATCTTGGTAGAAAACCAGAAACCTTGCCCTTAGCTTTACCTAGGTAATTGCTATAAATACTTAAATGCTCTAACATATGTTTCAAGTGCAGCTTGGGATGACGGGAAGACCCTCCAGGTACGCTTTTATTTTATTGCAATTTACCTTCTCGCAATTTAATTAATCGCATTGCACTTTCTTTTCTTGCATGATAAACAACAGTTGCATGAAAACCAAAACCTTTAAGGTAGTCCCTAAAACTGAAACCAAAACTAAATTAAAAGTCATTACAAGATAAAAATCACCGCCAAAACATTTCAAAATATAAAACAACTTAAAATTTAATCACAAACATAACAACAAAACTAGAATTGCAACTAAATTAAAACGTCTCGTTGAATGATCGGGAATACCTCAGATGATGTAACCCACGTGTTGCTAACGGGATTTCCCAAGGTCTAAATGAAAATGTGGAACTCATTCAGTTGAGTTTAGCAAGTTCATCTGAACTAAGTGAATTCAATGAAAATAACGGTGTCGGGATGACGGAACCGTGGGATCTTAATCGGTTCTGTTTAAACAACTTTAAGATTTGTTTTAATTAAAATATTAAAAAAAACACTTGGATTTTAAGATTTTCTCTAAACCAAAACACTTCTCTCATCTCCTGATTTATGACTTCTAAAACTAAACCTCTGCGCAATAACAAGGAGCTCGGATCATGGTGGGCGGCTCGGCCATCGTCATCGGCGAAAACTTGGATCTACTTCAACAAAACTTTCTTAGAATTAAATAACCAAGCCATAGGACTTCGAGATGGTTTGCCTAGTGCAACATAAATCCTCAACTCTTCGTTAGGCATTTGCATGATCATGTTATGTAAATTAAGCCCTATCCGGTCTTAGGACTCCGAGGTAGTCGTTTGGTACGACATAAACCCTCACATCTTCTAAGTCGATTGTATGATTATGTCATACGAATATAAGTCCTAATTAACTAAAATTGGCAAGATTGAAATATCAGATAATATTAGGGTTTTCTCAAATCTAAGCCAAACAATAGGATAGTTCGGGAAGTTGCCAAGATTCCTCTTGGATCCTCAACTTCCCCTACTCCTCTTCCTTTGGACTCCTAAAATAAACTGTTCCAAATTTGAGCTATTCCCTTTTGAAATTCCAAAATCCAATCCTTTGAAAACCTTAAACTTTGAAATTCTTGAGGGCAAAACCACTGATCATTATCGAGAGTTTTCTTAAGTGATTCACTTCATTTAAGATGTAATTAACTATAGGGGCTTGCCCTTATAAGGAACTTTAAGAACCCAGGTAATATAAACCCTGCTTAATTCCTTTATATTAAGCAGGGGAACTTGTCGGCTTATAAAATTGGTTTGCAAACCAAACGGATGTCACAAATCTTCTAGTTTATTTAATCGAGCCCCATCATCAAGCAATGTGTCTATTCTTCGGGATAGATACACGGTTTGTGGTGTGGTGCTCGTTTATATAAACTATTCGGGATGTGGGATCAGTTTGATTTCATATCTTAAAATTTTCAAACTTAAAATTATTTTCAAAATCAAATGCTACTTTCTAAATTATATATATATATATTTAAATCAAATTTAAAGTCTAAAATTCGCCGACAATTTCTGTAGGCGTCCCCTTTTCAAAATACAACACATAACCTAAAAATATGCCGACACATACCTGTAAGAAAAACACAAAATACCTTCCATTAAAGTGCAATATCATTAAAAATAGGTATAAAAATGTGCATAAAAATATTATATATTTTAGGTGTATCTGTAATGTCATTCAAAAATATGCAAGAAGAGTAAAAGAGATTAAACATATAAAGATTTATCGAAAGGTGTGAGGGAAAATTTTCATTTCTTGCTCGTTTTTGCTCCAAATTGCACCGTTTTTGCTTCCTTTTGCTCCAATCACCATTTCTTGTACCTAAAACCAAAAAACATACAAAATATCTTCCTTTAAAGTGCAATATCATCAAAATTAATATAAAATAGGCATGAAAATCTCAACATTATTTCAGTGGGTCAGGCGTCTCAGAAACCATGCCTGTACTTTACTTCTAATACAGACTCCAGTCTAAGGGACTCTAAAAAGTTCATAGTTAAAGTAAAAAAATGAATCAACCTGTATGAAAATTAGGTTAATATAAAAAGCTACTTACATGCAACATAATGAACCATGCCAGGTGGGAGGAGAGCTAAGCAGCATATGTAGAAAAGATGTTAGTTTAAATTACTAATTTTTCTCCTTATTGGGCATGGCTCCTGATGCATCAAAAATATATATAGTTTTTGCTATATAATTTTACCCATTTTTGGTGATATTGCACTTTAAAGAAAGGTATTTTTCATGATTTATTGCAGGTATGATGATTTTAGGTGATTGGAGGGAAAAGAAGTGAAAAGGAACGAATTAAGAGCAAAAATGAGCAAAAAGGAGGAAACAGGTTCTGGCGCCGCCGCCGCCATTTTCCAGAAACTTCAGCAATATTTTTCGGTGAAATTCAAAATTTTTGACGACTTTTTGAAGAGATGCCTATGAAAACTCTTGGGATTTCGTTCCTAACTTATAAGTAACTGTTTTTTTATGAAAATGGTGTTGTTTTAGTGTGTGTCTTATGTATTGTAGAGGTTTTGGTGTGTGTTAAGTGTTAGGGTTTAGGAGAAGAGTGTGTAGAAGTGAGAATTTGAGAGGAATTCTTCTCTAATGAGTGAAGGAGAAGGAGTAAAGTGAGAGATTGCTTCTTTCTTTCATTCTAAAGAGAGAATCAAGTGTTGCAAAGAAGAGAGAAAATGATTCAAAGGAACTTCAAGGGAATAGCATTGGGGAAGAGAAAGAGATATGTTGTATTTTCTTTTATGGTTTGTATGACTTTTCTTTTATATATAAAATCAATGTTTTATTGTATATTCTTCATGAATTCTCAGTAGTCTCTTTTATCTTTCTTCTTGCATAAAGATGTGATGATGGATTGATGTGGATTTGACGTGCTTTTAATGTATTGAAGAAATTGTGATGGTTTTTCATTTTGAACTTAATTTACTTTTTGATTTGGCTAATTGAATTGTTAAAATATGTTGTTGAACATTAATTTTAAAAGGATTTAATGTCCTACAACAATAATGAAGAATTCATTCCATTTCCATGGATGAATTGTGTTGTTCATGGGAATTGAGTGCAAATAAATAGGGAAATGTGTTTTGATAGACTTCAATTTAGAGGTTTCAGGGTGACAGGTTGAGATCCCAAAATTGGTTCTAAGATTAGTAATTAAACTCGAAGGTTAGCCTTCAGGTGAATGGTGAGTGGGAGCTCCGTAGTGAGAGCCAGTATCCTCCCAGCATAACCTTAGATTTAGTGACTAAACTTAGGATATGTCAATGTTCTTTTCATGCTTGGAAGAGGGGGTACTCTTTTAAGGGTAAAGAAACATTTATGCTACTATTTGGCACAATAACATAGATATTTGATCCATATAATCCACACATCATATTCTCATTACAAGAGGAAATATACTTTTCTCATATATCAAAAACCTTTAAAATACATAGTTTAGTGTGTCTGTTAGTTAATTCTGTTTTCAAAGTTATTAGAAGTAATTGTAGTTTGATTAATTGTTACTGTTTTCTGCATAGTGGTAGTAGAAGTAAGTATTAAACTTTAAGTGCAATTTGAGAATCGTATTTCAGTGTTACATTATCTATTGTGAAACACTTTCTTCTACATCGTAACTTCCCTGTGGGATCGATAACCAGGACTCCATTAGAGCCCTATATTACTTGATACGATACGTATACGTGCATTGAGTGCTTAGACTTTACAAAATCATTATAAATATATATAAATTTGAGTTCATAAATTTTTGCATATATATAAGTCCGCATCAAGTTTCTGGCGCCGTTGCCGGGGAAAAGTAACGAAGTAACTAAGTAAGGAAGGAAGTATAAAAGGTATTTATTGATAATATAGTAACAGAAAACATTTACTTTGTAGTGTGTAATTGTGTGTTTGTTTACTTTTTAAAAGTATTTGTGTGATTGTATATACGTCGTAGTGGATCTATAGGTTTAGTGCCTTACGATTCAGAGTTAGAGCGTACTGTCAGGAAAATTAGAAAACAACAAAAAAAAAATTGAAAAATCCTTGTGAAATGGCGAATAATCAAGATAATCAGAGAAATGATATTGGAAATTTGCCAAGACCTTTAAGAGATTATGTTAACCCAACAGTAGACGAAATTCACATAACTATTCAAAATCCTGATGTTGCTGCTAATTCATTTGAACTTAAACCTACTATTATCCAAATGGTACAAAATAATCCCTTCAGAGGAACACCTAATGAGGATCCAAATTTTCATCTCGCTAGTTTTTTAGAACTGTGTACTACTTTTAAATATGATGGAGTGTCTAGTGACGTTGTTAGACTTATACTTTTTCCTTTTTCATTAAGGGATAAAGCTAAGGCGTGGTTAAACTCGTTAGCACCTAGAACTATTAGAACTTAGGGAGAATTATCTCAGAAGTTTCTATTAAAATATTTCCCTCCATCAAGGACTGCTAAACTAAGAAATGATATTACATCTTTTTGTCAGTTTGAAGGAGAGTCAATATATGAAGCTTGAGAGAGATTTAAAGATCTTCTTAGGAAGTGCCCACATCATGCTTTACCAGATTGGTTAATAATTCAAACATTTTATAATGTATTAGTGGGATCATTGAGATCTATTATAGATGCTGCTACTGGTGGATCGTTAATGTCAAAACCTTTTGATGAAGCATACGCATTAATTGAAGAAATGAATACTAATAATTTTTAATGGCCCTCTGAACGGGTAAATCCTAAGAGAGTAGCTAGTGTTCATGATTCAGATATGATGACTATGGTAGTTTCTTAAATTGCAGCCCCTTCTAAGAAAATAGACCAATATGGAATGAATTATTCTCAACCACCTCAAGTGTTGGAGGAAATTTTATTTGGACAGATAACAGAATCTCAAACACCTTATGAGACTTTAAATGCTATTAATAGACCTAACAATCCTTATTCGAATTATTATAATCCTGGTTGCAAGAATCACCCAAATTTCAATTGGAATAATAGCAATGTCAATGTTAACCCACATTGGGGTAACAATTCTATAAATCCAATTGGAAATTTGAACAATCAAGGAAATACCAATTTTAGACCATCTTATCCTCCTGGATTCAATTGTAACCCGGAATTTAAGGATAAGAAGATGTCTACTGAAGAAATGATTCTCAATATGGGAAATCAATTACAAGCTCAAGGTGTTGCCATGAAAAATATTG
The DNA here is from genome assembly GCA_022702705.1 of Papilionanthe hookeriana x Papilionanthe teres. NCBI lineage: Eukaryota > Viridiplantae > Streptophyta > Magnoliopsida > Asparagales > Orchidaceae > Papilionanthe > Papilionanthe hookeriana x Papilionanthe teres. Next base: position 23,247,734 of record CM040429.1, on the reverse strand, counting down.
AAAATCAATTGGGGCATATTTTCAATGTAATTAATAATAGACCTTCTGGAACACTTCCAAGTAATGTTGAGATCAATCCAAAAGATCAAAATAAGGAACAACTTAAGGCTATTCAATTAAGGAGTGGAAAAGAATTGGAAACTAGAGTGCAAAAAGAACTTAAAACAGAAAAAGAGAAGGTGGAAATCAAAAAAAAGTTCAAACAATATTTATCCAGACTTGGATTATCCTCTTGAGCCAATGAAGATAACTGTTGAAAAACCACCACCTCCATTTCCTCAGATTGAAGAAACAAAACAGGAAAAATAAATTTGGAAAATTTTTAGAGATCCTTAAGAAATTAACGATAAATATTACTTTTGTTGAAGCATTGGAACAGATGCCTGACTATGCCAAGCTTATGAAGGATATCCTGAGAAACAAAGAAAGTTTACAGATCATGAAAATGTTGCACTTAGCGGAGAGTGTAGTGCAATTATTCAGAAGAAGCTTTTGAAAAAACTTAAAGATCCTGGTAGTTTCACTATTTCGTGTGCTATAGGTGAAACTTTTTTTGGAAAAGCCTTATGTGATATGGAAGCTAGTATTAATCTTATGCCTTTATCAACTTTCAAAAGGTTGGGCATAGGAGAAATTTCTCTTACATTTGTGACTCTTCAGTTGGCCGATCGTTCCATTACTTACCCTAAAGGAGTGATGGAAGATGTGTTAGTGAAAGTGGATAAATTTATATTTCCTGTGGATTTTATTGTACTTGATATCGAGGAAGATAAAGAAATTCTAATCATTTTGGGAAGACCATTCCTTGCTACTAGAAGAGAAGTGATTGATGTTTAAAAGAGAGAATTAATAATGAGAGTTAATGATCAAGAGGTGACCTTTAATATTTTAAAATCTATGAAGTATCCCTCAATGGAAAAAGATAATGAATGTTTTAGGATGGAGGTCTGTGAATATTTGAGAAACAATCATTTTGAAAATATATTTGAAAAAGAAGTAGAGTGTGAAATTATGTTTGAAGAAGAAATTGAAGATGATGAAAATTCAGATAGTAAGAAGAATGAAGATTTGGAGTATGTTCAGGAGAGATTCAAAGTATTAGACACTATGAAAGGTGGAAATAAAAGCATAATTCCATCTATAATAAAACCTCCTGAACTTGAGATGAAAATTCTCCCTAATCATTTAAAGTATATGTTTTTAGGAGAACCATCTACCTTGCTAGTTATTGTATCTTCGGAGTTAAACGATTATCAAGAACAAAAGTTGTTGGAAACTTTAAAAAGATACAAGAAAGCTTTTGGATGGACTTTGGCAGATATTAAAGGAGTTACTCCTTTGATTTGTATGCACAGAATTTTATTAGATGAAGAACATAAACCGAGATTTGATCCACAAAGGAGATTGAATCCAATAATTAAAGAAGTAGTTAAAAAAGAGATTTTAAAATTGATGGATGCTGGAATTATTTATTCTATTTTGGATAGTGCTTGGGTGAGTCCAATACATTGTGTACCGAAAAAGGGAGGAGTGACTGTTGAAGTGAATGAATGTAATGAAATTATACCCACAAGAAAAATTAATGGATGGTGAATTGGTATTTATTATAAGAAATTAAATGCCGCCACCAGAAAATATCAATTTCCTCTTTCTTTTCTCGATCAAATGCTAGATAGACTTACTGGATACAAGTACTACTGCTTTTTGGATGGATATACTGGTTAACATCAAATACCTATTGCTCATAAGGATCAAGAAAATAAAACATTTACTAGCCCTTATGGAACCTTTGCTTTTTGAAGAATGTCTTTTGGACTGTGTAATGCACATGCAACATTTTGGAGATGTATGATGTCTATCTTTAGTAGTATGATAGATAATTAAATAGAAGTTTTTATGGATGATTTCTCTATATTCGAGACTTCATTTGAAATTTGTTTGAAAAACTTAGCAAATGTTTTGGAGCTCTGTGAGAAAACAAATCTAGTTCTGAATTGGGAGAAATATCAATTTATGGTTGCAGGAGGAATTGTGCTTGGACATAAAATTTCTAAACATGGTATGGAGGTCAATCCTGCTAAAATTAGAGTGATTGAGAGATTTTCACCACCCACTACTGTGAGAGAGGTGAGGAGTTTCTTAGGACACGTTGAATTTTACAGGTGATATATTTAAGATTTTTCTAAAATTACCAAACGTTTGTGCCGACTTTTAGAAAATGATAGAAAATTTGATTTTAATGATGAATGCTTGAGTGCTTTCAAATTATTGAAAAAGAAATTAATCACTGCACCTATAATTGTTTCACCAAATTGGGAGAAACCATTTGAACTTATGTGTGATGCTAGTGATTATGTGATCGGAGTAGCATTGGGGCAAAGGCATGATAAAGTTTTCAAAGTCATTTACTATGCTAGTAAAACTCTTAATGAGGCTCAAATTAATTGTACCACGACTGAAAGAGAGTTATTAGCTATAGTATTTACTTTTGAAAAGTTTAGACCTTATTTAATTGGAGCTAAAAGTATTGTGCATACAGACCATTCAACTATTAAATATTTAATGCAAAAGAAGGATGCAAACCCTAGACTAATTAGATGGATACTTCTTCTGCAATAATTTGATTTTATGATAGTTGATCGGAAGGGAGCTGATTATCAAATAGTTGATCATCTGTCAAGATTAGAATATGATAATTATATGAATTTGAAAAGGAAATTACAGAAATTTTCCCTGATGAGCAACTTTATACTATTATGGGAAGCGATTTGCCTTGGTATGCTGATATTGTGAATTATATTGTAAGTGATATTGTACCACCTGATTTAACAAGGCAACAAAAAAAGAAGTTTAAATATAATGCAAGATTTTATTTTTGGGATGAGCCATATCTATATAAACAGTGTAAGGATCTGATTATTAGGAAATGAATTTGATTATTCAACGATATCATGATTCTGAATTTGGAGGTCATTTTGGTGCTGATAAAACTGCTTTTAAGATTTTACAATATGGATTTTATTGGCCTACTCTTTTTAGAGATGTTTATAAATATATTAAATTATGTGATCGATTTCAGAGAGTATGTAATATCTCTAGGAGAAATGAAATGCCTCTAAATTATAATTTAGAAGTTGAAATTTTTGATGTATGGGGATTAGATTTTATGGGACCATTTACTCCTTCATTTGGAAATTTATATATATTGGTTGTCGTTGATTATGTCTCGAAATGAATTTAAGCTATTGCTTTACCTAGATGTAATGCTCGGAGTGTTTCAAAATTTTTAAAGAAAAATATATTTACAAGATATGGAATGCCGAGAGTGATCATAACTAATGGTGGATCCCCTTTCAGGAATAATCGAATTAAGAGATTAATTGAGAAATATAATATTATTCATAGGATCTCTACTGCTTATCATCCCCAGACTAGTGGTTTAGCAGAAGTGTCTAATGGTGAAATTAAAAGAATTTTGGAGAAAACTGTGGTAATAATAAATTAGATTGGTCTACTCGATTAGATACAACTTTATGGGATTATAGGACTGCTTTTAACACCCATATTGGAATGTCTCCATATAGACTAGTATTTGGTAAGACTTGCCATTTACCGGTTAAATTGGAGTAAAGCATATTGGTCGATAAAAGAGTTAAATTTTAATTTGAAAAATGATGGAGAAAAAAGATTTATGCAATTGAATGAATTAGAAGAGATTATAAATGCATCTTATCACAATGATAGGATCTATAAAGAGAAAATAAAATTGTGGCATGATTGGAAGATATTAAAAAAGAACTAGGAATTTGGACAAAAAGTTTTGTTATAAAACACAAGATTGCAGTTATTTCCTGGAAAGCTCAAGTCTAGATGGTTAGGACCTTTTACAGTTGTAAAAGTTCATTCTTTTGAAGTTGTTGATATTAAAGATCCTGATACTGGAAAGATTTTCAATGTTAATGGGCATCAATTAAAGCCTTACTTTGACGGGTTTCAACCTAACTTCAAAGAGGTTTTAATGTTGATTCATCTCGATTAAATGAATGGTTTGTAGGGCTGACGACGTAAATCAAGTGCTTTATGGGAGGCAACCCATATGTATCTTTGTGGTGTATTTGTTTGTTTGATGTAGTTGTGCTTTTTAGATAGTTATTTTTTAATCCTAATTACTCCTAAATACTTTTAAAATGGATAAATAGTGGATCAAATTGAGATATTGGAATATTTTGGGCCAAACGAAGTTCGATGTGAATTTTTTACCACTGGCACCGCCGGCGCCCTATCACAGAGCAATACTGAACTTACAGGTTTGAGCGTCGCCGGCGCCCAAAACCTGTTGACGGTTTTTGAAGTTTCAAAATGTGAGTTTTGGCGGTTTTGAGCGGGATCTTCATCTTTATAACTCCCTAAACTCCATTTTTTGACTTCCTAACTCCAGAAAAATGAAAACTACCATTCCCAATTCACATCTCATGGATTCCTACTCCATTGAAACCCCTCGATCTCGCATTTTCAACCGAAGGAAGTTTATAAGTTTTGAGGCGCAGCGATTGTTCAACAAAGTGATGATGAAGAGGAGGATTATCAAGGAAAAAGGCTTCATAAATCGAGGTATGGATAATCTTACTACTAGAATTGAAGATATAATTAACGAGAGACGTTGGGAAGTGCTTTGCTACACTACCGCTGCCGTAGTTGTTCCTGTCGTGAAAGAATTCTATGCAAACCTTCACGGGATCAACCAAGGGTTCGTATTTGTGCGAGGTAGGTTTGTGTAATTCACTCCTGCAAGAATTAACGATCTCTTTATGATTGAGAATGTACCTATTTGCCATTACTCTAATTTCAATGTCATGAGTAATAATATGAATGATTTGTATCGATATTTGACGGATGAGAATGATGACTGGGAAATTAGAGAGAATGGATACATTAGTTTCCCATCTGTATTTCTAAATCCAGTGTCAAAGCAGTGGCACTACTTTATTTTGGCAAAGTTATTTCCAACATTGAAGATTAGCAACGTAACCAAGGAAAGTGCCATTTTGAATTTATGTATTCAAATTGGGAGGTCGATTGACATTGGTAATATAATTGTAAAATCAGTTTTGGGATTAATTGTTCATGGATCTAAATATGGGCTTGGACACTAGTCCACCATATTTTTGTTATGTAGTCAATCCCAAGTTCCATATGAGAGTTGGGAAAAGGTTCTTCTTCCATGGAGGCCTATTGATCCAACTAATCCTTATGACTACCAAACAGTAGGAGATGAAGATGACATGAATTTGCTTGCTGATCAACCAAGACAGACTTCACAACCGATTCAACCCTATTTTCCTGAAGGTTCCAAATGATATTGAAGAGGATCAAACAGTTGGAGAAAGAGGTACAAAACGTTATGAATGCAATCAATAAGATTTCTGATTTATTCGATCATCTAGAATGGAGAATGAAGGAACAATTCGATCACACTGGTCGAATTGAGATGGGATTGATTAATCTGATGAAGAAGAATGCGGTGATTACTGAGGAATCATCTGATAAATTTCCATTTCATCCATTCAATAATTTGTTCGTGCATCAGCAATCAATTGGAGACATTAGAGGAGAGGATAGTTCTGAAACAGATGTGGAGTAATTATTGGAGTCTACTTATGTTTGTTTTGTGTTTAGTTTACTTTGCTTAAGTATGCTTGGTGTGTGTAGTATTTGCTTTGCTTTGTAATTTGAATTTGGATTTAGATATGTTTACTTTCATTGTGTGCTTAGATTTTAGTGTTTGTCTATCGTATAGTACTTGCAACTAAACATCTAAGAGTTGTTGGTTTGGTTTGAATGACCATATTTAGTGTTTATGTTGTAACTTGGATTTTATATATTAAAGTTTGTTGTGTATTGTTTGTGTAAAGGATTGTGTTAATTATTGCTTGTGAGATGAAGTAGATGCTTATTGAAGTGTTAAACATCATTGTGGAACTCGAAACGATCGAAATTACGAAAAAAATTTCGAACCCAGAAAAAATTTTGGACTGGCGCCGCCGACGCCCAAATCTAGAGAGATTAGGACTATTTAATAAATAGAGCGCTGTCGGCGCCCTATCGAGCGCCACCGGTGCCCGAACACAGTAAAAGGCCAAAAACCATCGATTTGGTAATTTTTACCCTGGGACCTACAGTTTTTTCCATTGCTTTCGTCTTCCACCTCCATTTTCGCGATTTTGAAGACCTAGTGCTTGTTAGATCTTAGATTTAAAGTGATTTCAAAACTTTTCAAGACCGGATCTACACTTCTCTTTGTAAGAGCTTCACTTTAAGTTAAAATTTTTTTATTTTCACCATGGAAATCTCTCACATTGCTTAGGTTGGAATTTTTAGAGTCTTAACGAGATTTTGAGATTTCCATGATGAAATTTACTCTTACTTGTTTAGTATAGTATTTGCAGTTTGTTACATTGTGAATTTGGGATTTATTGGAATTTTCTTGTAAATTTTAGAAATTCACATAGCTCCAAGGATGAGTAAAGGGAAGAGGAAATTGAATTTTGATGAAGACAAATTCGTTAATATTAAAGCACAATTTCGCTTTAACTCTTACCTTTACAATAAGAACTGTATCTAGGATCGAGCTTTTGATAGTCCTGGTGGATCTGTAGAATAGTTAATTGCAGAACGGAACTACGAACGATTTTGTTATTTTACTGCGAACGTTGTTATGGGAGTTGTTAAAGAGTTCTATGCTAATGTGCCCTGAACTGAGACTGAGTATGTGTTAGTTAGATGAAAAATAGTTGAGTTTACTCCTCAGCGTATCAATGCTTTCTATCAGACTCGGGAACCATTTGTTTGTGAATATGAAAACTTTGATACTCGAGGGGAAAATAAAAGAGAAGTGATTGCTTTTATGGCGGATGGACGAGGGGAATGGAAAGTAAGTCAATAACAGTTCATTAACTTCCCCGCTTCCACATTGAATGTTGCATCAAAAGTGTGGCATTGTTTCATCTCTGTTAGACTATTACCTTCTTATCACCACAGCGAAGTTATAAGGGATAGAGCAATTCTGAACTATTGTGTTCAGAAGATGAAAAAGATTGATATTGGAACTATTGTCTACAAGAGCATTCAGACTATTGCTAGAGGTGAGACCACTAGTGGATTAGGGCATCCTGCCTTAGTTCATGCCTTGTGTGTTCAGTCTGGAGTGGAGTTCAACAGTTCTGAAGAAGTGGCTATACCGTTGAGACCAATTACAAAGACTATTATCCGTACTTACGAGTCTCATGTGGGAGCTCGAGTTGAGCGTAGGAGTACTGATATTCCTACTACGAGTTATGATGTTTCATCTACATCTGAGCCACCTACCTTATCTGATATTATGGAGTAACTGAGATTACAGAGTGCTAGTGTGAATAGACTCCATGGTAGGATAGATGTGTTTGAGGCGAGGAGTGATGTGAATGAAGACTATTTGCAGAGGAGAGTTGAGTTCGATATTGCCTATTGACCCGACCCGCAATAACGCTGTAATTTTTGTATCCAAAAGATGGCCAAAAACTTGACCCAATTTATAAATAGCGGCTAGTGTATAAAATTAAAATGTTGTAAAACTTTAGAAAATATTTTACACACTGAGAGGTACTACGCAAGTATACGTATCGTTTCAAGTAATATAGAGTTTTCTTTTATAACCCCAGTATCGATCCCACAGATAAGTGAGGTAAGAAATTCTTTAGGCTAATTTCAGTCTATTTCTATGAGGCTTAAATTTGGAATGTTGATTAAAATGGGTTTTCTAATAACTAATCCTAAATAAAGTTCTTAAATAAAAAGATATCTTATGGATAAATTGGTTTGGAGAATTTCGAGATGTTAAAGACTACCTTTCTCTTGCAATTACATAGATAATGTGTAGGAAAGCAATGCTTAGAATTTAATGTAGTGCCAAATAGAAGCAATCCTATTCTTTACCCTTTGGTCCAGGCATAAAGAACATTAGCTAATTTATAGATCGGTTCAGGATGTTTTATTAGTAGAATGGGTTAATATAGACTCACACTTCTAGATGTCCAAGGGTGGCTATGGTCGGCCCTACCAGTGACCCGTTCCCTTTCTATAAACCAAATTATTAGAATTTAGTATGTCACTCTAAAAACTAATTAATTCTACGCCCATTGAATAATATTTTCCTATTTATTTTCACTTCACCTTGAATAACCCTCACAAGGCCTTCGACTACCCAAGAATTCATGTGATATCTACTAGTTAAGAATTTATCTCCTTCTAGGTCTCAAAATTCTTCAACAGATTTTAACAATACAAGTGATCAATTTGTAAAGTAAATGAAGATCCGGTATGAATATCACCATAATTTGATAAGAGAATATCTAAGCAAATCTTAATTCCTAAACATGCATCTATTTCATTACAAAACAAAAGTAAATGAAAATAATGGCATAAGAAGTAAAAGGGTTGATAGAATTATGTAATAATTTAAGTGCCAACAAGGAACTAATTTCATTAGTATTCTATTATATTTATACAACTATCTGTCACCTAGAAGCATCTAATAGATAATTCTACCATAAAAATGATTTTCCTATACATGCCACTACTTCATATTAAAAGAAAGAGTTAAGAAAATCACTTACGAAGCATAGATAAATTACGACAGAAAACTCGGTTTAAAATAAATAAAATCTACTAGAAAGTGTTTACAACAATTACAATAGAATGAAGAACACAATACTTAGTTTTTTCCCTCTGAAGGAAAGAAGAAGATATCTCTACCAAAGTCTCCCACCGATCCATTCGTCGCTTGTACATTCCTTACATAAATATCTCAAAATCCCTCACCAATCTCTCCATAAGATGTAGAAATCTACATCTTCTTGACTCTAAATGACTAAGGGGAGAGAGAGAGAGAGAGAGAAAGAGAAGAGACACGAGAGAGAGAGGCAAGAGAGGCCCTCTTTCCTGTAGAAATATCTCCTATTTATAGAGTTCTGAAAATGGCCAATGGTTGCTTAAGGCACCTCTTCAAAAATAGTCCACATTCATTGAATCTTCTAGAAACCGACTTTGGCGCTTAGGCGCCGGGATCTGGCGCCTAGGCGCCAGACTCCTGTGACCAAGTCTTCGTACCCCTTCACTTTGGGTCGCACCTCTTCACGATTAAAACCATTCCAAAGTGTCCAGATACGTTGTATCACATGCCCTATATATTTGGAATAACTTCCACGCTTCTAGAAGGTCTCGAAACTACTTAACACCGTCAAACTAACTCCCAAAGTCGTCAAAAATCCATCCAATAACCGTTTCTGGATGATTCTGGCGCCTATGCGCTGGGTTTTGGCGCCTGGGCGCCACCCTGTGCGCAGCTCTACTGTTTTGCTCCGTTTGGCTCCGTTTCGCCCCATTTCAGTTGCGTTGCGTTCCTAACATCTTCACCTACAAGATAGACATAAAAACAACCTTTCTCAAAAGTATAATTTCATTCAAAAACATGTGAGAAATATAAAAGATATTAAGCATATAAAGACATATCAATATGTGCTAAGTTAGAATTTGTTTTGCTTGCTCATTTTGGCTCAAAATTGCATAGTTTTTGCTTCATTTTCTCTAAAATCATATTTTTATACTTGAAAACAAAAATATGCAAAATTATGCAAAATACCTTCCTTTATAGTGTAATATCATTAAAAATATGCATAAAGTGGGCATGAAATGGACACTAAAAATAGGTACTTTTTTTCATGGATCAAAATCCTCCAAACTTAAACGTTACTTGTCCTCAAGTAACACTATAATCATTAAAAATCACATAAGCAAATCATGTGTATGAGTTTCTTTAGGAGTTTCTAAAATTTTGTTCTAGAAATGTAGTAGTCCAATTTAGAAAAAAAATTTTAGTAAATGAAACCAATTTAAAGTTTAGAAATCTCTTAGATGAAAGAGTATGAAAATATGTGTTGCTATCTAATTCAGAAATACTTGTAGATTTTTATACATTTTTATTTTCTTTACTTAAAAATCTTTATTAAAAATAATTATACTAACTATATTATATTTTTAAGCTTAAGATTTTCTCAAATCTTATACTTTAAAAAGCTCAGGTGTGGAATCAATTTTTGATTATGCCCTTTAATCCTCAAGCTTCTCCTTCCTTTTTCACATGCTGCACTTTTCTTTTCTTTCTTCTTCTTCTTCTCTCTCTTTTTTTTTAGGCAAGGATTACTATATCTGCATAGGCCTTTAATAATTTTGAATTCCACCCTTCCTTTCCTAAAGCATAAGGTAGATATATATCTTTTACTTAGAAATATAATAACAGTTTTAAAAATTAATTTTCAATAAAATAAATTTAAATATTGAAAACAAAAGTCTAATCCTTCTATTTTTCTAAAAATACAACTTTTCTTGCGAAGATGGTTACACGATATTTATCATTTCTTCACTAAGAAAAATTTAACTTTAAATTTTTCATCACTAATATAAATTTTAACTAAATTTTCTTACTCATTTCTATATTCAAAATTTTATTTCCCTAATATAACTTCATACACATAATTATTTTTCAGTCAAAAATCAAATTTATTTATAGCATTTTTGAGGACAAATAAAATTTAAGTTTTTCAAAATTCACTTTTCATCCCCCCCCCCCAAACTTGAATTTTAAAATATTTTACAATTAATTTCATAAAATGTAGGAGGAAGAAAAATAAAAGATAAATCTACTAACTACTACAACATCCTATCAAATTTATATACATGCATAATCAGGATAAAATGATTGCAGAAGAAAATAAATCTAGCCTAAAACATGCTTGTTATAATATTAAACTTAAAGGAAGTATATTAAATTTAAAATATATTTTTCTTCCTACCTTCAATCTTGAATTTGAACATGTATAGCATTCAGCACAAAAATATAAGCATGAAGAAAAATAGTTCAGAAAGTCTATCTACCACAAATGTTTGATAAAAAACATCTACAAATATTCATCAGGACATAACAACTTGCAATAGAAAGTAAATCTAAACTAAAACATGCTAGAATAAAATTAAACTAAAGAAAGGTTAAATAAGCAGGACATGTATCGGCATAGGAATATATATTTAAGTGTTCTTCAAATCTCTAAATTATTGTAACACAAAAACAAACACAAACACAAACACACAAACTAAAATACATAGACTCGCAGATTCATAAACAAATATCGATTTAGGTTAATTTGATCTCCTTTCTACTCACATTTTCCCTCCTTACTTTCAATTTCTAACGAAAAAAACTACACTCTAATGATAATCTGGGGTAAATAAAAATAATGCAGTTCATTCATATGTTGTTCATTAAGTAATTTCATGACCTAACATAGTGAAAACAAATTCAGATAAAGGAAGTAATAGAGTTGACATGGAGTGGTCCAAGTCTAAACTCTACATGCTTCAAGGTAATGCTCAACTCCGATTGATAACTGAGTTATAACAGACTCGTCAGCTTGCTACTACTAGAAGTCATGTATAAATTTAGTCAAGACCAAGGCATAACCTTATAACAATAATATAATCCGCACTAAAGCAAACACAAAACAACACATAAACAATCATGACTCGCAAGCACACTAAATCAAAGCACACTGATAACTATGGGTTGCCTCCCATAAAGCGCTTGGTTTTAACGTCGCGGGCCCGACATATGATTCCTCATGGATCAAAATTTCAATTAAGTAATCCTTGATCAATCGTCCAATCATTTCCAGATCCAGGGATTCCTATAAAATCCTCAAATTTTAATTTTTCACTCAGCTCTTCATTTTCAGTTTGACTTATATCATTGTTCCTCATATTTCTTTCTAGATCCAAAATTCTTCGATTGATTTTCTGACTTTGCATATTAATATCATCCTTGAAATTTATAATAAATGGATCTTTAATAGATACTTCAATATCTCCCAAATTTTGGATCAGATTCTCTTTAGATAATTCAGATTCTGGATCAGTATCCTCTATGTTACTCTTATGTTTCAAATTATCTTCCAATTCTTCCCCTTTATAATTATTAAATGATGGAGGATCTATCTTAGTTGAGGAAATAGGTTTTTCTAATTCCTTAGGAATTTCTTCCAATGGTCTTCCAATATCCTTATCCACTTTTCTCAACTCAAAGTTATTTTGAAATTTATCCTCGAATTCTCTTCCAAGTCCTTAGTTCGATAATTTTATCATGTTCACCATTCAATTCAGGTTTTTCTTGTGATTGAGTCGCATCTAAAGATATAAAGACTGGTTGTGTAGATGAATTCCCTAAATAAGTAGGCTTTAAAATTGTATGAGGTACATTCATCTTAAGTTCATGAGATTTTTCAACAAATGGAATTAAAAGTTTACTATTTTTTATAGCGCCCATCATTTCACACCTCTCCTGAACATACATACAGTCTTCTTTAAATAATATTTTTGAATCATCATGAAAATCCTTTTCAATCTCATCTGTTAACTTACTCTTAAAACTTTCTTGGAAATGATCTTTAGTTAGATAATCAATTTCATCTATCCAAAAAAAAATCATCATCTTTTCTCTCAGCTGGATATTTCATAGTCTTTAATACATCAAAAGTGACTTTTTGGTCATTAATATTCATAATCAACTCTCCTTTTTGCACATCTATCATAGCTTATCCGGTAATAAGGAAAGGTCTCCCTAAAATAATTGGAATTTCTTTACCTTTCTCCATATCTAATACAATAAAGTCCAAAGGAAAGATAAATTTATCCACTTTAACAAGCACGTCTTCTATAACTCCTTTTGGATAAATGATAGATCGATCAGCTAACATAAGGGTTACAGTAGTGGGAGAAATATCGACTGAACCTAACCTTCGAATATAGATAGAGGCATCACATTAATGCTTACTCCTAAATCACATAAAGCTTTTCCACATAATCTTTTTCCAATTGCACGAGGAATTGTAAAGCTACAAGGATCTTTAAATTTACGAAGAAAATTTTTCGAAGTATAGCGCTGCACTCCTCACTCAGTGCAACTGTCTCGTAATCCCCAAATTTACTTTTCTTGTTCAATATCTCCTTCATAAACTTTGCATAACTTGGCATCTGTTCCAAAGCTTCAGTGAAAGGAATATTTATCGTTAACTTCTTAAGTACTTTCATGAACTTTGAAAATTTCTTATCCAACTCATGTTGTCTAAGTCTTTGAGGAAATGGAGGTGGTGGTCTTTCCAAAATGATTTTAGCTGGAGAGATTAATTTTTCCAAATCCATAAAAACATGTTTCTCAGGTCTTTTAGTTTTTTTTGTTTCTCTCGCAACAACTTTCTCTTTTCTAACCACATCCTCTATCTCTCTTCCACTTTTTAATTGGACAGCTTCTACTTGTTCATTAGTGTTCTCTTTAGGGTTGATCTCAATATTGCTAGGAAGTGTTCCTTGGAGTCTATTGCTAAGTGAATTAGCAATTTGTTCCGATTGATTCTCTATATTTTTAGTCATGACATTTTGACTTTCGCAACTGGTTTACCATTTGCAATACCACTTCTTCCATAGACATCTTCTTATCCTCAAATTGTTGATCATTGTTAGAGTCTGGTGGATATGAAAGTATATAGTTTGTGTTCCCCTGATTATTCCAACTTCCATTAGGATTCACATGATTATTTGCCCATTTTTGGTTTCCACCATCAGTAGTATGATTCCACTTAAATTTAGGATTGTTCTCCCAACACGAGTTGTAAAAGTTAGAATATGGGTTGTTTATGGTATTTAAAGCGTCATATGATAAGTTAGAATCAATCATATGCCATAATGAAATTTTCTCACTTACAGAAGTAAATTGAGGCTGGTTCATTCCAAATTGGTCCAACTTCCTTGATATTGCAGCAATCTGAGATGCAAAAATTGAAATCACATCTGTATCATGAACACTAGCTACATTTTTATGATTTACACTTGCAGAGGGCCATTGAAATTCATTTGTAGTAATTTTTTCAATTAATGCATATGCTTCATTAAATGATTTTGACATTAATGAACCACTAGCGGTAGCATCAACTATAGAGCTAAGGGATCCTACTAACCTATTATAAAAAGTTTGAATGATTAACCAATCGGGCAGAGCATGATGTGGACACTTTCTTAGGAGTTTCTTAAATCTTTCTCAGGCTTCGTATATTGATTCTCCTTCATATTGACAAAATGAGATAATATCGTTTCTAAGTTTAATAGTCCTTGAAGGTGGAAAATACTTAGCTAGGAATTTCTGAGTTAACTCCTCCCAAATTTTAATAGAGCTAGGTGCTAATGAGTATAACCATATTTTAGCCTTATCCTTTAGTGAGAAAGGAAAAAGCCTTAGCTTAACAGCATCGTCTGACATACTGTTATAACGAAATGTAGCATAAAGTTCTAGAAAACTAGATAAGTGTAAATAGGGATCCTCCAAAGGAGTTCCCCCAAACTGATTGTTTTGCACCAGTTGGATAATCTCAGGATTTATTTCAAACGAGTCAGCTTCTATGACAGGGTTTTGTATACTTGAGTGAATTTCATCTGTCGTAGGATTTACGTAATCCCTCAATGAAGTATGATGATTTTCCAAGTTATTATCTTGAAAGTTTTCCATTTCCATTTCTATTTTTTCGAGTCTTTTTTGTATTTTTACTTTTTTATTTTTTTCAAACTCGGGATCATAAGGCATAAGTCTTGTAGATCCTTTGTTTCGCATACATAACACAACAAACAATACATTAATAATTAAACAAATAATAGATGAAATATATTCAACACAACAAAACATTTTCACGAACACCTTGATTTTCACACAAACAGTTTTTTTTTACAAAACTTTTTTTTATATAATAAAACACGTTTTCACACAAAAATGGTTTTTACGACACTACAGTTTTCCAAGTCTAAACCTAATTATTTCAACTAAATTTCTCCTAAAGTTCTTACCAAAGCTTCCCCGGCAACGACGCCAAAAACTTGACCCACCCGCAATAACGCAGTAATTTTTATATCCAAAAGATGGCCAAAAACTTGACCCAATTTATAAATAGCAGCTAGTGTATAAAATTAAAATGTTGTAAAACTTTAGAAAATATTTTACACACTAGGGGTACTACGCAAGTATACATATCGTTTCAAGTAATATAGAATTTTCTTTTATAACCCCAGTATCGATCCCACAGAGAAGTGAGGTAAGAAATTCTTTAGGCTAATTCCAGTCTATTTCTATAAGGCCTAAATTTGGAATGTTGATTAAAATGGGTTTTCTAATAACTAATCCTAAATAAAGTTCTTAAATAAAAAGATATCTTATGGATAAATTGGTTTGGAGAATTTCGAGATGTTAAGGACTACCTTTCTCTTGCAATTACATAGATAATGTGTAGGAAAGCAATGCTTAGAATTTAATGTAGTGCCAAATAGAAGCAATCCTATTCTTTACCCTTTGGTCCAGGCATAAAGAACATTGGCTAATCTATAGATCGGTTCAGGATGTTTTATTCGTAGAATGAGTTAATCTAGACTCACACTTCTAGATGTCCAAGGGTAGCTATGGTCGGCCCTACCAGTGACCCGTTCCCTTCCTATAAACCAAATTATTAGAATTTAGTCTGTCACTCTAAAAACTAATTAATTCTACGCCCATTGAATAATATTTTTCTATTTATTTGCACTTCACCTTGAATAACCCGCACAAGGCCTTCGACTACCCAAGGATTCATGTGATATCTACTAGTTAAGAATTTATCTCCTTCTTGGTCTCAAAATTCTTCAACAGATTTTAACAATACAAGTGATCAATTTGTAAAGTAAATGAAGATCCGGTATGAATATCATCACCATAATTTGATAAGAGAATATCTAAGCAAATCTTAATTCCTAAACATGCATCTATTTCATTACAAAACAAAAGTAAATGAAAATAATGGCATAAGAAGTAAAAGGGTTGATAGAATTATGTAATAATTTAAGTGCCAACAAGGAACTTATTTCATTTGTATTCTATTATATTTATGCAACTATTTGTCACCTAGAAGCATCTAATAGATAATTCTATCATAAAAACGATTATCCTACACATGCCACTACTTCATATTAAAAGAAAGAGTAAAGAAAATCACTTACGAAGCATGGATAAATTACGACAGAAAACTCGGTTTAAAATAAATAAAATCTACTAGAAAGTGTTTACAACAATTACAATAGAATGAAGAACACAATACTTAGCTTTCCCTCTGAAGGAAAGAAGAAGATCTCTCTACCAAAGTCTCCCACCGATCCATGCGCCGCTCGTATATTCCTTACATAAATATCTCAAAATCCCTCACCAATCTCTCCATAAGATGTAGAAATCTACATCTTCATGACTCTAAATGACTAAGGAGAAAGAGAGAGAGAGAGAGAAAGAGAAGAGACACGAGAGAGAGAGAGGCAAGAGAGGCCCTCTTTCATGTAGAAATATCTCCTATTTATAGAGTTCTGAAAATGGCCAAGGGTAGTTTAAGGCACCTCTTCAAAAGTAGTCCACATTCATTGAATCTTCTAGAAACCGACTCTGGCACCTAGGCGCCAAACTCCTGTGACCAAGTCTTCGCACCCCTTCACTTTGGGTCGCACTTCTTCGCGATTAAAACCGTTCCAAAGTGTCCAGATACATTGTATCACATGTCCTATATAATAGGAATAACTTCCACGCTTCTAGAAGGTCTAGAAACTACTTAACACCCTCAAAATAACTCCCAAAGTCGTCAAAAATCTGTCTAATAACCGTTTCTGGATGATTCTGACGTCTAGCGCTGGGTTTTGGCGCCTCGGCGCCACCCTGTGCGCAGCTCTACTATTTTGCTCTGTTTGGCTCCGTTTCGCCCCATTTCAGTTGCGTTGCGTTCCTAACATCTTCACCTACAAGATAGACATAAAAACAACCTTTCTCAAAAGTATAATTTCATTCAAAAACAAGTGAGAAATATAAAAGATATTAAGCATAGAAAGACATATCAATATGTGCTAAGTTAGAATTTGTTTTTCTTGCTCATTTTGGCTCAAAATTGCATAGTTTTTGCTTCATTTTCTCTAAAATCATATTTTTATACTTGAAAACAACAATATGCAAAATTATGCAAAATACCTTCCTTTATAGTGTAATTTCATTAAAAATATGCATAAAGTGGGCATAAAATAAACACTAAAAATAGGTACTTTTTTTCATAGATCACCTATTATGATGCTCATGTCAGATTTATGAGGGGAGAGTCTGATGTGATATTTCCTACTTACCCCAGTTATACACCATATAGACCTGACCCTGCTGATGACCCTACTGATGATCCTGGTGATGGAGATTGGTAGATTGTTTGTTTCTATTTTTGTTATTTTTATTGTGTTGTGTTGTACTGTTGTGATGTAGTAGTTATTTGTTTTTCATGTTATGTGTAACTCTGTTGGTGTACTGTTATGTTGTATTGAAACATTGAAATTGTTAGCAGGACTGTGTAGTACTTTGATAGTTTGTTTAATATTGTAGCATTTTGTTGGATGTTTAGATATTTAAAGTTAATTTATCTTTACCCAAGTAAATGTTTGAAATATTTATCACTGTTACTAACTGTTTCATGCCTGCTAGTTGTAAATTTTGACTAATACTAGATAGCAGTTGAAGATTTCAAAATCCCAGCACAAAAATGTTAGTTTTCTTTTACTCCCTACTGTTTCAAATTTATTGAAAAATTTAAGTTTGGGGGAGGGTAGAGAAATATTAACTTTTATTTGTTCTCAATTATTGTATTTTCAAAAAATTATTAGCATAACTTATGGCAGTTGAACCTCACTGTAAGTAACTAAAACTTTTTATTTCAGTTGAATATTATAGAAGGATAAGATGAAAATTTTTAGTAATAAAGGTTAATTTTATAGAAGTAAGATATTTGGTATGAAAGGATTTGATTATAGTTAACTATTTAAAGTAAAGAAAACTGTATTTTTGAAATGTTAAGGGACTTAAAGTATTGTGTGTTAAAAAGAGATTGTGACTTTATGATGAATAATAAAGCTTATACTTAATTATAAAGTAAGGAAGTGTCTCAAGTTTGAACTTTAGAAAGAGGAGAGAGAAGCTCAAAATCATTAAACGTTACCCAGACATAGTAATCCTCATTAAAAAAAAGCGAGCAGAAAAAGAAAAGAAGAGAAAATAAGGATTGAAAAACAATCCCGAAAATAAAAAGAGAAAGAAGAAAAAGAAAAGAAAAAGAAAAGAAAAAGAAAGTATGAGGAGAAGCTTGAGGAGATGCATAATCAAAAATTGGCTTCACTTGAGTCACCCTAAAGGGAGAACTTGATTTCAATTCTGAATTTATATTTAAAGTATTGGCCTACATTCTAATAAAGTTTGCATGAAATACTTTTTCACATAGTCTTTCAAGGCACTCTTAATGTGACAAATTATGGTTTATCTTGAAATAAATAGAAGACTAGAACCCTTAGACTTAATTGTTGAATATTCTTATACTTGTAGTGTTGACCTGAGTTACTAAATTTATTTCTGAAAATCTAACCAATATATTCTTTTGAATGAAAAATTTTAGTGTCATACAGTTGAAAAGTACATTGCCTAGAGTTATAATTTTACGCAGTAAAAGGATTACTTGAGGACAAGTAATAATTAAAGTTTGGGGGATTTTGAAGCACCAAAAATATATATGGTTTTTGCTATATAATTTTACCCATTTTTGGTGATATTGTACTTTAAAGAAAGGTATTTTTCATGATTTGTTGCAGGTATGATGATTTTAGGTGATTTGAGCGAAAAGAAGCGAAAAGGAACGAATTCGGAGCAAAAAGGAACAAAAAAAAAGGAAAAGAGGTTCTAGCACCGTGGCACCATTTTCCAGAAACTTCGGCAATATTTTGATGATAGAACACCGCCAGTGCCCAATGTCACTGAAATTTAAATTTAAGGAGTTTTGGTGAATTTTTGAAGGGATGCCTATGGAAACTCTTGGGATTTCGTTCCTAACTTATAAGTAACTATTTTTGGACGAAAATGGTGTGGTTTTAGTGTGTGTCTTATGTATTGTAGAGGTTTTGGTGTGTGTTAAAGTGTTAGGGTTTATGAGAAGAGTGTGTAGAAGTGAGAATTTGAGAGGAATTCTTTTCTAAGGAGTGAAGGAGAAGGAGCAAAGTGAGAGATTGCTTCTTCCTTTCATTCGAAAGAGAGAATCAAGTGTTGCAAAGAAGAAAGAAATGGATTCAAAGAAACTTCAAGGGAATTACATTGAGGAAGAGAAAGAGATAAGTTGTTTTTTCTTTTGTGGTTTATATGACTTTTCTTTTATATATAAAATTCATGTTTTATTATATCTTCTTCATGAATTCTGAGTAGTCTCCTTTGTCTTTCTTCTTGCATAAAGATGTGATGATGGATTGATGTGGATTTGGCGTACTTTTAATGTATTGAAGAAATTGTGATGGTTTTTCATTTCGAACTTAATTTACTTTTCAATTTGGCCAGTTGAATTGTTAAAATATGTTGTTGAACATTAATTCTGAAAGGATTTAATGTCCTACAACAATAATGAAGAATCCATTTCATTTCCATGGATGAATTGCCTTAGTTCATGGGAATTGAGTAAATAGGGAAATGTGTTTTGATGGACTTCAATTTGGAGGTTTCAGGGTGATAGGTTGAGATCCCCAAATTGGTTCTAAGATTAGTAATTAAATTCGAAGGTTAGCCTTCAGGTGAAAAGTGAGTGGAAGCTCCGTAGTGAGAGCCGATATCCTCCCAGCCTAGCCTTAGATTTAGTGACTAAACTTAGGATATGTCAATGTTCTATTCATGCTTGTAAGGGGGGTACTCTTTTAAGGGTAAATAAACATTTATGCTCCTATTTGGCACAATAACATAGATATTTGATCCATATCATCCACGCATCATATTCTCATTGCAAGAGGAAAGATATTTTTCTCATATATAAAAAACCTTTCAAATACATAGTTTAGTGTGTATGTTAGTTAATTATGTTTTCAAAGTTATTAGAAGTAATTGTAGTTTGATTAATTGTTACTATTTTATGCATAGTTAGTAGAAGTAAGTATTAAACTTTAAGTGCAATTGGAGTATCAAATTTCAGTGCTACATTATCTATTGTGAAACACTTTCTTCTACTTCGTAACTTCCCTGTGGGATCGATAACCAGGACTCCATGAGAGCTCTGTATTACTTGATACAATCCGTATACTTGCGTTGAGTTCTTGGACTTTACAAAATCATTATAAATATATATAAATTTGAGTTCATAAATTCTTGCATATATATAAGTCCGCATCAGCTCTCTGCAAGAAGACCACCCCTAACATACTAGTACACATGTCTCACACCCCAGTAAACACAAAAATAGTAGCACATAAAATGATGTCTAGCTAGGGAAACTAAACCAGCAGAAAGCATAGTCAAAACATCGAAAAGACTACCCAACATCATAGTCATAGCCTAGCACATCATCGAACTCATAGTGTCCTAGACAACATCTAAGTGTGTGCAGGGTGTAGGTAAGAGGTTGGCTTATGTTTTGATGGGGTTGCCATCCTCGACCCCTTCTTAAAAACCCAAGGATTTGAAGAGGTGTCATTAAATGAAAGTTTTGTATGAATAAAAGATTTAAAAGATTGACCTCATGTATCGTCAAAGCTAAGGATGTAATAGTTTTAAAATAGGTTTTGAAAGATATGATGCATATATAATAAAAATTTAAATTTTTATATATTTTTAAAGTATGCCCTAAGAAGGAAAAAAACCTATGTGGCACCTATTAGACTTCTTAGAACCGTAGCACAACATATATTTGCTAGTCACGGTGTGATAGCTTGTATTGCCCATCGAGATATCCTTGTAGGCAATACTCACAAATGTATCAAGACCAGTAGTGGGTGATCCCCGATAACAATATACAAGAGTTTAATCCTTTAATTTTCTTGTTTAAATTTCTTCATTTACAACGGTGCCAAAAACTTGACTCCAAAGCAAAGTAAGATTTCAATTATGTCTTTAAATAGTAGGGATTTTACGCAAGTATACGTATCATTATAAAGTAAAATAGAGCTTTCTAATTAAGCCCTGAATATCGATCCTACGGAGATTGCGGTAAATCACAGCGGCTTTCAAGAGAAATTCTAGTCTACAATAACACGCCCTAGCTTGGAAGGACGATAAAGTTTTGGTTTTGATTATATCCTACAATTATTACTATAATACTACTTCTAAACTAAAATAGTTAGTGAAAATCAGAAAGTAAGGTTTATATATTAAAAGTACTCTTCCTCATGCAATTAACTCTTCCTTATGCAAGTCTATTCTACATAAATTATTTTAAAAGTGTACTATTACTTGAGGACAAGTATTGTTTAAGTTCTTGATCCTCCTAAAAATGTACTACTTTTTACGCTTAATTTTATAATGATGTTGCACTTTCAAGGTGGGTTTTCTTGTGTTTTTTGGTTGTATGTACATCAAATTGAAGAATTTAGAATGATTGGAGCAAAAGGAACAAAAATGGACCAAAATGAAGCTTACTGGAGCAAAACGGGTCAAACCGGACACTTTTATACCTGTGTCTGGCGCATAGGTGCCACCAGTTGGCGCATAGCCACCAGGCATTGGTGCCTATGCGCCAGAAATCGGTGCATAGCCACCGGTAATGATTTTTGGCATAACTTCTAGAAGAAATGTCGGATTTGGATGATTTTCCAAGCGTTGCGAAGTGTGTCTCTTGAGGAAATCGTTGGGAATGATAAAATAGACTTTCTAAAAAGATTTATTATGGAAGAGATGTGTCTCTTGGATTGAAAAGGCACTTAAGGCACCCTTAGGAAGATTCATTGAATGTGGAATCTTTTTGAAGAGACACTTAAGCATCTATTGGAAAATTATAACTAGGGCTTGGAAAATCTTGTATTAGGAGAAAATTAGAAGAGGAGAATAAGTCTTGGAGAAGAAGTGAAGGCTTGGGCGTGAGCCTAAGTCGGGCAACGAGGTGAGAGAGAAAGAGAGAGTGAGAGACTTTTTTCTTTTCTTTTCACTTTGTTCTTGGAGAGGAATTCAAGGAGATTGCTTTTGCTATACAAGGAAAGTTTGATTTTCATCTGATATAAGTATTTTCATTGTATTTTGATTTGAATTTAGTAGTTTGTTTGTATGGTTTCAAAGACTTGTGCAATGAAAAGTTCTTGTTTTTTCTCCATGTGTAGTGAGTAGTTTTCTTAACTCTTCCATCTTACAATGAATTAGTATGCATGTGTAGGATATAGAATTGAGTAGAGTTGTAATATATTGTGATGATTTTACTTTTATCTTCATTTACATGTAAACTTGATCAACTTGCATGTTAAAATCTGTTGTGAGAACATGTGAGAACCAATGCGGTATTGTCTTAGTCAACTATTGCTAAGAATCAAATGAGATTATATAGGTGAGAATGTAGTCCATATAATTGAGTGCAAATAAATAGAGAGATATACTTTAATGGGTGTAGAATTAGAGGACTTTAGGGTGACAGACTAAAGCCCTTAATTTGGTTTGATGTGAAAAGTTTTGTTATGAGATGTTAGCCCCCAGGTGGAGGGAGAAGAAGAAATTCTATAGTGAGAGCTAGTATCTTCCCTGCCTAACCCACTTAAAAATTTTAAATCATCAAATTAACATATGTTCTTTATAGAACCAAGTAAGGGTAAAGAATACAATTGCTCCTATTTGTCACAATCTCTCTCGTTACTTGTTTTACTTTTATACGTGTCACTAATTTCATTGCATGAAGAATAGTGCTTTAAATATATAAACCCCACTTTCTAATTTTCACTAAGTATTTTAGTTTAGAAGTAGTATTGTAGTAATAATTGTAGGATATAATCAAAACCAAACCTTTATCGACCTTCCAAGCTAGGGCGTGTTATTGTAGATTAGAATTTCTCTTGAAAGCCACGGTGATTTACCGCAATTTTCATGGGATCGATATTCGGGGCTTAATCAGAAAGCTCTTTTTTAATTGATAAAGATACGTATACTTGCGTAAAATCCCTACTATTTAAAGACATAATTGAAATCTTACTTTGCTTTGGAGTCAAGTTTTTGACACTGTTGTAAATGAAGAGATTTAAACAAGAAAATTAAAGGATTAAACTCTTGTATATTATAATCGGGGATCACCCACTACTGGTCTTGATACATTAGTGAGTATTGCCCACAAGGATATCTCGATGGGCAATACCAGCTATCACACCGTGACTATCACACATATGTTGTGCTAAGGTTCCAAGAAGTCTAATAGGTGCCACATAGGTTTTTTTCCTTCTTAGGGCATACTTTAAAAATATATAAAAAATTAAATTTTTATTATATATGCATCATATCTTTCAAAACCTATTTTGAAACTATTACTTCCTTAGCTTTGACGATACATGAGGTCAATCTTTTAAAGCTTTTATTCATATAAAACTTGCATTTAGTGACACCTCTTCAAATACTTGGATCTTTAAGATGGGGTCGAGGATGGCAACCCCATCAAAACATAAGCCAACGTCTTACCTACACCCTGCACACACTTAGATGTTGTCTAGGCTATGACTATGGTGTTGGGTAGTATTTTCGATGTTTTGACTATGTTTTCTGCTGGTTTAGTTTCCCTAGCTAGACATCATTTTATGTGCTACTATTTTTGTGTTTACTAGGGTGTGAGACATGTGTACTAGTATGTTAGGGGTGGGCTTCTTGCAGGGAGTCATGCCTAATAGGGAGGAAAATTAATAATTTAAACTAACATCTTTTTTTGCATATGTTGCTTAACTCTCCTCCCACCTGACATGGTTCACTATGTTGCATGTAAATAGCTTTTTATACTAACTTAATTTTCATACAGGTTGAGTTATTTTTTACGTTTACTATGAACTTTTTGGAGTCCCTTAGACTGGAGTCTGTATTAGAAGTAAAGTACGGGCATGGTTTCTAAGACGCCTGACGGGCGTAACCACGTGACAAGGGCTAGAAACTGTACTCTCATGTCATGTACCTTAATTTTAAATCTCTTTAATGTATATAATTAGGACCAGACTTGTATATTTAGTGCCCATATGACTTTTTTATTTCTTTTGCCGACTCGGCAACACCCGACGTCTGTATTCTTCTGTACTTGACGTGTTTTTTATTGCACATTGTACTTGTTATTCCCTCTTTTTTTGCTTGTGGATTGTCTGGGCTTATTACAAATATAATTTATGCTCTATAAGAACCAAAAGTTATAAATTTTATACAAAAATCCAAATAAATGATCGAGATTAATAAAAATTCAGGATTAAAATATTCTAGATTTTCAAAACCCGCTTTTACATTCCTGCATGGCCTTCGGGTCGGATTTAAAACAGTTTACATCATATGACCATCACAAAAATCTTACTAATAGGGCCTCCACATTAGGACTTGTTAGCTAACTGCATCATTCGGCATGTCTCGAGGAGAAGTCCTTGCACTTCTTCAACTCATCTAACCAAGCATATGGTTTCTACTTAGGTAGTTTTCTATCACGCTTAGGGTGTTAGAGGCTTCCCTGACTCAGATGGGGAATAAGTCCTTTGTGAGAGCACTTCGGCTTTGTAGCAATACCTCTCATATCTTTCCACTCCAGGAGCTTCCTTGCCACTTTGGCAGGTATAAGTATAAAATCTACTTCCTACAGTGGATCATATGATTTAGAGTTTACTTCTCTTGACCTTAGGGCTACCAAGGTACCCGTGGAGGAGACAATTCACGGATTACTGACAAAGGATCTATGGTTGTGTTGGATCAACTGTCTTCATGATAAGATAGACTTAAGGTTTTAATTGCTTGGGATAACAGCTTTGTAGTATCCTGACTCGACAATTTTTTACTGGATTAGGATTACTCTATCATTCCTTTGCTTACTCACTTTGAGCCCTATCGCTCATTTGAAGCTTCGTCGATATCATCTCGTAGCTCTGATTGCGGACATGTCGTTGCCCATTTAGGATACGGTGATTCACCTCTACTCTTATGGAGCTGTTAGGCCTGAATGCATAGTGTGGACCCTACGTGATGACCCGCATAGGCCCCGTTTGCCGATGAGCTGTTACCCTTTTAGGACTGTGAGTGACTCATTCTCTGCTCTATGGCTTATCGAGAGCTTTAAAGGCATCGTGATGCTCCTATGAGAAAACCATCCTTTGTGACACCCTCTCACAAGTAATCACTTAAATGTAAGCATAACTCATTTAATTGAGAGTATTATTGGGCATCCCCCAAAACATAATTAATTAAAATTGTATGTTCATTTGGGAGTGCTCTTGAACTCATGAAAAATACACAAATTTGGTTCTCTGGTTACTTGGATAACTTGTGTAGTTATTTTTTTGTGGATAATGCCTCAATGTGTCTTGATCCGATCCTTTTTGGACGTACACTCTTGACCTATTGCATTAGGCTTACCTCACATAAGCTCTCTAGGTTCATTCTTCAATTTGTCTGTCTAGTCTCCGTCTTATTTCCTTCTTTTCTGATTCTTCCTCTTCTCAAAATCGTTTCGACGATTCAAGTAAGAGGATTCTTTGGAAAATATAATCGATGATTAGGCAGACTGACAACTTTGAGTTACAGAAAGAACTGAAACACAACTGATATTTCATAGAACTTCAAAAATACTACTATGAGTGCTTATTAATATAAAGTAACTATCTTATTGGAGTTTTCTAGGCATATATTATAGTTTTTTTTTTAATGACATAACTATAGTGAAAATAAACTATATTAACGAAAGAAATAGAAGTACCTTTAAAAAAACTTCTAAATAAGATTTACTTATTAGTCAATTCAAACTATACATCCTATATAAAGCTATAACTCGAGGTCAATATATTAGTCATTATAACTTTTATTCAAAATTGTATATGTTGGAAACCTAATTAGATGGTAATACATATCTAATCTAAAAAAAGAAAAACTGAGAGGTTCTAGATGAAATTGACTAATTGCACTTCCCTTTTAATGAAGTTAAATAGTGGTTGTCCAATGAACAAGCAAAATACCTTCAAAAGAAGAGAAAAATGCTAAACAATATGGAAGAGAAGCCATAATCAAATAAATTATAAGGCCAAGTGCCTATTGCCGTCATAATAATTTATGTTGTCCTCTTTACATGTAATTGTAGAACAATATAATAATTTTGTATATATTGTTATTGACTGATTATTAAATGATATAATATGTATTACGATGTATTGGATATTTATTTCGCATTGTTCCATCTTATATAGTGTTGTCATGATCGCTCTTTGTTATATTATAGTTCTTTCATGTTGTAGTAACTTATAATATGTTGTATGATGGGCTGCTGCGATTGCCTTGTTGTTTCAATTATTGTAATTCTCGTACAAACCTTGTTCGAATCCTGTCTAATGTATTCAAATTTTATTTGAATCATTCAAATTTTATTTGAATCATACATGAATCTTGCCCAAAAATGTTTTGAACCAAATCTAAACAACACTCAATAATTACTCAATTCTCATAGTTTTCCAACTGAATCATATTCGTCTATATTCAAACATGATTTATCATATTAAAAAAAGATGAGTGATTGAACATAATTCAAATATTTTTCTAACATCTTAAAATTTTTCTTTATTATGGCTCAATTCTCATTCAAATATTATTTTTTTTCTAATGTTATTTAGTCCGGACTTTAAATTGATAATTAGTGATAATATTATAGGTTTTTTATTTGAAATTAATTTTTGAATTTATTTTTTAGAAGAACAACTTTAATATTCTTACAATCTATACTATTAATAGGCATATAAACTTAGGGTTTGTTTGGCGCAGCTGCAGCTTCTTAGCTTTTCAATTGCGGTATGCCTATTCTAAGCAGTTGTTGTGGATAAATTTGTTAGTATGATTAGTTGCGTTAGTGTGAAAACAATAGTGGGGTAGCTGTTTCTGGAAAAATGATTATTTTATCACTATTTAGTAAAGCTGTTTAAAACAGAACTATGACAGCCGCATATTTAATACTTCAGAAGCAGAAATTCATTTCAAAATGGAAAAAAATGTTTAGATACACAACTTACTTAACAGTAAGTACAAAAAGTGCTAAGGAAAAAAGAAAAAAAACTAATAAATTACAAGTAAAATAATAATGATATTATTTTTAATAGCTTCTGTTTTTTTTAATTGCTATGACTTTTTTATAAGGATGGTTATGTATGTAATGATCTTATGATGACAAAGGACTTTCTAAACACCGAATCAGATTCACCATTGTTTAATGTGAAAGCTGAAGTACCCGCCATTTGCCAAGATGTTTGTGTGATGGGCATTTTAACTTCAAAACCAGAAAATTTATAAAAAAGATCAAGAAAAATGTGCCAAAGATTTGGGGGTTCGGTTTCTCGTATAGACTAGATATCTCAGAAGGCATAATCAAAAGGATGTAAAAATATAATATTACAAGCTTATTACCACTGAGGCCACCGTGAAAACGCAATAAGATAGAAACCATTGATTGAGAAAAAAGGTTTTACATAAGCAAGTCATAACAGAGCTTCATAGAAACAAGCGTGGAATACCCAATTTGTTTATTTTTGTGTCTCATACTTCCTTCTTTTTCATTCACACAAGCATATCACGCTTAACAGATATTTCCTTGAGGTTCTACTCACATCATATACAGAAATAATTTCACAGTAATATCATTCTTTATAAGTCTATGTCCTATACATAATTGAAAAGCTTCGAAACTAAGCTTAAAGATGAAAGCAGGAGAGTTAGAAAAAATCTAACTTCTACTTAAGTTAAAATGATAATGATGCATGCAAATTCAGGGCGTATAAAACCATCTAACTATTTACCTTCTCCAACCAATTTGGGATTGCATTATTAAAATTCATTTTCCATTTCTTCACAAATTATTTTAAACAACTTATAGTCTTATAGATTTAAATCCATCTTATATTAAGTCTACTCCTCCATACAAATTCATAGAAAATAATTTTATCAACAAAGTTAATGGTGCATTTTCTACCCTTTAGTGTACACCTGACCACATAAATCAATTATTTATTAACTTATCTTCAAAAAATGACACTCCAATAATTAATTCAATGCAATTATTCTTTAATTTATGCCTTTTAGTTTTGCAATTTATTTATCTTACATCCTCATTTCCACCATACTCAACTGTCATTAAAAACTTCTTACAATTCAACATATTAATACAATATCATTAGCATAACTCTAATTTTATAAAATTCAGCTTGAAGCCTCAATGACCTCTCTTATCACATTTTACTCATAAGGCACTTCATAACCACAAGTCTAAACTCTGGCTTTATGTCATTATTCACATATATAACATATAGAAGGTATTAAATCTATCACATCTAAATATTGTTTTATGTTCTATTATGGCTGCAATTTACAAAAAATCTTATCTGAAAATTTTACTGTATCCAACGAACAAAAGAAAAAGGGAGCATATAGAAGCAAACATTCCATGGGTCACATTGATTCCATTCTTCCCTACAAAATACAAACCTTGTGGCCTTGAAATTTGTGGGGATGAAGATTCAGATGATGAGATATAAGCCCGCTTAAACAATTAATAACTGCTTAAACAATCAAACACATGGTTTTCAACCGTAGAGAACCCGAATAAAATAACGCAATAAAATCCACAGTAAAAGCTCCAACAAAGAGACCATGATTAAAAAAATGCTCTAGACATTCATTACGGAATCAACCTAGCAGCAGAAACAGATAACTTTTTTTTGGATAGAAAGAGAGCTTGTGGCATTACCCGCTGTTGTTGTGGCCCTTCCTCGTGCTCGTGTCATGAACGAGAAATCAGGCGGCACCTCCACAATAGCAGCAAAAAGACAGCTAAGAAGAGGATCATGCATATCATCACCCCCAATAATCCGCCCTCCATTTCTTCCAGTAAGGCCTATGAAGAGCTACCACGATCGAGAGAAATGGAGAGGTGGCGCGACAGAGAGATGGCTCGATGGCGACGAGGAAGAATGAGAGACAACAATTTCGGAGAAGAAGGCGCAGGATCGACAGGGCTGCGGGCTCGATACCTGGAAGAAGAGGGAGAAGGCTCGGGATGGAAGACCTTCGTGAGCGAGGGCAATTTGGAAGATTAGGAGGCGAAAGCTGGGGCCGCAGGGTCGATCCCGCGGCCCGCTTTTCCCTGCTTTAGCGGCGATCGGCTGCGAAGCTGCTTGCCAAACAACAATTTTAAGCGGTTTGGGGCCGCTCCGCGAGAAAAGAACTACCCCAAAAGAAGCATTAAATTTTCCTACTGATTTCATTATATTAGAGGAACAATAATTTGAAATGATACTCCGAAAAAAAAAATCCAAATTTGATGTTATTTGAATTGAAATAAAAATAATGTTAGCCATGTCATCAGTTGGATGTTCTCATATGTGAATTAATAATATTTGATGATATTATAATAATATTATAATGCTTATAATCAAAATAGCATCACAATAGTACTGTAATACAATTAAATTTATATTTATCTGCAAGTAATATTTACTTGACAGGCTAACATAGTGTTTTGCTGCATCATCGATTTACGTTAAATAGGATTTAACAAATTTAAATTTATTAAATTCATTTTGATGAAAAAAAGTTTTGAAGTCATGATCCTAAATTATTATAATTTGGATTTAATAAATTTGGATTTATGTTAGGTACATGATATAATACTAGAAAAATTAAACCGAACATGATTATTTAAAGAGATTTGTTGTGTTTTCAAAATGACACCGCACCAAATAAAATGGCCCAAAGGAGGTTAGTTAAAGAGATTTGAGCTTAGATTTTTTGTGTTTTACTAGATTTAGGGCATGTTTGGTTCGATTGCATTGTTCAGTTAGAATAGAATATATTGTCTGTTACGCAATGAAATTGCTGGAAAGCGATTGCGATGAAGCTGGCTTCTGTGTTTGATTGCAATTGTGGAAAACAATTATGTGGCAGCTTTTTCTGTAAAAATGACCGGCCTGCCCCTGTTTATTAAAACTGCTCGAAATTTTTGATTTATTTATATCATATACAAGTTTTGCAAATACAAGTTCTTTTAAAAGTTTTATTTTTTAAATATTGAAAGTAATAAATACAAATTTTATTTTTAAAAGTTTAACGCCAAAATTTTGTTTTTTTATTTGAACACTCAACCATATGTCTATATATTTAAATAGATATTTAAAGCTTAAAACGATGATATATTAAAAGTTATTTGATATCTATTTATTTATATTTTTAAATTAGTAAAAGATGTGTTTAAAAATATTTATCGATTTATATGTATATAATTTAATATATCTGTCATTTAAAAGTATTAAAATTTTGAATTTAAAATAATGTAATTGAGAATGCTTTGAAACAAAAAACATGAAGATAACAATTGCATATCCCAAAAAGTCATAAAGTGTTGCAGATGTACATTGTGTCCTCTCAAAGACGTGCTAAGCATACAGATACAGTGAAAAGAATCTGCAGGACAATTACAGCAACAACTAACAGGATAATAATGTTCAATTTAGTTTTCATGTCCTGTAACTCCCGTGTCACACATTCTTCTGGTGGAGCCATCCACTCCCTAACATCTGTCTCCTGAGAATCCGCTAGACTGTCCGCCCATCGGAAGAAACCGCATTGCCGTGAAATGTTCCGAGGCGAGCAATAAAACTTTCAGCGAAACCGTGCGGTTGTCGTGATGTTAAAAGCGAAGTCTGGAGGCCACAGTGACATAACACTCGGTGAGAGGTAGCCGACATGGTGGAACTCATGTCTTCCTGAAATGCAAGCGAATATGTAAATTAATAACTTTGATTGCCAACTGCGCAATTTGTAAACCAAAAACTACACTAAACATCAAACATCACCAACATAATCATCAAACCACAAAATTTAAAAGAAATACATTACTTTTACATACGAAAAAATTTAATAAAACTCTGATACAAGACAAAATAGTAATGATAAAAAAATCTAGCTAAGGGGATACAATTCTATGTCATATTAACCAACACATTTGTTATTTCTTCTCGAAGAGATGCCATCTCTTCAGCACCTTCGCCGTCCTTGGTGCAAATGTTAGGCTGTTCTCTATCATCGAACCTATTTGATTTTCTACTGGTTGTGGAGCTACTTCTTCATTTACTTCGCATCGCGAAATCAACATCGAATCTCGATGGATGACGCCTAATGTAATTATGCAGCGTCATTGTTGCTATAACGATCTACACCTGTTTAGAAAACGGATACGAGGGTATGTCTCGTAGTATAACCCATTTTTTCTTCCAAACACCAAATGCCCTCTCGATCACGCCTCTTAAGGAAGAATGTCGTTTGTTGAAGATCTCCTTCCGGTTCGTGTCACATTACTTGCTCTTTCAAAGTCCGGTATATGATACCTTGTATCCGAGAATGGTTTCATATAACCTCTTTGCATCGGATAACCGGCATCCACCAGATAATATTTCCCTGTTTAAAACTTGTAAGTAATTTTTGATGTATGAAGATCACATAATTGAATTTTGTTAGAATGCACATACCGTTTGGTGGATGCGGAAAACGGTAGCGTTCATTTCTCGTTGCACTTTTAAATATTCTGCTGTCATGTGCACTACCCTCCCAGCCAGGCATGACAAATGTAAAACACATGTTAAAATCGCATACTGCCATGACGTTTTGTGTTGGTATTCCACTTCGTCCGATAAATGCAACTTTCTCATTGTTCGAAACACGTGCATCGACATGTGTTCCATCAATTGCTCCGATACAATCCTAAAAATGTTTAGGGACATTATTTTTATGTTGATTCAAAAAATGAACAGTGAATTGTAAATGAAATACCTTAAAGAACGGCATGTACCGAGGATCGTTACGAATCTCTCGTGGTATTTGTGCAAATGTTGGATCAAGTGGCTTGATAACATCTCTACCGAGGCTAAGCAGAGCATTTAAACCTACCGTGAAGTACCTACTAATTGTTTCTGACGAATGTTGAAACCGTTCCATCGCTGAACGCATCGACTCGTTCTGTGAAAGTATGTAAATAGTGATTGCTAATACCTCCCGATTTGTTGTCCTCGTAGACCCATGCAGTCCATGAGAGTCAACAAGCTCCGATAAAAGATCTTTAAATACCTCCTGACTCATTCTAAATATGTTGTGGAATCTGGTTGGATGTCCTTCTAACATCTCTACAACCCATTTTTCCCCAATTTGTGCTGATGTGTAACATCGGGGACGGTCAATGTAGGTGTTGTAGTAATCTATTGCCAGGTTTATTGCTGCGTTTCTCCTCCTACGACGACGTTCCTCAGGATCCATACTAGATTTTCCTCTGAATTTAAAAAGAAAACCAAATAAATAAGCAATTCATATGCATTATTTATCCCAAGTCACATGTATAATGTAAACACTTATCAGAACAATATGAAAGGAACGACGACGAAAGAAAACTGCTTTAACAAAATAAATCGTTCAAAGAAACAACAAGACAATCATAAGTTTAGAACAAATGCGTAGTTGTCCAAATGTGCTATTTAAACTACAATTTGCACCCAAGTCAGATGTTCCTCCTGTAATAAAAATGTCGTATGTACTTCACCCTACGTTTCTTAGATATTGCCATGAAGAAGTCCCTGTGTACCGAATCCTGTAGCAGCTCAACTGCGAAATAATATAGGTCATCATCACCTGCAATGTCTGCATCCTCCTCCAAAATTGAAACCACATCATTCACCGAGGTTTTCTGCACTTTATGCGGTGCATCATTTGAAGATTCGACCAAGTATGAGAGCTGAGCCCTGTATGATGCAGCTCCACTCTTCTTCCTACCTTCGAAGCGAGGACGCTTTGATCGATTCGTTGACTGCATCTCAGTATGTCCAAGGCTAGGTAGTACTGGAGAATCATCAGATAGACTGACAGCCACAGTCTCCTGGGTCTCAGCAAATCCGACCTCGCTGGGTGCACATGCAAACTTGCCAGTGGCGACGATTCCCTTGAACATCCGATCCATCCTTTCCTCGAGATCAGGTTCAATTCCAGCCAGTTTAAACTTCTTTGCAGTGGGAACAACCTGAGACAAAAGTGGATCTATTAAAATTAAGCAATAATTGTAATAACTTTTGAAATTATGGAAAAAACATCTATATACTTACCGCAAGTCGTTGTGCCCACCACTCTTCGGATGCATCTATGGTGCGCGTAGTCGGATTCCATCCGAGACCTCGTACACCCATTTTTCAAATCTTTCCATGTCTTCCAATCCTTTTTCATCCGATCCCATTTATTTTTAAATTGCGACCTATCATACGTCCTACCGGTTGCTTCTTTAAAACCCTTAACAACATTTTCCCAACCTTCTTTATTGAGATGTGTGGATGGTCTATTTCCCAACTCTATCTCTTTTATGCATAGATCACAAAAGAGATATTTTATGTCCTTCTCCCATGTTGCAGGTTGAGCAATTTCCTTTCCCTTACTGGCCATGTTATAGTAAGCTAGAGCACATATAAAAAATAAATATATTGAAATTCACAACTGGGCTAACATTTGAAACAACATAGAAACGAAATGCATTCAATTTAAACCTTCATCACATCCAAACTAAACATAAAATTAAAAACAAAAATTGCAAAAAATATAAAAGAACACGTATTATTTTACGTGGTTCGGTCAATATGACCTACATCCACGGGAAAGAAAAATGGAAATTTTATTATAGGATGAAAGGGTAGGTACAAGACTTTCCTTCATACATTACTTCACCTCCAACATAGGACTTCACATTCAGAACACCACTACAAGGGCCAAACCGAGACAACTTCACCCCAACAGAAGCAGCTCAAACATAGGAATTCACCTCCAACATAAGACTTCAAATACAACTACAAACAGCCAAACCGAGACAGCTTCACCCCAACGTAAGCGGCTCGAACATAGGAATTCACCGAGAACATAAGACTTCAAATACAACTACAAACGACCAACCGAGACGGCTTCACCTCAACGAAGCGGCTCGAACATAGAAATTCACCTCCAACATAAGACTTCAAATACAACTGCAAACAGCCAAACCGAGACAGCTTCACCCCAACAGAAGCAGGTGAAACATAGGAATTCACATCCAACATAAGACTTCAAATACAACTACAAACAGCCAAACCGTAAGTGGATTGGGTGTGTGCATAATGTAGGGTGGAAGGAACATGCCAACAAGAAATGTGTAATAAATTAATCAAAATTAAAAAAGAAAATGATGTAAGACACTAAAAATACAGTGTGAATAAATGCTTAAATAGATCTACATAAATTGATCAAACCAAACTTACTAATAGTAAGACTCGGTTGTAAGTGGAGTTAGAGCTAATGGTTGAATCTAAGAAAAAATATTTAGGTATTTTTTGTGATAAATTGAGCTCTAAAATGATATTTGCAAGCTTATAAATCGAGAAGCAATAAAACTGAAACACTAGGAGAAGAAGTCCAACAAAAGACTGTCATCTATAAGCAATTTTTCATCCTGGATTAAATCCTCCATTCTTGACAATCCTTTTCCAAGGGCCACACTAACTACACTCTTAAGTACTCTCTCATGACAGCTTCACCCCAACAAAAGCAGCTCAAACATAGAAATTCACCTCCAACATAAGACTTCAAATACAACTGCAAACAGCCAAACCGAGACAGCTTCACC
Organism: Papilionanthe hookeriana x Papilionanthe teres; assembly: GCA_022702705.1. NCBI lineage: Eukaryota > Viridiplantae > Streptophyta > Magnoliopsida > Asparagales > Orchidaceae > Papilionanthe > Papilionanthe hookeriana x Papilionanthe teres. The sequence continues at coordinate 23,212,923 of CM040429.1, read as the reverse complement.
CCAACAGAAGCAGGTGAAACATAGGAATTCACATCCAACATAAGACTTCAAATACAACTACAAACAGCCAAACCGAGACAGCTTCACCCCAACAGAAGCAGGTGAAACATAGGAATTCACATCCAGCATAAGACTTCAAATACAACTACAAACAGGGCCCGAGTAGATTAAACAAAGCTCAAACCCGAGCAATTCTTCCATTAAGAGTATAATCCCAGCAATTCTTCTATCAAGAGGTATGATTAATAAATAAAGCAGTGGCATTCACTAATCAAAAGTAGAACACACACACACACACACACACACACACAAACACACACAGAAAAAATAAAAAAATAAATCAAGCATGTGATATATTCTTAAGCTTTGATCTTGATATGAGCCATGCACTGTTGTCTCACCGAGAATGAGGCATGCCTAACCCATTCTTTTTTTTTTAAATGGTAAAACTAATAGCAATATACATCAATAACTAAAATCAGAGAAGTCCGCATACACCATCAACAATCGTGCACCCGAACATTTACGAATGCCATACACCATCAACAATTGTGCATACACCATCAACAATCGCGATGGTTACCAAAATCGGATGACAACAAGGATAGGTTTATGGAATTGATATTGATGGGCACAAAGGCATCCCCCATTCAAGCATAATAGTATGTTCGATCCCCCATTAGAATTATAAGCCATTAGAGGTAATAAACCAACAGTCCGAGCAAAAATAAAATGAGGTCAAGTTCAACTTGGAGCAGTTATGAACCCAAACAGAATGTACCCAAATGAACACCACCAACATACCAAATAAAAGGTCCTCTCATATTCAACACCTGTAAACCCATTTCTCGAAGCCAAAAATCCTTCTCTGAGATTTTCAATGCTAAATGAACCCAAACAGAATGTACCCAAACGAAATTCTAAAAGATTCAAAAAATCGTATATAGCCATATAACCCCAAACAACAATGCAGAAGAAAGACCAATCGCCCCTGTAACATTTCGAATGCCATAGCACTCCCAACGACATGCCAAATGAGCTAATTCAATGGTAATATTCAATACAAAGCATGCCATGAAACTCCATTTTGTCATTACTGCATATAAATGAGAGTGGAAAATAACTCAAAAAACCATTCTAGCCATTCCACATCAGGTATTTTGAACAGATCAAGCCTACGAAAATACCATAAAACCGCAAACAAGAACTGAATCCATAGTCAATGTAAAGAAGCATATGCTTGATGGAGAACAAGGAGATAGCTGGAACTTCATTCCAGAAAACCGCAAAGAAGAGTAAAGGCATAAACTCCCTAAAATCTCATGCCATCTCACAGATTCAAAACGAATGTCATAAGGCGTAAACATAGAAACGAATTTCAGAAATACCGGAGATACGTAAAATACCTCAGATCTGCAAGTAGATCGGCAAAAATGGCTCGATTTTTACCTGAGCTAGGCCGATTCGAGTGGATAGGGAAGAAGAAAAGGCCAGAGATACCGGAGATAATCAGCGGGCAGAAGGGAGACGGAAGGCAACCGCGGGGGTAGGGATGAGAAATAACTGCGTGAGGAAGCTGCGCCGTATGTATATTGTCGCTGCCCACGTCGTCTCCACTTCGTCTCCGCTTCCGCCGCGCCGCTGCAACCAAACGGAAGAAATTCGGGCGTACCTGCTGCGAACGCCCCGCGCCGCACACAAAAGCCAGAAACAAACGACCCTTAAGCTAAGGGCCTGTTTGGAAGCAGATGTCTTGCTCAGGCTTTTCAATTGACATTGCTGTCTCAGAGGAAGCATTGCGGGAAGCAGCTGCGAGAAAGTTGCTGTATGTTTGGTTGCAGCTGTGGAAAAACAGCTGCGGGGCAGAAAATGACCAGACTGCCCCTGTTTATTAGAAGCTGTTTTAATATTTGGATATATTTATGTAGGATGAAATATTTGAAAGTGAAATAAATTTTTTTTTTTAAATTTTATATTTAAATATACAAATTTATAAATTGAAATTAGATTTTTTTATTTTTATATCTTTAATATATATTTTCTATATATATAGTGAACTATTGATTCAATTCAATAATTCACTATATAGGTTAAATTCTTTAAGTGTATTAACAAAATATTTACGAGCTTCGTTATTTTTTAATTTAATTGTAAAATAAAATATTTAGTTATCTTTTAATTTTAATGAATTATATATATATATATATATATTAAAATTTTTATAATTTAAAAAGATTGTTCATATTAATAAAAAATTTACGAGCTTTATAAAATATTTTAAATAGATTCTTCAAATTATATTAAAAATTTAATAACACAACGAAGAGAGCGCTTCCAAATCTCAAAATAGTCATAGAGTTCTACGCGATTGCAAATCTCAAAATAGTCATAGAGTTATACAACAGAAACATATACTACTCTCAAACACGTGGCAGAATACAGTAGAGTGAAAAAAACGCGAAGGACTATTCCAACAACAACCAACAATAAAATAATGTTCACTTTAGTTTTCATAATCTGTAACTCTCGTTTCACTGCGTCTTCCGTTGTGGTCGTACACTCCCCAGCGTCGAACTCGTGAGAATCTGGTAAACTATCTGCCCATCGGAAGAAACGACACCGATCTGGAATGTCCCGAGGACAGGCATAAAACTTTCGTCGAAAGCTATGCGGCTGACGTGATGTCAAAAGAGATGCCTGCAACCCACGGCGACATAGCAATCGGCGAGAGGTAGCCGACGTGCTCGGAGCTCATGTTTACTCGTAATACAAGCACACATGCGGCTTAATTAATTTGAGTATAAAATGGTCAAACAAAATGAAAAGAATCAATCTAGAGTGTTGAATTGTAAATAATGTGAAGTAAAGTGCTCAAAAAGAATGTAAAAGACATACATTGCACTGCAAAAAAACACTCACTCTCCAACACAGAAATTTACGTGGTTCGGTCAAATTGACCTACGTCCACGGGAAGTGAGTACTTTATTTTCATTAATGAAACTTTTGAACAGTTACATAGGTTTTTACAAACACTATACAACACTACACTTCACTGCACTTCAAATTTAATGCACGCGCACTCACCTACGAGAGGTTCACCTGCACTTGCACACACATTGCACTGCACTACACACACTTGACTTCACACATTGCACTACACTACACACACTTCACTACACTACACGAGTTCACATTGCACGGCCCACTCGGAATCACACACCCACACACTTCACCGCACTTCAAATTCACCGCACTTCACACACCCAATTCAACACTATTCACACATCGCAATACACACACACTTCACCGCACGGCCCACTGGAATCACACACCCACACACTTCACACACAACTTCACCGCACTACACATCACACACATTGTACTCGCACTTCACTACACAACTTCACTCACTCACACAATTTCACTCACCGCACTTCAATTTCACGGCACTACACATTGCATTACCCCAAATCACACACAAGACTACACATTGCATTACACAACCGCACAATCGCACAATCGCACTCACAAGCACCACACAACTCAACACAACGACCGCACTACACTTCACACCGCACCGCACCGCACACACATTGACCGCACTACACTTCACACAAGACCGCACATCACACACATTGCACCGCAAAAACACACACACACCGCACTTCCACGAAACACACAAGCACTACACTACACATCACACACAATGCACACTACACGGCACCACACAATGCACTTCACTACACTTCAATGCACCGCACTTAACTACACTTCAGATGCATCGCACCACACAACTCAATACACGAAACAGTTCACAAACTTCACCGCACCACAAGCCGCACCGCACTTCACTACACAATACACCGCACTACACCCGAACACATCAGCACCGCACTACACTTCACACAAGACCGCACATCACACACATTGCACCGTAAAAACACACACACACCGCACTTCCACACAAACACACAGCACTACACTACACATCACACACACTGCACACTACACAGCACCACACAATGCACTTCACTACACTTCAATGCACTGCACTTAACTACACTTCAATGCACTGCTCCACACAACTCAACACACACAATATATACACACACAACACAATGCACTTAACTACACATTCGAAGTTAAGTTTTGGGCAGTAGTGCTGAACTGAATGACAACAAAAGAAGCCTATAATCATCATTAACCATGCCAATTGAAATGATAGCCATATAAAAGCAAGTGTGTAGTGCAGATGCGATGCGGTAATCAAATGGTAGCCATAAGCATATCATTCTAAGCAATCGATCAAGCCAACTACTTAGAACATGCTAACATCTCTATTTTTCACATGCTTAAGTAATAAACACCCGTAAATTTAAGCAAATAATCCATCTCACGGCACATGAGTGCTCGACTCGATAGCCAACGACGAGGAAGAAACAGGGTCGGGTAAAGTGAAGCAAACCCAAGCCACACCAAGAAAAGCAATAGAATGAAACAAACACCAAAACCGAGCCCAAATAATGGAAGCGGATACAAGCACTTCTTACCCGAGGCACGGGGGTAAAGATGAGTCGTGGAAGAAGATAGTCGAGGAAGATGAAAGAGCGATCGAGTCGCAAGAAGTGCTAGGACGGACAAGTTTTTTCTTCCAGGGAAATCTTCCCGCAAGAGCGATCGAGTCGCGAGAAGGGCTAGGGCGAGAGAAGGGTTCGGGGGAGAGCGACGGGGCGAGGCACGCAGGAGATTTTTCGGCGAAGTGCTGGTTGAAAGTCGGGGCCGCAGGGTATAACCCGCGGTCCGCTTTCGTCATCGCTCGCGGCCCCGGGTCGCGATACTCCGCGATTCAGCCAAAATTATCACAAATTCGCGGTGCGGGGAAGCGCCGCACCGCGAATTTGGGCTTCCAAACACGCCCTAAATCCGCCTGTTAAACCAACACCGCCAAAAGCTGCTCTTCTGCTGCTGCTAGGGTTTAGGCAGTGAGAAAGGAAATCGCAGAACGTGTAAAATGTCGTCCTTCTGCCGTTCCGTCGTGTCCGGCGCCAGATTCATCCCAGTTCGATCAAAAACCATGCTCCCCAAGTCCTCACCTTCTAGAAGAGCTGCCATTTTAGCATCCAGGTGAGATGATCACAATAGGCATTCGGTAGGTTAACATCCCTTATCTTCTTCCTGCTCTCATGTTCAGGTTTTTGGCGTCCATTTTGTAATGTTTTTCAGGCCTCTCGCATCGGCTTTGGGAGGTCTGGTGTCACTGAGGCCTTTCCATAGCGCCACCGCGTCGGCCCGTCTGATATCGAACATAGCCGTTCACAGCTCCTGCTGGAGCTGGGTTTCTCAAGGTGAGTTATTGATGCCATATTTGTTAAGAGTTTGTTGAAGAAAGTATTGACATTGGGTTTTTTGTTGATCTTATGGTGAGGCCATTAGAATGCCAATCACAGCTAAGTTTTAAATGAGTTGAGTTTATGTGAGAGCTCAAGTGTTCAGCTCGCCTTGCCGACCAATTAAGCCATTTTTTTATCTGCATTTACGTACATAGCACACAATTCTTATGTATTTATATTTCTCACACCTGAAGTTTCATATTTACACACAGAGCACTCAAATCTTCACATAAAAATAGCACTATTCCCACATTTTAAAGTCAAATACTTGCATAGGTTTAAAGCACGAAAGTGCTATGTATGTAAATATGGAAGCTTAGATGTGAGATATGTAAATATGTAAGAATTGTGTGCTAGGTACATCAATTTCCCTTTTGTTTATCTTCGACTCATTTACTTATCTGGCAAGCATGAGCTCTTCATGAATATAAAATCTTCTTAGAATTCATATTAAATAATAAAATATGCATGTCATGATATATGCACACACACACACACACACATACATAAAAAAATAAATGTATGGATATTAGTGTAATCTATATATAAAATGCACATATATACGCTCAAACTGTTAATATAAATGCAGTCATGTTACTATCTAGCCAAATAAAATCAAATAAATCTTGTTCGTGCATGGCCTGTTAAATGAGCAAGCTTACAAAACAATGTCGAATTTGAGCTTCTCGTGAACCCGAAGATGATAAAATATGAAGCACAATTTTTTTTGAATTCCATGATTGTACCTTTCATTTACAAATTGTTATTTTAAAATGAAGGCTGGCTGTTGCGATTCACTTCATTAATATGGGGTATTGTACTCAAAATTTTTGAACTGGAACTCGACTGTGGATGTTAACTATTAAATTTTACAAAGAAGCATCTCAATTACTTTAGTTGCAACTAAAGTAGACGGAGTTTGAAGGAGAACACTCAATGGAAAAGTATTAGACAACTTAGAGAACTGGTTATTTGTGAAAATATTTGGATTAAACACTGTTCTAAGATTGAAATATCCTCTAATCACAATATTTATATAAGTTGAAATGATAAAGAATAGACTTGAAACATGCAAATATATTGTGTATGTATGACTCCGATGTTATTGTCGAAGAAATATATGTGTGATAGTTATTTTGGTGTTATAAAAAAGATAGTTAGATGTTGGAATTTGTAAGATTATGGTAATAACCTCCAACCCCATTCAAATTTCTATTAATATCTTATCATCATCTTTCTTTCCATTTCTTTACTTGGGTTAGACCTCATTAATAATTGATAATCTTGAAATAACCACATAATTCATAATCTCAAAATAATCTAATACTTGATTTAAAATTTTTTGAGGCATTTGTTGTGAATCTAGTCATGTAGCTATTGGTTGATTAGAAATGGGTTACTTAGAAATGAGATGGTTGAAATTGATGTTGATAAGGATGCTTAGTGAATAAGCATGAATCAACATTGTATGCTATAAAACGACTAGTTAGGGAGGATTATGATATGAGAATATGAATTGGTTTTTTACCATTTTATCTTTTATCTTTATTTCTTAATTTTTTCGGAGCGATTGTGTAGCTTGAACAACTTAAATTAGGTTCCATGATCTAAACAATGGTGCTCTCATTCCTTCTTTTTTGTATTGAGAAATGCCAACAACATCCATCACATTGTTTTTCTCTAATATTCACTATTAACCTCATTTAAAAATTGTTTCTACCATCATCAATTCTAGATCCGATAATGATTGTCCTTGATCAATGTCACAAATCCACACATTCCTTCCCCATGCATATTCTCGTTGTGTTCCTTTACCATGTACAGAACTGCTGACAACTCATTCGACGAGTTGACTTAACCTCATCCTAAGAACCTTTGTAGATCCACCCAATATTTTGCAGCCACACAAAACTCATACCAGGGGCCTATTTGGGGCAGCTTTTTGTGCGCGATATATTTTAGAATGAATTTTGTCGTTTGGAAACAATGGGGCAACAACGTTCTAGATAAATTTGTGTAAAACGCGGCCGCGGGTTCGACCCTACGGCCCGTGTTTCTTCATGTACTATTTACCCCGCGACTCTCGGCTAACTGTCTCATGTTTCTTCTGTCTCTCCCGACCTCTGCCTTAGGTACCTCCCTCCCTTGGATCCGTGGCTCCGGTGGCTAAGCGTTGTTTCTGGTTGCTTCTTGTTGGTTGGGAGTGGTTGTTTCCATTGCCTCTTGTTGGTTACATACTTCTCCCTATCCTCCATTTTTTTCTGTTCGATTTGGTGGTTCTGTGCACTCTGTGCTCTGTGTGGTGGTTTCTTTTTTTCAGTTGGTTGTTATTGCGATGAGCTTTCTATTCTCTCTTTCTTTCACTCTCACCCTCACCTTTCTCTCTTCCGCTTGGTTTGGTGGTTATGCGCTACGAGCTCTATACGGTATTCCCTCTTCTATCTCTCTTCTTCATTCTTCACCTCCTGCTCATTATGGGCTAAGTTTGCTCAGGTTTTTGGTTTGATATGCTTGGTTTGATGATTTTGATGCTTCATGTTGCATCCATAATGGATTTGGTTTATGCTTTTGAAGCTTTGTGATTTTCAATTTCAGTTAGCAATTTGTTCAGATTGGTGCTTTGCGGCGAGCTTTGAATTTGGTGCTTGATTTGCTGTTAGTAATGTTTCGGGTGCTTTGTATGCGGTTTGTTCAATTTGTGGATTTGGTATGCTTTTTTTTGTTTTATTGGGATAATTACATATGTAGCACCCTAAGTAGTGCTTCACGATATCTTTGCCGTGTATGTTTCGATGAATTTTGATATTTCAGCAGAAATTTGAGAAATGAGATTTTTTTCATGAAAATGGGGTTTTTTATATTAAAATATGGGTTTTTTTCATGAATTTTAATATTTCAGTGAGAATTTGAAAAATTGATGAAAGTTGGCGCTAGATTTGTTTGTAGTAATATTTTGAGTGTTGTGTGTCTGTTGAATATAAGTTGGAATTTTAACATGAATTTGAATATTTGAGTGAGAATTTGAAAATTGGATAAAAGATGGTGCTAAATTTGTTAATAACAATGTTTTCAGTGTCGTGTATATTTAAATATGGGCTGAGATATTATCCTTGATTTTCTCTTGACACTAAAAAAATGGGAAATGGATGAAAGATAATGTTGCATTTATTAATAACAATGTTTCAGGTACTGTGTATGTTTTGATAAAACTCATAAAATAGATGTTAGATATGGATTTGTTGCTATGCCCTTTGATTTTTTAAGGTTGCTTTGGCCTTCTTCTGCGGTTCACTATCTGTGTGGTGTATAGTTGGTGTGTGGAGGTGGTAGTGTCTGTGTGGGGGTGTTGGTGTGTGGTTATGGAGGTGGTGGTTAGTATATGGTTCTATTTGTGTGGAGGTGTTGGTGTGTGGATGTAGTGGTGGTGTAGTGGATGTATTGGTGTGTTGATGTGCAAGTGTGTGGAGGTGGTGGTTTCTGGTGGAGGTATTGGTATCTGTCATATCTGGTGGTGTCTGTGGTGGTGTGTGGAGTTTTTGGTTTGTGGTTGTGGAGGTGATGGTTAGTGTGTGGTTGTGTTTTTGTGGAGATGTTGGTATGTGGAGGTGGTGGTATGGTGGATTTATTGATGTCTTGATGTGCCAGTGTGTGGAGGTGTTGGTGTGACTATGTAGTGTCTGTGTTGTGTCTGGTGGTGTCTGTGTGGTGGTATATGGAGATGGTGGTGTCTGTGTGAAGGTTTTGGTGTGGGTTGTAGAGGTGGTGGTTAGTGCGGTTGTGTTTGTGTGGAGGTGTAGGTGTGTAGAGGTGGTGGTGTGGTGAATGTATTAGTGTTTTTATGTGCTAGTGGTGTCTGTATCGTGTTTGTGTGGTGGTATGTAGAGATGGTGGTGTTTGTGTGGAGGTTTTGGCGCGAGTTGTATAGGTAGTGGTTAGTGTGTGGTTGTGTTTGTGTGGAGGTGTTGGTATGGGGAGGAGGTGGTGGTGGTGTGGTGGATGTATTGTGCTAGTGTGTGGAGGTGTTGATGTGGAGGTGATTTTGTCTGGTGGAGGGTTGGTGTCTGTCTAGTGTTTGTTTGTTAGTGTGTGGAGGTGTTGGTGTCTGGATGTGAAGGTGTTGGTGTCTGGATGTGGAGGTCGTGGTTAGTGTGTGATTGTGTTTGTGTGGAGGCGTTGATGTGTAGAGATGGTGCTGGTGGTGTGGTGGATGTGTTGGTGACTTGATGTGCCGGTGTGTGGAGTTGTTGTTGTGGAGGTTTTGGTGATGATATTATGACATGTTGATTTTTCTTTAATTTGCGATATTGTGACATTTCTATTTATGTTAATTAGTATTTTTCATGCTAGTAATATAATGTTTAAGACAAAAAAGGCTGATTCATCTGCAATGTGTGATAAAGAGATAAAATTGATATTTTGCGACCTTTACCTCATATAGGTCGATATGGGAAATAGGCCGACAACATATTTCAACAAGGAAGATTGGCAAAATATTATTAGAAATTTAAAGGAAAATACAGACAAATGGAATGATAGGATACAGTTGAAAAACAAGTGAGATTGGCTAAATAGATTAAAAATCTAGAAGGAATTGAAGTGAGGGTCAATGGGCTTGGGGTGGGATTCAGTGAAGTGAGCGATTGTTGCTTTGGAGGAGTGGTGGCAGAGATACTTGCGTTGAGCATTTTTGAAGTGTTCCATATTGTTGACAATTTTTAATTTATTTTTAAATTCAACTACGTATTATATAATTTGTAGGTGATGTTGTAAAAAAATTTAAATACATTGAAACCAATCATGAGTTGGAGAAGTTAGATTGTATGTTTGGAGGTATCGTGACAACGAACAATAACACATGTGCCCCTAGTGAAATGGGGTTTGGTGACGTCCCCGAAAATTTGAGAGCCGATCACACAGATGATTCTACCGATGGCCCCAACCCGGACATCAATGAACTTGAGTCTTACGAGCCGCTCTAAGCATAATCAAGTTGAAAATAAGAAGAAAATGAGAGCTGCTTTACTTGGAAGTTAGGTATCACAGTCAGTGGCTTCATGAAGCAATGGCCCCCCCCAACGCATCTCAAGTAACTTCTGTCCAGCGGGTTGTGCAAATTTTGAAAACAACTTCAGAAATTTTTGAGGACATGTCACTGTATTTGTTTTCTTTGAAGTTGCTTGAAGATTCGACCTAGAAAGAGTTTTTCATCGCGATGCCCGATGACTGTAGGGTGGCTTATTTATGATATTTTTATAGAAGCAGAGACATTTGAGAGACATTTTTTTTATTTATAATTACGTGGGACATTTTTATTTGTTTATAATTTTTCATTTTACTTTGGATATTTAAACTGCTTTGGCCATACCGCTTTACTTGCGAGTTTTTCAATCATGTTATGTTTTCTATTTAGTTTTGTAACCTTATTTGTTTATGTTGGTTTTGTTTGTAACCTTGTATGATTTTAGCTAATTCATTGATGCTTATGTGTTCATTACTTCGATACTGAAATATATGGATTGAACTAGAGAAAGACATAGGAGAGCTGCAGATGTCGTATGCTTGACGTACGAATATTATAACTCAATATATAGAGCACTCCCCTTGCATGATATCGTCATATGCTGACGACAAATGAGTTGAGGAGTTGCTTGCGGGCCACCCAACGAGATTTAATAATACATTTTGCATAACACAGGCGGTATTCACCGATCAGTTGGAGGAACTATACATAAATCATCGACTTCGAGGCTCATCCAGAATGACTTTGCGAGAGGTGTTGGCAATAAACTCTACATATTATCGCAAAATGAATCAATGCGAAGAGCTGTGGAGCAATTTTATCACTATCCGAAATGATTTACAGATACTACTCAGTAGAGTTGAATGCACTTGTAAGTTTCTTCACAAGTCATAAGACTAACATATCTTACATTCGAACGAAGCCCTACAGTGATTTCACACGATGCATGGTATGTCATATTTTAAGGTAATTTCTCCTTTTTATTACATTCAATTTTTAAATAAATATCGTTATTCGTAACCCTTTGTTATCTTTTTAGAATTATATTGGAGCAATCGATAGAACACACGTTGATGCACGTGTTTCAAATAATTAAAATATCACATTTATTAGTCGTTATGAGACCCTGACACAAAATATCATGGCGAAATGCGACTTTAACATGTGCTTCACTTTTGTCATGGTCGATTGAGAGAGCAGTGCACATGACAGTCAAATCTTCAAAACTGCAATACTGAATAACAAATACAACTTCCCATATCCACCCGTAGGCTCGTTTGAGAATGAGTTACTATCCTAATTCTTTTTTTTCCTCAATACTAATAATGCAATTCACAACTGGTAAATACTATTTAGTTGATGTTGGATATTCTTTGTTGCGAGGGTATCTCAAGTCATTTCCTAATAAGAGATACCACATACGTGATTTTGAGCGAGCCAACAATATCACTTGGGGCAGGAAAGAAATGTTAAATAAAAGACGTTCTTCTTTATTGAGAGAATTTTTAGTGTTTGGAAGAAGAAATGAGTTATACTCGTGATATATAATTTTACCCGTTTCTCAAACATGTGCAGATTGTGATTGCCATGATGACTCTCTATAATTATATTTGGCGACATTTTTCTAGCAATGACATTGGCTTCCGTAGGGTGGACGAGGTTCATGAATATGTTGTCAAGACATATGAGTACTGTCTTGGACAGTCTTTGTCATAAGCTGAAAATGATGTTCTCGAGAACTGCACTAAAAATGAGAAATGTGCCAGCGAGATGACAGAGTTGAGGGAACGAATTACAGATGCGACAGTTGGAGTATGATTAGAGTTTTTATCATATTATTAATTGTAATGATTATTAAATAGATTCACTTTTTATTATATTTGTATTTTATACAGTTCATGTTTAATTTCGTTCATTGTGTATTTGATATTGATTGTTTTGGTTTTTTACGTCGAGTATAAATGTTTTTTCCTTTTGCATTTCTTTTGTTTTACTTTTGGTAGGTTTTCAACAACCATGATAAGATGCTTGACTTTATGGATTTTCTGGATAGCCTGTTCGTCGCTATTGGTTGGTGTCACATGTGAAATTCTAATGAAGACAACCAAATTCCTTTTTTTTTGGTGCTACGGTTTTTGAGGTCCTTCTTGATGAGTTTTTTTGGTGATATGTATATATGACATATACGAGCTTGATATTACGTGAGTTAAAGACAACAAAAATTCTTTTTTTTATAAGATGTCTTCTTGTAGTGACAGATGCATCGGTTGATATATTGAGTTCTCTGAGACCTCACACCTGCATAAAACTATAATTAATTACTTATGTTATTAATTTTTATTTGTGGCTGTGTCTAATGAGATGTCTTTTAAAGTATTCAGGAAAGATGAAATATATTTTATACCTCACTTAATAATATCATGATTACTAAAATTAAGAAAAATACTATTAAATAAGTAATAATATGAAAATATTATTTTAAAATGCAAACAACATATGTCACGACCTAAGCCATCCTCCAGAGATACTCTCCATGCCGAATCACTCTCGACGGTGGAATCTTCCGACCTATCTGTCCATCCAAAAAATCACAGTTTTTCGTGATTCTCGTCGGGCACCTGTAAAACTGTCTCCCGTAACTATGTGGCTGACGTGAAGTTAACAAATAACTTTGAAGCCCACAGTAGCAATGCAATCCTCTGAAGGTGTCAGAAATCCCCGAGCTCATCTTTCCTGAATGCTTTAAAAGATATCTTATTAGACACAACCACAAATAAAAATAGGTGGCTAAGGTTCAGTTTGGGGCAGCTGCAACTTAATAATAAACTATTACGCAACAACTGACACAAGAATGTGCTTACATGTAAGTTATTGCTGGATAACTGACCGTCTGTTTGTTTTTTATACTTTAAAACAATCATCTTTCATGTATGTTTCTGGATGTTGTCACTGTATAGTAATGTTTGCAACATAACTGTCATATCAATATATTTTATACTTTAGAAGTAATAATCCAATGCAGAACATTATTAAAAAAAGATATACACCCCACTTATCAGTATCATGATTACTAAAATTAAGAAAAAAGATTATTAAATAACATTTAATAATATAGTAATTTAATTTTAAAATGCGGACAACTTATGTCATGAGCTAAGCCGTTCTCCAAGGATATTTTCCATGCCTGATCACTCCTGGCGGTGGAATCTTCCAATCTATCTGCCAACCGAAAAAAAATTACAGTTTTCCGTGATTATCCGTGGGCACATGTAAAATTATTTTGGGTAGCTATGTGACTGACATTAAGTGAGCATAGAACTTTGAAGTCCACAACAGCAGTGCAATCTTCGGGAGGTACCATAAATTCTCGAGCTCGAATGCTTTAAAAGACACCCCATTAAACATAACACAAATAAAAATTGATAAAATAAGTAATTAATTATAGTTTTATGCAGGTGTGATGTTTCAGAGAACTCAGTATATCAACCAATGAATATGTCACTACAAGAAAGTAACAGACCTTATAAAAAAAGGTTATTGGTTGTCTTTAACCCACATAATACTAAGCTTGTATGTGTCACATATGTATATCACTAAAAAAGACAATCAAGAAGAACCTCAAAAACCGTGGCATCGAGAGAAAAGAAGAACATTGTTGTCTTCATTAAGAGTTCATATGTGACACCAATCAACCCATAGGGTCAAACGTCTCATCATAGACATCCATAACCAATAAAAAAGAACAAAATAAATGCAAAAGGAAAAAAAAACACTTACAAACAACGTGGAAAACCCAAAAAATTAATATTAAATACACAGTGAACGAAAATAAACATGAATTGTGTAAAATACAAATACAATTAACAGTAAATTTGTTCAACAACAATTGCAATTACTAATATGATGAATACTCAAATCACCCTTATACTTTCACATCTCAACTCTGCTATCTCGCTTGCACATTTCCTGTCTTTAGTACAGGTTTCGGGAACATCATTTTCAGCCCGTGACAAAGACTATTCAAGACAATGCTCATGTCTCGGCAGAGACATGCTTTTGATCCTTGTCCGCCCTACGGACGTCGATGTCATTGCGAGAAGGATGCCGCTTAATATAATTATGGAAAATCATTGTGACAATCATAATCTGCACCTGTTTGAGAAATATGTAAGATAATATATCGCTAAGTTTAAACAATTTCATCTTCCAAACACCAAAATTCATCCCAATGACATCGTGCAAGGAGGAATATCTTTTATTGAATGTTTCTTTCCTACCCCGCATAACATTGCTGGTTCGCTCAAAGTCATGTATATGGTATATCGTATCAGAATAGAGTTTGAGATACCCTCACTGCAACAGATATCCAACATCAACAAAATAATATTTATCTGATGTGAATTGCATGATTAGTATTGAGGGAAAAAAGAATTATAAGAGTAGCTCATTCTCAAGCGAACTTGTTGGTGGATGTGAGAAGTTTTATTTGTTATTCAATGTTGCAGCTTTGAAGATTCGACTATCATGTGCATTGCTCTCCCAACCAGTTATGACAAAAGTGAAGCACATGTTGAAATCGCATACCATAATGTCATTCCGTGTTGGGGGCCCAACAACCGATGCATGTGTTGATGAATGCGATTTTCTCATTATTTGGAACACATGCATCAACGTGTGTTACATCGATTGCTTCAATACAATTGTAGAAAGATAACGAAGGGTTACGTAATTACGATATTTATTTGAAAATTGAATGTAATAAATATAAGAAATTACCTTAAAATATGATATATTAGAGAGAGTCACCTTAGATGGTTTGGTCACATTAAACGTCGACCACCTGATGATCCGATTAGGAGAGTAGATGTTTTAGATACTACTTATTTTAAGAAAGACAGAGGTAGACCTAGGAAAACTTGGGCCTATTGCATAAAAAATGGTCTTAATTTGTTAGAATTAAACGAAAATTTGACACTAAATAGGACGCAATGGAGAAAAAGGATTCATGTAGCCGACCCCACTTAGTGGGATTAAGGCTTTGTTGTTGTTGTTGTTGTTATTGTTGTATGATATATACCGTACATCGTGTGAAATCTCTATGAGGTCTGTTCTAATGTAGGATTGATTGGTTTTATGACTTTGAAGAAATATTTACAATTGCATAAACCTTATTAAGAAGTATCTGCAAATCATTTCAGAGGAGTGTTGAAATTGCTCCATAGCTCTTCGCATTGATTCATTCTGTGATAATATGTAGAGGGTTATTACCAACGCTTCTCGCGACGTCGTTGTGGATGACCCATGAAGTTCATGATTACTTTGTAGTTCCTCAAACAGATCAGTGAATACCATGCAGAACATATTGCAAAATCTCGTTGAGCGGCCCACGAGTAACTCTCCAACCCATTTGTCGCCGACATATGAGGATGTCATGTAAGGGGAGCGCTCTACGTACGAGTTATAATATTAGTACATCGAGCAGACAACAACTCTTTTTCTACGTCTTTCTCTAGTTACATCCATGTATTTTAGTATCGAAGTGGCTAACATGTAAGAATCAATGAGTTAGCTACAATCATACAAAGACTACAAATAAAACCAACAAAAACAAATAACATTGTAGAAGTTAATAGAAAACATAATGATGAATAAAAAACTCTTAAGTAAAGCGAAATGTACAAAACAGTTTAAATATCCAAAGCACAATGAAAAACTATCACAAATAGAAATGTCCCACGCGAATGTATATAAAAAATATCTCTTAAATGTTTCTACTTTCATAAAAATATCGTAGGTAAGACACCCTACGACAAGCGGGAGTCGCGAAGAAAAACTCTCTCCGGGTCAAATCTTCAAGTAACTTCTTAGAAAACAAATACAAGGACAAGTCATCAGAAATTTCTAGAGTTGCATTTAGAATTTGCACAATCTGTTGGACATAAGTTGTTTGAGATGTGCTGGGATGATTGCTGCATGAAGCCACTAATTATGATATCTGACATCTAAGGAAAGCAGCTTCCATTTCCTTTTTATTTTCAACCTGCATACTCAAGTTTATGAAAGTCCGGGCTGGGGCCTTTAGTGGAATCACCCATTTAGTCAACTCCCAAGTTTTCGAGGATGTCTCCAAACCCCTTCTCACTAGTGGCACATGTATTATTGTCCATTGTCACAACACTCCAAACATACGATCCAACTCCTCATAAAACTCAGGATCGATTCCACTGTATTCAAATTTTTTCACAGTAGACACCACCTACAAATTCATATAACATGTTGTTTAATTTAAAAATAAATTAAAATTTGATTAAAATAGTGGATATTTCAAAAATGCTCACCGCAAGTCTACTAGCCCACCACTCTTCGGAAGCATCAATCGTTTGCTTCACCGGATTTCACCCTAAGCCCATTGATTCTCGCTTCAATACCTTCCAGATTTTCCAATCTTTCTTGATCTTATCTCACTTGTTTTTTAATTGCATCACATCATTCTCTCTGCCTGTACTTTCTTTGAATTTTTTAATAATATTTTGCCAACATTTTTTGTTGAAATATATTGTTGGCCTATTTCCTTGATCGATCTCCTTGAGACAAAAGTTACAAAATATTAATTGTCTCATTATCTCACATTGTCGATAAATCAACCACTTTTTTCTTAACCATTATATTACTAGCATGAAAAAAAAACTAACATGAATATGAATGCCATAATATCGCATATCCAAAGAAAAATCGGAATGCCACACACCACCACACAGACTCCAAACACCACCAGACACCACACAGACAACTTCAAACACCAACAACACCTCCACACACCACCAGACACCACACAGACACCTCCAACACCACAAACACCTCCAACACCACTACCATCACACAAATACCTCCACACACCACCACACAAATACCTCCACAGACACCACCACACTGATACCTCCACACATCACCAACACCACCAACACCACACGGTCACCACCGACACCACAAGTACACCACCAACACCATCAACACCTCCACACCAGACACTAAACAGACACCTCCACCTCTAAGACCTCTACCACCACATAGACACCACAGACTCCACACACCACCACACAAACACCACCGACACAACAACACCTCTAAGACCATTACCATCATACAGACACCTCCACACACCACCACCACCTTAGAATTAAGTAGTTGCACTGTAGTTGACATGAGAAATTACATATTCAACTTGTACCCACAATATTAATAAAGAAGGAAGTTTTATGCAAGCTGTTGTTTTTCATGATCAACTCAAATAAATTTTTTTCTCAAAATAGTTTCAACCACAATCTAAAATTTTCTAAAACTCTCATCGAAACCAAAAAAAACATTAAGCTATGAAATTCGAAGCCTTTAAACCTCATTGGAAAGCACATTTAACATTCACAATTCTCAATTCACATGATTCAAGTAGGACACCAAAACTTCAAACCACAATGCTAGTGAAAGAAATATAACACAGGATTTGTAGAACAAATTTGGAAGCATGAGTATTGAGCTACACCTTTCAATTTCAAAAGATAGATCAAATGAAAAGTCTAGACCAAGAATCATAGAACTTTATAACCCTGAAAATCATCATATATGGTGGAATCATTAGAACCATGCACATAACATGTGATCGCGCCATCACTATCTAACATATGTTGGCATCCATGTTTGCTCTCTTTTTAATTCATTCCAAAGAACTATTATAAAAATTTAGAAATTTGACATTCCACAATAATTGAAGAACGAATATAAAACTTCACAATGAGTATGATTTACACCACATATATGAAATTTAATATGTCGACAAGATCTCAGTCATGCATACAAACTAAGCAAAAAGTAGTTTAGATGAAATAAGTCCACTCTTCAAGACTACCTCCACACACCCCCACCCTCCAAGACCACCCCCACCACACAGACTCCACACACCACCACACACCACACAAGCACATCCAACAACACCACTAACACCTTCAAGACCACCACCACCACCACGCAGACACCTCACACCACATAGACACCTCCACACACCTTCACAAATCAAGCATCACTGAAACACACCACACCCTCCTTCAACCATCACCATCACAACCATCACCACAACACAGGCACCTCTAACACACCACAACACAAACACCTCCAATATCACCATCACCAACATCTACAACACCTCCACACACCACCACCCTTCTTCCACCATTTCTCAAATTTCCACACCTAAGGTAAAAATAAAACCCCATTTCATCAGCCACACATTCGCAAAAACGAATTTCAAATCATAAAGAAAAAGCTAAAAATCTCAAAATCCAAATATCCACTTCACACTGCAAATGAGAAGGCCACAAAAGGCATCTGACCACCACCACCACAACATTGCTATCAACAAATGAAGCTCCCTCTTTCAGCTATTTCTCAAATTCTCACTCAAACACCAAAGATAAAGATTCACCCCATTCCATCAGCCATACAGGGCACCCGAAACATTGCTATCAACAAACCAAACACCCTCCTTCAACCATTTCGTAAATTCTCACTGAAACACCAAAGGTAAAACCCATTCCATCAGCCACACATTTGCAAAAAAAGAATTCCAAATCATAAAGAGAAAACTGCTAATAGCAAAATCCAAATTTTCACTTCAAACCACAAATGAGAAAGTCACAAAATGCAAAAAGAATGTCATTCCATAAAAAAATATAGGTGATACCGTGGGAGGACTAAGAACACGGTAAATAAATGAGAGATCCGGAGATCAGAGGGAAGAGGGAAGAGGGAGAGTAGAGAGCCAACCCATTGCCACCAGAGATCAGAGGAAACAGGGAGGGTTGAGAGCCAACATGTTGCCACCAGAGATCAGAGGGAACAGGGAGAGTTGAGAGCCAACCTGTTGCCACCAGAGATCAGAGGACCGAGGTAACTCATTGCCTCCGGAGAGAGGCGCAAGAGAGGCGAGAGAGAGAAATAGAGCAATCTAGAGGGGCAATCGAGAGAGACGAGGGCAGAAGAAACGTGATTGCGATCGAGAGAGATGAGGGTAGAAGAGAAGAAACCGCGGGCTATTAAAATAATAGGAATGCGAGAAAACACGGGTTGCAGGGTCGAATATGCGGCCCACATTTAATAAAAATTATTATGATAAGCGGCCGCGCCACACTTTTCAAACACTTCGGCCCGCATTTTCAGAATGCACAACGGTGAAAATGCTGCCCCAAACGGGGCCTAAGAGAGTCAAATTTGATTCCTTTTTGTTTAGCGAAACCTGATGTAGGATAAATAAATTGTACACTAATAAAGAAATTTTGCAATCAAGTGAGGAGGTACAAATTGTTATTAAAGAAAAATATATGTTTGTTAAAT
Organism: Papilionanthe hookeriana x Papilionanthe teres; assembly: GCA_022702705.1. Taxonomy (NCBI): domain Eukaryota; kingdom Viridiplantae; phylum Streptophyta; class Magnoliopsida; order Asparagales; family Orchidaceae; genus Papilionanthe; species Papilionanthe hookeriana x Papilionanthe teres. Next base: position 23,193,132 of record CM040429.1, on the reverse strand, counting down.
GTGATAAATTCTTAATTTTATTGAGGCTTCTAATCATTATAAAAAATTAGAAGACCTCTAAAGAGGATATTCTGTAATGCAAAAGCTATAATTTTTTATATTATATATGGGCATTAACGAATGGGAAAAGCACGTGCACACACACACACACACACACACACACACACACACACACACACACACACACACATATAAAAAGAATGTTGATTTTGGAGAACCAATTTGATTTTTGTGGTAAGATAGTTAATAAAAAGTTATATCGAACAAATAACGGGTTTTCATAAGATTTTTTTTTGAATTTGACAATGCATATGCTTAAATATCATGATAATTGAATTGATATGCTTGAAGGTATAAATTTCTAGTTCAAAAGTGTTGTAAAAATACACATAGTAAGGTATAAAGTTTTAGTTCAATGATGATCTTAATTTATTAGAATTAAATTTATTAGAATTAAATGAAAATTTGACACTAAATAGGACGCAATGGAGAAAAAAGATTCATGTAGCCGACCCCACTTAGTGGGATTAAGGCTTTGTTGTTGTTGTTGTTACAGTGAGATCTTGTATTAGAAGCAATTACGTAGTGTACAATGAACTTGGATTTACATCAAGGATTGATGGTATGTTCATATGTTTTTGTATTGATTATGCAGATGCTTGCAAAGGATATTCAAACTGCAGTGCCTTAATAATAATATAGTTATGATTGATTTGGCAACCATTGAAATTAATGAAAACTTTGAGTATTGGAGGAAATTTTTAGAAGATAGTTGCCTTATATTTAATTGAATTGTTTTGAGTATATGATATGTGGTTTTAGTTCGCATGATGTTAATAATTATCATTCAGTATTAAATGTTAAGATGAATAGATGTAATAGGTTTATATTTCTTAGAGGTTTGTTTGGTTTGGAGTTTTTTGAGTGTGAAATAAAAGGATGTTGGAGTTTTTAAAATTTAGATGTATGGTTAAATGAAAAATAAATTCAAATTAATGAGTTGATATATTTGAAAATTTTCTTTTGTTCATTTTGAGTGTATTTAAATTCTCATCAGCTTAGGCAAAATTCAAATACTCTATTCTGCAAGTAGATAGTATTTCTTTCCACAATAACAATAAATGTGCACGACGATTTTGGCATCACGTGAGATGCGACCTCTCCAACGCTATGACGTCAGGTCGCAACATAATGGCAATATCCTCATGACAACCTAGCCTTATCCTCATGACAACCTAGCCTTATCCTCATGCAACAACCTTCTCAGCATCTTGCCACATGTGACCTCACTGCTCATCCTCCCTCACCGACTGCGCCTTTTCGACACTTGGTGGTCTCACCAGTCGTGCAGGGATACTGTTTCTACATCGATCACACATTCTTTCTGATAACATCGAGTCCTTATTTTTTTTTAACTATATTTATTTTATTTAAAAGTAAATACCAATAGCTAATTTCATGTATTTACTTTACAATCAACCAAAAGAATTTGAGCATTTAAAGTATGTTATAGTTACACTAGAATTATAAATACGCTAAACTCCTCTTTAAAAGACATTGGAGATATAGATGAAAATATAACTTCTAGAGTTAAGGCTTAATAGCTAAAATGAACAAGTGCTTTCTGAAGTATATGTGATAAGAGGATATCATTGACGAGTAAATATAAATTTAATAAAATCACAAAAAGGCTAATTTTGCTGTATGAAATTGAATGTTGGGATGTATGAATATCATTTTAATATAAAATTTGATTGTTATAAAAATGGGAATATTATAATGTTTGCGCAATAAAATTAAGAAGAATAAATTAATGACTAATTTTATTAGAGGAAATATTGGAGTAACATGAGTTGAAGTTAATATGATGAAAAATAGACATGGTTGTTTGGATACATGTCAAGTAAGGTTAGAAAGTGCTTCTATTAGATGAGTTGATAAAATCAATGTTAGAGGATTAGAAAGTACATGAATTACATTGATAAATGTTTGAAATGATTTGGGTAGAATATGTTTATCACCTCGACCAACCCTCAACAACAACAAATGAAAATGAGGATTCATAAAACACCCCAAATCCATATAAGTCATGATAAGAATAATAATGATGATGAATAACTACATAATTTTTCTAAGTGTATGCTAGGTTAACCTCTTTCATAACCCATTACTTATGAACTCAATTCTCTTATAATTATCACAATTTTGAACTGCTTAAAATTTTTGTATCATTCTTTTTTTTCTAATAATTTGGTCGCTTTTCTAATCTTTATTATTTCATTAAAAGTATTCAACAATGAAACTACTCTAACATCTCAAAAAATTTTCCAAATCTCAATAAATATATCGGTTGAACCTAAAGCCTTTCCTCTATGCATCTTCTTTAGAACTAAATTGATTTTATTTTTTGTTAAATAGATACATTCCGTACTTCATGATTATGTTCATTATGAATTTTCAACTGAATTTTTTCATTAAAGCTCTTGTTTAAGAATCCTTTCAAATAGAATTTGCATTTTTAAAATTTTTTCATCTTTAGCTAAGTTCCCAATATGTTTACTTTTAATACATTTAGTTTAAACAAGTGATACTGAAGTTAATCTAAACTACAATAGGAAAAAAAATATTATTACTCACAAGCAAATTGAGTTACAATCAAAGAAACTTGAAATAGGAAAAACAACAACACAAATACAAATACTCGTTAGAACGAGGTTCGAAGGTGGCGGGCTGCTGTTTGAGGTTGTGGAAACCGAGAACTGTAGGTTGTATGGTCGTCTAGGGATAGCTGCGGGGAGGTCGGAAGGGAGATGAGAAGGTGGCAGCAACAAGGTGCGTAGGGGTGTAGGGCTATCTGATGGCTGGACAACAAGCAAAAGAGGATGGGAAGGGGGGACAATAAGCATGGAAGGGGCGGCAACAAGCAACGAGTGGATTGCAAAAGGCGCCAACAATAACAGGTGGACAAAGGGCGACACTAGGCAACAGAGGGATTGGAAAGGGAGACAACCCATATAAGAAGGAAGGATACACCCTACCTCGAGACGAGTTACAGTTGAAGCACTTTTTCACCGTCGGATACAACCCTAGTAGGGGAAGTGATATGTCGGAGGTTGTCCTGATAGAAATCTCAAGCAAAAACTGCCCTAAAACACAAAAACATGTATATAAACCTAGGATAATGAAGAGTGGGCCCTGCTACGAACAGGAGGGAACTTCATGCTCGGAAGGACTGGTTTGTCCCTCCTTGGCCCAGACCGACCTGAACTAAACCGAAACATCACGAATTCGTCACGTTTGGGGCATAAGATGCCTCTTGTCAGTCTCCTGAGGCCGTGGGAGCTTAGATTTGATTCGTCAAGCATTTATCAACCCATTGAAGGCAGCAGAGTTGTTGTAACCCCCCAAGGTTGAAGGGCCTTCACTTGCATCGATACGACCACCTGGATCCCACTGTTGATTACACTAGTTCCCAAAACATCTAAGAAGCTTTATCCACTTGCGAGCAATGATCCATATCAGTTCAATCTTTAAGGAGTACACCACTTACCCAAACTGGATTCGTGTGTCACGTATATAATGTTGAATCCTCCTAAAGTAACCCTAAGTTGACTCAATCTGATTTAAAGTGATGGCATCCAGACTCCTCGAGCGGTGGAAACTCTAGCGGTAAGCTATTAATCAAAATGTCCTCAAACTCTATCTGTACGGGCTGCCATGTGTCTTCAATAGATTCTTGTGTCGTCGTCTTTTATCATTACCAAGACTAATCCTCCCGATACTTTTTGGGTGGCAAGGGCATTTGTAATCTTGGACTTTGCAAAAGGTAGAAAGGTTATGTGTTTGTCATATTCGGTGAATGAGTAGGTGTTCCTGTACCAATCATGTTGAATCTTGCGATCATAATGTCACAGTTTTCCCAACAAAAGTTGGCAGACATTCATGGGCACCTCATCGCACCAAATTTTATCCTGCAGCTAGCTCTCAATTGAAAACTCCACGAGACACCTCCTGACAATGCTTATCATGTTCTTCTTTTTCAAACATGACAGAATATAGATGGGGTTATCTCTGAGTTATGCCGCACAATTTGTCCACTATCAATGTTTTTTTTTTGAAAATTCACAATCTGTGTTAACACCACATTTTTGCTGCTACCTCCATCGATGATGATACTGTATACATTTTTCTTCACGACACAATGATTATAAAATATATTGTGACAAAACCACTGTTGTTCCTTTGGCGCCTCAGTTTAAAGGACTTGTCAAACCATAAACATCTCACCCTCATTTGGTGGATGCCGATACTCATATCCCTTTTCTTCATTTGCTTCTTCGTCGCTAACTTCCTCCACTGCACCTACTCGGTAAAGGCCACAACTTCACTCGTTGGGAAACTGAAGGGATGTGCCTAAATCCATGATATATGAAACATTTTTTAGCTGGATTTTAGTGGGCGTGTTACTCTTCTTAGGCTCCTCACTTTGAGTGGCTATGTTTTTATTTGTCCGGTCTTCTTAACTCCTTAAAGCGTACTACTGTTAATGTCTTCAACTGTGGGTGGCTGTCTGACCTTCATAGACATCTTCTCACTTTGGGTGGTTCTGTTTTTGTCTTAACCAACCTTCTCAACTCATAGAGGCATGCTTCTGCTGATGTCTCCGATTGCGGTGGCTGTCTGAATGGTGGTGGTTACTCTCTCTATTTCTGTTGTCTCTACACCCTCAATGTTAAGATCTTAACATCTCCCAGTGACCAATGAGGCTGCAACTAAACAATACTACTGATAGCCAGTTTCACAACTCCCAAATATCCGGCTATAGTATGTTCCTCTAGCTCAAGCAACTCCCATTTCATTTGAAGTTGTTCAAACAGTGTCATGAACTCAACTAATTGGTTTCTCTGTTGTAGGTCATGGAGCCTCAGAAATATACCTTGATGGTAGTGAGAAGTAGGGATGTAAACAAACCGAACACGAATGAACAGAGCTTGTTTTTGTGTTCGGTTCGTTCGAAATTTAGTTTGTTCGAAATTGCTCGTGAAGTTGCTGTTCGTGTTCGGTTCGATTTGTTAGAAATTAATTGTTTGAATTGTTCGAAAATTTTCAAATTTATTTATATTGATTGAATTGTTAAATAGAAAACAATTTAATTATTAATTCTCAAATTACAAAAAATAATAAATAACATAGAACTTCAACAAAAACATCCCTCGATCATTAATCATTACAACCAAATATTCAAGCAAGTAATCTCTTACATAAAAAGATAAGAAAAGAAAACTTAACAATTAAATTGATGATATAAATTGCAACTATGCCTACTAACTATATGAGTTAATCTAAAGTCAATACATCCAGGCAATTAAATTTACAATACTTGACACAGTTGAACAGTACATTTATTCAGCCCTATTTATCCTCAATTTCAAAGAAAGTTTCAGGACGTTCCTTAAGTTTCAGCCACATCGAGTGACCGCATCATTGAGTGCACTCAGGACTTTCAGCTGTTATTTTGCCATCTCATTGCTTCTTTCCTTTTTGACGGAAATTGAGCGCGTAGATAAATACATAACTCCTCAAGCTGCAGAAAGTAGATACAGAGTTATAAATAAGACAATTAGAAGAAGAAGAAGAAGAGTCATGAGATCAACATAACCACAATATCTCTGCCCTTTCTTGCACCAAATCCGAACATCAGAAGGCAACTGATGTCGAAGTAACATAAGCTTTGTATTACAAACTCTATGATACATCAACATAATTGAAAGAACATAAAGTAACTCAAGCTTGCTGTATCATAACTCATAAATAAGCTTGCTGTATCACAAACTCTGTGAAACACTATTATTGGCTAAATTAATTGCTTTAAACACTATACAATTGTTTTTGTATTAATACAGAAGTTTCAAGACGTTCCTAAGTTTCATGGATCTCTCGAGCTCTTCTGATGGAGCTTTCGATCAAATATAAAGCTCAATCGATCCCTTCAAAAACTTAGAACACTCATGACAGCTTATGTTTAAAGCACCAAAGTACTATGTATAAAAATTTCCCATAAATAAAAAGAAACAAAAAGCACGGATAAATACCTTCTTACAAAATAAAATAAAAACTGCTCCACTTATAATGACGATACCAACTTTCCTCTAGTTTTGCTCCATTTAAAATAAAAACTGCTCCACCTATTTTTGAAGCACCAAAGTACCGCTCCGCTTATAAAAACTGCTCCAATTACAATGATACCACAAAGTAAAATAAAAATTATTCCACTTATAATGACGATACCAACTTTCCTCTAGCTCTGCTCCATTTATAATAAAAACTGCTCCACTTAAAATAAAACCTGCTCCACTTATGTATAAAGCACCAAAGTACTATGTATGAAAAATTCTCATAAATAAAAAGAACCAAAAAACACGGATAAATACTTTCTTACAAAGTAAAATAAAAACTGCTCCACTTATAATAACCAAAAACACGGATAAATACCTTCTCACAAAGAAAAAGTAACTGCTCCCAAGCCTGTTACAGGCTTGCAGCAGCCATTGCAAGAGTAAGCCAAGTACTGTAAAAAATTAAACTTTGTTGATACCAACTTTCCTCTAGTTTTGCGTACAGATGAATACAAGGCAAATGTTTCCCGTGCAAATTGCAGTATAACAAATCCCTGGTTCATGACTAATAATTTAAGAATACTTCACCAGTGGTATCAAAGTGTTATCGTGATCAAAGTGTACAGAACTAGAGAGAGTGCTCCAAGAACATCTTCCTTATTAGAAATAAAATATTTATTGAACATAACATCAAAAGTGTACAAAGGAGTAGAGGACTAGTTCCAGCTTTCTCAAATACCAACTCAAGTGTCTGAATAGCAAGTATAATGTTCCTACCCAAACTGAATTCCTGCAATGAGTGAAATGAGTACCAGAAAACTAACAACAGCTAAAAACACACTAAATGAACTGAATTTGAAATGAAAAGAACTACGATGGCTTCCTATTAAAGATGAAAAAATAATTCTCTATCGGGCCCACTTGATTGAAATACAGTCGGCAAGCCGTTAACAAATGAATAAACTTGATGCATCAATGCATTAACGGTTTTAGTGGATAAACTACTTTTATAATAATCCAACCCCCTACCGTTAATACTAAAAACAGATTCTGAGGCAACTGTGATTATAAGTATTGATAGAATATCTCGAGCCATAATTGAAAATCGGTGTTTATTTAATGTATTCATCTTTTACCAATCAAGCACATCAAAGCTCTCACTCGAGCACACAAATAATCTCTCATAAAGGTATACTTGTAAATCAAGTTTCGATGGTTCCACAGATCCAGAAGTTACAACAAAATCTTGAAACCTAAACATAGCGTCAAAATGACTTAAGGAACTCATAGGATCATCTGCAAATAAAGAACCTTAAAAGCATTGTGAAGCTAGATGAATGTCTCTGTCCTTTTCGGGAGAATAATGATAGTTATAATGATATTTGTTATGATACTTCATTATTGATAATATGGAAACTTGTTAGTGACCGAACGTTATTCATTTGTGTAAGTTAACAAAATATTTGTTTATCTTCCTGTTATCCTACTCTAACTAGAAGGGAAAACATATGCTCATGATGGATTGTATATGAACATTCAGTGGAATGAGAGTATTATGTATATAATCCAATGATAATTATTGGTGGTGCACAAATTTTTTTTCTAACTTTGGGGACATATATTGAAAGGAGAGCTAGTTAATTTTTTTTTTACTTTTTTAATGAATGCTATCTAAAAGTGCATATCATATTAGAATGAATTGGAAAAAAAACATTCAAATTGCACCTTATATCGTTAGAATATTTACTTTCAATCACAATTCTTTCACTTTAATGAGTACATTTTTTTGTTATAAAGCATATTAAGTGGAAGCGAAGCCATTCATATATTTAAATTTCTTGTTTATTTGAATTACATTTACTTTTAAATTGGACATTGTAAGATATGAGTCATATGAACCCCTTTGTTTCAAACTTTTAGATAAAATAGAACCATTTTATCATGTCAGTGGATTTGTCTCATTAAGTTGGAGATAGAATTACGATGACTTAAGATTATTATTAATACTTAAGATTTTTAATATTATAAGTCATTATGCTTCCTCAAGTTGGTTTAGATATAGGCTCTAAAGATAAATTCGGAATGATTTAGAAGACTTAATATACTTGATACCCTCGAAGAAAAATTTTTTATTGGAGGAGATTTAAATGGACATGTCGATATAGTGGTAGAAGATTTCAGAAATATTCATGGTGGCTATGGTTATGAAGCGATTAATGAAGAAGATAGAGCCATTTTAGACTTTGCTTTAGCGTATGAAATGATTATTACTAATATTTTATTCAAGAAAAGAGATGAGCATCTTATTACTTATAAGAATGGAACTAATAAAACACAAATCGATTATTTTCTATGAGAAGAAGAGATCGTCGAGATTAGTAAGGATTGTAAGGTCATTCCAAGTGAGGAATTAAATACCTAACATCGATTATTAGTTCAGATTTTAAGATTGAAGAATTTTAAAATAAAGAATATTAGGATTCAACATCGTAGAATAAGATGGGGGCACCTAAAAGACAAATAAAATTATTTTATGAGTAAAATTCAAGATTTAAATATTTGGGATGTCCATGAAGACGCGAATGGTATGTGGGAAAAAATAACAAATATTATTAAACAAGTGGCTAAAGATGTACTTGGAGAATCAAAATAAAAAGTTTCTATAAATAAAAATAGTTGGTGGTGAAATAATAATGTGCAAGAAAAGATAAAATATATGAAGTTATGTTATAAAAATTGCTTTAAATGTAAAAGCAGTAAAGAACCGAGAAAAATATAAAACGACCACGAGAAATGTCAAAGAATAATCTGTAACGCTAAAAATTCTGCTTTTAGTGATCTTTATAATATATTAGATACTAAGATCGGTGAAAAATATATGTATAAACTAGCCAAACAAAGAGAAAAGAAAAGTAAAGATTTAACTCAAGTAAAGTGTATTAAAGATGAAAATCAAAATGTGATTTTCTTAGAAAAAGATATTCAACATAGGTGGGTGAGTTATTTTGATAAAATTTTTAATGAAGATGCTGAAAGTACGATCGACCTTAGTGATCTTAATATCGTTGATAATAATAAAACTTTTCATTTTTACCGTCGCATTAGTAAAAAAGAAGTTGATGAGGCTTTAAAGAAAACTAAGGGGGAAGTACGTCAGGACTTGATGATATCTCAATTGAAGTGTGGAAATGTTTAGGTGTTTTGGGGGTTTCCTGGCTTACTAAACTTTTTAATATTATTTTAAAAACTATAAAGATGCCTGAGGAGTGGAGAAAGAGCCTTTTGGTCCCCATTTTTAAGAATAAAGGAGATGCACAAGAGTGTGCAAATTATAGAGGAATTAAATTGATGTGGCATACTTTAAAATTATGGGAGAGGGTAATTGAACATAGGTTAAGACGTATTACGAATGTTTCTCATAATCAATTTGGATTTATGTCGGGCAGGTCTACCATGGAAGCTTTACATTGATTGAGAGGTTTGATGGAGAAGTACAGAGATAATAAGGAGGATCTCCATTTGATTTTTATTAATTTAGAAAAAGCTTACGATAAGGTTCCTATAGATGTTCTTTGGAGAGTCCTTGAGAAGAAAGGTGTTGATATGACTTACATTCAAGTCATTAAAGATATTTATGCTTGAAGTCGTTACATGTGTTCGAACCGAAGGAGGATTGACCAAATATTTTACTATTTATGTTGGTTTACATCGAGGATCGGCTTTAAGCCTATATCTTTTTGCTTTATTTATGGATGGTCTTACTCGGGCATTTACAAGAGGATGTACCTTGGTGTATGCTTTTTGTCGATGATATCCTCCTTGTGGATAAGACAAGAGAAAAAGTCCAGGGAAAAACTTGAATTATGGAGGTCTACATTGGAGTCTAAAGGTATTTGTTTGAGTAGAACTAAAACTGAATACATGGAATGTAATTTTACTAATAGTAGGTCTAGTGACAGAAGTGTAACTTTGGGTGATCAAATTATTAAAAGGTGTGAACGATTTAGATATCCCGGGTCCACTGTTCAAAGCGATGGTGATATAGATGGGGATGTTAATAGTAGAATTGAGGTTGGTTGGTTGAAGTGGAGGAATGCGTCCAGCCAATTGTGTGATGGAAAAGTACCGCTTAGACTGAAAGGAAAATTTTATAAGATGGTGGTGAGACCTTCAATGCTCTATGGTGCTGAATGTTGGCCTTTAAGAGAGAAGCATAATGTTAAGTGTTGTCGAGATGAGAATGATTAGGTGGACGAGTGGCTTTACACTTAGAGACAAAATGTGAAATGAATATATCCGTAATAGGGTTGGTGTTGTACCAGTGACGGATAAAATTAGAGAGAGTCGCCTTAGATGGTTTGGTCACATTAAACGTCGACCACCTGATGATCCGATTAGGAGGGTAGATGTTTTAAATACAACTTATGTTAAGAAAGGGAGAGGTAGACCTAGGAAAACTTGGGCTTATTGCATAAAAAATGATCTTAATTTATTAGAATTTAACGACAAATTGACACTAAATAAGACGCAATGGAGAAAAAGGATTCATGTAGCCGACCCCACTTAGTGGGATTAAGGCTTTATTGTTGTTGTTGTTGTAGTGGATTTGTCTCATTAATATATTTTATTATAACTAACCTTTACATTAGTTTATTTGTTATTGCTTACATATCCATGCATGAAATCTGATGTGATATTATATTTTCAAGTTTAGTTATTTACAATGATAAATATTGAACATTCTCAACCCGCATCAAGTAGCGAACGATTGCTTGTTGCAATACAATATGGAAATGATAGTTCTTAACCCGTTGAAGTGACTGTTGGAAGCACTAGCACTAGTACTGAAATCTAAGGTAAGAAAGGCAGGAAGAGAAAATCATCGGTTTGAAAATATTTTGTAAATGTTAAATTAAATTCCAATGGGGTTGAAATATAATTTGTTCAATGCATTTACTGCGGGGTAAAAATTCTCAAACCAAAATCAGACACAACCTCACAACTTCTTAGACAAGTTAAGGAATGTGCTAAGATAAAATAAAAGAGTAAAAAAGTTGACACATCAAATAAGAGAAAATATATTGAACTTCTTGCCATTTGAAACTGACAATGAATCAGAGATTCCTATTTTCTATGATTCAAAAAATTATGATCAATAACTCATAAGAGAAGTGATTACAAAGATGATAATTGTACGTGAGTATCCATTTATGATGGTTGAACATACTTGGTTCAATATATTGTTGAAATGCTAAATCCTAACTTTGAAAGTGTTTCAAGAAACAACATAAAAAATGATTTTATGAAAGTTTACGAGTGTGAGAAAGAAAATCATAAATTTTGTCTTAAAGATGTTCACATGGTATCATTAACTGTTGATTGTTGGACTTCTAATCAGACTATAGGATGTATGTGATTGACTGCCATTATATCGACAAAACATGGAGGTTTAAGAAGGTGAATATCAATTTTATTGAGTTAGAACCTCCACATACGGACACCTACATTTGTGATGCTATTTGTGAGTGTTTGTTAAAGTGGAAGCTCCATGACAACATCTCTACAATTACTTTAGATAATGCGAGTAATAATGATGTGGCAGTTTAAAAATAAATTTTCAATCACGATTAAAGCTGCAATTTTATAGTATTTTTTTAATGTAAGATGTTGCTTACATATCCTCAATAAAATGGTTTAAGACGTGCTAAAAGAAGTTTAAGAATTGTCCAAAATATTAGAGAGTCAGTGAAGCATATGAAAATATCTCCTACAAGGTTACATAAATTTGTAGAAGTGACAAAGTAATTAGGAGTTGCAACTAGAAGATCACTGTCCATTGATGTTTCTACTTGATGAAACTCAATTTTCAGTATGTTGGAGTCTGTATTTATTTATTCCAATTTTTTTCATCACAATGCATTTAGAGATAGTAACTACAAATGATTGTCTGTTGATTCAGAATAGGTGAAATATGAAAAAATTAGAAAGTTCCTTTCAGTTTTCAATAATGTTATAAAGATGATATTTGACACTTCATATTCTACTTCAAATATATTTTACCTACAGTTATGCATACTAAGAAGATTTTAATAGAAGAATCATTGTTAGAAGATGATTATTTGAAAAATATGATTATGAGTATGCAAGTCAAATTCAACAAATATTGGAGGAATTGAATCTCCTAATGTATATTGCAGTAATTTTGGATTCTAAATTGGAACTAAAATGTATTAGTTACACATTGCTGAAGATATACTCACATGATGAGGTTGAGCAAAAACTTAAAACAGTTCAAGATGCCTTGTGGGAACTATATACAGATTATGTTGTTTATTGCAATGTTTCAAATGAGGGATCTTCATCTGCAGGTGATCCTATTAGTTTCTCAAGTCATTTTGACGCTATGTTTGGGTTTCAAGATTTTGTTGTAGCTTCTGGATCTGTGGAACCATCGAAACTCGATTTACAATTATATCTTTATGAGGGATTATTTGTGTGCTCGAGTGAATACTTTGTTGTGCTTGATTGGTGGAAGATGAATACATTAAAGGATCCTCAACTTTCAATTATGACTCAAGATATTCTATCAATACTTATAACCACAGTTGCCTCAGAATTTGCTTTTAGTATTAGTGATAGGGTGCTAGATTATTACGAAAATAGCTTATCCGCTAAAACCGTTAATGCATTGATTTGTGCATCAAGTTAGATTCGATCTACTCAAAAAAATGCAAAGATATTTATGGTAATCATTTCATTAAGTATATCATTTTCTACTTTCTAGTATATTTTATTTATTTTTAATACTAGCTAATAATATTTATTTTCATTATTTCTTTTCAGCAAGAGATCCTTGATGAGGAAAAACTTAATACTCAACTATCACACATATGAAACCAATTTAGCCAAGTCTGCTCTATGCAAGACCTTTTACTGCTAAGAATTTACATTATTATTATAACTTTGAACTTTAAACACTTGCTATTATTTTCGTATTCAACTAGAGATACATTTAAACTACTTAGTTTTTTAATTCTAATAATGTCAGATATGCTGATTTATTCAGATACTTCTTGTTCATTCACTTTTGGGGGTATTTATGTTTGAGCAATGATGATTTCCAATATTTTCATTAAAATTCAACCATACTTATAAATGTTTTATGAAAAATATTTATAGTATTTGAAGGAGATTTTAATGTACTTTCGTCAAGTAAGTTCTGAGTTCAATTTCATTTTTATTTAATTATTATTATTTGTATAGTTTTAATTGTTTTGGCTGTTGGCTCAACTCGTCATTTTCATTATTGATTTTACTTCTTAGTGGCTCACTTTGGTAGTTTGGTACAATGAGCTTTTTATGAGAATTCTGATGTTTTATGAGAAGCCAAAAAAATGATTTTAATATTGGAAGGAGAGCTACTGATTTTTACGAGAACGTGAATTTTTTTTTAATCCTTTTTGAGTGGATTCTTCTACTGATAATGCAGATGAATGCTTTGTCACTTCTAAAGAGGTTAGTGATAGTGGCATTTTCTATGAAATTTTAAATATATGTGTTACGGATGTAAATATTAATGTTTAGTTTTTAGTTTTTAGACATGTAACTACATGAGAATTGTGTGGTATGTATAGGACAGTGGAGCTAACCATTCACAAGTTTATTCATTTGTTAACGGCTTGCCCTGCGGCCCATGCCGACTGTATTTTATATATATATATATATATATATATATATATATATATATATATATATATATATATATATATTATGAGTTGTAATTTGTGTTCGAACACAAGGAAAATTGACCAATTATGTTCCTATTTCAGTTGGATTACATCAGGTTCAGCTTTAAGCACATTCCTTTTTTGCTTTAATTATGAATGTTCTTATTAATGATTTGCTTTTCTTGAGGATGTACCTTGGTGTATGCTTTTCATTGATGTATCCTTGTGGATAAGACTTGAGAGAGCATTCATAAATAACTTGATTTATGGAGGTCAACTTTAGATTCTTAAGACTTTCATTTGAGTAGATCTAAAATTGAAGACATGGAATATAATTTTAGTAGTAGTAGATTTTGCAGCGGGGTTGTATTAATGGCTGATCAATTTATTAAAAGGAGTGAACATTTTAGATATCTCAAGTCTATCATTCAAAGTGATGTTGATATAGATGGGGATGTTACTAGTAGAATTCATATTGGATGGTTGAAGTTGAGAAATGCATCAGGCTTACTGCGTTATAGAAATGTACCACTTAAAAGACAATTTTATATAGTCCTGAGACTTGTAATGCTTTATGGCGCGGAATGTTGGCCTGTAAGAGAAGCATTAAATTAAGTAAAGTGTTGCTAAGATGAGAATGCTCACTTGGATGGGTGGATTTACAGTTAAGGACAAAATGCGAAACAAATATATCCGTGAAAGGGTTAGAGTTGCTGCAGCGGCGGACATGATTAGAGATTCAATCACCTTAGATGGTTTGGTTAAATTAAATGTCAACCATTTGAGTATCAACCATTTGAGTTTCAAGTTAGTAGAGTAAGTGTTTTAGATTTAACTTATGTTATGAAAGGTAGAGATAGACCTAAAAAGACTTGGACTTCTTGTATAAAAAAATGATCTTAATTTAATAGAATGAAATGAAAATGACACTCAATATGACAATGGAGAAAAAGGATTCATGCAGCCGACCCTACTTAGTTGGATGAAAGCTTGTTGTTATTGTATCTTGCATGCACTCAAAAGATGTCAATTATTCTTCTAATCATTGAAAAAGAAAAAGAAAAAGAAAGTTCATGTTGGGTGAATGGGCTAATTGTGGACGCCTTATTATTTGGAATGTGTTTAGTCTTGCATAATGCAAATAATCTGTGCATGTAAGAGCTTATAAATTATTCAATCAATCTTTGACTTGTAAAAACTATTAAATTGATTGTATAACAAGCACGAAAATAATTTTCAGGAGCTTATGATCCATATCACTTACATTCATGGATTTGCATTTTTATTTATTGGAACACACTTCTCACATCTAACTCTCAAATAAATTACATCTCAAGCTTGTCAACGAACATGCTACATCTCTTCTATTCTAATAACTAAATCAACAAATTAATTAATTCAAAAGCTAGGTTTTGGAAGAGGGTGCCCTCTAGTCGAAATCAGATTTTTCACTCGTCAAAGTCAATTGTGGAATTCTTGTTTTGTCTTTTATACCGAGAATGATGGAGAGTTAGTGGCAACTTCTCAGGTAAGGTGGTAGATTTTTTCCTAAAGTAGATGGGGTAGAGAAGCCTTGGGGTGCTATTGTTTAGATATGGAAAAGAGATAGAAGAGTTGGGTGAGAGTTGAATAGGGGATTCTAAGGCTTGAGATAAGTTATTTGGTTGGATTAAGTGGGAATGACCGATGAATTTAGAGTTGAGATAATTGATTAGAAGAATACAATTAGTTTCAACATATAGAGTTTAAATCAGATTGAAAAATTATTCTCCCCTTAATTGTCCCATTCATGAATGAAGCTTATGAAACTGACTAGTTTGATATACTTATTGAATGCTCATAAAAATACCATTGAAAAAACTTGTAATTAGATTTCGAACTCCTCCTTTAAATTTGTATTTTTATAACACTCCACCACATAATAATGTTTTGAATGATTTTTCACCTCGTATATTTTTTGAATTTGGCCACTCGTTGTGATAATGAGGGTCAGCCATATGAGAAGGAAACTTGTTAACTTAAAAATAAAAAATGACTACATTAATTCGACTCACTTCTAACTACAAAAAACTTCGAACAAAATGCAACCAGAACCCACCTAACTCTTGACTAACTAAAATTAAATTTACAATGCTAATTTGAAAAAAAAAATTTACATAAAGTTGGACATGAAGTGCTAAAATTCACTTGATGTGCTGCATGAAGAATCTTGGGGGCTATACTGTTTGTCTCCAAGATACAGTTCATACTTTGTTGAAAGGCTTAGTCAGTAGAGAAGCACCCTTAGTTTTAAATGAAACTTTGGTTTGCTTTCTGAGTACATCTGTCTTGAATTAGATGGTAAGAAAACCTATATTAACATTAAGGCCAAAACTTATAAGTAACGTCGAAGCTCGCATTCCCAAAATGGTGATGCCGAAGCCATGATTTATTCATTTTGGAAGCAATATTTTAATTCAGAGAATTAATATTTAAGAAATCTAAATTATAAAAAGTTATTTTTTTAATAAAATACTATCCAAATCATAATTAAGAAAGAGAGAATCGAGAAATATAATTTGAAAATCCTTGTTAGAAAGTTGTGGTGCTTTCTTAACATTGCAAACACTGATAATTTTTTTTCATGTTGTCGTCATAAGTTCCATATTCATCATCCTTCAAATCCAATAGAATGAATATTGAATTCCTTTTTCTGCCCAAGTATAATGTGTCTCCATTTGTTTTGATATGGAACACATTTTTTCGTCATCATCTTCTTGTACTATTAGGTAAAAGTTTACCTTTTGCTTTTTTTTTTGGTTTGGTTTACATGATGGGTTCTCGAGTTGACCGAACTTGCAATGCTTGTCTCCCCTTTTTGGAGTAAATGCCACTCATTCTTTATGAGTCCGAGAATCTTATATTCAACTTATACAAACCCATTCTTATTTTTGCCAACCCTTATTGTTGTTGTTGCTGCTGTTGTTGTTTTTGGATTTTTTCTGTTGTCCTTAAAGAATCTTGTTGGAAAGTTCCTTGAAAAGTTCATAGGTCATTGAATTGCCAAGTTATACAGACGATTTCATGATTTATTTGCCATTTGGTATCTTGGTGAGTCCTACATATCATCCAAACTATAAAGAAGAAATATCCCATGCCTCGATAGTGGTAGACTTGGTGTCCTATCTTTTGATAGGAACTTTTTTTTGCGTGCTCTTCGTTACTAAAACTTTTTTCCAAAGAAGTAAGACCATTAGTGATGTGGTGTGACAAGTAAACATCTCCATATTCTGTTCATTCAAAAACATCTTAAAGAGCTTGAAGTCATCAAGAGTATATTGATCTTGGACTTCTTACTTGATTTTTCTTTCATAGATAACCTCTACATTTGTCGGAACATTATAAAAAATTTGAGGGTACCAACACAATTGAATTCACTTGAGCTATTTTGTAATGAATGTATTTATCTATCATGGCATGTAATTGTGACGTCTTTCTTCGATTAAGATTTCAGCAAACGATGCAGGTTTCCTCGTTTTCTAGCCATCTTTACGGTGATTTACACTCATTAACCACCAACTACTTAATATTTCCAATAATTTTAATGAAAACCATTGCAATGTGGGTGGTTAACAAATGACCTTTGCAAAATGGTATGCTATAGATTCTCCCAAAGACGTTATTCTCTTGAAGTGAGTTGGACTTTGATACCTTGGTAGGTCCTATGAACACGCAAAAACATACGAAAATAGCCTGAAATTACACTCAATAGTGGCATTGAATGAAGCGAAAAATACTTGTGAGAGCGATAACGGCTCGTAAAATATGGAGAGTAAATTACATAACCCTTATGATTTTTAGTGTTTAGGCTATATCTCAAACCTATGTCTACGATGCATGATGGAAGCACCTTGGCTTATCCAATAGTTTACCTATCTATACAAATTTTAGACTCATGCGGTGTTAAAAAAGCTAACAAAATCCTTATTTGGGTTTTCCAGTCGCCTGCAACATTGCAGTATAGTTTAATTTTTATCTTTTGTTCTTATTCCTCTCTCTCAAAAACTCCAATATCTATTACATCTACTTTCTGCTATTATATTATCTATAATGTACATCAAGCCACATTTTTTACATACATAACACACAATTCTTATGTATTTGCATATCTAACGCCTAAACATTCATATTTACATGCATACCACTCAAATTTTTGACATCACATCAAATATATCACCATCACTATCTTTTTAAAAGTGAAATGCACATTTTCATGCATAGGTTTATGACACCAGAGTGTTAAAAGTATAAATCAAACTTTCGGCGTTAGATATATAAATACTTAACAGTTGTGTGGTATATAATAAATTTCCCTTATTTTAATATTGTTATTCTGTTCAGCAAGGAATAATTCCTTATCTGTTAATTTGGCTTCCTAGATTTTGCAATCCCCCGGTGAAGAAGACTGCTGCTATTATGCTTTTTTATTACTCAAACCAGTTCAGCAAATGCCTGCGTTGAAGATGTAAGAGAGGTAAAATTGTGTTCTCTACTTCAGTTTTTTAATTAAAAAATATATATTTGATTTGTTCATCCACAATATTATTTTATTGAATTTTCTTTTTTTATTCAGCACAATAAATTGTTTGAGTGGGACGCTGAATTCTTGTTTGCTGAGAAAATTTTCTTATTATAAAAGGTTGGGGATTTAAATGCATATAAAAAAAACAATTTATGTATTTATATATTTATTGGAAGATTTACATACATACCACTCAATTTTTATGTATTTACATTTCTGGCACTTAAAACTTAAATATTTTCTATGCATGAAAAGGTGCATTTCACTTTTTTAGAAGTTTAAAAAGGTGGTATTTTGTATAAATGTAAAAAATAAAGTTTAGGTGTTAGATATGTAAATTGATAAGAATTGAGTTATATCTATGTAAATGCCATATATTTATTTATGAAATAGTAATCTTGTTAAGTGGTTTTCATATATTTTTGATATTATTTAGACAATAGGATGCTATACAAGTAAAGTAAAAAATTGTCTCGTGTTATTTTGTCATGATTCATGTTATGATTTTTTCGGCAAGTTTTACGCTGGCTGGCTGTCGATTAGCTAATGCAACCCTCCAAGTTTTATATCCGGGCTAGGGACCGGTAATGATAGTGTTAATACTGTGAACGCAACTAGATTCTTACTACATTATTGAGAATTTGGAGTAGATCAATTTGGATTAAATTAATTGCATTTATTTTGCAACAAATGTGTAAATAAGATTGAAAAATTGAATTATGGAGTAAAAATCAAAATCATTTGAATTATGGAGCAATAGTTTCGATATAATTTTTCATTTTCATAAATTTAATTAAAAATATCATGTCACTATTTATGGGGTGATTTACATGCATACCACACAATATTTAGGTTTTTAATTTAAAGTATTGATACTGTAAATTTATGCCCCAAAAAGGTTTATTTCACTCTTATAATAATGATTTTATTGTGTGGTATTTACATACATACCACCCAACTCTTCTTTTTTTGCATATCTAACCCGTAAACTTTAATTTTTTACATTTATAAAAAATACCATTTGTTTAATAAATATTTATTTACATAATTTAGATGGGTTATATGTAAAAATTAAAGTTTCGGTGCTAGATATGTAAATACGTAAGAAGTGAGTGGCTGGCATGTAAATCTCACTTTTATCAATGTGTTATTGACTTATTGTTGAATCATTTTGGTATCGTAGGATCCCATATTATTCTTGATATCACACAGTACGGTATAAGATTCTGAAGGTAAGGATGGAAAAATATAAACCCTATATTTACCGTCTCATGGGATTATATTTTATTGAGGGGAATTTATATGCATACCGCTAAGTCTTTTGTTTTTGCATATCTAACATGTTAACCTTAATTTTTATATTTATAAAAAAAATACCATTTTTTTTTTAATTTTTAAAAAGTGAATAATTTTTTTTACATTATTTAGGTGGGATATATGTAAAAATTAAAATTTAGGTGTCAGATATGTAAAAATGTAAGAAGTGAGAGGCTTGCATGTAAATCTAACTTTTATTATGGTTTGTTTGAGGCAGCTGCAACTTATTGAATATTCTATTGATAAGCTGATTAAAAATAATCTGTTGATAAGTTAGGTTTGGAGGCTATTACAAAATTTTATTTTTCTGAAATGTTCAGACTGCTGTCAGAAAGCTACCACCATTTTTAGGGCTTGTTTGAAGAATCAGTCATCGCTATTTGCCATGCATAAATGCATAGCTCTATGAATGAATATCATGTGAAGAAGTATGCAGAAGTTATTAGTATGTTTGGTTGTAATTTATGGAAAACAATTATGAGTGTAAAACGACTAGATCGCCTCGTTTATTGTAAGTTCGTTTTAATATTCTTGATATATTTATGTAGGATGTAAATATTTGAAAGTGAAATAAATTTTTTTTTAAATTTTATATTTAAATATACAAATTTATAAATTGAAATTAGATTTTTTTATTTTTATATCTTTAATATATATTTTCTATATATATAGTGAACTATTGATTCAATTCAATAATTCACTATATAGATTAAATTCTTTAAGTGTATTAACAAAATATTTACGAGCTTCGTTATATTTTAATTTAATTGTAAAATAAAATATTTAGTTATCTTTTAATTTTAATGAATTATATATATATATATATATTAAAATTTTTATAATTTAAAAAGATTGTTCATATTAATAAAAAATTTACGAGCTTTATAAAATATTTTAAATAGATTCTTCAAATTATATTAAAAATTTAATAACACAACGAAGAGAGCGCTTCCAAATCTCAAAATACCATAGTAGTTCTACGCGATCGCAAATCTCAAAATAGTCATAGAGATTATACAAAGAAACATATACTACTCTCAAACACGTGGCACAGATAGAGTAGAGATAAAAAACCGAAGGACTATTCCAACAACAACCAACAATAAAATAATGTTCACTTTAGTTTTCATAATCTGTAACTCCCGTTTCACCGCGTCTTCCGTCGTGGTCGTACACTCCCCGGTCGTCTGACTCGTGAGAATCCAGTAAACTATCCGCCCATCCGAAGAAACGACATCGATCCGGAATGTCCCGAGGACAGGCATAAAACTTTCGTCGAAAGCTATGCGTGCGACGTGATGTCAAAAGAGATGCCGTAACCCATAGCGACATAGCAATCTGCGAGAGGTAATCGACGTGCTTGGAGCTCATGTTTACCCGTAATACAAGCACACATGCGAACTTTAATTAATTTGAGTATAAAATGGTCAAACAAAATGAAAAGAATCAATCTAGAGTGTTGAATCGTAAATAATGTGAAGTAAAGTGCTCAAAAAGAATGTAAAAGACATACATTGCACCGCAAAAAACACTCACTCTCTAACTAACAATCGAGTAATGTTCGCTCGAAGTCGTCGCCATTTCATTTGCACCCTCCCCTTCTTTGTACGTGATTGGTGCACTATTGTCATCCTCCCGTGGTTGAGACGGTTCAATGCGGTCCCGTAGAACCGTCGATCGTAAGCAACCTCGTCAAAATCAACATCGCCCGAGTTGGATGCCGCCCGATATAGCTTATGAAGCGCCCATACTCGCCAACACTATCCGCACTGTTTGTGGGAACGGATAAGGAGGCATATCCCGAAGAATGACCCACTTCTTCTTCCAAACTCCGAATGTTCTCTCAATAACGCCTCGCAAGCGATGAATGTCTCTTATTAAATGACCTCCTTTCTAGTTCTTGTGCGATTACTAATTCTTTCGAAAATCCGGAATATGATATCTCGTATCCGGATATGGCTTAAGATACCCCTCTCGCATTGTAGCTTGAAGATCTACCAAATAATACTTCCCCGTAATGATAGAAAGTATAGTTAGGTGTACGACCAAAAACATCATCTTTTAATATTATAAATGACCCTACGGGAGGTGGGTGAGGGAAATTGTACTCCGCTTTCTTGTTGCAACTTTAAAGAGTCTATTGTCATGTGCGCCGCCCTCCCATCCAGCCCAATACAAATGTAAAGCACATGTTGAAATCACAAACTGCCATAATATTCCGAGTTGTCCTCCCGTAACGGCCGATATAAGCTACTTTCTCGTTATCCCAAGCACTATAGCATGAACGTGCGTTCCATCTATTGCGCCGATGCAATCCTTAAGGAAAAAATAATCATATAAATATGCAATCCATTCCATAAAAATTTGTTTTATTTAACATTTGTACCTTGAAATATGGCATGTATCGTTCGTCGTTAAGGCAAAATAAAAATTGTCCAGACAACATCGATAACAACAATAACAATAGATGAAATAAAAGCAACATTTCCATATCATATCACAAGGTGCATCGATCAAAATAATATCGAATGTATTCTAAGCGTAGCTCTCTATCAACTGCAATGAAAAAGTCTCGGTGGAGAGAGTCCCGGAGGAGGTCGATAGCAAAGAAGAAAAGTGGTCGATTCCCTATAATCTCCGGTCTTCCTTTAGAAGCCTAACAACCTCGTGGACGAGTGTTTTTTTGAACTTTATGTGGAGCATCATTTGCCGATTCCACAAGTAATGATAGCTGCTCTTTCATACTTCCAACAAGTACTTTTCCTCTTCTTATCGATCCGGGGCCGCTTCGTTCGGCTTGTAGATCGCATTTCGGCTTGATCGTATATGCGGAGTTCCGCCGAATCGTTTGAAAGTTCTACGGCGACCTCCTCGTGGGTTGTATCAACCATTGTTTGGCTAGGTGCAACTCGCGTATTTCCCGTGGCTATTGTCCCACCAAACATTCGATCGAGTTTCTCCTCGAATTCTGGTTCTATCCCACTGTTTTGAACTTCCTCGCCGTAGGATAAATCCGTAAGAATAAATAATTTTTATTAGCAAGTGGTGCAAACACAAGCAAAACTAATTCAATTATGTCTTACCGCTAGCCTTTCAGTCCACCATTCTTCCAGAAGCAAGAATAGTTCGCTTCGACGGATCCCTACCAAACCGATAAATCCATGTTTTAGGTCCTTCCATAGCTTCAATTCTTTCTTTAGTCGGTCCCATTTATTTTTAAGCTGCAACTGTCGTAATCCCCGCCCGTCACCTCCCTAAAAGTTGTTACTATGTTTTGCCAACCTTCCTCGTCGAAAAAAGAGTCTCGATCTATTGCCTCTTTCGATTTCCGCAATGCATATATCGCAAAAAATTAATTTTATGTCCTTCTCCCACATTGCAGGAGCGGCAACTTTTCGTTCTTACTTGCCATACTAATAATAGGAGACAAGTCAGCAATATCTTTAAATATGAAATAAATAAACGAACATATGAAAGTCTAGGCTAATATGCTTACTAAAGTAAAGGAACACAGAAATTTAAAATGCTACTAAGGTAAAGGAACACAGAAATTTACGTGGTTCGGTCAAATTGACCTACGTCCACGGGAATTGAGTACTTTATTTTCATTAATGAAACTTTTGAACAGTTACATAGGTTTTTACAAACACTATACAACACTACACTTCACTCGCACTTCAAATTTAATGCACGGCACTCACCTACGAGGTTCACCGCATCGCACACACATCAGACCGCACTACACACACTTGACTTCACACATCGCACTACACTACACACACTTCACTACACTACACAGAGTTCACATTGCAAGGCCCACTGGAATCACACACCCACACACTTCACCGCACTTCAAATCCATCGCACTTCACACACCCAATTCAACACTATTCACACATCGCAATACACACACACTTCACTCGCACGGCCCACTGGAATCACACACCCACACACTTCACACACAACTTCACTCGCACTACACATCACACACATTGTACCGCACTTCACTACACAACTTCACTCACTCACACAATTTCACTCACCGCACTTCAATTTCACGCGCACTACACATTGCATTACCCCAAATCACACACAACACTACACATTGCATTACACAACCGCACAACCGCACAACCGCACTCACAAGCACCACACAACTCAACACAAGACCGCACTACACTTCACACCGCACCGCACTTCACACACATCGCACCGCACTACACTTCACACAAGACCGCACATCACACACATTGCACCGCAAAAACACACACACACCGCACTTCCACGTAAACGCACAGCACTACACTACACATCACACACAATGCACACTACACAGCACCACACAATGCACTTCACTACACTTCAATGCACTGCACTTAACTACACTTCGCTGCACTGCACCACACAACTCAATACACGAAACAAGCTTCACAAACTTCACCGCACCACAAGCCGCACCGCACTTCACTACACAATACACCGCACTACACCCGTAACACATCGCACCGCACTACACTTCACACAAAGATCGCACATCACACACATCGCACTATAAAAACACACACACACCGCACTTCCACACAAACACACAAGCACTACACTACACATCACACACACCGCACACTACACAAGCACCACACAATGCACTTCACTACACTTCAATGCACTGCACTTAACTACACTTCAATGCACTGCACCACACAACTCAACACACACAATATATACACACACAATATATTCACACACAATATATATACACACAATGCACTTAACTACACATTCGAAGTTAAGTTTTGGGCGATAGTGCTTGAACCGAATGACAAAAGAAGCCTATAATCATCATTAACCATGCCAATTGAAATGATAGCCATATAAAAGCAAGGTGTAGTAGCAGGTATAGCAATGGTAATGCAGAATCAAATGGTAGCCATAAGCATACCATTCTAAGCAATCGATCAAGCCAACTACTAGAACATGCTAACATCTCTATTTTTCACATGCTTAAGTAATAAACACCCGTAAATTTAAGCAAATAATCCATCTCACGGCACATGAGTGCTCGACCTCGATAGCCAAACAAGCAGGGAAGAAACGAGGTCGAGTAAAGTGAAGCAAACCCAAGCCACACCAAGAAAAGCAATAGAATGAAACAAACACCAAAACCGAGCCCAAATAATGGAAGCAGATACAAGCACTTCTTACCCAAGGCACGGGGTAAAGATGAGTCGTGGAAGAAGATAGTCGAGGAAGATGAAAGAGCGATCGAGTCGCAAGAAGTTGCTAGGACGGACAAGTTTTTTCTTCCGGGAAATCTTCCCGCAAGAGCAAGCCGAGTCGCGAGAAGGGCTAGGGCGAGAGAAGGGTTCGGGGAGAGCGAGCGGGCGAGGGCACGCAGGAGATTTTTCTGGTCGAAGCCTGGTTGAAAGTCGGGGCCGCGGGGTATAACCCGCGGTCCGCTTTCATTACCGCTTCGCGGCCCCGGGTCGCGATACTCCGCGATTCCGCCAAAATTATCGCAAATTCGCGGTGCGGGGAAGCGCCGCACCGCGAATTTGGGCTTCCAAACACGCCCTTAGATAGGTGCGGTGTGAAAACGCATAAGCTGCCAAAACGCAGTTTACCCAAAGAGGCCAGGTGCATTTTCAAAAAGCCACCGCACCGAATAAATTGCCTCAAATGGACCCTTAATTTTTATTGTGGATTTTTTTTTAGATGTGGGAAATTGTATTATTTGTGATATCACACAATTTGGTATAATCTTGAAATCCTCTTGAAGTAGGGAAAAATAGAAAGACTATATTTACTCTCTTCCGCGATAAAAAGAATTCCCC
Organism: Papilionanthe hookeriana x Papilionanthe teres; assembly: GCA_022702705.1. Lineage (NCBI taxonomy): Eukaryota > Viridiplantae > Streptophyta > Magnoliopsida > Asparagales > Orchidaceae > Papilionanthe > Papilionanthe hookeriana x Papilionanthe teres. The sequence continues at coordinate 23,167,580 of CM040429.1, read as the reverse complement.
CCTTTTCTCCTCGAGGGGAGAATTACTGAGGATTAGACTTTTGCTCAGATAGAGGGCGAGTCGATGCTGGTGATGCGATGGGTGTCTTTTGTCTCGATCAGCAGAATTTTCTACTAAAATTATTGAATGTGTTTATTATTGATTGGATTTATTCACTTCGGTACAACCGAAGATGAAGTAGTCTTTTTGGTCAGATCTGTTCAGAAATAATTAAAAAAAAAAATTAGGAGAGATTGTTGGCATTGGAATATACAAATATTAAACATTTGTGTGTTATGTTTGTAAAGGTGTCCTCATTATATATTTGGGTCAAGCAACTTTGACTCGATCTTTATAAGAATTGTCTTCTGCAGATCAATTTTATATTATCTGTTTGATTATATGTGTTGAATTTTACATACAAATGTCTTAATTTTTTGGTATCTTAATTAGTTTTGACTTCATATGCCGACTTGAAATGATGTAATTTTGTTTTGAATATAATATAAACGCGTCATGTCACAATTTTTACTGAACGTGTACTGTTGCTCCTCTCACCTCTCATAAATTAATGGAATTTTTTAAGTAAATTTAATTTTCATTTTTGTTTTTTTTTTAACAATATAATTGTTTATTTTTTTGTTCTTTTAACCTATTTTTTTTTTAAATAAAATTACTTATTTTAAAATATTAAAAATAATTTTTAGTTGAGTACTTTTAAAAATAAAAAAGATATATATTTTTTTAATATGCTAAATATATTTTATTATTTACTAGCACGTTTCAGAGAAATTTATAAGTGCAGTAAGATTTTGAAAGATCAGAATCGTTTTGGTTCACGCGTTTTTAAAAACGCTGCCTACTGCGTTTAAGTTTTTCACGCTAAACGCAAGTCGCGTGTCGACCCTCGCGGTAGACCTGCGGGCCACGTTTCAGGATAAACTGCTTATCCTGAAACACACAAGCTGCCCCAAACAGATCTTTAATATGCTTTTTCAAATTCTTGAGTGTGTATGAGAGCGAGAGAGAGTGAGAGAGAGAGAGATAGAGAGAGAGATGATATAATTACTAATTTAAATTATTTAGTAGAAAGATATATAATTTGGTTATAGAAGAATAAATAAATGTGATGTTTGATAAAAAATAAATTGCACCTCCAAGTAACTAGAAAGAAGGATTTTGGCTTATGAGAGATAAATAGGGTGAAAGATATAACCCTAGTTTAGGCTCTAACAAAGTAAGATCTGCCTACAAGAGAACTACCTATGGAATAGTTTGTGTGGCTTTAACCATTCCTAAAGAGCTTGACATACAATGTCTATTGTAGGGAGTTAGGAATGCAAATGCAATTAGAGAGGAGATATAATACTCTATAATTCCATCTCAGAAAGAGCTTATATAAGTTAATGCAATGCTGACCTATATTTTTCTTAGCTGAATAAATATGTGTTCACACATTAAAGCTTTTTCTCTCTCTCTCTCTCTCTCTCTATACATACACATCACATTAAAGAGAGCGTGTAAAAAAAAGAGTGGTAATAAGAGAGAGAGGGAGGGATGGTTAAAAAAAATCTATTTTATTTTCTCATATTATAACCATACAATTTATTGGGAACGACCATACCAGCACCAATACACTGGATCTCATAGAACTCCTCAGTTAAGCGTGCTTGGGCGAGAGTAGTACTAAGATGAGTGACCTGAGAAGTCCTCATCTTGCGCTCCTCTATTTTGTGCTGCATACCTTGGTCTGTTGGTAGCATGGTCACTATAAGTCCCCTCAGGTTAGGGGTTCGATCATATCGTGACGTGGGGACTCTTGAATTATAGATTCATGGCGCGTCTCTCATCATGAGTTTAGAATGTGCGTGAGAAATCGATTTTTGGGCCTTTGCCCTTTTAATATATATATATATATATATATATATATATATATATATATATATATATATATATACATATATATACATATATATATATGACAATTATGAAGATTAACACATTTGTAATCTCAAAAACAAAAAAAAAATGTTTTTTTTTCCTGATATTAAAAAAGTCAATTGAGCTGTTATGTTTGTCAGATTTAGAATATGTTTGAGCTTTTAATTATGCATTGAGAGATTCTAAAAGTGGTTTAGCAGCTTGCTCTAAGCTTGATTTGACTTAGATTGAACTAATTTTGATGCTTTCGAGACTTTTCTCATCGAGCCGATCAGTTTGATTGCAATTATGTCGAAATATGAGTACTGAATAACTTTTAATCAAAATTCTAATGTTTATTGTTCAAAAATTAAAATTCATGCTAGATAATGAAAATTTATTGATAGCTTAACACTCTTTTATAGTTTATCATTTATTTTATATTTTTATCTTGAAAATTTAGAATATGGCATTCAAATTGAATTTTGATTTTAATTATATTATAACATCAACAATATTATTTATTTATTTATTGTATTGGATCGGATCATGCTGAGAACCGGCCACTCCCGCATCCGGCAGGCATTTTATACCCACTTTTCTTCTTAAATCAATTTTATCGGCTTTTCAACTCTGTCAAAGAAGTCTCTCTCCGATCTTCGCCGGCGCCTTCCCAGCTCTTTCCCCTCATCTTCCTAAAATTCTCCGCAACGCAGCCAAACTCAACCGTGAAGGAAAGAAGCAATCTCTTCCTTCCGAGTTCAGCTAGTCAGAACTCGAGATAAAGAGGACGAGGTGGATTGCCGCGTGGAGGTATCGGAAGCGGCCGGAGATCGGCGAGGGATTAGATGGCTCCCTTCGCTCAGGAGAAGAGCGTGCTTCTGCCGGTCGTTCATTCTCCTCGCTCCGGCGATGAGAGCCTCTTCAAGGGCTCCGGGATGACCAAGAGGGGTGCTCGCGCTGCTCTTTCGTACATGCTCTGTGCAGGTTAGGTCTTCCTCCTGTGCTCTTCTTTTTCCGATCTGTTTTGATTATCCTCTGTGTTTGATCCTGGATTTGGGAGTCATTAGCGTGGTTTGAGTGCATATCATTCTATGGAGGGGAAGGGGGGGCGTTCGGCACAACTTATATTTGGAAGGTTTATATACATGCTGATTAACTCTTATGCATTTTCATATCCAGCTCCTATTTTTAAATTTTTACAATGAACCACTTTCTTATGCATGATAAGGTGTATTTCACATTTAGAAGTTGGAAGATATACATACATACCAGTCAATTCTTATGTAATTACCTATCTAATGCCTCAACTTCAATTTTTAGGTATATGCAACCTTAACTATGCATGGAAAGGTGTATTTCACTTTTAAAAGTTAAAATAATGATTTTTTATGTAAAAAGAATTGAGTGTTAAATTTTAAAAACTAAAGTTTAAGTGTTATATATGTGAAAACATAGGAATTGTGTGTGTGAGAGAAAAATATCTAATATGTAAACTTCACTTTTTTGCTTTTTTACCACCAAAATCTTCCATATCACACCAAAACTATTACCATTTTAACTTCTAAAAAGTAGAGAAAAAAAAAACACTTTTCTGGCATAGGTAAGGTGGCATTTATGTAAAATTAAAGTTTAGGTGTTAGATATGTAAATACATAGGAATCCAGTGATAAACCATCATTACCAGTCCGAAGCTTTATTTGAGAAAAGTTGAGATCTGTTATGGGTCAATATTTTCTCTTGAAATTGCCCTACAACTACAAAAAAATGAACCAAAATCAGAATTTTCATGTCCTACAACGTTCTGCAGAAGCAATGTGGCGCAACCTAATTTAGTTATGGTGAATGGTAGGCAATGGTTTTCGTAGGACATGACTTTCATATGACCTCAACTTAAATCGATTGTCGTTAAAATAAGGAAAGTGCGGGCAACAACTACAAAAAAATGAACCAAAATCAGAAAAAATGGTGGTATTTATGTGATATGAAAGATTTGGGTATTAAAAATCTAAAATGTTTTAAATCTTTGATATGTAAATACACAGGAATTGGGTGTTATATATTTAAATGCCCCATATAAACAATAATGCATAGTAGTTCTTTGCAAGAAAATAAATTTAATAGGAATATTGTCAGTTAGTGTGTTGGTAAATTAGGAAAATAATTGATAATTAGTTGAAAGATAACATTTTGACTTGAGAAGAGTTAGTAATAGGATTATTGCTCTTATGATTATTAGTGAGTATATTATAAATGCATTTATGCTGGTATTTTTCAAGTTAGATTAAGTGCTGGAAAGTTGGTCCATTTTGAGAAAAGATGGATGAACTGTTATAATATGTACTTTGTGAATAAAGGATGTTATTTGAGTGACCAAATTGGACATATAAGGTTCTGGTAGAACTAGGATAAACTATGAGAGCATACAATTTATTATGAGCTTACAAATAATATTAAAAAAAGTGTAGTTCTAATTGATGAGACATATATGCACAAATAAGTGGATTTTAGAACAATAAAAAGTGTTACGAAAATAGTGGGCTTAGCATTAGCATAAGAAAAATTGAATATATGATGAGACATATGCGCAAATAAGTGGATTTTAGAACAATAAAAAGTATTACGAAAATAGTGGGCTTAGCATCAGCATAAGAAAAATTGAATATATGATATTCAATTTTAATGACTTGATATTGATAATTATAAAGAGGATCTACTTTTGATTTTTATTGATTTAGAAAAAGCTTACGATAAGGTTCCTAGAGATATCCTTTGGAGAGTTCTCTAGAAGAAAGGTGTTGATATGACTTATATTCAAGCATTAAAGATATGTATGCTATAGCTGTTACTTGTGTTCGAACTGAAGGAGGATTGACCAAATATTTTCCCATTTCTGTTGGATTACATTAGGGATCGGCTTTAAGCCCATATCTTTTTGCTTTATGGATGGTCTTACTAGACATTTACAGGAGGATGTGCCTTGGTGTATGCTTTTTGCTGATGATATCCTTCTAGTGGGTAAGACTTGAGAAAAAGCCCAGGGAAAACTTGATTTATGGAGGTCTACACTGGAGTCTAAAGGCCTTCATTTGAGTAAAACTAAAACTGAATACATGGAATGTAATTTTAGTGGTAGTAGCACTAGTGACAAAAGTGTAACTTTGGGTGATCAAATTATTAAAGGGTGTGAACGATTTAGATATCTCAGATCTGTTGTTCAAAGCGATGGTGATATAGATGGGGATGTTAATAGTAGATTTCAAGCTGGTTGGTTGAAGTGGAGGAATGCTTCAGGCTTTTTGTATGATAGAAAAGTACTACTTAGACCGAAAGGAAAATTTTATAAGATGATGGTGAGATCTACAATGCTCTATGGCGCCGAATGTTGGCCTTTAAAAGAGAAGCATAATACTAAGTTAAGTGTTTCTGAGATGAGAATGATTAGGTGGATAAGTGGCTTTACACTTAGAGACAAGATGCGAAATGAATATATCCATGATAGTGTTGGTGTAGCTCCTGTGACCGACAAAATTAGAGAGAGTCATCTTAGATGGTTTGGTCACAATAAACGTAGACCACCTGATGATCCATTTAGGAGAGTAGATGTTTTAGATTCAACTTATGTGTAGAAAGGCAGAGGTAGACCTAGAAAGACTTGGGCTTATTGTATAAAAATGATCTTAATTTATTAGAATTAAGTGAAAATATGACACTAAATAGGACGCAATAGAGAAAAAAGATTCATGTAGCCCACAGTGGGACAAAGGCTTTGTTGTTGTTGTTGATATTGATAATTATAAACCAATATTATTCAAAGATAATGTATGTGTGCCTTCCCGTTGGTTTCATGACTATGTAAAACTCATTTGCGAAATAACTTCCTTATCTCTTTGAAAGCATCATTTATTTATTTTCCTTTTGCACATGTTAAAACAGCTTCGAATGGATTATGAAGAGACCGAGGTCTACCAAATGCACCGTATTGATCCATTTTGGCTTAGATGGCCCCTTTTTTTATGCACCATTTATGATATTTGTAATGACGTCATTGCATGTAAATGAGTTTATCTCTTGTTAATTCATTTAAAAATTCTTAGTAATCACAACAATAGTGGCTTAACTTCCTGTTTGATATTCCATCTTCATTTTCATCGTATTTATCGTAATTTGTTGATTTGTAATTTTATAGTACTTCTCGTGATGTTCAACAAAGCAGCTTTGTCGTCATATAATTTTCCATCGGCTAATGTCATTACACTCTTACAGGTAACTTACCTACTCATAATTTTATGATGCTTATTTTGAAAAAATGTAAAATAGTTCCCAATGCCTTATAATCTTTAATTTCAATGTGTGGCTTAGAAATCTTTGTGGCATATATGCCAACCTTGAATTATGCTAAATTTTAAACTTCCCCAGGCACTAATTCAAGGCAGGTTAACAATCAAACCTTTTCATATATTTTTTTCTCTATCGATTTCATATCATTTACATACATACCACCCAATTCCTATCTATTTACATATCTAACCCCTAAACTTTACTTTTCTACATTTATACCACCCAAATCTTTAATATCACATAAAAATACCTTTATTTTAGCTTTTAAAAGGTGAAATACACCTTTTCATGCATAGGCTGGGAGGTGTAAATGTAAATACATAAGAATTGGTTGGTTTGAATGAAAATCTTCCTTCAATTTTTTATTTGTCATTTTTATAACTCTTGTTTTTATTCTTATCTGTTCGTAGATGATATCCTCAACTTCCCTTCTTTTTGTGCTAAAACGTTGGAAGATCATCACTTTCTTTGCCGGTGATCACTGGTCTTCAACCGAGTCCGGAAACTTTGTTCCTCCGAAGAGACTTTTGCAGACGCTTCCCCTTTCTTTGGCGTATTTGCTATATATGGTTTGTTGCTGTAAATCTGTTCTAAACTATAATTTGAAATCATCTGACATTTTTTAGTAGTTTAGCCCCATTGTCTCCTTTGTGAATAGCTTGCAGTGATGGAGTCTGTGCGTGGAGTAAATGTTCCCATGTATACCTCCCTCAGGCGCACTTCTGTCGTCTTTACGATGATTGTGGAGTACCTACTTATAGGACAGAGGTATACACTTTCTATTGTTGGCAGGTAAAAGGCCTTTCTTTTTGGTGGCCCTCACTTTACAAATTTAATTTTGTTTGCTGAAATTTAAATTTACATTTTAATTCAAACAAAATATCTAGGGCTTGAATCTCCACTAATGTTAGGTCTGCAGAAAGGTTAATGTGCTATATTTTTATATTGCTGAGAGGTTATTATGCAAATATAAAATCTATACTCATTTGATATGCAAATCATTTAATTTTACAATGTTCTAGTTATCTTTTTCTGAGTGTAAACGTATCTATGTGATGATCTCATATGAATAGGTTGTGTTGTATAGTATTTTTAGTATTTTATTAGGAATAATTCATTACTCTAAGGGTAGTACCTAGTCCGTTCAAGATCACATTGAATTCAATAATTGTTCTGATGAGAAGAGTTGGAAAAATAAAGCTTACATTTTGTTAGACTAATGTGCTCCGTCTATTGTTATTGATATTTTTTTGGGCATTTACATACATAGCACATAATTCTTATGTATTTACATATCTCACAAATAAACTTTAATATTTACACACATAATACTCAAATCTTATATCACATAAAAAATAGCTATATTATCACTTTTTAATAGTGAAATACATTTTTGCATGTTACGGTTTAAAACACCCAAGTGCTATGAATGTAAATATGAAAGTTTAGGTATGAGAAATATAAATATATAAGAATCATCTGCTACGTATGAATATTTCCCTTCATTTTTTTGGTTTCCATACCCTGCTTTCTATTGCTCCTCTTCTTGTTTTCTTTCTCCCACAATTACTGGTTCTATTATCTACTACTTCCCCTATTTGCAACTCCTTGTATAGGCCATTTTCTTTCTATTGTTAATACGGTGTTGCCTCAAACTTTAAAACTTCCCTTTATTCAATCTTGTTAATTGGCTCAGTTATCTCACTGGACACACCATACTACCTTCTATTGGAAGTGATGCATGGCTCCGCGAATTTTTTTTGACGATATTCATATGTTTTTTTTTTTCCTTCAAGTAATATACTTGAATTATGGAGGTTTACATTGGAGTCTAAAGGCCTTTGTTTGAGTAGAATTAAAACTGAATACATGGAATGTAATTTTAGTAATAGTAGCTCTAGTGATAAAAGTGTAACGTTGGGTGATCAAATTATTAAAAGGTGAACGATTTAGATATCTCGAGTCTATTGTTCAAAGTGATGGTGATATAGATGGGGATGTTAACAGTAGAATTCAATTTAGTTGGTTGAGGTGGAGGAATGCTTCGGGCCTATTTTGTGATAGCAAAGTACAGCTTAGACTGAAAGGAAAATTTTATAAAATGGTGGTGAGACCTGCAATGCTCTATGGCGCTGAATGCTGGCCTTTAAAAGAGAAGCGTAATACTAAGTTAAGTGTTGCCGAGATGAGAATGATTAGGTGGATGAGTGGCTTTACACTTAGAGACAAAATGCGAAATGAATATATCCGTGTTAGGGTTGGTGTAGCTCTAGTGACGGACAAAATTAGAGAGAGACGCCTTAGATGGTTTGGTCACATTAAACGTTGACCATCTGATGATCAAATTAGGAGAATAGATGTTGTAGATTCGTCTTATGTTAAGAAAGGCAGAGGTAGACCTAGGAAGACTTGAGTTTGTTGTATAAAAAATGATCTTAATTTATTAGAATTAAATGAAAATATGACACTAAATAGGATGCAATGGAGAAAAAGGATTAATGTAGCCGACCCCACTTAGTGGGATTAAGGCTTTGTTGTTATTATTGTTGTTGTAGTAATAAACTGAGAATTGAATTTTTATGAAAGATTTGATATTGCTGGTATTCATAAAGGATGATTTGAAATATTTTGTCTTTATAGATTTTGTAATTTTGTTTTTGGATCTTTCCTTAGCTATAAGTAGAGTCTGTTAGATAGACATATTCATTTATATTGAGTATTACGACATGGATTTCTATTTTCTTAAAATTTTTTATTTTGTGTGCTGCTTGTTGGATGTGTTTTCTTCCGAGTGCTTTGTAGGTATTACTTATGGGGGAAAGTCTTTTTATACTGGCTTGAGCTCCAATTATTTTTTTAGGTAATTTCTATCATCATTATTATTTTAATTTGTTTAAACATTTGTTTTGTGTGTGATTAAAATTTATCTTGGGTTATATGTATTAGATGTTTTATTTACCTAGTGCCAAGTTATTTATGTTTGTTCACTATTTTTCTTATAAAATTTCAAATTATAATGACTATGAACTTATCATTTAGAATGAAAAAAATGTGTTTTTTATTACATGAAATGTTGGTATATGCGGACGTGGCTTTGATTTGTTTTTATGGTGCATATCATTAGTCATCCTAGGTTGTATTACTAACCTTTAATCATCCTATATGAGATTGGCATTAGAGCTTGCATCATCATTATAATTTAAATATGACATAATACTTCGCCAATAAAAAATATTATTAAAGTTGCAATTACAACAAAATAATGTGTGGCATTACTCTAAATGAATGCAGCCTAACCATTACTCAAAATTATGTACTCTTTCATTCCATGGAAGGCGTAACCTGGAGATATTCTTAGACTAGATCACTAAGTTGGATTGCTTCTTTGAATACTATCACTTGTTTGATTTTAAAAAAAGTTAAAAATTACTACAATAAAATTAGTTGAGTATGCTTAAACTTCTTCTTTGGGATATTATATAAAAAATGATCTTAATTTATTAGAATTAAATGAAAATATGCTCAATAGGACGCCGTGGAGAAAAAGGATTCATGTAGCCGACCCCACTTAGTGGGATAAAGGTTTGTTGTTGTTGTTGTTGAATGCTTAAACTTATACTTGTAGTGTTACATGCAAAACAAAATCTTGGTTAGTGTGAAATATAAGCTTGAAGAACAATATATGTTATACAAAACATTGGGAGCAATTAAATATTCACTTTAAGGGTTATATACAAAGTAACTCTATTGTGTTTGCACATTATAATAGGTTTATGGATTTTATATTTAAGTGTAATTTGCCTGGACTCTTGAGACTATCTTATTATCATTATATATTTTGTTAAAACTCTTAAGCTAGACATTAGAATTGTATTAAGTTACAATTTATTTAATATAATTAAGGCATTAATCAAATCTTTGATTGTTTAAACTTCTTAAGTATGATCTCTTAGTGATATTGCATGCAATTCAAATCCCCAAAGATTAATCTTTACCCTTTCCTCTCAAACATATCAAATATATCTTGACACAAAAATCATGTAGGGACAAATCTAATATTACTAAAGAGATTACAACAACAACAACAACAAAGCCTTAATCCCACTAAGTGGGGTCGGCTACATGAATCCTTTTTCTCCATTGCGTCCTATTAAGTGTCAAATTTTCGTTTAATTCTAATAAATTAAGATCATTTTTTATGCAATAAGCCCAAGTTTTCCTAGGTCCGCTCTCGCCTTTCTTAACATAAGTTGTATTTAAAACATCTACTCTCCTAATCGGATCATCGAGTGGTCGACGTTTAATGTGACCAAACCATCTAAGGCGACTCTCTCTAATTTTATCCGTCATCGGTGCAACTCCAACCCTTTTACGGATATATTCATTTCGCATTTTGTCTCTAAGTGTAAAGCCACTCATCCACCTAATCATTCTCATCTCGGCAACACTTAACTTAACATTATGCTTCTCTTTTAAAGGCCAACATTCAGCACCATAGAGCATTGAAGGTCTCACCACCATCTTATAAAATTTTCCTTTCGATCTAAGCGGAACTTTTCTATCACACAATAGGCCGGACGCATTCCTCCACTTCAACCAACCAACTCGAATTCTACTACTAACATCCCCATCTATATCACCATCGCTTTGAACAATGGACCCGAGATATCTAAATCGTTCACACCTTTTAATAATTTGATCACCCAAAGTTACTACTGTCGTCACTGAGACCTACTATTACTAAAATTACATTCCATGTATTCGGTTTTAGTTCTACTCGAACGAAGACCTTTAGACTCCAATGTAGACCTCCATAATTCAAGTTTTTCTCGGACTTTTCTCTCGTCTTATCCACAAGGAGGATATCGTCGGCAAAAAGCATACACCAAGGTACATCCTCTTGTAAATGCCCGAGTAAGACCATCCATAAATAAAGCAAAAGATATGGGCTTAAAGCCGATCCTTGATGTAAACCAACGAAATAGTAAAATACTTGGTCAATCCTCCTTCGGTTCGAACACATGTAACGACTCTAAGTATACATATCTTTAATGACTTGAATATAAGTCATATCAACACCTTTCTTCTCGAGGACTCTCCAAAGAACATCTCTAGGAACCTTATCGTAAGCTTTTTCTAAATCGATAAAAATCAAATGTAGATCCTCCTTATTATCTCCGTACTTCTCCATCAAACCTCTCGATAAATGTATAGCTTCCATGGTAGACTGCCCGACATAAATCCAAATTGATTATGAGAAATCTTCGTAATACGTCTTAACCTATGTTCAATTACCCTCTCCCATAATTTTAAAGTATGACACAACAATTTAATTCCTCTATAATTTGCACACTCTTGTGCATCTCCTTTATTCTTAAAAATGGGGACCAAAATGCTCTTTCTCCACTCCTCGGGCATCCTTCTAGTTTTTAAAATAATATTAAAAAGTTTAGTAAGCCGAAACTCCCAAATCACCTAAACATTTCCACACTTCGATTGGGATATCATCGAGTCCTACGGACTTTCCACCTGGTTTTCTTTAAAGCCTCATCAACTTCTTTTTACTAATGCGACGGTAAAAATGAAAAGTTTTATTATTATTAACGATATTAAGATCACTAAGGTCGATCGTACTTTCAAGATCATCATTAAAAAGTTTATCAAAATAACTCACCTATTTATGTTGAATATCTTTTTTAAGAAAATGACTTTTTGATTTTACATCTTTAATACATTTTACTTGAGTTAAATCTTTATTTTTCTTTTCTCTTTGTTTGGCTAATTTATACATATATTTTTCACCTTGCTTAGTATCTAACATGTTAAAAAGATCACTAAAAGCGAAATTTTTAGCGTCGCGGATTATTCTTTTACACTCCTGCGGTCGTTTTATAATTTTCCCAGTTCTCTACGCTTTTACATTTAAACCGATTTTTATAACATAACTTCTTATATTTTATCATTTCTTGCACATTATTATTCCACTACCATTATTTTTAATTATAGAAAGCTTTTTCTATTGATTCTCGAAATCATCTTTAGTCAACTTGTTTAATAGTATTAGTTAATTTTTCCCACATAATATTCGCGTCTTCACGAACATCCCAAATATTTAAATCTTGAATTTTACTCATAAAAATAATTTTATTTGTGTCTTTTAGGTGCTCCATCTTATTCTACGATGTTGAATCACTAGTATTCTTTATTTTACAACTCTTCATCTTAAAATCTGAACTAATAAACGATGTTAGATACTTAATTGCTTCACTTGGAATAACCTTACAATCCTTACAATCTCGACGATCTCTTCTTCTCATAAGAAAATAATCGATTTGTGTTTTATTAGATCAATTCTTATAAGTAATAAGATCTTTCATCTCTTTTCTTGAATAAAGTATTAGTAATAATCATATCGTACTGTTAAAGAAAATCTAAAATGGTTCTACGTTCTTCGTTAATCGCTCCATAATCAGTAATGCCACTATGAATATTTCGAAATCTTCAACCACTCTACCGACACGTCCATTTAAATCTCCTCCGATAAAAATTTTTTCTTGAGGGTATCGAGTGTATTAAGTCTTCTAAATCGTTCAGAATTTATCTTTAGACCTATATCTAAGCCATACTGAGGAAGCATAAGCAACTTATAATATTAAAAATCTTAAGTATCGATAATAATCTTAAGTCTTAAAATTCTATCTCCAACTCTATTAATTTTGACAACATTATCTTTCAAACTAAAGAGATTAGAAGCCATGAATATTGTTTTGAAGATGAACTAGATGAATATTTATTATTATTGTTGAATTCTTTATATATTGTGGGGTTTGAATTAGAACCTATATTAGAACATGAATATGAACTTGAACTGCTTATCGAATCTCTTGAATATGATTGAGCTGCTTATAGGATCTCTTGAATATGAACATAATTTTATAAATGGCATTGAATCTATCCTTAAATTTATATTTGAAAAAATTAACTTTCTAAATATGATAAATGAATAGGAAAGCGAAGAACTCAATCCTAGTTAAGATGATAAATAAACTAAATAAATTAATGTAACTCTTGATGAAAATTTTAACAAGCTTGTCTAGCAATCATAGTGAAAGTGATTTTATTTTTATTTTGTTTTTTTACATACAAATTCATAAAGAGAGACTAAACAGGGAAAGTGAAATTTAATCAATATTTTGATGAATTTATTAATAAAAAATGCCATAGAAAAACTAAGTACAGTTTGGTTGAGTCTTAAAGTCTGTAAATCATCTCTACTAAGATTTTGAACATTCCTCGTTAGCTTTCTTTATGGAGGTTGTCCATCCATATAGATATTTTTTTCCTTGTGTGGCTTGCTTGTTTTTAATTTTCTTCATCACCGCAACATAGGAATAAGTTATAAATCAATACAAGTATCCCTTAGGATTTGTAATGCATTATAGTTTTTTTTTACATGTTTTATATTCATAGGATTTGCATAATTTGCACGATATGCATGAAAGTTATTCACATAAAACTAATTTTTTATTATGTTCATGAATACGATTGTTGAGATGACTAGGAGACAAGTGGAATTCAATTTTTTGATAAATTAAGTGTACCATAGAATCCCGAATGACTTTCCTTGGGGAATTTAAAGAAATTATTTATGAGAAAGATGAGGCCTTATAAAACTATAAAATGTGTTTGTATAAAATTCATGAGTTAAAAATTATTAAAAATTTTATAGTGATCAAACTTTAATGTTTCTAATTTACTTTATTTTGTGAATGTTCTGTCAGTTCTCTGAATTCGTTTTTCATCCCTTCATGAATTCGCATCCAATATCTTGTGAAATAGATTTACTCATCTAGCTTTGGTAGATGACTTTTATGTAAGGATTGTGGCTATTACTAGTGGATAGTACAGCTTTTCTTAAAAATGAACATAATGATGCAAATCTTCATCTATACTCATTGTTTATGCAAAGCATGTGCATAAATGATGTATTAATTATCTTTTTTTTCCTATTTTTATATAAAAATATATATTGATGGGCCTATTTGAATGGGATATGTTCTCTTATATTTTGAGGATTTTATTCTGATTAGTTCACTATTTTAAGATTTTGAGTTAACTTGTTGAATTTTAAATCAGATTATTTAAAATTATGAGAAGGGTTCTAAGGATGTTTATTTTTGGGATGGTATGCCTTGTTTTCTGGTACTAGTTTCCTTAACCTACTATCCATTGTTCTGCTTCTCATTTTCCGTTACCTGCTATTGTTGTCTCTGTTTTCGACTACTTCCTAACGTTTGGTTCTGTATAGTTCATTGCCTTTCTATTATTACTTCCTCAGTCTCCTCAGTCTCGTCCTTCACTACAAGCTATTATTTTATTGAAAAAATTGCATATGCAGCACACCATTTTTTATGTATTTACATATGTCACACCTAAACATTCATATTTACTTACGAAGCTCTTTGGTGCTTTAATCTTATGCATGAATAGGTGTATTTCACTTTTAAAAGGTGATGCTAGTCTTATTTTTGATGTGATATTAAAGATTTGCATACTGCATGTGTAAATATAAAATTTTATGTGCGAGATAATTAAATACATTAGAATTGTGTGTTATTTATGTAAATGCCCTTATTTTATTTTCATACTACTCGCTGTCTCTACTTCCCGCTATTTAATTTCCTACAACTAACATCTCTGCCTCTTGTTTTTCTTCCTGTTGCCACCTCTGTGGCCTGCTAATCCGGCTGTTGTAGCCTCTGCTGTCCCACTAATCTTGATATGCAAAGTGTTTGTGTTGGAGCTGGGAGTGATCATTAGGTTTAAGAAGCCGGCGAAGATGTTAATTTTTGACTATTTTGTGCACTTTTGGTTCAACTGAATGCACGTGATGAACATATTTGACCCAGGCTATATTTCTTCAGATTTATCTTCTAACTCAAAGTCATCAAATTGTATTTTGATTAGGAGAAAGTGCTAAAATAGTCTCTAAAGGCTTTGCAAGGGGCATTTTAGCCCCGTAGTCTATAAAATTATTAAATTCATCTTTACTCCTTCAATATGGAGTGAAACGATCCCTAAACATGTGGATAGCAGATCTATTTCAACCCATTATAAGAGTGCTAGGGACTAATTTGATATTTTATATACAATGGGACAAAAATGGCTCCCTCAGTCGGGTGATTATTTTATAACTTTTCTCATTTTAATAATATCAATGACAAATATTTTTCTTCTATTGCATTATTTGATTTGCCTCGTCTTCTTGGCAATTTATGAGCTGTAATTCGTCATTATTGTCTGAGTAGTTTGTCATTTATTTTATGTTCTGCTAAATTCAGAATATTTCTTTTATTGCATTCATAGTTCTTTTACTAATAGAATAAATGAATGCTTTGCATCCTCTGATTTGTTTCTGGATGATATACTAAGGATTCTATCAGTGTGGTGTTAATCGTTTTTGGAGCATTTGTTGCCGGAGCTCGAGACCTTTCCTTTGATACCTATGGCTATGCCATCGTTTTTCTCTCCAACATCACGACTGCAATATATCTCGCAACTATAGCTCGCATTGGTTATACTTCATCTTCACAACATTTTAATTGTATTTAAAATTTTGGGAAATTTACATAGGTAGCACACAATTTTTATGTATTTACACACACGGATATATATATATATATATATATATATATATATATATATATATATATATATATATATATATATATATATGTATATATATATATGACCTATGCATGAAGATGTGTATTTCAATTTTAAAAAGCTAGAAAAGTGCTATTTTTTATGATATTAAAAAATTGAGTGTGATGTATGTAAATAAGAAATTTATGAGTGAGATATGTAAATACATAAGAATTGCATGCTATGTATGTAAATGTCCCTAATATTTTATGCTTAATTTGACATTTTTCCTTATCTATGCTTTTTTAGGCAAATCAAGTGGCTTGAATACCTTTGGTCTCATGTGGTGCAATGGTATAATGTGTTTTTTTCCCTAAATTTGAGGGCGCTTAACTTCCCAATGAATCTCTTCATTTAAGCTTGAGATTTTCTGCATATAATTATTTCTCAATAGGACGCAATGGAGAAAAAAGGATTCCTGTAGCTGAACCCGGATAAAGATTTGTTGTTGTTATTGTTGTTGTTGCTGTAATAATTATTTCTCTTTATCTCTTCAGGTCTGGTATGTGCACCTATTTTATTGATTTGGACACTAATTCGAGGTGATTTGGACGCGACCATCAATTTTACTTATTTATATTCTGCAGGATTCCAGGTAGGATGCACTTTCACCCATTTTTTTGTGCTGAATCTCTCTGCTATTTGATGAATTTTGTATTTTAATTGCAAATTTTACTGAGAATTTGATGAAAGTGTGAAGTCCACTTTATCTCTTTTGAGACATTAATATCACCATGCCTGATTAAATCCAATATTTTTATTGGTAGATTTATATATATACCAGATACCACTCAATCTTTATGTATTTTCATATCTAACATCTAAACTCCTATTCTTACATATATGCCACCTTACCTATGGATGAAAAGGCTAAAATAGTGGTATTTTTGATGTGATATGAAGATTTAGGTGGTATAAATGTAAAAAACAAAGTTAGGTTTTAGATATGTCAAAACAAAAGAAATCTGTGGTAATGGCTCCCTTCTTATTTCCTGTTTTCTAATGCTGTCACATGAACTTTAGGGCCTTTATGATTTTGCCTATTTCGATAAGCTAAGCGAGGAATGTGGGATTTTAATTTTTAATTGAAGTTGAACCATTTTATCAACCAAAACAGTTTGGTGAACTAAACTCAATAATTTTGTAATGATAATTAGCAGCTTAAATTTCAATAAGTTTATTAGTCAAGTCTACTAATACCGCTTTTGCTAAAAACTTATAATCTATCGTGAACATAGAATGATTAGCATTAACTGATTGAATTTAGAAAATAATTTGTAAGGTACTCAAATGGATATCAATGAATTTGTATGGATTACGTAGGTGCATTGATTTCAAGTTTTTAGGCAGAATTAGAGAAATTCCATGAAGATATTGTAAATGACTGGACTTAGCCAAAACTGTTCATTATCCCAATATTTGTGGTCTTTATCATATCAATTCTTTTTTTTCATTTATTTATGTTGAGTAATGTCTGAGGTGGTAATCCTATTCTCATAAATCAATTTGATTAACTTCTATTCATTAAACTTCACATTCGATATTTTTCTTTCATTTGGTGTTTATTTTAACGACTTGTCTTAGTTGTGTATATTTTACTTTTTGCTTTACATACCATAGCTTCTATGTCTTATTTTAATCACCTTATCTTTAATATATGTCACTTAAAAGTTTTAGATTTCTCGGGTCTATTGTGCAAAGTATTGGTGATATAGATGGGGATCTTATAGTACAATTCAAGTTGGATGGTTAAGTGGATGAATGCATTGGGCCTATTGTGTGATAGAAAAGTACCTCCTAGACTTTAAGAAAAATTTTATAAGATGTGAGACCCTGCAATGTTTTATGACGCAGAATGTTCGCCTATAGAAGAGAAGCATAAAACTAGGTTAAGTATTGCTGAGATGGATGAGTTACTTTACGCTTAGTGACAAAATGCAAGGCAAAATATATCTGTGAAAGTGTTAGTGTTGCTCCAACGGTAGACAATATTCAAGAGGGTCATCTTTTAGATAGTTTGGTCATATTAAATGCCGACCACCTGATGATCCAATTAGGATTGAAGATGTTTTATATTCGACTTATTTTAAGAATGGTAGAGGTAGACCTGAAAAGAGTTGGGCATATTGTATAAAAGATTATCTTAATTAGAGAATTGAATGAAAATATGACACTCAATAGGACACAATGAAGAAAATGGATTCAGGTAGCTGATCCCACTTAGTAGGATAAATGCTTCTTGCTTTTATTGTTGTATAATAATTCTTTAATTTATCATTTATAATTTCGTTGTACAATCTTAACACTCTTATTTCGGTCACACTCAACTTACATATCAATATTTATTTTACAACCCTACTTTCTGATCCATATTAAACTAAGGGTGCTTTTATAAAATTTAATTTAAAAACTCACCGATATTCTCTTATCAAACTAAACTTTCAAGGCACTTCTTAATGTTAAGTAACCAATCTTAATTCTAGAAGCTATATCCTCATCTTTATTTCCAAAGGTGTAGTTGTGCTCTTGTTAATATATTTCTATTTATTTTTACTATTCTTTTCATTTCCTTCTACATTAAACGGTTCAAACTCATCACAATTTATTTTTTATTTTACATGATCATATCAGTTCTAGCTCTTCTCTTGATATTATTTCTATGAAAAATTTGCATACATACCACAAAATTATTATCTATTTAAATGACAAACACTTCTAAGTTTGATATTTATATTTATGACACTTTAATGCTATAATCGAACTAAACCCATGCTTGCTAAGACATAGTTCACTATATAAGAATTGGTAATAATAGTATTTTGATGTCATGTTAGGGATTTGAGTTTTACGTGTGGGGCTGTAATTGAGTTGAGTCGAGCCGAGTATACCAAAGATTAGACTTGCTTGGTACAATTATAAGTTTTTTATGTTAGGCTTGAGCTTGTGTTGAGCTTTCACATGTTATTCAAATTTTACTTGTTTAAATTTTTTAGTACTTCAACTTGATTTATACTTGATTTGCTTATGACAAGTGAACAGGTTTTAAAACGAGAAACGAGTATTTAGATTATCTAATTACATGAATAATTTAATAAATTTGAATAGAAAATGAACTAACCTACATGATATCATCTAGTGTTTATAATAAATACATTCTCACAAGAATACATTGTAGATAGAGAAGAAACATGTAAATATGAGTAAAAAAATATGAAGGAACATGTACTATCAATAACTCATAGTGCAAAATCTTTTATCAATTGATGTAGTAATATATTGATATTAAATATATAATTAAATAAATTTTAGCGATTCAAATTTTACTTATATTATATATCATGCATGATAAGAGCTATTATCAAGCTTAATATCGAATGTTTAGCAAGTTACTTTAACTACAAACAAATTTAGTTCATTTAATCTCCGAGCTTTTAAAATATATTCAAGTTTATTTATTTGCTAATTTAAACAACATAATTGAGTCTTAATCGAGATGAGCTTGAGTTCATCGAGTGCATTGGTTCATTTACAACCCTAGTTATGCGTGAAAATATTGAAGTTTAGGTGTTAAATATATAAATGAATGAGAATTCTGTGGTATGTATGTGAATCCCTCTTTATGGAAAATGTTTATTTATTCATGTGTTTGTGTGTGTACGAAGAAACATGTTCAAAATCTCTGATGAATTGGATTTATTTATGATTTCAAAATAATTCTTGGCAGGCTGTGCTGGTCTGCTCCTGCGTCTTAGCTTTTGCCTTGAACTACAGCATATTTTTGAACACAACTTTGAATTCTGCTGTGACACAAACTATCTGTGGTAATCTAAAGGTGCTAACTTCTCTACTCTTTTTGGTAGCCTCCTGTATTTTTTTATGGCATTTTTTCGGAAAATTTACATACTTAACACACATTCTTATGTATTTAAATATCTAATACCAAAACTTTGATGTTTACACTTATAACACTGGTGTCATAAACCTATGCATGAAAAGATTAATTTAACTTTTTTAAAAGTTAATAAGTGTTATTTTGATGTGTTGTTGATGTTAAGTTTTGAGCATTATAATGTAAATAAGAAGTTTAGGTGTTAGATTTGTATATAGATAAGAATTGTGGGATGTGTGTAAATGCATCCTCTTTCTTTTTTGGCTTATTGCTATCTTGTTGCAGGATCTGCTTACCATTGCACTGGGCTGGGTATTGTTTGGAGGTCTCCCTTTTGATTTGGTGAGTCTTAAGTTAAGCATTGAAATTACTTGGGAGATTCCAGGGTCCATTTGGAATAACTTTTTATTCGTTCTACTTTTCCAATCAAACGGCTATTACATTTTTATTTGGCTTTTGTTTTTGTTGCTTTTTAAAAGTGGTATTTCTCTATAATAGCTCTATAATTATTCTTGGAACATTTACAAACATACCGCTCAATTCTTATGCATTTACATATCTAACTCCTAAACTTCAATTTTTTACATATATGCCATCTTATGCATGAAAAAGCGTATTTTTTACCCTTTTTTTAACTTAAAATAGTGATATTTTTGATGTGATATGAAGGAGTCGGGATGTATAAATGTAAAAAGCAAAGCTTAGTTGTTAGATATGTAAATACATAGAACTTGGATTAATGATACCAAAGTTTTGCATATCAAATTTTAGGTGATATGCATATAAATTTCTCAAAATATAATTGTAAAGAAATTGTTCCAAACGGGACCCTCTGTGTGTTCTGAAAATAATGATTTGATTTTTATACAGTATTAGGCCTTAGTTGCTTCTGCTATTTTAACCTTGTGGCTTATAACTTTATTTTATTTTTTTATATTTCTACAGCTTAATGTGATAGGCCAAGCTCTTGGTTTTGTGGGCTCTGGTTTGTATGCTTACCTCAAAATCAAAGGGTAGTAGCTTTATTTTGACGTAGAATCTAAACTCAAAAAAGTATTTCCAATCGCATTTCTTGTAGTTCTGATTCCATCAATAGATTTTGAAGAGTTGTTGCGAGAAGATTGTTGTACAAATTTCTTACGGCATTTGCATGCATACCATCCAATTCTTATATATTTACAAATATAACCCTTGTATTTTAATTTTGACATTTTATCACCCAAATCTTATATATTACAAAAAACTATCACTATTTTCTTTAAAAAAGTGAAATATGTAATAAATCGTAGTTTAGATGTTAGATGTATAAATACATAAGAATCCAGTGGCATGCATGCAAATCCTTTTATTTTTATTTCTCGGCTTTGAAGCTAGTAATCATAATCAGGCTGGATTTCTTATTTTTTTTGTTCTTAAATTAGTGAATTTAAAATTGTAATTAATTGTTCAGTTATTTGTGCTCCTCACTTCATCAGTTGATCATTTTAAAAAGAAAAATCTTCAAGTTAGTGAAAAACAGTTTAGGTATGGCTAAAAAAGAAATAATTTATAGGTGTATTTAGCAAATGTATAAAGCGTAGTTGATGATGTATCTTATAATTTAAATATAAATAAAATGTTACAAAAGGGACTATCATTCATATTTATGCATTAAGGTGTTAAAAATATAAATATCAAAATTTGGGTGTTAGACTTGTAAATACATATATCTGTATTATGTATATATAAATTTTCCATAAGATGATTGGTTAGTTTATGTACATGGTTGGAGGGAATGTGGGCTAAGTTCTTGATGAAAAATAAATTCTATTGGAAACTACATAAAGCACACAAATTAGTGGAATTAATTTTACATAAATTAATTAAGCTAAGCTTTGGATAATTTTATATTATTAAAAATATTTTTGGGCATTTGCATACGTATCACATAATTTTCATGTATTTACATATGTTTCAAAAGTGAAATATAATTTTTCATGTAAATATTATACCGTTAAAATGTTATAAATGTAAATGTCAAATTTTAATTATTTAAATGCTAAATACATAAAAAATATGTATGCAAGTTTATATTATGTTGTGCTTATTTTATTGATTTTCTTTTTGAAGTGATTGCAAAACATTAATGTTTTTTTTATAAGATTAACCAAGGGATTTTTTGAGTTAATTTAATTTAATTTAATTTAATTTATATTTTTACTTGAAATGAAACATGTTTAACATATTAAAATATTAAAATATTTTTTGTTGGATTTAAAATATTCGACATATTTTAAAATTATTTTGAAAAAAAGTATTTGGAAAATATATTAAATAAATTTATTCGAAAAAAATAAAAATAAAGACTAACAAGGCCTAAGACTTTCGTCTTAAAGTTTACAATGATCCGTACCCCGTGAGCTTTAAATTTTCTCTTAATATTGTGAATCTTTTTATCACGCATTTAGGGCTGTAAACGAGCCGAGCTTGAGCGAGCTCGGGCTTGGCTCGTGTTCGGCTCGTTCGAAATTAGCTCGGCTCGTGTTCGGCTCGTGTTCGAAATGGCTCGTGAAAGGTGTGTTCGTGTTCGGACTCGAATTAAATATTCTCGTTCGTGTTCGGCTCGTGTTCGGCTCGTAATTGGCTCGTTAAAATTAATTGGAAAAATATGTTCAGCACGGATTCGAACCCGACCAAATGAATGGAAACAAGAAGCATAACCACGCTACCACACATAGCGAGTTATGATTTAAACTTCAATATAAATATATATAATATATTAATATATAATAATATATATAATAAATTATTATATAAATAATTATATGATTATTTTTTTATTTCGAGCCAATTCGAGCCGAACACGAGCGAACAAACGATTGTTTGTGTTCGGCTCGTTAACATTTTGAGCTTAAAAATTTGTTCGTGTTCGGCTCGTTAGGCTTAACGAACGAGCCGAACACGAGCTACTTAACGAGCCGAACACGAGCTGTTCGCGAATAACGAGCCAAATTGCTAGCCCTACACGCATTGTAGCATTTTAGAAAAATAATAACTTCTTGTTGGACAAAAAGGAATATATAACAATTATTTTTTTTCAAGATGACTATTCTAAATCGATCCTATGAAGATATTGATTTTATTTAAATTTAATGTTTTACAAATTTAAGCACACAACCTTAAATACTTGTTTCTTAAATTCTTTTTGAATAGCCCCACTAAGAATATCCTTTTTTTTTATAGATAATAGTGCACCTAGGATGTCAAAAATGTTTATCGTTCGCGAACAACTAGTGTTCTGCTTGCTAATAAGTTTGGGACGCTTCATTCGTGGAGCAAACGTGTCACACAAACACAAACTTACTTTTTGAGGTAGAATTACAAAAGAGCCAAACATAGGTGTTCGATTGTGTTTGACTCTCTCTCTCTCTCTCTCTCTATATATATATATATATATATATATATATATATATATATATATATATATATATATATATAAAGTGCGATTTTAAATAGCTTCATCATCAACATAAATTTAGAATTATTTAAAACTTCATAAATTAAAAAATAATCCAAGTTAAAGTATCTAGTATATCATATAATAAGTAATGATTTAATATGACCATCTGATTTCAATTTCAACTATTACATGATTTGAATCCAAAATCTAAAAGCTTAGTTATATATAAAACATAATAAAATCCAAAATCCTAACCCTTCCCTTTATTCTGTTCTGATCACCTCAAACTTACGCAAAAAGTGGAGTAGACACGGTTCTCTTCTCTTTGGGTTCTCTTGTTTACGTCTTGAGTGAGCAACAAGCATTAGGGTTACTCATTCCTTTTTTCTAACTTGTCTTCTGCGTTGCCACTACTGATAGTTCTCAGAGATTTACTAGAGTTTTTTTTCTACAGTCTCGCTTCATAATATTTATTTTCTTATAAGAAAAGCTGCATTTAGGTGTTGCTTTTTTTTCTCTTATCTTTAATTAGTTTTTATAGAGTTGTAAACGACGACAATAAATTGAAAATTGGAACGAGAAAATACACCAGAAAAAAGCGACACACAGATTTACTTGATTCGGTAAATTGCCTACGTCAGTGGAGTTGCAGAGGATTTTATTACTTTAAGGAATTACACCGGTCGATTACCTCGACGATTACAAGAAAGAACACACTCTCTCCTCTCCCCTCTCTCTCTCTCCTCTCTCTCTCTACTCGAGATCACACCTGGAGAAGAAATCAAAAGGATTCCAAAGGGGAGCCAAGCCTGCTAGACGGTTTTCATCCTTTCTCGTAAGCACAAAAGCAAGAAGCAGATTTAAGAGGAGATACAAAGCACTAAGGCCTCTATTTAATCATACCAGCCCTTGGCCCATTAAGGAAATTATTCATTAATTAAGGGAAGCCTGGAATTATTCATGCCAAATTGATTTTGTTTTGCGGCTTCATTGATGGCGGGACCCTATTCTGGAAATAGTATAGAGGCGGGAGACTTAATTAGGAAGGCATCAAGCGGGCTCATTAATTAATTAACTTCCTTAATTAATTAAGAAACAATCAATCAATTAATAATTAACTGTCGTAATTTCAAGTGCAATTAATTCCAGGTGCAATCAGTTTAAGAAACAATTAATTTGTTGTCTTAATTAACTGTGGACCAGGCTCCACTAATCTACAATTCTCCCACTTTAAGACTGAGACACTGATTGTATCATCCACTGGCTGCATGGACGTTTTCCTCAAACGTGATATCCTCTAAATTCCTCCACCTCTGCAACTCAAAGCCCCGATCTTCATGCCAGAAGATCAGCTGAAGTCGAGCGCAACTTCAGCTTCTCAAGAGTAACACCCTTAGTTGACATATCAACATCAAAATAGTCTTGTACCTCCAAGCTCTTTCCTGGGTTACTCCTGTATCTGCTCAACTCGCACTGCATGGGCAATATCCTGCCAACGACTTCTTCCTTGGTGGAAGTTCTGTCGGATCCCAAGTCTGATTCCCTGGTAGGGAATCTGTCTCCTCTTTGGCCAGCTCCCACTTGCTAGAATTCTCATCTTGCAAGATTTCTTCATGCCTCTATGGTTCTCCAACATCTGTCTACGAAACAATAAGAATGGGTGCCCCGGACTCAATCTCCTCATTACTTCCATCACTGCTCTGGACTGTGACCTCTGGTAGATCATCAAATCTTACCTTTCTACTGTTGTCACCTTTAGTCATATATAGTGTGTCCGTTCTTTTACCTCGAGCCATCACCAATGCTCCTTTAGCAACCTTCCAGGTGCCATCTGAGAACACTACTAAATGACCACCCTCATTGAGTTGCCCAACAGAAATGACGTTTCTCTTCAACTCAGGGACATGCCTGACTTTTTGCAAAGTCCATTTGCTTTTATTAGGGAGTGCAATATCAACGTCTCTCATCCCCATGTTAACCTCATTTTTGGTGAGGTCTAATCTTCCTCTTAGTGCTTAGGATCTAGCCATAGGACTTCTCCTGGACTATCCTAGAAGACTAGAATTGGAACCCACCATTTAGAAATTTTCAGCCACTTCTTAACTCCTCTTGGGACCCCACATGGATTGTTACAAACCTTCAAATCACCTTGCAAGGTTAAAACTACCATGTGAAGACCCAATAGTGAGTTCCCATAGGAATGTTTGGACTTAGGGTAACCTTGAGTGACTTGAGCTTCTCTTGCACACACACACACCCCTAAGCCATTTGACCCAAACTTTAAACACTTACCCTTCTACCCTTTAAGAAACTCACATTATTGAACCAAAGCCACTAGTCTTTGATTAAGATGGCTAGGGTCAATATGTGAAGGATCCTAAAGTAGTTACCATTTAGCTAGACTTGGTCCCAAAGTGGTTGAACTTGGCTAAGTTCCATGGCTCATGCTCCTAAACCCTAATTCCATCCCAAATCACTTCTACTCAATCTTGACCCCACCAAAATGGTTCCATTCTTCTCTATTTGAAGCCCCCATAATTTTTCCAAAATTTCAAATTTTGACCTTAGGCCCCTAAATTCACCCAAATGATCAAGTTGCCCCCTAAACCCTAAATTTTCCCCAGATTCAAAACAAAAAAAATCAAAAAACTTACTCAAAATTTTCAAAATTCCTTAAAATCATTTCAAAACAGTTCCCACCTCTTAAATCCACCAAAACACTCCAATACACTCCAAATAACATCCATATATCCTAAATGCCCCTCTTAGCCCAAAATTCCAAAAATTCCAAAAATTTCTAAAAAAAATTCCAAAATCTCCCAAATATTCCCAATATCATTTTCTTCAACTACTACATGCCCTAATTTTATCAATTTAACCCAATTTAACCAAAAGCCCCAATTTGGCCATTTAACCCAAAAGTGCCCAAATTAAACTCAATGTCTACCCAATTGACCTCAATCTTGCCCAATTTCAGTTCCAAACTTCAATTAAACATCTCCAATACCAATCTAAACCAAATCCAAGCCCAATTTGACCCACATTTGAATTCAATTCCACTTGGAATCCAAAATCCTCAATTTTACCTAAATGATCCAAAATCCCTAAATTGACCCAATGTCAACCAATTCCCCCAAATTTCAATACTAAACTCTTCCTAACATCCCTATAAACAAAATGAAACATCAATTTGCCCCAATTTAAACTCAAATTTCACCCAAATCCTATTCAAACCCAAAATACCCAATTTTGCCCTAAATTACCCATGAACCCAAACATGCCCAAATCTAATCCAATTCAACTCAAATTCTCTTCAAAATTGTTCTAAAATCTTCATAACACATTCCTACACCAAACACAACATTTATTTGACCAAAATCTCATTCAAAATCCCTTTGAACAAAAATCCCTAAATTTGCCCTAAATTTGTCACATGACCTTACTTCCCCAAATTGAATCCCCTAACCCTAAAATTTCCACCCAATTTCTATCCAAAACCCTTCATGACAATTACCTACATCCATTTGAATCATCAATTGGACCCTAGCCAAGCTCTAGCCTAACCTAAACCCAAGCCTAACCCAAAGTGACCCAAGTTGACCAAATCATCCAATTCCACCAAATTGACCCTCCAAATCACTCCAAAATTGCTCCAATGCTTCTTTCAATCATTCATAACAATGATTTGCACATTTTTGCTTAATCAATTTGATTCAAACCAAACCCGAACTCAAGTTAGCCCAATTTGAACTCAAACCAACCCAATTGGACACATGATTCAAATTGAACCAAACTAAGCTAAATTTGATCAAACCCACTTCATGGCAGCCAACCTTAGACCCCCTAGGACTGGCCTGACCTGAACTAAACCAATCTCCTTGAGCCATGGCCCAAAGGTCCACCACTTTGGACCAATGGGTCTAACCTTTTAGCTAAGCCTAAGTCCCATCCTCAAACTTGGCTTAAGCAACATACCTGCCACAATTAATTGCACTAAACTCCTCCCCCACTCCTCCTCAACTTGTCAGCCACCTGCCCAGTCCTTGCCAACCGCCAGATCCGCTGGAACAGGCACGCCTGAGCGCCCCCCATGGGCTTAAAACTTAAAATTTAGCCATGACAGTGAGCAATCCCCTCACTGCCCATCTGCCCTGCTCAGCCCTCACCTTAAGCGGCCCAGGGCACTCATTGCCTGGCCCTGAGCTCCCCTATCCGGCGAGTTCTATAAAATGACTCCTCCACGACCAAATTTCAGGTGCTGAAATTTTCTCCACGAAACCCTCCCAAATTGCTCCCAGACCTAATTCCAGCCAAGAGAAGAAGATCCCCACCATTCTCCTGCCCTAAACTCCACCACCTGAGCTTAATTTCTTAGTCGAAATTCAGGCCAGAAACAGGACACTTCTTAAACCTCCACAAAAATTAAATTAACTTCACCTACACCATCAGCACAAATGGATGGCCTGGTGATGGGGCTTTCACTGGGGAACTCCTCTTGGTGTGGGGGAGGGTTTTTAAGTAAAATGACCTGCAAACATTTTAGAAAGTAACAATATATATATATATATATATATATATATATATATATTTACATTCTTTGTTTTTGAAATTTGAGAATTTGTGTTTCTTTTACTAATTAATATATCCATCTACTGTTTAGGAAAACTTGTTTGACTCTTGCCTTTACAACAATATTGTATTACAAATTTATTTGTGTTGCTATAGCCTTTTCTATTTTGCACAAATTTATATCAAGTTTTTAATCATGCTTTGTTGACATCTTTATTGATGTGAAGTTTTTATTGATGTGTTTTGTGAAAACATTGTGATGGTTTTTCTAATGATGTCAAAGACTTGAATGTTATGCATGAAAATATGAATATTTAAGTGTTTGATATAGACTAACAATGAAAATATATATGATATGTACATAATATATACTGAGAGGTATTATAGACATTAATCTATAGGCAGTACTTTAAAAACTGTATTTTTCAAATAGATCAACTACTGAAACATTTACTTCTAAACAGCAACAACATTGAATTGAAACTACGTACAGCCACACCCGAAACAAACGCACCCTCAATCTTAGAAAAATAGCTTTCTTTTCATAGAATATTTTTTAAAAGGGGATTGTCATCATTATCATGGCATGCATTCCAGATGAAGAAATTTTTCGTACGTTCTTCACTTATGCAGAGAACGACGTAATTTTTTTTCTCCTCCGCGCATCTCAGTTTTGGACATGCGTAATATTTCTTCATTCGAGAAAGCTTTACAATAGGTAGCCAGCCAACAACTAGCAAAAGTATTTTATAAACTCCCATAAGTCCTAATCATTTTCCTTTGAAGGCTTATTCCTGGACAACTTAGACAGAACTGGAAGCAAACACTCTGGGTACTCCAAATGACCTTTCTTTCCATATGTAGCTTTCCAAAATTCTACTGTTGTGTTTCCAATAGGAAGGTAAGGGTGATCAATGGCTGCTCGGAGGGAAGGTGCCAGAACTCTGAGAAGGGTGGAATCAAAAATGACGGCTGGATGGAACCCTTGCAAACAGCTTAGAGTGTTTGTCCAGAGACAGTAGAGTAGATGATTTAGTCCTCCTGGTATGCCATTAGAAAGGGGTTCACAAAATGAGAACCACTGAATCAAAGGGTCGGAAATTACCTGCAAATTGAGATTACTTTCAGCCAATAATCTAAAGGCCTTGTAAAACTAAAAAAAATTTGAGTTTGTTAGCAGTTTAAGTGAAGATGGCGCATCGGATAAGAAAAAAAATCATATACAAACCTCTAAGAGCATAAGAATATCTTGCTTCAAGGAAAGATTGCCAACAAACCTAATATGAGCATTAAAAACCCTGCAGCTCACATAAAATAAACATGAGAGCAAAAAACAGGCAGCAGCAGCGACCTGTCATCATCTTTGGGAGCAACTGCTAATATCATAACAAAATGTCATAAAACAGCTACCTGCCAATCATCTCAATTCCACAATGCTGGTTTATCTTCAAAATAGTTAGTGATATTCCCAAGAATCTGTAGTATGCAGCACAACTGTTATATCTAAGCTACACAGGGTTATGCATGATTTTGGAAGTGCTAGAACAGAAATGGTTTTAGCAACCAGATATACCAAGCTTTTTTCAAATTGAAGGAAGAAGTGAAATATACCTTCCGAAGAGAATCAAAGTGGGCTTAATTGTGCTGAAGTGCTTTTCTCGCCCACCTAATTCCAATTGTAAGCTTTCCATATCCAATGGCTTAATATGAACCAAAATGCAAATTAGCATTTCAGAAAAAAGTAAGAATGAATCAATGTTCTGAGAATTCTCTAATGTGTTGTGTTGCAAGTATTTTTTTTCATCAAGCACCTTTATTAATAATTCACTTAAACCATTAGAGAAATCATTCTTAGATGACTGAATACATGCATTTGATTGGTTGTTCAAATAACCAAAAAGGGTATTCCAAACTTCTACTAGTGTTTCCAACAGAAGATCTCTCTGTGAAGAAATCAAACCTAATCTTGAGTGATCATCATCCACACTTTTAGGACAAAGAAGAACAAAGGGGTAGCAAATGAAACAATAAAGAACATCATGCGTAGGATTAGGCCCCTCTTCTTTCGAGACTGGCATAACAAAGACCCTGTCCATGTTTTTCATTAGGTCCTTTGCAATGATTCTCCACATCACCAAAGAGCTCGTCTTCGCATTGAAAGGTTTGCTCAGGTGTACATAAAGGAAACAAACTATCGGGTGTAAATTGACTGAAGGGTTCAAAGAAAAAATAAACTTATGCGGAATTTCCAGAGGAATATCATCCTTTTTTGAGAAATGTAAGACAAAGTGAGCCAGCATACATAAAAGCAAATATGCAGTGTAGATCATTGGAGAAACCATGTCCATATAACTCAGTGAACCTTTACCCATGGCCTGAAAAAAAGGACAGCAAGTAACTTCAGATGATTTCCCATCTTTAATGTACAAGAAATCCAAGGTAATCAGACAATGAGGAGAGGCTAACAAAAAACCCAATTCTTCTCTAACAACTTCTACAAACTCAAAAAGCATCAGCAACAAATCATTATAATGATTCCAATCATTTCTTGAAGATATGTCTTCACCAAACTCTTTAATGAACTTTAAAATGGTGTTCAAGCACAACTGGATGATATGATAATGAACATTTGGCCCTTTTGTTTCATATTTAACCCTACGTATAACAGATTTAAAAATCTTCAGGGCAAAGCTGAGAGCGAAGGTTCCGATTTCAGGGTCTTTTTGTGTTGTCAGACAGTGACTGACAATTGTTCTAATTACCATTAGAGGAAAATGTAAATCGCTAATCTTCCAAGGTAGCCATTTAATGGAATTGATCCAAGGGAATCTACCACAGAAATGAGATGGGAGAATGCCATTTTCATTTGTAACATCGCATGGGCACCTTGCAGGAACCAAATCCATCCCCTTGGACGTGGCTATTCCAGAGATATATTGATCAAACAATTCCAGGCACGGTTCCCACAAACAAATATTTTCATTAGAGATTTTCTTGGAAAATACCATTTTAATCATAGGTCTGAAGGTGGTCTGTAAAATTGAAGGATGGTTAACTAAAAGGTCAAGCTTATGCAGGAGATAGTGCCATGTGTTAAGACAAGACAAGTGTACTAAAATATCACATTTATTTGATATAATGCCTTGCAGGGGCACCATTAAGACCTTTATTCTTCTAAGCAAGTCTTTATCAAGCTCACCATTACTTCTTTCTGAAATTCTACTGCAGGCAGGAATCTTTTCTTGATAAACAGCTTCTTGAACTGTATTTATTTCAGAGGGCAGGAATGCATCGATTAGATGCTCCCAAGCAACCTGCATAATCATCTAATTGTTCAAAACATAAATGAAGCATGCTTTTGGTTGTAGCAAGATACTATAAAATTAATGCAATAGTTCCTGAAAGAATAGTATTATAAATTTAAATATATTGGCATACCTTTAGAATGAAACAATCTAAAGAATCACAAATGACAAACAGTTCTACGAGCATAAGCATACCTTTTTGCATGCATGCATCACAAAACTATTTAATGCAGACTATAGTAACATGTCAATCAATAGCATAATAGCAGGTAAGATCATTATGCAATAAAAGGCAAGCCCAATTTTATTATCAGAGCAATTAATCAACTGTATTCATCTAACATAAGTAGAGAATAACTTAAACACCCATTCAGATGATCTATACTGACGCAGGCACTGTTTAGCACCGTGGCGGGGCGCTGGGGGAATGCGGGGACCGATCCCCCGTGATTGATCGCAAAGGACTGAACCCAAAGCGGGAAGTATAGCGAAGGCGGGATTGTGATTTCTAGCAATTGTAGGAGTCATGTGAAAGTTGATCGCGAACCTTTGTTTCCCGTCTTCATATGGGTAGTTTTAATAGCTATTTTTCTAGATTCTTCTTGCCTTCCCATTCTCTTCCTTTGTCTAGAAGCTTTTTCCGTCTAAGGAGCCTATAAATTGATGTCTTCTGTGTGTAGGGAGTCAGTTTTGGTTGCGATTATTCTCAGATTTCTGTGTGGAATTCTTTCCCCAGCTGTATCTGAAAAGGTGATGGTGCTCCGGCTATATTCTCTCCAATTTGGTGATTGTATCCTTCCCTTTTACCTGCCTCGAACCTTCTCCTCCCAACTTCTCATCCGTCGAACTCTCCCTCCGTCACCAACACCCTATCGTCCCCTTTCCTGCAGGTTATTACTGTTTTCCAGCCTTCTGACCCCTTCCAAACTCCTCCCAATCACCCCACTGCCCGCTACCCACCACCTACAACCCTCCCTACTTGTTGTCCCTACAGTTCTGCACCTTCCCTTCAATGCCACCCGCCTCAAGTGGCTGCCATTATCCCTTTCAATCATCCCTATCCCACTAGCCAACCTCCACAACCCATCGGGATATATATAAGAGTGTTGGTTGTGTCCTCTATGTTTTGTATTATTGTGTTGAGTTGTAAGTCCTATTTCCCTATTAATTTATGTTTGTTTTTGTTTTTACACTATTTTTCCTACTAGTTCTAGTATCATTTGGTGTCATTGCTAGTTCAACCCTAGTCCATCCAAGGCTTTCCAAGCATCCGCTCCTACCCAAGCCACCTCCACCGAATTTTTTCTTCTAATTCCCAACCCTAGCCATGGCACCGCAAAGAGATAGATCGGACTTGACCCAGGAAGAGATTCAACGAGAAATCCGTCGTCTACAACGGAGATTTGTAGAGCTAGATGACGGAAACCAAAAAGAGGTTACCTTCGTTCGTGATCAAAAACGTCGAAAGAAAAAACGGGGACGGGAAGATGAATCAATTCCACAAAGAAGGTCATAGTGACGAGGAATATCGACCACAACATTTTGGTATTTAATATCAAAGGAGACTGAGATAAGAGGTCTCTTATGGAGGTCAACAGGACTTTGGCATCAAGATGGACGTCCCATAATTTGAAAAAGGTATGGAACCTGATAAGTTTAAAAACTGGCTACAATCAGTTGAACGGATTTTTGAATATAAAGATATACCAGAGGACAAATAACTCAAGCTATCTGCTATTAAACTAAAGAAAAATACCTTCTTATTATGGGAAAATCTACAAAAACAAAGAAAAAGTGAAGGCAATGAGAAGATAACTAGGTGGGAGAAGATGAAAAAGGCAATGTAAAAAAAATACCTCTCACCCCATTATCGTTAAGATATGTTTTTGAAACTCCACAACTTGCAGCAGAGTGATCTTTCAATTGAGGAGTTCACAACCCAATTTGACTACTTGCAGCTTAAATGCAAGCTAACAGAGTCAGAAGAACATACGATTGTCAGATATCTTGGGGATCTGAAACCTGTCATCAACAATGTGGTACAGTTGTAGCCATACTAGATGCGAGAGGACATCCAGACATTAATCTTGAAGTAGAAAGACAACAGAAGTAGAGCCGGCAACAATCATCTTTCAAGCAGCAACCTTCAGGCAGGCTGTCACTTACAATTATCATGATCGATAGGGATACCCCGAGAGATAAATGCAAGCCCAGACAAGGGAATAACACTACAAATCAAAACAGAAAGAAACAAAAGAAAAGGTAGCACCTCCAACACAATACTAGCCAGGAAGTGCTACCAATGCTACGGCTACAGTCACATAGCCTTCAGCTACCCACGAACAAGGTAGTCACACTCACAGATCAAGGCATCGTAGAAGATTTAAGCGATGAGGAGAAAGCTGTGGACAGGGTAACGTGTACCAACTCCCACTAGATAAACGAGAAGCGCTCATTATTCGACAGATCTTGTAGACTAAGGACACAAGCCACTACATATCCTACACCTGATGCATAGAGAACGGAAAAGTATGCAGTCTAATCATCGACGCAGCAAGAACGTGGCATCCAGGGGCGGAACCACCCTTATTTTTCAGGAGGGGCAAACTTACTATATAATTCAAAGCAAAATTTATGTGTTATGCATGTAAATATATAGAAACTGGGTGGTATGCATGTAAATGCCCATAAAACAAAATCAAAGATGAACTTGCCGCTAAGTTTTATCTTAACTCCCACATTTCTTAGGGCTCGTTTGGCCGTGCAGCTCGCCTCCTTTCTGTCGCGAAAAATGTTGGGAGAACGCTAGAAGATCGTTTGGCTAACAAGCTTTAGAAGAACCACATATACCGAAACAGCGAAATTCGTCGTTTTCATATCGCTAGGAGGCCCTTCCGTTCCGGTGTTCTAGTGTTGACCTCATTTTTTGTGAGGTTTAATCTTCCTCTTAGTGTTTAGGATCTAGTAATAGGACTTCCTTTTGACTATCCTAGAAGACTAGAGATGGAACCCACCATTTAGAAATCTAAACCACTTCTTAGCTCCTTTTGGAACCCTACATGGATGGTCATAAACCTCCAAATCACTTGGAAGGTTGAAACCAACATGTGGAGAGCCAAAGGTGAGTTCCCATAGGAGTGATTGAACTAAGCGTGACCATAGGTGAATAAGGCTTTCTCTTGTACACACACCCCTAAGCCCCTTTGAATTCTCTCACTTGTTCCAAAATCCTAAACCATTTCTTTTCCCCTCTACCCTTTAAGAAACTCACATGGATAGTCCCAAGCCTCTCGTCTTTGATTAAGATGACTAAGATCAATATGTGAAGGTTCATAAAGTGGTTACCATTTGGCTAGACTTGGTCCCAAAATGGATAGGCATGGCTAAGACCCATGAGCACATAACCATAAACCATAATTTCATTCAAAATCCTAATTTTTAAACCAAATTTCCCAAAATTTTCTAGAGTCACCCATAAGTCCTAAGAATGACACTAAAACATTCCCTATGTCACACTGAGAATTTTGACTGTAAACTTGTCATACCTCCGGACAACTTTTTGGCACCTCGGTACCATAATAACAGATACTTAAAAAGTGCTCTGAGGTTCATAAAACCTTCCACATGATCTAAAATGACCCCGGGCACTATCGTTTGACTCCAAATTTCTTCCTGAACCACCTCGAGGCCTTTTGACCACTTTGACCAAAATTGGCCAAATTACCCAAAATACCCAAAATTGCAAAAATCTAAATTTCACCCCATTCAATCCTAAAAATCATTTGGAACTTCCCCATATCACCCAATTGTCCCAAATTTACTAAATCCGACCACATTGACCAATTTTGACAAAAATTTTAATTTTACCCCTAATTCCCAAATCCCCAAATCACCCCCAATTCCACCCAATGGACCCCAATCTTGCTCAATATCAATTTCAAACTCTAATTCAACATCCTCAATATCAATCTAAACCAAATTCAAGCCCAATTCGACCCAATTCCAAACCCAATTTCAACCCAAATCTAAAACCTCAATTTTGACCTAAAAGCCTAAATTCCTCAAATTGAACTTCATGACCATTCAAATGTCCCAATTTCAATTTCTAAATCAAAATTCAACATGTCTAAACTTAATTTCAATCCAATTTGATCATCCCATAATCAATTTCAAAAAAAAAATCAAAAATCATCATATGCATGTTAAAAGGCCCATCCCTTTATGCATTTTGAAAAGCCCACTTCATTAATTTTAAAAGCTCAATTTGAGCCCACATGACAAAAATCCTTCATTGTTCATCCCATGACAATTTAAATCAACTCATCATAGCATCATATGAAACATTCCATGCATGCACATCAAGCTTTACCCAAATTAGGCATGTTGACCTCTCTCATTTAAAATCATAAAATCTTAATTTCGTTTGCATGAAACACTTCCATGGCATCATGCATCCCATAACCTATCCCATGGAACATCCCATGACCATCCAAGGTCAAATTTTGCCAAATTTAGCAAAGGAGAAGTGACTACTCTTTTTCCTCCTTTACTTGGAATTATCCCCATTCATGAAACATTAAACCACTTGCTTAAACCCCAAGCCAACCATTGACCTCACCTAAACTCACTTGAGGATCTTAGGAGTTGCTCTAACCATATTGGGACCAAGCTTAGTCATTGGACCAAAGGGTTAAACCCAAGCTAGCCAACTTACCTAAAGTTCCAAATCCACGTTGGATTTTCACCTTCCTCCCTCTCCCATTATTTTATTCTCCCACACAACACTCTCCAATTCCTTCCCTTCCCACTCACTCATCTCCCAAAAAAATGTGAGCCTCCTGCCTCACTCCTTCTCATCCAAGCACCTCAAATTCCCCACTTCTCTCCCACTCAATAATTGGATTTTTTCCTCAAAACCCAAACTCCTTCCTCCCCTTTTCAAAAAAAAAAGAAACTTCTTTTGGAGCCACCAAACCCACCTGCACCCTTGAGCAAATTTATACTCTTTGACCTGAGGAACACAACCACCACCACCTCCCTTGCCAGAAACCGTCGCCATCACCGGAAAACCAGCCTGAAACTCACAGACACCCCTCATTCTAGCCAAAAACTCCCCCAAACTTCACCCAAACCATCTCATTAGCCTCCTTAGGTCCTTAGGAGACCAAAACAATCATTTTTCATAATTTTCACAGTTGTTAACGCATATTCCAAGCGAAGCCGAGCCAACACCGACGAACTTCCAACACGACTCGAAAATCGCGACAAACAGACACCGCAAGGACTGGGATACGATCAAGAAAATCTCCTTATTCAAACCTAATTGAGTACAAACCTCTTAGGCTCAGGTATATCTCTTAAATTGAAACGATAAACATGAACTCCCCATAAAAATTTCAACTCAAAATAAATTGATTTGACCCCTAAACTTGATTTTCTAAGGTAAAATGATATTTTTGCATTAAAATAATTATAATAATTAAAATACAATTCAAAAATTTACAAAATTGGTTTTGGGAGTTCCTTATGACCAGAGGAACTTAAGAAAAATAAAATAAAAATTAAAATAAACACTTCATTTTTAAGCCTATTTTTAATTTTAAAAATAATTAAAAATAATTAAAAATCATAAAAATCACTAAAATATTAAAATTTACCAAAATGTTCTAAATTGTCTCCTGATCACTTAGGAACAATTAGAATATTTTTCTTAATTTTTAAAATAAAGTTACAAATTTTCAAAGTCTTGAAAATGAATTTTAAAGGCTTAAAATGAATTTTCCTTAATTTTGCATTAAAATAATTCTAATAAATCAAAGAAAAATCACAAAAATATGAAATTTGTTTCTCTAGATTCCTTGAACTCTGAGATATTTATGAAAAATATAAAACTTAATTTTCCAATTAAATAATATTTTATATTTAATTAATACTTCAAAATTTAAAATACTTATAATAATTAAATTAAAATTCAAAAAATCATGAAATTTAGTTCAAGTGATCCTCTAACCTAGGTGAACCTTCCATAATTTTCCTAAGAATAGATAATTAATATTGATTAAGTTATTGAATTTACTTTGAAAATCTCTATTTTGCATTAAAAATAATCATAAAAAATAAAATGAAATCAGAAAATTACATTTTCTCATCTGATATTTTAATTGATCTATGAGTGGGGTAACATAAAAATTTCAAAGTCATTTGAGTTTTATTTAAAGAATTATGAGGTAATAAGTTTAAAAGGGCAAATGGTAATTATGGAATTTAAGCCTTAATTCATATTTAGGTCTAACTAAAGGGTAAATAGGCAATGAATAACCTTAATTAACATGATTAGATGATTAAAACATAAGAAGTAAGAGGTAGAAACCAATCCCACCACTTTTCCACATTAAGGGTAAAATTGTAATTTCTTAAATTATTGAAATTTGGAAGCTAATTAAATTAAATGATATTAAGGAGAGGAGTTTTGATCTAGGAAGATTTCAATCCACTAATCTAAAACACCTAATTTGTGGTTGAATGATAATACAATCTTTGATAAGAATTGAATAGCACCTAAATCAATATTACCTTAAATTACAAATCTATCCATAAAAACTTAAGGGCTAGGTAGTGACCTAGGTTTGATTATAACTTCAATTAATGAGGTTTAGAAAAGAGAACACAATCATTTACAAATATTTTTAAAACACTACTAGCCCAACTTTAATATAAATGGCTAAGTTCCTTAATAATTCAATTTGCCCATAAGGACTTTCACTCACATAACTCTTAAATGAAACATCAAGTGAATGTTACCCCACTCAAGGGATAATTAGAACATTTAATTTCACCGAGCAAAGGTTCAGGACATTATAGCTAAACCTTAATTGGACATGGGTGATTAATTGAACTACATAATGAAGTCAAACGATCTCAAAATGATCCCAATAGTTTGAAAAGATGTTTAGGGTTATGTCCCGAACACTTCCTCAATCTAATAGAATATTTTAGAAGAACATTTGGATTTCATTATTCTTTGTTCAAGAAAATCATCCTTAACACACCTTAGGGACCAACCAAGTTATACATTAGGATCCCTCGTCGTACTTAAACCATTTGAACTTCAATTACTACTGCCCTGCCTACTTTGAATGCTAACATTTCAACGGAAATACTTGAAAACTGTCAGGTATGCATTTACGTTTATTTATTTATTGCAATTTATGCTACTTTATTTAAATGTTTTACTGCTTTATGCATACTATACTTGTGATAAACTACCAAAACAAAGCAACCCCACATATTAAACAACTCAAAACGTAATCACAAACACAAAACAAAATAAAAATTGCAACTAAATTAAAACATCTCTATCGGATGATCAGAAATCCCTCGGATAAGGTAACCTACGATTGTTAACGAGATTTCTCACGATCTAAATGAACGTACTGAATTCATTTATTTGAATTTGGTAAATTCATTTGAACTAAGTTAATCCGAAGAAAATAGTGGTGCCCCGAAATGAGGGAACCATGAGATCCTAACCGGTGTCGCTATAATCAACTTAAACTCCCCCTAATAAGACATTTAATGATAAACAAAACTTGAACTCTAGACCACAACACTTCTCTCACCCCTTCAATTTGACACTTCTTAAACTAAACCTGCTACGACGAGGAGCTTGGAGGAAACATCGTGGACAGCGCGGTCATCTTCAATAGCAAATCAAATCTACATCAACTAAATTTTTCTTAGAATTAAAATAGCAAGTCATAGGATTTCGAGGTTGTTTGTCTAGCGCAACATAAATCATCACCTTATCTTTAGACCTTTGCACAATCATATTGCGCAATCTAAGTCCTAACTCTTTTTAGAATCTCGAGGTTGTCGTCCGTTACGACATAAACCCTCATATCTTCCAGGTTATTTGTATGATAATGTCATACAACATAAGTCCTAAGTAAATAAAATTGACAAAAATGAAATATCAAATAATATATCTCTGAAATTGAAGCCAAATCATAGGATAGTTTGGGAATTTACTCGAGTTCGCTTCAAGGATCCGTGACACTTCTACCTTTCTGTCTTTGGATTCCACAATAATTGTTCATAAATTTGATTCATTCCCTTTTAAATTTCCAATGTCCAATCGTGAAAACTCTAAAGTTTGAAATTCTTGAATGCAAAACCACTGATCTTTATCGAGAGTTTTCTTAAATGACTTCGGTCATTTAAGATGTAATTATATAGGGGTTTGCCTCTATAGGGAACTTTAGAACCTAGGTAATATAAACCTTATCTAATATTTCATATTAGATAAAGGAACTTATCGGTAAACATAAAAATGATTCGCAAACCAAACAGATGTCATAAATCTATTAGTTTATTAAATTGAACCTCGCTAACAAGTAATGTGTTTATTCTTCAAGATCGGTGCATGGCTTGCGGTGTATGGTTTGTTTATTTAAACTATTAAGGATATGAGATCGGTTCAATCTTATTTTTCAAAATCAAATATTACTTTCTAAATTATTTAAAATTATATATAATTAAATTAAAATCGAATTCGCATCGAAGAAATGCGGCCGACATCTAGATCACATCCTTTGTTTCAGTGCTCTACCTGGTTGTCAAACGAAGCCTTTTTTCAAACAACCATGGCATTTTAGCGACCAGAACATTTAAATGGAGTTTTACTACCCGTAGTTTTAAACCAAATTTTTTCAATGGCAACGCTTGCTCAAATGAGGCCTTAATAAAAATTTTGCTTGCTCTTTAGATTAAGAAATCACAACTCCAAGGAGTAACAATTAAGAGCAGCTTGGGCATGCAGTTTGGATTTGATTAAGTGTTTGGTGTGTGTGTATATATATATATATATATATATATATATATATATATATATATATATATATTATGATATACAGTTATGTAAAATTAAAATGAATATGCATGGGTCTCATTGTTGCAAGAAAATTACGCAAGGGGCATATTGGGGCAAAGTGACATATTTAGGGGGGGTCCAATTACCAAATTCCCTCCCCTCTGTTAACAAAAATGAAAATTCGGGGGTCCGCCATTGGTGGCATCGACACAGATGATAGAAAAATTGGTACTTGTGACTCAGAAGTATTCCCAGCCGTATTCACTAACGTAGTTGAAGAAAGAGAATCGAGTCAGCATCGACCGAAAATGCTTGGTAGAGTTTTCGATCTGATGCCAGCTATAGAACCAGGTGTGATGTGACGTGGTTCCCAGGATTCTTGCCACCTTTTGTTAGGACGACCGTGACAGTTTTACTGGAGGACTCAGCACAACATATATAGAAATATGTATTCTTTCACCAAGGACAAGAAGCGCTTCACCTTACTTCCTTCGACTGAGCCCGAGGTCATAAGATTCATTATCAGCAGAGCAGCGTCAGTGGAATCAAATTTAGAGGCGATACAAAATGAGTGAATCGAGATATCGTCCTAGCACAGGACAAATACAATAGAGAAGATTTGAGAGCCTCACAATCGATACCAGACAAGAGGGTTTTGGCCACTCTCACGGCCCAAGACTGAACTACATGTGAGCTATTTTGAGAAAATTCAGCAGTACGTGCGGCGCACGCAGTCCCAAAAGATGGGATTGAGGTGAATATTTGTTCGTATGTAGGAGAAGACCCTTGGGTACCTTTGGAGACAGTGCAGTTGCCAATGGGATTCAGGGGTGGCTTATGACAAAACAGAAGCTTCGACCTATGAAGTTGAAGCTCCATCAACCCCGGGAAAGTGACGCAGGCGTTGTTTAGAGCCCTAGCGGGGGCACTGGGGGAAAATGGGACCGATCCCCCGCGATTTATCAGGAAGGACCAAATCCACCCGCATAGCATCGAAAGTGGTAATTATCGCGAAGGTAGGATCGCAATTTCTCACAATCGCAGGAAGCGCGTGAGGGCTGATCGCGAACCTTTGATGTTCGCCTTCATATAGGAAGTTTTAATAGCTATTTTTCTAAATTCTTCTTGCCTTCCGACTCTCTTCCATTTTGTAGAAGCTTCCTCCGTCCAGGGAAGCTTATAAATTGTTGTCCTCTGTGTTAGGAGTCGAATTTGGTTGTGTTTGTTCTCAGATTCTTGTGTGAAGTTCTTTCCCTCTTATGGGTTGTATTCGAGGTGATGGTGGTGCTCCGACTATATCCTTTCCAACGTGGTGATTGTATCATTCCCTTTTTGTCATGACTCAGCCCGGGACTTGGGATTAAGCAGGACGAGAACAAACGGTCGGACGGTAAGAATTAAATTTTCTATATTCGTATAATTTAACAGATGAAAGAGCTACTATAAATTAAGTTAAAGCGTTATAATTAAAATTAATTTGTTGATGGTTGTCCAAGTTTTCTATAAATGTTTCATCTATCGCACACTTTTAATAATTTAATTAAACCTAAAAAATTAGTTAAAACAACTATGAGCTAAACAAGTCGATGGATACTCATATTTTTAAACCAAAGTTTACAAAAAAAAAAATAATATGCATGTCAGTTAAGCTTCTTCATAAATTAATATAAACATTTAATATGTTATTCGTAGAGAACTATAATATTATCATATTAATATCATTTCATATCTATACAACCGTCACATGAGTACCGTCTAAAAATTTATGTCAATTAAGATGCATTACTATCAATATCCTTTTTCATTTACGTGCACACGTACAATAGTATTCCCCCACTAGTACCATCAATGTATGATTCATCATAGTCAGTCATGCACATACAAGCAGTCAACATAA
Source organism: Papilionanthe hookeriana x Papilionanthe teres (assembly GCA_022702705.1). Taxonomy (NCBI): domain Eukaryota; kingdom Viridiplantae; phylum Streptophyta; class Magnoliopsida; order Asparagales; family Orchidaceae; genus Papilionanthe; species Papilionanthe hookeriana x Papilionanthe teres. The sequence continues at coordinate 23,125,667 of CM040429.1, read as the reverse complement.
ATATACGTATTCATCGCATTAAATTTAACATAATATAAAACATACACAAAATGCATGAGTAAGTAGTTATGATATCCATAACAATACGACCAATAAACAAAAATAATATTTCAATCAGAATAAAGCACACACAAATATCATCAACTGTAAACACATTTGAGAAAATACAAATTATTACTATAATTTAAAAGTACAAGTACTCACATCGATGTCGATTAATTTGTTATTTGATTTTTCTTGATGTTAACCCCTCTAAATTTGGAAGCCTGACAAAATATAAAGTTTAATTAATTTATTAATTTAATAAGCTATTATCTTTTCATTAAGTGTAATCATACTTAATTTCTATTATATATATATATATGTGTGTGTGTGTGTGTGTGTGTATGCGTGTGTGTGTGTGTGGTTGTTTTTTTAAGAAACCCGTAAGTAATTTTATTGCTCAAAAGTTAAGTTACATTTCTTTATGAGATTGGATCCCACTACAAATAAAAAAGATACAGTACTCACTCCTAGAGTTTCAAAGTCCAGGTGTACAAACTCACCCAAAAAAGTTTACAAAATAGATACAAGTATACCCAAAAAGACTGCAGAATAAAAGAAATAAATAAATCCAAGCAAAGAGGGTGGCAGAGAAAAACAGCAATAAACAAACATCCCATCTTAAGAAAACGATCTAAGGTAGGGCATGGGCATATTGAGATTGTCCCCCCTCAGGAGCAGCTTAAGATCAGAATCAAGCTTGGTCTTCAGGATTATAGCTTTAGTCTGTGTAGCAGCTTTGGCAAGGAAATCCGCTGGAGTATTAGTTTTCTTGGGTGTGTAGCTTCATTTGAAGATAATATTTGATGAAAGTTGCTTAATTCTGCATAAATCAACAATTAAATACGAAGGAGATTCTTTTATCATCCGCCAATATATCCAACAGAATAGTTGAATCTATATCAATTTGCATGAATCTCCAATTCGTTTTAGCCGCAACAGATAAGGCCAACCAAACAGTATACAAATCTGCGGATAATGCACAAACAGCCATATAATGTGAAAAAAAAAAGCATATTAATTTACTAGAATGAGACTTGTAGACCCCACCTGTACCTGCACAATCAGCCTTCTAACTACCATCAGTATTTACCTTAATCCAAGGGAAAATGGTTGTCTCCACCATACAAGAGAGATCTTACAAAAATTTATGTCAGGTATATGAAATCCTCCCAGCTAATAAAGAAGGATGGCTTAAATTTATGATAAAAAAACAACTTATGTATATAAGGTAGGATATTTGAAATCACCCTATCCAGCTTAATGCAAAAATTCACATTGTTGTGATAATTTCTAGCCAACCAAAAGAACCAAATGCAGATGTAAGGAATGACGTTAAATATATGTTGTTTATGAATAGGATGATGTCAATGTTCCTTGCACTGTGACAGATCAGCCCAACCCCATGGAGGGGTTTTGATAGCAGCTCGATCACCTAAAACTGTCTAGATTTTGATAGAGTAGGCACATCCAAAAAACATATTGTTTACCATTTCCTCTTCCGACTTGCAAAGCAAACATTAGGAAGAGATTCTCAATCCCTTCAATTCAAGAATATCATCTATTGGAACCAAGCCAAGTAAAACTCTCCAACAGAAAAAAAAAACATAGAAGGGGTCAAATTTATTCCAAATCACACCACCCCAATACACCTTGTCCCAAGTGTAAAGTTTTGAATAGATAGTTTTAGTAATAGAGCAACTGATAGTTTTAGTCAACAAAATTTTATCCTTTTGGGACTTATCAAAAGGAATCTTAGAGATATAAGTAGATTTATCACGACCTATTATATTGGTGAGCATCTCCAAGTTCCACCCTTCATCAAGATAAAGATCAGCCACAATCAAGTCTTTGTTATCATGTGTAAAGCAAGGAGATAGATCTTCTTCCTGTCATTTATCATGCCAAAAAGATAAACTGTCATTCCCAAGTTTCTAGTGGATAACGTCCTCAACAGTATTTTTGATTTTCAACATGCCTCTCTAAGTTTTGGAATCACCAAGCTTGGAACCTCCACTGGATGAAAATTTCTACAATATTTATTTTCCATGCTTTAGCCCATAAAGATTCAGCTTTTCTAAATTTTAACCACAAAAGAAAAGAATTGATCTCAGCTAGATGCTTTACTTGTCGAAATCCCAACCACCTGCATTTAAAGGCGTACATAGCACCTTCTAGCAGGCCCAAATTCTTTGTTTATGATTCCCAGACCATAAAAATTTATTAAAAAGCCTTTTAAGTATTAATTGTGTGCCAGATTTGATCCTTGACACTTGCAAAGCATATAAGGAAATAGAGGTTAACATGCTTTTCAGTAAATCATTCCCTCAAAGGATAAAAAAGAAATTGTCCAATCTCTAATTTTGCTTTTGATTTTATCCACCACAGCATCAAACTGCATCTGTCTTCTCCTCCCTTTGAGTAAATTAACCCCTAAGTATTTTAAGGGGAGATCGGTAATGGTAAAGCCAGTATACTCATGTGCCCATGCCTTCATATTGGTACTCACATGTTTCCCAAAATAAAGATGGTGTTTCTCAATATTAAAGTTCATACCAAAAGCTTCCTAAAATGATAGAAAAGTATGATATTTTTTTTGATAGAGTATTTAGAAGCATTAGAGAAAATAATCATATCATCAGCATAGGCCAAATGGCTAACTCCCATTCTAGTCTTATTTTTGTATTGTGTATGGGAATGTAGAATCTGCAAGGACTTAATTAATCGAGAAAAATAATGAAATACTAAAATAAAGATAGTAGGTGAGAGAGAATCTCCCCTGCTAGAGGTGAAAAAGCCACTTGCTTGCCCATTAAGGAGCGCCTGATAATAGTTGTCCTCTAACCAATCTTTGACAAAATTGCAAAACTTTGAGTTGAAGCCCCTGTGGATTTAATGACCTCAAGTATAAAATCCCAGCTAATAATCTCTGCATTTATAATCAAGATCACATATTAATTCTTGTGCTAATAAAATATTATATGTTATACCTCTTCCCTGGATGAAAGCTAACTAATTTAGACATTTGGATAGGGAGATGTTGCTTTAGTCTTTCCACCATGATATTGTGTTGACCTCATTTTTGAGGTCATTCTTTTCTCCTTCTAGCTTAAAATCTAGCCTTAGGATCTTCCTATTTTGGACTATCTTAGAGGACTAGACTGGGACCCACTATGTTTAGAAATTCGAGCCATTTCCTCGCTCCCTGAAGTTTCATATGGACGGCTCTAAATCCTCGACGCTTAGTCGAGTCGATTAAAAGCCGACACGTTGAAACTCACTGTTGAGTTCTATAAGGATTTGAAAGCGCATGGTGGACCACACTGTGTGCGACGTTTGACTTCTACGCACGAGCGATATGCTTGGCTATGGTTCTCGCTTGGCGAAGACCGGTCGTTAATTTGCTCGATAAATGGCTCCGGTCGGGTCAAAATAAATTCATTTTTGCGACGTTACGCAAATTTAATTTAAATTGATGCGACCGTCGGCGAACTTGTCCGAACGGCCTCGAATGACGAAACGGACTGCGCCATTGCGTCCGGAACATCGATTTTAGCCGGGAAGGACATATAACTTGATGGGATTTCAAATCGGCTCGATTTGCGTGCAAAGTCGACAAATTCAAATGAAATAATAATATTAAATATTTTTTTTTATTAAAATCTATTAACATTTATTTTTTTTACTTAATCAAACGAGCGAGCACTGTTCACTTCCTTCTATTTCACGCGCTCGCCTTCAGTCCCCTTTCCCGTGCCCTAACCGGACCTCGTCCCTTTCTTCTTCGGTAATGACCGTCGTCGCGAGCTTATTGCCGGTCTTCCGGTCACCCCCTTTCTCTCCGATCTTGACCGACATTCACTGCCGGTCATAACTTCCGGTCGCCTTTCCCCTAACGAATTTTCCCGCTCGAAACGAGTCGGGTGACCTTCCTTCTTGCCGATTTTGGCCGATTTTCTTGCTTGTGGTGGGGTTCTCCTCACCACTTTGTTTCTCACCGCCGGTGAGTCTCTCCCCTGTTCGGCTATAAATACCTCTTCGTTGGAAAGGTTAGGGGTTGGTGTGTTTTTTTGTGCGATTTGAAGAATTTACCTGCTGCTCTCGAATTCTCTTTTAAGCCTTCTTGGAAGTAAGTCTTTCCTTCTTCCTCTTTTTTCTTTGAATCATTATTATGAAAATATAGATCCTACGTCTCCCTGGATATGGTTATAATTGAGAAGAGGGCTGATTTTTTTTTCCTTTTCAAAGTGAAGAAGTAAAATGACACATACAAGAAACTATTCTTACATCCTCCTCGATTAGGAATAAATTCATTGACAGATTTCTCTTCTTCTTGCACTTCTGATTTCTTTAATCATTTGATAAGTGTCTCTGCATAGCTTTATTTTGAAAAATTGAAAGGTCAAAATAGACATTCATAGTTATGGATTTATAAGATATATTAATAATTTACTTCAAAGTATATTATACATATACTGCTGTTATGATTTATTCACTAAATTTAATCGGTTTCTTTATGGATTGGCTCGAGAAAGTCTTCATATCATCTATAGATAATATATTGGTTGTTATACTTGAATTCGGGAAGTTTTTTTTCTGCACTCTAAGCGAGATATTTCTCCATCATCTTGGCGTGGAAAGAATTGTCTTAAAAGTAATATTGAAGTTTTTTTTTCCTCTTTGGAAATTATTCTTTGATTCATCCTGAGATGAAGGATTGAGGAAACTATGTTTAACTTATTCATATTCCTAGAAAGATGATGATCAACTCTTTCTTTGTTTCGGTTTTGAAAAGCTGCGAGTTAATTATTATTTTGACCTTCGCTTTGCTGAAGCCGAGCTTTGAAACTTTTAGAGTTTTTATGGAATATAATTGGAGAAATTCATATACATACCTCTTAATCCTTATGTGTTTACATAACTAATATCTAGGTTTTCATACAAAATTTCATGGAGATTTGATTGGATAATACCACGTGGGATGCTATGATAGTAACATCTTTGTTTAAGGATTTGGGAACTTTGTATGAGATCATTATCTTTTAAAGTGCTGATCATGTAAATATATATACAAGAAATTGTATGATTGATATGTATACACTGGTATGATTCTTGTCTATGCATGGTGAAGATAAGTTTCTTTTTTTTTTGGAGAGTTAAGATTTAAGAGATTTGCATACACGTCTCTTAAATCTTACTTCGATTTTTTTATGAATCTTCAAATAAATTAGTCCCTATTTCACGATAATATGGGATAACCTATTGAATATATCTAAGATGTTGGGCTTATCTTCATTCTCATTTTAGCTCTGGTTTTAACTCTTTCAACACCCGTAATATTGGCTTTATAACTATACTATTTTCTTTTAGTCATACTGACATTGGTGGCTTGGGTTTGTCCTGGAAGTGGGGTTGTTATAGTATGAAGTTGGATTGGCTTTTATAAGTTATCTTTCCCCAGCAATTCATTTAAAGGTTTGAGAATTTTGCATAAGGTTATTGAATTTTAGATGTTTGATATGTAAATATATGATAATTGCATAATTTTCACCTGTACAATGAGAGGAAGCCATATGCATGGCTCGGTTTTAGCTGTTTTAATGTTTATGAGGATGGCTTTACACCTGGGCTGTTTCTCTTCCCAGCTTTGTGGTGATTCGGGTTTTGGCTTTGTGTGGGTTGGATTCTGTTCCTGTGGTAAATATTTACTTAAGCCCTGGAGCTGGACTGCTTTCTTAACCTTGGCAGCTCGGATATAGATTTTGTCTTTGGTGTTGTGGAGGTTTGCTGAAGCTTTGTGTAGGGATTATCTGTCTCTCATTACGCGTATATGATTCTGTAACTTTAAGTTATGGATTGATCTTTAATTAACAGAATTCTATTCGATCTTTTTTTACATATTTAACACCTTGGACATTATGTTATGCCTTGCATAGGTATAAAAGATTACAGTAACATTCGTTTTGATACGCTGTGAAAGATTTGAGGAGAATATAAATATGGAATTTGGATGCTTAATATGTAAATATATAATAATTAAATAATATATATGTATGAATAAGAGTTGAGGATATTAAACATATATGTAAAGTTGGGCAGTACACCTGTGAATCCAAAGTTATTCTTCAACAACTATATGTAAGAGTTTGGAATGAGATTTTATATTTCATTTTTTTTTTTTGGGCAGCAGCTATTGCTGATGGAATGCAAATCATTAAGATGATTTAGCAATTGAATGGACCATTACTTATTGAGATTATCTTAATTGATTGGGTACATATACTTTCACTGTTAAAATTGGAATCCATAGCTAAACTTGCATGTAACTGTTGGATTCAGTTTTGAATTGCTGGATTCATTAATTGATTGCTGGACGGTTTAATGAAGATGGATTCTGGAACGTCAATAGCTCTCTTTATTGTTATCAAAATTGTTTTTTTTTTTTGTTAATTTCTGGAAATTCAAGTAAGAGCTGCTGCTCTAACTTAAGTGAGTTAAATACCTTTTCAACCCACCATCAGTTTCGTCTTTAGTGATTCAGGTTAACTTTGGAAGTGAGATAATCTATATAGTATTATTTAATTTCATATTTTGTTGTTCCCATAGTTTCGAAAAGTTTTTTTTTCACTGATACTAGAAGAATTTAAGCGAATGATAGAATGAACAGTGTTGTAGATTGATTCATGTACTGTAGGGAGCTTTAAAGTACTTGAATAATACTCTGTTGAATCAGATTTGCTACTCGATAACTTGTGTGAATTTATTGTTATATTTTGGCTAATGAAGATTTTAAATCATTGTTGCATGCAAGGAATTTTTTTTTAATTGGGTCAAATGAGTGTTTATATTATATAGTAATGAAATTTAGAGGGTTGTTTGTTAACGTGAAAATTTAGAAACCACACTCTGGAATTGAATAATTAAGCATGTTTTAGCTGGTTTGAATTTGCTTTATACATTGGGTTTGGGAATATTCTTTAGCTTGGCTTCATTTATGAAAATTGAAATTTCTTTTGATTATATTACATATGAAATATCAAAGTGGGAGTATAAGTTGGACATGCGGGGTACAGGCAATGATGCACACTCGAATAATCGTACTTTTATAGCCGAGACAAATAAAAAAATCAATACTCAATATTAGATGCTCATTTCACTTTGAGTTGGGTAATTCTAATCCCTACCTTTAAGAAATCCGTGAACCGTCAATAGGTACTACGACGTCAGACATCACACTGACACAGTAACGGATATTACAACAACAGATACTTGCACCGTACAATCAATAAACACGCACGCTGCACGTGAGATACTACACCAACACATTAAACCAAATGTCACCCACACAACAACAAACACACAACACATAACATACTACACATAACACATAACACACTACACATATCATATCACACACATAGCACAACACATATCATATCACACACATAGCACATCATACACAACACATTCAGTACATCAAATCAAACATGACATATCAAACACATCGCATCAAACACAACACATATAATTATTAAACTTATTACACACTACCCTACTACACATTACACATAACACATTGCATATTGCACACTATACTGTATAGATTACACATACACATCACATATTAAATATCACACACACACATATCATTTATCGAATCACATACACTACACATTACCCTACCACATTATCCATTAAACACTATACACTATATACGCAGGTTAAAACATATCACACATCACGGAACGGATACTTACGACGTACCGGATGTTACAACTGATAAAGAGTTCGGATACTACGATAACGGATACTTCACTCTCGAGAATTCGAATCTACTGATAATGAGATACTTCTCTCGGAATTCGGATACTACTAGTTGGTTCACTCACTTAATTAAGTGGTAGGGATTAGAATTGCCTACTTTAAGGTGATTTGCTTGGTGACTTTATTTGAGATTGATACGGACTTGATTTCGGGTTGCTCGTGGGATCGAGATAAAAAGGGAAGTCATAGGCTGAGCCTATCCTCAAATAAATTCTTATTCCCCCACTTTGATATTTTATATGTTTATGACTAAACTTGATTGTATAGTTGTTTGTAGCTATTAGCTACGCTTCTGAGGCATCGACGGAGTTGGCCAGGTACACATTTTTTTTTTTATACAGTTCATTTACTTTCTTTATTGCATGCATTCTTTTACTTTTTGTATATACACTTACCTGTACTCACACTTTTCTTTTATGCTTGCCCCTAGGATAGGCCATCTAGGGCATAGTTAGTTTCTTTTATTACACATGTTTATTTTTGATTATCGCTTCTCTTGCATACCTGTACTTGCCCCTAGGATAGGCCCTTTAGGGCATGTTTGTTTTCTTTTTCATTCCACATGTTTCCCCTTTATATATGCCCTTAGGATAGGCCGTTCGAGGCATGGTCTTCTCTCTTCTCTCTTATCTTTATCTCTTCTCGAGACGAGACGACAGAGGACGAATGAAGGATCTTCGATCGAATTTTCGTAGATTTAAATAACATCTATAGGACGTTGAGGTCGTCGTTTGATACGACGTAAACCTCACACTTATCTTTTAGGACTAAGTACGATCGTATATCGTACGATACAAGTCTCTAAACCGTTTAGGATTCCGAGGTAGTCGTTTGGCACGACATAAATCCTCCTATTCTTTCAGTATTTGCATATGATGTGCGGACATAAGCCCGAATATCTAAATAATTCTGCAAGATTGAAACATAAAATATAACTTCACTTTCAAAGATATAAAGCCCGATCATAGGATAGTTTGAGATGTCACTGAAGCTTCTTTCGATATCTTCGACATCTCCTACTTTTCATACCTTTGGATTCCGAAAATAACTGTTCCACATTGAACCATTCCCTTTGATTTTCCTACAACCGATCGTGAAAACACTAAACGTTGATATCCTCGAAGACGAAACCCATGATCCTTATCGAGAGTTTTCTTAGGTGACTTCGGTTGCTTAAGATGTAATTAACTATAGAGACTTGCTCTATAGGGAATTAGAACCAGATTAATCTAAACCCCGCTAATCAGTGCATTAGACGGGGAATTTGTCAGCTATAAAAACTCATGAGACCAAAATAGAATCATAAACTTTTAAGTTTAGATAGTTAAGCCTACTTAACAAATGGTACGCTCATCTTTTGGGATGATGTGTCACTTGTGGTATCGTGCTTCAACTATTTAAACTATTTGATATGAGATCTATCTGGTCTCGTTATTTTCAAAATAAAATAATATATCACCATTTTCAAAATAAAAAAAATACTTTACATATTACATTAAATTAAATTTTCAAATTTTATTTTCAAAAGGAAAAATTAGCCGACATATTGCTTCTGATCTTTAACATTACAGAGCTTAAGCACATAGGAGTGCCCCCATAGTAGCAGTGAACAACATTAACCACATCTCTTTTGACCATCTCCCAACTGTTTTTATAGAAATCAGCAGAAAATCCATCAGGGCCAACGGCCCTGTTCCCATTAATATCATTAACAGCCTTCCATATTTCAGCCACAAAAGGTATATCAACAAGCTTTAGAGATGAGGTTAGTAGTTTAGTTTCCCAGGTAATGTCAGCATCCAGCACTACATCAAAGTTCACTTTAGAAGAAAGGAACTTGAAATAATCAATCCCATTTTTAATAATCTCTTCCTGATCTATCAACCAACTACCATTATTATCTTGAATTTTTAAAATAGCGTTGATGTTCCATCTATTTTTAATACATGCATGAAAGTAGCTAGTGTTCCTATAATTTTCCAAGAAGTGTAGTTTACCAGCCTTCTGCTTTAGATAATCATCCTCACATTTAATAGCTTTATTTAACTTCTTGCAAGCAACAACCAATTCTATAGAGTAAATGTCATTGCATATATCCAACTCCTCCATTTAAGAACCTCTTCTTCAGCCTCTTTATTTGTTGATTAAAATCCCCAAAAGTATTCCAATTCCACCATTTTAAACCAGCAACTAAGTTCTTATGAAGTTTCCAGGGTCTTTTCTCTGTATTTTAGTTTCACTTCACACAGTCAGCATAATCATCATGATTCAATCACATATTGTGAAAACGAAAAGGCGACAAGGAAGGTTTGTTTGTAATAGCAATACTAAGTAAAAGAGGTCGGTGATTAGACCCAAGGTTGGATAAATGATATGATTTTGTAGTTGGATAGCTGTTTAGCCAACCTTGATTAGCAAAAACACGATCCAATCTTTCAAAAGTCCTTCTCTTCTCCAAGTGTAGCAGAGGCCAACAAAAACCATATCAAAGAGATTTGCATCCGTGATAGTCACATTGAATATAGATATCAGATTGAAGTTGGGTCTTCTTCCACCCATTTTCTCCTCAAGACGTGTGATCATATTGCGTATACAATGGTAGCCCAACCTTTACAATGGTAGCAACTTGCGTATACAATGGTAGTCCAACCTTTACAAATATTAATATCAAAGAAGAAATGCAAAAATTGAGGATCATCAATGACAATGTTGATGGTTAATTGCTTCATAGGAATAACCAAATCTTGTTAGTATTGATGGAAGCAAAGTTGTATCTGCTAAATCGCTTAGTAATTCTTTGTTTGTTAGTGCTCACCAAAGGTTCTAGTATGGCAAAAATCCAAATTTTATGAGTTCTGAGCAAATGTTTGTCTATTCAGCCACCCCCTGGTAACACACACACACACAGATATATATATATATATATATTTGTTATTGTTATTATTATAATTATTATTATTATTATTATTATCATTATTGTTATTATTATTATTATTATTACCTTAAGTAAACTGTCCCTTACCTCTAATGTCGAAAATGCGCGCGTGAATATTGTTGTTCCTCAGTTCTTGCCGCACTCATCTCCTTCTCTTTTCTTCTTCATCAGCTCGAACACACAAGACTTAGACTCCTTCCCGCAAGAACCTTCCTCCGCAAAACTCCTTCCTTCCCTCTTCCTCTTTGTTATAGGATAGGGCACGACTTTCCTCTGACACACCTTTCTTGACTTGGCTTCAACTCCCATTCACGAACTTTCTTTCTCTTGCTTTCTCTTCCTCTACACGGTACCGACGCTACCTCCTCCGCTCCACAGAAACTGACGCCTTTGTCCTACCCCATGTCGTCCTCTACGCACGCGCTAAACCCACAAGTAAGCTGATTGATAAGCGAAATCACCTCCTAAACTTTCGACCTCTCATTTCCTCTTATTCAATTGTTCGTTTCCTTCCCTTTCCCGATTCATCGTTTTCCTCTTCCATTTATGTTCATTTCTTCTTCTCTATTCCTTCATTTTCTACATTTCATTCCCCCCCCCCAACATACAAATCCGTTACAATCTTCCCTACTTACAAAAATTTCATCATCGATCCACACTCTTCTAAAACTAAACTCATTTCTCATTAAGCAGATCAACATTAGGAATAAAAAGTAATCATTATAAAGGAAAAACTCGATACAATGCGACTCAACTATACTTCGAATAACTATAACTAAATAAGAAAAATATACTGGGAAAATATCCTATATAAAAAAATACCACACTCTTCAAGCCCCATTACCATATGCAGTGCAGCAGTATGTTCATCAGACTCACTATGAGTGAGGAAATACACTCGAGGTCAAAATGGTTGCCTTGTTGACCATGGGTCGGAGCTTAAGTTATAGACTATTTTTTTTCTGCTCGTCTGTTGTCTTCTGTAAAGGAGCTCCACCGACGTTCTGATCTTTTGTGATTTTGTGGCCAAGAGATGGGCAATATCGTGCTACATGACCAGGCTGACGACACCAATAACAAGTGTTAGAGCCTATTAAACATTCACCTTTATGTTGTATTTCGCATTTGGCACAAGTTGCTCCAGTACCCTGAGTCATACATCTGCTAACTCCACCCGAATTATTCTTAGACTTCTTTTCATTGGATCCTTCTAAGTGAGCTCTATGTTCTTCTGCAGTTTTCCTTTTGTGCATCTCTTTACGCTTCTGAGTAAGTTGATAGTCGATCTCCACTCTTCTAGCTTGTTCAACTAATACTGAGTATTCATCGATTCTTAAGAGTACAAATGGCTATTTGATCTGATCTTTTAACCCCTAAAGGAATTTATAGCACTTTTCTTCTGTTGTAGCGATCAATTGTGCCTCATACATTGATAGTACAGTTTATGCTCTGTACTGCATAATTGTCTTCTCTCTCTACCTCAACTTGATGAAATTGTCCTGCATTTATCTTCGAGCGAATAAAGATTAGAAACATCCTCTAAAAGGGTCCACAAACTCCTCCCAACTTATCATCGTGTTGGGTATGTCCCCTAACCTGTCCTGACGCTGAACACGCCACCCACCTTTCGGTTTCTCCATCCAGCACAAACATCACTAACGGTGCTCTTCTTTCATCCGAACAAGTCATGCTATCTAGTATCTTCTATATCCTCATAAAAAATTTTTTACTTCAATTAGGTCTTCAGTTCCCTTGAACAAAGATGGATGCAGATCTTGAAATATCTTCAAGTGTTTATCCACAGCGACTATATCACTTCCGATGGGCTACGATTTGGGCTCTTGAATCAGCTGAGTCGTCGCAGCCATCATCTGAGTGAGGGCATTCATGTCTACATTAATAGTAGGTTGTACTTCATTCTATCAGATTTTTTTTCTATGGTTTCGGGTTTATCACTGTCTAAATGGATAATAACTATTACTTTAACTTTCATTTTTATAATTATTAAAATTTTCATATAATTATCATATTGACTCTTTCATTAATACTAAATTAATTTATCTTAATCTTTGTCACTGATACCACTTTTGACACGACCCAACCCAGTGCTTGAAATTAACCAGGACGGGAACAAATGGTCAAACGGTAAGAATTAAATTTTCTATATTCATCTACAATTTAATATATTAAACTACCACTACAAATTAAATTAAAGTGGTATAGTTAAAATAACATTGTTGATGGTTGTTCACGTCTTCTAAGCATTTTCTCGTTTATCACTCATCATTTAATAATTTAATTAAACTTGAAAAGTTAGTTAAAACAACTGTGAGCTAAACGAGTCAATGAGTACTCATACTTTTAAACTAAAGTAATATAATAAAAAGAAATAATAATACGCATGTCAGTTAAGCTTCTTTATAAATCAATATAAACATTTGATATGTTATTTGTAAAGAGCAATATTATTATCATATTAACATGATTTCACATCTATATAATCGTCACAGGAGACGGTCTAAAAATTTACGTCAATTAAGACACATCAATATCAATATCATTTTATATTTGCGTGCACGAATATATTAGAGTTCCCCTTAGTACCATCACGGGATGCTCCATCATAGTCAATCATGCACATACAAACAGTCAACATAAATATATGTATTCATCGCATTTAATTTAACATACTATAAAACATACACCAAATGCATGAGAAAGTAGTTATGATATCTATAATATATGGCTAATAAAGAAAAATAATATTTCAATCAAAATAAAGTTAGCACAAGTATCGCCAGCTGCAAACACGTTTGAGAATAAATAAATTATTATTATAATTTAAAAGTATAAATACTCACTCCGATTGCTGATTAATTTGGTATTTGATTTGTCTTATGTTTACCCCTCTAAATTTTAAAGTCTAACAAGATATAAATTTTAATTAATTTATTAATTTAAAAAGTGATTATCTTTTCATTACTTATTATTATTATTATTACCTTAAATAAACTCTCCCTTACATCTAATGCCGAAAATGCATGAGTGGATGGCGTTGTTGCTCGTTTCTTCCAGCATGCATATCCTACCCTTTTCTCCTTCTTCGTCTCGATCACACACGGCTTCGACTCCTTCCCGCGAAAACCGTCGCAAAACTCTTTCCTTCCCTCTTCTTCTTCGCTGTAAGTTAGGCACGACTCTCCTTCGCCGCTCCCCGGACTCGACTTCGGCTGTCACGCACAAATCTACTTCCTCTTCGACGCGGCTTTGGCTCCCATGCACAAACTTTCTTCCTCCTGCTTCCCCTTCCTGTGCACGGTACCGGCGCTGCCTACTCCGCTCGACAGAGATGTCGCCTCTGTCCTACCCTCACATCGTCCTCTTTGCACGCCGCTGAATCCACATGTAAGCTGATTTACATAGACGAAATCACCTCCTAAACTTCAGACCTTTCATTTCTTTTCATTTCCTCTCCCATTGCTGATTCATTGTTTTCCTCTTCCATTTATGTTCGTTTCTTCTTCTATGTTCCTTCATTTTCTCAGTCCCACCCCCCAACATTCTCTGTGCAGAGCCGTTACACTCTTACCTCCTCATACCTTCTCCTCCCCACTTCTAATCCACCAAACTCTCCCTCTGTCAACAACACCCTATCATCCCCTTTCCTACAGTTATTACTGTTGTCCAGCTTTCCGACCCCCTTCCAAACTCCTCCCAACTACCGCACTGCCCGTTGTAGACCACCTGCAACCCTCCCTACTTGCTATCCCTACAGTTTTGCACCTTCCCTTCGCTGTCGCCCGCCTCCTGTGGCTGCCTTAGCCCTTCGAATCGTCCCTATCCCTCTGGCTGACCTCCAACACCCATTGGGATACATTTAAGATTGTTTTCTTGTGTCGCCTATGTTCTGTATTGTTGCGATGTGTTGTAACCCTATTTTCCTAATAACCCTATTTTCCTAATAATAAAAATTTATTTTTTGTTTCCACGATTTTATCTACTAGTAACGGTATCATCTACTCTAGACTCTAGAGTGATATGATCTTTTATGATACAAAATTTTCAAAGAAAAGCCAACCACAAAGATTTAAGCCTCACAAACCATTTAAAATGTAATTTCTAGAAATTCCTGATCGCGTGCACATTGCTAATTAGACAAATAAAAGTTGCATTTCATAGTATAGCAGATACAAAGACATGATTTCTCGATCTAATTCACAAAATAAAAGCCGCAAGTGCTGAAAATAATAAAGTCGATCTGGTTACCAGCGATGCAATCTGAACTTGTGGATCCGCATTAGTAAATGTCTGTTCAGGAATTTTCAGCATCTGATTGACGAGTTGTCTATTATTTAGCAAACTTGGACCAAGCAAGCACACGTACCATCCCCAAGCTTGGATGATGCACACCTTCATATGAAAATCGTCTTGCATGTCCATCATCCTTGCTAGTAAATTGCTCTTCAGATCGTGGACTAATGCCTGCTATGTCATAATGCATGTTTCAATTTTTTATGAATGAGATATGACTGATGAAAATATCTTTAGAATAATATATCACGATTCCTCATTAATAAAAATAACATTTAAATTCAAACCATACAATTCCTATGTATTTACATATCTAATACCTAAATTTTGATTTTTTTACATTTATAACACTCAAATCATTCTCATCACATAAAAAAAATATCACTATTACTAACTTTCCATAAAGTGAAACACGAATGGTCATGCATAAGTGCTATAAATGTAAAAATCAACGTTTAGAAGTTAGAGATGTAAATATATAGGAATGGTGTGATTTTTATTTTAATCTTCCTAATAAAACGTAGAACAATGAATGACATAACACCTTTCAATCAAATTTATTCCACCATGTATAGCATGGGCTAATTCAAAAAGGAGAATCTCAGTAAATAATGCATAAACATAAAAATATATTGACTAATCCATGATACATAAGATATCAAACGTCAACTGGAAACCCTAGAGGATTATAACACCTTAAAATAGCAATGTTCAAGAAAACATGACGTAATATTGCATCAACAATTACAATTGTCAGCTGATTTTATTAGAAAACTATATTGTTGATGATGCGTGCTAGAAAATTCACGGCGGTAGAATAGCTGATTATCGTCTTAGCGTTGTACGAGAATTCAACACACACAGATGAAAAAGAAATAAACGGTGACGACTCCAGAATTTACGTGGAAATCCCGTAAAGGGAAAAACCACAGGGTCTGGCCCAGTTATGAAAATTCACTATTGATTGATGATTACAGAAATCTCTTATCCTCCAGACAAGAAATGATAACTATATTTTTCAGACTACAATGTCGACGAACGACATCTGGTTGGTGGTGATTGATGATGATTGAGGGAGGTCAACGGTGACGGAGGTCAACGAAGGTCGGCGGTAGTCGACAACGATAGGCGGTGGTCGACAGAGGTCGACGGAGGTCAATGGTGACAGAGGTCGACGGTGACGGAGGTTGACGGTGATGGAGGCTGACAGCAGTCGACAGAGGTCAGCGGTGATCGAGAGCGGTCGACCGTGGTGCTAAGCTACAGCTTATCCTCAAAGCCTCAGGCTCTCTCAGCACCCCCCCCCCCCTCATGTGAGAGTTGGGGTCTATTTATAGGGTTCTGGGTGCAATTAATGCAACCATTTTGATCGGACGGTTCAGAGGGCTCCCCTCGATCAGACGGCGTTTAAGAAAGATTTGATGGCCTTAACGATGTCAGAATTAAGTGATCTTGGGCTCGTTGGATTCGTCTTGTCGAGACGCTCGATTCGAGTATGGGCTTGCTAGTGTCGGCATCTATTTGACATTCTAATGTATCTGAAAATCTTCTAAAAGTGGTTTAATGACTTAATCCGGGCTTGATTTGACTCGGATTGAACTACTTTTGATATCATTGGGTCTGTTTCATCGAGCCGGTCAGTTTGACTATAAGTTTGTTGAAATCAGAGCTCTGGATGATTTTTCATCAACATTCGAATATTTCTTGCTCAAAAGATTGCATCGAGATTTGTGCCAGATGATGAAATTTTGTTAGTGGCGTATTAGTTGTCCCCTATTTTCGAGCGAGACCATTTTTATCGCCTGAAAATATCAATATTTGAAGCATCTATGTTGTGTGGATATGTTATTTCATTAATACTAGTATAAGATTATTTTTTATTCCTGTATATTGACAACTTAAACTCAACTTAAATGGTTGGTGTCTTTCCCTTCACAAAGGAGATCCCTAGTTTGAATCCTGTGAAAAATATGGTGAAATATATTTTTTATGGGCCGGGCTGGAACGGGCAGGCCGCTGAAACGGGTCGCACATTAGGAATTCGAACGGGCCTTTGAATGGGCCCGCTTGAATGAGGAACTGGCGCATTAGGGGCGGAATTCGAAAGAGCCGTGGGAATGGATGGAGGAATTCGAACGTGCCCGTGGATGGAGACTGAAGGAAACGGAGAGGAAATTTGAGGAGACAACTTTTAATATGAGTTGTTATACATAATTAATTTCTGTTATATATAAACTATTATATATATATATATAATTATATAAAATGTTATATACATATATAAACAGATTTTTTTCTCAATTTATTTTTTTATTTATTATGAGGAAATTTGAAAAATTAGTTAATAAGAATATGAAAACAATTTCAATTTTATTTCATCCTATTAAATGACACAAATTAATTTTTGTCATGAATATAAAATTTGAAAGATAAAAAATGAAGAGTTTTTATTTTTTATTTATTATTTTTTAAGGATTTCAATTAAATTTATGTTATAAATGCAGAATTTGAAACATCAAAACGGATAGAATATGAAATGAAAAGTTTTTTTAAAAGAATTTCATTTAATTTGTTGTCATAAATTTAGAATATGAAAGATAAAAAAAATGAAAAGTTTTTTTTTAAATGTTTTGTCTCATCTCAAGCCTATAAATAGAGATCCTGGATGAAAGGAAGAATCACAAGTGAGGAGAAGGAGAAAGTCATCCCGTGTTGCGGAGAAGAGTAGCGGAGAAGCAAAGAGTTGCGGCGAAGAGTTGCGGTGCAGAGTTGCGGCGAAGTGTTGCGGTGCAGAGTTGCGGCAAAGTGTTGTGATGCAGCGTCGCGGTGAAGAGTTGTAGCAAAGTGTTGCGGTGCAGAGTTGCGGCAAAGTGTTGCGGTGCAGCGTTGCGGTGAAGATTTGTGGCGCTGGTTGCGGTGTAAAGTTGCGGCAAAGTGTTGCGGTGCAGAGTTGCAGCCAAGTGTTGCGGTGCAGCGTCGCGGTGAAGAGTTGCGGCGCTGGTTGCGGTGTAAAGTTGGGGCAAAGTGTTGTTGCAGAGCTTTGCGATGAAGCATTGCGGCGGAGTGTCGAGGTGACGCGTTGCAGTGCATTATAGCGGCGGGACGTCACTGCGACGCGTTGCGGCGGAGAATCGCGGATCGTGTACTTGATGTCTCGTATTCCGGAGGAGATTTTCGTGCCACTCTTGCACGTTTTGAAAGTGATGAAGAAATGTTGTAGTTTTCTCGTCGTGCCATGAGGCAGGGGTTTTCATGCTTATGTGATTGCGATATCTGAAGACCCCTTGATGATCATCAGGCGATGTCGACTCTAATTGAAGATGAACTGATTTGTTGTAGCCCTTGTACAAGTATATGTTGGTATTTGTAGTTTTTTTAATCATCTTATATGACAATTGTAGATGATAACAATGTATTTTTCTGTTGCTTTCACGGTTGTTGTGGCTTCTTAATTGCAAAATTCTGCAATTTAAGTTAGCACACACTTTATAAAATGATGAATCATGTACCTTTTGTGGCTCTCTTCTTCCGAGGTTATCCCCTCTCGGGTTTATGCCTTATAGGAGCTTGAAATGAACCGGTATCATCCGAGACTCGTAGTCTTCTGAGGAATTTTATGCACTCGTATCTTCTGAGACTTGTAGCCCTCTGAGTTCTTTAATGTACATGTGCTTCTGAGGCTTGTAGCCTTCTGAGGTCTTTGAGTGTACATGTGTCTTCTGAGGTTTGTAGTCTTCTGAGGTCTTTGAGTGGAGACCATGTCAACCACTTGCTCTCAGGAGTCCTTCTAGTGAGAACCTTGTCCACTACTAGCTTCTCATCGAAACTTGCCTCTTGGGCTCGTCTTACAGAGGCATGGTAGCTTCTCATTGAGTCTTGCCTCTTGGGCTTGATTTTCAGAAGTACCGTATCTTCCCGTCGAGTCTTGCCCCCTAGGCTTAACTTTCAGGGGCATTGTTGAAAGAAAAATTCATTAAATATGTAAGACCAGTTTTGAATTGTCTAACAGGAGACACTCGATGGTATTAATCAATAATGAACAAATTCATATGAAATCCGATGAGGATGGTGGACCTATCCTAGGTTGTTGGTTGAAGCTTTTGCTTGAAGACCGTAACCTATTTTGGAAGAAGCGAGAGGAAATCCACTAAAGATTTTTAACCTATCTGTGGCTGTATGTCAAAGTTTTTGTTTAACGACGGTAGCCTGTAATGGAAGAGATCGAAGGGAATCCACCAAGGATTTTTTACCTATCCGAGGTTGTATGTTGAAGCTTTTGTTTGACGACGGTAGCCTGTAATGGAAGAGGTCGAAGGGAATCGACCAAGAATTTTTGACCTATCCGAGATTGTATGTCGAAGCTTTTGCTTGATGACGGTAGCATGTAATGGAAGAGGTCGAAGGGAATCCACCAAGGATTTTTGACCTATCTGAGATTGTATGTTGAAGCTTTTGCTTGACGACAGTAGTCTGTAATGGAAGAGGTCGAATCGCTCTCCTTGGGATAGATTATGCCTAGAATGAGGTGTCAGACTTGCTCTGTGTTTCTCGAGACTATGGTGTAGATAGCAATGGATCGTATGTTTTCTTGGAAATATGGTTGCAGTCATACTCAAGAATCATGTTTGGCAACTTGTCAGTTGTTGCTTTTGAACTTCTTGTTCCTCCGGCGAGTGTGTTTTCCAACAACACGTGTATTGGCCTTGAAGAGATCAACTTCCTGATCAAATCGAAGAGGAACTCCAGTACGATGAGGAGGCACTGAGGAAGTGTTATTTGCGGTGAAGATTGCCCCCCAATCCAGAAGAGTTTTCCGTAGTCTGGTAATATGAATAAAATATGGGAGGACATCCTCACCACAGTCGTGCCCAGGACATTAACGTGAACGGCCTTTCGAGACTGCGGTGAAGGTTGCCCCCCACATGGAAGAATGCTCTAGAGATGATCTTCAAGATGCAAAAATGATTTCTTTGTCTGTTGGATGAAATACATCATTGGGAAAGGAAGTAGGGGCTCGGTGTCTTAGAGTTGTAGACAATGTTGAACGGGACTTCGTTTCCCACAGACGGCGCCAAACTGATGCATGCTAGAAAATTCGTGGCGGTAAAGTGGCTGATTATCATCTTAGCGTTGTACGAGAATTCAGCACACACACAGATGAAAAAAAAATAAACGGTGACGACTCCAGAAGTTTTTATATGGAAAACCCGTAAAGGGAAAAGCCACGGGACCTGGCCCAGTTGTGAAAATTCACTATTGATTGATGATTACAGAAATCTCTTATCTCACAGACAGGAAATGATAACTATATTTTTCAGACTACAATGTCGACGGACGGCGTCTGGTTGGTGGTGATTGACGATGATTGATGGAAGTCGACGGTGACGGAGGTCAACGAAGGTCGGCGGTAGTCGACGATGGTAGGCGGTGGTCGACAGAGGTCGACGGAGGTCGACGGTGACGGAAGTCGAAGGTGACGGAGGTCGACGGTGACGGAGGTCGACGGTGACGGAGGTCAGCGGTGGTCGACGGCGGTCAGCCGTGGTGCTAAGCTGCAACTTCTCCTCAAAGCATCAGGCTCTCTCTCAGCCCCCCCCCCTCCTCATATGAGAATTGGGGTCTATTTATTGGGTTCTGGGTGTAATTAATGCAGTCATTTTAATCGAACAGTTCAGAGGGCTCCCCTCGATCAGATGGCGTTTAAGAGGCATTTGATGGTCATAACGATGTCATAATTGAGTGATCATGGGCTCGTTGGATTCGTCTTGTCGAGACGCTCGATTCGAGTATGGGCTTATTAGTGTCGGCATCCATTTGACATTCCAATGTGTCTGAAAATCTTCTAAAAGTGGTTTAATAACTTGATTAGGGCTTGGTTTGACTCGGATTGGACTAGTTTTGATATCATTGAGTTTGTTTCATCGAGTCGGTCAGTTTGACTATAAGTTTACTAAAATCGGAGCTCTGGATGACTTTTCATCAATATTTGAATATTTCTTGCTCAAAAGATTGCATCGAGATTCGTGCCAGATGATGAAATTTTGTTGGTGGCATATCAGTTGACTTTATGAGTCTTATGATCTATTCTATTGATTTTGATAATTACAAATACATGTTTGGATGATCTAATGTATGAATTAGTATTTCAAGTGCATTAATTTTATAGATGTATAAATTAAAAATTGGATCAAGATATGCACATAGGAGAACTCAAGATTGATCAATATGGATGGTTTGATGCTCAAAATAGAAGATAATAAGAGTTTACTCGCATGATGTGTTTTTGCTCACAGCACAATACATTAATTTAAATTTTCATTATACATTATTAAATAAGGATAATAAACTTAATTAAATATTACTATATTTTAAATATTAAATTATATAAGTTGAATATTTTCTTAACAACTTCATACATAACATTAAATTCACTAAAATAAAATAATAGGGATGTTGAAAATAGGTTTACTGTATTTGAAGTTTTATCAGTTTTTAAATAAGTTATTTAATATTATTTGAGTATTAATTAAGATTTTAAGAATTGTGCTAAAAATTATTAAAATTTTATTTTTGCAATAACTTCTTACAGTTACAGAAGTTAAACTCATATTACTCTATTGGATTTAGTGGATTTAATAGATGCAATCTGTTATGTTACATGACCCACTTTGAGTAGAACGGCATTTCTTATGATTTTCAAATATTCAATTTTTTTGCTGAGATGGTTAATCATTATACGTCCACAATATACATCCAAGTTTAACTTCTCTATTTTTTCTAGACGTAAGCTAGCTGTTTGGATCTAATAATAACTAAATAAAAATCAAATTTTCACTAAAAATCATATTATTATTTGGTTATAATAATATTATGCATTAAAATTAATTTACCTTTTGGTTATAAATAATTATATTTTCTTTAATAAATGGTTGCTCTTGAACAGTCAATATTCCAGCATATACTCCCTTCTTCTTTCTTTTTGAGCAAAATCTTAATGAAAGAAGTCTAAATTTTCATTACAAGTAATATACAAATTTTGTAGTTTGGAATCACTACACACTCGATCAAGCAAACTCTCTTGAAATACTTTTGAGTTTGTTTTCTTCTCCTTAAATCTTTATTTATTACTTGTAATTTTTCATCTTGTGTAATCTATTACTGGCTAAAAAACAACAGCATAATTGATTGTGGCACTATCACTTGTTGATTTAGCCTGTAGGTTTGCCAACTGAAATTTAACCATGAGTCCGCCGATAATTTCCTAGCAGCGGAAAGCTTTTAGCCGGAAAAGCATTTCTGACGAGCAATATTTTGGGTGATGATTATCATCCGGAAATCGAAATTATCAGCGTAAATCCAAGCTCTTACTCATTTATCTGCTAACAAGCACTAAATTCCCTATAATGATAATATGCAATAGGTAAATAAGCCCAACAAAAAAAGTCACAAATTAAATGCAAGTCAGACATATTTATGAAAAATATAGAGATTCTAACAACCAAAAGAAAGGTTGCCCACAATAGAGAAAAATAATTGAATTGTCAACTCAGAAATCACAGCTTTGGCATAAGATATTTATCCAAAGACATTTATGTGTAAAGGAGGGTCTAAATCATAGTGAAAAAACAAAGCAACTCATTTAGATGATGTGCATTCTGAAGTCTTCATGCCCTCAATACATTTAGCAAAGAACCAAGGGGCACAAGCAGTTGAAGTATTACCATAAAAGCTCTGAAGGTAGAAGCAAAAAATAACAGTGGAAATAAAAGTCACCGAAACAGATAAATATTGAAGGATCAACTCCACCGGAGAATATAATCTTAAAGATAATTCCAGAGACAGTTGAAGAGGAAACTAGCCAATAGCGGAGATAGGAAGTTTAATCATATATAGGATTGACCTGATAAAGTTTATGGAAGCAACGATGTTAATAGAATGCAATAGAAATGATTGTGGACAAGGAAATGTAAGCATTTAGTCAAGAAGTGAAATATGATTGATGAGCAAAATTGCTTGGATCATAATATGCACAAGATGCCAACCCCAAGAAGTGTCGGGTAATAAATAGTCTGTGAGAGGGATCATAGGCATGGAAATGAAGATCTAGGTGATCAAGGGAAAAGCACTGCATATGCACAAATGAAAGCCAAAGAGGAAACCGATTGGAAGCTACCAAAAGAAATGGGGTGAAAAGCAAGTGGCTCGCATAAAGACAAACCACATGCAAATGGCAAGGCTACAGGCAAGCACATGAGTGAGATCTAGAAGTATGCAGTGTTGTGTTGAGAAAGTGCAAATAAGAGGCACACTACAACTATGAATGAGAGGATGTGATAGAACAAAGTATGAAAAAGAAGATATGACTAACACCAAAAAGTAAACTAAGCTGCATACTGTGGTGAATGGGCATGGTGAACCAAATGTAGAGATTAGGCTTATGAAGTGAAATGAAGCATACTAAAGTATAAGATTAGGTTTATGAAGTGAAATGCCTCTATTAAAAGTTAGGCTTAATTGATATCAAGAAAGATATCAATAGGCGATTAAGGTTATTGAAGAAATAGAGTTCAACTTGGTTAAAAAAAATGTCCTAAAAGCACTATTTACTATGCAATAATTTATCATGCAACGTGTTTCACAAGTATCATTCAATGTGAGAAAAATTAAAGATTCTCTTTGATTTAAATGCAACAAGTAAAAAGAGCATAGGAGTTTAATATAAAGTAACAAAGGAATATGATACAATTACTTGTTCATGTTATTTAACGAGAATTTTGGTATATATTTCTAGTGAAAAGTGAGACGAAAAATTTCAATTATGCAGATGTATACTCTTATATAGGCAACTGGATCTAAAATAAGTCAAAAGTTAAAAGCATGTGTAGGGGAACTTTTAACTCGGTTATGGAAGTACAATTGAAGGGTCAAAACATTAATATATTTATATGGGGTGAATATAACTCAAGTAATTGAGATTAGAACAAAGGTTCACATAGGCCATTATTTTCAAGTACCTTCAACTTAGATGCCAAACCTCTTTCTAGAGTTTTTTTTCAGAAACTTTAATTTTGTGCAAATCATTATGAACAAATAGTTTATATTATTTTCGGTACATATATTTCAATACAGTTCCTCTTTGAACTACTCACCTTATAATACATATTAAATCCCTTTACATAATTACTTTGTACTCTGTGATTCCTAGTTTATCACTCATCAATATTAACAATTTTCAATTTCACAACACCTAACCTGCACTAATGTGCTTCAGTAAGATGTTGATCCACCACATAGCTAAGCTAATATAATTATAATTTCATAAAACCTATCTTCTATCTCTACACTAGTATCTTATTGCAACACAAATGACACATCTATTTTAGTTGTCCAACTCTCACTTAGAGGTTATATCCTTATCTTTATCCTTATTATTTGCATATCAGATTCAGGATACTTAGAGTGGCACTGTAAGCTTCACTTATTCAAAAATATCGATTGCTAATCATATAGTTATAATCCACTAAAATTACATATTACATATTTTTTTCTACTAATCTCAAGTCAACTAACTTCTTAAATACTTATATTATTTTAAATTTTGCTTACATTATACAAATCAGACCTACCAAAACTAAGTCATAGGCACATATCATACAGCAAAGCACCTCATATGATATCTAGGATAACTGCAAAATTAGCAAATAAAATGAATTACAAATATCTTGATCAACACTAGATAAGGCATTAGACCAATCAACATATGAGCATCAAAGGAATCTCTAAGATAAAATCAAACTAGAAATACATATTCTCAAAAGAAAATAATATCCAAGAACACTTATTTTTTTTATTTAGCGAATGAAGTGTAATAAGAATAGAATCTAATCAAAATTTGTTCAGCAAGGGTAAGGATTATACTACAGCTTGTTTTTAAACCACTATTGGAGTACAAAGCTACTAGAAAATTTCTCATAGATAAAAACTATAGAAAATGGGTTTTAGGCAAAATAATGTCATGGGAAGAAAAAGAAATGGTTAGATAAGCATGAAGAAGAACATATGGACTTCTGGGATTAATATTGAACGACAAAAGGGAAGCTCTATGCTTGAAGGAGAAAAGATTAAAAGAAATATGAAGATGCAAGCACAGTAATTTGGTATTTTGATGATTAAGAAAATGAAACATATCATCTCCATCTTATACCTCTAAGCCGCCTCATAATATATCCTTTATCACATGGAAATAGAGATCCCTGAAGTGAAACAAAGGATTTCTGACGTGTTCTTTTCCAGTGAGGCTATAAATAATTAGTGGATCCCATCATCTAAGGGGGGGAAAAGCTCTTTACATGATGCCACTCATTCTTTATGGAAAAAAATCAGAAAAGAAAGTCTAGAGAAAGAAAAGATTATTGTAAAGCCATACAAATTATAAGGTATAAAATTACCAATAACCACCTAAATAATCATCATGCCCATATTTTTTAAAGGTATGGAGAAAAAACAGCATAATGAGCACCTTAGAAAGAGCTGGCGGAGAAGGCAATATGACTGATTTTATCTTCATTAGGCATCTTTGTGTTGTATCCCTTTCCTTCTTATCATAGCTGATAAGCCTTCTATATATAGGCGGAAGCCATAGGTTTGCAGCCACTCGTAATTTATTAGAGAGCTGAGTAGCTAATTTCATCACAGCCTAATGATAATAACAAAAATGAAACATGTAAGATTGCAAAATTGAAAGAGACAAATTATGACAAGTCAAAAAAGTATATTTATCAGACAAGAGAGAATCTTACGGCGCATAAATCAGCCAACAACAACATGAAAAACATTCAATTTTGAGATGAGAAAACTTGAGGATTTCCTTTCAAAAATAAATTAAGTATCAAAATGGTCCCCTAGCTATTTATATTGGGTCATTTTAATGCTAGAGTTTATAAAAGTAATAAATTAGTCCCTAGACTGTTTAAATAGTCCTCGCTAGGGGCTAATGCAACCAATAATAGAGAAGTATGGGGACTAAATTGAAACTTTTATAAACTTTGAAACTAAAATGACCTCTTCCAAAAGATCAATGGTCTCATTCAAAAACAAAGTATCCAAAAATGTTTACAACACTTTAAGATAGTGTTTTATCATATATGATTCATAAAGCTTAATAACTAAACAATGAAACATCATAATAACACAATGTCCTAACAAAATACTTATAGACATGTCAAAGTAAAGTTTGTCGAGCAAAAATAAGACATCTTTTTAAGATTCACTATGCTCAATCTAAGGTCATCTTATTTAAACAGTGTGGCATAAAATGGTCGGTCGGCTATGTGTGTCATGTCCATCTTAATAATTGATGGTTATTGTAATTTGTGAAATTAAAGAGGGTTAGTAAAAAAAATTCATGTGACATGCCTATGAGAATAACAATAGAGAATCTCGACTTGGAAGTCAAGCTCAACTTGATGCCTTCTATATCCAAGAGATAAATAAATCAAAGGGGCGTCAATTGCAGGCACCTATGAATGCCTGATCTTAAGCCAAAAGGGCGTTGGATGATTGTAACTAAGGTGTTGTGATCAAATCAAGAAAAAGAGATAAAGAAATGAAATGGAGAAAAAATGATAGAGATTAGTTCCCAAATATAATAAAGAATGAACTGAGTATACTCTAAAGGATGCAATGGCTGAGTAAACATTAACAGGTTTTCAACATGAAATATCTATTGTAGCTGTAACCCACAAAAAATTTCAAAAGACATAGCATATGGAGTGACAGTAAAACTCATATTGAATGATATATGGTGTTATTGTGAAATTAATAGAAGAAAGCACATGCAACATACCATTTGTCCAAGTACATCTCTTCAAACCACCCACTCATCACACCATGAAGCCCTCTACACCTGGTGTCACTATTGACAACATTCCACCTAATCCTCTACCGTACTAATCCTCCATCACTCTTAAAGCATACAAAGAAGTTGGAGAAGAAACTATCATCAGTGATAGAGCATTCCAAACCTCCAAGTTGTCAGGAGCTTTGTCATTTAGTCATGCCCCAAGACCTTCTATAAGTACCTCATTCGACACCATATAAAGAAAATTTTTCATCTAATATCTCACAGAAGAATCTTAGAGTCTGTTTGGGACAGCTGCAGCTTCTCAGCTTTTCAACTGCAACTGCGCTGCCCCAAGAAGCTGCTGCGGGAAAGCTGGTTGTCTGTTTGTTGCAGTTGTGTGAAAAGAGATGTGGGGCAGCTGTTTCTGGAAAAGAGATCATTATGCCCCTGTTTAGTAAAGTTGTTTAAAATAGAACTGTGACAGTCACATATTTGGTACTTCAGTAGCCAAACAGTTCAGATGTTCCAAAGAATAGAAGACAACTGCATAATTTTTCGGGCAATTTATATGAAATAAAAGTTTCAAATCTCGAGGATGTCAATAATCTTTCAAACTCTATTATATTCCATTTACCAACTTTTAATTGCACAAAACACATTAAAATTTGCTCAAACAGAATCAATAATAAGTGTGAGCATCAGCCAACTTAGTTGATAAAATCTAGAAAATTATTGCTAAGTTCATGTGATGGAATTAAAATAGGGACGGATTGTTAGGGTTATCTCCATTGTTCTCTTCGTTGATATCCCGGAGCTTCAGACGATGGAAGAATTCGAAGCAGCAGAAGAAGGCGTAATGGAGACATTCCTCGGTGTGATCCTGCCTCCAAAGCTGGAAGACGCTGGCCTTGAAAACTGCCCACTTTCAAATGAATCGATCAAGGAAGCCTTCTCCCGAGCTGCCTCCTCCCACAAATCTCGCGTCTTCGTCGAAAGTGGTGGATGCGTTCAGGATCCCGCGCGCGCCTCTCTGCAGAATCGAAGAGGACGGGGTAAAAGGTAAAGCGCTACCCCCCCCCCAAACGCGGGCCGCGGGTTTGGACCCGCCCGCATTCAATTAAAACATGCGGTACACCGCCACCAGACGTCGTCCCAAATGGAGAATTTTCGCGAGCCAAACCCGCGCCGTGGAATGGAAGCGCTCTCAAACGGAGCCTTAATTGTAATTGAGATGATTTTATGAAAGAGTCCCAGAAATAAAATCTAAATATCTTAAATATTCTTTAACTAAACTAAAATTAGAAAATAGGACTTCATTAGTGGGGCAATAGGTTTCTCACATTCTCTCCCTCTCCCACTCCCCCTTCTCTCCATTTCATTCCTTTATCTCACCATATCAAACTTAGGGTGCATTTCGTGCAGCTTGTGCTTATCCAGATAAGCTGCTTATCTGGAAACACGGACCACGGGGTTTGACCCGCGTTCCTTGTTTAGTGTAAAAAATCAATTGTGTTTTCGGAGAAGCTGCTCAAACACAGTTTCTAAACAGTGAAGCAACATTTTCAAAACACCGCAGCAACGGATAAGCTGCCCCAAACGAAGCTTTACTCTAAAGTCCTCCTTGATTAAAATAACTCCTTCGTCTAATATTCCACAACTCCTCGTATGTTAACATATCGTAATATTATGATTTCCCAAAGAAATAAAATCAAGCATGGCTCGAAGATTCTGCAAGCAGCATTCAAGATCAAGTCCTACAAGAGGTGATATGGGAGGCGGTCATCAATGTAAACCCCATGGTATTTGTGAAAATGTAGATGGGCATTGCCAATTAACCCAACTACTTCTTGTTCTTCAAGATAACCAAATATCATCCACCACTCAAGCACAAGGAACATAGGGAGACTATCCCCATTTGCTAAACCAATGTTCATATTCAAGACTAATTAAAGTTGCAAATGAGGTTTTGTGAGCCGACCCCACTTCGCGGGATAAAGGTTTATTGTTGTTGGTTTTTTTTTTTGTATGAGATTTTGTGAGGTCACCCTACCACATTCGAAGCTATGACATAAAAAACGAATAGAACAGGCAAAAGTAGTGACACACATATCTACCTCTGCAAGAAATAATTTAGGAACCTCCATAAAGTTCAAGGTTTCTTACTAGAATTCTTACTATGGAACAATCGAGCTTATAAAGAAACTAAATTGATTTTAGGCCATAATGAACTTATATGAGGTGTTTGCAAGAATTGCTCACTTGTACATTTTCCTTCTCACTTTAGAAGCATTAATGGGACATCAGTAAGCCTTCCAAGTTGTTCCATTCCAATGTCTGGTCTTCCAATAGAGCTCTTCTTCAATCACATCCAGCAAGAATGGGGTGATCATTAGAGACTAGAGAAGAGAATGCTTGATTTTAGCAAGAACACAACTGGAGCATTGTAACAATGCCCTTAAGGTTGTTCGTTGCATTAGCAATATCTTAGAGATTTGGATTTGGAAAGTTAATTTGATCACTATTGAAGATGACAATAGCAACATCATTAGCTTCCTCAGACAAACAAACTATACAATATAGAGTTTGGAGAAGACCTCAGAATGGCTCATAATTTGATTTTCTTAAAGCAAGTTTATTCCAACACATTTCCAAAGACTAACAAAGCAGTCCATTGCTGCACACACTTAGCTTTACAGGAAAGTTTTTTGTTTAAAGAGGGAAAGTACCATGCTCTTTTTCTTATATTAGTTCTCATAAATCTCATCATGTAAATGCCTATTGGCATATTTTTTACTCTTTATTTTTAGTATGAATGCAAAATGCAACCTTTCAAGGGGGGTCATAGGCTTAAGAACAAACTACATAATGCAATGTTGTTATAGTCATTCATGATTGAGGAATTTGCTGAGGCCCTATTTTAGTCTCATATTTCAATGGTGTGTTTGAATTGAAATAAATGTTGGGGGCGGGGGCTATGTTTTTTTTTACCAACAAACATATTTAGTCTGATTGCCAACCAAAAGTTCACTCTTCATGAGTATGCCAAGTAAATCAAGTGAAAATAATACTTTTGATGTTGATGCCAATTTATTTCGTAGTAAATGGTAACAGAAGGTTGATCATCTTAGTTTCAGTTTAAAGTTCAAAGGCAAAAGCATGGCAACTAAAGGGTCAAAGGAGCTAGATTTTGACCTCAATTTCAAGTGGATCTTAGGTACCGTAGGTTTTTTAAAGCAACCTCCTAAACTCAGGTGTATAGGCTAGCTTATACTTGACATAAACCCAAACTAGTAGTATTTTAGTTTAGCTTTTGCCTTAAATTGGACCAATATATCTAAAGATGGATGAATTCTAATTATTATTATGTTACTACGATGAATTCATATAGAAATTTTGTGGCCTTACAAATTCTTTGAAAAAAATTAAATAAGTCATCGATGTAGAACTAATTAAAATCTTTTTTTTTTTACCAACAAACATATTTAGCAATTTGGCAACCAAAAGTTTACTATTCCTGAGTATTCCAAGCAAATCGAAGTGAAAGTAACACTTTTGATTGATGTCAATTTACTTCGTAGTGGACGGTAACAGAAGGTTGGCCATCCTAGTTTCAGTTTATAGTTCAAAGGCAAAAGCATGGTAACTAATGGTTCAAAGGAGCTAGATTTTGATCTCTATTTCAACTGGATCTTAGGTACCCTAGGTTTTCTAAACCAACCTCATGAACTTAGTGTATATGCTAGCTTATACTTGACATAAACCCAAACTAGTAGTATTTTAATCTAGCTTTGCCTTAAAGTGAACCTATATATCTAAAGATGGATGAATTCTAATTATTATTATGTTAATAAGATGAAAGTAGAACTAATAAAAATCTAAATTTTTTCTTTTTACCAACAAACATATTTAGTTTGATTGGCAACCAAAAGTTTACACTTCGTGAGTATTCCAAGCAAATTGAAGTGAAAATAATATTTTGATGTTGTTGTCAATTTACTTGGTAGTAGACGGTAACAGAAGGTTGGCCATCTTAGTTTCAGTTTATAATTTAAAAGCAAAAGCATGGCAACTAAAGGCTCAAAGGAGCTAGATATTGACCTCAATTTCAAGTGGATCTTAGGTACCCTAGGTTTTTTAAACCAACCTCCTAAAATCAGGTGTATAGGCTAGCTTATACTTGACATAAACCCAAACTAGTAGTATTTTAGTTTAGGTTTGCCTTAAATTGTACCTATATATCTAAAGATGGATGAATTCTAATTATTATTATGTTAATTAAGATGAATTCATATAGAAATATTTTGGCCTTACAGTTTCTTTCAAAAAATTAAATATGCCATTGATGTAGAAATAATCAAAATCTATAGTTTTTTTACCAACAAACATATTTAGTAAAATTGGCAACCAAAAGTTTACTATTCCTGAGTATTCCAAACAAATTGAAGTGTAAGTAATACTTTTGATTGATGTCAATTTACTTCATAATAGACGGTAACAGAAGGTTGGCCATCCTAGTTTCAGCTTATAGTTCAAAGGCAAAAGCATGGCAACTAAAGGTTCAAAGGAGCTAGATTTTGAACTATATTTCACTGGATCTTAGGTACCCTAGGTCTTCTAAATCAACCTCCTAAACTTCGGTGTATAGGCTAGCTTATACTTGACATAAACGCAAACTAGTAGTATTTTAGTCTAGCCTTGCATTAAAGTGGACCTATTTATCTAAAGATGGATGAACTATAATTATTATTATGTTATCTAAGATGAATTCATATAGAAATTTTGTGGCCTTACATTTTCTTTCAAAAAATTAAATATGCCATTGATGGTGCTCATTTCATGGTTATAAGTTTGGTTCATTATTATTCCTCATCTATTTCCCCCATCTTATCTAGCTCATCATTATGACAATGGTTTTTTAAATAAATGAGATAATTAATGTATGATCAACTAAACTAATATTTATCCAATATGTTTCAAGTTAAGAAAGAAGATATTTTGAGGAAGGTAGGAATGAGGGTTTTAACCTACACTAGCTTTAGAGAAGCATGGAAACTACCCAAGGGAACAAACCACCTAGCATAATTTGCTTAGTAAAAATTAGTGACACTTTAACAATAATACTTAGGGAAAACAATAAAAATGAGTAAGAAGGCTCACCCAAAGTTATACTTGATGGAATGATAATAGCTTCTTATTATCAAGAATGATTGATTTTGTTGGTTGTAAATTTTCCTCATTCCAAAGATATCAATCTTTTCACAATCAAACCCTAATGTTAAACTCAGAGTTAATCACTCGAGTAGAGTGCAAGCAACATCAAGCCACTATACGATCTTACAAGGTAGAGCCAATGAAACAAAGTTAACAATCCTTAGCAGCACAAAAAAACTAGAACCAAAGATGTTTCCGTTAAAGATCAACCCTGGGAGCTACTAATAAGCTAGATGAACTGACATTAAAAAACAATGACAAAATTTTTTAAGGAAAATAGATATTAATTTCCCTTCATTAGCCTCTTCAGTTTTTTATAGACTTTGTATAAATAACTTATTAGTAGTTCATGCTAATTTCCA
The DNA here is from genome assembly GCA_022702705.1 of Papilionanthe hookeriana x Papilionanthe teres. Taxonomy (NCBI): domain Eukaryota; kingdom Viridiplantae; phylum Streptophyta; class Magnoliopsida; order Asparagales; family Orchidaceae; genus Papilionanthe; species Papilionanthe hookeriana x Papilionanthe teres. The sequence goes on along the minus strand of CM040429.1, from coordinate 23,093,140 downwards.
AAGAATTGTCAAATGGCCTACAAGCAAATAACAAGTGGTCATTCTTTTCTATAACCTCCACATAAAAAATAAAAAATAAAAAATAAAAAAAAACATAAATGTCATTCCTCTACTCTCTACCACCATAATAGTTGTCAATCAAAAGCCACCTTAACTTACAAACCAAATAAAATCATTTCCATGAAGCCCTTTCCCTAGCCTCCTCTAAAGCAGTCAATGGAAGAAACTAGTATTATCGAAGTTGAGTTGGATGCTCGCCTAAGCACACCAGAGAGGCAATAAAAGACGAGGCTCTAGTGTATCCAACACCTCATAGGCCTAATCACTAGCCATTTCATACAAAGGTGGCTTTAACTCTCATGTATGATAAGGCGGCTCAGTTAAGGAGTGCTAGAAGTCATGTCCTTATAATATCCCTTATGGCGGTGTATGAAGAACTTCTTGGCCCCTTTAGAGTCCTAGTCATCTCTGAAAGAACATTAAGAAGAAACACCAAAAGCTAAGTTCTCTCAATGTAAACTTTTCAACAAATGAAAAAAAGAAAATGACAAATCATTTCCCCAACTATATGTTTTCCTCACTTACTTCCTACTACATTTTCTCTTTTTGTTTTTTAACTTTTATCTCAATTCCCACCTCTCCAAGACATACACTCAGCATCAAAAAAATTGACATAACAACGAAAAGCATGGTGTGTACAAAAGACCTGAATCGCCTCAAACGTTGTAGACAAGGAGCTAAACGGGTTGTCGATGGCATAATGAACAGCTCCCAGAATGGTATCAATGCAGCATTCAATAATGAAGGCATCTAATTGCTGAATCGAAAAACACCAAACTCCCAAATTACAGATGGCCTGAAATAAAAAAATAAAAAAAAAACAGTCAGCCATAAATTAAAAATTGGCCTATATCACACAATAACGGTAACAACCAACCTTCATTTTCGTAGTTACAATTAGCCTCGCAAGGGAATCCAGAGCAGATCGCGATGCATCTTCTGTTTTGGACCGCCAGTAGCAAAATTGATAAAAGTCTACAAATAGGTTTATAAACATGAAACCAATGAAAAAAGGTTCGATGTAAACCTGGAATGGAGGACACTAGTGATGGGTGGTACATCATGAAACCTAAGCATTTCAGAGCTTGAGCAGCACTGGAAAACGAAGGAAAACCTATAAAATATAGGGAAATGTGTATTGCAACTTCGATCGATATATTACATTTCAATATCTTTGCGGCCTTACATCTCCTCTTCCTGGTGGAAAATGTCAGAGAGAATGGCGGACAAGAGAGGAGGGGAGCAGAGTGTGAGGGTTTCCATGGACAAGGTATCCCCGGCAGAGTTCCGCTGAAGCTGCAGAAAGGATGAGTAGGCGAGAGACTTGTCTGCCGATATTAAGGTTTTGATTTCTTCGATCTTTTGCTTGACGGCTTCGGCCATGGAACATGAAGAGCCTGCCAACCATTAGCGCCAAGCTTGAAGAATGAAGTAGTTTACTCCTTTTAGTACTGTGTCGGGTAAGTTAGAATCTCCTTTTCCGCGCGAAATTGGAAGAGGACAGGCGGCCTTGTACGGGTTTAAGACATGATAATTTATATTTGCATGTAAGCATTTCAGGGATTTTTTTTTTTTTTTTTTTGTCCTTTTTGTGTTGGAAGATTTAATGTGAGTGATAATTTAAAGTCTTAATATTAAAAAAAATCTTGCACGCAAAAATAATAGTGAATAAAGGAAATATCACAAATTTTATATGTTAAAACCTAGGAAAGCAAAAAAAAAAAAATTATAGAGACTAACTCAGTCGAACTTTAATTTTAAATGCACAATTCTCTTAGCTTGAGTTTATACTTAACAGACTTTTTATTTATAAAACCAATTTTTTCAAAGACATTTTTTATATTGATTGCTTGAGATAAATCTAAGAGGATATTTAAGTCAAGTTTCAATTGCTAGGAAATGTGTTGGGTTGGTTGCTAGGCTAATTATTATTCCATGTATTTTTATTATTTTCAATTAAAGCTTGGGTTATTCTTCAATCATGATTACATAAATAAAAATATGGATTATTTGATCTATTGTTAATTAGGTTCATCGACACTATATTTGAAATACAGAAATCAACTATTGAATCAGACCTAAGTTATCATCGATTAATCTCCTAGTTGACTCTTTGCCATCGTATTAATATTTTGTTTGACAAAGAGTCTACGAATTTTCCTTTTAAATAAAATTGTTGTTTTATTATATGTTCTTATTAAAAATATTTCATTTCAAAATATTTAAAACTTTTTAATTGCTTTTTTGAGTGAGGATCACTCAAGATGTATGATTAATTTTTATCATCATATTAATCTTTTCTTTGGTAAAGAGTCTACGATTTTTCCTTTTCTAAATGAAATTGCTGTTTTATTATATGTTCTTATTAAAAATGTTTCATTTCAAAAGATTTCAAACTTCTTAATTGCTTTTTTTATTTTTATTGCTAATAATTCTTTTTCGTTAATATGAGAATTCTGTTTTGGCACAGTCGGATCTATGCAGTAGGGGGCGATCTGGTTCCTGATAAAGAGAATAGTAGCAGGTGGGACAAGTCTTTTCATAATACGCTTCGCCCTTTCCTAGAAATGTTTCGAGTCTAGTTCAAGTAACAGGATCAGATTCTTTCAGTAATCCTCTAGGTGTAACATCCGGTCTACTTCTAATTGGTATTGGTTTCCTATTTCAAGTAGCTGTTGCTCCATTACACAACTTGGCACCTGATGTTTATGATGGTGTAAAAACAATTGTGACGTCATGGCTCAGTACAATGCCTAAAATCTCTCTTTTTGCTTTTTGTATTCCTTATAGAACTACAGATCGAGAAGTTCTAGTCACTCAGTCTAATTCTATGGGAGAATTCTCTAAACATCTGGAAAAACATACTACTTGCTGCTGACAGGTGAGTGCATAGATCCTATCGGACCTGACTGGTGAGCACGACACAGACCAGAATGTACTTATTTGACGGAGGTGCTAGTGAAGATTACTTCGGACTTGACTAGTGAGCTCGACACAAGCTAGAATGTACTTCTTTGACTCTCTTTTGTACTTCTGACTTGTCGAGACATCTTATATGTAAAGTACTCCTTCAATTCTAGCATACGACAAAGCTCTTTTTTTGATCCGATGAGCTAAGGACTTGTCTTGAGGTAACTTGCTCATTTGTAAGTCGTCGGTGAATGGTTGTCGCAAATTGCTTATATCTTCTTCAGTAGCTTTTTCTTTTGCGGACACTTTACGCATCTATTCCATATCAATTTGAGATAAAACTTGGCATCCTTTTATTTCAATAGGAAGAGAGTCTTCCACGGGCATGCAAATTCCTTAGCGAGTTTCGCCAGAGCAGAAATCTTGATAGTCGTTATGTCCAGAAGGATAGCAAATTCCAGACCAGTGATCAAAGCTTCATATTTTGCTTCATTGTTGGTACGCGGCTCTGATAAGTGGTAGGATAATCACATCATTTCTTGATCTGGTGTTCTGAAAATGAATCCAATTCCTGCTTTGTTGGGAATGATTGTATGGGGTTCTTCGCCTTTCTGAGAAGAAGAAGCTCCATCAAAATGAATCTCCCAACACCAGTTGTATTGTTCTCCCAAACTCCTGATTTGTTCGTCAGGCAAATCATCACTGAAAGGAGATTCTGGAGGAAGCGGGTGTGCTGCTAAGAAATTAGCCAGAGCCTGACCTTTCACAGCACGCAGGGTAAAAAAGGTTAGATCAAATTGCAAAAGACCATTTTGCTAGTCTCCCAGATTGGTTGAGTCATCAAAAATTGCAAGGGATTCAATCTTGAAATGAAGTTGACCTTATGAGAAAACATACAATGGCTGAGTTTTTGAACTGCAAAGATTCAAGCCAAAAAATGCTTCTCATTCTCAATTGGAGGATACTTTAGCTCCGCCGGTCTGAAACGACGACTTCAGTAATAGAGAGCATTTTCTTGACCCTCATCATTGATCTGAGCTAACAGAGCTCCGAGGGAGTCGTCTAATGCCGCGGTGTAGAGTATCAACGTTCTACCCGGGACAGGGCCTGCTAGTACAGGCGGTGTCATAAAAGACTGCTTTATGCTTTCAAAAGCATGTTGACATTTCTCGTCCCAAGTCAACTTGGCATTCTTTTTGGTCAACGCAGTAAAAGGCTGACACCTACCGGAAAGATTAGATATAAAGTACGCCAACCTCCCTTGAAAGGATCGTAATTGCGTGAAGCTCTTAGGGGGTGGCATTTCTAAGATAGCTTGAATCTTCTGGGGATCAATCTCAATCCCACAGCATCTAACAAAAAATCATTAAAATGTTTCTTGAAGTAACACCAACTTGAAAAGATTCATTTGAATATGAGACTGTCATAACCGCTCAAAGACAATTCTGAAATCAAACAAGTGGTTTTCCTTTATTTTACTTTTCACGACTCAATCGTCCATATAACACTCAACTTGATTATGGATGAGTTCATCAAAAATTTGAGTAATAGCTCATAGATATGTGGCACCAGCATTCTTCAGATCGAAAGGCTTGACTGATGCACGGGACTTATATTGTAAGAATTTATGAACTCAAATTTATATATTTTTAATGATTTTGATAAGTCCAAGCATTCAACGCAAGTATACGTATCGTATCAAGTAATACAGGGCTCTAATGGAGTTCTGGTTATCGATCCCACAGGGAAGTTCGAAGTTTTAAGAAAACGATCCCAAGACAAGTAAGATGGCACTAAAATCCTATATTTAAATAGCACTTAAAGTTCAACACAAGCTCCTATTAACACTATGCAGAAAACAGTAACAGTTAACTAAACTACAAATACTTCTAACAACTTTAAAGACAAAATTAACTAATAGACACACTAAATTAAGTTTTTGAAAGGTTTTTGATATATAAGAAAAGTATCTTTCCTCTTGCAAGGAGAATATGATGTGTGAATTGATATGGAACAAATATTTATATTATTGTGCCAAATAGGAGCATAGATGATTCTTTAGCCTTAAAAGAGTACCCCCTCTTCTAAGTAGAAAAGAACATTGACATATTCTAAGTTAGTCACTAACTCTAAGGCTAGGCTGGGAGGATACCGGCTCTCACTCACCCTTCACCCGAAGGCTAACCTTTGATATTTAGTTACTAATCTTAGAACCAATTTGGGGATTTCAGTCTGTCACCCTGAAATCTCCACATTAAAGTCCATAAAAACACATTTCGCTATTTATTTACACTCAATTCCCATGAACTATGCAATTCATCAATGGAAATTGAATGGATCTTTCATTATTGTTGTAGGACATTAAATCCTTTCAAACTTAATGTTCAACAACATATTTTAACATTTCAATTGGCCAGATCGAAAGTAAATTAAGTTCTAAATGAAAAACCATCACAATTTCTTCATCACATTAAAAGCACATCAAATCCACATCAATTCATCATCACATCTCTTATGCAAGAAGAAAGACAAAGAAACTACTCAGAATTCATGGAGAAATATAATAAAACATGGATTTTATATATAAAAGAAAATTCATACAAACCACAAAAGAAAATACAACTTATTTATTTCTCTTCCCCTATGCAATTCCCTTGAAGTTCCTTTGAATCCTCTTCTCTTCTTCTTTACAACACTTGATTCTCTCTTTAGAATGGAAAGGAAGAAGCAATCTCTCACATTACCTCTTCTCCTCCCCTCCTTAAAGAAAAATCCCTCTCAAATCCTCACTCTACACTGTCTACTCCTAAACCCTAACACTTCACTCTCACTAAAACTACTCTAAAACCACTGAAGAAGCACACCATTTTCGTCCAAAAACAGCTACTTATAAGATAGGGACGAATTCCCAAGAGTTTCCATAGGCATCCCTTCAAAAAGTTGCCAAAACTCTTCAAATTTGAATTGAACCGACTTCGCCTATCTGGCGCCGCCGGCGCTCTATCGTGCCAATTAATTCTGTGCTCTCTGGATTTAGGCGCCGGCGGCGCCCATTCTGGCGCCAGCAGTGCCAGAATACTTGTTCCACCATTTTGCTCCTTTTTGCTCCGGATTCGTTCATTTTTGCTTCTTTTCACTCCAATCACCTAAAATCATCATACATGTGTTGACCTCATTTTTGATGAGGTCTTCTCTTCTTTTTTTTTTTTTTTTTTTTTAGTACTTAGGATCTAGCCTTAGGCTTTTCCTTTGACTATCCTAGAGGATTAGAATTGGGACCCACCACTTAGAAATTCAAACCACTTGTTAACTCCCTGCAAGCTCCATGAAACTTGATTGTAGACCCTAATCACACTGAGAGGGTTGAAAATGTGGAAGTTTAAAGGATGAGTTCCTATAGGACTCTTTGGCCTTAGGGCCGCCTACGGGTGGCTCAGTGCAGTGAGGTGACTTACACACACACTACACTTATACACTACACTTTCACACACCTCCTACAAACCACACCTATACCCAACTTGACCTCCTGACTCATAAAGGTGATTCACATGGATGGTTTTTAACCCCTAAGCCCTTGGCTAAGAGGGTTAGGAACAACATAATGAATGCCTCAAATGATTTTTTTTGGAATTATTAAGCTTGAAGGGAAAAATGGTAATTAAAATTTTAACCCTTAATTAAAACTTTAGGCTTAATAAAATGAAAGAGTGAAATATTTGATCCTAATCTGATTTGGATGATTGAAATTTAAATAATTAAGGGTAGAAACTTATCAATCATAATTAAAATAAACCTTAATTAAATGATTAATTAAACTTGGAAGAATAATAAAAAAATTAGAATTATTAAAATAGGGATGTTATTAGGAAGAAATTTATTCTTTAATTCAAGAATCCCTAAATTAATCACCTCAATAATATTCAATTCACTAATTAAAATGATAATCCAAATTCAAAACTTAAAATGCTTAATCATTAAATTAAAAATTAAAACATTTAAACTAAATCCTTTTAAAATTTCAATTAAATTAATACTTTAACAATTAAAATTAAATCATCCCTAAAGCATAAAAAAAAAATATTAAATTAAAATTAAAAAAATAATAATAATAATATAAAATTAAGTTAAAATTTAAATTTAAATTAAAATTAAAAAAAATAAAACCAAATTAAAATTTAAATTAAATTAAATTAAATTAAATTAAATCACATTAAATTAAATTAAATTAAAACATATTAAATTAAATTAAATTAAAATTAAAATTAAATTAAATTGAATTAAATATAACATCACTTAAGACATAAAGAATTCAAAAATAAATCTAAAACAACTTGGACACTATTCTAAACTTAAACCCATTAATTGAAATTAAATTGAATCACAAATCACTTGAATATCGATTTGCCCTCAAAAGCTCATGTTGTCATAACTCCTAAATGGAGTATTAAGTGAAGTGTTACTTCACTCATAGGATATTCAAATGTCCTAGTTCACTGAGCAAGATAACGAAACTTGAAACTCCTGGATGATTAATTCATTTTGCATAATTAAATTCTCTTGGACTTAAAACAATCCTAGAGGTATTGAAAAGATGTTTAAGATTCGTCTTAAGCACTTCCTCAATATGATAGGATGTTTATAAGAATAATTAAACTTAATTGTTCTTTGATGAAGAAAATCGTCCTCAAACTAAAACACAAGAACCTAGACATCATAGGAAATGACTAGCTATAGGATTAGGAACTTGGTAGAAAACCATAACCCTTCCCTTAGCTTTACCTAGGAACTTGCTTTAAATGATTAAAATATCCTAAATTGTGTTTAAGTGTAGCTTGGGATGACGGGAAGACCCTCCAGGTATGCTTTTATTTTATTTACAATTTACCTCCTTGCAATTTACTTAATTGCATCGCACTTACTTTTCTTGCATGATAAACAACTGTTGCATGAAAACCCACACCTTTAGGATAGCCCCTAAAACCAAAACCAAAACTAAATTAAAAGTCATTACAAGATAAAATTCACCGCCACAATATTTCAAAATATAAAACAACTCAAAATTTAATCACAAACAGAATACAAAACTATAATTATAACTAAATTAAAATGTCTTGTTGGATGATCGGGAATACCTCGGATGATGTAACATACGTGTTGCTAACGGGATTTCCCACGGTCTAAATGAAAGTGTGGAACTCATTTAGTTGAGTTTAGTAAATTCATCCGGACTAAGTGAATCCGATAAAAATAACGATGCGGAAGGATGGAGCCAGTGGGATCTTAACCTAGGTGTTGTTATAATCAACTTAAAGATTTGTTTTAATTAAAACATAAAAAAACACTTGGACTTTAAGATTTCTAAAACCAAACTTCTCTCTTCTCTTTTGATTACAATCTTCTAAAACTAAACCTCTGCAACAACAAGAAGCTCGGAGCATAGTGGGCAGCACGGCCATCGTCATCAGCAAAACCTGAGTCTACTTCAGCAAAACTTTCTTAGAATTAAATAACCAAGTCATAGGATTTCGAGGTAGTTTGCCTAGTGCAACATAAATCCTCAACTTTTCGTTAGGCATTTGCATAATCATATTATGTAAATTAAGCCCTAACCGAGGTAGTCGTTCGACACGACATACACCCTCACATCTTCGAGGCTGTTTGTATGATTGTGTCATACGAATATAAGTCCTAATTAATTAAAATTGGCAAGATCAAAACATTAAATAAACATTAGGACTTTCCTAAATTCAAGCCAAACAATAGGATAGTCAGGAAATTACCGAGGTTCGCTTCGAATCTGTAATTTCTCCTACCATTCTTTCTTTGAATTCCCAAAATAAAATGTTCCAAACTTGATACATTCCTTATTGAAATTCCAAAATTCAATCCCTTGAAAACTTAAACTTTGAGATTCTTGAAAGCGAATTATCGATTATTATCGAGAGTTTTCTTAAGTGATTCCGTCATTTAAGATGTAATTAACTATAGGGGCTTGCCTCTTATAAGGAACTTTAAGAACCCGAGTAATATAAACCCCGCTTAATTCATTTATATTAAGCGAGGGAACTTGTCGGCTTATAAAATTGGTTCGCGAGACTAAACGGATGTCACAAATCTCCTAGTTTATTTAATCGAGCCCCATCATCGAGCGGTGTGTCTATTCTTCGGGATAGATACACGGTTTGTGGTGCGGTGCTCGTTTATATAAACTATTTGGGATGTGAGATCGGTTTGATTTCATATCTTAAAACTTTTAAACTTAAAATTACTTTCAAAATCAAATGTTATCTTTTAAACTATATATTTAAATTAAATTTAAAATCTAAAATTCGCCGACAATTTCTATAGGCGACCCCTTTTCAAAATACAACACCCTAACCCAAAAATAAGTCGTACAACTTCTGGCGACTCCGCTGGGGAGAATTCCTCTCTCCATTTTAATCAGATAGTTCTGCTTTCAGAAATCGGTAGTGTATCCATGTCCCTAGTGGATCAAACTACCCTTCTTTCTGTTGGAATACTATGTTCATTTCTACCTTGAACAAATATTGCCAACATTCTCTCAGATTTAGGAACCACTGTTTAGACACCCCTAAACAGAGAGGTTCCGAGATCCTTTTACCTCATTTCTGAGGTGGGGTGGACCCCCAATAGGTATTAGTTTGGGAGTGGTCTGGCGAGTCGAGACTTTCTCTTCCTTTTCCAAGTTCCTAATCAATTCCTTTTACCCTTCCTACAATTCTCCTTCTTTTAATAATTCTCTGTCCTAACGAACAAATCTTTTCGAAAAACAATTATCTAAATAAATTTTCTTTTAATACCACAAATACACTAAAATAAACGGGAATGTGTTCGGACTCTTTCTTTTTCGTCATAAGTTTTACGACAAGAAGAAGCACGATTCGGGGACTAACACTTGGAATCTTCCTTGCAGAAATAGAAGCCCCAAACTCGATCTTCTCCTTCGTCAACGGACTGGACTCAGGCCGTGTTCGAGGACGAACCGCCCGATAATGGAATCATTCGATTTGGACAAGGATTCGGGTACACCGACATCAAAATCCCCGACGTCACTCTCTTTTCACTCACAAGCAAAGTACCGTAAGCCGAGAAGCCGTTGATCGAGTTTAACCTCAAGTCAACTCATGAATTCCCTCCTCTCGCAAAAGATTCCAATCGAGAGGAGTACTCGTTGTTCGCGAAGAACCGTTGTTGCTACCCCCACTGGTCTAGTTGTCTCGCACCTACCCCGGCTCGCCAGACTAAAGGGGAAGGAAATTCAGAACTCGTGATGAACTCGTGGAGGGTACAGATCTTCCTGTGAGACCTTCCGTTTTTGAAATCGGGTCCAGCTCGAGAATTCCATCAACGACACGGACTCGGAGGAGGAACGAAGTAGAAAGATTGCTAGAGAAGCCAGAGCTGCTGAAGTTGCTTTCCTGGAGGAAATCCCAGAACTGCCCGAGTATACACCGCTGCCTGAATACATACCACTTTTAGGAGGAAGTAGGTTTCATCCCCTTTCCGCCGCAGAGGATGAGGTAAATATCCGCAAGATTGCTTCTGCATTGCCTCAGCCCGCATATTACAACGACAGCCGTAAGAAAAGGGCTAGAATTACGTCATTTGCTCGACTGCAAACCCTGATAGAAAAGTTAGCAAGAAAAGAAAAATGCCCTGTGTCAGAAATTTTAAGAAGGATGGGGCGGGTGCCAGCCAAGTCCCGTCTTGGGCCGCGAGTAGAACCTGCTATCGCTGCGGAAAAGCCAAATAAGAGAATGAAAGCTAGTCCACCTGTCGTTGTTTCAGGACTACAAATTAGGGAGGATACCACCTTCCAACATTTGATCGACGGACCATCCGGTCCTAGACCTTCCGTCGCTAGAAGGATGGTTGGCGTCCCACTACTGGGACAATTAAGATTAAAACAACAACCCGAAAAGGAAAGTCTCGTCAGGGGACTTGAGTCCGAAGAAAGTGCTACCGCAGTGAAGGGGACTCATGAGAAGGAAACCCGACAGATATCGCATGACAACTGCAAAGATGTATAGAAAAGACCATTAGAAGATGCTATGGAAAAGCTAAGAACTGATATTCAGCGATTAGCAAGAGAAAGAGAAGAAAAATTCGGAGATGAAGTCGACTCGTCGAGTTCATGGATGATGAATATGCGGAAATTAACATGGTTGAAACATGAGCTTCGTCGACTTCACAAGGTGCTCCCGCAGCACGCGAAAGAGAGGAGCCGGAAGTGATGAGGATGCGGCTTCAAGAGAAAGATGATACGATCGCCCAAATGGCAAAAAGGATGGAAGAGATGGCCGCGGCCCTAGCCACTCTCCGGAGTCGAGTTCAACCCCGAAGAGAAACACCCCCGAAGTTATTCACATTGTAAACGGAGGAAAGGAGATTACATCCGTCAATGGGGATGATCAATTAAAAAAGAATGCAACACAAAGCATGATTTCGGAAAAGGATATCAAGAGCATGGTGGAACAGCGGGTGCGAGAAGCCTTGGCACAATCAAAGAGCGGGACATCCATTCGAACAGGTAGACCTTACCCCGAAGAATTCGACGCTATCCAATATCCGAAAGGCTTCGTACCACCTCTATTCGACACATTCGATGGAACCGGAAACCCTCGGCAAGGCATGTTGCACATTTTCGTGCCGGTTGTTGCAATGCCGGCGGAAGTGATGCTTTACTCTTCGGACAATTTGTCGGCGGACTCGTCGTGAATCGCCTTTGATTGGTATGCGGAATTACCGAACGGTTCGGTGAAGACATTTTCGGAATTAGAGAACCTCTTCATCAAGCGATTTGTCGGAGCTCGGCACCACATCACTATAGGTGATTTAGTGGTAGAAAAGCGTAAGCCGAATGAAACTTTGGTGGACTACATACTTCGATGGAGGAATCTAAGTATGAAGTGTGAGCCACGACTACAAGAACAACATGCGATCGGCATTTTACCGAAGAGCATTCATGGCCCGATAAGCACTTCTCCTCAAGGGATTTACTATTAAAACTTTCGAGAAGTTGTTAAGCAAGGTCGGAAGCTTGCAAGAGGAGGCGAAGCAATTAAGTTTCACCGACAAAACAGACAAACAGAAGCCCGTGAAAACTTTTGAAAAGAAGTCCGGGATCGTCGCGACGAGTCGATAAAGGCAAGCAGACAATACAAATACCGCCGGAACGGCCGCAGAGAAATTCAACGGAATCACCAAGCAACCCCGACCCGACGTATCGGTCATCTCGACAGTATGAACAACCGCCTCGTCCACAACGTACGTTAAGGGAGCTTCGAGCGAGGAGTATCCGTTCGAAGAATGAGGCGATGCCGAAAATGTTCTGCAGTCCGATGAAGACTCCGCATTTCCAACCGCGTAACCTAAGAGACCGAAGAAGTCGACAAGAAAGGTGATCCCAACTTTCGCCCTTACCACCGGATGCTCGGGCACAAGATAGAAGATTGCATTACCTTCAAAAGTTGGCTCAACGACAATCTTCGAAAAGGGAATATAACGATCCCGAAGGAATACATGAAGGAACCCCAGAAAGGAGGTTCCGTCAATGTTATCTCGACGGATCTCATTGTTCCGATGAATCCCTATGCGACTGATGATGGATGGACTACCGCTTGGACAAAGTCTTCGAAGAAGATTTTGGATCGCATCCAAACCACTTCGGTGCGAGCTTCAATTCAGAATTCAAACCCGTCAAGTCGGCACTATCACTTGCGATAGAAGAACCACCTCAACAAGAGACGATTGAAGAAAAGAAGAAAATTGATCAAGAAGAAAAGACCGAGGCTCTTAAGGCTAGACTAGGGGCTGCTTATCCTAGGATGGTTGTTTCCGATTCGGAGGAGAAATCCCTCGAACCTCTGACTCTGTATGATTATTTACTCACTCCGGTGGGATCCTATAATGATAAGGGTTATGGCGTTGGCTACGTTTTGACTGTTTCTAACGATTACGTAACTAGCGACAATCAACCTAATCCGGACATCGATTCCAATACAAGTAACAATTCTCAAATCATACACAATCTCGACGATCACAATGACAAAGAAGACATCCACCAAGGAGGCTACGAGAGTTCAACAAGCAATGAATCTATTTGCGAGTTTCGAGGAGCTCCAGACACAATAGAGTTAGAGCCTTCAGACTCTGAAGCTAATCCAGAAGAACTCCGTCATTCCGATTCGAGAGGAAACACCAACAGAACTCAATACCGGATTCGAAGAAATTACGAAGTCAACTTAAGAAGTGGAAGTGTTCTACCTCCGAGAATGGGTCCAAAGGACAAAGGAAAGCGGTGGTTGTTCGGGAAGAACCAACCCCGTAGAAGAAATACCCATTCGGGAAGAAATCGAGACACATGAAAATAAAGTGGACTACAACGTACTAGCCCATCTTAGGAAACTACCGACCAGGACTGAGCATCTACGACGCTCTCATCTTATCAAAGGAGATGAGAGAAGCTCTGATCAAGGCCTTGCTTGATCCAGAAATTTGCTTAGCTCAAATGACCGGAGATTCCTTAGATGAGGTTTGCTCGTTAAAGGAACAGCGAGGTGTTACCTTCACGGACAATGACCTACTACTTGGGACAGCAGACCACAACCGACCGTTGTACATTTCAGTTACAATTGGGAAGTTTACACTCTCCAGAGTATTGGTGGATCCAGGAGCATCAATCAATATAATGAATCTTCGAACACTAGCATACTTGGAAATTGATGCTCGCAAGCTCGAAGCGGACAAAATGTTATTAAGAGGATTCAACCAGAAAGGAGAAAGAGCCCTCGGATCAATAACACTGCTAATGAAGACCGGTGACTTGGCAAAGACAACCGCGAAATTTCACATAATTGATTCAGAAACGTCATTCAACGCTCTACTGGGCCCGACCATGGATACATGAGAACCGGATGGTACCATCATCTCTACATCGATTGCATCAAATACTACGATGGAGGTGAACAGTGCATCAAAGGTGACTTACAACCATTCTCCGTACATGAAATTGGAATCCATGAAGATGCAGCTTATTACGCACCCCCGAAGAAAATAATCTTCTCCAGAGATACCATAACAAATGAAGCAAAGGAAGTTCGGGACGACGAAGAACCTGAAATTCTAGACCAACAGTCACTCTCCACTCCCTTACGACGAGATGGTGAAGGTTTCTCCACAACTCGCATCCGAGGTCGAGGCCGGGGACGAGGTCGTGGCAGAGACGTTAGGACGAGTTGGACGGAGGAAACCAGACCATCAATGTTGATTGGGAAGATAGTTACGAAGAAGAAAAAGAGATCAAGCAAGAAGTAGCGACAATAAGTCGAAAGAAGCCGCAATTCAGGATCTCTCTCGAAGATGAAAAGAACGAGGAATATAAATCGATGTACGAGAAGATTAACCACTATGTACATACTATGACCGAGACCCCGATCCATTCTAATAAGATCGAGGGTATGGTGGTCAAAGAGGTACGTAGCGGCGGTGCAAAGCCCATCAAATTCTACCGTGGTGCTCCTTCCTCCAAAACTGAAAATAATGTACAATTTGAAGATGCTACTTCATCAGAATTAATGGAATTGCCTTTTGAGTGGTATTCCCCCTGTGTCCAAAATTTAATTCAGCGTGGTTTCTTACCTCGACAATGGACAAAAGGTCAATCACAATATTTTGAAAATTTATGGAATAACTCCGGTCGTCCACCCAATTCAAAGCATGGTCTCGGATTTGGCACAGTAGGATCAGTTGACGATACTGAATTTTGCTTGGTTGTCACTTGCGAGTCTAATGAAAACTGCATGGAAACTACAGAAGAGTTTGAAAATTTACAAATTGGAAACGCTCCACCAGAGTTCGAAGAAGAGATCAAATCTATAATAGATGAATTAACGGAAGTTAACTTAGGTACTAGCAAAGAGCCTAGACCTACCTTTGTTAGCTCCTTACTCAATAAAGAAGACACCGAAGAAATAATCAAGTTATTAATGGAATTTAAAGACTGTTTTGCTTGGAGCTACGATGAGATGCCAGGATTAGCTCCGGAGGTCGCGATCATAAGCTAGGAGTGGATCCTAC
The DNA here is from genome assembly GCA_022702705.1 of Papilionanthe hookeriana x Papilionanthe teres. Classification (NCBI taxonomy): domain Eukaryota; kingdom Viridiplantae; phylum Streptophyta; class Magnoliopsida; order Asparagales; family Orchidaceae; genus Papilionanthe; species Papilionanthe hookeriana x Papilionanthe teres. The sequence goes on along the minus strand of CM040429.1, from coordinate 23,078,071 downwards.
TGCATTCCGGTCGACAAGGTTCCGAAGAATGCGTCTAGAAATCGAACAACAAGTCATAGCTGAAGTTAAAAAGCTAATAGATGCCAAATTTGTCCGTGAAGAACAATACCCGACTTGGTTAGCCAATGTGGTACCAGTCAGGAAGAAGAATGGTCAGATCAGAGTTTGTGTAGATTTCAGAGATTTAAACAAGGCATGTCCAAAAGATGAATTCCCTCTACCGATCCCAGAATTAATGATCGACATTGCTTCAACACATGAAATATTCTCATTCATGGATGGATCTTCAGGATACAACCGGATAAAAATGGCTCCAGAAGATGAAAAACTTACGGCATTCGTAACGCCGATCGGAGTATACTTGCTACACAGTCGATGCCATTCGGATCGAAGAACGCAGAGCAACCTACCGCAGAGCGATGACAAGAATTTTTTATGATCTCATCCACAATCAAGTCGAGTGCTACGTGGATGATGTGGTCATCAAAAGCAAAGTAAAGGAAAACCACTCGTATGATTTGAGAATTGTTTTCGAACGATTAAGACAATTTAACCTTAAGATAAATCCCTTAAAATGCGCCTTCGGCGTCACCTCCGGAAATTCTTAGGATTCGTTGTCCGACATCGTGGAATTGAAATCGACCCGTAAAAGATTAAAGCTATCTTAGAAATGCCACCTCCCAAAACCTTAAAACAACTACGATCTTTTCAAGGGAAGCTGACATATCTTCGACGCTTTATCTCGAACTTGTCAGGTAGGTGTTAGCCTTTCTCGGCATTAGTTAAAAAGAACGCAAAATTTATTTGGGAAGAGAAATGCCAGAGGGCCTTCGAGGACATTAAACAATATTTAATGACACCTCCTGTCTTAGCAGCCCCAGTCTCGAGTAGACCGTTGATACTTTATACCGCGGCTTTAGACGACTCTCTCGGAGCCCCGTTAGCCTGAGTCAATGATGAGGGTAAAGAAAATGCTCTTTACTACCTAAGCCGTCGTTTACTTCCGACGGAAATAAAGTATCCCACAATCGAAAAGCACCGTTTGGCCTCGATCTTCGCCGCTCAAAAGCTCGAAGCATTACATGCTTTCTCATAAGGTCAACTCGATCTCGAAATTTAATCCATTGCAATACTTGATGACCCGTCCAACGCTTTCGCGGTACTCGCCGGTGGTCGATGATATTATTGCAATTCGATATAACTTTCGTGCCTCTTCGTGCCGTAAAGGGACAAGTCCTAGCAGACTTCCTCGTAGCACACCCTTTGCCGGCAGAATCTCCTCTCAATGACGACTTGCCAGATGAACAAATAATGAGCTTAGAAGGCCCTGATGATCGACATTGGGAATTATATTTCGACGGAGCATCTTCAGCACACAAAGACGAAGAATCGCAAGTGATAGTGCCCGGTAAGGCAGGGATCGGACTAATCTTTATAACACCGGAGCGGGGGATGTTAAGATACTCCTACCACTTAACAGAGCCATGTACAAACAACGAAGTAGAATATGAAGCTCTCATAACAGGACTGGAATTAACTATTTAAATGGGGATAACAAACATCAACATCTACGGGGATTCGCGATTAATCATTCAACGGATCGCCGGACGATACGTAATTTTAAAGCCAAGACTCGAGCAATACTTCCAGTATGCCATACAGTTGTTGGAACAGATTCCGAATGTGATGATCTACAAAATTCCCAGAAAAGAAAACGCTTTAGCCCGCCTCGCAAAAGAATTTGCCTGCTTGCAAGATGAATCAGTAGAAGTGTCAGTTCATGGACGTCAAGTCCTATCACAGCTCGACATAGACACAATACACAAATCGAAAAAGAAAAAGAATCAATTGCAAGCAGGTGACAAAAAACACGAAGATCAGCGACGACCATTAATCGAACTACCCGCAAACAGGAAGACTACCAGACGATAGGTCGCTAACCCATCATATCAAGAAAAGAACTCTGTCCTACACATTAATAAACAACACGTTATACAGAAGGTCTTTCGATCAAATGTGGCTAAGGTGCCTAAGCGGGTCCGAGGCCCGTGAAATTATTAAAGAGGTGCATTCAGGACTCTGTGGCGCTCACCGTCACGGTCCGAAGATGAAAATGAAAATTAAAAGACTAGGGTACTATCGGCCCTCGATGATGACCGACCGCATGAAAATCGCTAAGAGCCGTCACCAATGCCAAGTGCACGGAGTGGTTCTACACCAACCTCCAAATGTGCTACATCCGACAACCGCGTCGCGGCCATTCGAATGTTGGGGCACGTATATAGTGAGTCCAATAGAACCACCATCTTCAAAAGGACATCGCTTCATTCTTGCGGCTACGATTACTTTTCCAAGTGGGCAGAGGCGGCTCCACTCGGAGAAGTGAAAGCACACCACGTGCTATGCGTTTTTCAAGAACCAAGTTGTCTACCATTTCGGAGTGCCGCGCAGATCATCTCGTATACATGGGCCGCATTCGTAAGCACGCAAATCAATAATTTTGTCGGAGACACGGAATCGACCGGCGGTATTCAACAATTTACTATCCAAGAGCAAACGGCCTCAGTCGAGGCTTTTAATAAAACTCTCGTTCAAATTTTAAAGAAAACTTTGGACGATAATAAGAGAAATTGGCACGAGAAGTTATTAGAAGCCTTATGTGCCTACCGGACAACCTTCGAACTCCTACTCAAGCGACACCTTACGCTCCGGTGTATGGGTCCGAGGCAGGTGTTACCCTTAGAGGTCCAGCCTTCCTTCACTCGAATTGCAACTTGCAAACAAAATCACGATATAAGAGAATGCCAAATTACGACTAGAGGAATTGGAAAGCCTGGAAGGGAAAAGACTTGCAGCGCAGCAGAATTTAGAACTATACCAAGCTAAGATGGTTCAAGCCCATGACAGATTGGTCCGCCCAAGAACCTTCACAGTTGGTGACTTAGTTCTCGTTCTCAAGAGACCTATTCTTGCACAACGCAAGATAGGAGGAAAATTTGAACCCACTTGGGAAGGGTCGTTTGTGGTTGAGGCAGTCTACTTAGGAGGTTCCTATCAGCTTGTGAATTGCCAAGGAGAAAGACATATGCTTCCGATCAACGGACGATACTTGAAGAAGTATTACGCTACCTGATGTTTCGAAGGAATGAATTCCTCATCCCTAGAAGCATGGGCAAGGTAATTACTTATGACTGGGTCCGAACCCAAAAATAATGAAAAATATGCTAAAATAAATAAAATCATGATAATAAAGTTTTCCTTGTCCTCTCTTCCAAATCAAAATCTTTTTCCCGATCTTTTCCCACTTCATTCCTGTTGAATTTAAAAATATAAAAGGAATAATAAAAAAAAGGAAATTTTGTCTCTAATAAACTTTTTCTTAATGTTCTTGTTCTTACTACAGCCCCTGATCCTTTTCCTTGTCTTTTCGCAGGGAAATGTCGAACGGGCGGTTGGTCCTGAACTTTAGAAATGGCGTAAGCCTTGCACTCGACGAAAAGAAGGTGAAAGATGGAGCGATAATAGAGATCGACTCGTACTTCGCACCGGCGGGCCCGCAATACGAGGAAGGTGATCGGGTCCCGGTTGACCGAGAGGAACTGCCCGACCGGACGATGATGAAAGTGGGTGGCCCAAGCCACCAACCCAGGCAACAAGAAAAGGAAAACAAACACCGAGGAGGACAAGAGAATCAAGTCCGTAGTCGCTACAGCAGAGGGCAGGCTTGTCAGCGCCGCGCCCACAGAGATTCAGGAAGTACGAAGAGCTACTCTCACAGCAACTCAGCGAAGAAATAAAAATCGCCGTATCCGCAAGATGTTAACTAAACTAGCAGCGGACCAGCGTGACGAGGCAGTCGCTACTACCAGTGCATATACTTCAAGGATACCGGTTCGCCAGGAACCTAAAGAAAGGAGGCCAGCTCCGAGGATAACAGAAGAGACCAGGGAAATCCTAAGAAGATCAGAAGAAGGAAGGCTACCACGCCACCGAGATAAAGCCACCGCAATGCATAACCTTGTTGCGGAAGCAACCCGGAGGATGTCCCGACGGAGACCATCCCTGAGGAGCCGAGGTATGCAGGAGAACGCGAAGGGATTGAACCATATGTCCCACAGTACGTCACCAGGCCTCGCCATTTGCAGCTTATTCCAGAATACGAGCTAGAAAGAATGCAGAATGTCGAGAAGCAAACTTTTGAATACTTCGAGAGAATTAAAGGTAGGAGGATCAATATACTAGAAGGCCTCGAGCTACATATAGACGTGTTCTCAGAATACGAACAACAACAAATCGTGGACTGCATCCGGGATTTGAAAAGAATGGGTCGAGCAGGCCGCCTAAGAGAAAACACTTACTCGGAACCCCGGAGATGGATGTCAGGGAAAGGGAGAATTACAATACAATGTGGATGCTGCTACAACTTCGCGAGAAGACGGGAAGGGAAACCCACGGGGATACTCCGTCATGGCAAGGTAGATCCAATGCCATTAGTCATCGAAAAGGATGGTCAAGAGAATGATAACATGGAGGGTACTCGCCAGCAGATTGCATACCCAACGGTTGCATCATTAACATTTACAAGCGAGGTGATCGCATACCCCCGCACATAGATCACCACGACTTTGTCGGACCTTTCGCACAGTTTCTTTTTATGAACGAATGTAATATCATGTTCGGATCCGACCTCCGGATAAGCGAGCCCGAGTGAGTTCCGAGGGCCGATAAAGATACCATTACCGGTAGGTTCCGTCATGATACTAAAGGACAACGGAGCGAGATGTCGCTAAACATTGCATACCGGGAGTACCAATGAAGTGAATCTCGGTTACTTTCGAAGGATGGATGACGGAAAGCACCTTACCACTTCCAGCCGGACCCGAGAGCTGGAGAGCCTCCGGCCTTACGAGCTGTGAGTTACATGGAAAATATCACACCTCCAACGTACATCCATATGACATCCTTGCCAAGGATGACTTGGAAGGTGATGTTATTGAACATATACCTCACTATTCAGACATGGATTTCTAACAGATGCCTTTTTGGATGGATCGACAAAGATCATACATAGTCCGTTTTGAGTCGACATGGATTGTATGAGATGTATTCCAGAATCGAGTTGTATGATGTATCTTCAACATGATTGGAATGAAAGTGACCATGTCATATTTTTGGCCTTCACCTCTTCTGTGCAAGCTGACTGGAAAACGCCATTAAAGTTAAATGAACTTCGAACGAAGAACAGAAAAGAAACAAAAAGAATAAAAAAAAAACTTTCCTTAAAATCTAAAAAAAATAATGAACGTCAAATTCACATGGACATTAAATGAACGATAAAGCAAATTTGAATCGTTAAAGGACAAATAAAATGAACACAAATTTTAAATCAAATCTCAATCAAATTTAAATTCAACCTTCCAGATCTCAAATCAAAGCTCAATCAAATTCAAATTCAATCTTCCAGATCTCAAATCAAATCTCAATCAAATTCAAATTCAACCTTCCAGACCTCAAATCAAATCTCAATCAAATTTAAATTCAACCTTCCAGATCTCAAATCAAATCTCAATCAAATTCAAATTCAACCTTCCAGATCTCAAATCAAATCTCAATCAAATTCAAATTCAACCTTACAGATTTCAAATCAAATCTCAATCAAAATCAAATTCTTAGGGTTGAGGATTTTACATCCGAGACTGCATTGCTTTAGGATTCTTTCCCTATCGCAATGAAATACATCAAAATCAAATTCTTGGGGTTGAGGATTTTACATCCGAGACTGCATTGCTTTAGGATTCTTTCCCTATCGCAATGAAATACATCAAAATCAAATTCTTGGGGTTGAGTATTTTACATCCGAGACTGCATTGCTTTAGGATTCTTTCCCTATCGCAATGAAATACATCAAAATCAAATTCTTGGGGTTGAGAATTTTACATCCGAGACTGCATTGTTTTAGGATTCTTTCCCTATTGCAATGAAATACATCAAAATCAAATTCTTGGGGTTGAGGATTTTACATCCGAGACTGCATTGCTTTAGGATTCTTTCCCTATCGAAATGAAATACATCAAAAATCAAATTCTTGGGGTTGAGGATTTTACATCCGAGACTGCATTGCTTTAGGATTCTTTCCCTATCGCAATGAAATACATCAAAATCAAATTCTTGGGGTTGAGGATTTTACATCCGAGATCGCATTGCTTTAGGATTCTTTCCCTATCGCAATGAAATACATCAAAATCAAATTCTTGGGGTTGAGGATTTTACATCCGAGACCGCATTGCTTTAGGATTCTTTCCCTATCGTAATGAAATACATCAAAATCAAATTCTTGGGGTTGAGGATTTTACATCCGAGACTCGCATTGCTTTAGGATTCTTTCCCTATCGCAATGAAATACATCGAAATCAAATTCTTGGGGTTGAGGATTTTACATCCGAGATCGCATTGCTTTAGGATTCTTTCCCTATCGCAATGAAATACATCAAAATCAAATTCTTGGGGTTGAGGATTTTACATCCGAGACTGCATTGCTTTAGGATTCTTTCCCTATCGCAATGAAATACATCAAAATCAAATTCTTGGGTTGAGGATTTTACATCCGAGACTGCATTGCTTTAGGATTCTTTCCCTATCTCAATGAAATACATCAAAGTTCAAACTTTTGGGGTTGAGGATTTTACATCCGAGACTGCATTGCTTTAGGATTCTTCCCCTATCGCAATGAAATACATCAAAATCAAACTTTTGGGTTGAGGATTTTACATCCAATACTGCATTGCTTTAGGATTCTTTCCTTATCGCAATGAAATACATCAAAATCAAACTCTTGAGGTTAAGGATTTTACATCCAATACCGCATTGCTCTGAGATCTCTCCTCATTGTAATGATTCAATCCAATCAATACAATTTTCTTTTGATGTTGAAGATGTTACATCTAAAACCACAAAATTCTAATTTTCATTTCAAGTTCAAATCCCTTCAAATTAATTTTAACAAAACTTCAATCTAAATTGAAACTCAAACAAAAATCTGAGCTCACACATCAAAACTTAAATTGAAACAAAATGAAATCTAAGTCGAAATTCCCCCAGATCATGTGATTTGGGATTCACCTCCTTTTCCTTTCCCCAGCCGAGAGTTCGGGAATCTCCGAGTCTCGGAGATATACTTGACACTCCCCGGCGGAAACTCTTCTACTCGTCCCAAGTTTGTCACTTGGACTTTCGTGTTGGTTTTGTTGATCGCTTCGGTCAACACCAATACGTGCGGTGTGCTCCGTCAGCTCACCACACCTATTGGGAGTCCATTTGTTGACCTCATTTTTGATGAGGTCTTCTCTTCTTTTTTTTTTTTTTTAGTACTTAGGATCTAGCCTTAGGCTTTTCCTTTGACTATCCTAGAGGATTAGAATTGGGACCCACCACTTAGAAATTCAAACCACTTCTTAACTCCCTGCAAACTCCACGAAAACTTGATTGTAGACCCCCAATCACCTGAGGGTTGAAATCGAATGTGGAAGTTTAAAGGATGAGTTCCTATAGGACTCTTTGGCCTTAGGACCGCTCACAGGTGGCTCTGGTGCGGTGAGGGCCGACTTACACACACACTACACTTATACACTTACACTTTCACACACCTCCTAAAACCACACCTATACCCAACTTGACCTCCTGACTCATAAAGGTGATTCACATGGATGGTCTTTAACCCCTAAGCCCTTGGCTAAGAGGGTTAGGAACAACATAATGAATGCCTCAAATGATTTTTTTTTGGAATTATTAAGCTTGAAGGGCAAAATGGTAATTAAAATTTTAACCCTTAATTAAAACTTTAGGCTTAATAAAATGAAATAGTGAAATATTTGATCCTAATCTGATTTGGATGATTGAAATTTAAATAATTAAGGGTAGAAACCCATCAATCATAATTAAAATAAACCTTAATTAAATGATTAATTAAACTTGGAAGAATAATAAAAAAATTAGAATTATTAAAATAGGGATGTTATTAGGAAGAAATTTATTCTTTAATTCAAGAATCCCTAAATTAATCACCTCAATAATATTCAATTCCTAATTAAAATGATAATCCAAATTCAAAACTTAAAATGCTTAATCATTAAATTAAAAATTAAAACATTTAAACTAAATCCTTTTAAAATTTCAATTAAATTAATACTTTAACAATTAAAATTAAATCATCCCTAAAGCATAAAAAAAATAATAATAATAATAAAATATTAAATTAAAATTAAAAAAATAATAATAATAATATAAAATTAAGTTAAAATTTAAATTTAAATTAAAATTAAAAAAAATAAAACCAAATTTAAATTTAAATTAAATTAAATTAAATCACATTAAATTAAATTAAATTAAAACATATTAAATTAAATTAAATTAAAATTAAAATTAAATTAAATTGAATTAAATATAACATCACTTAAGACATAAAGAATTCAAAAATAAATGCTAAAGCAACTTGGACACTATTCTAAACTTAAACCCATTAATTGAAATTAAATTGAATCACAAATCACTTGAATATCGATTTGCCCTCAAAAGCTCATGTTGTCATAACTCCTAAATGGAGTATTAAGTGAAGTGTTACTTCACTCATAGGATATTCAAATGTCCTAGTTCACTGAGCAAGATAACGAAACTTGAAACTCCTTGATGATTAATTCATTTTGCATAATTAAATTCTCTTGGACTTAAAACAATCCTAGAGGTATTGAAAAGATGTTTAAGATTCATCTTAAGCACTTCCTCAATATGATAGGATGTTTATAAGAATAATTGAACTTAATTGTTCTTTGATGAAGAAAATCGTCCTCAAACTAAAACACAATAACCTAGACGTCATAGGAAATGACTAGCTATAGGATTAGGAACTTGGTAGAAAACCATAACCCTTCCCTTAGCTTTAACTAGGAACTTGCTTTAAATGATTAAAATATCCTAAATTGTGTTTAAGTGTAGCTTGGGATGACGGGAAGACCCTCCAGATACGCTTTTATTTTATTTACAATTTACCTCCTTGCAATTTACTTAATCGCATCGCACTTACTTTTCTTGCTTGATAAACAATTGTTGCATGAAAACCCACACCTTTAGGATAGCCCCCAAAACCAAAACCAAAACTAAATTAAAAGTCATTACAAGATAAAATTCACCGCCACAACATTTCAAAATATAAAACAACTCAAAATTTAATCACGAAACAGTAATACAAAACTACAATTATAACTAAATTAAAACGTCTTGTTGGATGATCGGGAATACCTCGGATGATGTAACCTACGTGTTGCTTAACGAGATTTCCCACGGTCTAAATGAAAGTGTGGAACTCATTTAGTTGAGTTTAGCAAATTCATCTGGACTAAGTGAATCCGATAAAAATGACGATGCCGGAAGGATGGAACCGTGGGATCTTAACCGGTGTTGTTATAATCAACTTAAAGATTTGTTTTAATTAAAACATAAAAAAAACACTTGGACTTTAAGATTTCTAAAACCAAACTTCTCTCTTCTCTTTTGATTACAATCTTCTAAAACTAAACCTCTGCAACAACAAGAAGCTCGGAGCATAGTGGGCAGCACGGCCATCGTCATCAACAAAACCTGAGTCTACTTCAACAAAACTTTCTTAGAATTAAATAACTAAGTCATAGGATTTTGAGGTAGTTTGCCTAGTGCAACATAAATCCTCAACTTTTCGTTAGGCATTTGCATAATCATAATATGTAAATTAAGCCCTAACCGATCTTAGGACTCCGAGGTAGTCGTTCGACACGACATAAACCCTCACATCTTCGAGGTTGTTTGTATGATTGTGTCATACGAATATAAGTCCTAATTAATTAAAATTGGCAAGATCAAAACATTAAATAAATATTAGTAATTTCCTAAATTCAAGCCAAACAATAGGATAGTCGAGAAATTACCGAGGTTCGCTTCGAATCTGTAATTTCTCCTACCTTTCTTTCTTTGAATTCCCAAAATAAAATGTTCCAAACTTGATCCATTCCTTATTGAAATTCCAAAATTCAATCCCTTGAAAACTTAAACTTTGAGATTCTTGAAAGCATAATTACTGATTATTATCGAGAGTTTTCTTAAGTGATTCCCGTCATTTAAGATGTAATTAACTATAGGGGCTTGCCCTTATAGGGAACTTTAAGAACCCAGGTAATATAAACCCTGCTTAATTCATTTATATTAAGCGGGGGAACTTGTCGGCTTATAAAATTGGTTCGCGGACTAAACGGATGTCACAAATCTCCTAGTTTATTTAATCGAGCCCCATCATCGAGCGAGTGTGTCTATTCTTCGGGATAGATACACGGTTTGTGGTGCGGTGCTCGTTTATATAAACTATTTGGGATGTGAGCTCGGTTTGATTTCATATCTTAAAACTTTTAAACTTAAAATTACTTTCAAAATCAAATTTTATCTTTTAAACTATATATTTAAATTAAATTTAAAATCTAAAATTCGCCGACAATTTCTATAGGCGACCCCTTTTCAAAATACAACACCCTAACCCAAAAATAAGTCGTACAACATGCAAAAAATCATGAAAAATACCTTTCTTTAAAGTACAATATCACCAAAAATGGGTAAAATTAGATAGCAAAAACCGTATATATTTTCAGTGCATCAACGACATTCTAACAAAAAATCCCGATGGGTGTCTGAAAAGCAGTGTACTTCTCATCTTTGAGTGACATCTTAATCTGATTGTAACCAGATGACTCGTTGACCAAAGAAAAATATATTGAGAAATTCATACCGATTTTACATTAATTTTAATAATATTGCACTTTGAAGAAAGGTATTTTCTATGTTTTATTGCAGGTATGAAGATTTATATATAATGGAGCAAAAAGACGAGAAAATGAGCGAATCTAGAACAAAAAGGACCAAAAGAAACAAAAGTTGATATTGACCGCCGACGACGTATTTTCCCGAGAGCATACAAATAAATTATAAAGGAGCTCGCCGACGGTGAGATCAAGCCTGCCGACAGCGAGCCTTAGCAGTTGGCCCATGTTGTAGAAGTTTGCCGACGGTGCCAACGAGCCCGCCGACGGCGAGAAGGTCGGTTCAAGCACATATTCATCGAATATGGATGTCTTTTGAAGAGGTGCTTAAGAAACCTTTGGAAATATTTCTACCTCTTTAAAAAGGGACGAATTTAGGCTGAAAAGTGTGTCTTCAGAGTGTCATCAGTGTGTGTGAGTGTGTCCTAGAGAGTTTAATAGTGAGTAAGTAAGTTTAGTTGAGTGTGTTGTACAAGAAGGAAGAGTCAGGGGAACTTTAAGGAGTCTGCTTGGGGAGAAAATTTTGATATAAGTTGTGTTTACTATTTTGTAACTTTGATTTTATATGAAATCCAAGTTTTGTGTTATTCTTTCTATGCATTCTGAGTAGTCTTCTTTGTCTCTCTCCTTGTTTTGATATTTTGTGAAATGGAAAATTGAATTAGTTGTGCCATAAATATTCAATAAAAATTGTGATAATTTTTTTACTTAAGTCTTAATTTACTTTCAATTTGGCCAATTGATATGTTAAAATATGTTGATTTCACAACTAAAGTAAAGATTACATCCGAGATTTTGGGAAGTCAAAGTCCTTGAAAGAATGGTGCAAATAAATAGGGAAATATTATTTATCGGGCGTAGAATTGGATATTTTAGAGTGACAGACTAAAATCCTCAATTTGGTCCTATCGTTTGGGTGTTGAAGTGTAGATGTTAGCCCTCAAGCGAGGGGAACACGGGAGCTCCGAACTGAGAGTCAGTATCCTCCCAGCCTAGCCACAGATTCAGTAACCAAGCATAGGATTAGCCAATGTTCTTTATGCCTGGACCAAAGGGTAAAGAATAGGAATGCTCCTATTTGGCACAATATTATTCTAACTAATTTAATTATCCGTTCACTTAATTCTCTTAACAAGGGGAAATATACTTTTTTTATATTGCAACTTCTCATTCAAGATTAGTAGCAGAATTTAGTATAACTGTTCTTAATTTATGTTTACTAGATAGTAATTTCAACTGTTATAATAGTTCGTAATTTTTAAACTTCCCTATGAGATCGATATTTAGGACTCCATTAGAGCCCTGTATTACTTGAACGATATGTATACTTGCGTTGATAAGAGGTAACTTTGCTATTATTGAATATTTATTTTTACACTTGTTAACACTTATAAAGTTACGCATCCGCCCTGTCAAGTTTTTTGCGCTATTTCCGGGGAAGTAAAATAATTATTAAATTAATTAATAAGATAATTATTAAGGTAATTACTATAGTAACAGACTATTTTAAATTACATAAGTTTTAATTTATATTGTGTATGCGCAAATTTGGAACCGAAAATTTAATACCTTACGATTCAGAATTAGAACGCACTATTAAGAAAATTCGAAAACAGAAAAGAGAAATTATAAATTTAAATCAAATGGCAAATAATCCAGTAATTGAAAATGAAAATCAACCGAGACCTTTAAGAGATTACACTAACCCTACATTAGATGAAATTCATTTAACTATCCAAAATCCTGATGTAGCGGCTAATTCATTTGAGCTTAAACCTGCGATTATCCAAATGGTACAGAATAATCAATTTAGTGGTTTACCAAGCGAAGATCCTAATTTACATCTCGCTAGTTTTTTAGAACTTTATGCTACTTTTAAATATGACGGAGTATCTAATGATGCTGTTAGACTTAAGATTTTTCCTTTTTCTTTAAGGGATAAGGCTAAGATATGGTTAAATTCGTTAGCACCTGGATCTATTAGAACTTGGGGAGAATTATCACAAAAATTTCTATCCAAATACCTTCCTCCTTCAAAATCTGCTAAACTTAGAAATGATATAACCTTTTTTAGTCAGTTTGACGGAGAATCGATATACGAAGCTTAGGAGAGATTTAAAAATCTTCTTAGGAAATGCCCACATCATTCGTTACTAGATTGGTTAATTATTCAAACTTTTTATAATGGATTAGTAGGATCTCTTAGATATATTATTGATGCTGTCGCTGGTGGTTTATTAATGTCAAAATCAAAATCGTTTGATGAGGCTTATTCGTTAATTCAAGAAATGGCTACCAACAATTTTCAATGGCCACCAACAATTTTCAATGGCCTTATGAAAGGTTAAATCCTAAAAAAATAGCTAGTATCCATGATTCTGATGCAATATCTATGTTAGATTCTCAAATTGCTGTTATATATAAGAAATTAGATCATTTTAGAATGAATTAGTCTCCTACTATAATGGAAGAAAATTCAGCTGGGCAATTTGTGGATGTTCAACCTTCTTATGAAACTTTAAATGCTATTAATAATAGGCCCAACAATCCTTATTCAAATTATTACAACCCTGGTTGGAAGAATCATCCTAATTTTAATTGAAATAACAATTCTACTAATCAACAATGGGCGAACAACCCAGTAAACCCATTAGGAAATTCATTTAACCAAGAAAATCCTAATTATAAACCTTCTTATCCACCTAGATTTAATAATAACTCTCAATTTAAGGAAAAAAAGTTATCTATGGAAGAATTGATATTAAATATGGGTCAACATTTGCAGAATCTAGGAAATCAGTTACAAATTAAAGGAAACCAATTAAAAATCAAGGAACTGCTATTAAAAATATTGAAACTCAACTTAGGCATATCGCTACAGCACTTAATAACAGAATTCCTGGAACTTTACCTAGTAATGTGGAAATTAATCCTAAAGACCAAGGAAAAGAACAAATAAAAGTTATACAATTACGAAGTGGAAAAGAATTAGAAACAAGAGTACAAAAAGAAATGGAAATTGAAAAAGAGAAAGTGGAAACTGAAAAAGAAAAGGATCATCAAGATAAAAATTTAGAATATTCACTAATACCAATGAAAATTACTGTACAAAAACCACAACCACCATTTCCTCAGCGATTAAAATAACATAAAAAGGATAAACAATTTTCTAAATTCATTGAAATCCTGAAGAAATTAACTGTGAATATTCCCTTTGTAGAAGCATTAGAACAAATGCCCAATTATTTGAAATTTATGAAAGATATTTTAAACAAGAAGAGAAAGTTCACAGACAATGAAACTGTTGCACTTAGCGAAGAGTGTAGTGCAATTACTTTTAGACACATTAAAGCTTTCTAACCAAAAGGACTAATTCATTGAACTTTTGTTTAGTGCAATTACCTTTAAGGTCCAACCAAAAGCTTTCTTATACTTCTTTAAAGCTTTCTTATACTTCTTTAATGTGTCTAAAAGCTTTTGGTTGGACCTTAGCAGATATTAAAGGAATTAGTCCTTCAATCTGTATGCACAGAATTATTTTAGATAATGAACATAAACGAAGAGTTGATCCCTAAAGGAGACTAAACCCGATGATGAAAGATGTAGTCAAGAAAGAAATTTTAAAATGGTTAGATAATGGTATTATATATCCTATTTTGGACGGTGCTTGGGTAAGCCCAATTCATTGTGTTCCTAAGAAAGGAGGAGTGACTGTTGAAGCTAATGAAAATAATGATTTGATACCTATCAGACAAGTTACTGGATGGTGTATATGTATTGACTATAGATAATTAAATGCGGCCACCAGGAAAGATCACTTCCATTTACCATTCCTGGACCAAATGTTGGATAGACTTGTTGGGCACAAATACTTTTGTTTTTTAGATGGATATGCTGGTTACCATCAAATTCATATTGCTCCTGAGGATCAAGAGAAAATTACATTTACTAGTCCTTATGGAAGTTTGCTTTTCAAATGATGTCTTTTGGATTATGTAATGCACCTGCAACATTTCAGAGATGTATGATGTTTATATTCAGTAAATTAATTGATGATGAAATAGAAGTATTTATGGATGATTTATCTGTATTTGGAACATCATTTGACGCATGCTTGGATCATCTTGAAAAAGTTTTGGAGTTATGCGAAAAAATGAATTTAGTTCTAAATTGGGATAAATGTCAATTTATGGTTGCAGGAGGAATTGTATTAGGGCATAAAATTTCAGAAAATGGTATGGAAGTGACCCTACAAAAATTCAAGTTATAGCTAAATTACCACCTCCTACTACAGTGAGAGGGGTGAGAAGTTTTCTTGGATATGCTGGTTTTTACAAACGCTACATAAAAGATTTTTCAAAAATTACCAAACCTCTATGCCAACTTTTAGAAAAGGGCAAGAAATTTGAATTTACTAAAGAATGCTTAAATGCTTTTGAATTAATAAAGGATAAATTAATCACAACACCTATAATAGTTTCACCTGATTGGGAGAAACCATTTGAACTTATGTGTAATGCTAGTGATTATGCTATAGGAGCTGTTCTTGGATAAAGATGTGATAAAATTTTTAAAGCTATATATTATGCTAGTAAAACTCTTAATAATGCTGAAATTAACTATATAGTTATAAAAAAGAATTATTAGCAATTGTATATGCTTTTGATAAATTTAGATCTTATTTAATTGGAACTAAATGTATTGTGCATACTGATCACTCTACTATTAAATATTTAATGTAAAAGAAGGATACCAAACCAAGATTAATTAGATGGATATTACTGATGCAAGAGTTTGATTTTGTCGTAATAGATAGAAAGGGAACTGATAATCAAATTGCGGATCATTTGTCAAGATTAGAATATTGCGAATTACCTGACACTGACAATGAAATTACATACAGTTTCTCTGATGAACAACTTTATAATATAAATGAGTGGAAAATACCTTGGTATGCTGATATAGTTAATTATATTGTAAGTGATATTTTATCACCCATACTAACTTTGCAACAACAGAAAAAATTCATTTATGATGCTAAAGCGTATTTTTAGGATGAACCATATTTATATAAGCAATGTAAGGATCTTATTATTAGAAGATGTGTGTCTTATGAAGAAACTGAACAGATTATTCAAAAATGTCACGATTCTGAATTTGGAGGACATTTCGGGACTGAGAAAACTGCACATAAAATTTTACAAAGCTGGATTTTATTGGCCTACTCTCTTTAGAGATGTTTATAGATATTTCAAAACTTGTGATAAATGCCAACGAGTAGGAAATATATCTAGAAGAAATGAAATGCCTTTAAATTTCATATTAGAAGTTGAAATTTTTTATGTTTCGGGATTAGATTTTTTGGGACCATTTATTCCTTCATTTGGAAACTCTTATATATTAGTTGCTGTTGATTATATTTCTAAGTGGATTGAAGCACAAATCTTACCTCGTTGTGATGCTAAGAATGTTTCGAAATTTTTAATGAAAAACATTTTCACAAGATACAGAATGTCGAGAGTGATTATCACTGACGGATGACCCCATTTTAGGAATAAATATATTCAAAGATTGGCAGAAAAATTTAATATTATTCATAAAATATCTACTGCCTATCATCCACAGACCAGTGGATTAGTTGAGGTTTCTAATCGAAAAATTAAATGAATTTTAGAAAAGACTGTAAACCCTAGTAGATTAGATTTGCCCATAAGACTAGAAACTGCATTATGGGCATACAAGACTACTTATAAAACTCCGATTGGAATGACTCCTTACAAGCTTATTTATGGAAAAACTTGCCACTTACCAGTTGAATTAGAGCATAAAGCATATTGGGCGATTAAAGAATTTAATTATAATTTGAAAGATGCTGGGGAAAAGAAATTATTCCAGATGAATGAATTAGAAGAATTAAGGAATGAATCATATAATAACGATAGAATTTATAAAGAGAAAATGAAGATATGACATGATTGGAAGATTAACCAAAAGAATTTTGAACCAGGATAAGAAGTATTGTTGTATAATACAAGGCTAAAATTATTTTTGGGAATTTGAAATCTCGATGGTTAGGACCTTTCACTATAACTCAAGTGTTTACATACGGAGCTGTTGAAATTGAAAATCCGAAGACTGGAAACAGATTCAAAGTAAATGGACACAAATTAAAACCATATTTTGAGGGTAAAAGACCAAATTTTAAAGAGGTTTTAATGCTCAGTCAACCTGATTAACCCCCTGAATAGGTCGGGCTGACGACGTTAAACCAAGTGCTTTATGGGAGGCAACCCATAGTTATCTTTATTTATATGCGATGATTGTATATTTGTTTGATTTATTGTTAGTTTGTGGTATGAATGAATTCTACTACTCGTATTTAGCCTTATGATCATCACGATAATTGGATCCATAGAAAAATTTGGAACGCATTCGGACCAGAGTGAAACCGGGCAATTTTTGCGTTGGCCGCCGACAGCGAGATCGAGCCCGCCGACGGCGAGTTTTTCCTGCCAAGTTCAGTTTGTGATATTAAAGAATCCCGCCGACTGTGAGATCGATGCCACCGACGGCGAGTTTGGCGAGTGGACGGTTTAGCGAGTTATTTTGACGGTTTCTGGCAATTCTAAGTGGTTTTAACTCCTTTAAAACTCCTAGAATTCAATTTCTAAACTATCTATCTCCTACAAACCAATTGAAACTCCACCAAAACTCATCCCTATGGCATCCAATCACCCTGAAATCCCTAGATCTCGAGTGTTCAATAGAAGAAAATTTATCAGTTGCAAGGCTCAGTGAATCTTCAATAAGGTAATGATGAAAAAGAGATTGATCAAGGAACGAGGATTCGTGAATCGAGGATTGGAGAATTCAAGGACGCCTATCTAAAAAATGATTGTGCAACGACATTGGGAAGTGTTGTGATATACCACCTCTGCAGTAGTCATCCCTGTGGTAAAAGAATTCTATGCCAATTTACACGGAATCAACAACGGAGTTGTCTATGTGTGAGGCAGATGGGTAACTTTTACTCCTTCTAGAATTAATGAGTTGTATTCGATAGAGAATACAATCGTTTGCCACTACTCCAACTTTGTCCCTACAAGGAATAATATGAATGAAATCTATCGTTACTTGACTGATGAAGCGGAAGATTGGGAAACGAGAGAAAACGGGTATGTTAGTTTTTCTGCATCACTTCTAAACCCCATTTTTAAATACTGGCACTTCTTTATTTATTCAAAACTGTTACGTACTATGAGGGTCAATAAAGTTTCTAAGGAGTTTGTGATTCTGAACTATTGTATTCAAGCGGGACTACCAATTGATGTTAGTTCGATAATTGTGAAGTCTCGCTTTAGGCACGATTGTTCATGGATCAATTTATGGGCTTGGACATCCTTCTACAATTTTTGCACTCTGCAGTCAGTACCAAGTTTCATATGAAGCCTGGGAGAAGGTACTACTACCTTGGAAACCTTTAGATCCAACTGATATGTTTCTTACACTTGATGATGATAACGAGACAGCTATTATTGTGAATCAAACATCTCATAGTTCTTTTTCAATTAGGCCTTTGACTGATAAAACTGATATGAACTTATGGAGACTCAAAAGACTGAAAAAAAGGTACAAAATGTGATGACTTTAATTAATAACATCTCTGACTTATTTGGTCATATTGACAGGAGAATGAAAGAACAGTTCGATCATTCTGGCTAGTTTCATACGGCTTATGAGAAAGAAAGGATGGATAGAAGAAGATTCTACTGAAGAGTTTCCTTACACACCCTTCTAATATCTTTTCGTTCATTTACGTTTAATGGGTGATATCAGAGATGAGTTTAGCACTGATTCTGACGAGTAGAAGACGTTCATAATTTCTTATGTGTTGAATTAGTTTTGATTTAAATTTGTGTAATTTGCACTTGTGTTATTTTATATTTTGATATTTGATCTCTGTATATATGAGATTATGCATAGTTTGTTTGTTTTCAGCGTTTTTAGTGTTGTGGTTTGGATTGCGACGCTGAATTTGATGTATTAAGATTGAGAGAATACCTTGTTATAGTATGTTGTGTACGAATATTGTAAACACTTGGATTTTATATATAAATTGTGATGTTTGTGTTATGAAAATTTATTTGAGTTAAAATAATATATAATCACAGTAAAATATATTTAAATTGATTGATCGGACGTTAACGAGGCTTAAAATGAATTAAAATTACAAAAATTGAAAATTTAAATTTTTGAAAAGGCCCACCAACAACGCCCTCGACGCCCCCGTCGGCGGTTTTTTCCAGAAACTTAAGCCTATTTAAATTAATTAGCCCGCCGACGGCGAGATTTTTCCCGCTGACGGCGAGGACCCGAAATACATCTTTATTTAACCGGTCAACCGCCACTATTCATCATCCCCTACCTCTAAACTCCGAAAAAACTGACCTAGGGCTTGAGAGATCTTGGATTTGGAGCGTTTTCAACCCATTTTGACGCCTGATTTCATCTTCCCTTGGTAAGAGCTTCACTCACATGCAAAAATTTTTTATTTTCAACATGTATTTCTTCCACATTTAGGAATTTTGGAAAAATCGAAAA
The DNA here is from genome assembly GCA_022702705.1 of Papilionanthe hookeriana x Papilionanthe teres. Taxonomy (NCBI): domain Eukaryota; kingdom Viridiplantae; phylum Streptophyta; class Magnoliopsida; order Asparagales; family Orchidaceae; genus Papilionanthe; species Papilionanthe hookeriana x Papilionanthe teres. The sequence continues at coordinate 23,058,638 of CM040429.1, read as the reverse complement.
TGTGGAAAAAATAGTTGGAAGAAATTCATGGAATTCATTTTAAATTACTTTAAGTCACCTTTGGAAGCCATTCTAATGTTGTTTTGGAATTTAATTGAGATTTTTGTAAATTTGATAGATTGAGAAATGGCTCCACAACAAAAGAGGCGACTTGACTTTGATGAGACTCAATTTGTAAACGCTAAGGCTCAGTCAAGGTACAAATCTATCATCAAAGCGAAAAAATGTATTCGAGTTGAGAACGGGATGACTATTAAGGAGTGAAAGTGGAAAAATTTTTGTTATTCGACGAACAGAGCTGTAGTTGAAGTTGTAAAGGAATTTTACGCCAACCTGACCCAGATAGAGGACGAGCCTATAAAGGTCAGAGGATTTTTAGTTGATTTTAATGCTGCTCGGATAAATTCTTTCTACGAAGTGCAAGATCCTCAAACCAGCGATTATGATACATTTGGAACAATGGAAGGTCCGCTGGAGGATGTGATTAACTTTCTCACTGATGGGAAAGGAACTTGGAAAATGAAGCAGCGTGAACGGGTAAACTTCCATCTTTCTATGATGAATGCCACCTTTAAGGCATGTACCTATTTTATTTGCTCTACTTTTTTACCTATGTATCTTCATAGTGAAGTTTCAAAGGATAGAGTAGTTCTGAATTTTTGTATTCAGAACAATAGAAGTATAAATGTGGGAAATATTATTTATAGAAACATATTAGCCATAGCAAAAAGTGAAACAGGAGGAGGACTGGGACATCCTGGTCTTATATATGCACTCTGCCAGTTGTCTGGAGTAGAGGCTGGAGATGATGAGGAATGAGTTAAACCTCTGAAACCCATTACAAAGGCTAATATAAAGACTTATGAATCCCACGAAGGATGGAGATCTGGGACTAGGAGCTCTGCACCTTCGACTAGTAGGGTTATTCCCTCTACTAGTTATGACCCTCCTACCTATAGTTCTCCTACACTCCATGACTTGATGAATGAACTGACTCTGCAGTGGAAAAGTTTTGAGAAGCTTGATGAAAGGTTGGAGCATATTGATCAGAGGATTGGAGGATTAGAGCGGAGGCACGATTATGATAGTGAATATCTCCAGAGGCATTCTGAGTTTGAAATAGCTTACTATGATGCTGAGAATCGCTATAGGAGAGGAGAGCTTGATGTTACATTTCCTGAGTGCCCTCGTTATACTCACTAACAGCCTACTCCACCTGCTGACCAGGGAGATGAGGATATAGTCTGGGGTTTTGATGTTTTGAGATTAGATTCTGTGATTAGATACTTGTGTTATGTGTATGTTTGTTTCCTTTAATTTAGTATATTTTTGTTTAGTTTTTTGTATTTTGATTATTATTTTGTGTAAGTTATTTAAAATATGTTGTGTAAGTTATTTACATCGGTGTAGATGTTGAGTTTTTATATTTCAGACTGTGATTGTAACTCTGAAATTGAATTAGTAAAATATATGTGGATGTTGTGTTAATTGTGCTTAGAACTTTAATAGGTAAAGTAATTAAATGTAGTAGTAAATTGTGTTAGTATTTTTTACTTATTTCAAAATTTTCTTACCCATGCAAATTCTCTAATTTTATATGTGTGTAGAAAGTTCTTAACAATACAGGTAAATTAAGTGATGAGATGTGAAAAGAACCTGCAAAAGAAATACCTAAAGCACGAATGTATGATTTAAATTTATAGTATCTTTTCTTTCCACCTATATGATTAGATAGAAAAATTTAAGTTTGGGGGAGGGAAAAACAAGATTAACTATTAAATGTTCTCAATTAAATATTTTTTAAAAATTATTATAAAAATGATTTTCTGTAGTAAATTTAATTCGGTAAACTAGAATTAATTTATTTAACTATTATAGAAGGTTAAAAGAAATATTTTTAGTGATTAAATTAATTTTATAGATTCAGATATTTGGAATAAGATGATAAGAATATAGTTAACTATTTAAAGTAAGGAAAAGCTATATTTTGAAATATTAAATTCTTAAGTATTTAGTTGAGAAAGAAAAGATTGGAACTCAGTGATGTAAAAACTATGAAATACATATAAGGTATGGAAATGTTTTCCAGTTTCAAATTTAGGAAGAGGAAAGTGAAGTTCAAAATCATTAACGGGCTATCCAGATATAGTAATCCTCACTTGAAAAAGAAAAAGAATGATTGAAAAACAATCCTTGAAAAGAAAAGAAAAAAATATATAGGATTGAAATGCAATCCAAATAAAAAGAAAAATTAAGTGAGGAGAAGCTTAAGGAGATGTCTTATCAAAAATTGGCTTCATTTGAATCAACCTAAAGGGTAGACTCAGTTACATTTCTAAACTTATATATATATATATATATATATATTAGTATTTTTACTAAATAATGTTTTCATGAATTTCCTATCATCTGAATATTCTAAGTAATTTAACATTGCAAGATATAGTCATTCTTGAAAATGAATAGAAAGCTAAAACTCTTAAACTTGATGACTAGATAGCCTTACATCTACAAGAGTTAATTTAATTATCTGAAAATCATTCTAATAATTTTTACTATAATATTTATTTAAATCAAATTCATAGTATTTCTAAATTAAAGCTTTACTACAAATAATCATTACTTTTATATAGTATCAAAATTACTTGAGGACAAGTAATAGTTAGGTTTGGGGGATTTTGACCAAAGAAAATATATTGAGAAATTCATACCGATTTTACATTAATTTTGATAATATTGCACTTCAAAGAAAGGTATTTTCTATTTTTTGTTGCAGGTATGAAGATTTATAGATAATGGAGCAAAAATACGAGAAAATGAGCGAATCTGGAACAAAAAGGTCCAAAAGAGACAAAAGTTGATATTGGCCGCCGACGACGAGGAATAGGCCGCTGACGGCGTATTTTTCTCGAGAGCGTACAAATAAATTATAAAGGAGCCCGCCGACAACGAGATCGAGCCCGCCGTCGGCGAGATCGAGCCCACCGACAGCGAGCCTTACCAGTTGGCCCATGGTCTAGAAGCCCGCCGACGGCGAGAAGGTCAGTTCAAGCACAGATTCATCGAATATGGATGCCTTTTGAAGAGGTGCTTAAGCAATCTTTGGAAATATTTCTACCTCTTTAAAAAGGGACGAATTTAGGCTGAAAAGTGTGTCTTCAGAGTGTCGTCAGTGTGTGTGTAGGTATGTTCAGTGTGTCCTAGAGAGTTTAATAGTGAGTAAGTAAGTTTAGTTGAGTGCGTTGTACAAGAAGGAAGAGTCAGAGGAACTTCAAGGAGTCTTCTTGGGGAGAAAATTTTGAGATAAGCTGTGTTTACTATTTTGTAACTTTGATTTTATATGAAATCCAAGTTTTGTGTTATTCTTCCTACGCATTCTGAGTAGTCTTCTCTGTCTTCCTCTTTGTTTTGAGATTTTGTGAAATGGAAAATTGAATTAGTTGTGCCATAAATATTCAATAAAAATTGTGATAATCTTTTTACTTAAATCTTAATTTACTTTCAATTTGGCCAATTGATCTATTAAAATATGTTGATTTCACAACTAAAGTAAAGATTACATTCGACATTTGGGGAAGTCAAAGTCTTTGAAAGGAGGGTGCAAATAAATAGGGAAATATTATTTATCAGGCGTAGAATTGGAGATTTTAGAGTGACAGACTAAAATCCTCAATTTGGACCTATCGTTTGGGAGTTGAAGTGTAGATGTTAGCCCTCAGGCGAGGGGAACGTGGGAGCTCCGAAGTAAGAGCCGGTATCCTCCCAGCCTAGCCGCACATTCAGTAATCAAGCATAGGATTAGCCAATGTTATTTATGTCTGGACCAAAGGGTAAAGAATATGAATGCTCCTATTTGGCACAATATTATTCTAACTAATTTAATTATTCATTCACTTAATTCTCTTAACAAGGGGAAAGATACTTTTTCTATATTGCAACTTCCCATTCAAGATTAGTAATAGAATTTAGTATAATTGTTCTTAATTTACGTTTACTAGATAGAAATTTCAACTGTTATAATAGTTTGTAATCTTTAAACTTCCCTGTGGGATCGATATCTAGGACTCCATTAGAGCTCTGTATTACTTGAACAATACGTATACTTGCGTTGATAAGGGGTAACTTTGCTACTATTAAATATTTATTTTTACACTTGTTAACACTTATAAAGTTACGCATCTGTCCTGTCACTCTTCCATGAATGAGAAGATTACGTGAGACGAAGTAATGTAAACCATGAGTTCTGGTATAGGCAATGGAAACTCATCTTTAGAAAACTCTTGATTCAGGTCTCGAAAGTCGACGCATACTTGAATCTGACCATTTTTCTTCTTGACTGGTACCACGCTAGCTAACCAAGTTGGATCATTTTCCTCCTGAACAAGTCGATAAATTTATTGACTTCAGCTATAACTTTATGTTCAATTTTGAGGCGCGTGCATCAAGTAGCTTGTTTGACAAGAATGACATAAGGATCTATCTCGAGCTTGTGTACAACAACTTCAGAAGCTAGTCTAGGAATTTCATCGTAACTTCAAGCAAAACTGTCACTCAATTCGTAGAGCAATTGAATCAAGTCATTTGCTTCGTCTTCCCCCAATAGTGTACTTATGAAAGTAGTTCGGAGATCTTCTGTTGTTCCCAAGTTTCTTTCTTTTCATTCGTCGATTGTAGATTAAATTTCCTACTCCAATTATGGGGTGCATCTCCAATTGGAGGTCTTTAAAATCATCTGACATTTCTAGACAGATATTATGAAAAACTTGAGTCTTTTATGAGCAGGCTCTATCATATTCTAAATGGTTGGTGACGACCAAGTAATATTCCACATCATCAACTGGTACAACAGTCCTGAAAAATCCTACAACTTCTTTCGAATTCAACTTGTAAAGCTCGTTATTCCATAATTTTTGAAGCGGTGGGATTCATCTTTGGACCAGTGCTTTGGTCTTCATCCTTGTTTAGCAATATTACAAACACAAGGAGAATACCAGTCAACAAAAAGTTCAATTAATCCTTGAAAATTCTTCTCTTCTAGTTGTACATTTGGTTCAGAACTGGAAGAGGAAGATCCACTGTCAAATCTGATTGGCTTACCAATACTACCTCTCAACCCTCAACTTTCTTTGAGGACAGTGGGGTTAGGTTCAAAACATGCACATAATGGTTAATTTTGTCATACATGCTATTTCTTGTATTTGTCTTTCTTTTTAGCTTCCAGAGATACTTTGAATATTGGCTTCCTTTTCTTAATCATTAGAGCATTCTTCTTCTGAACTCGACTCCAAGTCAATATTGATTACTGGAGTCTGCCTTCTCGATGTATTTGATGCTCTGACTTTTGTCCACGCCCTCGGCCTCGTCCTCGACCTCAGGTTCTTAGATAACCTCCACCTTCTCGTTGCACTGGAGTGATGGGAGGTTATCCTCACCAGGCTCAGGGGAAATGGCTTTCAGTTCTTACTCCTTTCCTATCTCTAAAGTCAAGGTAGTTGATTCGAGTGGAGGTTGCCTCCGCTGTACTTCCTTGCCCAGTCAGTCATGTCGGGACTAGGGAAGCTTAATGACATTATTTCAAGGTAAGGTTAGAAAGATTCAAAGGAAAGACAATAATAGAAGAGATCGATTCCACTAGCTAGCAATCAAACTTGTTTTAGAAGCTGGTAGAGAGTAGAGAATAGAATAGGTTGTGATTCCAAAAGAAGGGTGGAGAGATTTTCACTCTCTAGAGATCCTTTGAAGACGAACAGGGGGATAGAGAAGCAGTGAGATTTCCTTACTAGCAAGTGGAGGATCATTCCAGGCTCTTATACAGTCCACTCATGGAGTAGCTGATGTGTCATGCTAGGAAGCTGAGCTAAGCTTGAGCTTTTCAAGTTTTTGGTTACATAGATTCAAATTCCCAGATATTCAGTAAAGGAATTGTAGTACAGCGCTAGAAGCAATGTTGCATTGCACGAAAGAGCCTTCCTTTGTCCTAGGGGGAGGGTTGGGATAGTAGCTAAATAAGATAAGAGAGGAATCCTGCCCATTAGCTATAGACTTCCTGATCATCATTCGACTGAGCGCTGAGCCAAAGAGCGAAAAATACCTTGATCGCGAGAGGAACGAAGTACTCGACTGATAAGGAGAGGAACGAAGTACTCGACTGATAAGGAAAGGAATGAAGTACTCAAGCAAATCAAGAGGACTTTCTTTTCTAGATACAAAGTTGAAGAATGTTGAATAACATATCCTGGGAAGAACCCAAGTAGAATATAGGGTGCAGATGCAAGGGAAATTGAACAAAGGCTCTCAATTTTGTTATCTAAGACCCAAAATCTTTCAGTAGCACTCGGAATGCCAAGGACTTGGAGAACTTCCTCTGGGATATGGAGGAGTACTTCAAGGCTGCTCGTGTTTGTTTTCGTCATTCTTTTCTCTTTTTTATTTTAAATGGAGTCGCTAGCTTGTCAGTCGTCGTATACTTCCCTTATTCAAATAAATCTCCCTCTCGAATCAAATAAGTGATTTGAAGAGGAGATGAACCGAATAAGAAGGGACATATGACAAAAATGACAAACAAGAGGAAAGAAAAACATGAAGAGTCTACGTGTGATAAACCTCGCAAGAATAAGTCAAAGCATGTCCGCCCAAACAATATCTGGCGGAGGCACCTTAAACCAATATCCGCGAAAGAAGTATCTACGTAGACTACACAAAACCAGAGAGTCGGGTGTATGTACCTGTTCTGGGGTCAAGACCACTCCCAGAGGAACGTATTCCTACTGGTTAATTACATCTTGGAGGATACCCAAGATTACTCTCAATAAAAGGAGTTTTGCTTTATATTATTATAGACCTGGGGTATAGGCAATCAAAGGGAGGTAATTTTGTGTGGGAACGCCACGATGCTTCAAAGTTCTCGCTAAGTCATCGGGCAGAGAGTGAGTCTCTCACATTCCATATGGGGTAGCGACTCATCGGCATACGGAGCCCACGGAATAACCTAAATCATCTTGACGGGGGTATCCCAACATGTCAAAGCACGTCTGGGCCATAAGGGCAGAGGAAAAATCGTCGAATCCCAAACGGGCGGCAGCTCATCGGCATCGGGTCGTCAAATGATATCAACGAGGTCAAGGAGCAAAGTAGCTCAATAGAAGTAGTCAAAAGAAGTGAGGAGTAATCCTAAACGGGTAGAGGTAGCCAAGTCAGGGTACCACAACCCGTCATCCCAAGCCAGTAGGACCCTAAGTCTACCCGGACGTGAAGGTTGTCGACCCAACACATCCTGAGATTCCCGACCAGCAATCCAAAAATTGCATTATCCACGAAGACCTCGGTAGCCTTATGGTCAAAGGAAGGAAACTCTATCTTATGACTATAAGATGGAGCTTCAAAAGATGGGTCTTACACCTGCCAAAGTGGCAAGGATGCCTCAGGAAAGAAAGAGAAAGCGGAGGTACAGCTGCAAAGCTGCAAACACTCCAAACAAAAGGGCTTACACCCCGTATGGGTCGGGGAGCCTTATAACATCTTAGGCGCACTAGACAACCACCTGTAAAGGTATGCTCGGCCAGTCAGGTTAGAGAAGCACGGGGACTCCTCCTCGAGACATGCAAATATGATATGCAGTTATCTAGAGCTTTCCTTAAGTAATGTGGAGGCCCTATTAGTATGACTTGGGTGATAGCCATGCAATGCAACCCATTTAAAATATGGCCTGAAGGCCATGTAAGAAAGTAAAAGTGCATATTTTAAAATCTTAAATATTTTAATCCTAAAATTCATTTATCTTGAATATTTTATTAGGATTATTTACATAGGTTGTTTACAATTTTAGGGTCCTTAAAGAACCTAAATGGTATCATGAAATCCCAGATCACAAAAAAAAAACAAGAAAAACACATGCATGCATGCAAGTATGCAATAAAAGCAGAAAAGAAAGCACTTTATAATAAATTAAAAGTGGCCAAAATGCCACTCGATCGGCGACATATCCCAGGAAAAGCAGTAAAAGTGGCCGGCCTCCGCATATACATGCTCGATCCTAATTCTATACATCAAATGTAAAATGCAAAATTAAGATACGGGGCACGAGCATCTATTCCTAGTCCCCTCCACATGGTTCTCTCATCAAAGCACCTTGAAACTTGTGCTCGTATCTTATTTCTGCTATAGGACTCTCCTAGACTCTAAAAGTACAAAGAAAAAGAAAAGACTCAATCCTACATGAAAACAGATGTTAGCGGGAAAGCTCACAAGCAAATAACATATAATGAGCCATGTATAAGTGGGGGAACTAAATAGCATCTGCAAGCAAATTGCTAGAAATCATCACTTGCTCCCCCCATAGTGGTACCTGTGTGTGCATATAAATAGGTATGGCTCCTTGCAGAAAAACGTCCTAACACACTACCACACATATGAAGCATGCAGTCACACAACAAGCACAATGGAAAAGAAAGATGTCTGGCTAGGGCAACCAATCCAACAAAGAACAGTAGCCAGACATCAAAAAGACTGCCTAGCAACCTAAGTCCTAGCCTAGTACACCATCTAACGAGGAGTGCACTAACCCAGTGCCTAAGTGCAGGGTAAGTCTGGGTATAGTATGAATTTGACGGGGCTGTCGCGCCGGCCCCATCTTAAAGATCCGAAGGATCTAAAGGGTGTCACGAAGAGGAATGATACAAGTTAGATCCATTGGATACTTAGCATAGTCATACTTGTGCTGATCCCGATGACTTAACTCACATTACTCGTCGGGATCAACCCAACAAGTAATGCTCGTTAAGGCATCGCGACTGACACATGGTCACTCTCCTAACGAGTAGGAAAAGCCATTGAGGAATGAGTAAGCAAACATTCATGCAAGAAGCCCACATTGTGACTGCTCGACCGAAGTACGAAGTAATCACAACGGGCTTCCAAAAAGACGAACACATATCATGTAAATGAATGCAAGGATGTCACATGTGACATGACACACACAAACAGGACATACCGGTAAAAACAGGCTACCTATGAAGAGGAATTACACCTGCCCGGGGACCTGGGGCGTCATGCAACTAGCAGACACCGGCTACAAGTGAGTTTGTATCGAGTAAAAGGATACCTATAAAGAGGATTTACACCTTACCCGAGAGGCACTCACCAAGCACACATGCAAACAAGCAAAATATGCAACAGTCATATGATAGGTACACCAAAGTGGTGAAGGTGGAGTACGCCGTGAAGGCGGTGACTCAGAAAGAGCGGGCAGCCATGAAAGCAGGGGCCCAAAAGATAGGTATGCCGAGGAGGCAGTGATCCAGAGGTGGGCATGCTGTGACGACAGCGGCCCGAACAAAAATGCAACACAAATAAGTGATAGTGCTTATGCAATTAAACATGCACGGGATATGATGCAACATGCACATGCATACAAACATGCAATATGATGTAATAAGTGGTCACATGCAAAAGAATGCAACAAGGTGGACCATGCACATGCAACACAACCCCAACGCTCGATGGCATGTCGAACTCGTCCTAACGACCTCACATAGGAACCTAAGGTTGACACTCTTGGATCTGCGGCATCGCCGCCTCCAGCTTTGGCGTAGCTATGTAGAGGGCTTCCCCCTCCAATTTCTCATAAGGTAAACTATCCACGGTTCAAAGGACAGACTATGTTTTCGTTCGTATTTCTCTCTTTTATTTTAAAAGGAGTCGCCAGCCTGTCAATCGTCGTATATTTCCCCCATTCAAATAAATCTCTCTCTCGAATCAAATAAGTGATTCAAGGAGAAGAGGAACCGAATAAGAAGGGATATACAACAAAACAATAAATAAGAGAAAACACAAAACGTGGAGAGCCCACATGCGGTAAACCTCCCAAGGACAAGCCAAGCATGTCTTCCCAAATAAGATAGGGCAGAGGTAACTTAGACCGATATCCGCGAAAGAATGCCTACGTAGACTACCCATATCCAGAGAGTCAGGTGCAGGTGCCTGTTCTGGGTTCAAGAATGCTCCTAAGGGGACGTATCTCGCTTAGTTAATTACATCTTGGGGTGTACCCAAGATTACTCTTGATCCAAGGAGGTTTTGCTTACTCAATAGTACCAATTAGCACAGGGCTACAAAAGGAGTTTATTTCACAGGAGGATTCTCTGAAGCATTCAAAGTTCCTGCTAGATTACGAGGTAGAGAATGAATCTCTCACGGTCCCCATGAACTAATCGACATACGGAGCCTGCAGAATAACCATATCATCCCAACGGAGAATCCCGAGACTTCAAAGCACATTCGGGCCATAAGGGCAGAGGACAAATCGTCGTATCCCAAACGGGCGGTAGCTTTTCAGTATTGGGTCGTCGAGATGATGCCAACGAGGACAAAGGAATGAAACGGCTCAACATGGGTAGTCAAAAGGAGGGAAAGAGTTGTCCTAAAAGGTAGAGGTGACAGGTCGGGGTATCACTGACCCGCCATTCCAAGCCACTAGGACCCTAAGTCTACCGGTCATGAAGGTAGTCGACCCAACACGTCCAGAGATCTCCGGTCAGCAATCCGTGAACTGTTACCTCCATGGGGGACCTCGGTAGCCCTAAGGTCATAGGAAAGAAACTTTATCCTATACTATAAGCTGAAGCTTCAAGAGGTGATTCTTACACCTCCAAAGTGGCGAGCATGCCACTGAACCACTCCGCGCACTTTGCGTAAACTTAATATTGTTAGAATTTGATATAGATGTGTATAGATTTTTTTAATAATCGCAGAGTTAATCTTTCAACACAAGTATACGTATTGCTCAAGTAATACAAGACTCTAATGGAGTCCTGGATATCGATCCCACAGGAATAGTTTAGAGGCTACGGACTAGGATTATAGAAACCAATTCAGAATCACAACTTTGTAAATCCAATTGTCTATCTGTCACTAATATGCAATCATAAATAAGATGGAATTTTAATAAACTAATTCTACTAATAATTAATTATTTCTACTAATAAAGTGAAGTTCAATATATAAGCAAGCATCCTTCTCTTTGTTAAGAAATTTAAGTGAATGGATAATTAGAATTAGTTTAAAAATGTGTTGTGCCAAATGGGAGCATACATATTTTTTATCCTTTGGTCTAGGCATAAAAAACATTAACAAATCCTATGCTTGGTTACTGAATCTGTGGCTAGGCTGGGAGGATACCGGCTCTCACTTCGGAGCTCTCACGTTCCCCTTGCCTGAGGGCTAACATCTACACTTCAGCACCCAAACGATAGGACCGAATTGAGGATTTTAGTCTGTCAATTTAAAATCTCCAATTCTACGCCCGATAAATAATATTTTTCTATTTATTTGCACCCTACTTTCAAAGACTTTGACCTCCCTGAATCTTGGATGTAATCTTCACTATAGTTGTAAAAATCAACATATTTTAACAAATCAATTGGTCAGATTGAAAGTAAATTAAGATTAAAGTGAAAAGATTATCACAACTTCTTTAACATTCTCTTGGCACACTAATTTAAATCACCATTTCACAAAAATGTTAAAACAAGGAGAAAGAGAAAGAAACTACTTAGATTTCATGGAGAATATACGACAAAACTTGGATTGCATATATAAAAGCAAAGTTAGACAAAATAAAATAAGTAAATACAACTTATCTTGAATTTCTCCCTAAGCAAACTCCTTGAAGTTCCTCTGAATCTCTTCCTTTCTTTACAACACGCAGAATTCTCCTTCGAAACGACAAGGAGGAAGAAATCTCTCACCTTCCTTCCAGCCTTACAATCTCTCGAAGACTTCCTCACAAATAACAATAATTGAACTCACTATCTAATACTCTAATGGGACCACCAACACTTATATACACAATAGACACACTACTGACTCACTATAGACTCGGTGGACACACATTTTTGGCCCCAAATTGTTTCTTTTAAAGTAGTTGAAGAGTTTCCAAGAGTTCCCTAAGTATCCCTTCAAAAATTGTCCACATTCAATGCACCTCATGAGAGAACCGACTTTCTCGCTATCGGCGGCCTCGATCTCGCCGTCGGCGGCCTTCTAGAATATTTGGCTTTGGACCCTCTCTCATAAGGCCTGCTGTTGGCGGCCTCGATCTCACCGTCAGAGACCTTCCTTGTAATATATTTTCTAAACTCTCAGGAAAAATCCGCCGTCAACGCAGTCGATCTCACCGTCGCCTCCCTAGGTCAAATCTTCATATTTTGGTCCTTTTTGCTCCAAATTTGCTCTTTTTCACATCTTTTTTGCTCTAATATCCATAAATCAATATACCTAAAAAACATGAAAAATTTCTTTCTTTAAAGTGCAATATCATCAAAATCAATATAAAATAAGCATGAAAATCTCAACATATTTTCAGTGGGTCAAAATCCCCCAAACTTAACTATTACTTGTCCTCAAGTAGTTTTTAGTATTGCATAAAAGTTATGATTCATTGTGATAAAGTTTTAATTCAGAAATACTATAATTTTGATTCAAATAAATATCATAGTAAGACTTCTTAGAAAGATTTTCAAGTAATTAGATTAACTCTACAGATATAAGGCTATCTAGTCATCAAGTCTAAGAGTTCTAGTCTTCTATGCATTTCAAGAATGACTACATGTTGCAATATTAATTCACTTCGAATATTCAAATAATAGGAAATTCATGAGAACACTACTAGTAAAGAAACTAGTCCATAAATATAAGTTCAGAATTGTATTTAGTTTTCCCTTTAGGTTAATCCAAGTGAAGCCAATTTTTGATAAGACATCTCCTTAAGTTTCACCTCACTTACTTTTTTTTTCTTTTCTTTTCTTTTGGATTGTTTTTCAATCATTTCCTTTTCTTTTTCTTTTTCAAGTGAGGATTACTATATTTGGATAGCCTGTTAATAATTTTGAACTTCACTCTTCTTTTCCTAAATTTGAAACTTAAAACATTCATTTACCTTATATGTAATTCATATTCTTTACATAATTGAATCTCAATCTTTTCTTTTTCAACTAAATTCCTAATATTCTTAATATGTCAAAATATAGTTTTCTTTACTTTAAATAGTTAACTATAATCTTATCATCTTATACTAAATATCTTAACCTACACAATTAATTTTCATTACCAAAAATATTTCTTTGAATCTTCTACAATATTTAAATAAAATTTAAATATAGTTAACTGAATTAAATTTTATCACAAAAAATCGTATTATAAATTTTGAAATTATTTATATTGAGAACACATAATAGTTAATACTCCCCCCCCCCAAACTTAAAGTTCTTAATAAAAGAAATAATACGGGTGGAAATAAAAATTCTAAGTATAAATCATACATTTGCACTTTAGGCATTTTCTTCTCTCTGAAATTTTGCAAGTTCTTCTAAAAATTTTTAACTTCAACTGACCTATAATATTAGGAACTCTTCTACACATATAACAGTTTAGAGAATTTCCTGGGGTAATGAAATTTTGAAATAAGTACATAAAACAAATCATTTAACAACAACAATTATACTACACAGTACAATACCAAGTAGCAATTGCATTTCACAACACAATAACAAACAGTCTACTATTTTAACTTAGAGTCCACAACTACAATTACAATCATACATCACAATCCATCCAGAAATAAAATACAAGCTACAAACAAAATACATATCTCAGAAATAATACAGTTCACAAAATACAAATAACAAAATAAAAATTCTACAACAGAACACACACACATACATCACAATCATCAAATTTAAAGATCAGACATCAAAATCACATATTATGTCTTCATCTCCCCAGTAGGTGGATTGGGCTTTAGCATTTACAAATCGAGCCTCGTCAAATCCAAGTCACCTCTTTTGTCGAGGAGCCATTTTTTGATCTATCAAATTTAGACTAAACTAAACTCTAAAATAATGATAAAATGGCTTCCAAAGGTGACTTTAAAGATTATAAATTAAGTTCCATGAATTTCTTTCAAGTATTTTCTCCACATTTTCAATTTTTTCGAAGCTCCTCAATGTGGAAGAAATTCATGGTGAAAATAAAAAATTTTTACATATGAGGGAAGCTCTTACCGAGTGATGATCAAATCTGATGTCAAAATGAGTTGAAATAGCCCTAAATCCAAGATCTCTCAAGCCCTAGGTTGAAATTTTCGTTAAATAAGGGAAGAAGACGATGAATAGTGGCGGTTGACTGGTCAAAATCGCGGTTAAAAGGTAATTTTTAGAATCTCGCTGTCGGCGGGGTCGTTCGCGCTGTCGGTGAGCTCAATTGAATTTAATTTCAGTAGTCTTGGGAAAAAACACGTCGTCGTCGGCCTCGAGCGCGCCGTCGGTGAGATTCTTAAATTTTGATAGTTTTTCTGATTTTTACTATTTCGATCAATTTTAAGCCTCTTCGACATCCGTTCAATCCTTTTAAACATAAATTTTTAGTGATTAAGTGATGTATTAACACAAATAAACATTCACAACACAAAAATTCACAATTTTATATAAAATCCAAGTCTTACAATACACATTACATAACACACATAAGTTTGGTATTTTCTCCACCTAAGTTCATTAATTCAGAGTCGTAATCCAAGCCACAACACTCTAAACACTGAAAACAAACTTTCCAAACATAATCTCAACTATACTGAGATTAAAAATCAAACAATTGAAAGCAAACAAACAAATATAGTTCAAATCAAGTCCAAAATAAAGAAACATACAAAGTAAAACAATTCCACTACTCTTCTGATTCAGTGCTAGTTTCTTCTCTGATATCACCCATCGCTTGAACATGAACATAAAGGTTATAGAAGGGCCGAAATGGAAATTCTTAAGTTGAATCTTCTTCAATCTATCCCATCTTTTTCATTAAATGTATCAAACTTGCTTCAAAATGTCCAGTATGATCAAAGTGTTTTTTATCCTACAATCGAAATGATCAAAGAAATCAGAGATATTATTAATTGAATTCATTAAATTTTGTACCTCTTTCTCCAGTTTCTTGATTCTGTGTAAGATCATCGGTGTTTTGTCCGCTACTAGAGGTCGAATTGGAATAAAGTTTTGCGCTGATTGATCCATAATAGCGCCCATATCATTCTCCTCTTTATTGGCTGGGAACACTCTAGTTGGGTCTAAAGGTTTCCAAGGTAGAAGTACCTTCTCCCAAATCTCGTATGATACTTGGAACATACTGCATAATGAGAAAATTGTTGAAGGATGTCCAAGCCCCTGAGATGATCCTTGAACGATCAAGCCCATAACATTCTTCACAATTATTGATCCAGTATTAATTGGTCATCCCATTTGAATGCAGTAATTCAATATAACACTCTCTTTGGTAACTTTACTGATTTTCATCGTGGTAATAACTTTTCAGAAATGAAAAAGTGCAAATGTTTCGAAATGGGATTTAAAAGTGTAGCAGAAAAACTAACATACCCGTTTTCTCTAACTTCCCAGTCTTCAGTTTCGTCCATTAAATATTGGTAGAATTCATTCATCAGAGTTCTCGTCGAGACGAAGTTGGAATAATGGCAGATAGGAACATTCTCGAGCATATACATTTCATTAATTCTTCCATAATTAAAAGTTATCCACCTACCTCGCATATATACGCTTTTTTGGTTGATTCCATGCAAATTAGCGTAAAACTCCTTCCTCACAGGAAAGACTACTGCGGCAATAGAGTAGCAAAATACTTCCTATTGTCGCTGTACAATCATTTCTTCAATTGCTGTCGAAGGATTGTTTTAATCCTCGACTCATAAAACATCTTTCTTTGATTAGCCTCCTCTTTGACAACACCTTGTTGAAGAGTCGTTGTGCCTCGGCACTGACGAACTTTCTCTAGTTGAACACTCAAAATCTAGGGTAATCTATTGAATTGGAAGCCATTAGAGAAGAATTCAAGATAGTTTCCATTCGTTTTTTAGAAATGGAGAGTTTAGGAACCGTCAGTAGAAGTTTATAAGGGATAAATTCACCTAAAACCACAAAAAATCGCCATTTCAAACTCCAAAAACTGTCCACTCGCCGATCTCGTTGTCGGCGGCCTCGATGGTGCCGTCGGTGAGCTTTTTACAATTAAATGTCAGGTCCCTCGGGAAAACCCCGCCGTCGGCGGCGTCGTTTGCATAAAAATGGCTTGGTCAAACGTTCCAAATTTTCTCTATGGATCCAAATTTCATGATGATCAAAGGGTAAATACGAGCAGTAGAATTCAATAATACCACAAACAAATGATAAAGTCAAACACACGCACAACAAATAAAGAGAACTATGGGTTGCCTCCCATCAAGAGCTTGGTTTAACGTCCTTAGCCCGATCTATTCAGGTGTTATTCAGATTGACTAAGCATTAAAACCTCTTTAAAGTTTGGCCTTTTACCCTCAAAATATGGTTTTAATCTATGCTCATTTACTTTAAATCTATTCCCAGTGTTTGTATCTTCAATTTTAACAGCTCTGTAAGTATAAACTTGAGTCATAGTAGAGGGTCCTAACCAACAAGACTTCAATTTTCCCAGAAAATAACTTCAGCCTTATATTGTAAAGCAAAACCTCTTGTCCTGGTTCAAAGTTCTTCTGGTTAATCTTCCGATCATGTCTTAACTTCAACTTTTCCTTATAAATTTTTTCGTTATCATAAGATTCATTTCTTAATTCTTCCAATTCCTTCAATTGTAATAATCTCTTCTCACTAGCATTTTTCAAATTATAATTGAATTTTTTAATTGCTCAATATGTTTTATGCTCCAATTCTACTGGTAAGTGGCAAGTCTTTTCAAAAATGAGTATGTAAGAAGTCATACCAATAGGAGTTTTATAAGCAGTCATGTATGCCCATAATGCAATATCTAGTCTCGTAGACCAATTTAATCTACTAGGGTTTACAGTCTTTTCTAAAATTTGTTTAATCTCTCGATTAGAAACTTCAGCTAATTCACTGGTCTGAGGATGATAAGAATTAGAGATTCTTTGAATAATATTAAATAAATCAATTGGCCAGATTGAAAGTAAATTAAGATTGAAGTGAAAAGATTATCACAACTTCTTTAACAATCTCTTGGCACACTAATTTAAATCACCATTTCACAAAAATGTCAAAACAAGGAGAAAGACAAAGAAACAACTCAGATTTCATGGAGAAGATACGACAAACTTGGATTTCATATATAAAAGCAAAGTTATACAAACTAAAATAAGTAAATACAACTTATCTCGAATTCCTCCCCAAACAAACTCCTTGAAGTTCCTCTGAATCTTTTCCTTTCTTTATAGCACGCAGAATTCCCCTTCGAAACGACAAGGAGGAAGTAATCTCTCACATTCCTTCCACTCTTACAATCTCTCGAAGAATTCCTCACAAATAACATTAATTGAACTCACTATCTAATATTCTAATGGCACCACCAACACTAATAGACACAATGGACACGCTACTAACTCACTATGGACTCGGTGGACACACATTATCGTCCCCAAATTGTTTCTTTTAAAGTAGTTGAAGAGTTTCCAAGAGTTCCCTAAGTATCCCTTCAAAAATTATCCACATTCAATGCACCTTGTGAGAGAACCGACTTTCTCACCGTCGACGCCCTCGATCTCACCATCGGCGGCCTTCTAGAATACTTGGCTTTGGACCCTCTCTCATAAGGCCGGTTGTAGGCGGCCTCGATCTCGCCATCGACGACCTTTCTTGTAATATATTTTTTGAACTCTCAGCGAAAATTTGCCGTCGGTGCCGTCGATCTCGCCATCAGTGCCCTAGGTCAAATCTTCATATTTTGGTCCTTTTTGCTCCAAATTCGCTCCTTTTAACATCTTTTTGCTCCAATGTCCATAAATCAACATACCTGCAACAAAACATCAAAAATGCATTTCTTTAAAATGCAATATCATCAAAATCAATATAAAATAAGCATGAAAATCTCAATATATTTTCAGTGGGTCAGCCACGGGAAGGAAAGAAGAGAGGAGGTTTAGCTACAAAGTTGCAAACGCTCCAACAAGAGGACTTATACACCATCTGGAGAGAAGAGCCTCCTAACATCCTAAGCGCACTAGACAACAGCCTAATCAAAATTATGCTAGGTCAGTTGGGTTGAAAAAGCATGGGGGCTTCTCCTCGGGACATGCAAGAAAATGATGTAATTATCTATCACGATCCTTAGTATGGAGGCCCAATTAAATATGACTTGGGTGATAGTCATGCCATGCAATCTGTTTTAAAACTGGCCCGAAGGCCATGCTGGAACGTAAATGCTGGTTTTTGAAATCTTGAATATTTTAATCCTAAATTTTTAATTTATCTTGAATATTTTATTAGGATTTTTAAATGTAGAAAGAAACAGTATAAAGCGCCCCAGATCACAGAAAGAAATAATATAAAACGCTCCAAACATGCAAATCATGCAAGAAATGAAAGAAAGCACTCCAAAAGAATAAATAAAAGAGGCCAAATGTCGCTGGACCGACAACATAATCCAGGAAAAGCAGTAAAAGCGGCCGGACTCCGCATATATGACCAGAGAAAAATATATTGAGAAAGTCATACCAATATTATATTAACTTTTGATGAAATTGCACCTTAAAGAAATGTATTTTCTATGTTTTATTGCAGGTATGAAGATTTATAGGTAATGGAGCAAAAAGATGGAAAAAGGAGCGAATCTGGAATGAAAATGACTAAAAGAGATAAAAATTGAACTAGCTCGCCGACGGCGAGGAATAGGCCGCCGACGGCATGTTTTTCCCGAGAGCATTTGAATATATTATAAAGGAGCCCACCGACGACGAGATCGAGCCCGCCGACAGCGAACCTGAGCAGTTGGCCTACGTTTTAGAAGCCCATCGACGGCGCTAACGAGCCCGCCGATGGCGAGAAGGTCGGTTCAAGCAAGATACATTGAATGTGGACGCTTTTTGAAGAGGTGCTTAAGCAACCATTGGAAATCTTTCTTCCTCTTTAAATAGAGACGATTTTAGGTCGAATGTGTGTCTTCTTTGTGTCCTTGGTGTGTCATTTTTTAGTGTTTTATTAGTGTATTTAGTGTGTAAGTGTGTTCTAGAGAGTATGGTAGTGAGTTCAATTGAGTGTGTTGTACAAGAAAGAAGAGTCAGAGGAATTTCAAGGAGTCTGCTTGGGGAGAAAATTCGAGATAAGTTTTTTCTGTTGTTTTATAACTTTAATTTTATATGAAATTCAAGTTTTGTGTTATTCTTCCTATGCATTCTGAGTAGTTTTCTGTCTTTATCCTTGTTTTTGAGATTTTGCGAAATAGAAAATTAAATTAGTTGTGCCTAAAATATTAAATAAAAATTGTGATAATCTTTAACTTGAATCTTAATTTACTTTCAATTTGGCTAATTGAACTGTTAAAATATGTTGATTTTACAACTAAAGTAAAGATTACATCCAAGATTCAGGGAAAGCAAAAGTCTTGAAAAGATGGTGCAAATAAATAGGGAAATATTATTTATCGGGCGTAAAATTGAATATTTTAGAGTGACAGACTAAAATCTTCAATTCGGTCCTATCGTTTGGGTGCTGAAGTGTAGATGTTAGCCCGCAGGTGAGGGGAACGTCGGAGCTCCGAAGTGAGAGCCGGTATCCTCCCAGCCTAGCCGCAGATTCAATAATCAAGTATAGGATTAGTCAATATTCTTTATGTATGGACCAAATGGTAAAGAATAAGAATGCTCCTATTTGGCACTATATAATTTTAACTGATTTGATTATTCTTTCACTTAATTCTCTTAAACAAGGGGAAAGATACTTTTCTAAATTGCAATCTTCCATTCAAAAATTAGTAATAGAGCTTAGTGTAAGTATTCTTTATTTTCGTAAACTAGATAGTAATTGCATTTGCTAAAAATTAGTTCATAATCTCTAACTTCTCTATGGGATCGATATCTAGGACTTCATTAGAGCCATGTATTACTTGAATGATACGTATACTTGCGTTGATAAAAGGGTTACTTTGTTATTAGTGAATATTATTTTTATACTGGTTAAACATTTATATAGTTATACATTTTCACCCCGAACCTGTCAAAGTTTTTGGCACAGTTGTCATGGAAGTAAAGTAATTATTAAGGTAACTAATAAATAATTATTAAAATAATTACTAGAGTAACAGACTATTTAAAATTTACTTAAGTTTTGTATGCGTAAATTTGGAACAAAAAATT
The DNA here is from genome assembly GCA_022702705.1 of Papilionanthe hookeriana x Papilionanthe teres. Lineage (NCBI taxonomy): Eukaryota > Viridiplantae > Streptophyta > Magnoliopsida > Asparagales > Orchidaceae > Papilionanthe > Papilionanthe hookeriana x Papilionanthe teres. Next base: position 23,038,462 of record CM040429.1, on the reverse strand, counting down.
TAATACCTTACGATTCAGAATTAGAATGCACTATTAAAAAAATTAGAAAACAGAAAAGAGAAATTATAGATTTAAATCAAATGGAAAATAATTCAGCAATTGAAAATACAAATCAATCGAGACCTTTAAGAGATTACGCAAACCCTACATTAGATGAAATTCACTTAACTATTCAAAACCCTAATGTAGCGGCTAATTCATTTGAGCTTAAACCTGCAATTATCCAAATGGTACAGAATAATCAATTTAGTGGTTCACCAAACGAAGATCCTAATTTACATATCGCTAGTTTTTTAAAACTTTGTGCTACTTTTAAATATGACGGAGTATCTAATGATGTTGTTAGACTTAGGCTTTTTCCTTTTTCTTTAAGGGATAAGGCTAAGATGTGGTTAAATTCGTTAGCACCTGGATCTATTAGAACTTGAGGAGAATTATCACAAAAATTTCTATACAAATACTTTCCTCCTTCAAAAACTGCAAAGCTTAGAAATGATATAACCTCTTATAGTCAGTTTGACGGAGAATCGATATACGAAGCTTGGGAGAGATTTAAATATCTTCTTAGGAAATGCCCACATCATGCGCTACCAGATTGGTTAATCATTCAAACTTTTTATAATGGATTAGTACGATCTCTTAGATCTATCATTGATGTTGCCGCTGGTGGTTCATTAATGTCAAAACCATTTGATGAGGCTTATTCCTTAATTGAAGAAATGACTACCAATAATTTTCAATGGCCTTCTGAAAGGTTAAATCCTAAAAAAATAGCTAGTATCCATGATTCTGATGCAATATCTATGTTAGCTTCTCAGATTGCTGCTATATCTAAGAAACTAGATCATTTTGGAATGAATTATTCTCCTACTATAATAGAAGAAAATTCATCTGGACAATTTGTGGATACTCAACCTTCTTATGAAACTTTAAATGCTATTAATAATAGACCCAATAATCTTTATGCAAATTATTACAACCCTGGTTAGAAAAATCATTCAAATTTTAATTGGAATAACAATTCTACTAATCAACAATGGATGAACAACTCAGTGAACCCATTAGGAAATTCATCTAACTAAGGAAATTCTAATTATAAACCTTCTTATCCACCTGGATTTAATAATAACTCTCAATTTAAGGAAAAGAAGTTATCTATGGAATAATTGATATTGAATATGGGTCAGCATTTGTAGAATCAAGGAAAACAGCTACAAATTCAAGGGAACCAATTACAAAATCAAGTAACTGCAATTAAAAATATTGAAACTCAACTTGGGCATATCGCTACCGCGCTTAATAATAGAATTTCTGGAACTTTTCCTAGTAATGTGGAAATAAATCCTAAAGACCAAGGAAAAGAACAATTCAAAGCGATACAGTTACGAAGTGGAAAAGAGTTAGAAATAAGAGTGCAAAAAGAAACGGAAATTAAAAAAGAGAAAGTGGAAACTGAAAAAGAAAATGATCAGCAAGATCAAGATTTAGAATATCCACTAATACCTATGAAAATTTCTGTAGAAAAACCACCACCACCATTTCCTCAGCGATTAAAGCAACATAAAAAGGATAAGCAATTTTCTAAATTCCTTGAATTCCTGAATAAATTAACGGTGAACATTCCCTTTGTAGAAGCATTAGAACAAATGCCCAATTATGTGAAGTTTATGAAAGATATTTTAAACAAGAAGAGAAAGTTCACAGACAATGAAACTGTTGCACTTAGCGAAGAGTGTAGTGCAATTATTCAGAAAATGCTTCCTGAGAAATTAAAAGATCCTGGTTGTTTCAAATACCTTGTGCTATTGGAGAAAAATTTTATGGAAAAGATTTATGTGACTTGGAAGCCAGCATTAATCTTATGCCTCTATCAATTTTTAAAAGATTAGGATTGGGAGAAGTCTCACCTACTTCAGTAACTCTTTAGTTAGCTGATCATTCAGTAACTTATCCTAAAGGAGTTATTGAAGATGTGTTAGTAAAAGTACATAAATTTATTTTTCCTGTGGATTTTATTGTTTTAGATATGGAGGAAGATAAAGAAATACCCATAATTTTAGGAAGACCCTTTTAGCTACTGGAAGAGCTATGATTGATGTTAAAAAAGGAGAATTAACTATGAGAGTAAATGATCAAGAAGTAACTTTCAACATAGCAAAATCAATGAAATATCCTGCTACTGAAAAAGATGATGAATGTTTTCGAATGGAAATTCTTGAACATCTGCGAAATAAACATTTTAAAGAATACTTTGAAGATAAACAAGGAATAGAAAATACAGAATTATTTGAAGAAGCAGAAAATGAAGAATTAGATTATATACAAGAAAGATTTGAGATGTTGGATATTACGGAAAATGTTGAAAAGAATATAGTTTTGTCGATTATGAAACCTCCTGAACTTGAGTTAAAATATTTACCTACTCATTTGAAGTATGCATTTTTGGGAAATTCTTTAACTTTACCGGTCATTATATCGGCAGAGTTAAATGAATTACAAGAGCAAAAACTTCTGGATACACTAAAAAAGTATAAGAAATCTTTTGGTTGGACCTTAGCAGATATTAAAGGAATTAGTCCTTCAATCTGTTTGCACAGAATTATTTTGGATAATGAACATAAAACAAGAGTTGATCCCCAAAGGAGATTAAACCCGATGATGAAAGATGTAGTCAAGAAAGAAATATTAAAATGGTTAGACAATCGTATTATATATCATATTTCGGACAGTACTTGGGTAAGCCCAATTCATTGTGTTCCTAAGAAAGGAGGAGTGACTACTGAAGCTAATGAAAATAATGATTTAATACCTATCAGACAAGTTATTGGATGACATATATGTATTGATTATAGAAAATTAAATGCAGCCACCAGGAAAGATCACTTCCCTTTACCATTCTTAGACCAAATGTTGGATAGACTTGCTGGGCACAAATACTTTTGTTTTTTAGACGGATATATTGGCTACCATCAAATTCCTATTGCTCCTGAGGATCAAGAGAAATTCATATTTACTAGTCCTTATGGAACATTTGCTTTTCGAAGGATGCCTTTTGGACTATGTAATGCACCTGCAACATTCCAGAGATGTATGATGTCTATATTTAGTAAATTAATTGATGATGGAATAGAAGTATTTATGGATGATTTCTCTATATTTATAACATCATTTGACGCATGCTTGGATCATCTTGAAAAAGTCTTGGAGCTATGCGAAAAAACTAATTTGATTCTAAATTGGGAGAATTGTCAATTTATGGTTGCAGGAGGAATTGTATTAATACCCTGCAAAAATTCAAGTTGTAGCTAAATTACCACCTCCTACTATGGTGAGAGGGGTAAGAAGTTTTCTTGGACATGCTGGATTTTACAGACGCTGCATAAAATATTTTTCAAAAATTACCAAACCTCTATGCCAACTTTTAGAAAAGGACAAGAAATTTGAATTCACTAAAGAATGCTTAAATGCTTTTGAATTATTAAAAGATAAATTAATCACAACACCTATAATAGTTTCACCTGATTGGGAGAAACCATTTGAACTTATGTGCGATGCTAGTGATTATGCAATAGGAGCTGTTCTTGGACAAAGATACGATAAAATTTTTAAAGTCATATACTATGCTACGAAAACTCTTAATAATGCTGAAATTAACTATACAGTTACATAAAAAGAATTATTAGCAATTGTATATGCTTTTGATAAATTTAGATCTTATTTAATTGGAACTAAATGTATTGTGCATACTGATCACTATGCTATTAAATATTTAATGCAAAAAAGGATATCAAACCAAGATTAATTAGATGGATCTTACTAATGCAAGAATTTGATTTGAACTAATTAATAGAAAGGGAACTGATAATCAAATTGTAGATCATTTGTCAAGATTAGAATATTGCAAATTATCTGACACTGACAATGAAATTACAGACAGTTTCCCTGACGAACAATTTTATAATATAAATGAGTGAAAAATACCTTGGTATGCTGATATAGTTAATTATATTGTAAGTGATATTTTACCACCCATGCAAACTCTTCAACAACAGAAAAAATTCATTCATGATGCTAAAACGTATTTTTGGGATGAACCATATTTATATAAGCAATGTAAGGATCTAATTATTAGAAAATGTGTGTCTTATGAAGAAACTGAACAAAATATTAAAAAATGTCACGATGCTGAATTTGGAGGACATTTCGGGACTGATAATACTGCATATAAAATTTTACAATCTGGATTTAATTGGCCTATTCTATTTAGATATGTTTATAGATATATCAAAACTTGTGATAAATGTCAAATAGTAGGTAATATATCAAGAAGAAATGAAATGCCTCAGAATTTTATATTAGAAGTTGAAATTTTTTATGTTTGGGGATTAGATTTCATGGGATCATTTATTCCTTCATTTGGACACTCATATATATTAGTTGTTTTTTATTATGTTTCTAAATGGATTGAAGCACAGGCCTTCTCTCGTTGTGATGCTAAGAGTGTTTCAAAATTTTTAATGAAAAATATTTTCACAAGATATGAAATGCCGAGAGTGATTATCACTGACGGAGGATCCCATTTTAGGAATAAATATATTCACAGATTGGCAGAAAAATTTAATATTATTCATAAAATATCGATTGCTTATCATCCACAGACCAGTGGATTAGCTGAAGTTTATAATCGAGAAATTAAACAGATTTTAGAAAAGACTGTAAACTCTAGTAGATTATATTGGTCCACAAGACTAGACACTGCATTATAGGCATACAGAACTGCTTATAAAACCCCGATTGGAATGACTCCTTACAGACTTATTTATGGAAAGACTTGCCACTTACCAGTTGAATTAGAGCATAAAGCGTATTGGGCGATTAAAGAATTTAATTATAATTTGAAAGATGCTGGTGAGAAGAGATTGTTGCAGATGAATGAATTAGAGGAATTAAGGAATGAATCCTATAATAATGATAGAATCTATAAAGAGAAAATGAAGATATGGCATGATCGGAAGATTAACCAAAAGAATTTTGAACCATGACAAGAAGTATTGTTGTACAATACAAGGCTGAAATTATTTCCTGAGAAATTGAAATCTCGATGGTTAGGACCTTTCACTATAACTCAAATATTTACATACGGAGCTATTGAAATTGAAGATCCAAAGACTATAAACAGATTCAAAGTAAATGAACTCAGATTGAAAACATATTTTAAGGGTAAAAGACCAAATTTTAAAGAGGTTTTAATGCTCAGTCAACATGATTAACACCCTGAATAGGTCGGGCTGACGACGTTAAACCAAGCGCTTTATGGGAGACAACCCATAGTTATCTTTATTTACATACAATTATTATATTTCTGTTTAATTTATTATTACCCTTATAATCAACAAGATATTGGATCCATAGAAAAATTTGGAAAGCAGTCGGACCAGAGCAAAACTGGGCAAATTTTTCCTTGGCCGCCGACGGCGAGTTCTGCCTGCCAAATTCAGTTTATATTTTTTAAGAACCCCGCCGATGGCGAGATCGTTGCCGCTGATCGCGAGATCGGTGAATGAACGGTTTAGGGAGTTAATTTGACGGTTTCTGACGATTCTAAGTGTTTTAACTCTTTAAAAACTCCTGGAACTCGAATTCTAAACTATCTACTTCCTAAAAACGATTTGAAACTCCACCAAAACTCATAATTATGGCATCCAATCACCTTGAAATCCATAGATCTCGAGTGTTCAATCAAAGAAAATTTATCGGTTGCGAGGCCCAGCGAATTTTCAATAAGGTAATAATGAAAAAGAGATTGATCATGGAACGAGGATTTGTGAATAGGGGAATGGAGAATTCGACAATGCCTATCGAGGAGATGATTGTGCGACGACGTTGGGAAGTATTGTGTTATACCACTTCTGCAGTAGTCATCCCTGTGGTAAAAGAATTCTATTCCAATCTACACAGAATCAATAACGGAGTCGTCTATGTGCGAGGCAGATGGGTAACTTTCACTCCTTCTATAATTAATGATTTATATTCAATTGAGAATACACATGTTTTCCACTACTCCAACTTTGTCTCTACAATGAATAATATGAATGAGATCTATCGTTATTTGACTGATGAAGCGGAAGATTGGGAAACAAGAGGACACGGGTATGTTAGTTTTTCTCCATCACTTCTAAACCTCGTTTCAAAACACCGACACTTCTTTATTTCTTCAAAACTATTACCCTCTATGAGGGTCAATAAAGTTTCTAAGAAGTGTGCAATTCTGAATTATTGTATTCAAGCGGGACTACCTATTGATGTTGGTTCGATTATTGTGAAATCTACTTTAGGCCTGATTGTTCATTAATCAATTTAAGGGCTTGGACATCCTTCTACAATTTTTGCACTATGCAGTCAGTACCAAGTTTCATATGAAGCATGGGAGAAGGTACTTCTGCCTTGGAAACCTTTAGATCCAACTGATATATTTCCTACACTGGATGATGATAACGATGGAGCCATTATTGTGTATCAAACATCTCAGAGTTCTTTTTCAATCAAGCCCTTGACTGATAAAACTGATCTAATCTTACGAAAACTCTAAGGACTGGAAAAAGAGGTACAAAATGTGATGACTTCAATTAATAACATCTCTGATTTATTTGATCATATTGACTGGAGGATGAAAGAACACTTCGATCATTCTGGACATCTTGAGGCTAGTTTCATACGGCTTATGAGAAAGAAAGGATGGATAGAAGAAGATTATACAGAAGAGTTTCCTTACAGACCCTTCTACAATATATTCATTTGTTTACGTTCTTTCAGTGATATCAGAGATGATTTTAGCATTGATCCTGACGAGTAGAAGACGTTTGTATTTGGTTATGTGTTGTGTTAGTTTGAATTTAATTTTATGTAATATGCACTTTTAATATTTTAGATTTTGATATTTGATCTCAGTATATATAAGATTATGCATTGTTTGTTTGTTTTCAGCGTTCTGAGTATTGTGGTTTGGATTGCGACACTGAATTTGACATATTAAGGTTGAGAAAATACCTTGTTAGTAATGTGGTGTACGAATATTGTAAACACTTGGATTTTATATAAAATTTGTGATGTTTTGTGTTGTGTGAATTTAATTGAGTTAAAATAGTATCTAATCACAGTAAAATATATTAATCGATTGATCGGATATTAACGAGGTTTAAAATGAATTAAAAAATTATAAAGTATTAAAAATTTTAATTTTCAAAAAAGCCCGCCGACAGCGAGATCGACGCCACCGATGGCGACTTTTTCCAGAGACTTTAACCTATTTGAATTAATTAGCTCGCCGACGGCGACATTTTGCCCGTTGACGGCGAGGTCTCGAAAAATACCTTTATTTGACCGGTCAACTGTCACTATTCATCGTCCCCTTCCTCAAAACTTCGAAAAAACTGACCTAGGGCTTGAGAGATCTTGGATTTGGAGCATTTTCAACACATTTTGACACCAAATTTCATCTTCCCTTGGTAAGAGCTTCACTCCCATGCAAAAATTTTTTATTTTCACCATGTATTTCTTCCACATTTGGGAATTTTGGAAAAATCGAAATATGAAGAAAATAGTTGGAAGAAATTCATGGAATTCATTTTAGATTACTTTAAGTCACCTTTGGAAGCCATTCTAGTGTTATTTTGGGATTTAGTTGAGATTTTTGTAAATTTGATAGATCGAGAAATGGCTCCACGACAAAAGAGGCGACTAGATTTTGATGAGACAAGATTTGTGAATGCTAAGGCTCAGTCAAGATACAACTTTAGTATCAAAGCGAGAAAATGCATCCAAGATAAAGTTTTAAGAATCCGAAAGGAGAAGTAGAACAGACGATCAAAGAGCGAAGATGGGAAAATTTCTGTTATACGACGAACAGAGCTGCAGTTGAAGTCGTAAAGGAGTTTTATGCCAATTTGACCCAGATAGAGGATGGACCTATAAAGGTTAGAGGATTTTTAGTTGATTTTAATGCTGCACGTATTAATTCTTTCTACGAAGTACAAGATCTTCATACCAGCGAATACGATACATTTGGAATAATGGAAGGACCGCTGGAAGAGGTGATTAATTTTCTCACTGATGGGAAAGGGACTTGAAAAATTAAGCAACGTGAACGGGTAAACTTCCCTCTTTCTATGTTAAATGCAACCTCTAAGGCTTGACATTATTTTATTTGCTCTACTTTTCTATCCACTTATCATCATAGTAAAGTTTCAAGAGATAGAGCAGTTCTGAATTTTTGTATTCAGAACCACAGAAGTATAAATGTGGGAAGTATTATTTATAAAAATATATTATCCATTGCAAAAAGTGAAAGTGGAGGAGGACTAGAACATCCTGGTCTGATTTATGCACTCTGTCAGCTATCTGGAGTAGAGGCAGGAGATGATGAGGAATGGGTTGAACCTATGAAACCCATTACCAAGGCTAATATAAAAACCTATGAATCCCACGAAGGATGGAGATCTGAGATTAGGAGCTTTGTACCTTTGACTAGTAGGGATATTCCCTCTACTAGTTATGACCCTCCTACCTATAGTTCTCCTACCCTTTATGATTTAATGAATGAACTGACTCTGCGACGGAAAAGTTTTAAGAAAATGGATGAAAGGTTGGAGCAAATAGATCAAAGGATTGGAGGATTAGAGCGGAGGCACGATTATGATAGTGAATATCTCCAGAGGCATTCTGAGTTTGAGATGGCCTAGTTTGATGCTGAAAATCATTATAGGAGAGGAGAGATTTATGTTATATTTCCTGAGTGCCCTCGTTATACTCACTACCAGCCTACTCCACTTGCTAATCAAGAAGATGAGAATATAGCTTGAAATTTTGATGTTGAAGATTAGACTCTATGATTAGATATTTATGTTATGTGTTTGTTTGTTTTCTTCAATTCAGAATTTTTATTTAGTTTATGTATTTGGATTATTATGTTGTGTAAGAAATTTAAACTTTGTTGTGTGAGTTAAATTTGTGTAGCCTTAAATTTTTATATTTCATACTGTGATTGTAACTCTAAAATTAAATTAGTAAAATGTATATGGATGTTGTGTTAATTGTAATTAGTAGTTCAATTGGTAAAATAATTAAATGTAGCAGGAATTGTGTTAGTATTTTGTACTTATTTCAAAATTTCTTTACCCATCAAATTTTTTGATGTTATATGTATGTAGAAAGTTATTAAGAGTACAGGTTAATTAAGTGATGAAAAGAACCTGCAAAATTTCAAGAAGAGAAATACCTAAAGCACGAAGGTATGATTTAATTTTACAGTATGTTTTCTTTTCACCCTTTATGATTAGATAGAAAAATTTAAGTTTGGGGGAGGGAAAAACAAAAATTTAATTATTAAATTGTTCTCAATTAAATATTTTCAAAAATTATTATAAAATGATTTTCTATAATGAATTTAATTCAGTAAACTAGAATTAATTTATTTAACTATTATAGAAGGTTAAAAGAAATGTTTTTTTATGATTAAACTAATTTTGTAAATTAAGATATTTGGAATAAAAGAATAAGAATATAGTTAACTATTTAAAGTAAGGAAAACTATATTTTAAAATATTAAATTCTTAAGTATTTAGTTGAGAAAGAAAAGATCGAAACTCAATGAAGTGAAAACTATGAAATACATATACGGTAAAGAAATGTTTCAAGTTTCAAATTTAGGAAGAGAAAAATGAAGTTCAAAATTATTAACAGGCTATCCAGATACAGTAATTCTCACTTGAAAAAGAAAAAAAAGGATTGAAAAGCAATCCCTGAAAAGAAAAAGAAAAATATATATATATGATTGAAATACAATCCAAATGAAAAGAAAAAATAAGTGAGGAGAAGCTTGAGGAGATGCCTTATCAAAAATTGGCTTCATTTGAATCAACTTAAAAAGTAAACTAGTTACACTTTTGAACTTATATATATGGATAAGTATTTTACTAAGTAGTGTTTTCATGAATTTTCTATCATCTAATTATCTTAAATAATTTAATATTGTAATATATAGTCATTCTTGAAATAAATAGAAGACTAGAAATCTTAGACTTAATGAATAAATAATCTTACATTTATAGAATTAATTTAATTATCTAAAAATCTTTCTAATAAACTTTACTATAATATTTATTTAAATCAAATTCATAGTATTTTTGAATTAAAGCTTTACTACAAATAATCATTACTTTTATATAAGTATCGAGATTACTCGAGGACAAGTAATAGTTAAGTTTGGGGATTTTGACCGAGAGAAAAATGTATTGAGAAATTCATACCAATATTATATTAACTTTTGATGAAATTGCACTTTAAAGAAAGTTATTTTCTTTGTTTTATTGCAGGTATGAAAATTTATAGGTAATAGAGCAAAAAGATGGAAAAAGGAGCGAATCTAGAACGAAAAGGACTAAAAGAGATAAAAATTGAACTAGCACGCCGACGGCGAGGAATAGGCCGCCGACGGCGTGTTTTTTCCGAGAGCATTTGAATATATTATAAAGGAGCCCGCCGACAACGAGCCTGAGCAGTTTGCCTACGTTCTAGAAGCCCGCCGACGGCGCCAACGAGCCTGCCGACGGCGAGAAGGTCGGTTCAAGCAAGATACATTGAATCCGGACGCTTTTTGAAGAGGTGCTTAAGCAACCATTGGAAATCTTTCTTCCTCTTTAAATAGAGACGATTTTAGGCCTAATGTGTGTCTTCTTTGTGTCCTTGGTGTGTCATTTTTAAGTGTTTTATTAGTGTATTTAGTGTGTAAGTGTGTTCTAGAGAGTATATTAGTGAGTTCAATTGAGTGTGTTGTACAAGAAGGAAGAGTCAGAGAAACTTTAAGGAGTCTACTTGGGGAGAAAATTCGAGATAAGTTTTGTCGGTTGTTTTATAACTTTAATTTTATATGAAATCCAAGTTTTGTGTTATTCTTCCTATACATTTTGAATAGTTTTCTCTTTCTTTCTCCTTGTTTTTCAGATTTTGTGAAATGGAATATTAAATTAGTTGTGCCTAAAATATTAAATAAAAATAGTGATAATCTTTAACTTGAATCTTAATTTACTTTCAATTTGGTCAATTGAACTGTTAAAATATGTTGATTTCACAACTAAAGTAAATATTGCATCCAAGATTCAGGGAAAACAAAAGCCTTGAAAAGAGAGTGCAAATAAATAGGGAAATATTATTTATCGGGCGTAGAATTGGATAATTTAGAGTGACAGACTAAAATCTTCAATTTGGTCCTATCGTTTGGGTGCTAAAGTGTAGATGTTAGCCCTCAGGCGAGGGGAACGTGGGAGCTCCAAAGTGAGAGCCGGTATCCTCTCAGCCTAACCGCGGATTCAGTAACCAAGCAAAGGATTAGTCAATATTTTTTATGCCTGGACCAAAGGGTAAAGAATAGGAATGCTCCTATTTGGCACAATATAATTCTAACAAATTTGATTATCCTTTCACTTAATTCTCTTAAACAAGGGGAGAGATACTTTTCTAAATTGCAATCTTCCATTCAAAAATTATTAATAGAACTTAGTGTAAGTGTTCTTTATTTTCGTATACTAGATAGTAATTGCATTTGCTAAAAATTAGTTCATAATCTCTAACTTATTTGTGAGATCGATATCTAGGACTCCATTAGAGCCCTGCATTACTTAAACAATACGTATACTTGCATTGATAAAAGGGGTAACTTTGCTATTATTGAATATTATTTTTATACTGGTTAAACATTTATATAGTTATACACTTCCGCCCCACGAACCTGTTAATATACATGTTCGGTCCTAAATCTATACAAAAAGGTAGAATTCGAACTTAAAGTACGGGCCACGAGCCGCCGCTCCTGATCCTCGTAGCGTGGTTCGGTGCGTCATCTGTCTCGTAACCCATTTCTGTACCTTATTTTTGATACAGACTCTGCTTAGGGACTCTATCAAATAAATCCATAAAAGAAAATAAAGACTCAACCTGCATGAAACAAGTGTTAGCGGGCACACCATGCAACGTGAAAATAATAAGCCGTGTCCTATAATTGGGGGAGCTATTAGCTCCTGCAAGCAAAGGGTTATAAACCATTACATGCTCCCTCATGATAAAGACCCGTGTGAGTGTATATGAATAGACACGACATCTGCAGAAGATCGCCCTAACATACTATCACACATAGTAAACATGCAAGAACACTGAAAAAGGCAAAAAGGTGACACGTGGCTAGCACAAGACAACATAACATATAACAATAGCCAAAGGTGTCGAAAAGACTACCTAGCATCCTAAGTCCTGACCTAGCACACCATCTAACGAAAAGTGCATTAACCTAGCATCTAAGTGCGGGGTAAGTCTAGGTTTAGTATGACTTTGTCGGGGTCGCCCTACCACCCCACCCTAAGAATCCACAGGATCTAATAAGTGCTACCGAGATGAATTTTAAAAATGATGGACTCATATACGGCCTAATCTGCTACGTGCTTAAATTTAAAAAAAATGACAAATGTGAGAAGTAGGAAAATAAATAATTTTATATTTTAGAGTAAGGGTCATTAAATGTGAACCCTTAACATGCAAAGGTGACACAAATTAGATCCTTTGGATCCTTAGCACAGTACTAATCGTGTCAATCCCGATGACTTAACTCGCATTGCTCATCGGGATCAACCAAACAAGCAATGCTCGTTAAGACATCGTGACCGACACAGGGTCGCTCTCCTAACGAGTAGGACAAGCCATCGAGGAATGGGCAAACAAGCAGTCATGCAAGAAGCCCGCATTGTAACTGCTCGACCGAAGTATGAGACAATCACAACGAGCACCCAAATGGGCGAATACACGTCATGCAGAACGCATGAATGCTACATGCAACATGAGACACACAAACAGGATGTACCGGTGAAAACATGCTACCTATGAAGAGGAATTACACCTGCCCGGGGACTCGGGGTGTCATGCAACTAGCAGACACCTGCTACAAATGAGTTTGCATCGAGTAAAATGATACCTATTAAGAGGATCTACACCTTACTCGAGAGAGACTCACCGAGCACGCATACAAACATGCAAGATATGCAAATAAGCTAAGAGAGTGCACCAAAGTGGTGAAGGTGGAGTATACCGTGAAAGCAGTGACTCAAAAGGAGTGGGTGTGTTGTAGCAGCAGCGACCCAAAGGATGGGTATGCCGAGGAGGCAGTGACCCGGAGGTGGGCATGCCGTGACAGCAGTAGCCCGTATCAAAAGTGCAACACAAACAAGTGATAGTGCTTATGCACTTAAACATGTACAGGATATGACACAGCATGCAAGCATACCAACATGTACATTCATACAAATATGCAATATGATTCAATAAATGGTCACATGCAAAAGAATGCAACAAGGTGGATCATGCACATGCAACACAACCCCAATGCTCGACGGCATGTCGAACTTGTCCTAACTACCTCACATAGGAACCTAAAGTTGACACTCTTGGATCTACGGCATTGCCGCCTCTCACTTTGGCGTGGCCGTGTAGAGGGCCTCCCTTCCACTTTCTCGTAAGGGAAAACTCTTCGCTGTTCCTAGGGCGGACTAGCTACAAAGCTTTTCCCATTCTAGGAACGCCCACAATCTTATAGGACGGACTAGCTACAAAGCTTTTCTCGTCCACTAAGATCGAACTTAATTAACCCCTCCAAGGGAGATTAGAATCGCCAAAACCATGAGAAATTGGGATTCTGACCCAGCAGGATTAAGATCTAAAGCTCACAAAAAAGGGGGAATCACTCGGCTACGAATAGGAATTGGCCAACGTACAGGATTTCTAACATACAACACCCTCTAGGAAATCAACGATCCATTACATAGGCACGTCGACGAGCCAACTCACATTGGCACACGCACCCCGTGTGGGCGATCGAACCCGCACGCCTACCAACTACATCCTATGGCTGGCTAGGAAGTAAAAGTACAAGTTTTAAGAAATTATACCAACGCGATGTTTGCGCGATGCCCGATGATGCTCGAGGAAGCTTTCACACGCGATATGAGGTCCTTACAACCTCTTAAAAGCAACGACGTCCGCTGTCCGACGAAGTTGGGCACTTCGGTGAGATGTCTGGTCGTCGGGAAGATAGAACGGCGAGGTGTAAGTGTTCGCTCGCCGACGGTGCACGTCAAGAGTGAAGGGAATGCGAAGAAAGAGCCCAAAGAAACGTTTTCCTTGCAGTTTTGTTCTTACATAAATACGACGCCGGTGAGACAGAAGTCCGGCGAGGGAGAAGAGATCCGAGGTGGCCAGCCAAATAGAAGGAGAAAAGGTGGCGGGCGACGCTGGTTTCGACGGGTTGCTAGGGAAGCTCCAGCAAGTAGGACAAGGCCAGGGACAGCGATGGCGACGGCGTCGGGTCTCGCCGGCAGAGAGGAGGGTTTGGCAAAGGTGCAGCGAGCCTCGGGTGTACTTATGCGAGGCCATAAGGGAGAGCGTGCAACTCCTTTTCGCACGGGAGAAAAAGAGGATGGCGGCTTGAGAGAACTGGAGGAGCTTCGGCGATCCCTGTCCGGCGACAAGAGAGTTCCGGCGAGGAGGAGAACCAATGACGAGGAGGGAGCTTGGGTTTCGCGAGAACAAGAGCGAGAGAGAGGGGCCTCCGGGATGTTTCGCGAAGAAGTCAAAAAAATGGAGTTTTTGCTCCGTGCTCTCCAAACGACAAGCAATAAAGCTCTCCCTAAATAGGCCTGTGTTCTTTCTTTTAATAGAATCTCCTCCTTTTTTTTTTTGTTTCTTTTATATACATAGAATTTTTATTTGTTTTGTTCTTTTGGAAAGAATTCTGGAGATATAGTACATTTACTTGAGGAGACGTGTGTAAGATGCATAGGATAACATTTTTTTCTTTTTTTTAATTTTATATATATATATATATATATATATATATATATATATATATAAGGGAGGCGTGAGATGTAGAGGATGGCAGCCCATGCGTGAAAAAGAAAAAAAAGTATAGGAACATTTTTTTTAATTATATTATACTATATATATGTATATGTATGTATGTATATATATATATATATATATATATATATATGTATATATATATATATGTATATATATATATATGTATATATATATTTGGCAGATGGAGCATGCGTGAGTTCCCCTTTTTTTATATTGTATAACATAATAATAATAATATATAATAATATTATTAAGAGAGAGAGAAGGTCACGTGTGTGGCTGTTAAGGGATAGGATAGAATTTTGTTATTTTTTATTACTATTATTTTTTTTTAATAGGCGTGATCTACTATAGGCAAGCTCAAATATTTTTTTATTTTTTTACTATATATGTATATAAATATATACACACTTTGTTGCATGTGATAGGTAAGAGAGGGAGCAGGCATTTAATGGAAGCTGCATGCGTAAGCTTTATAATAGGATAGGATAATAGTTTGTTTTATATATTATATTATATTATTATAATATAATAATATAATATTATTATTATTATTATTATCACTCCCATATGTTTTGATCGGACACATCCTCGCAGCGAAATAAATGTCCTCTAGGTAAACTCGACGTTCAGGACTCACTCGCGTGGTCTGTTTCATCATTTGGTGTCATTTTGGGGCCGTTCGGGCCACTTTTTAAACAATTAGCCAAAAAAGAATAATTCGAATATTTTAAGCCCGTGTACGACCTCGCAGCGAAGCAGATGTCCTCCTAGGTAATATCGACGTCGGGACACACTCGCGTGATCCGTTTCATTGTTCGGGGTCATCTGAACAAGCTCGCCGGTTGATGGGCCAATTTCCCGCACGATGCGGCAAGTAACACCTGTCGACCAAACCAAAGTCATCTGATATGTGAAATGCCGACCGTTCTTTGCCTAGCGAAAGCCAAAGCCTAGAGGAATGATCCTAGCTACATGTCCCTCAACACGTGCTGAAAGGTCCCGAGTGGGTGTCTGAACTACTGGATGTTACGGACGAACCGTAGACTATCCTAAGTAATGCAGGTGGACACCCTACACTCGTGACATCAAAAATTGATGTCAACATACTAGTTACAAAGCTTTTCCCGCTCTATGAACGCCCCGATCTTATAAGACGGACTAGCTACAAAGCTTTTCCTGTCCTCCAAGATCGAACTCAACTATTCCCTCAAAGGGAGATTAGGAGCGTCTAAACTGTGAGAAATTGGGATTCCGACCCAACAAGATTAAGATCTAAAACTCACAACAAGGAATCGCTAGACTACGAATAGGAATTAGTCAACGCATAATATTCTTAACATATGGCTTACTCTATGTAAATCAACGATCCATCACATAGGTGGCTCGACCGGTTGACACATGTTGTCCTACACCTTCACCCCACGTGAGCGATTGAACCCACATGCCTAGATCGGACTAAACCTAGGGTCTGCTAAGAGACAGGGAAATCTCACCACCGTGACGGTTGAAGACACGTTCTCTTTATGCTGAAGAAGAGCCCATGATTCTGGAGAACTCCGACGGTGCTCCGGTCCACGTGCCGCTGTAGCTTGTGTGATAAGCATGAAACAACAAAAAGAGCCAATGAGGGAGGTCCACTTCCCGACGAATCTCGTAATGAAACACAGAGAAAGCAACAATAAGTGAGGTATGCAAAGTACCCAAAAATTACTATTTTTGGCATATAAAAATATAACCAAAATATACCTTCAGAGAAAGGCCAAACGTCGGCTTTTGCGTCGCAATGAGGTGGTCGACGATAGGAGCCTTCATAAAGTTCATCGTCTCTCTCTTTATATATATATATATATATATATATATATATATATATATATATATATATAAGGGGAGATGTGTTGGAAAGCTCACTAGCCGATGGAGGAAAGGTCGCCGGAGGGAGGCCGGTTTGTCTCAAACTCAGTGCCGGCTAAGAAGTAGGCTTGGAGGGACGTTGCCGGCGAGGAGGAGAGGAGTTCCGAGAGTGGGAACGGCTACCGGCGTCGAGGCGCTTGCCAGCGAGGGAGAGACGGCCGACAAGAAGAAGATCACTCGGTGTGTGGTCGGCCAAGAAGAAGAAGGGTCGGGCTTCGGTCGCCGGCCAGAGAGAGGGCCGCCGGCGAAACTGACGGGGAAGAGGAAGCTTCGGCGAGGAACGCTGGAGAGGAGCTCGGGCTTCTGTTCACGAGAGAGGAGAAAAATCGATTTCGCGGCTTGAGGAGGAAAAAGGTGATTACGTGATGGGGAGATAATGTGACTTCTCCTTTTTTTTTGTTTGGAGCAGGCTGTCACGCTCCCAAAAGAGCTCTTAAGAGATGTGGGCAGCCCAGGACTTATATACTGCTTTTCGGCCCTACACCTAGCCGATGTGGGACTAAATGTCCGTGACATTCTCCTCCACCCAATCACGTGACGCCCTCGTCACGGATCGGCTCCACCGAGGGCCCTACACCTTGGAGAGTCCCCACACCCGGTAAGCAGTACCCCGCTCTGATACCACTTGTCAGCGCTCCCAAAAGAGCTCTCGAGAGAGGTGGGCGATCCGGAGCTTATATACGCTTTTCGGCCCTACACTGCTAACCGATGTGGGACTAAATGTCCGTGACATTCTCCTCCACCCAATCACGTGACGCCCTCGTCACGGATCGGCTCCATCGAGGGCCCTACACCGTGGAGAGTCCCACACCCGGCGAGCGAGCACTCCGCTCCGATACCACTTGTCACGCTCCCAGAAGAGCTCTTAAGAGAGGTGGGCAGCCCAGGACTTATATACTGCTTTTCGGCCCTACACCTAGCCGATGTGGGACTAAATGTCCGTGACAAGGCGCATCTGATATAAGATAGAGGAGAGATGGAAGGGCGTGCGTATAGTTTAGTAGGGATAAGATGGTTTAATTAGAATATAATTCTTTTTTTTATATTATTTAACTGATGCATGTGATAGGATAACTGGAGAGAGAGAGCAAATGAAAGCTGAATGCGTATAGTTTAATAGGGATCAGAAATGATAGTTTTTATTTATTTATTATTATTATTATTATATTAGATTAGATTATATACATATATATATATATATATATATATATATATATATATATATATATATATATATATAAAATATTGATAGAAGAAAGGAGTCAGCGTCGGGTTAAAAAAAAAATAATATTTTATTATTATTATTATTATCACTCACGCATTTTTAGGCCATACACGTCCTCGCGGTGAAATGAGGGTCTCCCTAAGGAAAAATCGACGTTCCGGACACACTTGCGCAGTCCATTTTGTCATTCGGAGTCGTTCCGGGTCGTTCGGATCACTTTATCGTTGATCTGGCGCAAAACGATAATTCACATATTATTTACCCCGCCTGCGAAGCCGTAGCGAAATGAATGTCCTACCTAGGTAATATCGACGTCCCAGACACACTCGCGTGGTCCGTTTCGTCGTTCGGGATCATCTGAACAAGCTCGCTGATGGATGGGCTAATTTTAGCCAATTTCCCATGCGACACGGCGAGTAACACTTGTCGACCGACCAAAGCCATTTGATATGTGAAATGTCGACCGACCTGCACCTAGAGAAAGCCAAAACCTAACAGAATGACCGTAGCTACGTGCCTTCAACACACACCGAAAGGTCAAAATGAATGTCTTGCGCTACAGAATTAAATCATTTGCATAAGGTCCGACCCTGATACGCTCGAGTTGACATCCCACACATGTAAAATAAAAAAATAATGTCAACAGTGTTCTAAAGGGAGAAAAGGTAAGAATCACCAGCATGTATCTCACCGGGGATGCCAAGAAACTCTGGTGGAGAAGACGGATGGAGGATGATGCTTATGCTGGCCGTCCTACGATTGAAAGATGGGAAGAAAGAATTGAAGTGAAGGATCAGTTCCTTCCTTGCAAGACAGCATGGGTTGCAAGAGACTCACTCAAGAAATTGAAGCATACTGGCACGGTGAGGGAATAAGTGGACTTGACCCATGGAATCATTACTCAATAAGCTACTATGATATTTCAATTCGATACATATTTAATTGTAAAAGTGGATTTTTTTTCTTTCCTTAGACCATTGGACCGCACAAGAACAAAATCAGTTTTTTCTTTAATCTTCTTGTTACTGGATGCTCATAGAAGTCAATCGCTATTACCCCACACCTCTCTGCTACATAGAAAAATATATTTTAAATATGAATTTTCAATATCTCTCCTTGATTTCAGAATCAAACATTGTTTTGTTGTGACACCGATCCGATGGAAAGAAATGTGAGATTGGGGGGTTTTCATTTCTAGTCTACCATTCTTGAATATTCTCTTTAGGGTCAGGGCGCTAGCTTGGGAATCCATTTCTATTTGTTTTGGCCCCTTAAAATATAGACTCTTAAATCTTAGTCATAGGAGAATTCAGGGTTACAATGGTTATGCTCTTTTTCTTTTCTATAGTACATAATAACGACTAATCGAGCCGAACTCATTCACTAGGCCGGTTTGTGGTCCAATAGAAAAAGAAGAATTTGGATCTTTGTGGGCATTGAACGAAGAATAGTCCATAGATAATTGAACTACCACATGCCCTGTAAATGAGATGAAGTGTTTGAAAATGGTTTTAGTAGTTGAAGAGGAGGTATGATTATAGTTCTTGGTATATTGACAAAAATTTATTTCTTTTTGGGACCATTTTGTTTTTTTTTCTTTTTGTAGGCTGGTTCAACCAATTCACTATGTGCCTTGTGTTTCTTTCTCTTTAAGGGTTGGTTCATAGGTACAACTTTTAGAACTTCATGTCATGGATTGACCAGTTCCTATTTTGAAGGTTGGAATTTCTTTACGACTGCGATTTTCGACTCCTATAAAGAGTTTAGCACATTTGTTATTATGGGGTCCTGAAGCACAAGGAGATTTGACTTGCTAGTGTCAATTAGGCGGTCTGTGGAGTTTGTTGCTCTCCATTGTGCTTTTGGTCTAATAGGTTTCATGTTACGTCAATTTGAACTTGCTCTATCTGTTAAATTGTGACATTCTCATGCAATTGAATTTTATGCTCCAATTGATGTTTTTGTTTTTGTATTCATTCTTTCTCCACTAGGTCACTCTGGCTGGTTTTTTGCACCCTGTTTTGGAGCTTTTGTGTTAGGAAAGAGTGTTCATACCTGTTTGCCTGAAACATGAAACACTGTGTTATTTTACATATAGAGCTTTTTCTAGTTGAGCTAAGGCTTTAGTCAAAGCCAGACCTAAAGATGACTTTTGCTTGCCTTGTCTCGTCATAACAAGCTGAGCTAGATTGCCCGCCCGAACCTGCCCCTTTTCTTTTGAGTTCATAATTGTCTTTGGGGTTAATATGGAATTAGACTTGAAACTATTGTATGCCTTTTCGCTTGAGTTCAATAAGGTAGACACAGTCTTGCTCTATGTGAGCATAGATGTGTATGGTATAAGAATCGGTCAGAGAAGATTAACATGGATTACGAACTGGAGTTTTCTCATAAACGAAATGTGAGAGTAGGCCCTGCAACGTGACTTGGTGTGCACGGGTGTAGAAGGGGCTCTTGGATCGGGGAACAAATAAGTCGATTGTTTCAAGGCTAGCAGATACCATTCCAATCATTCATGAATTAGGCTGAGGAGCCTAGCAAGAGCTAACTTAATTTGATTCAATTACCTTACTAGAGGAGCGGAAAGTAAACAAGACCAAAAGGATTCCCACGGGGAAGGGGTTGACAACCTTAGTATCATTATGCCTTTGCAATCTTACTTGGTTCAACTCTATTTGTGACCTTTTCTCGTATGTGGGACTCTATATCTTCTTGGGTAGATTCTAGATCGTCTTTCATTTTGATAGTGAGTAGTTTTCTTCAGAATAATCAAAGTAAAGAATCATAATCGAACTGGGCCAGGACGGCTTGGTAAGCAAGCAACCTGTTATGTAGGCGCCAACTCTCAGTTCTTTTTCTTCCTTTTTTTTAGTGAAAGTTCATCAAAAATTTTCCAAGAAACCTAGATCGAGCACGCAACGCGCATTTTCTTTTCATTTTAGATAGTCCAAGAGTTGGTTGTCTCCTCTCCTTTCAGTCGAGCTATCGCCTCTCCTTTCGCCTTGCTCGAGTGGCTTAATGGCTCCTTTCAGTCGAGCTACTTCTTTCAGTCTCTGATCTGTTCTCTCTCTCTCTTTCTCTACGATCTATCAGGTACTTGATTTCATGAAAGAAAAGAGAGATTTCTTCAAAGAAAGCCTGTTCCTAGACTGACTAAACCGACAAAAAGAGAGGAATTCATTCCATAACCAATCTCAACGGAGCGGGTTCCACCAACGAGAAAAGCTCGAGCCACTATATTGACTGCTCCAACCGAGCAGAAATCTTCACGACATAACTCCGCGATAATCTTTCCTGCCTGCCTCACCGACAAAGGTGCTAGAGCAATGCTAACCCACCGAGAAATGCCGAGATCGCTCCCTTCAGGAAAAGCACATCATAGCTATTCCCACCCAGGCCAACGGGAGCTAGAAAGACTCCCTCATTTAAAGAGAGAGTTTACGACAAACTCTTTTTCTTTTTAGAGCTAACAACACCGAGGAGAAAGCGCTCTTACCTGACTTACCTTTCTTTGCGTTGCAAAGCTAGTGACTGTTTTCCTGTTTCGCTTGCTCTTTCCGTTCAAGTTTCACTCACCTTTTCTTTGATGAGCCGATCCCGAAAACAAACAAGGAACCGACTCGAGCCAGACCTTTTTTGCCGATAAAGAAAGCCAAGATCGATTAGAAAGGTGAAACCCTCTTCATTGCCCTTTTTACGCCCAAAAAGTACAGGTACCCCTAAAAGTGAGAATCACTCAAGAGGTACCTTTCACTCGGTTTTCATTTAGATCTTTTGATTGTAGAATAAGGTATTAACTTTGACCAATCATCCCACTACGCAGACTGAAAAGGAGGGTAAGGGTACCTACTCTCAGAAGACAAAAGAAGAATACCCAGAAGTAAACACGAAAGGAGAGTTAAAGCTAGCATTTGGATAAAAAAGTCATTCCCTTCTCCTTAAACCGAGCCTAGCTTCTTGATAATAGACTCAACAAGTCACTCATGAATGGTACCTCTATATCCTTTTCAAAAACCCAATTCAAACATCTACTCTCTCCCACTTCAAGCCTCGAAACACATTGTTCTTCTAGAGAGAAATACACTTGAATCATGTATAGAATCAGAAGAGAACACACCTTGATTCTTGGGTTTCTCATCCTATAGATAGAAAAAAGATAGTGGTTAGGAGAGAGGCTCGACTGAAGGAGCCATTATACCACTCGAGCAAGGCGGGAGGAGAGGCGATAGCTCAACTAATAAGGAGTGGAGAGAGAATCAATGTTGAGCAGTAGGCCTGGTTCACCTAGTCTATCGTTGCAGGTCTCAATCATAGTCAAAATCTGAGTTTGATCCTATCGAACCAAAATGAAGGTCCACCCTGGGTGGGCATTGTTGGCGTGTTGCGTCACAAGGGCAAGATGAAAGGCGGGGGGCTCCAATTCCATTCGAAGTAACGTAACAGGATTCGTTCATGCACAATCTTCTCGGGATCCTGAGTTTTTCGAGCAAAGGTCCCATCCTTCAATATCATGATTGGGTCGACCAGGCCAGATCATAAGTGAAAGAAAATGATCGGGTCGACCAGGCCCGATCATGAGTGAATAGAAAATAGAAAACGTACATTGCTGTTCCAGCGGAAATACTTGGAATCATTCTACCACTTTTACTAGGAGTAGCCTTTTTAGTGCTAGCTGAACGTAAAGTAATGGCTTTTGTGCAACGTCGAAAGGGTCCTGATGTAGTAGGATCGTTTGGATTGTTACAACCTATAGCAGATGGTTTGAAATTGATTCTAAAAGAACCTATTTCACCAAGTAGTGCTAATTTCTCCCTTTTTAGAATGGCTCCAGTGGCTACATTTATGTTAAGTCTGGTCGCTCGGGCCGTTGTACCTTTTGATTATGGTATGGTATTGTCAGATCCGAACATAGGGCTACTTTATTTGTTTGCCATATCTTCGCTAGGTGTTTATGGAATTATTATAGCGGGTCGGTCTAGTAATTAGGGGGCGGCCGTTCGGTCGCCTATGATAGAAGGACCAATGGGTCAAAAATAGGTTTGTGCCGCAGGTGTTGAACGATCTACTCTACACAGGTGTGGGCTTACAGGGCTAGGGCTCATAAACCCTTTCATTCATAAAGAGGGCCCTGGTCGGTCACTTTTCCGGGCCGGCGGGATCGAGAAGTGGAAGTCAGAAAAAATAGATTTCTTTTTCTCTTTGCACCTCAGATCAAGAGGAAAGGTAGCTTGTCAAGCTGGCCTATATGTATATATAGGATGATGATGAAAAAAAAAAGTGAAAAAAAATGTGAGTTCACCAGCTGTTCTTCTTTGTCAACGCTACTAAGGAGTAGGTAACTTAGTTTTTCGAGCCTCGACAGTGACAAATAATTCCTGAACATGAGTTGGAAAAGATATAAAGGTTTTGAAAGCAAGAATTTGCGCATTTTGTGGAAATTTAAGAAAAATTTATCAATATCTTATTGAATTAAAAGCCCCTTTACAAAAGAAGCCATGAAAAACATAGCATGGTCTTGAGATGAAAAAGATAAAAAGATTTCGGGTCTAGGACATATTCCCTCTACAAAAATGGGGAGGGCTTCCTTCCCGAGCAAGTTGTACTTTCAAATCGGATTGGATAGACTGGAATGAAAAGCTAAAAGCCCTAAAGAAAGAAGCCCCACTTGCAGGTTTGGATGCATATTTCAAGAGCGAAGAAAGTCGTCCAAAATAAAAAACGGGATAGCTAATACTATCTAATTGAGATTTTTTTCTCTTTCCTATAAGTGTGTGTGTGAGAAACTCTCTGATGATTCCTTTTATGGCTAAAAAATGGATACAAAGTAGTAACGGCTAAACAAAGTACTTTGATGCACATTGATACTAATGCCTCGACCCGAGTCACTGTTGAAGACTCCGAAGAGACTCTTCATTGACGTCGTTTGTCAACCGTGTCAACAAAAAATTGCGCATGGTGAGGTAGTCACCATTGTGGAGCCCATCTCAATTTGAACTTCAACAAATTTATTGAAGTGTGTTGAGAATCTTCGTGTGTCAGGCCTGGTTTGGAGGCGGATTTCTTCTCTTCGAGTGAGAGGAGAGGTCGTTCGTCCCTCCCCAATCTGGAAGGTTGTGTTCCGTTGGGCCCTTTGGCAGTTTCTTGTCATTTTCCACAACTCAGTGTGATAGTGGTGGAACATTGAGATAAAACTTCAGAAGAATCCTCATTCACTGAAGTTGCTCTTGTTCGACAAACTCCTCTTCTTTGGTCCTGAGGAACTCGGTAAGAGATTCATTCCATGCGAGAGCCAACAGAGTCTAAAGGACTGCCCATCCAAAGGTATCCAACTGGCTTATTCAGTTCAACATTTTCAAATAGCTTTTTCCATCCTAGTTGGCAGCGCCAATCTCTGTCTTTTTTTTTTAGACTTGGGTCATGAATGCGTTACTCTGGACGTTTCATTCTCAAAGGTTAGAACTGCTTGGTGGAGTGAAATTCATTCCTCTTTCTTAAGAGAATCAAGGTTAGTGTCTTCCCTTAGGCCTGCCTATTGATCAAAACAGTAGAATAGAATAAGGGTTTTCACTCTATCATCTAATCGAATACCGGGATATAGCGGTGTCATTTCGCTATCCATTTTCTCTTGCACTGCGCTATACACTTGGTCCTGTGTTCGCGCTCTAAGCACATAGAAGTTGGAATACCTTGTCAATCTACTTTCTTGGTCATAGTCATAGCCCGTGATAGGAAAGGAAGATGGAGAAGAAAATGGGATGACTGCGAAGTAGCAAAGATCATGAAGTCCACATGAACCCGTACAGGTCGGCTTCAGGTTTCTATAGGTTTGATAAGCTGGATCAAAAAGAGTGGTAAAGTTCCTAATGACCCGGAGAGAGAATTCCGCTATCTCAGTGAATTCATTCCTGCCACATCTAAATAGAATGCAAGCTTTAGCCCATGCATAGACCATATACATAGAGACCACGGAAAATATCCCAGAGTATCCTAGTTTTTTATGAAACTCGAACATGTTATGGAATAGGACTTGACTTTCTCACACAGGCTTCCTCCTCCTGAATGAAAAATCCCCCCTCCCCCCAAGAAGAGAAAATAGACCAAGTGGATTGTTTATTGATAATTTCTTCACCAGAGAGTATGGTTTCGAATCTTGAAAACAATTTGGTATATGATTCTTTTTTTTCAAAACTTTTTGATGAAAGAGGATTCTAAGGTAGAACCTCGCTAAAAGAACTTGGCATCCGTAGGGATGCGGCCTTGGTGAATTATTGGTCTGGTTCCGGTGGTCTGGGAACATAACATAGAGATCCGCCCAGTTTATCTTCGGCTTGATTTTAAAAGATCCAATCTGGGGGCGCCCCATCTTCTCAAAACTTCTCTCAGAGTTGTTGTCAATGATGGCTCATTCATCAGGTCAGCAGAGGAGTATTGCATGCTTGCTTGCGATATCGTTGTCAATCCAACTCATCTTTTTCATAAAAAAATTAAAATAGATCAAAAGATTTTGGGTCTGAGATATATTTTCTCACCTTTTCTTTGATGAGCCGATCCCGAAAACAAACAAGGAACCGACTCGAGCCAGACCTTTTTTGCCGATAAAGAAAGCCAAGATCGATTAGAAAGGTGAAACCCTCTTCATTGCCCTTTTTACGCCCAAAAAGTACAGGTACCCCTAAAAGTGAGAATCACTCAAGAGGTACCTTTCACTCGGTTTTCATTTAGATCTTTTGATTGTAGAATAAGGTATTAACTTTGACCAATCATCCCACTACGCGGACTGAAAAGGAGGGTAAGGGTACCTACTCTCAGAAGACACAAAAGAAGAATACCCGGAAGCGGACACGGGAGGAGAGACAAAGCTAGCAGCTGGATAAAAAAGCCATTCCCTTCTCCTTGAACCGAGCCTAGCTTCCCGATAATAGACCCAACAAGTCACTCGCGAATGGTACCTCTATATCCTTTCAGAAACCCAATTCGAACACCAATTCTCTCCCACTTCACGCCTCATAACACACTTTTCTTCTATAGAGAAAGGCGCTTGAATCATATATGGAATCATAAGAGGACACACATTGTTTCTTGGGTTTTTCATTTAATAAATAGAAAAAAGAGAGTGGTTAGGATAGAGGCTCGACTGAAAGGAGCCATTAGGCCACTCAGGAAAGGCGAGATGAGAGGCGATAACTCGATAAGGAGTGGAGAGAGAATCAATGTTGAGTAGTATGCCAGGTTCACCTGGTTTTACCACTTAAGGGCCCAAATCACTGTCAAAATATGAGTTTGATCCTATCGAAACATCATGCATCTTCAGCTCCACTGTGCCAAAGCCAACTGTCTTGCACACTGCATTGTTTCTCATGTCAACATAGTCAGGCTCAGAAGCTGAAAAAAACTCTTTTCTGGTACGAACAAGCTGACTCCAAAATCCACTTATCACTGCATTTTACTCTTGTTGTAACAAAAAGAACATCTCCTGAATTTGCACCTGACCACTCTGCACCAAGACTAGTATATGTTGAGTTGTCCTCCCTCTGATTGTCATTGGCATGCTGCTCCTTCTTCAAAGCTTGAAAATCTCTCCTACGCTTCGCTTTCTTCTTTCAGAATCAAACTCTCGCCTCGATGAGTTGAAGGTTTGTGACTCCTTCGCTTCGACCCTCTTTCTTAAGTAGAGAGTTTAACTTAAGAAATCTCACTATTGAGTAGTACGCCCGGTTCGCCTTGTTCTACCACTGCAGGACCCAATCATAGTTAAAATTTGAGTTTGATCCTATCAAACCAGAATGAAGGTTCACCCTGGCTTGGGTACAAGACCGATCCTCCTCCCTCTGCATCTGCCAATTCGATTTCTTTGTTTGAAGCATGTAGTTTCAATCCATTTAGAATCTGCTTTACTTTTTTGCTCCATAACAGTTGCTGCTTGTACTTTTTTCGGTTGGTTGCTTAAGCCAGGCCTCACTCAGAAAAGGCGAATATGATGAGAACTTGGATTATCATTGAAAGAAAAAACTCGATTTCTTCTTTCGATAAGAAGATCGAAGCTGAAGCTACTACTCTGTTCTCATTTTTACTAACCCGTCCTCTCCACCTTTCGAAAAGGAAACGTAGCTCTTACCTTTCACTTACACCAGTACACTGAAACTAGCGCCTTTCCCTTTCAGTCTCTTCACTCAGTTCCTATCTCAGTCTAAGCAGTCTTTGGACTTTGGAAATGAAAGATGGGAACTAATAAGGGCAAGCAATGGAGGAAGTAAGGAATAGCACAGGAAGCTCAGCCTTATCGAATCTGAAAAGGCCCTTCAAATGACTTCAGACCTAAGTTATCTATATAAAAAAAAAAACAAAAAAAGAATAAAGAAAAATATCAACTACATGTGAAGTTAAAATATATAACACGTAAGTGTTCTGGATGTTAGTTACCTTTTTTGGGGTGAAATTTCTCTAATAATCATTAAAAATTAATAGTTGTCCTCATCTTTTTTAATGCATAAGCCTGCTAAAATAATTTAAATATAATTGATCATCTAGCTGCAAATTCTATGATAGACATAAAAAATACCTAACACCATATCCTCAACCCAACATAAAGGAATCGTTAAAAGCCAAAAATACATAAATAACACTATAATAACACCGCAATAACACCCATATATCACCATTTCAATCCCAACAAGGTAGTAATGACAACACAACATAACCCTAATGATACCTCAATAATACATGAATAACACCACAATATCATCCTAATAATAATCCAATAAAGCCTAAACAAATAATAAAACCAAACCAAGTCATTAGATTCAATAATACGAGAATAATACCACAATATTACCCTAATAATACCTCAACATACCCTAAACTAATACTGAAACTAAACCGAGTCATTAGATCCAATATTACCTTAATAACACCATGATATTACCAAAATAACACCACATCACCAAACGCAAAATTACAAACAAATAATACGACAATAACTTTCGACTAGGACGACAATAACAACATTAGGACGACAACAATAACACTTAAATAAAACAGAGCCAAACTATCTAAAAACCATCGTAAAAGACTTCATTAACAACAAGAATATTAACAAAATTAACAATCACACAACATACACTCTAAAGCTTAAACAAATGTAACCTACCTCCCAAATAATTTTGGTAGCTGCTAAACCCAGCTCAATGTCAAGGGTTTCAAAAATATTTTGTGATTCCAACTCATTTTCGTCTTTCTCAAAAGTATTTTGAGATTTCATCAATATTTTCGTGGTCTGGAGAGACTTCCATAGGCACTTTAATCCTATCAGTCGACAACAAATGCAACTGTAAAAAAGGCACCCAAATTAAAATATTCCAAAACCCAAAAGCTGTAGGAGACAAAATACGCGAGAACCAAAAATGATAAAAATGCGCTTTTTTGTAGACCTGGGCGGGATTCGGGTTGAGTCGCGCATTAGAAACGAATACATTTTTAATTTTTTTCTCACGCGGGCCCAACATTCCACGTGTCTTGTTGTGATTGATGTCCGGACACAAATTTGATGTGGTGTCTACACTAAATAATTTTTATCGTAAATAACAAGTGTAGGATGCTTCAAAAATCTTTTTCACGGTCTTTTCTTTGAAGGCTAGAGATATTGGTTTACCTAGAAACCATTCATTTTTCTGCACTCGGCTTTTCGTTCTGCTTGGAAACCCTCGACCATTAAGGACCGCGAGATGCAGTTCTTGGATGAAGGAAGCAGTTTCATGCATCCAAGTTTACCCCTTGTATTCGTCCGCGTGATTTATTTCTTACCTGCTCTGTAGTGAATAATTGGCAGAGTTAAAATCGAGTTGAAAACGTCCGTGCATCGGGCATTCGGGGAGTCCGACAATCTCGTTTCCCATCGGGCAGGTAGAAATCACAAGCATCCCTCTTTCTTTAACCATATTGTTTTTGCTCTATCTTGATCTCGAATTGTATCGATTAGGTTTAACAATGCTGAATAGATTTGGCTTTGCTTTCGGTAGGGATTAATCTCGTTTGATTTTAGCAATCGTGGATTTCGTAGGTGGTGTTAAGAAAGACATTGGATTGAATATTTTTCAATTTGGAAAAGAAAGTCTTTTTAAAATTCATTTTTCCAAACTTTATTTCTTTGTATTTTCAATAAATATATTTCATTGCCGCGCTGTATGCTTTTCAGATCATGATGTCTTGATCATTTGGTTTTTAGCTTTATTTTCCAGAGTTTGATTGTGGCTTCAGTTCCATGCCACCCCTAAGTTTGAAAGCAATGTATTATTCTTTGCTAGATTTACGCTAAATTTATTATTTGATTCTCTGCGCTCTTTCTCTGCAGATCGTGTACTAGAACACTTGAAACTTGAATTGAAACTTCCAAGGGCATTTCTCTTGCGGTTACGAACATACAAATTTGTTAGGATCAGCTCGATTTGGATCTTCTTTGAAATGAGCATGTTTGATTCAAAATTTTTATGCTTTAACTGATGTAATGCAAAGAAACTTTTATGTCATGAATAATTTCTGGTGGAACAGAGGGAAGTCTTTAGAATTAGTACGTTTGGTATGCCTTCATTCTCTTACATAATGACTAATTTTACATAATAAGAAGCTCTCTCCCACCAAAGCATTCTTATATGGTTTTCTTCAATAAATATAAATTATTTTCTGGTCTATATTCCTTATACTTCTAATTTTTTCCAATAGGCCTTTGATTTGAGTTCTGTTGAAGCTTTTTTGTTGAGAAGGTTTTCACTAATTGATGTGTGATTTTGAGCTAAGTATAAACACCATCAGTTACTGCCAGTGTAAGAAGCGATTTTATTATCACTTGATTTAACTTTTAAATGCTATTTTGAAAACTTTGCATTTTATTTATGATTGAATTCTGGATTTGTTTTCTTTTTTTGCTTTTTAATTGATTTTTGGGCTCTTTTTGCTGTTATTGATCTGTATTTAGCATTTAGTTTGTTTCAATATGGCGACTAAGTCTATAGGATCTTGAATTCCACTTGAACTATTTCCATCCAAATCTTACCAAGTAAATTTTTTTACGTTTCCTAATGGCTGGATTGTGGAGATGTTTTATTGATGAGAAGTACACTTTTTATTTTTTTTATCCTTGTTTATGCATACATTTGTTTCAATAAATTAATCTACTAATTATCCATGGGAAGTTGAACGTAATTTCGTTGAAGTTTGTTTTTGAAAAAGAATTTAACATATAATAAACAATTTTGATTGTTTTGCTTCACTATTACTTACCTCAACACTTTAAACATTGATTCTTATTTGGAGGGGATAAAGACGCTCTCATTATGAAACAAGAAAAATACAATTTATTCGAGTATCATATTGTTAAATTGAAGTACATTTTTATTTTCATCAAAAGATAAATCCTCTTAATTTTAAACTCTTTCTACCCTTTTTGTATTGAAATTGAAATTTGTCGACATAGTTAATAGTTTATAGAATGATTCAGAGATGTGAGTTGCAGAGTATTGTACATATTTTTGTGTAATGCATTGAGAACAATTAATCCTTTAAGTCAAGAGCACAGTTGGCTTTCTGCTTAGAACTCAAATTCCTTATGTTTAACAAATTTTCTGCATTCTTCTGTCATTAAATAGCTTACTAAAAAATGATAACCAAATGTGAGGCTTGAAAAAGATGAATTTGGGCCATATCGATGGGTTTTGGTTCATAAGACTCATTGTTATCCTATTAAAGGGTTTTAGCTTTCAAATTATTTTATTTAGGTTTCTAAACTTGTTACCAGTATGCATTTGAGATTTCAACAAATCAATTGGGCCATTTTTTTTCTAAAATTATTTGATCAAAATCTGTAAGTAAGACCATGGCTAGGTAGCTTCCAACTAACAAATTCATGCAAACATGAAGCGCAATGGTAGCACTAGGCAGCTAGGCTCTGAAGATTCTGGGAGTTAGGCTTAGTTTTATTTAAGAGAAAAATAAGAAAAAAGATTTACAAAACACAATTACCCAAATTGAAGTACCGCACCACTGCCGAAGGGGGCTTTTCACATGCATCTAATGTAATTGTAATTATCTCTTGCAATCAATCAATCAGCTAAAAAATGATATAAAGGGGACCTATTGATCCAAGCCTCATTTCACCAAGCCTTCATGTTTTAGCCAGTACCGAGTAATGAGCCATCTCCAAGCCCTTTGAAAAAAAGCATCAATATCCCTTCTGAAGTATTTCGCCACCACCTAGCAGGTTCTTAAAATGCATCTGGTGTAAGTACATTCATCCCGTTCACACTGCCAGCACCTGTTCCCAAGTAAATGAACTACAACAATACATTTGTTTCTGCACCAGGAAAACAAGCTAAAGGTACTATCCTGAGCTTTTCACTTCTAATACCTCCCCCAGATAGGAATAACCGAGGCATCAACCATATAACCAAGCACCAGTCCCCAAGCTGAAACAATATGCCAACGTGATGAGGTCTTTTCGATGCACCGGATGTTAAAGAGCAATTAGGCCATCCACTAAACTCAAAGGATACCCTTCCCACTATCTGTTGTAGCCTGGATAAAATAAAATGTCACCACCTAAAGGAGATAATGTGTTGTCTGCCCACAAATGGATGCCATCACCTACTAGCAAATATGCTTATCACATGTATGCTCTTTAAGAGCATTTAATGCACTCAGTCTTTTGTGTAGCTACACAAAGAAATCAACAGGGACCAAAAGAACCAATCACCATTTATTTTCTTCATAGCTACCGCTTTGATCTCGGATGGTTGTGTGGAATGAGTATTTCATTGGTTGAAAATATTTAAGCCAAGGAAATAAGGATATTTGATTGAAGAATTGAGGAAATTAGGTTAATCTCCTTATCTGCATGAGTGGAGAGATGATGAACTGGCTTCCCGTTGCCTTTAAGCATGTCCTCTATGCTTTAACAAACCTTGAGGACAGAGAAAGCGCCAAGTGGGAGCCTTGTTTGAAACCTAAAGGAGAGGAATTAAAGATGGAAGTGATTCAATTTCTTTTGTTGAAGTTCTGAATTTTATATTCTAAAGGCCTCCTATTTTTATAAAAGGATTGAATTTTAAATATTCTGTCAATTAAAAAAAAGGGTCAACCTTACAGTCAATCAATCACAATCATTCTAACTTAAGCATATAATAAAATCTAAACGTGTTTTACCAAGTTCATAAATATTCCTAAATTTTAAGCATATTTAATGTATCAGCTTTGTTGATTACTGGTTTTAAGGTTTCACTCTCGATGATTACTTAAAATTTATGTTAATTACCCGGACTTCTGCAGACTATACATGAATGAAATCCTTCTTCAATTCTCTTTTATGAATGAAACCAATATCATGTCTTTATAATTAACTTAGGGTTCCAACCCTATTGCTAGTTGAAGGGTAGGAATGGTTAGAAGAAAGAAGTACCCAATTGCACTTCCTAGCAATCTACAATTGACAATATCTTATGTATTGGAAGGGATGATAAATTGTAAAGAGAGGCTAGGCGACGATTCTATAATTAGTTTTATTTTATTTTATTTTATTTTATTAGATTATTTTGATGTAAGCATCTCAATTATAATTATCCCTACAGAGAATGAACCTTTCCCTAGTGTTTATGTTGGTTTGTTTTGATTCCTTGTTTTCTTTAGCATTGTTTGAGTTGTTTGCATCTTTCTTTATTTACCGGTTCTTTATTAGATTGTTTGACTGTTTAGTAGGGCATTGAGTAGTTGTTTTGATGTTTTCTTGCTGATTATGTCATGTAACTTGTCATATTGGTTCAATTTTTATGTCACATTGATTTTGGCTTTTTGTTTTTTTATTATATGATGATATTATTTTCTTGGCTCTTGGTTCATTAGCTTTATGTTGTTTGTTGAGTTGTAAATCTACAATTATATATATATATATATATATATATACATATATATATATATATATATATACATACATACATACATACATACATACATATACATTCTTGCCTTTTCGACCTCTCAACATTAACTTGTGTAGTGGCTGTGCAGGCTGCCCATTGGAATGTTAGCATAAACATAATATGTGGCTATTGGCTGATTTTGTTGCTAGGTTTGCTTGAGTATTTATCATTATTATTATTTGAATTATGGGATGAAAATATATGTCTTTGTGGATTCTTGAGTTTTGGATATTTGGTTGAATTGTGTATCATAAAAATAGTGAGATTTCAACTATCAGTTGTCTTAAATTTAAATTTTTTTTAAAGAAAGGATTTATTGATTAAAAATAAGGGAGGACTTGTGGCGATAATAATCAATTTTTTGTACACTTTAAGAGAGTGAAAGACAAGGATATTTTTTTGCTAGCTGAGCTCAAAAAATACTTGTCCTCCAGGCCCATGAGGAGATGCATGTATAGCTTAATATAGGCTTGTCTTGAGACAGGCTCACCTGTCGGGTCATTGAAATTATGGAGTTGCGTTAATAGAATAAAAATGTTACAAATGTACACATCTAAACACATACAATGTAGTCTAAGTCATCCCTAATCAAAGTCAAAAAGAAGGAATCTGAACTGATCTGGTGTAGAAATTGACATGAATTTTCATAGAAATTAGATCAAAGTAAATATGTTCCTTTAATAATCCAAATAACTCAATACGAATATAAAGATAAACACTTACAATTCGAGAGGCCCAATTCTTACAATTAAAGAGGTTGGAATTCTCTCCCAAACTCTAAACGTAAGACTCGTAGCAACAATCTCATGCATAAACCTATCCCTAAAAATAATAAGCTTATTTATGCCCAATATTAATACTAATGAAAGACTAAATTGCCTTTAGAAATACAAAACTCCAAATTGCCCTTAGGCCATGCACCAGCGTAACAATACTTCCCCCAAAAAGACACATTACTCTCAAGATAGGAAAAGTGTTCCTCCACAACTGTCTCTATTCTTCATCCTTCACCTCCTCGTCGTGCACTGTGAGAACATGTAATTTTCGATCATTGCAATGGTATCTTGGGTAAACTTCTCATCCCACGAAAAACATTATCCCTTTGGCTTGCTTTTCTTGACACTCTATCTATGTAAGGCGCTTGAGTGCCGATCTCAGTCGTAGCCCATTATTCTTATCCCGTGCAGTTTCCCTGTAGACTTCCACTATTTGAGGTTTTGGTTTCTTCGTGGTTATAGAAGTTCGATACGATGCTCCATCTAGGCTGGCTTCTCCATCTAGTTCACTTCCTACATTTGGGCTAGCTCCATTATCTTCCTTAATCTCGATGGTCTCAATAGTCGGAGTGCTGCCTGTATGTCGGGCTTTAGGCTTTTTATGAAATTCCTCTTCAATCCTACTTCAATAATTTTTGTTTGTTGTTGCGATAATAGCTCAAATTGCTTCTTATATTCTATGACAGTCCCCTCTTGAATTAAGACAAAATTACTTGTGTGAGTCTCCTTTCCGAATGACTTGGAAATATTCTAACAAATAATCCTTAAATTCCTATAACGAATGGATCAATTATTTTGCCTCCCACCACTGAAAAATAATCCTTAAATTCCTATAACGAACGGATCAAGTATTTTGCCTCCCACCACTGAAAACATGCTTGGGAATTTTTTTTCAAACATAACCCCGCCATCATGAGTTTCTTTTCTCCATCTAGCCTATTAACTTTGAAATACTGCTCCACCCGATACACTCATCCATGTGCATTTTTCCCCTCAAAGATCTACATCTTCAACTTTCTAATTCTAGCATCACCAACCCAACTCTCTCCCTCCCCTGGTGGTTCCTCCAATGTGTCGAGGGTAAAACTCCCTCTTTTGAATCATTTTCATACCCCCTTCCTGCTTCTCTGCTTTATTCTTTGTGCTCCTTCATTCCTCTTACATAATTTATTTTTCATGCTTCGGCCCAACCGCCTCCATTAGAAATCTCTAATGCGTCCCTAATCAGAGCCGGGGGGGGGGTGTGTGTTCTTTGATGCGGGATGCTTACCTCGTCGTGTTCCTCTAGTTTGGTGTCATTCCCTTTTGATCTGGCCATAAAATCTTTGGTCAACCCTTAGTTAGGATTTGTAAATTGAGTCGTCAGCAAGGTCTTAGATTGCATCTCAATAAGCCTCCGTAACATCTTCTCCAAGCTCTCGAATCATCCCTAATATTGATCTTCCATGTTGGAAAATTTTCCTTTTATGGTACATAACTTTCCTCCATCCTAAATTTGATTTGACTCACCTAGTCCTCCAACATTTTCTCTATATCATCCACTTTTTTGCTGCCATCACTTATAAAAAAGTTTTCGATCACAAAGAATGAAAACACCTGCACACTGAAATCCCGTTGATATGTTCGCAAGTCTATATTGGGAGATTGTATGCCCGTTGTTGATCTAATAGCTTCGTACGCTGAAATTGCATTTGTAAGTTGAAATTGGTCATAAAAATCCCGTATGTTGAAATCTAGCACATATGTGCGTCGGAAGAGGAGGAAGATGGGAGATTTGGGTCTCTCTCGCAAGCCCCATTCCTTCTCTTCCCTTATAGCTCGAATCATGTCATTGTAGCTGCGATCCCGTTGTAAGGCTTAGATGCCGTGATAAGAGGAGAAAATTGGAGTTTTTGGTGTCTGGAAGCCACGATCCCGCCTTTGCTTTCTCTCCTCAATCGCGCTTCTTCGCACAAATTTTCAACAGTGGAGGAAGATGAGAAATTTGGATCTATGCCGCAATTATGTCCCCAACACACTCATATCGCGACTGTATCGCCACTCACAATCTTATGTACGCCGCTATCCGGCTGTTGCTTCCATAGGTTGCAAGTCGAATCACTATTGTTTGGGTACTAAACGTTGTAATTTGGAGGGATGACGAAGGCTCCAGATCCAACTGCTCTAATCGTGATTGTATCGCGATCCTTTAAACGATTTCGTTGTTGCTCATGCTTGTACACTCATGCATTGAGAACTTGTCGTCTTTGATTATGGCAAAATGAGCTCAAGCCTTAGTCACCGGGATCCTGACGCTGATCTACCATAAATCGATTACTTTGATACCAATTTGATACGATTCAACATAAAAATCGACACATTTCCATAGAAATTTGGGCAAAGCAAATATTTTTCTTTAATAATCTAAACAACTCAATGCGAATACAAAGATAAAAACTTACAATTTGAGAGGTAAGCGATCTCTCACAATTTCTACATTTCAAGAGGCAAGAGATCTCTCACAAACCCTAAACCTAAGGCTCACAACAACAATCTTATGTATAACTTAATCCTAAACATAATTAAATTATTTATAACCAACAATAATACTAATAAAAGTCTAAATTACTCTTGGACATACAAAAGACCAAATTGCTCTTAAGCCGGACACTAGTAATAGAATCACAATCTGGGAGGGCAACCGCCAAATTAACAATCACAAAGTTGCAGGTACTTCTATGAATATTTCATGAATTTCTTTAAAATAAAAAAAAGAAATTTCTCACGCTTTGTATAAAAGCAACTGTAATTCACAAAATTTACATAAAAAAGCAATTTTTATAATGTTTACAAGCCAAATGAAAAGTATTTTTCTGGAAAAAGAAAATGATTTGAAAATGTAGTGGAGATGAATAAATCTTTTGAGGTTCTGTCTCTCCATGTCTGATTTTCAGTATTTAGGGAATCCCGAGAGGAACTGTATGCTAAATTCAAGGTAATTGAAGTGGACTCACTAGTCAACCATCGGGAATACACGATTAAGCTCAAGAAGAACTCGCCTATCGCTACTAAAAGAGTCGTCAAACCAACTCAATTCAGACGACCACTTGAGCTTGGAGAGCTACTTAGTGACCATCACTTGAAGAGTCCGCAACGTCGCCAAATTTGATGGTGACTATCAATTTGAGCTTGAGTCTTTATGTAAGCTACATGCCTCTTGTACTCTTTTTTGAATTTTTTGATAGTCCAATGTCTAGGTAATTTTGGACCCTACTTTATTATTCTCATAAAACTTATGGTGACTTTTGCCCTTGTTTTCTTGGTTCTACCCTTTATTCCTATGTTAACCATTTTTTATTTTTTTGTGATAGTAAGGTTTAAGCATAATCCATGGACAAAGTAGTTTCCAACATCTTAAAAGGTTCTTTGAGCGTGGGTATATGCTTTAAATCGGGAAGAAATATTACATTAGGACGCCGCACGTAGCTCTACGTGCGGAGTCCAATCAGAGACCGCCACGTGCCATATATGACCCCACCCATTAAAACACAAAAAATTGTATCGGAGGACCCGGCTCGAGCGGAACTCGAAAATTTCCCGCTATTTCTGAGCGTAAAAAAATTTCCCGCTATTTCTTAGCGTAAAAAAAATTTCCCACTCTACTGTTCTATTGCTTACAACTGAAGAAATATTTGTTATCCACGACAGACAGCTAGGGTTTCGCAAACAACAACAAAGCTTCAATGGACTTCTCCTTGAATGATGTTCAAATGCCGGAGGATCTTAACCCGTCGTTCTCCTTCAACTTTGAAAAAGTAAGTCTTCTTTTACGTTAGGCTAGGGTTGTCGTGCTTTTGGTGTCATGATTTTGTTTTGGGTGTAGTTCTTGTAAGGCAGTTTTTTGTTTTGTTATTATGGTATAATAACTTATATTATGATTGTGTTAAGCTCATATTACTTTGGTGTTACTCTGGTGTTATTGTCGTAAGAAAATAAATTTTCTAGTGTTATTATTGTGTTACTCCGATGTTATGTGGGTTTCTACCTTTTATTTAGTACTGTTACTGTTATGTAAATGGTTGGTGTTGATGCAGTGATATTGGGTGTTGTACAGTGGTGTTATTTTGGTGTTATTATTTGTGTTATTGATGTGTTATCATGATGTTTTGCTGGTATTATCTTTATTTTTACTATAGTTCTTGGTAGAAACAGTTCTTGTTGATGTTATGATATAATATTTGTTGTTTTACTGGTTACAATGGTGTCAAGCTTGTGTTATTATGGTGTTACTCCAGTGTTATTCTAGTTAGGTTGTGGTTTTCTGGTGTTATTATGGTGTTATTGTAGTGATATTGATGTGTTATCATGGTGTTTTGCTGGTATTAACATTATTTTTACTGGTGCAGTTCTTGGTATAATTGTTGTTGTTTTACTGGTGTTACAATGGTGTCAAACTTGCATTATTTTAGTGTTATTACAGTGTTATTCCAGCTAGATTGTGGTTTTCTAGTGTTATTATAGTATTCTCTCAGGTGTTATTCAAATTTAGATTGTGGTTTTGATGAATTTGTTCTAATTATGTTTAAATTTGCGATCCTGTGAGTCGAGACATGATCATGATGAACTAATTAAAGAGAAGTTTACGAGCGATCTTGTCAGAATGAGCGAAAGCATATGAAAGCTATCGTGCGTATGCACATCATGTAGGATTCACTGTTCGGAAGGACCACACTAGCTACTGACAAAACTCCAGAAAACTTAAGAGCAATGATTATATTTGCGGAAAAGTTGGGTACAAAAAAGAGCCTAACAACATGAAGACATTGAAGTTCAAAAAGAAGGCACGAGGACTGGCTGTAAGACTATGATTTGATATGCTGTTGATCTCGAAGGCAATTGGACTGTGATGAAATTCGTTGCGGAAAAGTTGAGTACAAAAAAGAGCCTAACAACATGGAGACATTGAAGTTCAAAAAAGAAGGCGCGAGGACCATTGTAAGACTATGATTTGATATGCTGTTGATCTCGAAGGCAATTGGACTGTGATGAAATTCGTTTAAAATCACAATCATCCTTTGGCCGAAAATGGTGATAAACATCTTCTTCAGTCTAACAGAATGATAAGTGAGCTAAATGCAGACGTGTTAAGATCAATGACAAGATCAGAGATTAGAGCAAGAGATGCATACCAATTCATTGCTATGGAGGTTGGTGGTGTGGAGAATTTGAAATGCACTAAGAGAGATGCATTTAATTTCATTCAAATAGAGAGAAGAGAAAGAATTGAACATGGAGATGTCAATGCTCTAATACAATTGTTCATGGAGAGGCAAGCTGAGGATACCATGTTTGCTTGGGATTTTCAAACAGATGAGTCTGGTCTGTTAACAAATATTAATATAGCTTCAAATATTTGCAAGTGGATCTTTAATTCAGAACTATTTTGCTAAGAAAATCTACTTCAGATACTTGAAAGATAGGTGATGAGAAAAAGTAAATTTAAGCAAATGCAAAATCAAGCCTTATTTACAATCAAGAAAGAACTTGTAAATCTTTAGCTAGAGTTATATAGCCTTTGTTAAATGGAGGGGAAAGGCATCAAGCATAACCAAATGTCAAAGTACTAGCTTTATTCAGTATGGATTAGCTGCTAATAAATTCATTCGTGTGTGGTCTTAAAATGGCTCATGAGGTATGAATAGATATTGGGGTAAGCTATAAGGGGACAACTAAAGAGTGAATGATTAAAATGCTTCCTCAAGACAGCGAACAAAATTAGCTTCTCATTTTTATTTTCCTGAGAGACTCTTCAACAATAATGCACTATACCAATTGCTTGGAAGTTCTCTTAAGGAGTTATTTTTTTTTTCTGGATTCCCATAATTGCTGTTTTTATTCGAGGTTAACTACTGCTGCTCGAGTTCAAGAGAGTTTTCTTGCCAAAGAATAAAATCCTAAATTGTTTGAGCAGCAAAAAAGATAAAATACAAAGCAGTAATAAAGAGGCTGCCATTCGCACGACAGCAGTTTGCAAGATTATAGTTAGGAGCGTCAAAAATGCGAAACCATGAGGCCAAAAATGCTTACAGTGGACAAGGAAGGTGTTGATGGAAATGTTGAAGCGTAAAAAATGTGATCCTTGCTGCGCTTCTTATTGTAGTTCATTGTTCCTTGCTGCAGTTCGAACAAAAAATGCTTATAACACTTTGCAAGTTTATAGTTAGGAGCGTAAAAAATGCGAAATTAGGTGGCCAGAAATGCTTACAGTGGACAAAGAAGGTGTTGAGGAGAAATGCTGAAGCGTCAAAAATGCGATCCTTGCTGCGGTTCTTACTGCGGTTCGTCGCCCCTTGCTGGAGTTCGAACCTTTTCTTGCTGGAGCATCAAAAATGCGATCCTTACTGCGGTTCGTCGATCCTCTTCTCCCTAGACGAAGGGTTGGACGCTGTTGGAGAGCTTTGAGCCCTCTTCTCCTTGCGGCAACGACTTCTCCTCTCCACCTTGGACCACGACAGGGACTGTTTGCGACATCTCCCTGCAGTCCCGATTAACAGATGATGGGAGGCGGGATCGGCGACGAGAGCTGCGGCTGCGAACAATGAAGCTTTGGGGCGGGCTGTGAACAACGACAGACGGGATCGGGGACGAGAGCTGCGGCCGCAGAAAACAAAGGTTTGGGGTGGGCCGCGAACAACGACAGATTTGGGGCGGGATGGAAGACGAGGGCTAGAGGGTTATAAGCTCGAACGAAAAGCTGTGGCGGGAATCAAAGTGTGACAAGGAATAATGAAGAATTCACGTCACGCGAATTCTTACCGCCACTCATACGTGCGAAACAAACACTCCCAGTGCGTTATAAAAACTCCCACACGCCCTAATAAGCTGCCCCAAATGGGCATATAGTTTGACCAGTAAAAGGAGTGTTGGTAAACTTAAAATTAAAGATCATATCTCGGCTTTAGTAAAGCTGGCAAGTTGTGATAACTACTCTCTAATAGAGATGTATTACCCTCGAACAATGGACAGTCCAAGCTTAGTAAGGTTGGCGCGCTTCTTTATTGCCTCGAGTTATAATCCAAGGAAAAATGTTATTTAGTGACCTCTATAGGGTACAAATTCTTATGTTTTCCTTGCAACTAAGTTTGGCCCAAAATTAAAACAAATTTTTTCAATATATTTGCCATGTTGACTAGTAACATTTAGGGTCTGTTTGAGGCAGCTTGTGCGTTTCAGGATAAACAGCTTATCTTGAAACGCGGCCCGCAGGTCGATCGCGGGGGTCAAACCGCAGCCTGCGTTTAGTGTAAATAACTCAAACACAACAACCGACATTTTCAAAAGTACGCGAACCAAACGGTTAGACGGTGTTTTCAAAAGTGCCACCGCACTTGTAAGCTATCCAAAACGAGCCCTTAGTGAACCTGCCCCCATACGACATGTTCAAAGTGAGAAAAGAGTAAACAAGTAGAGGGCGATGGCATAGCTCCAATGATTGACCTATGCTAACAAATAAGAGTTAGTTTTAGGCTAATATTAAAGTCACTTTTTCTAATTAAAACTATGAGTACAAAGAAGGAACTTGCCTACTTAGGAAGTAAAGACTATGGGATCTTAGCCAAAGCAAAATTGATAAGCTATATAGACTTCTCCCTTGAGGAGAGACATGGCCCCAAGACAAAGGTGAGTTTGGGCTTAAAAAGATTGACCTACATTTTTCTCAGCCAAACTTTCAATACATGGAAAAAATGTGAATCTAATGAACTGAAGAAGTGAAACCCTCAAATTTCTTTCATAACAAAATTAAACTAAAAGCAAAATACTATGAATCAGCCTTACAGACAGCTAATGATTTATATTTTTTTCCGATAATATTTTGGACACCATTACAAGTAGTCAACCTAAAATCTGCATCCTACGAGCCTAATCGAACTTCATTCACAGCCTAAGTGCCTATTAGATGATATAAAATTTTCTAATTAGCCTAAAGGGTTTATTTGTTAATTTTGCTTAGAAAGTTTTATACTCAATAGCTGAACCCGGCTTAATAGCATTACCAAAAGATTGCACAAGAGACGACAAAGGTATAATTTTTTTTTGAACAATCGTCTTTATAGGAGATTCAAGAAGAAACAAAAGAACATGTTAAGCGGTCCTCCCCCAATTTGATTTTGGCGAATTCCTAGTCGCCGCATAAAAGGTCTCTTAGTCTACTCAAATTGTTGGGAACAATTGCTTCAGTCAATTTATTCTGGCAGGCCCTCCTCGAATCACTTAGTAGTTTGATATTTATGCAAGCATCTTAGACAAAGAATTAAAAGCTTTTCGAGGGCTTTAAGCTTGCTCCTTTTTGTTGGGTAACTTTAAGCTCATCCCTTAATTTTTTAATTTGGCTCCACAGCAAGGCTTCCTCTTAGAGCATAATGTTGGCATCCTGTCGCTTATTCTCAGCCTGTAAATATGTTATTGCAATGACCTAGTGCTTTTCCAAGATAAGACCTTTTAATTCTTCACTATTTTTTAACATTGACTGCTTATTTATCTTTTCCCTTGTCTCGGATGACTTTAAATTACATTTGTTATCTTATTGTTGTAACTTTTTTGCCCTTGTTCTCTTAACATTTGGTTTGTTTGTTATAGCAGTTCGCCAAGTTATATACATGCTATCGATGGAAAATAATAGACTTCATCACAACGAGCTTCAACTTATGCGGTGAATAAGATCAATCTCCTCATGGGCCTTGCTCAAAGAAAATTACATTGTCAAGTTCATATATAGAAAGGTTGTCATCAGGTCGAATACAATCAATAGTAGGCTCGACTCACCGCAAATATGAATCCTCATCTAACTTATAGGCTTTCATTAGTCTACCAAGGTGAGCTTATCCTATTTTTTTTTTTACTGGCTTGACCACCTCTTTCCTTTACTTGTGGGTCATGGTCCACTTCTTTCTCTCCTCAGCTCCTTTGGTCGCCAACTTTATATAATAATGCCAACCTGCCAACCCCTTAGTTGGCCTGACAGTTGGAGCAGCCTTTGTTGGGATTTTCTTGGGATGAGTGGTTAGGGATCACCAAGAGAGGAAGGCCCTCGATTCAAGAGGCTCGCCCACCGTAGAAGATTAGGGCGCCGCCTTTATGGAACTACTTATTGTGCTTG
Organism: Papilionanthe hookeriana x Papilionanthe teres; assembly: GCA_022702705.1. Lineage (NCBI taxonomy): Eukaryota > Viridiplantae > Streptophyta > Magnoliopsida > Asparagales > Orchidaceae > Papilionanthe > Papilionanthe hookeriana x Papilionanthe teres. The sequence continues at coordinate 22,995,496 of CM040429.1, read as the reverse complement.
TTGATTGAAGCTCTCCAAGAGAGGAAGACTCTCGATTCAAGAGGCTCCCCTCTAAAATTCTTGAACATCTTAGGGTTGTTTGAGATCAAATATGCACTGGGATCCATAAAAATAAGAAATAAGTGCAAGTTATGACTCGCTTAAACTATAACTTATATAAAGATAAAAAGATTGAATAAGAAAACAACACATATATCTCTTAACATTCTCAAAATTACCACCTCGCCTCCATGAGATCGGGTATGGAGGTTTTGAATCATGGTTAGCTTGGTATTGATTGGCCAAGTTTGAAAACCCTTCAGAAAGCAAAATCACTATCTCCAATTATTTATTTTGTTTTGTAGTCCGAACATCTTTACGTGGTTTGCTTGGAGAGCCTTTATTATGAATAGATGGTAAGAAATGTGAGACTTTGTTGAACTTCCTTCTTTTGCAGATAGAAAATAAAGGAGACCATGCTTGTGATGGAGTTCAACAAAATTTGGGTAGGCACGATGCCAAATACGAGTAGTGGTTATGTCCTTTCAAAGATAAATAGATATTTATACCACATTTCCTAATAAAGTACAAGAATTCATGTATATTAATTGTATATGAAAAAAAAAACTTGTATATTACATTACTATTGCTAAGCATTTTCAAAATAAATAAAGATTAAAACTTCATGGTCAGCTTGGCATTTCACCAAAATCTTCTTTAGGTATACCATTAAAAAATTAAAGATGTTGTCGATAAGAACATTAGTGGGCAAGCGTTTGCTACTTGCCAAATATTATAGGATGAACTCATCTCTAGCAAAGAATTAATTTGATAAAAAGACTTTAGATTCCTCCAATGAATGATAATTTAAACCCTTAACTCTTGATGCTCTATGGCAATGTTATTGATGACCTTGCTCGCAAAACTTGGGCAACTCTTAAGGGCACACACCCTTTGCAGTGCCTCCATCTATGCCATCTACATTTTCAATCCTAAAAGAAAGAGTTAGATTTACAAATTGCTCCTTTCTGGTGACAATATTTCTTGTTGGATTATTAGGGTTTACTTATTTTTCTATCGCAGCTAGTAATTTTTTGATCTTTGTCGACAGCTCTGTTGATTTGCTCTATTCTGGCACCTTACACTCTAGCAACAAGCTGGGAAATCCGTTCACCTTGACCTTGCTCGCAAAACTTAGGCAACTCTTGAGGGTACACACCCTTGGCAGTGCCTCCATCTATGCCATCTACATTTTCATTGCTAAAAGAAAGAGTTAGATTTTAAAAGTGCTTCTTGCTGGATTATTAGGGATGACTTCTTTTTCTATCACAGCTAGTAATTTTTTGATCCTTGTCCAGCTCGGTTGATTTGCTCTATTATGGCACCTAACAACAAGCTGGGAAATCCGCTCACCTTCAGGAGCGAGACACAATGATAACTTGGCATTCACCTAGTTTAGTCTCCTTAGTGGCCTCGACAAGCTAACGTCCTCCCCATCTCTCAATGTGGCAAGAGCACCCGCCTTCTCACCACAGGAGAAGGGACTCATTGATGCACTCATTGAAGCTTGAACATGATTGACTTTAGCTTGCCCTTTTCGTCTGCTAAAATTTCAATCATAAATGACATTATATAAATCCTTTTAAGTGAGAAGAACCGGGTAAAAAATACATTCAGATTCACAAATGAAATATTATTTACTTTTTAACTATAAATCTTTTCCCTTTTGGCTCCTCTGCCTTTAGGGAAAATCCTTCCTTCGAGATTACTATGGTTACTGGGGCTGGCTTAAAAACAAAAACTAACATGATATTAATAGGCCGACTAACAAAATTATAAAACAATTTTTATATTCACCAGCACTAGAGGAGCCTCATTATTTGCTTTGTGGTGAGTACTATTTGGGGTGACTTGCTGACGATGATCATACTATGGACACCTCCAAAGTGGCGATCACCCCACTCTTTTTACTCATTTCAACAAGTTTCTTAATCTTCTTCTAACTCTTGGAACTGTTGGATTCCACGTTTTCTTGATGTTATCTATCAAAGCATCTCGGAAATGTCAAGCTTAGCCGCTGAAATCTTTTATATTTTATAGTTGCAGAGCTATAATGACGAAAATATCAAGACTCCAAGGCCTTATAAACCTTTTTTTTCCTGGCAAAACCAGAGGGACCATTTATAGTAAGACAAGGATCTGCTAATGTGGATTGCCAAAAAGAGCATATCTATGACAATGTTACATTTCTTAAATTTAGTCACCTACTCTTTTAGTGTACATTAAATACCAATTATTGCACTAAATCAATATTTTCCAGGAAATGTACAATTAATATAGCACGAGAAAGCATGGAATTTGTTCAGAGAAGCAGGCTAAATATTGGCTTCATTAATATATAAAAAGCACATTTTCTATCATTATGTGGTTCATTTCTCAACCATCTTTCAAATATATAAGAGATATGAGAACTAAATGTATATTTTAAGAGGAGGCTCGATTTAGTAAAATAGAAGAACAAGCATTTTCTAATTGAGTTTAAGATGGACTTGTCTGCAGGTCCTTTAGGACTTGTACTGTAAGCTTAACGTGGAATCGTTTGTTGGGTCCTAGTAGGACTTGCCAGTCGAATTCAAGGCAACCATTGGATCAAGGCAAACTCATTAGCCAATTATGAGGATATATCCATTACTCAAGAAGAATACGCCCAACGCTACCAAGGGACTCACCGGATCAATTCAATTCAGACCTCCAGTTAAACTCGGAGAGCTAATTGTGGATTATCACTTAAAGAGCTAGAGACTTTTGAGTCTGATGGTTGACTATCAGTTTGAGTCATAGTCCTTAGGTTACATGTTATTTGTACTCTACTTTGTACTTTCTTACATTTATAGCATATTTTGTAGTCATTTTTATAGTGTTCTAACTTGAATCTCTATCTATAAAATGGGCATGTTGAGCACAGTCAAGGGCTCCACCTTTTTAGATGATCACAGACTTTACTTTTCTTTATTATTGCTCATTAAGCTGATAGTTTATTTTCCTCTTTTTTGTCTTAGTTTTCCTCTCAATTATTCTCATAGCCACTACCAGTAAGGGTCTGACTTAACCCAAAATAGTCAAAGACAATTCAACATTTTCAATAATATTTTTTTTTTGAGTTTTTTGTTTTATTTTTATGCTTTGGAGTTGATTGAATCTGAATTATTTTGGTGTGGCCAAGCAACAACTACATATTTTTATGGAAGGTCTTCTCGTTATATTGGGCTGAGACTTGTGTTTCCTTATTTTGTGATCTTTTTTCTTTCTTATCTGAGCTTGAATTTAGTGGCTGTTTTGCTGGAGTGATTCAGTATTTTCCGAATCTATTCTAATTTGAAATTTTCAATTGTGGTATGAGTTTCTGATTACTGTTGATTTTTATCGATCCTAGGATTCAACATCGTAGAATAAGATGAGGGCACCTAAAAGACACAAATAAAATTATTTTTATGAGTAAAATTCAAGATTTAAATATTTGGGATGTCCATGAAGACGCGAATGCTTATGTGGGAAAAATTAACTAATACTTATTAAACAGTAGTTAAAGATGTCTTGGAGAATCGAAAAGAAAAGTTTACATAAATAAAAATAGTTGGTGGTGGAATAATAATGTGCGAAAAGATAAAATATTAGAAGTTATGTTATAAAAATTGGTTTAAATGTAAAAACGTAGAGAACTGGGAAAAATATAAAGTAGCCCGCAGGGAGTCTAAATGAATAATCTATGACGCTAAAAATTCTGCTTTTAGTGATCTTTATAACATTTTAGATACTAAGGACGGTGAAAGATATATGTATAAATAACGAAACAAAGAAAAAGAAAAGTAAAGATCTAGCTCAAGTAAAGTGTATTAAAGATGAAAATCGAAAAGTCTTTTCTTGAAAAAGATATTCAACATAGGTGGGTGAGTTATTTTGATAAACTTTTTAATGAAGATCTTGAAAGTACGATCGACGCTTACGATCTTAATATCGTTAATAATAATAAAACTTTTCATTTTTACTGTCGCATTAGTAAAAAAAAAATTGATGAGGCTTTAAAGAAAACTAAGGGGGGAAGTCTGTAGGACCTGATGATATCCCAATTGAAATGTGGAAATGTTTAGGTGATTTGGGGGTTTCCTGGCTTACAAAACTTTTTAATATTAATTTAAAAACTAAAAAGATGCCTGAGGAGTGGAGAAAGAGCATTTTGGTCCCCATTTTTTTTTAAGAATAAAGGAGATGCACAAGAGTGTGCAAATTATAGAGGAATTAAATTGATGTGTCATACTTTAAAATTATGGGAGAGGGTAATTGAACATAGGTTAAGACGTATTACGATGGTTTCTCATAATCAATTTGGATTTATGCGGGCGAGTCTACCATGGAAGCTATACATTTATTGAGAGGTTTGATGGAGAAGTATAGAGATAATAAGGAGGATCTACATTTGATTTTTATTGATTTAGAAAAAGCTTACGATAAGGTTCCTAGAGATGTTCTTTGGAGAGTCCTTGAGAAGAAAGGTGTTGATATGACTTATATTCAAGTCATTAAAGATATGTATGCTAGAGTCGTTACATGTGTTCGAACCGAAAGAGGATTGAGCAAATATTTTACTATTTACGTTAGTTTACATCAAGGATCGGCTTTAAGCCCATATCTTTTTGCTTTATTTATGGATGGTCTTACTGGGCATTTACAAGAGGATGTATCTTGGTGTATGCTTTTTGCTGATGATATCCTCCTTGTGGATAAGACGAGAGAAAAAGTTCAGGAAAAACTTGAATTATAGAGGTCTACATTAGAGTCTAAAGGTCTTCGTTTGAGTAGAACTATAACTGAATACATGGAATGTAATTTTAGTAATAGTAGGTCTAGTGACAGAAGTGTAACTTTGGGTAATCAAATTATTAAAAGGTGTGAACGATTTAGATACCTCGGGTCTATTGTTCAAAACGATGGTGATATAAATGAGGATGTTAATAGTAGAATTCAGGTTGGTTGGTTGAAGTGGAGGAATGCGTCCGATTTATTGTGTGATAGAAAAGTACCGCTTAGATTGAAAGGAAAATTTTATAAGATGGTGGTGAGACCTTCAATGCTCTATGGTGCTGAATGTTGGCCTTTAAAAGAGAAGCATAATGTTAAGTTAAGTGTTGCCGAGATGAGAATGATTAGGTGGATGAGTGGCTTTACACTTAGAGACAAAATGTGTAACGAATATATCCGTAATAGGGTTGGTGTTGCACCAGTGACGGATAAAATAAGAGAGAGTCGCCTTAGATGGTTTGGTCACATTAAACGTCGACCACCTGATGATCCGATTAGGAGAGTAGATGTTTTAAATTCAACTTATGTTAAGAAAGGCAGAGGTAGACCTAGGAAAACTTGGACTTATTGCATAAAAAATGATCTTAATTTATTAGATTTAAACGAAAATTTGACACTAAATAGGACGCAATGGAGAAAAAGGATTCATGTAGCCGACCCTACTTAGTGGGATTAAGGCTTCGTTGTTGTTGTTGTTGCTAGTTTTTTACTTGGTTGATCGTCGTATCATTCATAGTCATTTTTTTACAATTTTTCATCAATGGAGGTAAAATTTTCTACAACAGAATGATTATAATCTTTTGTGCTTGTTTTTGTACGTCCATCTTGTATATTGGCAACAAAGGATCCTAGCCTAAAATAAGTTGCATTATTAGGGCATTCTTACTTGGAACACTTGAGCTCATCACTGATGACATATTTGGCTTCCAATTCGTTCACATCAGTATTTGACACCCTTGTGTCACACGCTTCCGCTCCCATCACTGATGACATTCACACTCATCTTATTCTTTATTTGCCTCAGCCTGCTCCACTTTCTCTCATTGTCTTTCTCTTTTTTTGTTTCGTTCTCAGTCATTCCTTCTACACTATCCCAATTCATAGGAACGTGATGTGAATGGATCGCGTCATTTCTGACTGATCTACTTTAAGCCATTTTTTTTTGTTTTTAGAAGGGTATTACAATAGGAATGTTTTTTTTTTTTTGCTGAAGATTCTGCTCCTGTCTTTGTTAGCTCGACTTCTACAAGAATCCTACGTGCAAGCTCTTTTCAAACAGAATGGGACATTATGTGCTGGTTTATTCAAGTCATAATGAGCTTTACACTCTGCATAAAAAGTTCAAGCATTTGTTTCAATTTCAGCTGGAGACAATAGCCTATTTTTGCAGCCATTGATTCTGTCTTGAATCTTTTAAAGTGCTTATCATGTAGTGAACTTCATTCAAATCTTTTAAAGAGGCCTGGATATTTAGAGGAAGTTGTTGATTAGTGACTCCAGTGATCTGAGTAATTAAATAAATCTGTAAGATTAAAAACTTTGGAACCTCAAAAATTCTCTTTTACCATTGTTGATACTAAGACCTAAAATAGCCTCAAAACCGAAAAAATTACAGGTGCTTTATTAAATAATATTCTCTCCCATTTAATAAGATTATTGTTTCATTTGCAAGGAAAGATATGAAACGATTATCCAGCTACAATTGTAATACCTCATAGAAAGGAATCTAGGATGTCTGTTTGTTTTAAGAATTCAAGTGGGTTTGAAATAGCCACACACTTTAAAGTAGTCACAATTTTTTTAAAGTAGTGACATGTTTGTTGGAATGCGCACTTGATGATTTGATTTTGATGTTTTAGAGCATCTTTAAGATAAAATGAATGCCTATCAATACATTTGCATTACTCGTGTTACAATTAAGTTGAAATTTATCATGTAGTACTCATATGGTAATGAAAACTGTCCAAATATAACTATTTGTGCTTTTGCTGACAAATTTAAGATCATTAAAATTTATGCAGATCTTTCATTTTAATTTATTGTTCTTATTTGTCCGCTTGCATGTCTTTCTGTTCAATTCAGTTGTGATAATTACCATTTAAAATTTATTATATGTTTATGGTAACATAATTTCATTTGCATTCAGTCAGCATGTTGTTCAGGTGGATCCGATATAGGCCATTTCTTTACCCTATAAGTAAAGGTGCTTGTTGGTGTTTTTTATTCAATTTTATTTGTTTGCTGTTTTGACCGGTGTGCGTGCTGAGAGAATGGTCTGTTCGGCATAGAAATTCTTTAATATAATAATATCTTCTTAAATTGCATGCGGTCAAAAATTTTAGTTTTTGGACATTCTCTGAAGTCTTGTTGTGCTATCACACTTCTTGTTTGGGTGTATATCATGGAACCGTAATTGTACTACCATCATCAAGTCATTTGAGTAAATCTTGTGCTTTTCTTGCTAAACTTAGTGACTATGCATATGTTTGTGTTCTTAATGTCACTTTGCTATTTACTATATGTTCTTGTATTGACAAGCGGCTATGAAAGGGATAGACAGGATTTTTTTGAAAATAAAGTGGTAGAAATATAATTAAGTGTATGAAATGTAGACGTTGCACTTATAAGATAGGTAAATAAAGTTAAAGGACTGTGGAGAAGATGTCTTATCTGACATGAAATTATACTTAACTTATGATAGAAGATTTTTGCAAAGAAAATTTATCATTTCATGTAAAGCTCAGCAGGATTGAATAAAGAATGAAGATTTATAGAGCTAGCTTCCAATATTTGGGAAAGCTATTGATTATAAGGATGGCATTATTTTATATTATCTTACTATAAATTTTTAGTGTGTGTTGATTTGCATTCATCCCTGCAGGTCTAGATCATATTTTTTTCTTGTTAAGAGCCATCTTTCTAGGAAAATGTTGGACAAGAACGAAAGAAACGTGCCTTTTCCTGATCATCGTGTGAATTTCAGTTCTGCTGGTCCTGGTGCTCATTTGCAGAGTACTGATTTCACATCCAATTATTTTATCAACATGAATATTCTTGAAGAGGTATCAACGAAAAAAAGAATTATGAATTTGGATGGTAACAATCATCCGTGTGTTTCTTCAGTACTTTCTGGAAATAATCGGTATTACGATGAGGATAAATTTTCCTTGGGACGGCAGGCAGAGTACGAAAAATTCAATGAGGTGCCCTTTTCTAATCCAAGGCATCCCTACTTTCAGCAGAAGGAATCTTCCCTTTTTCGTAAAATTTACATGGAACAAGTTTCCAATTTTGGAGATATTGATCACATTGGACGTGACAGACAGTCAGAAGCGAGTGGATTCCCTTCAGAATATAGCTGTGATCTGTTAAGGACTTTCTCACATTCCCAAGATAAGCAGCAGCATAGCATGGTCATTCCTTGTATGCCTGTAGTCTTAGAATCTTCTACTTTTGAGGAAGCTTGTTTGGGTAAGGAAGAGCTGAAGAACGATGCTTATACTGCGAAGGAACTTGAAAACATATATTTGGGAAAACAGTATGAACCCACCATCGAACTTAATAATAGATCTCTAGTGGAGAGAAGTTCAAGTGTAAATGCTACCTCAAATAGTGAAAGAGTTGCTGAGATTGGTGATGAGTTCTCTGCTAAAATGTATGAACAGAACAAGCCTACAAATAGAGGAGTATCCCCAGTAATTTCTGAAAAAATCTGGGGAGGGTCTCTTAAGCTCAATACTTCCACCACCGTGTCTGCAGTTGCCTTCTTCAAGAGGTTTTCTTATTTCTACATGGACTTATTTTCTTATACATGTTCTATCTTGCATTATTTTGCAAAATATATTGTTACTCTTAATTAAAAATATAGATAGTTTTATATGCTTATTAACAAATAGATGCATATTCAATTCTCCAATATTTATGCGAAGCTTTTTTCTCTCCTCTCATTGTGAATTTAATGCCACAGTGTTTTAGATCTTAATGTTTAATTCTTAAAAATCATTAGTAAGATAGAAAAACTATATTTTGGGTGAAGAAGTAATGAGTTGATAATGAGCTGGATGACAATCCATATGCTAGGTGGGTTATCTTGAAAGCAAGAAATAATTGATAGGATAGGATCATTGTTTAAAATTGTTATTGAGGCTTTTTTGTTTGTGAGCTGCTGCATAAGCCTCGAGGAAGGTATAAGGCGCAAGCCTCATAGTTTAAAAGTGCATAAATCAAAATAAAAGACTAAAAAATAATATATTTTGTATCATAACTTATAAATATATTAAAGAAAGACATATTAACATCCTAGCATAATAAAAAGTGATAAATTGTATTTATATGAAATAACAAATTGCATAAACCTCAAAATATCATGTAGCAACTACACAACAACAACAAGTCTTTACGCACTAAGTGGGGTCGGCTACAGGAATCTTTTTTCTCCATTGCATCGTATTGAGTGTTATATTTTCATTTAATTCTAATAAATGAAGATCATTTTTTATACAATATGCTCAAGTCTTGCTCAGTTGACCTCTACCTTTCTTAACATAAGTCAAATCTAAAATATCTACTATTATAACTAGATCATGAAGTGGCCGATGTTTACTGTGACCAAACCATCTAAGATGACTCTCTAGTCCGCCACTGGAGCTACACCAACCCTATCACGGATATATTCATTTCACAATTTGTCTCTAAGGGTAAAGCCACACATCCATCTAAGCATTCTCATCTCGGTAACACTTAACTTAGTTTTATGCTTCTTTTTTAAGTGCCGATATTTTGCGTCATAGAACATTGCAAGTCTCACCATCTTATAAAATTTTCCTTTCAGTCTAAACGGTACTTGTCTATCACACAATAGGCCCGAAGCATTCCTCAACTTCAACCAACTTGAATTTTACTAATAATATCCCCATCTATATCACGATCACTTTGAATAATAGACCCGAGATATCTAAAACGTTCCCACCTTTTAATAATTTGATCAGCCATAGTTACAACTTTGTCATTAGAGTTACTACTACTACTAAAATTACATTTCATGTATTCATTTTTAGTTCTATTCAAACGAAGGCATTTATGCTCCAAAGTTGACCTTTATGATTCAAGTTTTTTCCGAGCTCTTTCTCTAGTTTTATCCACAAGAAGAATATCATCAACGAAAACCATGCACCAAGGTACATCCTCTTGTAAATGTCCAATAAAAACATTCATAACTAAAGCAAAAAAGATATGGGCTTAAAGTCGATCCCTGATGTTATCCAACTGAAATAGGAAAATATTTGGTCAATCCTCATGTTCTAACACAAGTAGCAACTCTAGCATACATATCTTTAATCACTTGAATATAAGTCATATCAACACATTTTCTCTCTAAAACTTTCCAAAGGATATCTCTTGGATCCTTATTGTAAGCTTTTTCTAAATCAATAAGATCCTCCTTATTCTCTTTGCACTTCTCCATCAAATCTCTCAATAAATGTATAGCTTCCATAGTAGACCTGCCCGACATAAATCCAAACTGATTATGAGAAATCTTTGTAATACGTCTTAACCTATGTTCAATCACCTTCTCCCATAATTTAAAAGTATGACACGTAAACTTAATTTCTCTATAATTTGGACACTCTCGTGCATCCCTTTTATTCTTAAAAATGGGGACCAAAATAATCCTTCTTCACTCCACAAGACATATTTTTAGTTTTTAAAATAATATTAAAGAGTATAGTAAACCAAGAAATTCCCTAATCTCCTAAATATTTTTCTACTTCAATTGAGATAACATCAGGTCCTATAGACTTTTCACTGTTGAATTTCTTTAAAGCCTTCTTAACTTACTTTTACTATTGTGTGATAAAAATGAAATATTTTATTATTATTAACGATATCAAGATCACTAAGGTCGATAGTATTTTTAGAAACTTCATTAGTAGTTTATCAAAACAACTCACCCATCTATCTTGAATATCTTTTTCTAAGGAAATTTTTTTTTTATTTTCATCTTTAATACATTTTACTTGAGTTAAATCATTACTTTTATTTTATCTTTATTTTGCTAGTTTTTACATATATTTTTCACCTTCTTTAGTATCCAATTTATTATAAAAATTACTAAAAGAAGAATTTTTAGCGTCACAGATTGTTTTCTTAGACTCCCTACGTGTCATTTTATATTTTTCTCAATTCTCTAAGCTTTTACATTTAAGACGTTTTTTATAACATAAATTCTTATATTTTATCTTTCCTTGTACATTATTATTCCACCACCAACTATTATTAGTTATGGAAATTTTTCCTTTTAATTCTTCTATTACATATTTTGCCACGTGTTTAATAATGTCTGTTACTTTATTCCACATAGAATTTTCTTCTTCATGAACATCCCAAATCTTGAAATCATGAAGTTTATTCATAAAAATATTTTTATTTGTATCTTTTAGGTGCCCCAATCTATTTTTATGAGAACAATTCTTAGTATTCATTATTTTAAAACTCTTCGTCTTAAAATCCAAAACTAATAATCGATGTTGAGTACTTAAATTCTTACTTGAATGACTTTATATTTTTACATTCTCGATGATCTCATAAGAGAATAATCAATTTATGTTTTATTAGATCAATTATTACAAGTAATAATATGCTCATTTTTTTTCTTGAATAAAATGTTAGCAATAACAAAATCATATGCTAACGCAAAATATAAATGACCCTTCTTTCATTAATCAGTCCAAAACCGTAGCTACCATGAATATTTCTAAAAGCTTCTACCACTCTACGGACATGTCCATTTAAATCTTCTCCAGTAATAATGCTTTCTTCAAGTGGTATCATTTGTATTAATTCTTTTAGGTAATTCCATAAATTTTCTTTAAAACCTATATCGAAATCTATTTGAGAAGCATAAACCCTTATAATAAAAATCTTAGCATCAACAACAACCTTAAGGTTTAATTCTATATCCAATTCTATTAATTTTTACCATAGTATCGTTCAAACTCTTATCTATAGTTATATCTACAATATTTTTAGTGCGACTCTTTCCTGAATACCAAAGTTTAAAACTTAAGCTATCAATTTCCTTAGCCTTTTTTTCCAACCCATTTAGTTTCTTGAATACATAAGATATTTATTTTTCTATGAATCATAATATCAACTAATTCCATTAATTTACTTGTGAAGTACTTATATTCCAATAACTCATCCTAGTATTAATTTCATGGACCAACTTTTTTACCCACATTCGTCTGTAATGTGGGAACCCTTGGGCACCGGTGTAGCAGCTCTTGCACATTTTTTTCTCTATTCAGGCCATACAACGCTTCGCTTCCAGGGGACACCCTAGCATTTACATTGGATGCCAAAAGGATTCATGCCATGATTTTTTGACAAATTTTACGCTGCATGTCGAGTACCTAACACAAACCTCTACTTTTCACGTCCAGGGCTTGGGACCCGACAATAGCAGTGTAACAATTAGCACAAAATAAAAATATAATATTAATATCAACTAATCGAGTCATCAAGCTTACATAAAATATCAAAGTAAGATGTAAGATGAGTTTATTATAATTGTTTCACACTTATATTATCCAATCAATATAATAGCATCCATATATTTAAATAATAATATATTAAATAAAGAAAAGTCGTAATAATAAGGGGCAACTATCACGACGGTGATAGGAGCAAGTGGTGATGGTGGCTACTGTAGCGAAAGTAGCAAGTAGATACGATAATGCCTGCGGTGAAAGTAGTAGGCGGTGATGGCGGAAGTACCACACATTTGCAGCGGCATCAACAACAAAAGCAATAATGGTGATGTTGTAAAGCTTGATTTGTTATAGGGAGCTCTTACACATGAGAGTGTGGCTTTGGTTCATACTTAAACCATCTAATATAGGGGGAAAAAAACTAAATGCGAAAGGCGCACATCTCAACAAAGTTGAGGCGAGGCACGCTCAACCAATGTGAGGTGCACACATCGCTCAAGCTGCTTGAGGTGTACGAGGCGCTCCTTAGATTGCACAATTTTAGGTAGTGGCTAGGATTTAACTAACCGATCTTGTGTTTAAAGCTCCATCTTTCCCCTATTTGAAATTGTTTATGAGCATAAATTAAGTTTCTTTGGTTGTGTTAAATCAGCAATGAAATCTGCATTAGGACAAGAATGTATTATCTTATAAATTTAACTTTCGATAATGCTCTTCAATAGAAAAAGTTTGACAGAATGAATCGCTTCAAAATTGTCACTAGGTAAGATTAAAAATAACTGATCATTCAACTCTTTCAGTCTATATTTGTTTTTTATAGGTGTAGAGAAAAAATACAGAAGCTGTCAACTGCATTATGCTGTTTACATTTTTCATCACTGCCAAACTACATTGAACATGGCATAATCCCATCATTCAGCATAATAGCAATTTTCAAGCCCCATGCATAACAGAAGTGTACATTCTGGACGCTGTTTTATTTATTTATTTTTTTTAAGATTTACTTTTGGAGTTTGATTAAGTAATTCCTTTATCTCTAACTTCCGTTCTCCATTTTTATCCATCGATAGTACTCCCTGCTTACCTATATTCCTAAACCTCAGAACAAAATGCGTTATGTTATAGTCCAAGTCCACCCCTTTTTCAATTGTTTCTTATTTCATGTGTTCCTTTTCTGTTCCCTCTGTCCCTCCTCTCCATCTTCTTTTCCATTGTCAGCTCTTCTTCTTCCCTCTCTTTCCTCTTTTTATTTTCTCATTTCTCAGTACTCTGGCTATGCTGCATTACCTTTGCTACGTCTGACTTTTTATGGGCTTGGTTAACCTGATATGCATTTTGGAGTAGTTAGATTTGTGAAAACTGTGTCCTCTGCTATACTTAGGGTCTGTTTGGTTCATTGCAGCTTTCAGAACTTTACGATTCATGCTATTGCTCCTCGAAACAATTGCAGGGAAGCAGTATGTAGGAAATTGCTTGTCTGTTTGGTTGCGATTAGTGGAAAAACATTACTGAGGCACTTTTTGGTAAAAATGACCAGACTGCCCATGTTTATTAAAACTGAAATCAAGTGGTCTGTATGTAAACACTAATGTTTGGGCGAAGGGATTAAGCATTCTAGGCTTGTTGTCCTCAATTTGACCAAACAAAAGAGCAATTAAAAAAAAATAAAAAACAGACAACAAATTCGTGATGGAATGATCATGATACATGTACCGAGGAAAACAAACCCCCTTCTTATTATACTTTTTTTTTAACTTGATGCACCAAAAGGAGGTCTTAGCTGTATTTGTGAAGCATTCGAGCAGAATTTGACCTCATGTGAACATGCCAGATGACAACTTTAAATTATACAGAACCTAAAATCCTATTTCTCCTTCAGTACACCTTTAATCCTATTTCACCTTCAGGTGCTACATGAATATGCCTAAAAAAATCGCAAGCGAATCTGCTAAAGTCAACCAAAACAAAACGCTCAAACAAATCAAAGAACGACGAGTAATTTTCTTATTTTACTAATCAACGGAACCCCAATAAGGCTCTCAGAACAAGAAAAAACAACAGAGTAAAAAATTGAAAGGATTGGTAGTAACCTGCTTCAACAAGCTATCCACCTCGGTTCCTCCACGGAAGGCAATGTTGTGCGTGCGTCGGGACTCACCGTAGGACTCGTGAAGTTTAAAAAAGAAAACAAGAGATAGGAAGATTCGAACCGTGCATGTTATACACAGAACATACAGTGGGAGGAAGGAAGAGAAACAAGAGGGAAATGGAGTTATACGGGAGTTTCAAAGATCTTTGTACACCGCGACCTCGTCGTTGCCGTCCCAGATAGCTGTAGTCGCGACTGTAACGCGAAGGTTTCAGACACGAGAGGAGGATGAAGGGGAAGGTACGCGATGGCTTGGGGAGAAACCGGGTGAGGGGAAGCGAGGTAGGCGAGGTTTGCGGGCTGGAGGAAGCAGAGGCCGGAGAAGATAGGTTTCGGGGCGCAGCAGGGCGAGGGCAGCGAAGGAAAAAAACCCTCACAGCCGAATGAAAGTCGAGGCCGCGGGGTTTATCCCGCGGTCCGCTTTCAAGCGACTTCGTGGCAGATTGCCGCGAATCCGATCAGCTCGCTCCGCTTCGCCAAAAATTTGCGGTGCGTTGAAGCGCCGCACCTCAGAAAAGCTGAACCAAACAGGCCATTAGTATCGTAAATGTTTTGTAGTTCATCTAATAAAAAAGATTTCATGATGTAGCCAGTGACACCATGGATCTCTTGGAATAAAAAAAATCTGCATGTCACACAAAGTGTAGCTATTGGTGAAAATGAAGTGGCATTTTGGTGAGCGTTTGATAGTTTTATTTACTTCTTTTACAGTTTAGTATGCCGTTTATTTTTTTTTTTTTTGTGTTGCTTGCATATTTTTTGCTGGAGTTCGTTTACCTATTCTCAAGACATTGTGTGCAGTTTAAATTTTGTTTTTCCTGGGTCCATTTGTTTGAGTTTTAGTTTATTTGATTCTTATATATGTATGCACGTGAAAGGGGTTTGGTATATATGAATCACAAACAATTATCTATAATTAATATCATGTCTTTTTTGGAGCAGTTTAGGGATTCATCTAAGAATTATATTTTTTTTCATTTTTTTTTCTCTAGTCATTTTTTGGTTTTATTTGGATTGTATAAAAGATTTCACTAATGAAATAATTTGATGTTTAATTTGTGTTATTTTTTAATTTGAAAATGCTAATCATGAATATGTTGAATCATAAAGTAATCACAAAGGGATCAAGCATGACAAAGTGAACACTTTAGTTTGTGTGGTTTGTCTTGAATAAAACTTGGGTACACGGGTTTCACACCCTGTTTAGCCCTCCTAGGGTTAAATACTGGTGTAATGAAAGAGGACGACTCAGTCATACTCAATTTCCCCAAACACTCATTTTTACTGCAATAAAGCAGGGCCAAGTGGGCGATGGATTGATTTCAGTCAACTGTTATAAGACTCATCAAATCATATCAAATCATATCAAATCATACTAGAAAGCTTCCAAAAAAAAAAAAAAAAAAAAAAAAAAAAAAACTAACATATATAGTGCTGTTAAACACTTAAATATAAATTCAACGTAACCGGAAGTTTTCATAAAACAAATCAAAATCTTTGCAATGATAAGCTGTTCAAAAATGCTTCGCTTGACTGTCCATCTCCTTCCTAACCCTCAGGCAACAATATAATATAGTATAAGCTACATGCTCATTGAGATAATTGATACTAGAATAAGATTCAATAGACGTGGAAGTAATAATAGGCATGATAGTCAGTGACTATATCAGTAACAGCAAGAATAGTAATATACTTGAATGCATAAAAAATATAGGAAATATGAAATAAATGTAATAAAAGGAGTGATCAATATACAATATTTTATATATCTTAACTTTTTTACTTTCACTCTTATGCTCAACTTGTTTGTCATAGGATTGTCATCTTAAATTTGCATATGCTTTGACTTCATTTTCTCAAGTTTTCACTCTGTTTATTGACTACAATAAAGATCACTGGACGTACAAGAAGCATGAACATGGATACATCATAACTCAATATGGCAAAACAATATAATTGCAAAAAATAGGACACATTTTTTTATATTTAATAAATTATATATATATACATATATATATAATATTTTCTATAAAAAACATCACAAAATAAAGAATGCAATCATTAATAAAATTTTATAACGTTAAAAGTTGTTCTTGACAATATCAAAATTACATTCTAAATATTTAAAAAATTATTATAACATTTAATTCCAATGTCATCCATAATAAAATGTACAAAAATATAACACAATCATCGCTAATTGGAGTTAATACATTCAATAGAATGGTCATCATTAGTATCTGATCCATTTCCCTTTTCAATAATGCCTTCATCTTCACCAACGAAACACGTTTTTTCTAGGCATTTTTAATCATGAAAAAATAGAAACTTCAAGTTTTCTAATATCATTCATCGTAGCTAATATATTTGAACTAATATCACATAATTTTATCTCCCCCTGAGAATATTCTGGGCTCTTATTAGATAGAAGCCGGAGAGTATTATGTAAAAATATCAGATCTTCACATTGTTGATGGGTGATTTTATTTCTATTAAGTGAACTAAGAAAAGAATATACACTCCAATTTCTTTCATAGCAAGAAGATGAATAGTGTTAAGCCTACAATTTGAAAGATAAATTTTATATTTTTGGGGAACTTGCTCCATAAATCATCCACTATATATTTCCATCGATTATAGCTCTAGAAGCTATGGATTCAGTATTACTGAAAGCACCATTAAATCTAAAGAAATTAGTTAACTCCAAATTAATCATTGATCTTTCTTTATCTTTTGAAAAAAATCCTCTTTAAATATTTTCCCCTCATTTAATTTCTTCATATTTTAATGTGAAACAATATGATTCATAACTTCATTTAATCAAGTATGATTATAATACCTAACAAAAAATGCTCTTATTAGTGACATAACTAATTTAAATCGGGTTAACAAACAATAAGCATTGAATCAAATCATACATTCGATTGAGTGAGCGAGCCAAACAATGAAGATGCATGTTGCTTTTATTTCATTTTTCTACTAGAATATTTTACAACTGTATAAAAATAGTCTTCATTGTTCTCTCTTATGTCGATATATAATACATTTCATTTTTTCTACCATAGAATCTCATATATCATAGGCGAGGTAACGATAATGTTTATTTGTGTTCATCACTCTCAGCATGCCATATATAAGTTTTATAAAAACAATAATTTAATTCTTTTTATCCCACCATAATTCATGGAAGTTTTTTTCTTCAAAAAATATGTTGCCTATATCATCTTCACGATAGTGCTCCGCTATTCAATCATCAACATTATTTGTAGTTTTTATTTTATTATTTTGAATTTCCTAGGCATGGCTATATTTTATGCAAAG
Source organism: Papilionanthe hookeriana x Papilionanthe teres (assembly GCA_022702705.1). NCBI lineage: Eukaryota > Viridiplantae > Streptophyta > Magnoliopsida > Asparagales > Orchidaceae > Papilionanthe > Papilionanthe hookeriana x Papilionanthe teres. The sequence continues at coordinate 22,977,700 of CM040429.1, read as the reverse complement.
CGTCCTTGCAATATTCAATATTATCAACTTTACAAAGTCGTTGAATGTTAGACATATTGATTGATTCATAATAAAAGTTCTTTATAGAGTTAGCGTCTATCGTAATGTCAAGTTTCTAATTATATTGCTCATAAGCAATTTCACTTTTCTATATAATTTGGAGCCTATATATTTTTTAATCAGGTTCAATACAAAGAGTTCAAAAAAAATATTATGATATTAAGTTTCAATCAATGCTCCAGCTGCTTTGCTCATTTGTGCATTATCAATGATCGTTTGAGTTATTTTATCTGAACCTGCACCCATTTACTTTTAAATTTTTTTGATAATGTAAAATTTATAGTTATACATTTCTTCATAGTAATAGATTTTATAAATATTAGTGTAGATCATGTGATTCCCATGAAATTAATGAGAAACCTTCTCTGCGCATTTGAGAATAAATGTGGACCTACTGGATTTCGAGAGGAAATGCATCTAGATGATTATTTTGATTGGATGTCGACAGTTGAGCAGATCTTTGAATACAAGGAGGTGCCCGATGATAAAAGATTGAAGCTCGTTGCCATAAAGTTGAAGAAGAATGCTTCTTTGTGGTGGGATAATTTGAAGATAACATGCTTATTGGATGGCACAAAAATCTGAGAATAAATGTGGACCTACCAGACTTCGAGAGGAGAATGAATTAAGATGATTTTTTGAGTGGATGTTGACTGTTGAGCAGATCTTTAAATAAAAGGAGGTGCCCGATAATAGATGATTGAAGCTTGTTGCCATAAAGCTGAATAAGAATGCTTTTTTGTGGTGGGATAATTTGAAGAGGGAGAGAGAGAGGCGGATAGGACATGATCACTTCTTGGGAGAAAATGAAATGGGAGATTTTTGCAACAATACCAACCCCTACGCTATTGCTATGATATTTTCATGAACCTCCACTACCTGCAACAGAACGACCTATCAGTGGAAGAATAAATGATATAATTTATGTAGCTCAAGTTGAAGTGTGTGCAAAAAGAGACAAATGAGCACGCTCTAGCCAAATATCAGTGACATATGCTCAATATGATCAACATACTTATAGAGCCAGTAAAATTTAGGCAAGCTGTAGAGCGAACCAGATTTAGAAGAAACTAAATATTACTGTAATTTAAAAGTATAAGTACTTACCTAACACTTTTTGATGATTCTTATAGCCACTTAATCTTTGATGTCCTTTATTTAATGTCTAAAAAGGCAAACCATAATATTTTATCAACTTCATTGTTTCTCTTACTCAAAAGTATAAAGTATTTCCCAATTACATGTTATTTTAGGTATTTATATATCTTCTAAATTAAAAACTATAAAAGTAGAATTTATCTCAATTAATTTTAATCGTTTGCTCCTTACTCAATCACATCTCTTGATTATATTTTCAATAATTCTTAATTAAAAGTAGTACTAATTTTTTAATAGTTAGATATATGTATTAAATTGATGAAAAAAATGTTAAAATCTTAGCTCACCTTAACTTTTTTTATGTTGCCACAATTCTTTTCTCGGTCCAAAAGTCAAACTACTATAGCATGAATCCTAATTTATTTAAAACTTACTATTAATAATTAATCATCAAACTTGTATATTAAATTTTATAGATAAAAAATTATAAATCCCTTACGACCTTCAGTTTTAATCCCACGCAGAGCAATGCAGAGCCCGTCCTTATTCTTGCTCTGTTAAGATGCCTCAGCTTCGATACAAAGAGTCACTTGTCTTATTCGTTCATGTGAAGCCTCACCTCCTGTTTCATCTTTTTCCTTTGCACAGGAGTCGCTAGACTCTTCTCCGCAGCGGTTGGCTCGATTTCGAGACTCCTACTTCTCTTCTCGATCCCACAAGATAGGGCTAGAAACGATCCGTACCTTTCTTCTTCCTTTTCTTTTGCGGCATCCCGTCCTCTTAGAAATTAGGCTAGGGTTTGGGTGCAAGGTTCACCCGACCTCTCTTTCTTCTTCTTCTCCTACTCTTGATCATGTCGCGTTTTTTTCTTTTTTCTTTTTTTGGACTTGCCGACCACGACTCCTTCCCTTGATTTTGTATACTCATCTCAGTTTCTGTCCTCTCCAACTCTCTTATTTTCTAACTCTCGCTCATTTGTTTCTCTTTTTTGGTTTCTGCTCTCTTCGAAAGGGATATGTGACTCCTAAAACAAACAAACGAAGACGTGCTTATCCATATGTCTATTCAATTATCAATTTTATTATCATTTTTTACTTGATATTAAAATCTCCCATCTTTATTAAAATTTTTTTCTCAAAATTTGCAAATCTATTCCAAGCTTCAAATAACTTATCATTATGCAAGTAAAATTTAAATTATCCATAAATTTTCAAGAAGTTTAAATCTCATTCAACAAGATGAAATATGAATATAATAAAACAAAGGTCTCGTATAAGATAACTAAAATTTTCCAATCAACTAAAATAGGATAACATCACATCTGTAGCAAGGTAATATAACAACAAAACCACTCATCCTCTGATCAAGACATATACTAGAATGACACACCTATAACATATGATGAAACATAACACTCATCAATCTTTAGCAGTGTCAACATCAACAATTGGTTCTTCAGGCTCTTTACAAGTAAGGAAATAAACTCGGGTTCAAACTGGTGGTCTTGATTGACCTTCGGTGGGAGCTGAAGTTATAGACTCTATTCTACTCTGCCCTTCTGTAATCTTCTCTGAAGGAGCTCCAATTGATTTATGTTCTTTTCATGTTTCTGGTCAATTGAGGGCAATATCTAGCTATGTGACTAATCTGGTGACACCAGAGGCATGTATGGGAGACCATAAAAGATTCACCATTATGTTGTTTCCTATACTTTGCACAAGTGACTGCTGTACTACGAGAAGTGCCACCACTAATCTACAAGAACTGAATTTGGACTTCACATTGAATGCTTCTGATTGATCAACAAGCTCTCCTTCATCAACACTCTTTCTCTTTTGTATCTCCTTATGCCTCTGAATAAGCTGGAAATCAATCTCTACTCATCTAGCCTGCTCCACTAACACTGAATAGTCGTCGATTCCCAAAAGCATTAACGATTCTTTGATCGAATTTTTTAATTCCATAAAGAATTTGTAACATTTCTCTTCTGCAGTAGCTATCAACTGTGGAGCATACCTTGACAATGCAGTGAACTTTGCTTCATACTGCATAATTGACATCTCTCCTAGCACCAACTTGATGAACATTTATGGCATCTGTCTTCATGCGAATGAGGGAACAAACCACTTTTGAAAACTCAATAAAATTCTCCTAACTTCTCATTATGCTGGGTATGTCTTCTAACCTATCCTGACGCTGCCTACGCCCGCCACCTTTTGGCTTCTCGATCCAACACAAAAGTAGCTAACAATACTCTTCTTTCCTCCAGACAAGTCTTGTTATCCAGTATCTTTTCTATCCTCATCAAGCAGTTCTCCGTTTCAATCATATTTTCAATTCCCTTGAACAAATGTAGACACAGATTTTGGTATTTATCTACAACAAAAATAATATCAATTCCAAAAGACTGCGATCTATACTCCTGAATCAGCTAAGTTATCGCCGCCATCATCTGGGTTAGAACATTTGTATTAACTTTAACAAGCAATACTTCTTCATTTTCTACTACATTCCTCTCTTGCTGAATCTTGGATGTATCAATTTGCCTGAATTAAAATAATTATTTAATTACTGTCAATTTAAAATTTCAATTTTATTATTATTAAATTTTACTTGTAATTATCCTATGGGTTCTTTCAGCAAGATTACATTAATTAATCATAATCTTAAACTTGGCTTTGATATCGCTTTTGTCATGACTCGGCCCGGGAATTGGAGTTGACCAAGGTGGGGACAGAGGTCGGGTGGTAGAAGTTAAAATCTTCTAAAATTAACATTTTAATATATGAAAGAGCCACTAAAAAAATGAATAAAAGTAAAATAGTTAAATTTAGCTCATTTCCAGTTGTTCACGTCTTCTATAAATATTTTTTCTTTTATCACTCATTTTTTATTTGATTAATTAACTTTAAACATTTAGTTTAAAATAATAATAAGTTAAACAAAACAAACGAATACTCATACTCCTAAACTATAATAATTTTGATGAAAAAGAGGCAATATGCATGCCGATTAAACTTTATAAAAGACATAAGTGCATTTGAAGATTTGTACAATCTAATATGATCATTGAAGATTATTTAAATTTTCACTATATCTTTTTATTTCATTTACATATCAATATTATTTTATTCTGTATACATCCGTCATGGGACCACCATCTATAACTATACCATTTAAGATACTTTTAAATTAATTTTCTTTTCCATTTACGTGCACATGTATTTTGGCGTTTTCCCACAAATACTATAAAGTGGCGACTTCATCATAACCAAGCATGCACATGCAAACAATCAAAATAAAAAATCTCATTTTTATTGTTTTTTCATATCATTCAATAATCTGGCTTATGCATTTAAATGACATGCAAACATCAGTGAGATGCACTCAATATGACCTAATGAACGTGAAAAGTCATGAAACTTTATCTAAGCAAGTCATATAGCAAGTCAGACCTAGAAGAAACCAAATATTACTATATTTTAAAAGTATAAGTACTCATCTAACTCTTTTTGATGATTCCTGTATCACTTAATCTTTGATGTCCTCTACTTAATGTCTGAAGGGCAAAACATAATATTTTATCAACTTTATTATTTTTCTTACTCAAAAGTCTAAAGTGTTCCCCAATTACACGTTGTTTTAGGTATTAATCTGTCTGCTAAATTAAAAGACTTAAGTAGAATTTGCCTCAATTAATTTTATTTTTTTGCTCCTTTCTCGATCACTTCTCTTGATTATATCTTCAATAATTCTTAATTAAATTACTAATATTTTAATAGTTAGATAAATATATTAAATTGATAAGTAATATGCTATAACCATAGCTCACCATAACTTTTCTATGTTGACAACTCTTTTATCAATCCAAAAGTCAAACTTCTATAGCTTGAATCCTTATTTATTTAAAACTTACTATTAATAATTAATCATTAAACACACACACACACACACACACACACACACACACACACACACACATATATATATATATATTAAATTTATACATTAAAAAAAATAATAAAACCCTTACCACGTTCGGTTTTAATCCCACGCAGAGCTCGTCCTTCGTCTTCCTCTGCTAAGATGCCTCCCACTTCGACAAAAAGAGTCGCTCTTATTCCTTTGTTAAAAGCCTCACCTCCTCCATCTTCTTCCTTCGTACAGGAGTCGCTCGACTCCTCTTCTCCGCACGTAGTTGGCTCAATTTCGAGACTCCTACTTCTCCCCTCTTCTTGAACCTGCAAGCTAGGGCCGGAAACGATTCTCTATATCTTCTTCATTCTTTTCTGCGGCGTCCCTTCCTCTTGAAAATTGGGCTAGGCTTTGGGTGGGCTTCTCCTTCCTCACCGCACGCGAGGTTCCTCCACCTGATCTCTCTTTCTTCTTCTTCTCTAGCTCTCAATCATTCTGCATCTCCTTTCTTCACCAATCTTCTTATTTTAGACTCCCGGCCATGACTCCTTTTCTCGAGTTTGTATACTCTTGATTCCTCTCCCTCTGCGACTGTCTTTCTCTCAAACTTTCTCATTCCTTTGTCTCTCTTGTTCAGTTTTTGCTCTCTTTGAAAGGGATATACGACTCCTAAAAAAAACAAAATGAAGAGAAGCTTATTCATTTCTATTCGATTATTAATTTTATTATCAGTTTTTTTTTATTGATGATTACAGAGTATGAGGCTTTGAGGAGAAATATTGGATTTTTCCCACAATATTTTTCACATCCAGTGTAATGTGAAGTACAAGATATGCAACATCATCATTGATAGTGGTAACAACAACAATGTGACGTCAACATTGATGGTGGACAAGTTGAGCATCACGACTTATAGACGTTCTTGGTCGTATTCCTTGACATGGATGGAGAACATAATCTACATTGATATGAGGCTTCTCTTGGATTTTCGATTGGTGATCAGCTGTATGATTAAGTTTGTTGCGATGTAGTACTTATGGATGCTTGTCACCTTTCGTTGAGGAGACTGTAACAGTTTGATCGCAAGACTCAACTTGAAAGGTTCAAGAACACCTACTTCATCACCAAAGATAGCAATCACAATGTTCTTTTACCATTTTCAGAGTCTGAGATAATAAGTGCCATTGTCAGCTGAGAAACATCAGGAGGATTAGTCCCTGTGATGACAGGGACTGCGAAAGAGAAGAACCTGGGGCAGGATAACCATTGCGGAGAGAGTTTCAAGACATCCTGGTCGATAGCTTACCGCTCCGACCAATCTGCCCCCACCTCAGATCTGGTTGAACCGACCTTGGGTTGTGTTTGAAAAATTCAACAGAATACACTTGATACGAAATCCCTGTTCAACTTAGCAGTGTACCCCTAGATAGTTGGACCGACATGGATGTTTGCTCACAAGTGGGGAAAACTCCTTAGGTACTTTGGGGAACTACGCAATTGCTAGTGAGATCTGGGTGCTTCTCGGACTGCAGTCAAAATCCCTTCAACCCCTGGAGGTTACAATAATTCAGCTACTTTCAACATGCAAACAAAAGTTTTGACGAATGAGGCCGAATTTCCTCAACACCATGGGATTAACGCAGGAGTAGTATCGCAGAACGTTAGCATGGACACGTTGGATGCGGGGGTGAATACGCTAGACGTGGGCGTGGATATGATGTATGCGGGTGTGGATATGCTCGATGTGAGCATATGGATACACTGGGCCAGTTTGCGGGCGAGAAAGCACTGGTACGATGCTAAACTCTTGCGGTAAGAAGTTTGGCGATTGGGTTCCTAGGTTCTGAGATTGCCGTCAGAAGGAATGAGCACTCCTTAGTTGTGTAATAGTATTATATGTTGTTTGTGTGTGTTTAGGGATAGTTTTTACTCACCTTTATGTTTATGACAACTGTTAGCTTCTAGTGTTCCTCATTTAGGGTTGGATTCGAAGGGTAGAAGGTGCATTGACAGTAACTCGTTCGAGGTGGTGATCATCTCCTATAGATCAAATGGTGCTCCAATTGCAATTGATCTCACAGATATTTATCCTCGATTTCCTTTCTCCCACAACTTTTTCTTTGCATTTGCCTTCACCATATTTATTTTCGTCATCGAAAAACAACTCCATTACTCTTTTTCTTGCAACCCATACTTCCTTGCCTCCTCCTGTCACCTCCCCTTACCTTCTTAGCCTTCCTCAACCAACCCAACATCCTGCCGCTCCTTTCTAGACTTCCTCACCGCTACCCAATCTACTTTCCAACTGCCGACCAACCCTCCAATCTCAATTCTCTTGCTGCAGCCACCTTCCCAATCCTCCTTCCGACTTCGCTGCCACTGACCAACCTTCTCCCTTGTTCCCTCTTGACCATCCAACCCTCCCACTCCACCCATACCCTCCCAGGCCAAACTAATAGTTGCCCCCCCCCCCCTCCCGGGGACTCCTCCTCCATCACCTCCTCTCGACTCGTAGCATCACCACCTTCAACTCCTATCCTAGTTGGGAGTCGAGTTGTGTGTCTTATTATTTCTTATTTCAGTTGATTGTTGTAACTATCTATTTGAATTTCAACAGTAATGTTACTGATTCATTTTTGTTTAGGTTAACTCCGGTGTCATCTTCTATTTTAAATAGATGCTACCTGATTGGGAGTTACAACATTGATTGAAATCACTTTCCCAAAAGAAGTAGAACATTCTTAAATGCAACAGTCTTCTTGTCAGCATCCAACTTCTGTAGTTACTAAATTAGCATCTTCTTTGATCACGCTTGGCTTCTCTCTCCCAAAAATTCAAAGTCGTTTGGATTCGTAAGGAAATTCCCCGGCTTCCCGCACACAAGGTAACTCCACTTGACCTCTTCTTCCTTTTCTTCTCCTCCAACTTTTGTTCTCTTTCTCTCAATCTGGTTCGCTTCTTTGCTTTGCTTTGAAAGAGACACTTGTCGCTTTAAGAATAAACTGTCAAGGCGATTCGAACTGACACCTAGTTATAATTCATATTCTTTTATTACTTTTTATTTATTTATTTATAGTTATTACACTTCTACGCCTAAGAGATATTTGAGTTTCCTAGTTTTTTTCTTATTTTAAATTCCTTAGTAAGTTTTGGTTTTTTCCTTTTCTCATCGTCATCTCCTCTAATTATATATCATTAATATATACCTTGAGGATTGAGATTTTATCATTAAGCGAGTGTTTTATGAAGAGAGTATAGTCTCCTTGACTTTATTTATATCTAGCTCTACCATAGCCTTTATAATTCTACCAAATCAAGCCTCTAGTGATTATTTTAGCTCTTATATCAAAAGTTTTCATATATTGTTTATGAATATGAACATAATCAATACATAAAAAAATTTCAAGAGATTTTTGAGAAGCCATTTGCAAGAAAGTTCAATTAGATAATTTAGAGAATTTTTAGAAGCAATTACTGTGGATGGTGTTCTATTGATTAAATAGATAACTGTTAGAACTATTATTTTTCAATATTGATTTGACATTTAATTGCAAAGTTGAAGTGTCATAGTGGCTTCCAAGAGATGAAAATTTTATTTCTCATTTTGTTGGGGAGTGTCAGGGCAAGAAGATTGGTGAGTAATATCTTCTTTAATAAAAGACGATAATATGTGGATAAAGTAATTATCTGCATTATCAGTCTAAAAAGATTTAATGTTCAAGTTGAATTCATTGTTTATCATAGCTATGAATATAGAGAGCAGAGTACTAGCATCAAATTTTTTTTTTTTTAAAATTTGATTAATCCTTGTCATTGAGTGCATCATCATTAAATATTGCAAAGCTAATGGCTCATGAGATATTGAGAATTCTAGATGGTCTGCATATATCACAATGAATTAAATCAAAAGAATAGGAGAATTTATAGCTGCTTTTAGGAAAAGAAGCATGATAGTGTTTAACAATTTCACAATTTTCACAATAAAAATATAAAATGTTTGCTTTTCTGAAATTAGAAAGAAATAAATATTGAATATTTTTAAAAGAGGGTGTCATAATATATAATGATTTGTCTAGATAATATCAGTTGTGTAGCGTTAAAGAAGTATAACAGTTGATCTTGATCTTCAAGAAAGCATAACTCATCGTTATCTTTAGCTTGCCTGATTATCTTCTCTATACAGAGATCTTAAAAACACAATTATCAATAAGAAAGATAATTTTATAATTATGATTTTTGATAAATTTGTGGATAGATAAAAGATTAATTTCAAGGTATAGGCTACACAATATGTTAGTGAGGGTTTAGATGTCTCATGTCCTGCAACAATTGTTAAAGATCCCTTCGCCACTTATTTTTTTTATTGTTGGTATATTATTTATAAGATTGAAATATATCAACAAGCTTTTTTATGTGGTTAGTGGCACGTCCTAGGCTGTACAAGTAAAAGAAGAATTATTTGAGGCATTAAAAATATAAGAATTAGAAATTGTCCTATTTTTTGCTAGAGTGCAAGATTCAGATGAATTTTCCAAGGAATTGAGAAAACCCTTCAAGTTATTATTCTTTTTTTGGTTGAGCCCTTTTGACTCTAGTAGGCGGGCCTAACTCTTTTTTTTTTGTTTTAGTTTCATCTTTGTTTCTTCATTAGTTTTTGACCTTTTTATTGATCTTCTAGCGTACGTCTTTGGCGTGTCATTTTGTTTTGCAGTAGTTTGCACTAAATATTACCTTTGAAAAAAAATTCATCCTTTTATAGAAGGTTTTATAACAAAAATTCTTTATCATGGGATTCAAAAATTGCTGGCACATATTTCAAGGGAGAATGCTTCATTATTATTTATTATTCAGCTATAACGAGAGATTATACATCATTTGGAGGAAAAATTTTCTCTCCTTTTGATTGTAATTTGAATTAGGTCAAAATTATTATTAAATCCGGCCAAGAACTCAAAGATTCTATTTGGTTTTACGAATTGTTAGAGATCACTTCATCTTTACTATATGACATCTTGAGATATTGGTAGTAGTCCAAGTGCAAGTAAATTTTCAAGGCATTAAATCATACAATGACAAGAAGATTATCTTGTTTAGTAGTTGTGAGTTCTATCTTGATTTTGCGGATGAGTGCAGCATCTTTCACATTAACTCCATCCCTAATATCTTTTGCGACATGATTGTTCCATAACCATGTCATGATTATGGAATTACCTTCTTCCAAAATTACAAATTATGGAACTTTAGGTTTCAAATGTTGCTCCATAAGGTGCTGGATCATTCCCTTTCTATTCATAAATGTCCTTATGATTTGAGACTGTAGAATATTTATTCCCATTCAAACAATAAGATGCTTGAAATCCTTAAAATTCTCCTGTTATTTGATAATAAAAGTAATTAAGCATAGTTATATGCAAGTGTGAGGTCTTAAAGAACACAAGATATGAACCAGCGAATCTATCACTACAAGAAGACAATAGACTTATAAAAAAGGGTTTTTGGTTACTTTTAACCCACGTAATACCAAGTTTGTGTGTCACATAGGCATATCACCAAAAAAGATTATCCAGAAGAACCTCAAAAATCATAGCGCCGAAAAAAAGAGAGGAACTTGGTTGTCTTCATTAAGATTTCACATGTGACACCAGCCAAAGACGACGAATAGACCATCCATAAGAACCCATAAGGTCAAACGTCTCTTCATAAACCTTCAAAACCCACCGAAGAAAAATAAAAGGAAAAAAACACTTATAAACAACATAAAAATCAAATCAATTAATATCAAATACACAAGAAATAGAAATAAACACGAACTGTATAAAATACAAATACAATATTAGGTGAATCTCTTCAACATCAATTACAATTAATAATATGATAAAAACTCCAATCAGCGTCCAACTATCACATCCGTAATTCATAATATCAACTTTGTCATCTCACTTGCACCTTTCCCATTTTTAGGACAAATTTTGGCAATATTATTTTCAGCCCGTAATAAAGACTGTCCAAGACGGTACTCATACGCCTCGGCAGGGACATGTTCATGATTCTCATCTGCCCTATAGAAGTCGATGTCATTGCGGGAATGATGCCGCTGAATATAATTGTGGAATCATCGTGACAATCACAATCTGCACTTGTTTGAGAAATGTGTAAGATGTCATATCGCGAAGTATAACCAATTTCTTCTTTCAAACACCAAAATTCATCTCATTGACACCGCTTAAGGAGGAATGTCTTTTATTGAACATTTTTTTCTTGCTCCGCGTGTGCTGACTCGCTCAAAGCCAGCTACGTGGTATCTCGTATCAGGATAGGGCTTAAGATATCCTCGCAACAACAGATATCCAACATCAATTAAATAGTATTTTTCTGATGTGAATTGCATGATCAATATTGAGAGAGAGAAGAATTAAGAGAGTAGCTCAGTCTTAAGCGAACCTGTGGGAGTATGTGAGAAGTTGTATTTGTTATTCCGTGTTACAACTTTGAAACTTCGATTGTCTTGTGCACTACCCTCCCAATTCGACGACAAAAGTGAAACACATGTTAAAGTCGCATACTGTCATGATATTCTGCGTTGGGGACCCACATTGGCTGATGAATGAGATATTCTCAATATTTACAACACGTGCATCGTGTATTCCATCGATTGCTCCTATACATTTATGGAAAGATAATGGAGAGTTATGTAATAACAATATTTATTTAAAAATTGAATGTAATAAATAGGAGAAATTACCCTAAAGTATGACATGTGCCACACATTGCGTGAAATCTTTGTGCGGGTCCGTTCGAATGTAGGATCTGTTGGTTTTATGACTTGTGAAAAAAAGTTTATAAGTGCATCCAACCTTACTGAGAAGTATCTGCAAGTCGTTTCAGAGGAGTGTTGAAATCCCTCCATAACTCATTGTATTGATTCATTCTGTGCTAATATGTAGAGTTTTATTGCCAACAACTCTTGTGACGTTGTTCTGGAACCCATGAAGTCCATGATTTATTTGTTGTTTCTCCAACAAATCGATGAATACTGCTCGTGTCATGCGGAATATATTTCTAAATCTCATTGATTGAATCCCATGCAACTACTCAACCCATTTGTTGCCAGCATATGAGGATGTCAAGCAAGAGGAACATTCTATGTACGAGTTATACAATTCGTACATCAATCATACGAATGTAGCAATCTCTTTTTGCAATTTTCTCTAGTTGCATCAATGTATTTCGATATTAAAATGTCTAACACATAAATATCAATGAATTAACTTTAATCAAATAAGATTACGAGCAAAACAAGTATAAACAAATAATATTACAGAAGTAAATAAAAAGAACAATTAGGAATGAAAAACTCTCAAATAAAGCGACATGTCCAAAGAAGTTTAATTATCCAAAGCACAATTAGAAACTATAAATAAATAAAATTGTCTCACATGAATGTAAATAAAATAACGTCTCTCAAATGTCCCTGCTCCCATAAAAGTATCATAGTTAAGCCACCATACGGTCATCGAGCATTGCGATGAAGAACTATTTTCGGGTCGAATATTAAAGCAACTTCATAGAAAATAAATACAACCGTATGTCCTTGGAAATTTCTGGAGTTGCATTCAGAGTTTGCACAACCTACTGGACAGAAGTTGCTTAAGATGTGTTGGGATCATTGTTGCATGAAACCACCAAATGTGATATCTGGCTTCTATGGAAAGCAACTTTCATTTTCTTTTTATTTTGAAACCCGAAGACGCTTAGAGCGGCTCATGGACTCAAGTTCATGGAGGTCCGGGCATGGGGCCTTCAGTGAAATCACCCGTTTATTCAACTCCCAAATTTTCGAGGATTTCACAACACTCCGTCTCACTAAGGGAACATGCATTGTTGTCCGTTTCCATGATACCTACGAACATACGATCCAACTTCTCCTCCAAATCAGGATCAATTTCACTGTATTTAAATTTTTTTATGGCATACACCACCTTCAAATTCATATAACATGTAGTCGAGTTTAAAAACACATTAAAATTGACCAAAGTATGAGACATTTCAGAGATGCTCACCGCAAGTCTCTCTACCCACCACTTCTCGAAAGCATTAATTGTTCGCTTCATAGGATCCCACTCCTTACTCGTTGATTCTCGCTTCAATTCCTTTCAGATTTTCCAATCCTTCTTTAGCTGATCCCACTTATTTTTTAACTTCATGTTATCATACTCTCTCTCTATTTTCCTTGAATTTTCTAATAATATTTTGCTAACTTTTCTTGTTGAAATAAATTGTCGCCCTATTTTCCAATTCGACCGTCTTGTGGTTAAAGTCACAAAATATTAATTTTGTCTCTTTATCCCACATTCCAGATGAACCAGACTCTTTTGTCTTAGCCATTATATTACTAGCATGAAAAAAAATTAAATAACATAAATAAAAATGCCACAATATCGCAAATCAAAGAAAAAAAAAGGAATGCCACAATATCATTACCACGACTTCTACAACAATATCTCCACACACCAGCACATCAAGACACTAATGCATTACACCACCAACACCACCTCCACAAGCACACACCAACGCCTCCACAAAGACATAAACACACACTAACCACCACCTCCACAAGCACACACCAACACCTCCACACAGATACAACCACACACTAATCGCCACCTCCACACAGACACCACCACCTCCACACACCAACACACCAACACCACCACCACACACCAACACACAGACACCAACACCTACACCATACACTATCACATCTACATTAACACCTCAACACACTGACACATCAAGACACCAATACATCCACCACATCATCCCACCACCTCCACACACCAACATCTTCACACTAACACAATCACACACTAACTATCACCTCCACAACTACATACCAAAACTTCCAAACAAACACTACCAGAGACGACGCAGACACTACACAGACACCAACACCTTCATCAGAGACAAACACCTCCACACACCGGCACATCAAAACACCAACACATCCACCACACCATCAGCACCACCACCCCCACTACCACAGACACCACCACCCCCACTACCACAGACACCACCACCTTCACACAGACACCACCACCTCCACACTAACACCTTCCATACCGGCACATCAGGACAACAACTCATTTACCACACCACCAGCACCACCTCCACACAAACACAACAACACACTAACCACCACCTCCACAATCACACACCAAAACCTCCACGCAGACACTACCATCTCCACACACCACCACACAAACACGAACATCTCCACCAGACACCAACTCCACACCAACTCCTCCACACACTGACATATCAAGACAAACACATCCACCACACCACCACCATCACCTCTTTCACACACCAACACCTACACACAAACAAAACCACACACTAACCACCACCTCCACAACAACACTCAAAGACCTCTACACAGACACGATCGCCACCACACAGACAGCACCTCCACACACCAACCACACACCTCCATACGCCTCCACATAGATAGGGGGAGCAACAAAAGAAGGCCAAGGCAACCTTAAGAAATCAAAAGGCACAAACCCATGTTTAACATCTATTTTATGAGCTTTATCAAAACATACACATCACCTAAGACATTGATATTGATAATTGTAGCACTATCTTTCATCCATTTATCAATTTCTTACTGTCATGAGAAAATCAGTGATAAAATCTCAACCCTTATTTAAAACATACATAGCACCGAGAAACATTTCTATTAACAAATTCAACACCGTCTTTTATTCATTTTTCAAATTTTCACTCAAATATCCAAATTCATGTTAAAATTCCAACCCATATTCAAAACACACAGCATTCAAAATATTGCTATTAACAAATCTAACCCCAACTTCTATCTATTTTTCAAATTCCCACTGAAATATCAAAATTCATGATAAAATCCTATATTTTTTCTTGACAAATCCAACACCAGAAGCCAAATAGGGCAAAGTCACCTTGGAAAGTGTTTCGAGAGCTATGTTTGTAATTGCCCAAAAACAAAAAAAAGAAAAGAAAAGTGCAAACTACAAACCATACACAAGAAAGATATTGAGAAGCACTTCTTAGGGTGCTAGGTATGTAATTATCCCAATAAAATCAAATCTACAAACCAGACATACGACATATAGGGCATCTGTAGCATTGCTAACAGCAAATCAAACACAAAATCCAAAGCTCACCGCAAAGCACCAATCCGAGCAACATTGCCAACTCAAATCGCAAATCATAGAGCTTCAAAATCATATACCAAATCCATCATGGATGCAACATGGAGCATCAAAATTATCAACTGAGCATATCAAATTGAAAACCACCGAATCGAGCAAACACATAAATCAAGGAGAGGAAACCAACAACTATAATATGCAGAGGTGAAGAACAGAGAGGAGAGGTAGAAGAGGGAATACCGTATAGAGCCCGTAATGTGCAACACCAACAAATCGAGCCTAAGATGAGAAGAGAGAGGGAAAGAGAGAATAGAAAGCTTACCGCAATAACCACCAATCGAAGAAAGGGAACGACCACATAGAGCACAGAACCATAAAATCGAGCGGACGAAAAGAGACGAGAGGGAGAAATATGTTAGGGTTACCGGAACAACCACTCGCAATCAACAAGAGGCAATCAGAAACAACGCCTAGCCACTGGAGTCACGGATCTAAGGGAGAGAGGTACCTAGGGCAGAAGAATCACGAGAGAGGGAGCCACGTGTTCGAGAGAGACATAAGAAACCCGAGAGAGGGAGCTGAGAGCCGCAGGGTAAAAAGCACGCGAAGAAACGAGGGCCACGGTGTTGAACTTTCTGCCGCGTTTTATTTAAATTTTTTGTGAACGCCGCCGCACTGCAATTTCCAAATACCATAAATCGCATTTTCAAAACGCGCCGTGCACAAAAAGCTTCCCCAAACGGGCCCTAAAATATATTAGATTCTTTCTTAGATCTAGTATATATGTCTAACTCCAACCAATGCTTGTTGTCTTACATCCTAAATTGTTTCCTATATAAGACAACCATTAGAACATCACACTAATGTAAAAATAACTCTGTACTAGGACACATGATATGAACAAGTTGAATTCAGAATACATTTCACTGCATATGTCTCCATTTGTTGACAAAAAAAAGCTACTTCTATCATAACCAAATCAATCTGAAGGAACACTTGAACTTACTGACTTGTTTCTTTACAATTATCATCTCCATGTTGTCCTTCTCAAATCATGACACTATCTGGTAATGTGATACTTATGCAATAGAAGCAGGTGGCATGTATGAACTTTCGATGATTTGAAGTAGATCCCTTCTTTCTCCAACTGATAGTCCTCGTGCTTAGCTTTGACTTCGTCAGAAAGAAGTGAATTCTTCACATCCTTAAAGGCTAACTTTATCTCTACTGTATAATACATTTTCATTAAATCTTTATAAGAAGGGTATAAAGTGTCCAATACTAATAAAGCTCTATCCTCTTTATCAACAATTATATCAATACTCTTCAATTCTCAAATTATGAAATTGAATTCATTCATATGTGATTGAATTATTGTACTCCATGAAAACAAATACAATCTATGCTTATGACAAATTTTGCTAGAAAACTTTTGTTTATGCATAAAGGCTCCAGCATAAGCCACAAACCTTTCACAATTATTCCTTCTATAAGCTCATCATTTGCCAAACATAGTTGAACTGTCAGGAGGGTTTTTTTTTTCCATCCTTGCCTTACCTTTCTATTGATGTTTTATACATATTTACATGCCTATGAGTGCCTTCATAAACCTCTAATGGACTAGAGCATTATGCATCTTGTTTCTCCAACCTCCAAAATTTTAAGCTATCAAAATTCTCTTTCATGAGCTTCATTATTATTTTATTCCTCATTGACCTTCTCTAGAAAAGTTGTCTCACTTTTAGCACCAACATAGAGTGAATATATTGAAACCAAGCCCTGCCAAAGAGATCAAGCATTACAAAGTCCATAAAGATTTACATGGCTTAGTTTGAACAAAGCTCATGTGCATGGGTGAGGAGAGAGAGAGCGAAAATTAAATTACTGACTGTGTACAAATATGAGTACAATCAGAAACCCCTCCCAAAATTTGAGTGCTCATATTCTCATTGAAGAAAAATATGCTCAAAATATCTCTAGATCAATACGAGAAATAACTTGAGAAATAATAAAAATTATAACTAAACTAAGACCTTAAATTACTTGCTTAAAAAATCAGCGAAATTGGCATCTTTACATTTTCCATTATAGATTTGATTCTGAATTGTGCTGTAACAATTCTTTCAGCTTGTTGATATAATATTTTGAGTTCATAGAAATGAAATTTATTTAATATCTTTTTTTTTTGTTTTTTTTCTTTAATTAAAACTAGATTTTCTGGCTCGACTTCAAGACCTTCCAAGTTCCAACAAAACAAGACATGCGAAACTCATCTATAGCTCTTACAATTTGTTACCTTTTTACATTATATTTATGAGATTTTGAAGAGGTTATCTGAACACTAAATTTAGGTCAAAATTTGACTTTGTATTTACCCAACATAGCACATTATTCTAAAATCTTCTCAAGTAAGATGTTATTCTAAAAGCATTTTTTCTTTATTATCGTGGAAAACTTTGTTTTAAATTTTTTTATAAATTATAGTGTTAATAACACTGTCACTGAAAGTTGCAGACAGTTTTCGTAAATTGAACCCTTGCCCATCTTCTCTGAATGAAGCAAATCAATATATGGTGAATAATTTTCTTGTTGGTGGTTAATTGATAATTAAATTTGTAAAATAATGTTACTCCTAAGTTTTAAGCAGTATTTCTTCAAGTTGTTTTGTTTTGTTTGATTGCACAAGAAGGAAGTTATTTTGAAGTTTTTTGGCAGTATTTCCTGGAGTTATTTTGTTAGGTTTAGATTGTGCAAGAGAAATTATCTTCTAGGTTTAGATTCATTGAATTGTCCTCAGAAGTTATAGTAACGGATGCTAGAGACCAATATTATTGCTTGTATAATTTTAAGTTGCATTTTCCGCTTAAACTTCCACAAGCTGCAAATTTGACATAGCCTTGGAATGAACCAAACCAACATATGAAGAAAATGTTAATGTTGAGGTTTAGGTGGTTATTAAGTTTGAAAATTAATGTTTTTTTTTGTTTGTTTTTTTTTTTTTTTGTTGAAGTTTTGTTCTGTTTTCATAAAACTGTTCTCTTGGCTTAGATTTTCATGAGAGATCACCATGAGCTGCTAGTTTCATTGTGTTTAGGTATGATTCACCAAATTTTTTTGGGAAC
The DNA here is from genome assembly GCA_022702705.1 of Papilionanthe hookeriana x Papilionanthe teres. Classification (NCBI taxonomy): domain Eukaryota; kingdom Viridiplantae; phylum Streptophyta; class Magnoliopsida; order Asparagales; family Orchidaceae; genus Papilionanthe; species Papilionanthe hookeriana x Papilionanthe teres. The sequence continues at coordinate 22,959,312 of CM040429.1, read as the reverse complement.
TTTCATGGTTTTACTCAAGGATGTATACACCGGAAGTATTACTTAGGAACTTAAAATGTAGTTTCTAGGCATTCTTGAGTTTATTTTCTACTGGTCCAATGATCTGTCTTTTCTGATTTTTACAAAATTAGAAACCTTTGTTTTATTTTTATATGATTTTTCATCGGAGTATAACCGCACCTTTTCATGCATTGTCCAATTCTATTGAAGCAATGTTCGCTACATGGACATGAATTTAAAGGATAATTTTTCATGCCATTTCAATAGAAAATCTGATGGAAGCACTCCATGAATTTCTGAAAGCTCTGATTTTCGATTTGTGAATGAATGAATGACATTGATTTATTGTGCAGATTTCTAGCTAAAATTGAAATTTTCGCATACATGGCTTATATTTCAACCTAATAGGACTCTGATTCAAAAAATGCCGAGTTCTTCATTACCTTTAACATCTTAAGAAAATGAAAGAATATTGTTGTTTAAAAACTCTTTAAAATTTTAAATGTATTCCTGGATTGTATTTTTGTGAAGAATGTATTACATACTTTAATAAAATTTTTCCTCTACCTTTGTCCCAACTATAGCTCCACATTACTCATTGTAAATACTTTTATATACCTATTTCTTTGATTTTGTGCATAGCCATGGAAAGAATATTCATTCTCTCTCTTCCATTTTTTGGGGGGTCTCTGTTAACCCCCAAAATATTGTTTAGATTTTTTTTGAACTATGTTATCTTTTTTCCCAAAGGATAGTAGGGGATTGCATTTGTGAGTATGACCTATTTTGCTATATCCCCTGCTGTCTTTGTTCCAACAATGCGCTCTAACATTGATGCATATTCCAATATTATTCTTAGCTTCTATGTAAAGCCATGGCTAACATATTTTTACTTTATTTTCGCTTTAGTTCCCACCCTGTACTAATATTTTTTAATCTCCATTTTCCTTCACTTTATCACCAGACAAATTATTCTATATTCCATTCACAATGAAATTTATTGCCATTATAAAATTGTTATGGTTTCTACTTGTATCTTCTAGCGTTATATGTTATATGTGGGATTAGTTATACTTAATGATGAAATGGAGAAACCAAAATATTTGAAGGGAAATTCTTTGATTTATAACCCTTTTTAAGCTTGTTAAGTTGTGGCTGGTTTGCATGACTAGTCTTCTAATAGGAGTGCTTTAATTGCAACCTTTTGAAGCTTTGGTGGTCATACTAAACCTCCATAGTGCAGCCAAATTGAAGGAGCAATTTAACTATCTTTAATGGAAACAGATACCAATATTACTTACCAATTATTTTAAGTTTAATTTTTTAATGATCAACAAGATTTCAAGGTGTTTGATTAATCAGCCAACTACTGCTCAGAATGTCTTCAAACATTCTTAGTCAGCCGCGTAATTGCAAACATGCAACTATGCATTTTGTTGACCGACAGATATGGGTTGGCTTCCCTAGCTAAGGATCATGAATACAAAATTCTTTAATGAACTATCTTTCTAGATGCCGAGATATCTTATATTTGTGTGACGAGAGCAAATATCCGGATTTGTTAAGAAAACTGTTTCCTGCCACATTTCTCATGTAATACAAATCACTCTAGTGTCTCTGCTGGGTCTTCACATTGCACTTCTGCAACAATGAACCTAGGATGCTCAGATTGCCATCATTATCCAGCGTAATCTTCCTTTCATATCTGGCCTTGATGCTTAGATTTCCATCAACTAATGTTTTTATGAAGCTGCCTAACCATAAGAAGCTATTTATATGCTTAATATTGCCAATTCTCTTACTTGCAGAACTGTGGCCATGGGCGATTACTAAAGTATCCCTCATAAAAAATTTTTTTTTTTTCAATCTAAAATATTATATTTATATAATGAGAGAAAGTTAACCTTGATTGGTTAGGAAATGCATCCTTCTTGAAACTTTCTTTACTATATTTTAAGCATAAAAATCACTGTATTCTGGGGATTCATCCAAATGCACCTCCGTGGTGCTCTGTTAGACGCTAATAAAAAGAAGCATAAAAATTAAGCTAGCAGAATTATATTAGCTTTTTCCTAGATGCTCAAACAATCAAAACACAAAAAGCTGTCTACATGCTCTATTTAGCATTTGTTACTGTGATTCTAATGCTTGCAGAACAATGTTTGCCTCATATGGCCCCTATTGAGAACAGTATGTTTCTGCTGTTAGGAAAGCACACAAGCTAGTAGTTTCTCTAACAGGTACATGTTATTGGGAAAATGACTTGTCTGCAGCATGCTTTTAAGAGCTAATTGTGGCCGACTTCAATATTTTTGCTGTGGGCTAAATATTCGATCCTCACCTCTTGAAACTGATGATAAAACCTATCATTACTAGAATGCCATAAAACATGATCCTTTTCATGCATGATATGTATGGAAATATTATTGTTTGCCTCAGTAATGGCATTTCAAAACCTATCTTATTAAGTCAACTAAGTTCATATATATATATATATATATATATATATATATATATATATATATATATAGATATATATAATGCCGTCTGCTCCCACGCGCCGCTCTGCTAGGGTTTCGCCTCATGGCGAACCCTAGCGACATTTATCGCGCCGTCTCCTTCTCCGACGTCCTCTCCGGCATCGTCTCGCGCCCTCTCCAGCGTCCTCTTCCCACGACGTTCTCGTCTAGAGTTTTGTGTCGCCAGTTGCGGTGCTTCGCTGCAGATCGAACGGCGACTCTCTCGACGATTCGCCTTGCCTGTCTGCGTAGCAGCGTTTCGGCTGGTGCTCGGCGCCTTCTCCCGACGACGCCTTTCTCTGCTCGCAGGTCAGGTTCGCCGCTTTGCCCTGACAGCGGGGTCTGCACAGCGCAACTGCAGTATGGCCTCGGGCCGTTCTTATGCCGGCGATAACCCCGCCCGCGCCCCTTCACATTCCAACATGTTCCCACAAAGATACCACGATGCTTTGGCGCAATGCATTGAAACTAGGTTTCTCAAAAAGGCTTCCCGCAAAGATGGAAAACCTGCAATTTTTCTTACAGAGGAAGAGATTTCCACTCTAGCTGCACCCTGCCAATTGTTTCTAGTAGGTAAGTTCTTATACGACAATCCTAAACTTAAACTGATCCGAAAAGAATTTGAGCAAATGAAGCTGAATGGAAGTTGTAAGATTGGTAGATTGGATGGGCGACATGTTCTCATCCAATTAACCGATGATGGAGATTACACCTAAGTGTTTGCTAGAAGACTCTTCGAATTGACAATCGGGTGAATTTGCTAAAATGGACGGCGGATTTCGACCATCGTACTGAGCCTCCCATCATCCCTGTTTGGTTGCGCTTCTCAGATCTGCAGGTACACCTTTACGATCAAGAGCTTCTATTCACCTTCGCAAAGATCTATAGCACACCACTCCAAACCAACTCGCCGACAGAGCATATGACTCGATCTTCTGAGGCTAGAATACTGATAGAACGAGACATCACGCTACCTTTTTCGAGAGAGATATGGATTGGCACACGACGATCGAGATTTTGGCAACCAACGTAGACCAGAACAAGTACTCTCTTATCGTACCCATCTGCAGTATGTTTGGCCACTCTCCCCATCAGTGTTACCACTTGCATCCAAACCTCAAACATCCACATGCAAATACTACTGGACTGCACATTCCTGCGATGGGTATACCGCCTTCCTCACCGTCAGTGATACCTACTACTGTTCCAGAACAGGTTGAGAAGAATCGACCCTCGGAGGAGCATCAAGTAGTTGCATCGCTGAGACAGGATGAGGTCATCTCTCGCCTTCTTCTACCTGGAGCATGTCTACGCTATCATCTCGGTGCCCACTACTTATGGAGGAGATCGGACTCCCACCATGACATGTCCGAAGATAGGAAGAAACAAACACTCATATTATGATGACGGAAAAGGTGCCTACTACTGCGAGGAAAACTACCGCTCTAATAGTAGGCTTGGTTGTTCTACCGCTCGATGGGTAGGAGATTCCAAGTATTGGAGCACTATCACGAGAACAACCTTTCCACTTCGGATCGGATCATCAAGTTTGCGAAGAAGAATGACAAGTGTATACTTCTCGGAGGAAGAAGAAAGCTGGGATTACTATCCCCCTTGGAAACTTAATGTATGATATTTTGGTCTCCCCTGATAATGGAGAAGCCCTTCAGAGTGTGATTTATGGATGCGCTACATTAACCAGGGGTAGAGGGAAGCCTTGGCGACTTCGTCCTCTTTAGTTGCTTGTTTCTTTTTGTTCTAACTTTTGTATCGCTCTGTTTGAGCTTTATTTGTTTTTATTTCTTATGAGTCGAGCTCAATTTTTTGGGCCCTCTCATACTACTTGTTTTATACCCCTTTTTATTTCAATGAAATAGGCCATACAGCCTTTTTTTAAAATATATATATATATATATATATATATATATATATATATATATATATATATATATATATATGTTCTAGGAAGAATCAAGTGCACTAGTTTCCCATAAGCATGAATATTGAATGATAGAGTATATACACATCATGCTTGACAAATAATGGTGTGTGGTGAGCATAGCCTTCTAGTACATTCAACGCAGATCTAATGCAGCAGAAAAATCAGTCTGCTCTAGTATTCTGGAAAGCATTTAATTTTTAAACTATAACTAAAATTATATCCCCCCATTAGAACTAGATCTATAACAGCAGAAGTAAAATAAAAGAAATTGTTTGAAGTTGCCTATGCTAAACTTTCCGTTGCAGCAGATTACATTAAACTGCAATGGACATTAGTGGAAAACACTAATCATATTCATTTTCAGAATTATGTATGTTCCCCACAAAATCAGAATAGTCAATATAATTTGTAGATCAAAACTAAATTAAATAGTTCATATAGACAGTGGATGTAACCTAAGTTTTCATTTACAGAAATTGTGAAAGTTTACATCCTCGAGTTTTTACATCATAAAGACCATTCTATAGGATGCATAAAAAATATTGTACTTGTATTAGTTGCAAAAGAATATTTTATTTATAAAATAGCAAAAGATGTGCATCTTCTGGTTAGTTTATTTTACCTGCTAATTTCCCTTTCCTGCAATCAACAATGAAAGCAAATGCAACCATGGTGAGCATAGAGTATGCCATCATGTTATGTATGTTATGAAATATCTTATGAATGATACTGTAAGCATTCCATTCACAATGTTCTCATAAAGATAAACCATCTCCATGAGTATAAGTAGGCAATGTGTGAAGTGTCTATTAATTTGTGGTAAGGTACAAAGTGTGTTATCTTGGAGTTGCAATTTTATTACACTTATAATTGAATCTTTGCTTTATTGTGTCCATGGGAGATGCACAATGAAGTCCATGCTTACATTCATTAACGACAATTCTAGAACGTGCAAAAGTGCAGAGACCCATGTTCTGTCTCCGGGTCTTAGCTAGATGATGTTATGCACTACCTGACATGCTTCTCCATATCCTGCATTGGTTTATGCCTCTAAAAATTCTCTTTCACTGAGTAAAGAATTGTTTCTGCCAAACTGTCTGGCAATCCCTCCATTATGACATTCTTGTAAAATTCTCTGAGTGAAGTATTAGGAATGTATAGTCCGTTCTAGTAGAACAAGTATCCATCTAATATTTAGAACTACTAATATTGTCTATTCTGGTAATAAACTCAAATCCACTTAAAATTATCATTGGTGGCATATAAATCTTTCAACACGTCAAAGCTAATGACCTTTGACTGCATAGAAGGGAGCTTAATCTATCATCTATCTTATTCTGATTTCTTGCTTTATGCTTGAGCATAAATGAAATGAAGACGAGCTTTACTCCGAAGGCATGTGCACTCTTTTGTTTGCTATGTCTTTTCAGGAACCTCAAGGCTTCATGATCAGTATAAAAAGTGAGCTCATTTGCCATAAGATAGTGACTCTAGTGATTGAGAGCCCTCATTGTGGCATAAAACTTCATGTCTAGATATAGCATTTTTTTTTGGAATCATTTAAATAATTTTCATTGAAGAAAGCAAGAGGATGTTCTATTTGACTAGAGACAACTCCAATTCTCACATTAGAGGTATCACACTACTTGAACACCTGATTAAAATCTGAAAGAGTTAGGATTGTGGATTGAGTAACTTGTTTCTTGAAAGATTCAAAGTTGAGATTGTGCGACCTAATCAAGTGAATCTATCTGACTTCAGAAGGGCATCATTATATGGTTTTTTTTTTTGATAAATTTCCTATAAAAAGATGTGTATGGAATTGGCAAATCTGAGTGAATGAGAGCAATTGACCTAGTCGACAATAGCCTCAATCTTGATTGAGTTCATCTCAATGTCGGCAACTAACACAATGTACCCTGAGAATATGTACGCGATGTAAAAAAGTGACTCTTCAAGTGACCATACAACCGCTCCATCCGAATAACTCCAAACATCAATTATGTATGCTATAAATGCTCCTTTGAGAAATTGATAAAATATTTGGCCTTGATATGTACCTCAATTTTTTGTACCCCTCGGATTTCTATCTAGTTAATTTTATAAAATTATATGCTTAAAAATGATCAATTTGATATACTTCACTATATATTAATTATGAATAGATTGAGAGATATAAAAATTGGAAGTTATAAGTTAGTTAACTTAATTAAACCTCTCTAATCCTGGTTACTATTCCTAACCGACCTATCCCACTTGATATTTTTTCTCGATGACGTCAAATTGGGAAATCTCATTCTAAAGTATTCAAACCCTCTCCCCTCCCCCTCACTTTCGTTAGCAAGGCCTCCCTCGCTCTTTGTCGCGCTCGACAATAGCTCTTGTAAGGAGCTGCGATTGTAGCTTAGCTCTTAGACGCGAACAAAATGGGGCGAGCAGAGCCCAGTGGAGTTGCATGACCTGCAGTAAGCCGCGTCCCACTCCTTCCCTCTCTCAATCCTCCTCCTCTCATTTCCCTCCTCCCTCGCGATCTTCCTCTCTACCGAGGGAGCCCGCGACTCCAGCTACAGTGCCGGAGTAAGGGTCGTGCGCAGGCGCACGACATTGGGTCTCTTGCTTGGTTTCCAAGTTTCGGGACGAAATCGGTAAGTGATAATTCCTATTTCACACTATTTGAGATATTCCTTTCATTCCTCACATTTTTTTTTGAGATTTGCCACGAATCATTACATATTTTTCATCTCGGATAGACTCAGCGGAGATGAAGTTGCGTCAAAAGAGACGAAGTTGGTTCGTTGGTTTCCGAAAGGGATTTCGACACAAATTCAAGAAGTTTAAGAGGGACTAAGCAAAGTTAAGAAGAAGATTGGGCAACATTGAAGAAAGCTTGGTTGTCGAGAAGACTGTTTAAGGTAATGTTTTAACAAATCAATTATATTTTGAGTTCAATCAATTTATGAACCAAGTCATTTATGATTTCAAGTTGTTTATCCAAGGTGACGAGTTTGAGGTAACCATGTAGAAGATCGTCGTATGACGACTCCTTAAATTTCAGGTAAAATAATCCAATGCTAATTGAAGAAGAATAATTCAATTTATGGAAATCAATTGAATGTTAAAGTTTAATATTATGTTTTATAGTTTATTAAGATTAACATAAAAGTTACTGCAACGTTCAGCCGGTTACTGAATATTAAGAATTTAGCGTGACAACCGAAGTGAGTAATTGCATTTTTAAATTTTAGTAATCGTCTTTATTTCAAGATGTATGTTGCAGTTCATTGAGATTTATATTATAGTTGATTCTTCATATTTGTAGATATGAAATATATGCATAAAAGATATGTATGTGATATATGATATGTATGATAGATATGATGTGTAAGATAGACATGATAGAAAAGATATGCACGATGAATAGATGTACAACAGAGCAAATATACATGATATATATATATAAGGATGAAATAATTTATATATGAATGTTTGTATGTGCATATTCAAAGGATGTTTTCACTCTCTAATGGTGCATGTAGGGGATGTCAGTGTACCTCCACGCATAGTGTTTTTTTATCACCTCAGATAATTGTGATAGTTCATTAATCGCTGTGCCGGCGGGATAATATTAGCTAGGGGCGAGTAGACCAAAGCTTATCTTTCCAAAATATTGTAATGTTTACATTATTAATCGCTGTGCCGATTAGATAATATACGAAGGCTAGGTAAGGGTCTCTCTATACAATTGCAATGTTTAGAATCACTATGCACTGTGCTGACGGGAGCCGGTGGGGCATTATCGGCCAATGGTGTGTTGGATTTGTTGATAGTGATCCTCACAAAAACAGATGTGTATGTAAAGTATAAAACAAAAGTAAAGTTAAAATAAATGTTTATAGAAGATTGAATATTTTTATTTAGAAAAATTTATTGATACATGCATTAGCATATATTAGATTGCTTATAAAAGATATGAAAGACCAGCATATTATAAGATTTTTTTTATAGACCCACATGTATATTGAATTTTTTTCCCTTGGATTACCATAGTTTAGAAGTGTGGCTACTCTTAAGTTATCTTTAGATAACTCATTATGTTACTTTAATATTATATTTAGGTTTTGAATGTTTGAACAAGATGAATAGAAGATAAGTAAATGTGTACAAGAGAGAACAACAATCAAATAGTACAATTTTTTACTTAGTAATTTTTATTGCTTTATTTAGTGGCTTTTTTATGTATTTTTAAATATTAAATTATTAGTATAGAATTAGAAGAGCAGGGATTTTTTTTTATTTCACCGTCCTGTCGTTCGTTCCCATCTTGATTAATTCCAATTCCCGGGTCGGGTAGTGACAACTACAAAATACCAAAATATCATTAAAGTATGTGACCATCAATTTTTCAATAAAGGCTTAAAATTTCTTCATCAGCTACATGAAAGTTCTAGACGCATTGGATGGTCGAAGGGCATGATTGTGCACATATACAATTCATCTTGTGTCTTGAATGCTATTTTCATTTATCTGTTGATCTCATCTTGATTTGGTGAACTATGGTGCAAATTGATCTTGTAGAGGATGCTAGCCCCATATAATTAACGGATCTAGCAGATCATCCAATCGTCGAGTAGGAAATTGATATTTAATTGTAATTTTATTCGTAACTCATCTATCAATACACGTGTAAAGAACAATTATTCCTCGAAACAATTAGAGCTATAATTGCACTTGACTTATGTTCTCATGGATCAAGTATGTAATTATCAAGTTTGTAACTTATTTCTGCAACTCTTCATACTAGACTGGGTGCATCCGGTAGGTAGGTTGGTTTCTAGATATAAGTTTGTCACATTGAAGCTCTCTCAGTGATGATAATCTAAGAAGCGGACTGTCGGTCAAGACATCTTAAATCTCTCATAGCATGGGGTACATTATATTTGGTATTGACCGTCAGACTCACTGCTTTTTAATACTACTAATGTTAGTTCTACTGGTGCTTTTCTCAAGGCTAGCAGAAAGGTAGCTCGTGTCATATAGTCTTAGACTATATGAACTTTGACAACCATGGACTCCTTCCAAGATATGATTAAGATGCACTTCCTATCCTTTATAAAGGAATGTGTTCTTTTATCTATCATGATGTTTGTAGTGGTTGAACTGCCATAGACGACCTAATATGATGTGACAAGTATCCAAAGGTACTATGTCATATTACATCTGCTCTTACATCTCTAATATAGAACTCCATGTGATATCTCATATCAATTACAACCTTATTCCCTTTCTTTGACCAAGGCTAGGAATAAGCCTAAGTGTGTAAGGCTTAACTTGTCTAGACACCACATGTATACAAATCGCTCTGTCTATGAAGTTACACACCTTTTCCTTCACAGTGCAACGAGTATGAAAGATATGACAAAGTTACTATTGCTCGCTTGCAGACCCAGTGTAAAGGATTCATCGAACCTTTGGCATTTCTCCCTCAACGGTTGAAAGCTGATACTCTTATCTAGCTAATTTCTCCCATATCCCTAATGTCACTGTCTATTTGATTAATTGTTCCATACTCAATAAAAGTGATTATTCTTTTGTTGGGTACTTAGATGCTATATGCCCGAAGTTATGACACATGAAGAACTTTCTAGTTTTAATGACTTGGGTGTGTTGGTGGTCCCATCTTTTTCCACACTGGGTTGATTTCTCCTCATGGGGGGTAAGTTGGGTGTCCTAGTGGTTGTGCTTTTGGTACCTGATCCAAATGCTGAGCTCTCTGTAAAGTTTAGTGGTTCCTTGGTAATGATATTGCTTCTTCACTTTAAAGGTATTGTCTGTATGTTGAGTTAGACCAATACCATTTTAGTTGCGTCGCAGTGTTATAATTTGGCTTTAATCCTCTAAGGTGCTATATTTTTGTATGTTCCCCTTGTTCCATCAACTCATATTTCAACATGAGTTGATCAAATTCGGCCCTGTGCCGTTTCATAAAAAAAATCCTTCTAATACATGTTCTGGAGTTTTAGGACAGGAAATGTTGGAGGTGATATTTGTGATGTCTTATCCTCTTGGGCTATGGGTGATCTCGCTCTTATCCTTCACTGCCGAAGAAGCTTCAGATTCTCCCACCACAAGGAAGCGTTATTTTCGAGTTTAATGACGGTTAATTTGACTTTTTTTTTTAATTTTTGGGAATATTCTTATATCAAAAGTTTGATCTACTGTTTGTTGCCACTTAATGATTTTATTCAGAACCAATTGCCCATCAAAATATGCAAGTAGGTCTTCATCCCAAAGTCATTGGCTCACATCGGATATTCAATTCTAAATTGTTGGGGCAACTAAATTTTTTTTAGTGAGTTTAATTTATTTCTCTCAATCCGACAAGTCATTATTATGCCTATGGGTGACGTCTCCAAGTTGCCTCCTCTTAAATGTGACAAGTCTTTGTTATAGTTTGAGGATCTCCCTTTATATATTGTCCATTGTAAGCTTATGTATAACTTTCTGCATGTTTCTCCTAATTGACATGATATCTCTTTCTCCTAACTGAAATGTGAGGGTGAGGATAGATGAATTAAGTAATGTGAATTTTGGTTTATGAGTGGAAAATAAATTCTTAAAGATTTAGGTTTGCAGACTCATATACCAAATGACATCGATATAAGGTTCCTAGTCAATGCCGACAGATCATGGGATGGGTTAGATCTTGGTAGAAAGTGCAACAAAGGAAAATTGATGATGAAGAATAAAAATTGTGGTTGGACAAGTTGGACAAAGAAAATAGTAGGCAGGCAGTGGATGCAGAGGTATAGAAAGGTATTTGATTGTTCAGGAGAGATCACCACCTGATCCAGTTACGTTACAGGCGTACCAGCTGAGAAAAATCAACTATGCATCATTCCGACAAGAGAAAACTAGAGAATAATATCTAATGCATAAAAACAAAATAAGCTCCCTAAATTAGTCCATAACAAACATTTAAATAGTTCCTACGAAAAATAATTCTAATTCTATTTCAAGTAATAAAAAAAAGGTACCCACAAGGTATGGTATATTCAGTTGGCAAAAACCTTGCTACTGGGTCATCACTAGATCAGATTTCGTCCCGATCCCGGTTCCGTATATACGGGATTATGTGGACCACTCCCGCATCAATGAATCTATTTAAATCTTAAAAGTTTCTTGTAAGCTTCTAATGGTAATTCATTTCGTCATGCCCATGTACTTTTTAATCTGCATATCATATTAAACATAATATTAATATACATAACATGATCCATGTCATCATATCCATGCTATGAGTATATTTAAATAAGCAATACCAATGTTTAATTATAGGAAAGCTCTTACAGCTCATGGAGAATTGCTTCATTATGTTCTCATGTTTATCCTAAATTACGTATGATGACTTGCATGTTATTCAGAACATTTATACGCATTCATTAGGGATTTAAGCCCACATGAAATGACATTTTCATGAGGAAGTTTTCTCATTATACATACACTTCGTGATCTACTGGTTCTATCAACATAATCCTATGGACTCCTTATACTAATGCAAGCTTGGCAATATGGGAATCTTCATTCATATGGCTCATCTATTCTTTCTAAATTCTTACAATGTATGCTAACATGTTAACACTAATCACTATTCAAATACACTGCAGGCAAAATGATATAGAGAAGATGTTGAATATACAATAATCAGCATACTTCAAAATGCTAAAGCTGGATTGCAAAATAGGCATCAAATGATTGTAGAAAACCCAATTGTACAACAAAACCCAAACATATTGTGCAGACAATTATAGGATGGTACATATTTATTGGTTGATTGATAGGCGATGGTAAATTTTATTTACGATTTTAAGATCATATATAAATTTCCTGGTCTTTCAGATCTCTGACTACAGGATAGCTAAATTGGAATGCTTAAAAAATCACATTAAAATAATATCGTACATGATCAACATTTGCATACAATATATACTACAAATTCAGTAGATGATAACTCGTGTCTACATCTTTTCAAATCCTTGAGACAGTCAGATTCAATGTTATTTATAATGCAAAAATAATTAAAATATTGAAAAAATATATCATTCACATCATATTAAATTCAATAACATGTTGGAATACTGTAGTGCTTGGTGTTACAAGCTTAGACATCTGAAAGCGTGGTTATAAGTTTTAGCATCTAGGTTTTCTCTAGTGCAAATTTAGGTGAGATGCTCAAAACATGTGCAAAGATTAAAAACTGTAGACTATCAATTTAGTTCAGGCAAAATGCTATATCTTTTTATGAAAAAAGAAAATGCCTATGATAATGTAAATGTTAACCAGAAACAGATTTTGCAATAAATATGAGATCAAATGAAACTATATAATGATTAAGGTTCACAACGTAAATTCATTGGAGTGAACCCAATTTCTCATGCAAAAAATGAATCACGATGTATGCATATGAAAAATCATCTATGGAGATCCGTGCCTTCTGTTGATGCGAGGAGAATGCTACCCTCAGAAGTTATTGTTAATGCCTCACGCTTGAAGAGTTTGTATCCAATGAGCACACTAACGTTTGACAGAAAATCTAGAATTTTATCAAACGATAGAATATGCAAGTCGCAACAATGCTTGCCCTCAGAAACAGAAGTATATACAGGGTAAACAATAACTTGGAAATTGGAATACAAAGTTTTTTTCAATATTTTAATATTCTTGAAGCTCAACTAATATCTCATTAAAGACTCAAAAACAAAACCATAGTTAATCAATACCAACCCAAAACACCAAGCCAGCAATCATAACCTGTTCAACAACTGACTAACATACAACTTTAACCATAAATTGAAGCCTAAACAATAGAAAATCACGCAATTAAACCAGCCTAGAGATGAGATAGTTGAATGATCATGCACGCCAACAAAGATATTGTAGAATATAACTCGTTCATTAGAGGAATCATTATAGGCATGTACATGCCAAAATAAATTAATGTAAAAAGAAAAATATGATATAGAAACAAATAATTATGACAAAGTAGAAACTTTGCTCAAATAATCAAATTGCCTGTCTTAATGCTGTAGATTTATATTTTTGACAATTAGAGTTAGATTTCCATCAGAAGAGCAAATTGTTGTGAAAGTTGAGAATAAGTGAATAATATGTTAATAAATCACAGTAACTAGAATAGATATGTAGGTTTTATTCTCCGTAAGATTGGAACATACTATTCTAGTCTAGAGACCATAGGGTTATTGTTTTCTCTTAATATTAGAGTCCTAAAAATATTGTTTGCTGTGTTACAGTGACCAAATAGATTATGTACAACGTGACTTGTACTAGTAATTGTATTTGTTGATATTCTGGTTCATGAAAAATATATTTTTATAGTAGTTTCAACCGAATCAAGTTCTGATATATTTTTTTTTAAATGGAAGTTGGGTTAAATTTTTCTCATGAAAAGAAAAGAAATAATACAATTTTACAGAGGAAGGCAATACAAAGAAAGGATCAGCTACAACTAACAGACATCTAAGTTAAATTGTTCCATAAAGAAGATCTAGTAGCTTATTTAGAAGTTTAAACTCCGAGTCTTCTTCTTGATAATAGATGCCTTATTCACCTTGTAATTTAGCAGCTAAAGTAAACTTGGAAGATGATATTAAATCAGTCGATTTTTCCCGTACCCTATATATTTTAATACCTCTATTAATTTTTTCTAGCCGAAAATTTCAAACTGCTTAGAAGAAGATGTCCCAATTGTCTTTGGAATTATTATTAGTATAAGTATTTTTCCTTAGATTGAAGGCGTTATCAATGTTGCCCGTTTTAGTGGTGATTCTAAAAGAATTCAATCTTCTCCAAAAAATTTAATAAAAACACATGAAGAATTATGAAAATTATCCTCTAGTTGAGGATTGCAAAACTCAAATTGAGGAGATATCCATACCAAATTTGATCATGTGAAACTTAAATATGAATTTTACACTTCTAGATGTTCCATCTAAGTGGCAAGTTTTCTGGAACCATAGCTTTCCAAATCTATCTCAAGTTTATGAAGGCCACCATTTCCTTAGAAAAAGGTTGAGTAATGCATAAATTTTAATGGTTCATTGGAAGACATCTCTTAAATCATTAATATTAGTGTTGAGTGAAATTCAATTTGTATTAATGTAAAGATCCTTAATCTTTTATCCATATCAATGAGAATAATGCCTTCCATTGCCTATGGCAACCATGATAGGTGAGGAATTTGGAGCTCACTGAGCAATTAAATTCCAACCAAAGTAGTCCAGGTTATGATTCACGGCAAAAGAGTTGTCATGAATTTATTTGTCCTTGTAAAAAGTGACATTATCTTCATTATGAATCTTCCAGGAGATGATGAGGAAGAAAGGTTGATACGTGATAATAAGAGTTTTTTGATTGGATAGTACTAAAAAATGACTATTCATTCTAAAAATAATCTTATTTAAATTAAATGAAATCTCCTGCCTACAAAGTTGGAGAACAACTACAAGAACAAAATTGAGTCAAACCTAGCCACTATTATCACAATTATGTTTCCAAGAAAGGCTAAACAAATTTAGATTACCACTGGCATGCAGGTGGATCTTGATAACGAAAGCATAATGATCCACAACTTAGAAACCTTGTATCCATAAAAAAAGAATAGAAATATTCCAAACTAAACAATATTGACACTTAAGGTCTGTTCTTCATTACTTTTGCTTTTATTTTCGTTTGTTTTTTAAAATATATTTGGTTGATATAATTTTTATTATGTTTTTATTTTTAATTTTAAAAGTAAATCACCTTATTTTAAAAAGACTCAAAACATTTAAAAATTGTCTCGAGTGTTTTGAAAAATTAGTAAACCTGTCAAATATATTTTGATTTAAATTAAAACATGAGCATACAAAACAAAAGAAAAAAATGAGAAAGAAAAATTGGTCCCAATTGGCCCTTTAGAAACAAGATTTGTGAGAAACTCATAAATAAAAACCATAAAAAAATAGAAAGAAATATATTCAAAATTCATGCAAGCTAAGGCTTCTTTTGAAGTAGCATCACTGCTCAACAAATTTTTTTTAAAAGTTGCGTTTGTCGAGTCGGCAAAAATTTATCGTTCTTGCAAAAGAACTTCACAAGGCGTTTGTCTCCCGCTTTTTTACAAACGAAAATTTTTCCAGGCATCAACATTCACTCAAATTGAATGGAACTTCACCGTTTTCTCAAACGAAACCTAAATTTTAGAAAGCGTTATTCGCCTTGAGACAATACGGTTGCCTAATAAATTTAATCTGAAAAGTATCAGTAGGCATAACATTTTTTATTTACTCTTTGTAAAGGATTATTTAAATATTATGAGAAAAGAAGGGCATGTACTTAATCTAATCACATTCGTTTCTCAAGTGGATTAAAAAAATTCGTTCCAAACAACCCTGCCTACGAAAAAACAAAAGCATTTCCAATGCCCAAAATCCAATTAGATATATCGTTCCAAATCATCTAGCCTTTTCCCGATGATCAGAATTTCATCTCCTAAACCTGCAATATTTAAATATATTAACTTTGCCTCAATATTTGCTTTCTGCCAAAATTTTCACGACAAATTAGAAGAAAAACTTTAATACCATGTTTACATCGCTCCAAATGTGACCCGCTTTTAGAAACAAGTTCTTTCAAGTATTACAGTGAAGTTCATGCAAAGAATTTTACTCCTCCAAATAAAGCGATTAGATAAAGTCTATAATTTATCAACAACAGATGTAAGAGGTTGAAGTACTTGAATTAAATCCATAAACATAGCATCTAAAAAACACTTAAAATAGTAATTTGACTGCCCATTGAAAGATGTTTATACTTCCAATTGAGAGATTTATTTGAAGTACTAGACAAAAAATCATCATGCATGACTGCTTTTAGGACATTTAAATAATGGGACACCCAAGAACATAATAGGAAGATTCTGATTGAAAAACCATTGACTATCTCGGAGGATCTCTTGATATGCACACTGTTGAAATAAAGTTCAAATCATCAAGAGAGGAAAAAAGGAATAGCAGAGAACTCTATATCATTGGGTGACAATTTGAAGAAAGTAGGATTAAGATAAATTTGTTTTGTATAAGTTTTTAATTTTAATTTAAGTGAAAATAAGAGTTTGTTATGAAGTTCATTCTATAAGTGTTTATGGAGTTTGTCAACTAACATTGTAGAGTTATTTTAGGGAAGATTTAGAGTCTATTTGGCGCAGCTGCAGCTTAGCTGCTCCTAGAAGCTGCTACGGGAAGCTATTGTAGAGAAGTTTTTGTTTCAGTCATTTGAAAATAACTGTGTGACAACTGTTTCTGAACAAATGACTATTCTGCCTCTGTTTAGTAATACTTTTTGTAACATAACTGTTATAGTCATATATTTGATACTTCAGAAGTAGAAATTTACTTCAGAACAATACAAAAACCACACCTCACTTAATAGTGAGTACTAAGAGTGCAAAAAAGACAAATAATTAAAATTTTATCCTGAATTATTCCAAACTTCTAGTTACATGAACTGAAAGAAATCCAGAGTAATCACATGATATTCATGTAAAATGTATAAATTTAAATCTCTAATTAACATTTTTTTATCTCATTTGCAAAAATAAAATAAAGAAATAAGAATAGCTCAAAAACAAGCCAACATTCCATTATAATTAGCATGTATTTATTGATCTCTCTTTTTCTAAAAAAAAATAAAATCATCTTCAATGCTCAAGAAATACAAGTACCGTAAAATAAATAAGAAAGACATCATCCATTAATCCATTTATCATGATTGGAGCTTTTATTCACATCAACAAACAACATTGGGATAAGCTTGATACTAGAGCACTCAAATGTATTTTCTAATATATTCCTCAATTCAATGCAATTGGAAGAAAGGAAGAAGGAAGAGAGATCCTTACTCTCAAATGATCAGAGAATAGGGGAAAATGAGTGGTGGTTTCGAGCTGAAGAGGAAGCCGAGTGAGGGAGCCGGGGTCGAACTTTTGTGAGAGTGTTGAGGGAGTCATGATTGAAGAGAGGGGGATAAGGGCATAACAGGTCGAAGGTCGAACATCGGGGCTCGATCAGTAAAAAGCCAACCCTGGAATGCGGGCCGCAGGTCTCTATCCGCACGGGCGTTTAACCAAAAAAGCGGGACGCAATTGTTGCGCTCCCAAACTGCCAAACTTCTCGGCCGCTCCCTGCACCGCGCTCCCGACGCCCTCCCAAATGGACCCTTAATTTATGTCTTGATGTATTTTATCTGTAAGTAGGGATGATTCATGCATTAATAGACATCCAAAAGGTTCTCTAATCCTTTTCCAAGTCTTTTCTTTTTTCTCAACCATCATCCTGTTGCTGCTTCAGCAATTCTGAGAATAGAAAAGAAAAAAAAAATGCTGTTTTTGAGGGAAAAATTTTTGGAAAAAACCCATTATTTTGACTAATCTCTAGTGAACCTAAAATTAGCCTTTCAAAAAAAATAAATTCAATCTATTCCAAAAGTCTTCTGCATATACAATCATGGATTAACCCTAATATTAATACTAACTTGACTAGCTGGTAAATTTTAGGAGTGATAAGAGTACATTTAATGTTTGGATTATGGATGCTTAGAATGGATGATACATACGCTACTATTTGTTGCTTGAAATGACGTTGCATAAAGATGTTTAATTGCCATCTAAATTTGTATTGTATTTTATTAGAGTCTGTGAGTTAAGTGAAAGAAACGTACTGGAACTATTGATATTTTGTGTTGTCATGCATCTGAAGAGATCAATAGATAGTGGCCCAAAATTTTGCAATGTAATAGTACACAATGCATGATTAAGTTCTTGGAGTAACATGTATCATATTGTACTGATTTTAATGCAATACAAATTTCAAGCAATACTACACAGTTGTTGATATGCCGAATAAAGTTACAGAAAATGAAAGCCAACAAATTGTAACCATTAATTATTATTCTGTAATACTGGATAACATTGTGCATTTTTTTTATACATTAAAATTTTCACCTGCTCGAATCAATCAACCTTTTTTTTTTATTTTTGCTTTTAACAAATTATCCATTCCTACTAAGCAAAATTACTAAATCCAAATTTAGTGGAGTCAATATTTATAATAAAAAGTGCCACACCTCCAAAAGGAAAAAAATCTCAAAGGCCCATGAAACTATTCAATAAACATTAATGACTGAAAAAAATTTCTCGTACAATATTATGAAAATGTTCCTATATTGTACCAACAAAATAAAGATTTCAATGACTTCCAAGTTATAATGGAGACAGTCTAACCATCAATTTTCCACCTTTAAATTAAAAAAAAAAAATAACAGAACATTCATATGTAAATTCACCAAGAAGCATTGCAATGTGCGGAGATCATGTAAATGGCATTGCTTGCAATCCTATATTCTGCTTCTCTTGTATTGAAATGGAGGAATTTTTTATAATAATGCTCACTGTTCGTGGAATTATGCTTTTATTCTCTACAATGATTTTTTTCCCCACAAACCATCATATGAACAAAGGATCAGCATGCATGGTTGACTATTAATTCTGGAAATGCTAATGAAGAGGCTCCAATTTGGTACCAATGTTTTATGTGAGTTGTTAAAATATATTTCTATAGCAGCTCAACTTATTGGTTTTTTCTCATGCAACTAACCAAACCAATAAATGCAAGGTAATCTGCTTTCGGTTGATAATTTGTTAAATACATGGATTTTGCATTGTTCGCAGTGCAAACCGATTGAACAAATTTTTTGGTTAGTAGACAGATTTCTGATTAGACCGATATAAAAACGAGAGCAAAACAAATGAATTTGATAAAAAAAGTTGTCCTACTATATTTGTGTTCATTGTAAACTTTGTGGCATTCCCCATTTACAGTGGCAAATAAACCTTAAAGTGAATATGTTAATCAAAATAGTACTGAATTAATGTTCTAGTTGCTACTTGAGAATGGGCTATTACATATTTGTCTCTTTATTTCCAACTGCATTAAAGAGCGTTCAATGGCATCAAGAAGTCTAGCATTATTGGTTCAGGAATCACTGTGTCTCATTATTGGTTCCTTATCTAAAACCAGAGGAGTTCAATGAAACTTCGTGAGAAAAGCAATTAGGTAACATGGATAGGGGAGAAGTCATTATTGAATGGAAAGTATATAAATTAGACCATCAGCTAAAATACTAAAACTTTATTCAAAATTTTCAGCACTGATTAAAATGTATTTATCAGATCATAGTTAATTTATTAGAATTAAACGAAAATTTGACACTAAATAGGACGCAATGGAGAAAAATGATTCATGTAGCCGACTCCACTTAGTGGGATTAAGGCTTTGTTGTTGTTGTTGTTGTTTGTATCAGATCATAGTTAATTCACAGCTAAAATTTTCCTCCAAGGCAACTACAAAGACATCCATTTGTGTGAAACTTTTACTCGTGTGGTCTAGAGAATGGTCAATATACATGACCTAAAAATTGTACTACAGATTAATTTCGTAATTTGAACTAGTGACCTCTGGAAGATAATGTGATCAATCTAATGATTGAGGTGATAGAAAACGAACTTGAAAGATGTATATTACGGGAAAAAAAGACCAGTCATATGAATGATCTACACAAAAAATATTTACTTCTGAAAGTTCTAACAGATGATGATGCTTGCGATTCCATATGCTGCTTGTAGTTAGGACTTACCAAAAAATCACATCTTTACTCGCACTTAATTGCCGATAAAATCATGTCGATACAACATCCACCATGTTTTGTTGACTACTCATATAGTTGAAAATTTATCCTCATGATGCCAATAAAAGTTGAAGAACTTGCTGTAAGTTATGATATTACATCTATACAATTCCCTCGTCCTCATTTGATTATTTTTTTGGAAGGGACCTTGAAACTAATTGAGTAGTTTTAAATGTCATGGTATATTACATGAAAATTAATTATTTCTGGCGGAAAAATACATCAGAAATTACTTCATTTTTGCTTAAATTTTTGTTACTGATGGATTATCAACGGATTGTAATCCTCCTCTATAACTATATTCCAATGATTGAAATATTTTTTCTTAGATTTTCTTCCGAAAATCGGTTCAAATATTCTTGCTGAAACAATCTATGCTAACGCCTCCAACACGACCATTTTTTTGTTAGTAATATAGGATGATAAAAATGGTGGAAAACTGTTGGATTTGTCTGCCAAAAATGGATCGGCTGACTTTTTGGCTGAAATATCCACCTGTTTAATTGCATGTAGAGAAAAACTAGCTCAATTGCTGTGGCTAAACTATATATCTTCATTACCGGTAGAAAATCTAATAAAAACCTGTTCGTAAAAT
This sequence comes from Papilionanthe hookeriana x Papilionanthe teres, assembly GCA_022702705.1. NCBI lineage: Eukaryota > Viridiplantae > Streptophyta > Magnoliopsida > Asparagales > Orchidaceae > Papilionanthe > Papilionanthe hookeriana x Papilionanthe teres. The sequence goes on along the minus strand of CM040429.1, from coordinate 22,938,458 downwards.
AATACATATATATAAACATAGTTTTACACAATGATATTTATAAACCTGCAATAATAAAAGTACAATAAATCACAATTATGTAGTACCAAATAATCACAATGGAAATAAAGATAGTCGCATCAAATTTAAATATGAAACTACACATGCAAAAAATACAAGTAAAACATTTCAATCTGTTAAATTAAAAAAAAAAAAGATGTATAATTAAATACATGATATACAATAAATTTAAAAAAAAATACATATTTATATATTACACTGATTCCTTTGATGAATACTATAATTGAATTTAAAATTCCATCTTTAATATTATCACTCGACTTATTAGATGAATGACTAATTTTCTCAGAATTGGCACTAGCATCTTCTAAGCTTATCATTTATTCAACATCAGCAGACAGAATTCTGAGGTATGACATCTCCTCCTCGTGATGATTTGGTTTAATAATAATTTGAAACTTAAATTTTGCTCTAGGTTTAGTCTTAATAATTATAGCTAATCAATTTTCTTCCTTACTCTTTTATGATATCTAAGATAATAAACCTAATTGGCTTTATGCGGTAGAATAAAGAGATCAAATTTAGCATCTACCATTGATTTTAACAAGTAATATATATGACTTGTTCTTATTCCACAATTAGGAACATGATCAAATCAACTATAGTTGAATCAAAATACATGTCTGTCCATAAAACTAGGATATTGCAACTGAACAATTTTTTAAAAGTTTTATCATCTGAATTTGTGTTTCTTCTAATGTAAATATTACAATTATGTTTTCTACCAAGAGCTTGCGTGAAATTCTAGTCATTCACATTAAAAATTGGTTGGATATTTACAATGAAATAGGTTCCCAAGCAAGATCTAATTGGCTTTGATTCTTAACTTTGTTACTTTGACCAAGAACTCATTACACACATCAATAAGAAAATATAATTATTGAATTTAAACTAAAAAATTGATGCTTAATTAGGATAACCTACTTGCAATTTAAGCCATGTTGGGAATTTCTTTTCAATTTTTTTTATTCATATTAGTCTTATCATTCAAATTGAATGACCTCATAAATAACTGTCTGAGGGCAAATTATTTCATACGAAGAGCGTACCTATCGCTGCGTGTGAAGGCCAATCGGAGGACGCCACATAAGCAATAGCGGTCCCACCAGAAAAACATATTCGAATAAATAATTTTGAAAATTGCGGCCCACCTACCCGGCCCGACGAAAATAACCTGTGGATAACCACTTTGTACCGTGGTTATAATCCTTGCGGAACAGATAATAACATAAGGGTAAATTCCCGGTACCGCTAAAGTAACCCTTGCCCAAATAAGCCAATAACCTCCCGATATCTAAGAAATACAGCAAGCGCGGAACAGGCTCAATAATCGCTCGATAAACACAAAGTGACGCCCGATCTTGTTGCGATACCGCCGCTGTAACCTCTCCTCGCTCAAGCCGCGGTACAGGCTCAATAATCTTCCCGTAAGCATGAAGTGCGGTAACCCTCTCGTGACCTCCGAAACTCGCGACCAAATCCTCCGATAACCTTATTTTAATTATGTTATAACCAAACAATAACTGCTCCCCTTAAAACGTCGCGGTGCCCCTCGAATATCCTCCCCGAATCATTTGAATAACTTACCAGTAACCACTCGCCAGCTTAAAATTTGAGCGCGCTCACTCGGCTGCTATTTAGTCGAAGCTGCTAGAGTTTTACTGTTTTATTTGCCACTGTAGCCGCAGACGCAATTTTTTCGTGAACCTGGCCAGACTTGTTGAAGATGGAGGACATGAAGAGCCCTTATAGGTATGCAGGGGAAGAGAGTTATCCTGCAAACATAGAAAAAGAGGAGATGAAATTGAGGTTTGTTTTCTTTTTAAGACATTTCTTCACTTTAGTCAAAGGTGTTTTTTTTTCTTGTAGGTTGTAGATGAAATTTTAGGTTTTTTTTTCGGTCGTGTATTCTCGTGGAGGTGTCAGGCTTGAGGTAATTTTTTTGATCTTTTACTATTAGGGTTAAATGGAGGAGATTTGTCTTGAGTGACTATGTTTGAAGCTTTGCACACTCTTATATTGGAAGAAACGCATGGCGTAACTTTCACACTCTAATCTTAACTTATACTGTTAAGATTATGAGTTTGAAGCATTGTTAGTTATTTGTATGTAAGATGATATTTGAGCAATCAGGTTAGCATACTAAGCAATGTAAGAGCATATATATTTGTCCTGTTTTGAAGAATAACATTCTCTACTTGTGCAGGCTGACAGAGCTGGCGAGGGTGGAGATAATTGTATCCTGCAAACTGCAGACAGACTACTTAACACTGTGGTCGACAATAAGAAAGAAGCTTATGAAGTATACTGTGTCTAAGCTCATCTTACTGGATTTAGTGTTCGTAAGGATCACATTACTTATTGGCCTAACTCAAGGAATCCTAAGACGAAAGACTTCGTATGTGGAAAAGTTGGTTTCAAGAAAGAGTTGAAGATCACGGAAACTGTGAAATATGAAAGAGCGGGCACAAGAAGTGGATGTACTGCAATAATTCGATATGCAGTTAATGTTGAAGGCAATTGGACAGTGAAAAAATTTATCGAATCTCATAACCACTCATTAGCGAACCCCGGTGATAAGCACCTATTACGTTCCGACAGAAAGATAAGTGATGTGAATGCAGATGTGTTGAGATCGTTGACACGGTCAGGGGTAAGAATTATAGACGCATTTAAGTACCTGGCCACATAAGTAGGGTGTGGAGAACCTGAAATGTACGAAGCGAGATGGCTTCAATTTCATTGAGAGAGAGAAGAGATCTAGGATTGAAAATGGTGACACCAATGTTTTATTGCAATTGTTCGCAGAGAGAGACCTAGGATAGTATGTTTGAATGAGACTTCGAAATTGATGAGAGCGGTAGGTTGACGAGTTTTTTTTTTGGAGTGATGACACATCTAGGCTCGACCATGACTGCTTTGGTGATGTTATTTTTGATACTAGCTACAGACTAAATAAATATAATTTATGTTTTACTCTTTTTGTTCGCGTCAATCACAATTGACAGAATGTGCTCTATGGAGTTGGTTTTTTGTCAGATGAGATGGTGGTGTCTTTTAGATGGTACGTTTAAAATTTTTATCCACATCATGGATGATAATCATCCAATTTCAATCTATACTGATCAGGATCAGGCAATGGCCAGAGCCATAGAAGACGTTCTCCCAAATACACACCACAGATTATGCCAGTAGCACATATACAAGAAATTGTCTGCAAAAGTTCACTGTGGGGTCCTGAATAAGATGGTGACGAAGCTTTTTTATAAATGTATGAGCAGATGCGAATCTGAAGAGAAGTTTGATAATACTTGGGAGGTGATGATTCAGAAGGGCAATCTACATTACGACGTCTGGCTTGATGAGATGTACAATATTAGACATAGGTGGTCTATAGCTTATAATAATGATGTATTTAGAATGAGAAGTTTATCGACTCAAAACAGTGAGTCAACAAAATAATGTCTGTCATGGTGTCTTAGAGCTCACAAGCTCTATTACATATTATTTTTTGGGACTTGAAAATGTCATGAGATCATGGAGGCCCAACGAAAAGAATGAGGATTTCAAGTATAATCAATCTGTCATTACTCCAGTAGCTAGAAGCAACCCAATACTTAGGCATAATGCTGCATTTTACTTAAGGAAGATGTACTCATTGTTTGATGAGTTTATACACGGCTCATGTGGTCTTCAATTACATGCATCTACGGACAACGAATCTAAATTTTTCATTACGAATTTGGACGATCAATTGACAGATAAACATTGGGTTGTTTACTTTGACAAGTTAAGTATGAAGAATGAATGTAGGTGCAGAAAGTTCGAAATGATGGGTCTACTATGTGCACATTCTCTACGCGTCTTGAACTTTATGCATATCAAGAAGATACCAGAGAAATATCTCCTACTAAGATGGTCTGCAAATGCGAAAAGAGATGTATATAATTGTTGTAGATATAAGCATATCCAACAGACATAAATTTTTATGGCAACAATGGTGACCTAATATTTCAAACACATATACAAAACTTTGCATATCTAATCACTAATAAAGCAAAGGAAAACGTTGAAGCAGAGCAATACAAGAAGGAATTCATGAAGGAATTATCATTGTTTGTTCACAACATTATAAGTGGGAGAGGCTCATAGGCTAAGCAAAGCCTTGATTTTCTACTGATTTTGAAAACAAAACAAGGCTTTAGCCTAATTTCCAATAGGCTTGAGCCTTGATTTTCATTCAGAGTTTGAAAAAAACAAGGCTTTAGCCTAACTTCCAATGGGTTGAAGCCTTGATTTACTACTGATTATGAAAAAATCAATTCTTCAGGATAATTTTCATTATGCTGCAGCCTACATTTTCCATCTCAATAATATTAATATCTGAAAACAACTGATTATTAAGAATTTAGAAGATTTTACTAAGATGTAGATTTGATTCCAACCATTTTCTGTAATTAAATCTTCCACCTGATGCCATAGAGCAATAGATTGCCCAAAGTCAAGCAGAAAATTTGGATATGCGTTCAACCAAAATCAAAACAAAGAAAAATAGTACTCATAAACCTTACATCTCTAATGTTAAAATCAGAAAGTTAAATTCTACTGAAATAATCGAAGTCACTATTAACCAACAATGAGTTCAAGGCAAAACAACATTGTTTAGCAAACTCAAAAGCTTACAGCAATACTAAAAAAACAAAATTATAGTACAAAACAATCAACACTTCATTTAACCAGATTGCTCAAAGTCAAGCAATCTCAAAAGCAAACAAGAAAAACACCCCCAAGCATTTTTCTAAGGTCAAAACAGCACTGAAAACAATTATTTGTGAGATCCCTGGATAGTATCGAGTAAAGGAGATGTTTGGTACGCATCCTCAACCGAACGGTCCATCCATCTCGTCAAAATCAAATTAGCATTGCTACCCATTATATGTTGCAGCACAACTGCACCTATTGGTCCAATGAGATTTATCCTTTACTCGATGGATGGACCGTTCGATTGAGGATGCGTGCCAAACATCTCTTTTACTCGATACTATCCAAGGATCTTACAAATAATTGTTTTCAATGCTGTTCTGACCTTAGAGAAATGCTTGGGGGTTATTTTTCTTGTTTGCTTTTGAGATTGCTTGACTTTGGGCAATCTAGTTAAATGAAGTATTGATTGTTTTATATTATAATTTTGTTTTTTTAGTATTGCTGTAAGCTTTTGAGATTGCTAGACAATGTTGTTCTGCCTTGAACTCACTGTTGGTTAACGGTGACTTCGATTCAGTGGAAATTAACATTCTGATTTCAACATTAGAGCTGTAAGGTTTATGAGTACTATTTTTTTTATTTTGATTTTGGTTGGAAGCATATCCCAATTTTCTACTTGACTTTAGGCAATCTATTACTGATTGACATCAGGTGGAAGATTTAATTACAACAAATGGTTGGAATCAAATGTACATCTTAGTAAAATTGAAAATCTTCCAAATTCTTAATAATAAGTTGTTTTCAGAAATTAATATTATCGAGATGGAAAAATTGTAGACTGCAGCATAATAGAAATTATCTTGAGGACTTGATTTTTTCATAATCAGTAGTAAATCAAGACTGAAACCTATTGGAAATTAGGCTAAAGCCTTGTTTTTTTCAATCTCTGAATGAAAATCAAGGCTCAAGCCTATTGGAAATTAGGCTAAAGCCTTGCTTTGTTTTCAAAATCAGTAGAAAATCATGGCTCTAGCCTATTGGAAATTAGCTTTGATATGACTTTTTAAAAAATATAACAATGTGAAAACTGTCTACAATCTTTTAGAGACTCAGCGAGTAATTTATTTGGAGTGAGAACAATATTTGAATGTTTAACTTTCTTTAGAAGTTTGAAGGAAGCACTTCAATATTGCAATAAAAGAATAGACAGTAATAGACCAACAAACTTTGAAGATCTTTGAATTGAAGACATCAATATTATCGATTTTAGTAAACCCAACGCAAAAAATTGCATTTTTAATTTCAGCAATCTGGAGAGTTAAGTTTGTGATCGACAGGAATGTAAGGATAATAGCAAGCGCATTAAGTAATATATTCTTTCACAGCACCTACAAACATATGATATAAGTTTTGGAGAAAATCTCTCGTATAATATAACAGTTGTATATACAATTATTTCAAGGAATGCTTTGGTAGAAGTGCTTCTGTTGGAGAACATCTGCTTTATCCTTCTCCACTTCAATCTGATCATCTGCTTCATCAGTGGTATGCAACCTTCGAAGAAGTGAAAGTGTCATTATAGTTGAAGGAAATCTGCCATAGCCATTTGAAGGAAATCTGTCATAGCCATTGAGGAATGGAAGTCGCTACATGGCTCCTACAATTATTATACTTGAAGGGAATCTGCCATAGCTATTTGCGAGCAATACATAGAACAACATTATATCAAAATATTAAATATTATAGGGAATCTACAAAGTTTAAATCAAAATATTATACCTCGGAGGACTTGCATGTGTTCACATTGGATTCCTCCACTGTGAAGCATTTCGTCGAATGTGTTCACATCTAACGTAATAAATCCATCAGCATATCGGTGTATGATTCCCTGGATCGTGGTGTAAAGATATTCTATAATTTATCAATATTTATTCAGTATGGATTTTTCTTCACGTAATAGCAGAAGCAAAAAAAAGTAACAACATAACGTGCGTTAGAAAATCTGGAATTGAGCACAGGTTTGAATCACATGGTAATGGTTCTGGTTGTTGACTGAATGAAACTTCATTCTGCTTTCCTGTGCGTACAGTGGTTATGACAGAGGAAGAATTGTTCTTCCTTGGAACACATGAAAACAGATTGGAATGGTAGAAATATACTTTTTACTCTTTTTCTTGTCTCACAATAACCTTTCAGCCTGGAATTAGATATTCTCTTAGGACGCATTTTAGCGGAATCATTCATGTTCGATTTATTATTTAGTGGTTTTTTTTGTTTTTGGTTGATGCTTAGCCTGTGAGCCTCTCCCACTTATAATGTTATAAACAACCAATGATAATTTCTTCATGGATTTCTTCATGTACTGCTCTGCTTCAACGTTTCGCTTTGATTTATTAGTTATTAGATATGCAAATTTTTGCATATGTGTTTGAAATATTCGATCACCATTGCTGTCATTAAAAATTTCTGTCTATTGGATATGCTTATATCCACACTTGTTATATACATCTCTTTTCGCATTTGCAGACAATCTTAATAGGAGATATTTCTCTGGTATCTTCTTGATATGCATAAAATTCAGGACACGTAGAGAGTGTGCACATAGTAGTTCCATCATTTCGAACTTTTTTCAGCTACATTCAATCTCCATACTTAACTTGTCAAAGTAAACAACTCAAGTTTTATCTGTCAAGTGATTGTCTAAATTCGTAATGAAAATTCAGATTCGTTATTTGCAGATGCATGTAATTGAAGACCATATGAGCCGTGTATAAACTCCTCAAACATTGAGTACAACTTTATTGAGTAAAATGCAGCGGCCTGCCTAAGTATTGGGCTGCTTCTAGCTACTGGAGTAATGACAGATTGATCGCACTTGAAATCCTCGTCTTTTTCTTTACGCCTCCATGATCTCATGACATTTTGAAGTCCCAAAAAACAATATGTAATAGAACTTGTGGGCTTTGAGACACAGTGACAGACATTATTTGTTGACTCACTTCTTTGAGTCGATCAAATTGTCATTCCAAATACATCATTATTATAAGCTGTAGACCACCCATGTCTAATATTGTACATCTCATCAAGCCAGACGTAATGTAGATTGCCCTTTTGAATCATCACCTCCCAAGTATTATCAAACTCCTCTTCAGATTCGCATCTGCTCATACATTTATAAAAAAGCTCCGTCACCATCTTATTTAGCACCCCACAGTGAATTTTTGCAGGCAATTTCTTGTAAATGTGTCACTGGCATAATCTGTGGCATGTATTTGAGAGAACGTCTTCTATGGCTCTAGCCATTGCTTGATCCCGATCAGTATAGATTGAAATTAAATAATTATCATCCATGATACGAATAAAAGTTTTAAACAACCATCTAAACGACGCCACCGTCTCATCTGACAAAAAACCGACTCCAAAGAGCACATTACGCAATCGTGATTGGCTAGCCGACAAAGGAGCACAACATAAATTATATTTATTTAGTCTGTAGCTAGTATCAAAAATAACATCATCAAAACAGTCATAGTCCAGCCTAGATGTGCCATCACTCCAAAAAAAACTCGTCAACCTACCGCTCTCATCAATTTCGAAGTCCCATTCAAACATGCTATCCTCGGTCTTTCTCTTTGCAAACAATTGCAATAAAGCATTGTCGTCGCCATTTTCAATCCTAGATCTCCTCTCTCTATGAAATTGAAGGCATCTCGCCATTCCAGGTTCTTTACACCACCTACTTCTGTGACCAGGTACTTAAATTCGTCTGTAATTCTTACCCCTGACCGTGTTAACGATCTCAGCACATCTGCATTCACATCATTTATCTTTTTGTTGGAACGCATAGGTGCTTATTACCGGGGTTCGCTAATGAGTGATTATGAGATTCGATAAATTTTTTCACTATCCAATTGCCTTCAACATCAACTGCATATCGAATCATTGCAGGACATCTACTTCTTGTGTCTGCTCTTTTGTATTTCACAGTTTCCGCGATCTTCACTCTTTCTTGAAACCAGTTTTTCGATATATGAAGTCCTTCGTCTTAAGATTCCTTGATTTAGGCCAATAAGTGATGTGGTCCTTACGAACACTAAATCCAATAAGATGAGCTTAGACACAGTGTACTTCATAAGCTTCTTTCTCATTGTGGACTGCAGTGTTAAATAGTCTGTCTGCAGTTTGCAGGATACAATTATCTCCATCCTCGCCAGCTACGCTAGCTTGCACAAGTAGAGAATGGTATTCTTCAAAAACAAGACAAATATATATGCTCTTACATTGCTTAGTATGCTAACCTGATTGCTCAAATATCATCTTACATGCAACTAACCAATAATGCTTCAAACCCTAATCTTAACAGTATACGTTAAGATTAGGGTGTGAAAGTTATTTCATGCGTTTCTTCCAACATAAGGGTGTGCAAAGCTTCAAACATAGTCACTCAAGACAAATCTCCTCCATTTAACCATAATAGTAAAACATCAAAAAAATTACCTCAAACCTGACACCTCCACAAGAATACACAACAAAAAAAAAAACTCTAAAATTTCATCTACAACCTACAAGCAAAAAAAAAAAAAAAAAGATACAAGAAAAAAAAACACCTTTGACTAAACTGAAGAAATGTCTTAAAAAGAAAACAAACCTTAAATTTCATCTCCTCTTTTTCTATGTTTGCAGGATAACTCTCTTCTCCTGCATACCTACTAGGGCTCTTCATGTCCTCCATGTTCAACAAGTTCGACCAGGTTCACGAAAAAATTGCGTCTGCATCTATAGTGGCAAATAAAACATTAAACCATAGCAGCTTCGACTAAATAGCATCAGCCGAGCGAGCGCGCTCAAATTTTAAGCTGTTGAGTGGTTACTGGTAAGTTATTCAAGCCGTTCGGGGAGGATATTCGAGGGGCACCGCGGCGTTTTAAAGGGAGCGGTTATTGTTTGGTTATACAAGAATTATAATAAGGTTATCAGAGGATTTGGTCGCGAGTTTCGGAGGTCACGCGAGGGTTACCGCACTTTGTGGTTACGGGAGCGTCACTTCGTGGTTGCGGGAAGGTTATTGAGCCTGTACCGCGGCTTGAACAAGGAGCGGTTACGGCGGTGGAACCGCAACGAGATCGGGCGTCGCTTTGTGGTTACCGCGCTGTTATTGAGCCTGTACCGCGCCTGGTGTATTTCTTAGATATCGGGAGGTTATTGGCTTATTTGGGCGGGGGTTACTCGAGCGGTACCGGGAATTTAACCTTAGGTTATTATTTGTTCCGCAGGGATTATAACCATGGTACGAAGTGGTTATCCATAGGTTATTTTCGTCGGGCCGGGTAAGCGGGCCGCGCTTTTCGAAATTATTTATTCGACCATGTTTTTTTTGGTGGGAGCGTTGTTGCTTATGTGGCGTCGTCCGATTGGCCTCCGCACGCAGCGATAGGTACGCTCTCCGTATGCAATAATTTGCCCTGTCTGAGAGTTAAATTTTCACTATAAGGCAAATATTTTATTTGAGCTGCATAGCTGATTAGCTAATATTAACGAACTTTCCTACTCAAGAAAAAAATTAAACTTTGTTGCAGTTGATAAGAACATGAATTGTTATTTCTTGAAGCTCTCTGTCATTCAAATATTATGAAATACATTTTTTGATGCTTTATCTTTTCATTAAAAATAGAAATCACAACCGGTAAAGGTACAACATTTCTAATATGAATGATGTGTGCTTGTGGCTTACAGTAATATGAACAAAAAAATAATAGTCTCATGTAATAAATATGCTTCACATAATAACCCTTCTAAACATGTTTTTTACTTGGGAATTTTTTAAGTTTACTAAGAAATGTGCAATAACATAAAAAATTTCCATTGATGCGACAATGATATTATGTAAATTATTAAACATTATATATAACTACCTCTCAAACTAAATCCATCGAAACTGTATTGGACCTTAAACTCTAACTTTAGAGTAGATGTATTGCCAGGTGTTCATTAAGGAAAAAGAGGTTAAAATGTTTTCTCAAATTTGCACAGTAATAGTGGAATATTCACTTCAAGTTATATTTTAGTGTCAACATTCAAATAGTTTCACACATATCTTTTAGTAATATATTGGTTTAAATTAAAAGTTTAAGTATGTGATGGAGGAAAACACTAAATGTTGATGAAAATAAGCATTTTAAGAAAATGTAACATTTGTGGCTTTTCATTTCAATTCCCAGGTCAATTTTATCGACTCATATTAGATGTGTACTCATTAAGGAATTTCAGAGATTATATCCACTTACAAATTATTCTTCATTGATCTAAATTGGGACAATACTTTGCTTTCGGCTTTTGTATTTCAGCTTTACAAGTTTACCAAAGACTGACCTTCTATGTTATCGTTAGTTTTATTCCCAACAACCATTACATTGTTGAATATATTATCAAAAAAATTTTATTTTTGTGCATGATATTGATATTATGTTTAATCAAATTGGTCTTCCAATAGGATAGATTCCATAAAATACTCCTCGTTGTCTAATTATAATTTGTAACAAATTCAGAGGGACAATGTGAAGGTAACATTGGGGAATCAATAATTTTTAAATTTTTGCTAAAATTTGTCATCTCATCCCTAATTAACCTTGACGAACATTTGACTTTTTCTATTTTATTTCTTATAAAGACATTATTTCGTGTGAATGAGTGATCAACTGGTATAAACATATGATAAAAATTAAGTTATAGTTTTTTTCAATAAATTCTTCTAGACTAAATACATTTGATAGATTCATGCAATAGTGTTAAGCTAATTTTTTAGTAATACTCCACCCTAATAACATTCCATATACAACAACAACAACGAAGAGCTTTTATGCCACTAAGTGGGGTTGGCTACATGAACTTTTTTTATTCATTGTGTTCTATTGAGTTTCATGTCTTCATTTAATTCTAATAAATTAAGATCATTTTTTATATAACATTCCCAAGTCTTTTTTGGTATACCTCTACCATTCTTAACATTAATCAAATCTAAATCATTTGCTCTCCTAAACGGATCATTAGATGGTCAATGTTTAATGTGACCAAACCATCTAAGGTTACTTTCTAAGTTTGTCTGCCACTGGAGCTACACCAACGCTTTCATGAGTACATTCATTTTGCATTTTATCTCTAAGTGTCAAGCCACTCATCCACCCAGGCATTCTCATTTATGCAACACTTTACTTAGTTTTATGCTACTCTTTTATAGACCAACATTCCGCGCTATAAAGCATTGCAGACCTGAGCACCATTTTATAAAATTTTCCTTTAAGTTTAAACAACACTTCATCCAACTTGAATTCTACTAATAACAGCCCCATCTAAATCACCATCAATTTGAACAATAGACCAGAAATATTTAAAACATTCACTCATTTTAATGATGTGATCACGCATTGTTACAACTCCGTCACTAGATCTACTACTACTAAAATTACATTCCATTTATCAATTCTAGATCTACTACTACTAATATATTTTTTTCATTTGCTTTATTTTGAATATGAGGAGGATATATAATTTTTTCATTATTAGATCTCTTGTTGATACATTGTATTTTTCTTTCATGGTTTAGAGGATTAAAGTCATTAAGGTGGACTTTATAGAGTGTTATGATGTTTTTTCTTCTCTTATGTTTCCATAATGTGGAATGAAAGGATTACTCTATGCTTCTTCAAGAGATTAGAGGTGATATGGTTCAAAATTTTTCGATCTTTCTAACTTTTGGATCAATAATGTTAAAAGGAAAAAACAAAAGCGCCCTAAGAATTAAAAAGTTGATCAAAAGGTTCCGCCATATAGCAGACCATCAAAATTTCTATTTAGTATCATTTGAATTTTGTTTTATGTCTCTCCTTGACTTTAATTGTGGTATTGTTTTCCTTTCTTCTTGCTTGCATATTTGTTAATTACTTTTATTATTAAACTTGACTTACCCTTAAAAAGAAAAGATCAAAAAGAATACGATAATAATTTGATCTAGTGAAATCCATATCTTGAAAGAGACGATATACATTGATAGATTGTTTCTTTTATAAGATGCTCTTCATCAACATTGAATGTTGCTACATGCATTAGTTCATTTGAGCTTTTTTGCACCTTAAGTTATGTAACTAAAAGGATAGTTGAGGTTTATTGAATGAGAGTTTGTATTGGTAGGGTCAAAATCTTGAGCCATGCTCTTTTTTAAAAACCATAATTGCTTTCGTCGAAGTTGTCGAGCAACACTTGCACAATGGAGGAATTCACATCCAATCAAGCATAAAAAGTTCAAGGAAACTGAAATTTCGTCAAGCAATAGACTATTTTTTGCTTGCTTTAGCACTCCTTATAATTGCAAGTAGACTTAAATTTTGAAGTTTACTCATATTATAAAAAAAAATAATTCTATAATAGAACCATGGATCCCAATTTTATTAAGGTTTGAATTACTATGCTAGAGTCGAAGATAAGCAAAATATTGAATTTTTGTACAACGAAAAAAATCAATACAATAATTACCTTGATTTGCTATGATAATAAAATTAAGGCCAACAAGGAGTCCCACATCATAGAAAACAAAGGATTCAAATTAAATGCACCAATTTAGGCTACAATGAAGAAAAATCTAAAGGAAACAACATGAACAACTCACAACTCTTAGTGCTCTAACTATAGGGCGAAGAATTGTAAGTTATGTCTATATTCATGCACGGTGGGCTGGTGAAGAGTACATGTCAGTTTGATGGTTATGATAAATCTCATCTCTAACATTTTCTTAGTTGACATTTTTAATTAGAGAGAGAGAATAGTTTATAATTAGTGGCTAATTAGATAGTAAAACCAAATAAAACACATTGAACACTGGTCTAAATCAGGATTTTTAGGATTTTTTAACTTTTAAGAGTTCATGTTAATGCATTGCTTGATTTTATATGACTTTTTTCTAATAGTTAGCTCTTTAAGTCGTCAAGTTGAAAGTAGAGTTACAATCAAGAATCAATTATGATTCAACTTTAATTTTTGATTTATTTATGATTATAGGTTCAGTTTAAGTTTCTAATTGAGGTTTGGAGTCAGTTGTACCTAAATTCATTTTTAAATTTTGATATTGATTTTGCTCAATTTTAGGATGTGGTTCATGAACATGATTTAATATGTATGAGATTTAAGATTAAACGCCAAAAGAATTAAAACATAACTATAAATATTCTTTAATATTTAATTCATTTTCAAAAGAATATTCATGAAATATAATATTCAATAAGATCAAACTTAACCAAACATAATTCTTATAGTGATGTTTTTTGATAGGGTTTATGGAAAATATGAATTTTCTTTTTAAATAAAAATAACATAAGTGATCAAAATGTCCTTAGGCTTTTTCAGTTTTAATTTCAAATTTATTTAAAGTGTTTAAGTTAGTTAATAAGCTCCAAATATGAACTAAATAGTTAAACGGTCAACTTTGCTATTTTTTGATAAAAATTTGTGGAAAAATGTTTTTATGAGTATTTTATATTTTTTAGAGTCAATCTTACTATTTAATATCAGCTCAAATTAATGAAATTGATTCCAAAAGGACTAAAACATCGTCTTGAAAAACTCTCTTATAAAATATTGTTCAAAGAAACAATAAATTCTAGGATTAAAACGGACACAAAAATTTTAGGGATGATTTCGGTCATACTCGACAAGCATATTTGCAATTATTCGAGCAACATTAAAATTATAATATTCCTTAGTATTTAAAGCTATATATAATGCCTATGTAGGATTTGTGATGAATTGTGACTTAATTTGACTTGATTATCAATCTTTTAATTTAGAAAATTTTTCTCATTTAATACAACAACAACAAGCCTTTATCCCACTAAGTGGGGTTCGCTGCATTAATTCTTTTTCTTCATTGTGTCCTATTGAGTTTCATATTCTCATTTAATTTTAATAAATTATGATTATTTTTTATATAACATGGCCAAGTCTTTTTAGGTAAACCTCTACCTTTCTTAACGAAAGTCGAATCTTAAACATCTACTCTCCTAACTGGATCATTAGATGTTCAACCTTTAATGTGACCAAAACATCTAAGACAACCTTTTCTAATCTTGGCTGCCAATGCAGCTATACCAACCCTTTCACGGATATATTTTTTTCACATTTAGTCCACTTAGTGATTCTCATCTTACTAACTCTTAGTTTTATGTTTTTTTGTTTTTTTTTTCTTTTTTTTTTTTTGCCAATATTTTGTGCCACAAAGCATTGCAGGTCTCACTACCATCTTATAAAATTTTTCTTTAAGTCTAAGCGGTACTTTTCTGTTTCACAGTAGTTTTGATGTATTTATCCACTTCAACCATACAACTTGAATTCTACTAATAACAACCTCATCTATATCACTATCCCTTTGAAGAATAAACCTGAGATATCTAAAACGTTCACTCCTTTTAATGAATTTACCACCCATTATTACAACCATGCCACTAGATCTACTACTATTAAAATTACATTCCATGCATTCAATTTTAGATCTATTCAAACAAATTCCTTTAGGCTCTAAGTTGACCGTCATAATTCATGTTTTTTCTAAACTCTTTATTTAGTATTATCCACAAGAATGATATCATCAACAAAAACCATATACCAAGGTAAATTCTTATGTAAATTTTCAGTAAAAACATCCATAACTAAAACTAAAAATAGATGGGCTTAAACCCCATCCCTGATGTATTCCAACTGAAATAAGAAGATAATTGGTCCAATCCTCTTAGTCAAACACAAGTAACAACTCTAATGTACATATCTTTAATAACTTGAATATAAGTCAAATCAACATTTTTCTTTTCTAGAACTCTCCATAGAACTTCTCTCGGAACCTTATCATTTTTATAAATCAACAAAAATCATAAAATACATAACATTTATCCCAATATTACTTTAAAGTTGATCCAAAATAAAAATTTTACATAAAATTTATGATCAATAAAGTAGGTGATGCCTAAGATTCACACTACATTAAAAAATCTTCTATTACACACGAATTATGTAGATTAAATAGATAAAAAAAAGAAAATATAAGATTCAAGTCTTGCATCAATACATAAGAATGTTTCGTTTAAAAATTTTTAATTAGTTTCATCAAAGCACAAAGGCAAAATGTTGTCTGCAAATATTCTTTTTTGATTTCAATGCTCTATGCACAAAGCAAAGCGAAACTTTTATTAACTAAAATACTCATTAATTTTATATCATATGTACAAATATTTTGTGCATGTAATAACCATTTAATTAACCAAACATAAAACACACTAGGCACCAAACATATCATGTTTTCAATGTATTTAATAATTTTAATTCTAAGGATTTGGAAGTATAAAAAAAGGAAATAAAACTTAAAGAAAAAAAAAAAAAACGCTGAAGGATACTTGAAAAGTGAGAGAATGAGAGATGGGGGATGATGTGTAGGAGGAGAGAGTGAAGATGGGAGTTCAAGAAGCATTTAAATGGTGGATTGAAGAGATTCTCAAGAAGAAGCTTGTGAGCAAGAAATCAATATTACCAATCATGTGAAAATTGATAATCGTTTAAGAATACTAGCATGCGTGAGTGTGTAAAGGAGAATCGGTGAGAAGTGATTAGTTCTAATGAGAGGACAAAGATTTAGCAAACAATGACTTGTAGAATATTAGAACCAACTAATAGAAGGGAATGTTTGCGCCCTAGTTATTGCAACAAATGTTGAATCGAACTCCAGACTTTGGATCAAGATTTTCTTTGAAGTTGAAAAAATTGTACATAATGCTACAATGCAATTGTGCAAGAGCAGCATGACAATATATCATCTCACTAGGCTGCTAAAGAATTCTTTCAACAGAACTATGCCAACTCATTGCTTGCTTGACACTAAGAATGCACATTCAACTGTCACTAAGAAGTTTGAAATGAAAAATAAAATTTTAATAAGCAATATACAATTTTTATATGCTTCATATCTGAAAGATGAAAAATATATCTTATGATAAATGCCATATCAAACACCACAAATCCCGACTTCAACAAATCTCAAATTACCGTGGAGCCAGAATTCAAGATCAACAAAGTCTTGAATGTAGCTTTGGTGTAAAATTCTAAAACTGTTCCAGAGAGCTCTTGTTGTAGCGATAAAATTGGGGACAATAATTAAAAAAAATTACATATATGAAGAACATATGATTACAAAAAATTAATTTTTGACTATAGTAAATCAATAATCTAAAAGAAGCAGCATGTTTAATTTGTTTCTATCAACTGTTCAACTATAGCGCAAACTACCATAAGTCATCACACTCAGATTCTGCATCAATAGAAATTCTAGGCCCCACATGGATATGAGTCAAAGGCTTTCGTAGAAGCTGTCAAAAAACACTGCATCATGCTCAAAGAATATGCATCCAAAACACACTTGCTTTAGAGAAAATTAGAATTTCCTTCAGCAATTCTTTGTTTCTTTAATGCCTTCATAAACCGTTGTAGTATTACATGAGATCCAAAATTGGCAATTTACCCTTATACTTGAAATTTAAGATAATCCCCTAACATATATTGGCAAAAAGCCATATATCCCAATTTAAATAAATCTAAATTTTTATAGTTCCAGTTAATGACCGACAGAGTTGTGAATGTAACTAAAGTGCAAAAAGTGGGAACATTAATTATTGAGATCTACCACAGTGGCAAAATTGAACATATCAATGAATTATTTGAAATACAATAGCAGATATGAAAACAATTGTCAAGGTGACAAAATAGGTAGAAGATCTAATGTTAGCATTTGCCTCACTATTCTTAGCAGACCAATTTTAGTGCAAATAATCATTAGTTAGAGGAATTCTTCGTCGCTAAGTTATCGATACTTTTATTTTCTTAATTTGCTTTTATAGTTTAAAATTATGTAATATGAGGCCCATCTCAATTCTTTCCGAAAAATTCACAATAAGGCTTACATCTCATTGGATATTGTATGAGTCTTACGCCTCACATAATTTGAGACCCGCCTCAAAGCTAACGTCTATTTTGATGAGGCATACACAATTTTATGTAAGATTTTCTTAAAATAAATAAATTAAATTGACCTTAATAAATATACCCATATAGTTTTTAATTGAAAATGCAATTAAAGTTACTACTAAAACATCATCTTTATTTTAAAATCAAATAAATATTCTTTTTAATTAATATGAGAAATATAGTTCATATTTAAGATAAGGAGGAATAAAAGAACATGAATAAAATTGAGAATGAGATTAGCAAAGGTAAATCGTCATGCCGATGATTTTAATAAACCTCATTAAGTGATAAGAGTAATGAAGACTTTTAATTTTTAAAAATATTATATTAGTCATTTATTATGATCTTAATTTGGTGGCGATAATAAGAATGTCAAAGAGATTAAATATATCAAATTTATTTTTAATTATTGTATTATATCTTACTTTGATGCTTGTATAACATCTCTTATTTTATGATTTGATGTTTGAATTTGAACATGCTACTTCTTTAAAAAAATTATTATTTTATCATATTAGGATGCTAAATGTGTTACATTTTAACTTATTAATAAGTTATTTCTTGTTTTGCTTGATTTGTTAATTTAAGGTTTATGCCTCAAAACATCAGAAAACACCTTGCGGCTTACTCCTTGTCATCCAATTGTGCAATTTTAAACTTTGGTCTTTTTATGAAATACTTGAGCTAGAAAAGCTACTTGAAATACTCTTTGACTTCAGTGTTGCTTATTGAGATTATAGTGAGAAGTTGAAAAGGAACAATGATTATTTAGTCATTCTTTTTGATCTTTCATTCCATCATGCAATTAAACTTGGCTAAAATAAACAGTTAAATATTATTTTATTGAATTCACTGGATCGAATGTAGTGAGCGATTATTAATTAACTTTGAGGGAATGCATATAGAAACCAGGAAGAAAGAGAGGGAGAGTCAAAGTGAGATGATGGTACACAATCTGTATATGGAGACAAGAGAATGAAATGAAATTAAACTACGGTTTGATTTGATTTTAATACTATACAATTATAAAGAATCGTTCATGTAAAAGAGGGTCTTTAATATATATCTAAAATATGTTAAAATTCATAAGAAAATGTTGAATGTGCTTGTGCCCTTATCATGTAACTTTAAACATGAAACATTTTTAAAGCATGCTTATAACTTTTTCGACATATGCATATAGCGGTGATCTACTTGAAAAATAATGGATGAATGAGATGGTTTTGAAAATAGATCCTATATATTAATAAAATAGGATAAGAATGGAATTAGATTTTACTAAGAAAATTAGCAAGTGGAAATATTTTTCTAAAATACTATTATTTTTAACACAAATTTTTATTTTTTTTAGTTTATATGGCATGACTATTTTGATACCTGTTTAATTAAATTGGAGTTTTTACATTATTTGTGATCGAATTGACCCCATCACAAATAGTATCGGAGCTATTCTGGTCATTTTTATTTGAAGGTTGGTTAATCCTATAAAATTGATGTGGCATCATATTGTGCTAGATTAGTTGTGTTTGGTTCAATCTATTTTTTGGGGAATGCATTTTTTTATTAAATCTAGAGTTAGGGTAATGAGGAAAATAGATATGTGCGGGGTTGGATTTTGAAAATGGGTGACATTAGGTTAAAAAGAAAAAAAGAAAGATAAATATCATGGTGGAACATTTAACCTTGATTTGTTGAGAAGAAAAAAATTCCAATTTAGAAAAAATAAAGGTATATCAAAGTGGAATAACAATAGTAAATATATGAATGGCTTAAAAAAGGGGAAAAAAGTAAGCTTAAAGAGGGAAAATTTTTTAAGAAGTCTTGTACTTTTGACGTACCTAATGGGAGGAGATCAACTAGGAGAAGGAATGACAGATCAAATATCTTTTTTTTGATTCATCAATATGCCATCCTAATTAAGGTCTTAACTAACTACATAAAAATATTCATAAGCTTTTGGACAATTTAATCTTAATAACGTTGAAATGATGATAAATGCATAAAAAATATAAATAGCCATTCTATTCATGACATAACAAAATAAGTGAGGCAGGACATGGGATATGTAAAAAAAAAAAACAGAGAAAAATTTTTAGCCTTGTTAAATAATATTTAATGACAAACTAAATATGACTAAGCTAACAAAAACAAAGAATTATACTAGTAAATTTTGCATATTGCATGGTATTATTTCTTTGGGCTACAAGAACTCTTCTTTTGTGAGTTGAAATATTGATAAAGGATGATTAGATAGCTTTGACTATGTTGTTATGCTATCTAAATCCATACTTGTAAATTTATTCCAAGATAACTTTATGAATGCTGAAATTTTCATAAAGAAGAAAAAATATTGGTAAGAGCAGCACTATTATTGAGAATACTGATTGGAGTTCTCATCTAGATCCTTAAGGATACTGTTATCATCATTTATAAAAATGTATATATTGAGGATTCGAGGTCTTCATGCAAAGAGATAAAATGAATCGAAATGTTTGTCTTCTTTTTGCAGAGTTGATTGAATGAAATTAACTTATTTTTCTTCATTTTGGTGGTTCCTTAGATTAATTATGTTTGGCTAAACACAATTTGGTTGCTAGATTTGACTGAGTTAAATTGTGGGAGAAAATTAGAGGGATATTAGAATGAAAGTGTGAGCTCAAAATTTTAATTCTGGATTCTTAAATCAAATTTGAATTTCAAATGAAGGATTGGTTCAGAGATTTCGGTGGAGAAACCAGAGAGGATCCTATGATGATAATTAAAAAAGAAACACAAAATTGTTGCTCAAACCTGGAATGAAAAGGTGGTAGTTTGAATCACTTTCAAATTTTATTTGCATTTTGAATTTAAATTCAGTTTGACATTTGAAATCTCAAATTCAAATTTTATTTGAATTTTGAATTTAAATTCACTTTGTCATTTGAAATCTCGAATTTTTAAATTTCTTTTTCAAAAATTTAATTCAAAATTTGAATATTTTAAAATTTAAAATTTCAGTTCTCTCCTTTTTCTTTATCTTTTGTGTATTTTGTTATATTTGAGCTAAGGAGTGGTAGAGAGAGGTGGTGGCTTTGGATGTGGTGGAAGAGGAACTTGGATGTAGAATCGCTGAAAAATTGCAGGAACAGTAAACTAACTTTTAAAATGTAAAGTGACAACCAAAAAGTGTATAATTTCATAATCTAGTTTGTCTTTGTGAAGGAATTGGCTTTAAAGAAGTATTTTAAGAATCCTTGTGGAGGGTGTGTGATGTGAGAGACAAAGTTTGAGGAGACTAGAGGGAGATGGCATGATTTTTTCGATTCAAATAAAAATAGCACCTTAATTTCTTCACATGAATTAATTTGATTCCAGAATTTAGCTTTTATCACTAATTAAGATAGAGCAGGGTTACCTAAGTGAAATCTTAATGTAATTTTTAACCTTGACTTGTTAGAGGAGAATAACCTAACTAAAATAATTTGGCTGGCAAAGAGAAGGAACTGAGAGGATATTAAGAATTAATAGTGGCTAAAAGGAAGGAAGTTTTGAGGTATAGAGGAAGTCTTTAAAAATATCATATTGTTAGTTTAAAGGAGGATCAACAGGTGGAAAACATGCTAGAGCAACTTTTATTTCATAATTCATTAATCAACACTCCTTTTTTTAACTCATGGTCTTCTATATAAAATAGTAACTATATCTTTGACGAACTAATCCTTTTTACATTGAGAATAGGATAAGTGTATCTAAAAATGATAAATGACTATCCTACCCCATATAATTCATCAACCTGAAAAGAAGAAAAAAATGACTATTACAATAAAAAAAACATAAACAACTATCAATAATAATGTTATCCATGATCACTGGGACAAAATGACAGGCTATATATAACGAAATTGGTGCAAGAAAATTCTATGATCTATAACTAAAAGTAAGTGTTCACAACTTCAAATGTGAGTATGGATTTTAATTATGATGGAAAGTCATAATTAAGCTATTAAGACTTTGAATTACAAAGGTTAGCAATCAATATATGGGAACTTGTATGCTCTTCATGGATATAAGTGAATTGAAGTACTTATAACCAAATTCATATAAAGAGAAGAAATTAATTAAATACTTTTAAGGATAAATTTATTGTTTGAACATCATAAATAACAAGAGATTGGACAATTTAAAAATTAGGAGGATGATCAAGACCTATAACTAAGCAATGGTATGCTATGTCGGCCGCTTAAGAGCTGAGAGAGCTGCGTCTCTTTTTTTTTTGGATTTAATTTGATTTATATATATATATTAGTTTCGAAAATAAAATTTTTAAATTTTAAAATATTAGAATGAGAAAGGACGGATCTCATTCGTTTAGCAGTTTGGATGAACTAGCGTAATATCGCGAGTAACACATCTATTCCGAAGAATAGGCACCCTACTTGACAATATCGCTCGATCAAATAAACCACAAAATTCATGACATCCGTTCCGGTCGCATGAACACTTTATGTGGACCGACAAATTCCCCTATTTAATACAAAAGAATTAAATAGGGTTTATATTATCCGGGTCTTTAAAACTCCCTATAGAATGAGCCACTATAGTTAATTACCCCTCAAAAGACCGAAGTCACTTGAGAGAACTCTCGATTTAGATCGCGGGTTTCTATCTTCACGAATTCAAAGGGTAGGGTTTTCAACGAAATTTGGTAGTAGGAAATCCAATAGGTGAAAGACGCAATATGGAACAGTTATTTCTGGAGTCAGAGAGAGAAGGGTAGGGGATGTCACAGATCTCGAGGAGAACCTCGAGGACATCCCGGGCTATCCTATGGTTGGGCTTTAAGTTTTGGAAAGAGATTTATTTTAATTTCAATCCTGCAAATTAATTATAGGGATTACGTTTGCGTAATGTCTGATTATGCAAACTACCTGAAAGATAGGAGGGCTTACGTCGTATCAGACGACAACCTCGGAAACCTAGTTAGGGCTTATATCGCACAGGAGGGCTGTGCAAGTGCCCTAAAAGAACAAGTGAGGATTTATGCCGCGGCTAAGCGAACTACCTCGAAGTCCTGGGGCTTGTTATTTAAACTAAAGAATGGTTTTCTTGATGTCGACACAGGTTTCTTTGAAGAAGATGGCCGTCTTGCCACCGTGCTCCAAGCTCCACGTCGTAGCAAGGATCGCGGTTTAGATTTAAAGTCTTAAGTTAAAGTGAGCGTACGAGTCGTTTATTATTTTTATTGCAAGTGAGTGTGCTGCAACCGTGACATGAGTAGAAAAAGAAACAGTGACACGAATATGTTATAGCAAGCTTAAACAAGAGACATGTCATGCTAAACGAAAGTATACTAAGCTTTATGGAAGTAACATGCTATAACGAGTAAAACATGCCTGAAGCGGGGAGAAAGTACAGAAATGTAAAACGTGCTTAGCAAGATATGTATCGAAAGTAAACGACTGCAGCTAGCGAGAGTATGTCATTGAAAAGTAAAACATGCCAAGCAAGTATAACGATAGTAAAAGTAAAAGCATCACGGAGTACCGTATCTGTCTATTATCCTCATACATATTACTGCTGTTTATTGTTATTTTTATTTTATATTTTTTTTATTTCCTGCAGCAGATTTGTCAGTACTAAAAGAGCAGGAATAGAAGTAGTAAGTGAAAACAACCTAGCTAAACAAGAGTCTACATGGCATGTACAAAGAAAGTAAAGTTTGAAAACTCAACAGTAAAAACGAAGGAAAAAGGCGAGAAAGCGAGGAAACTCACAGAAGAAAACTAAGAAAGTCGGGAAAGAAAGAAAATAATCGTCTGTAGGAAACTCTGAGGAAAGCCACAAACGAAAACAAAACAAAACCGTAGAAAACTGCAAAAAACACCGTGAGAAAACCCACAGATGACCCGCTAAACTCATGGCGAACCATAAGAAAGCCACGGGCCTCTGGAAAGAAAAACCCGTAAGCACGGTGGTGTTTCGGACTCAGAGCTGTGCTAATGTCCGGACTTGAGTGCTGACTACTTGATCGACTTTCTGCAGAGGGCGATCTAATCCGACTCGAATAGTCAACCGTGGACCTTTATAAATTTTCACACATTTCATTTTTTGTTTTCATGCAAGCAAGATCGTAGGTAAAGTAGGCTGTAGTAAGTAGTTGGATGTAAATTCGTATTTTTGTTTTTAAAACATTTCGATCCACGGGTTGACTATCCTAATAGGATTAGGCCTACGAACATTGGATCGTCGGTAGTAGAAACCCCGAGGACGGTCGAACGGTTCCGTGATTCCTCGCTCTACTCTCTGCGAGTCTCCGAGTCGAGCGGCCCCATTCTATAGCTCTTGTCATTTTTCTCGTTTTGCGAGTCTCATCAATGTCCCCACCGCACTTACGACTGCTTGATGGCCCCATATATAACCCAAGGAGGTTATATATGCACACCTACACGTCCCACGTAGGTGTGTGCTTTGAGCAAGAAACAAGGTGAAAGCCAGGGACGAGGAGTCAAGGAAAGGAGGACGGAAAGCGGCTCAGCTTAACACAATTTCGAAAGAAGTGAGTCGATTTCAATAATCGAAAACACGTAAGTCACCCGGACTCCGACCAGACCTCACATGTCTCGAGAAAAGGACTAAAGGCACCTCGACGCTCTCGGAGAAGGTGAAGACTAGACCCCAAGAACACACTCCCTTTTCCCGAATAACGGTGAAATCATAAATGAAGATAAAATAAAAAGAAGAAAAGCTGTCGCCCGGTGTCCGGATCTCGGGTCACTAAACTAGGAGGGCTATCACAAAACTCCAAGGCCTAGCCCCTTTACTTTCCTTTCTCTTTTCTTTTCTTTTCTTTTACTCCAATTTCATTTCATGCTACAAATTTCGGGGCCTGAACAAATGCTGCAACAAAGGCCCCCAACCCCAACATCAATTTATCACATAATTGCCAAACTCACGCTTTTGCATATTTCCTTCATCAATTTCAACATTTAACTTTCAAGCAAAATAAGGGATGTTCTTAAATTCTTCCAAACCAATTTCATAAGTAAATGTAGCAAGAGGCAAAAATAACATCACCATATCCATTACCTCACACACCAGGGCTCTCGGCCAAGACAAGAACAAGGGGAGGCCCACGGCCAAGGTCACAACAGAGGAGGCAACAAGAGGTAAGGCCCCTACCAAATGCCAAATTTCCATATAGAAGCTCACGGCTAGGCCTAGGAAGCCAATTACATCAAGCTTAGCTCACCACAAATGCTCAAGATTAAACTCACTAAGTAGCCGAGCCATTCGACCCCAAATACAGCCCCAACAAACTTCAATAAATACAAAGCTGGACTCATACCCGAGCATCCTACAAGGCTTAAAGAAATAGCCCAATCTCAAGCTAGAACAACCCCCCAACATCAGGTCGACTCAAGGGAGCTCCAGGGACCAAAACCGAGCAGACGAGGACACAAAACAGCCCACAATCCAGAAAAATCTGCAGGACTCATTCCAAACAATTTCAAAAGAATCAAAATCCGGCCATGACAAGGCTACAACGGGCCCAACCTTAAATCATAACAGTCCCCAGCATAAAGCCAAAGCCAGAGAAAGCTAAAGTAGCCAACCTGAACCATAGCTAAGTTAGGGGCAAATCCAACTTTGAATTAAGCAAGAAAAACAACAAGACTAACAGAGAGCCAAGCCATATGAGGCTACAACCAAATCCCGAATTGAGCTTAAAAGTAGATAGTACAGCAGAGCTCAACAAAACCCAGCCATAACAGGGCTCAAAATAAGTCCAACTCCAGATTATGGCATCCCAACATAAAACCAAATCAAAGGCCTGCTACAGGAATAAAACCGGGCCTGCATAGGGCTCAAACCCGAACCAACTGTAAAGCCAAAACACGATTTTCAAAGCATTAAAACAGGGGCAGCAATCATGCATCCAACAAAAGGCTCACGAGTAAGGGCTAAAGCAAGCCAACCAAGCCCCTAAATGAGTTTGAAATGAGCTATGAAAAGGGCTGAAATTAAACTAAGCATGAAGCTAAAATAAACATTCCCATACATCCAACATATCAAAGTATAGAACCTTAGTGTATTTCAAATGAAAATGAGCATAGAGTTCTTTTTAAATCAACTTAAATCTTTCCCTGACATGCTCTTTGGTAAAGAAGAGGTAAGAAGAGCAAGAAGCAAGCTCCACATGCATATATAAAACTAAACAAACCATTCCATGCTCCACATCAAGTTAGAATGAGTAAAGAAGAGAGGGGAGCAATAGCATGCCACTTTAATCATGAAGCCATGTCCATCTTTAAGGAAAACGACATGTATATAGCCTCAAATATAAAAGCTAGAGCTAAGGGAATTCATACCTCAGTGAGAACTCAAGCAAACCCACACCACGGCTCAACAACAGTAAACAAACGGCGCAACCCAGGCTCAAAACCGAGCAACCAAGCTCCACGGGTTTCAGAGAGCAAGACAACAGTGCCCCTCACCTCACTCACACACAAGCTCAAGAAGAACCGTGAGCAGCAGGGAAGAAGAAAAAGAGAAAGGAGAGAAATGGAGCCTTCAAAATCAGGGTATCCAACCTTCAAACTCTCCCCAAATGGGGTTTTAAATAGCAGAAACAGGGGGGAGCAAGCTGGAATCACCCAAAGCCAACCAAAACTCACCCACACGCTCACCCAGAGCCAACGGCTACAAAGGGACGAACCCTACCTGGCGTCACAACCCACGCACGCAGGAGAAGCCTCGAGAGAGTAGAGAAGGGAAACAGAGGGAAGCCATTGGGAAGGGAAGAAGTTTTCCGAAAGTTGTGTCAAGCCACAGGTGCCGCAGCCCCCTAAGCACCGAAGAGGAAAGTTCAACGCTTCGAGAAGGAGTAGCTCGGGCAGAGGCGCGTGGAACGTCCCCTCCCATGGCGTGAAGGGGAGAAGGGTTCGTACAGCAGGACGAGACTAGGCGAGGAGAAGAAGCCCAGTCGAAGCAGGCTAGGGCAGAGACGCACGAACCCGCGGGAAGGAGAAGAAGGCGCGGGTCGGACAAAATCGTGAGAGGGGAGTCGAATGAGGGAAATAGGATTTTAGGGTTTTAAAAGGGTTTTAAAATAAAATAAAACTTATTTTATTAAATTACGCCAAATTTCGTGTTGCGGACTCGCGTTCAAAAACATAGCAAGTTATACGTCATTCCCAAGCAAATTTGACGTCCCGGACGCAACGGCGCAGTCCGTTTCGCGATCCGAGGTCGTTCAGAGAACCTCATCACCGGTCGAGTCGAAAGTGCGTCAAATTCGACCTAGTTGAAACTCTGACGTTGATGTCGCTTGTTCTGGCATTCTGACCCTGATCTTGATCCGTTGCGGAGAATTTGAAGACGTCGAGGCCGGAGCTCGAGAAATTTGTGCTCGGTAGTGCAGAAAATGTGCACGAGGCTATCCTAAGGTCCAGTGGTCCTATAGGAACTCAATTTGGAGTCCTAACGCTAATTCCAACCTACTCGCTCTGTGAGCTAGAGGTCGGGAATTCCGTCCGGGGCTCCAAAAGAGTGTCGAAGTGGTTTCAAGCATTCTAAAGCGAGGTGGGTCCAGTGCTAGGAATCTAAGATCGTCGGGGAAGCTCCTAAAGCTAGAACCCTAAATCCTAGGAGGAAAGCTGAACCTCAACAAAAACGAGGTCAACATGCTATTGGATAATGAATGATTTATAATGATGAAAATGACGGCACACCGTCACTATTAAACTAGGAAGATCTCAGGATTGCCTTTTTTATGGCCGAAAAAAATTCATCATATGGCAACAAAAAAATTACATGAAAGGATAGAAAACTTTATATTATAAAATCAGACCATCAATATAGTCCTTATTTTAAAATTTAATTAATATTTGAAAAAATAGGCATGATATATGATTGAATTAGAAAATAAAAATTTGGTCAGACAATTTTTATATATATGTATATGAATGTTGTTTGCTTTGCTAGGTGTAAATTGAGTTGGAGATTAGTGAGGATGCTGGTGGCTTATTAGGACAAATTTTTTAATTATTTGAGTTTTGAAGAAAATTATAGAGTTGTTCTAGGATGGAGAGGGAAAATCATGAGGATTGAGTTGATTACTCTTTAGGAGTGTATATGTGGATTGCAGAATATGTGATATAAGGAGGGAGGGAGGTTGGAATCTAGGGAAAGATATGACACCATTCTCTCTTTCCCACTCTTTCGATTTTTCTTGTGGTGACGGATATTGATTTTGCCTAGGCTATGGTGAATGTTTTGTTTTAGATTGATGATTGGTTTGTATGTTGGAGTGTTTATGATGGGATACAACGTAGTGATCAATTGATAAGAAATTATAAGCTTGAAGCATATACCATCAAGAACTCCATGAATGCATTGAAGTTGATTTCCACATGGTGCAATTCTTCCTCAATTGGATCTCTCTATTTCGGCAAGGTACACTCTTATACTAAATGTTAATGTTTTTACAACAAAGTTAGACTTCCTCCTTCTTGTTGGAAAAGAAAGACTCGTTGATTGTATTTGAGGGACAAACAAAATTTTAAGACTAGATCAGACATTGAATCGGTAAAGGAAGAAGTGAACTGGGAGTTCTACCGGATAACATAATACATCATAAATTTATTCAAAAATACAAAAAAATATGTAATAATAACATAATTGATGCCTTAAAATTTTCTTACAAAGAATAATATGACAGTAAAATCATATCTACAATCAATTTTGCCAAATTTGATCAAAACCCTTTTAATAGTGATATAATTTGGATGTGATATTAAAAATTTGAGTGTTATATTTAGAAATATGAAATTTTAGGTGTTAGATATTAAAATTTATTTCTCTTTGAATGATTTTAAACTAATTATTCCTATAAAAATAAAGATAAATATTTTAAAAATAAATTCTCAAATTATTTTAATAAGAGTAAAGTTTTCATATATTATAATACTTTATATAACACATAATAATACTAATTTGCTTAGGAAAATATTATTATTATTATTATTATATATTTTTTATATTCATAATCCTATCTTATTTAAGAAATTCTATTTTTAAACTTTTAGATAAAATATAATTTTTACTGAAATTGATATATTATTAAGAATATTTAATGAAAAAATATTGTATGAATTTTTTTAATCACAAAATAAATTTTTTTTATTATTTTATATATTAGATTGATTAATTATATAATAATTATATTTATTAAATTGGTTATTCCATTATGTAAATTAATATATCATACTTATGAGTTTCACGTGTAACATTTGTGACTCTAGCTAAAAATATTTTTTCCCCGTGGTTGCATTTATTTTTGTCCCACATCTCAAAGAGGTATACACTAGTTGATCTTTAATAGAGGTTAGAAACAAATTGCAATCATTCCAAACAGCCCAACAACTTTTGGATAGGTGGGCCCAAAATATTAAATAATATATTTATTTTGTAGTTATAGTAGTCCTTACAAGCTTATATTAATAAGTTAATTTGTTATAGTTGCACCTATTCGTGATACTAGTGGCAAAAAATTGGACACCATGCCATAAAATATGACATTACGGCATGAGTGGCAGAAGATTGGACCGAAAACCGGTCTCAATTCTTCGGTTCAATGGTTGAATCAACTGTTCGACCATTTTTGAACGGTTTGATGTATGATATGGGTTTTAGCCGAACTGGAACCGGCCCTGGACCCGGTCCATGGTCCAACTGGTTCAACCGGCCAACTTGGTCCCTTTTTTAGAACGATTAGGATAAAAAGCCCAATAATATAATAGGGCTTTTAACTTGAGGTTGGGTAGAATATGAAGTCTTCATGCTAAATAAAATTTAAAAGAGAGAACCACACAATCTTAGAGGGGAAACAAGCGATATAGGGCATTAACATATTGTATTGGAATCCAAAAGTTCTAAAAAAATTCAAACAATCTTGAAAATCATAACATTTTTTCAGAGCTTCCAGTTAACAAGTTATACTCAACTTAAAATTTTCAAATTAAAATTTCATCTAGTTTGATCGCAATTAAGTTTTTATTTTGCAATTTGTTTCTAAGTTTTAAAAATTCAAGGAAATCCTTTGTTTATTATAAGCTATGAAAGTTGGCATGTAGTCTCCCCTTACCTATGTTTATATCTAATAAAAATTCCATGCACAAATTCCAATTTTGCAGGAATAGGGATATTTAAGAAATATCAAAATGCCCCTACCCTAAGTTGCTAAATGTTAAGATTAATTTATTTGCTGCCTGTCTATCTCCAAATTCCTCTTGGATGAGGTTAAACTCTCTGTATAAGATTGGGTTAATCTATGTCAACCTGTTGAGTCTAAATTAGCATATCTTTGAGATGAGGATGAGTTACAATCTCATGAAAATAATCTCTTAAAATTTGTTGGCCTGAGACATTAATCTTGAACGGTTGAGTAAATTCTTATTACTTTTAAGTGAAAGTATAAGAATTATAAGAATTTAGAGAACCAATTATCAGTTCTTAGTTGAAGATTAGATACTAAATACTCTAGCTCTCTTATGAATTGCCCTTATTTAATCCATGCCTAGAACTATTACATATATTACCATTGAGGTGTAATTGAGTTGTTATTTAGATTTAATAAACATTGTTTTAATGTAGAAGATGTGTGAGTAGAAATTGACGAATCTAGACTTAACTGATCAGTGAATTGCATATACATTGGTTATAGTTCACCTTATTGAATGATGATTACTGTTTAAGTACTTGAGTGGATGAATTATTCATTGAAAAAGAGCATACTAGTGTATGAAGCTTTTGTTTGTATTGGACCTCGGAAGTGGTTGGTGTTTTCAACTCTACCTCTACATGTATAAATAGGCCATTTCATTTTTATATGATCGTTCAATATTAAATCACATTATGACAAGCCTACAACTTCTATTTAATGACATGATAAACCCAAGTTAATCAATAAACTATATTGGGGCATTTACGCACGTACCTCACAATTCTTATGTATTTACATATCTAACATCTAAACTATCATCTATGCTTAACACTCAATTCTTAATATCACACAAAAAATACCACCATTGTTAACTTTTCAAAAATAAGATAAACATTTTCAGACATAATTCTGTGACCCCAAATGGTTATAAGTGTAAATACAAAAGATTAAGCATTATATATGTAAATATATAAAAATTGTGGTGTATGTATTGACATTTCCTCAACTAGATTCGCTCTAAAGTTGACAAATAACTTTTTTCATGTTGGTAATTGTTATAGAGATAGCTGAGGATGAATACATATAGCATAACCATACTATAACAAAACATAAAGACATAAGCATGTTGGAACTAACAATTTTGTAGTCTTTAAGAACATTTAAATTGCCTACCATAAAAAACATGAATGAATTAATCTAATAATCCAGTCAGAAAGCGACATTCTCTTTAGAAGGTTTTAAGCTCAATGAAATAAAGCCTAGTAGGCATTCACTCTCAATTAGATACTAAAGAAAATAATATAAGTAGGCATTCGCCCTTTGCACATTGTAATCCAGTCTAGCTCACTGCTCTCCAAAACTATTGTCTTGAACGTTGTGCATGATGTTCTTCCTCAGCTCTCACTTTTAAAGCAATTCTTCTCATATTTTGCAACCTATGAAATTCACCTGCTAATAAGTTTCTCTTGCTTTGTTTGATAAGCAAATTGTTTTTTGTTGCCTAGATCAATCCAGGCTTCTAAATGATTTCACCTAGATGATAAATCCCTAGAACCAGGTTTTGCAATTGTTATTATCATAAACATTCGGCTACATTATGTTTCTTAGTTTTAGAAGTTCGTTCTGGTCCTATTTCAACATCAATTGATTCCTACAGTTTGACAGAGTGGTTTTATCTAAACCCCAGGGCCTATCATCGAAAGTGTACTTCTTGCAAGTGCAAATATACATCTCAACCATATTGAGTTGCTATGACTTTGGTGTTTGGGTTTGTTAATATTATTTTAGTTTGTTTTTGATATTTTTCTTACATCATTCTTTTTAATATTCATTTTGTCCAATCAGATATTTAATGCTTTCCATTGCCTAGTTGTGAATTGCTTTGTTGGCATAGGTATATTCAAGAACGGGTTTTGTTTTCTGTAAGCATGTGATAATATCAAAGTATTTTGATAATGAACTCCTATAACTTTTCTAATATGCTGAAGATAAATAAGTCTTGTTATGCATTAAGGTACAAAATGGCATGGGCTACTTGTCATTCCATAGTTTTTTTACTTCTCTACATTGATGATAAGAATGAAATAACTCTATTGCTAAAGATATCATTTATTCGAAGCCACTATATATGGTTTTCTAATTGTTTTGTTTAGCTATTGGCATTGCACTGTAATCTGACGATAACAATCAAGTCTGAAGCGTTGCACATATTATTTTTTCTTCTAGCATAAGCTGCACTGGTTGCTTTACTCAACCATTTATTCAACTATCCATTGTTTTGTAATTGAACAACAGAAGGTTCTACTATTATGGGCACGTGCACGAATGTCATCACTTGTGATTTGTTATGTTACTTGATGGGTGTAGTGATTTTTCAATTTATCTATCTTTGAATACCGTAGGCTAGTTGATTGCTTTAACACTTCCATTTTGGTCTCTTCTTCTAGCTTCAAGCACACAATAGATATGTTTAGATCAGAAGTCATATCTCATTTTAATCCTTTATAATTTTCTTCTGGTTCCTATCCTTCTAATACCGGTTTTCTTCCTCTAGCATTCGATGTTAGATAAAGAACCCAGAACTAGAACAGTTATAGAGATTATTTATGTATTGTTTGAGTTTTAAATTAATATATATATATCTATATATATATATATATATATATATATATATATATATATATATATATATATATATATATATATGATTGGCAAACTCATTCTGGGGTTTATTTATTCTTTATTTCTTTACAGTGGTGAGAAAATTCAAGATGTAAATTGGCCTGCCCATATAGAAATTAAAGGAAAAGTAAGATTGCAAGCATTTGAAAAATTTATTCAGGAGCTTCCTCGTTCTCGGAACCGAGCATTGATGGTAAGATGCTTCCCCATTAATACTTTTAGAATCATATATATATCTTGTTAATCTCAATTCTTTGATAATGATGATAATTGGAATTGTAAATTTGATTGTTTTTGTGGTGTGCATTGGATAATAATGATTATAATTCAGTCAGCAAATTCTCTCATGCTTTTTAAACAAACTAATAAGCTCATGTGTTAAGCCTTTTGGCGTTGTAATACAGTATCAGTCTTTTATTATACAGTCATGCATCTAAATTTATCTTATTGCCAACCTAGCAAACATGATACATGAGTTTCTGTATTTGAGATTCCTAGTCATCCAACTTTGAAGAAATCTAATTTGCCTACTTTAAGATGATATAATTCGCTATATAATGTCACAATAGTGAAATT
Organism: Papilionanthe hookeriana x Papilionanthe teres; assembly: GCA_022702705.1. NCBI lineage: Eukaryota > Viridiplantae > Streptophyta > Magnoliopsida > Asparagales > Orchidaceae > Papilionanthe > Papilionanthe hookeriana x Papilionanthe teres. Next base: position 22,905,184 of record CM040429.1, on the reverse strand, counting down.
ATATCCAGAAGTAACTGATAGATACAATAAAAGCGTTGAGCAAGAAAGATAATTTTACTGACATTTACTTTGCCTACTTCAAGGAATTATATTCCCAATTTATATTCACTCCAGCAAAATCATATTTGGAACGATTGATACCAATAAATGAATTGTACTAGAAATGTAGTGTTATTAGAAACTCTTTGGCTTTTACTTTGCTGCTGTCGTCTCAAATTAATTTCGTTCAAGCACATCCATATATTTAAAGATTTGCTCAACAATCTACTTCCACTCGAGAAAATTATTTAGATTCATCCTCCCATCGAAGAGTGGCAGGTCTGCCTTAACTCCTAGATCTTGTGCCCTCTAGTAGGCACTTCCTCTTTCGACCTTCTCTGATAATAAATTCTAAAACGCCAGGGTCGATTCTTCTCTTCTTTGAACTCTTCCCTACGAAAGTGGTTCAGTTGTTCTTCGAGCTCTCTTCCATGGATCTCACTATTACGGTCAATGGTGACCTTACCCATGATCCTTTCCTCAATGGCCTCGAGCTGTTTTAGCACTTGGTGGAGTATTAGCTGTATGTCACCCTTGGCAAAGCCTTGATCATTTACCGACAGTCACCTCGGGGCGGTGGAGGCAACAGGAAGACTGCGGTAAGTGGGAAGTGGTTGGAAGGTGTGACTGCAAGTTGGAAGTGGCTGGAATGGCGGTAGCAGGTTGGAGGTGGCTGGAAGAGGGCGGTAGCGGCTGGAGGTCGCTGGAAGGGGGCTGCAGCAAGTAGGTAGGTGCTTGGAGTGTTTGACAACAGTTTGAGGCGGCTGGAAGGGCTGACAGTGAGGTGAAAGGGGCTGGGAGCAATAGTCGGCTGCAGAAAAACAACAAAGAGGCTGTTTTCCGGGTGACGGCAGTAGAAGAGAGGCAGTGAGAAACAGAGAATGATAGATAAACATCACTTCGGGATGAGTTACAACCAGAGCACTTTATAGCCTTTGCATACAACCTAGGAGAACAAGGAGACGCTGGTTGCAGCAATACAAAATCCAGAAAAACCGAAAACCTAAGATAAAGAAAACACATATAAAAGCCCTATATAACAAGGATTGGATCTCCCATGGAAAGGAGGCGCCGATCTACAGTGGAAGGGCCGATCGGCGCTCCCAAGTTTGGACTGGTTATGTCCAGAAGAAGGAAGCGTAAGATTTTCCCCCGGCTCAAATATGACCGCGTCCACATTACATTCTCAACTCTTTGGTGGGTCATTTCTTACACCCTCCTAACTAATCAATTGAGTGATGATCCAACTTGGAATACATATAAGTGAACATTACAAGGAGTAAATATGAATAATCAAAACTAAGGCATTGGCAACTCATTGCGCTACCAAACTAGAAAATTCAATTCCAAAAATTTGACAAGTCATTTCCATACACATTTCTAAGTCTTTGATAGAGTTGTAGTTCCATTTAGAATCTCATAAAAACTCATAATGAACTCCAACTTTATTTTTCTCCAAATTCTGCGATGGAAGTTCATCTTTAAACAAAATAATTTTCTTAACTAGCTAAAGAAAGGAGTACAAAAAAGGCTTTTAACGGAAATCCCAGAGTAAAAGGTGAAATAAACAGGATGATATAAAATCATTTGAATGGCTTATAGCTTGAATTGTAGTGGGAAAAAAAGGTTTATTTAGTTAAATATTTTGTTAATTTACTTAACAATGATAAGCGTATGATAAAATAATAAAAGCCATTTTTTTTATTACCATCGATGATAGGGTATTTTATACGACATATTATTATCTTAATACTTGTCATGTACTTTTTTTATAATAGAAATAAATAAACAAGATAAATCATGAACAACTAAGATAAAATTGTAGCCCTTCATGACTTGTCCGCAATTCCTTGATGGTGGAGTGGATTATGGAGTCACTACCTGTCTCCTCTGGTGGTTGCAGCCCTTTCTTTGGACTGTTTATGGAAGTTTTTCTTTCTCATCATTGATAATTTATTTATGAAGTTAGGTTTGACCCATTCAAATTTCATTTAAATTTGATTATATCTTTGGACTATTTTATGGAAGTTTTTCTTTCTCATCATTGATAATTTAATTATGAGTTAGGTTTGACCCATTCAAATTTCATTTAAATTTGATTATATCTTTCAAATTTGGCCTTTCTGGTGTTCTGGATGGAAACCATATCTAAAATCATTGTGGAAGTGTTTTTTCTCTCCTCCTCGATGGCTTAAATTTTAGAATCATTTGGCACGAATTAAGAAGGCTCCGTTTATTGTGAAACTTGAGTGGAGCCCATCAGTCTTATTTTTACATAGCTGAAGCTTGAGATTTAAGCCTCGCTTAAATCAATCCAGTTGGGTTGCATTAGAGTTTGGAGACCCGCCTGATCAACAAATAAAGGTGCCTGGTTTGACTAATTAAAATAGTTTCTTTTTTTATGCAAATTGCAAAACTAAACCTCTCCAGACTATACATTTGCAGGAGCTCTGTGCATTATCTATGCATTTTTCTTAAGCATTTTATTCAAACTAAGAACGCTCAAAGCATATGAGAATGTTGTATTTGAGCTTCTCCTTACAAGAATCATGTTAAGTACTATATCTTGTTGCCCTTGACAGTTCTCTATCAAATTAATAACTAAACCAGAACCAACAAATCACGTTTGTATGCTTCACCAAAATGGTCGATTCGTAATTATCACGGTCTATCCAAATTCAATTTTACAAATACATTCAAGTTAATTTTTTATTTGTGTGAAAGAATTGCCATCACAAGTTTATCTGTTAGAAACATGTGGAGCGGAGAGCATGCTGGCAGTGGCATTCTATTGCTGGAAATTGTTCCTCACTACTTAACCTTGTTATAGTTAGATCTCTATTGCTTGAATAACCTGTTGTGTTGAAGGGTTATAAGTTTCATGGTTTTTAGGTAATATCCCTTTGTTGGAAGGTTGGATCTTGTAGAACTGGTCTCTCAGGCATGATGGAGGTATGGCACTGTGTTATCTATTCTTCTTGAAGATTCAGGATTCCTCGTTAGGTTATCATACTTTTCACTTAAATCTTCTAGGTTGCAAAGGGTTATAGGGAAAGTGAGAAGGTTGGATTTGCACAAATTCCTACAGGCATTGATCTTTATATATGCCCTCGCAGTGACCCCATAATAACCATACTTGCCAAGTATGGTTTTTTCAAGGGAATGGCAGCAGTTGAAGAAGATCAGGATTCATTAATTGGTTGTGTTGTTTGGCGTAGAAGCCAACCATCCACAAACTATGTCTCTAAAGATACAGTGGAGAAGAAAACTCACCTAGAAGAGCAGCCCCTCAATTCAACTGGTCTATCCAATCAAGGAATGAACTCACCAGCCATGGAAGCACGTGAATGTGCAAAGAAACAAGTTGTGCCAAGTGAAACAGAATTGAAAGCAGCTTTGGACCTGCCTGTTCTGGAGGCTGGCACAGCCACTGCTCTGACTGATACAACATCCATGATTATTGAAAACAAAACCGCAGTTTCTAGTAGCAATTCACACTTCAGCAGTTTTCAATGTAGTGCTGTCCAGACAATAACATCTTCAGTCCCATACAGTTGTCCGCTAGTACCAGCTCAGCAGAAAAATTCTGAGAAGCCTTCTTTGAACTTGTTGCAAGAGAATATGCAGCCAGCAGACATTATTCCTCTCGCACAAAATTCAGGAACAGATGAAGTAGTTCTGGTTTCAGACAAATCTACACAATGTGTTTCACCAACTCAAATGACTCCTGTATTTATGCTGGGAAATCCCCTATCAAGTAGTGTGTCACAAAGCCTTGGAAACTTTGGCTCTGGTCCAGCTCCAGGGCCCAGGCCTTTAGTCCCAGTAAATTCCTCAAATTTTCAGTTTCAGCCACAACTGGCGCAGAAGACTCATTCTGGTGCTGGAAATGATTCAAACTGTGCTGGAGAAAATCTTGCACCAAGCCTTCAAGCATCACAGCCTGCTCTTCCAGGGCCACCTCCTTCACCGCTTGAGCTCCTGCATGGACTTCTCCAGTCAAATGAAAATGCACCTCAGGTAGGTTATCTCATGAAAATGCTGTCTTGGTGTAGTTTCTCATGGTACATTTATACTCAGAAAACTTTGTAATTTAATGCATCTTTTCAGGCTATTATTAAAGGAGGAAAGCTTCAATATGAGATTCATAACATGCATCATCTGGTAACAAGAGGGCTTTCAGATGTTTTGGAGACAAGAGCACCTCTCCTTCCTCAAATTCAGGAAACTTGTGATGCGTCCAATGGTGATGGAAAAGAAGAAGAAGCTGATGATGACGACCTCCCAGAATTTGACTTCAGTTCTGCATGTGGAGAACCAGAAGCCCCCATTTACGGATTTCCTGGACGGACTCAGAAAACTCATTTCCCTAATGCACCACCACTAACTGGAAAACCCTCATTTGAAGCACCATGGAGCATAGGTGATCCCACTTTATTAGCAACAAGGACAGAGTCCTATGATGCCTTGCAGCATAGACCTAAGCCTTCAACTTTACCCAGTAAATTATTACATTCCAATGAGGGATTACCCCATGCCAAAAACTTTGGGAAGTTCATCACTGAGAAGACACTTTCAACTGAGGAGTATCAGTTAACATGCCATTCGAGTAACCTTAAAGAAACGAAGGAAATGGGTAACAATATGAGGAATAGTTTTGGTTTCAAACGCAAAAGCATCTGGGATGACGACGATGATGACATGCCAGAATGGTGTCCCCCAGACCTAGAGCTTCCCAAGCAGCCACTGCCTATTGCAACCACTAGTGCAAGGCTTCTGTCAGGAAGACCTCTCCCTCCTCAAGACACAACAGCACCAATATCATTCCATCCTTGTCAAAACCATGATTTACAGCAAAAATCTCAGCCCGGATTGCTTGGGCCATGCCCTATCTCTGATGCTCCAGTTGGTGGACCAGCGCAAACAAAACCTTTAGGTGAATTTGAACGGTTTAGTAATCCTTCTAAGCCTCTTTTTGGCTCTCATCACAGAGATTCATTAAGGCCTCGTGCCAGTAAATTTAATAGAAGGCCACGTCCTTATGCAGCTAATGGCAAGCGACGTCGATGCTAAGCCTCAAGTTCAGACCCCTTGATTGTTTTTGTCTTGGTTTTCTATATCATTATGTGATAAAGGTTGAGATCAATCTGTCACTTTCTTATTTTCACTGTAACCACTAAACTGGCATCTTCTTATTGGCAGTAATAGTGTGTGCTTTCTTCAGTAGGCATTTTTTTTAGACAGTTCATGGCGTTCTGGTCTCCTCTTGATCCATTTGTGCTTAAAGCAACAGTATCAGTCCTTGAAGTTTAGAACCTAGTAGTACATGTGTTGTAGATTACCTTCAAGCTTAATTGTGCTTTAGTCTAGAATGATGCCATGTAAATATCCCAGTTACACCAACTTGTCTTATTTGTGCAAACACTATACATGAACTTGATGAATTTCCAACTTCGCGTTGTTTTGGTGAAATTTGGTGGCCTGAAAGTGGTTGAAAGAATTATGCAGGGAAGCTTGGGAGTGCTGAGAGAAATCTTAGAGGGATATGAGACCCAAAAGGCCTGGACGAGTATCTCAGAACAACTAAAGAAGGTCCATCATATCAAAAAATTATTTTCGTTAAGAAACTTCGAAGTTCTAGCCACTCCATGCAGACTACCAAATCCTTTGCGTTGCTTGATTGTAGTAGATGGAGAGCCAAAGGAATTCAATTGAAGATATTCAGAGGATTTTTTGTAGTCACTAGTTTAATGAGGGTGCAGAAAGTGCAGAATGTCAGGTTAACCTACTTTTATGTTGGCTTTGATAGTGATTGTACAATTATGTTGAAATTTATATTTATTTTATCAATCTGCCATTTAGTTTATAAATGATTACCAAACATGCATCATTCTTCGGTCTTCACTTGTAATTCGGATTGGCAGTGATACTTCTTTCCTTTTTCTCACAAGAGTGATCACATGAAGTAAATCCGAAAGACATTTTTAAGTAGTAGATATGTTGATGAGGAGTTTTTTGTTGGATAGCAAAATATATCTGATATATTTGATAATTAAGATCTATGGTCATCAAATTGCATTGTGTCTGACAATTTTATAAGGAAATGTAGTACTAATTTAGATAAAATGTCTAAACTTGCAAGCATTTATAGTAAAGTTTTCTTTTTCTTACATCTAAACCGACTTGGTTGAATTAACCAAAGTGGCATTCATGATTTCATAAAAAAATCAGATTTATTAATAAAAGCTCATTTCCTTATAAAATGAATCCGTTCCTTTTTGTGATCAGTAGCTTGAACTTCAAGGCAATAAAGTGTCTTAATAATTTTGGTAACTCACCAAATATATGTGTTAGAAAGAGTCTCTAAATTATACATATTTTTTTAGAGAGGAAGGCCATTGTAGGCCTTCTTATTTGTTTCAAAGTCAACTTGAGCAAGATTGATCAAAGAATATGGTTATCGAACTTGACGATTCATGAATTGGGTTTGTGTAAACTCAAGTGTGTTCAAAATTGTTCGAAAGTCATCCTTTTTATAAAGCAGAATCCGAAGATGTGCCAAGAGTATTGAAATCATTGAAGAATAGGCATGCTACTATTAGTTTTAATGAATGCCGGGAAAATGATGAATTATGGATACAATGTTATATGAATCAAGTTTGGAACACCTTAGTTGCTGTTGAAATGACTTGAATGTCATTTCATTATAAATTGGATATTTTTAATGCATTCAAAATTTGTTTTTGCTCGGAAATATATTCATATTGCTTTGGTCATAGCATGTAAGAAAAACAAATTCATCCACACTGGAAGCTGCACATAAATTGAGGCACATGAATATTGAAGATGAGTGAGAAGAGATTAACATGCATAGATTATATTAATTTTATTATTATTAATACACACACGTGCACATGTTAAGCCATAAAATATATAATAATGACATCTCTACCATCTCCGATATTTAGAGCCATGCTTACAGTGGTCCTCATCCCATCCTCGCCTCCCAAGTTCACCTGACCACTAAAAACTCTGGTGTATTTACATATATAAAAAATTCTGTATTTACACTTATAACATATTGGTGTCATAAACCTAATCATGAAAATGTGCATTTTGCTTTTAAGAAGATAATGACGATGATATATTTAATATGGTGTTGAAGATTTTAGTTTTATGCATGTAAATATGAATGTTTAGGAGCTTTATATGTGATACATTATAATTTTTTGGTATGTATGTAATGTCTCTTTTATATATTTAGATATTTAACATTTAAACTTCAAATTTTACATTTATACAACTTTACCAATATTTACAGATGGTGTGCCTCGATTTTCAAAACTAAGTAATAGTTAATTTGGTTTGAAAGATTTGAGCGTTATAAGTATAAAAGTTGAAGTATAAGTATTCATAATAAATGAACACATATTTAAGTTGAAGTATACATATTTAAAATTGCATGCACCTCCCCTCTTACCAATTTCACCCAAACTACATCAGCCAATCTCTAAACAATATCACATATGATTCCATCTCACAGTTCGCTCCAACGTCCGATCTCTCCTTCTTGCTTCAGCAACCAGCAATACCCCACTCTACTTATGCTTATAGAGCAAGCTGCTTGACCTAATGCATCTCTCCCCTCTCCTACATAACATGCCCCCAATAGTAGTCTTTTTTACTTCAAATCTAACTCACAATTAGTGGTCAATTAGTTAAATGGGAAGGACCAGATCAAGATAAAAAAATTTGAACATCTCCTGAGTGGATAATCAAGTGGCTGACCTCTTGTTCAAATGAATTCATTTAGGAGAAGGGACACCTCAGAGACTCCACCGATTGACAATCGAAGAAGCCAAGATAATGGAAATAGAAGATGAGGAAACAAAGAGCTAGATATACCCATTCATCTTACTCCTTATTACCAAAAAAATTGTTGAAGAAGTAATCAACCCAAACCGTTTCAAGGCCAAAGCCGCTTGGTTTTTACTGATTGATGGAAAACTTTTTTGAAGGTCAACGGTATTCCTATTCCTGAAATGCATTAAGCAAAACCAAAAAAGAGGAAATACTGTGAGAAATACATTTTGGTGAATATCAAAGCTACTACAAGGGAAAATTTTGACATTTCTACCTTGTGATCAAGATATGGATGGTGTAAAATTTGGTTTGGGCGATCACATATCAAAAGTGTCATGAACTCTCTACAATCACACTCGCCTAATTGAAATCAACAAAACTCTCTAATTAAATGGCCATTATGCCTTACGAGCTGACTCAATACCTTAGCTAATTCAAATCATTACCTGATGGGAATTCCTTGCAGTCTGATAGATTCCCCTCAATACAACAAATGCTTGATGTTGGTATATAAAATAAAAAGACTACTCAAGGTATGACGAGTACATGAAATTAAAAAAATGTGTTTCGATCTTTTCATTTATAAGTTGAGTTAGTTTACAAAAGATGAGTAATAAAATGTTAAAAATATATATGCAATACATATAACCATAAAAAAGGTTGAGGTTTTGGTAATATCATTTGGAGAAATGCAACTAGACCACAGAAGCCTATTCATAATAAATCTACCATCATAAATAAATGAGTCATCATCGTGATGCCTCTATTGTTGTTGAACTTGGAATATCCAAGCCTTCACTTCATGTAGGTCTTGATGCATTTTGAGAATCGTATCCGAGCTAGCCTTAACCTTCTCTTCTAGAATAACAACATGATTCTTTAGCTCCATGATGTCTTCATCCAAATCCATGATCTTGTCTTGCATATCCAACACTTTAAATTTTGCCCTAACTGTCAAAAATCTTTTGGCAATAGAAAAGAAGTCTTTTTTGTGTGTCACATCCCCAAGAGGGTCATTCTCATATTGATGAGAGTGAATCATTGACATCCTTCGGTGGATTATCCATAGGGTGAGGTGGTTTTTTAAATGATGAGTTAAGGATTGGAGTTGGAGATTCCAGATAGAGCTTTTGGGTGATGGTGTCGCAACCTCTTATTCCACTTATTAAAGGTAATGGTAGAGTTAGAAATTATAATCCTTTCTCATCTTGTTCCGTGAGAAGTGTTTTTCAAACGGTTAGGTCTTATATTTGAAAGCAGTTAAAATGAAAGGTAACTATACATTTATTGTCTTGAGTGAGTTTGTGTATAGAGATAATTTGTGTGATATATGAGGAGCTTGAAAGAATAGTAAAAAACTTAGCTTACCAGTTGATGTAGGCAAGATACTAATTCATGTGTGGGAGATTTACGATGTTTGCTGATTTCCCATTGCAACTTGTTATGTACCCATGCATGGTAGTGGTTGTTGAATATTTTTATGTGTGGTTGTTGACCTCATTTTTGGTGAGGTCTCTTCCTCTTCTTAGAGCCTAGGATCTAGTCTTAGGATTTCCTGTTTGACTATCTTAGATGACTAGTACTGGGACCCACACCCAACTAGAAATTTGAACCACTTCTTGACTCCTTGCAGTTTCATATGGGTGGTTTCAAATCCTCGCCGCTTGGTTGAGTCGATTAAAACCAACGTATCGAAACTCAAGTCGAGTACCCATAGGATCTAAAAGCCTGACCAAATCCCAACGATCACAAGCCAAATAGCATTCAAAACATGCAAAAGGTAAGTGTGATTTCAGATTTCATTATATTTTAGATTTCACTAACTCTCATTTTAAGGTTTTCCGATGAGCTGGCTTACTTGCAAAAATGATTTCATTTTTACTATGCAATTTATACATAAGCCTCTCTATATTATAGTGATAGTGAATCACCAGGCTATTGAGATTAATGTTTGGGTTGTGAAATGTTTTTCTTCCCAAGGGCATGCTACAAGAATTTGCACATAAGGGTCTTATATAAATGCTTACATGTCATTCCATGGTTCTTCTTGATAAATCATTCAATTATGGCATGCTTCAATTAAGGCTTAGCACCTAAAATTTGAGATTTGTGCATCAAATTTGTTAGCTTCGCATATATTCATATAGGAAGTGTTTGATCATTGGAATCTCTACATAAAGTTTGTTTAAATCTGACAAATTTATAAAAAATTTAGAAATGTTCAACTTATTATTTTGAGAAATGTGAAATTGTTGAGGTTTACTTTGGAGAAAGTGAGGAATTTCAAAGTCTTTGATTTGGAAGACATTGAAATCGTTACGATCCGGTTTTATAAAATTTGGAAACTTTTCAGCTATTATTAAAAAAAAAATGTTGTGATTTGGTTTTGTAAAATCCAGAAAACTTACGAAATAATTTTTTTGAAGAATTTGAAATAGTCCAAGTTTGTTTTAAAAGAAGTTTGAGAACAAAAAATATGGGAGGGCTTTGTCCTAGAGAGACGATAATTTATGCAAGTGTCATATATTAGAATCTAAAGCGTTACCGAATCCATTTTGGGGGATAAGAAATTGTTATCGGTTGATTTTTGATGGTTTGAGAGTTTCAAATGAGGCTTTGTGTTAAAAAAAAAGGGGATGAAATGAGGGATTTGGACTTCCATTTAAGAGAATTGGAATCTTTTATCTTTGAAAAAGTAGAGGTCGTCATGGCTTTCATTTGTGGAGAGTTCAGAAGGTTTTGATGGTTCATTCTAGCGAAAATTTGATATTTTTTAATTTTGTATTTGTGAAAATTATGATTCTAGTTGCGAGGTAATTGCATATCTAGCACCAAAAGTTGTGTTTCATACCAAACTTGGAGATGAATTGTGCTGACAGACCTTCTCATCCTATGATATACTTCTTATTATGAGGCGTCAACATTATGAGTTTCATTTTTTTATTATGAATGCTCATTCTTTCTACTTGCATGACATTACGATTCATAATTTATGATCGATCCAGGATCTGTTGGGATATGTAAATATTCTAGCTTCACACCTCCTCATGAGATTGATTTACCTTTAAATAATTTTCTTCTTAAAGTGCCATATGTTTAATGGCAATATTAAGTATATTTACACATGTAACACTTAATTCTCATACGAATTTCTCTATGCATTTTTGTGAGATAAATCGAGATCATCTCAAAGCCATGACATACTTTCAATAGCAACAATAGAAAGTGCAAGATGACTTAGTAAACTTTTGCTTGGATGAGGAGCTTGTTCTTTTGGTTGAGCAGTTGCGCCTTCTTCCTTAGCCTTTCATGCTACTGCATTATGTAGAAGTTCTACAGGATATAATATTTCCTTAGTTTACTAAAATTGGGTTCTTAGGATTCATTAAATTTCACTTTAATGAGCTGTGTTTTACAAGGTGAACCATTATAATTTAAGTACAGGGGAATTGGGTGGTATGTGTATAAACACATGTTCTATTTCTTTAAATATAATGCTACTTTTTTTATAAGGAAGATGATATGGATGTTAGAAATGAAGGTTTGGATGTTATATGATTAAGCAAGAAAGAATTCTCTTGATGCATGATATCCATTAGTAGGAAGTTTTGATAATTTGTTGATTTGGAAACTTTATTGCGAAATGTATATTGAGGAAGTTTTCTTTATATGGAGGAAGGTTCTTAGGTAATTGCATATCTAGCACCAAAAGTTGTGTTTCATACCGAACTTGGAGATGAATTGTGCTGACAGGCCTTCTCATCCTATGATATACTTCTTATTAAAGGCATCAACATTATGGGGTTTTTTTTTGTTGTTATGAATGCTCTTTCTTTCTACTTGCATGACATCATAACTCATAATTTGTGATCGATCTAGGATCTGTTGGGGTATGGAAATATTATAGCTTCACACCACCTCATGAGATTGATTTATCTTTAAATAATTTTCTTCTTAAAGAGCCATATGTTCAATGGCAATATTAAGTGTTGTATATTTACACATGTAACACTTAATTCTCATACGAATTTTTCTGTAAATTTTTGCGAGGTAAATCTGAATCATCTCAAAGCTATGACATACTTTCAATAGCAGCAATAGAAAGTGCAAGATGACTTGGTAAACCGTTGTTTGAGCTGGGAGATGAGGAGCTTGTTCTTTTGGTTGAGCAGTTGCGCTTTCTTCCTTAGCCTCTTATGCTATTGCATTATGTAGCAGTTCTACAGGTTGTAATCTTTCCTAAGTTTACTAAACTTGGGTTCTTATGATTCATTAAATTCCACTTTGATGGGCTGTGTTTTACAAGGTGAGCCATATATAATTTAAGTACAGGGGAATTGGGTGATATGTGTATAAACGTCTCTTCTATTTGTTTAGATATAATGCTACTTTTTATAAGGAAGATGGTATGGATGTTAAAAGTGAAGGTTTGGATGTTATATGAGTAAGCAAGAAATAATTCTCTTGATGCATGATATCCATTAGTAGGAAGTTTTGATAATTTGTTGATTTGGAAACTTTATTTCAAGAGGCACATTGAGGAAGTTTTCTTTATATGCTTACTAATTTAGTTTCTTTCTTACAAGCTACATGTCATTTTGAAAACCTTATAAGTTTGCCGCTTTTTCTTGTTGCAAGCTATACATGGGATAAAGTTTATAAGCTTGCTTGTTTTGATTATGAATTACTACATATGGGATATGCAATTTTTCTCAAATAAGGCTTTTTTAAGTTATTATTCTAATATTCCTAGCTGGGTCTTTCTACATCTTGCTAGAAAGATTTACATACCGATCACACAATTCTTATGTACCCACATATCTCATATATAAAATTTCATATCTACACAACATTTTGTTACTTCCAATCTTTGCATGAAAAATGTATCTCATCTAAAAAGTTGCTAATAATAAAGATTTGAATACTAAATGAGTGGACATGAAAGTTTAGATGTAAGATATATAAGCACCTAAGGATTGAGTGGATAGTTGGAAACCTTCTAATTATCACGTCACACACATAATCACTTTCTTTTACTTATTATTATGACATTCTTTTATTAGAATAAATCGTCCGTGTTTCATAAATGTTAGGAGTTAAAGTTTAGGAGTTAAGTATGTAAACACATAGGAATTGATTGATATATATGCAAACATTTCCCATATTCTTATATACTTATCTTTATAGTAGTTGAAGAAATGTTCAGATTTTGTTGTAAATATACAAAATGAAGTGATGACGCGGTCAAGTGAGCAGAAGATAACTCCAAACGACGACCGAGACCACAACATGAAGCAGATCTACATCAAATAAACCCTTCCTTTAGTTTAAATAACAAACACATATGACTTCGAGGTGGTCTGTCTAGCGCGATATAAATCCTCACTTTATCTTTTAGGCTTTTGCATAGTCATGTTATGCAATATAAGTCCTAACACTTTAAGGATTCCTAGGTTGACATGCGGTACGACGTAAATCCTCCTAACTTCTTAAACTATTTGCACGATCATGTATCGTGCGAGTGTAAGCCCTAAATAATAAAACTGGGAGGATGAAACATCAAATAACATCTTTCAAAGTAAAGTCAAACAAATATGATAGTTGGGAGGTCATTTGAGATTCTCCTCAAATTCTATGACGTCACTTACTTCTTCTTTCTTTTGAACTCCTAAAATAAAATGTTCCCATTTTGAGCTGTTACCTTTTGACTCTCTTGTGTTCATCCTTGAAAACTTGAACTTTGAAATTCTTGAAAGCAGAACCACTGATCTTAATCGAGAGTTTTCTTAAGTGACCCCGGTCATCTAAGATGTAATTAACTATAGCGGTTTGCCTTTATAGGGAACTTTAGAACTCAGGTAATATAAATCATATTTAATCTTTTATATTAAATGGGAGGAACTTATTGACCAATATAACAGTTTTGTGGACTGAAAAAATACCATAGATTCTTTAATTTATTTAATCGATCTCTACTATTCAAGTGATGTGTTTACCCTTCGGGATAGATGCATTACTTGCGGTGTTGTGCTCGTTTAATTGAAATTATTGAATGTATGGTATCTTGTCTTATTTTTTAAAAATTATAATATTTATATTTTTCAAAAAATATATACCCTACTATTTTAAATTAAATCTAAATTAAATTTTAAAAAAGACGGCTGACAATTTCTGGCGACTCTTCTGGGGATTAGCTCCTCTCTCTATTTTGATAAGGTGGTTTTGTTTTCAAACATCGGTAGTGTGTCCATGTCCCTAGTGAACCAAGCTACCATTCTTCTATTGATATACGTCGCTCATTTCTGCCTTGAACATTTATATTTAATGCATGTTAGATTCTGGAGCCATTGTTTAGACATCCCTAAACAAAGATGTTACAGGATCCTTCTGCCTCCCAAGAATGGTGTAGATCCTCAATAGGTGTATTAGAATAGGAGTAGTTTATTGAAGCAAATTCGATATGAAATCGACCCCCTCCAATCTTGGACCGGGTCCTACGCTTCATTTCTCTCTGAGTTTGACTTGTTGTGAACAAGTTAAACTTAAATCTCACTCTCACAACATTCCATTTAAGTTTCAACTAAAACAAAATTTCTTCAAAATTTCAAAGAAAAATGAAACTTCTCAAAATATAGCAAATACACTGATAAAACAATACACAGAATTTGAAATAAAAATTTACATGAATAAATTTCGAAGGTCGTCCAGTTCATAAGACAAGTGCATTAACTTCAGTAGTTCCGTTGAAATTACAAGGCATGTGACATCACTGACTTCCAGAAAATCTTTAAATTACAAAAACAATGTCGGCGCTGAAGCTGAACTTCACATTCGATGGAAACCTGCCACACTACAAGGTTGCTCATCACCAAGGATCGTCAATCAAGTTCGGAACCGGTTTTGACAAGCTTGAAGTCATTCTCGCTATCTTATACAAGGCAGCTGACCCAGTAATAGAAGAGTTTGCAACTAAATTTGACCTGAACTGCAAGCAAGAATTTTCTACACTCAAGAAGCTTACCAAAGTCTGTTGCTCCTGCTTTTGTCAAACCCTCAGTCCCCGTAGAGAAAAGGGTTGTCACTACCACCGTGCAAAAGGAGTCCCTAATACTTACTAATAATAAGGGATCACTGGTCGTCGTATCTATTCTGTGCACTAGGGACTGCACTTCTCCTTAACAAATCAATGTTAGCAACATGAAACCTTGTCTCGCAGCATCAACATCAAAGGAGAAGTGACAAAAACCTAGGGTTGTCAGACTGATACTACAGGAAAAATCGAGGGGCCACCTCATTAAAGAGGAATATAAAATCAATGTTTCGACAACCAGCGACGCAATTAGACCAGTGCTCGACGCAAGAAATGATGCTCGTCATGGATCTTTTACTGACCTTAAGAAAATCAAAGGAAAATCGATCGAAATTACCTTGAAGAAACTCAAAGCCGACATTACACAGTTGTCTAAGGAACAAGAAAGGAATGCCGATAATAAAGACTATTACCTGTTAGATTACATGGAAGAGGAGTTCGCAGAAATCAAAATTGTTGAGACTAGTGCTGCATCATCCCCGTGTGATGCTCCTTTACCCACCAAGGAGAACGCTGTGGACGAGTATCAAAGGGCCATTCAACAACGTGAAGAACAAATTAACCGCCTTGAAAAGAAAATTGAACAAATGATGATCATCATGGCCACGATTCAAGGACAGTCACAGTCACCACATATGGCGTCCCTGGAGGTGAACCAGCCGGAGGTCGTTCATATTGTAAATGGGAGAAAAGAACCCAGTTCCACCAACAAAGATAAATAACAGAAGAAAGATTTAGTTCAGGGTCTAGTACCAGAAAAATACATTAAAAAATGGTAGAACAGTAGGTGAAAGAAGCCCTGAATCGATCCAAAGGAAGAGCATCGATCCTAAAGGGTAGACCGTACCCTGAAGAGTTTGATGATGTCCAATATCCCAAGAGTTTCGTACCACCTTAGTTCAAGAATTTTGATGGTACCAGAAACCTCGGACAACATGTTGAGCACTTCCGAGCGAGTTACTGCAACATGGGAGGTAGCGACGCTTTGTTGTTCTGTCAGTTTGTTAGTAGCCTTTTGGGAGTTGCTTTTGAATGTTATGTAGAGCTGCCAAATGGTTCAGTGAAAACATTTGCATAAATGGAATTATGTTTGTCAATAGAGCTCAACACCATATCACCGTTGGTGATCTCATGGTAGAGAAACAGAAGCCGAATGAAACTGTGGTAGACTATATTCTGTGATGGAGAAACCTAAGCATGAAATGTGAGCCACCGCTCTAAGAAAAACATGCGATCAAAGTTCTTTTAAAAATTATCCGTGGACCAGTTTCATTTCTCCTCAAAGGATTCACAATGAAAATGTTTGAGAAGCTACCAAGCAAAGTTGCAAGCTTGCAAGAGGAGGCCAAGCAGTTGGGTTTTCCAGAAAAGACTGAAAAATCAGATCTGATCAAGACATTCGAGGAGTCTGAGGTAGTGGCAGCGAAAATCCAACTTTGTTTCAATTTAAATTCAACCTTTTGGTTTGCTTCAAACATTGATATTTATACATTTTTCATGATATGTCAATCACTTTGGTCAACGCAAATAGGCGCGGCGCGCTTGTACAGCCCACCGCACCTATTGGGGGTCTATTTGTTGACCTCATTTTTGGTGGGTCACTTTCTTTTCTTCGAGCCTAGGATCTAGCCCTAGGATTTCCCGTTTGACTATCTTGGAGGACTCGTAATAGGACCCACACCCAACTAGTAATTCGAACCACTTCTTGGCTCCTTGCAGTTTCAAATGGGTGGCTTCAAATCCTCTCCGCTTGGTCGAGTAGATTAAAACCAACATATCGAAACTCAAGTCGAATACCCATAGGATCTAAAAGCCTTACCAAACCCCATTGATCGCAAGCCAAATAGCATTCAGAACATGCAAAAGGTATGTGTGATTTCAGATTTCATTATATTTCGTATTTCACTAACTCTCATTTTAAGGTTCTCATGAACTGGCTTACATGCAAAAATGATTTCATTTTTAATATGCAATTTATACATAAGCCTCTCTATATTATAGTGATAATGAACCATCAGACTATTGAGATTAACGCTTGGGTTGTGAATTGTTTTTCTTCCCAACAGCATGCTACAAGAATTTACACATAAGGGTCTAATATAAATGCTTATATGTCATTCCATGGTTTTTCTTGATAAATCATTCAATTCTAACATGCTTCAATTAAGACCTAGCACTTGAATTTGAGATTTTTGCATCAAATTTGTTAGCTTCGCATATATTCATATAGGTAGTGTTTGATCGTTGGAATCCCTACATAAAGTTTATTTAAATCTGACACATTTATGAAAAATTTAGAAATGTTCAACGTATTGTTTTGAGAAACGCGAAATTGTTGAGGTTTACTTTGGAGAAAGTGAGGAATTTCAAAGTGTTTGATTTGGAAGACAATGAAATTGTTACGATCTGATTTTATAAAAATTTGGAATCTTTTCAGTTATTATTAAAAAAAAATGTCGTGATTTGGTTTTCTAAAATCCAGAAATCTTGCAAAATGATTTTTTTGAAGAATTTGAAATAATCCAAGTTTGTTTTAAAAAAAGTTTGAAAACAAAGAATATGAAAGGGATTTGTCCTAGAGAGATGATGATTTTTGCAAGTGTCATATATGAGAATCTAAAGCATTACCAAATCCATTTTGGGGGATAAGAAATTGTTATCGACTGATTTGTTATGGTTTGAGAGTTCAAATGAGGCTTTGTGTAAGAAAAAGGATGAAATGAGGGTTTTGGACGTCCATTTAAGAGAGCTGGAATCTCTTATCTTTGAAAAATTATAGGTCATCAATGCTTTCTTTTGTGGAGAGTTCAGAAGGTTTTGATAGTTCATCTTAGCAAAAATTATGATTCTAGTTGCTAGGTAGTTGCATATCAAGCACCAAAAGTTGTATTCCATACCAAACTTGGAGATGACTTGTGCTGACAGACCTTCTCATCCTATGATATACTTCTTATTATGAGGTGTCTACATTATAATTTTTTCTTTGTTATGAATGATCTTTCTTTCTACTTGCTTGACATCGTAATTCATAATTTGTGATCGATCCAGGATTTGTTGGGGTGTGAAAATATTATAGCTTCACACCACCTCATGAGATTGATTTACCTATAAATAAATTTCTTCCTAAAGAGCCATATATTCAATGGCAATATTAAGTGTTGTATATTTACACGTAACACTAAATTCTCATAAGAATTTCTCTGTGCATTTTTGTGAGGTAAATTCGGATCATCTCAAAGTTATGACATACTTTCAATAGCAGCAATAGAAAGTGCAAGACGACTTAGTAAACTGTTGTTTGATCTGGGAGATGAGGAGCTTGTTCTTTTGGTTGAGCAGCTGCACCTTCTTCCTTAGCCCCTTATGCTACTGTATTATGTAGTAGTTCTACAGGTTGTAATCTTTCCTAAGTTTACTAAACTTGGTTTCTTATGATTCATTAAATTCCACGTTGACAGATTGCATTTTACAAGGTAAACCATATATAATTTAAGTACAAGGGTATTGGGTGGTATGTGTATAAACGCCTCTTCTATTTGTTTAGATATAATGCTACTTTTTATAAGGAAGATGGTATGGATGTTAAAAGTGAAGGTTTGGATGTTATATGAGTAAGCAAGAAAGAATTCTCTTGATGCATGATATCCATTAGGAAGTTTTGATAATTTGTTGATTTGGAAACTTTATTGCAAGAGGCATATTGAGGAAGTTTTCGTTATATGCTTACTAATTTGGTTTCTTTCTTGCAAGCTACATGTCATTTTGGAAACCTTATAAGTTTGCCGCTTTTTCTTGTTGCAAGATATACATGGGAAAAACTTTATAAGCTTGCTTGTTTTGATTATGAATTACTACATATGGGATATGCAATTTTTCTCAAATAAGGCTTTTGTCAGTTATTATTCTAATGTTCCTTGTTGGGTCTTTCTACATCTTGCTAGAAAGATTTACATACCGATCACACAATTCTTATGTACCCACAGATCTCATATATAAAATGTCATATCTACATAACATTTTATTACTTCCAATCTTTGCATGAAAAATGTATCTCACCTAAAAAGTTGCTAATAATAAAGATTTGAATACTAAATGAGTGGACATGAAAGTTTAGGTGTAAGATATATAAGCATTTAAGGATTGAGTGGATAGTTAGTAAACCTTCTAATTATCACGTCACACACATAATCACTTTCTTTTACTTATTATTATGACATTCTTTTATGTAGAATAAATCATTTGTATTTCATAAATGTTAGGAGTTAAATTTAGAAGTTAAGTATGTAAACACATAGGAATTGATTGATATATATGCAAACATTCTTCATATTCTTATATACTCACCTTTATAGTAGTTGAGGAAATGTTTAGATTTGGTTGTAAATATACAAAATGAAGTGATGACACAGTCAAGCGAGTGGAAGACAACTTCAAATGATGATCGAAACCACAACATGAAGCGGATCTATATCAACTAAATCATTCATTTAGTTTAAATAACAAACCCATAGGACTTCGAAGTGGTCTGCCTAGCGCGACATAAATCCTCACTTTATCTTTTAGGCTTTTGCACCGTCATGTTATGCATTACAATTTCTAACACTTTAAGAATTCTAAGGTTGACATGTGGTAGGACTTAAATCCTCCTAACTTTTTAGACTATTTGCACGATCAGGTATCGTGTGAGCGTAAGCCCTAAATAATAAAACCGGTAGGATGAAACATAAAATAACATCTTTTCAAATTAAAGCCAAATAAATAAGATAATTGGGAGGTCATTTGAGGTTCTCCTCAAATTCTATGAAGTCCCATACTTTTTTGTTATTTTGGACTCCTATAATAAAATGTTCCCATTTTGAGTCGTTACCTTTCTACTCTCTTGTGTTCATCCTTGAAAACTTAAACTTTAAAATTCTTGAAAGCAGAACCTCTTATCTTAATCGAGAGTTTTCTTAAGTGACCACAGTCATCTAAGATGTAATTAACTATAAGGTTTTTCCTCTATAAGAAACTTTAGAACTTAGGTAATATAAATCTTATTTAATCTTTTATATTAAATAAGGGGAACTTGTTTGCCAATATAATGGTTTCACAGAACAAACAGATACCATTGATTCTTTCGTTTATTTAATCGATCTCTACTTTTCAAGTGATGTGTTTACCCTTAGGGATAGATGAATTACTTACAGTGTTTTACTCGTTTAATTGAAATTATTGAATGTATGGTATCTTGTCTTATTTTTCAAAAATTATAATATTTATATTTTCAAAAAAGATATACCCAACTATTTTAAATTAAATTTAAATTAAATTTAAAAAGAAAACAACCGGCAGTGGTGTATGGTGGGTTGTTGCTCTCATATCTATAGCCCATTTATGAGTTTATGGAGTCGTGTTTTGTGACTAAGGCAGCAAGTTCTACGTTGGGATTTGGTTTGTATTGAAGATAGGTTTGGTACAAGCATTGAGAGGCCGAGTGTCCCCTTTTGTAACAGATCTGACATGTTAATATGATATTTTCTAGTGTTGTTGCTCATGGGTTCGTTTTTATTATTTGTTTATTTTATTTAATTTTTTAAGCGGTGTTAAAGATACTAATTTTGTTCTATTTGTGAGTAGAGTTGCAGTTTGTTAGATTTTTGTTGTCTCATTGGCTAAATTGCCTTCCTGACTTTACAACAGAAAATTAAATTCCATTAGCCTTATGGGATTGATTTGAGCTCTTATGATTCTATTTAGTCCTTGGTAGTTGGGTGAAACATCATTCAATATGTATGAATGATATCCTCGTCATAGATCTTGGAGCCTACTGTTGCTAAGTTGTCAATTTTATTTTGATGCTGGTTAGAAATTGAGTCATATTATTTATACGCATGGAAATATCATGTGCTTGAGTTGAATTACCCTAGAATTTCTTTGTTGTTTGGAGTCTTCTTTCCAGATTGCTTCAAATGGCTTAAGTGTTGTTCTAATGAATGATATAGAATAAGATAGAGGGTGAGATGGTTGAGAAGATAACAACTGCCAGGTTCTGATCTACAAATATCCAAAGCATATAATTTGAATTCTCTATTTGATCTGATGTCTCATCATGGATTGAATTTTGGTGGGGGAGAAATTATGCTTTCTAAGAAGGATTCAAATCCATTAACAAAGGGGAGTTTAAGAATTTGTACCTTCCAACCCAAGTAATTGCCATATGTGAATGGTGAATTTGTCCCTACTTTATTGTAACCCATCAAAAATTGAGAGATATTTGAATATTTATCTCTTTCATTTTGTTGAGGAAATTTGCAATTTGTTGGTTATTTGATGGATAATAGAGGAAGAGGAATCCATGTCTTTTTTTTTGTTAAGCAAATGGCTCTGATATCATGAAGGAATTTATAAAGAACAGAAAAGATCAATGTTGATCATAATAAGCATGAAGAAAGCTAAGTAAACTCACTCAGTTGTATTTCTTACATTTAATACATACATCTTTACTTAGTACAATCTACTTATATAGAGAAAGTATATGGGATAAAGAAGTAAAAGCATATGTCCTTTCTGACACATATTGTTGCGAGTTTGTACAAAACATGCCCTAACATTGTTGTTTTTTTTCCTTCGAAACCACTCTGAAAAGATGGAGATGGTTTGGGTGATGAATCGAGAGTTGCTAGAGTGGTAAGAGTCTTTAAATAACAGTAGAAGAATCAAATAATCTTTCCAATTAGATCAATATCAGTATGACTTCTCCTTTTATTCTAACTTTATTAATATATTAGTACATAATATATTTCCTATTTGCGTAGAGACAAAGGTCAAACAAAATCATATATAGAGAACATAAGTTTTAACCCCCAATGTCTGTATGTATGTATGTATGTATGTATGTATGTATGTATGTATGTATGTATGTATGTATGTATGTATAATTTTAAGAAAAGAAACACATTTGGCTTATCAAAATGAAACATTATATCATTGTTAATGACAAACAACACAAATTATAAGGCTCCTTTGAGTTCAGATCTTATTAAAGATCTTTGAGAAAATAGGCAATTTTAATTTTATGTCTAATAATATAAGTGGCCAAAATCCAATAATATGGTCATTTAAAAAAAATATACTCAAAAGCTCGTTTTGAATGAAATTATGCAAAATGAGGGATAATATTTTGCATTGGCAATTTTTTTTGCATTCATAAATTGAAATTGTAAGTAATGAAAGCCTAATTTGAACCCTTCTTTGAAGAAGAGTCAAACTAGATAGATCATTTGTACAAACCTCATAAAATCAATAATAAAACCTTATTTCAA
The DNA here is from genome assembly GCA_022702705.1 of Papilionanthe hookeriana x Papilionanthe teres. Taxonomy (NCBI): domain Eukaryota; kingdom Viridiplantae; phylum Streptophyta; class Magnoliopsida; order Asparagales; family Orchidaceae; genus Papilionanthe; species Papilionanthe hookeriana x Papilionanthe teres. Next base: position 22,882,888 of record CM040429.1, on the reverse strand, counting down.
TTTGTTTATTCTCATTTCATCTTTACTCTCATCATGACACTTTCTTTGGCACACCAATGATCCGACCATTGCTTGCTAAAGGTAGAAGGTTTTGTTAGAGGTGAAAGGTTTCACTAATTGGCAAACCATTAAAGAAAACAAACATATAAAAAAAGGAAGTTTACATGCGTAGAGCACAATTCTTATCTCACACCTATTACTTTCATTATTACATACATAGCACTTCAGTGTATTACATTTATGCATGAAAAGTGGATTTCACTTTTATAAGTGTTATTTGTTAGATGATATTTAAGATTTGAGTGTTATACACATAAATCACATTTTTTTTTTCATTTAAATTAGTGAAAGAAATTATCATAGTTAAAGAGAGATCATAAATTTGGATGCAATGGCACATTAAGACCATGGGGCATAATTCACATATAGTAAGAGAACAATAATTCAAACTAAGATTAGAATTTTAGTTCAACCAAGTTGGAACAACTTGAACTAAATAACCTAATATTCAAACAAAAGTTTAAATTAAATTTGAATACCATACAAGTCAATTGAAAACGTAAAATTATAAAAGACTTTCTCGTTTGAGATAATTTTGTTTAAATTGGATTTCAAATATATATATATTTTTTAAATAAATATACAATGAGAATATTGGAGGATTACATTATTACAAGGCATATAAATTATAATTATCCAATATCTTGCTTTCAATAAAGTAGTATAAAAATGTATTTTAATCCTATGGAAATTATCCTTCTTCAATTCATATAGAAGGATTCCTACCTTTATGATATTTCATTAATTTAACGTATCATGTTTACCTTAAATATAATTAAATTATTAGACATTTATAAGTATTTAGAATATAAAAATATACTATTAATGCTTGACAATTTAATCATATTATCTAGTAATTGATTTTTTAATGAGATATAACATATGACATAATCAAGCACACTTACAATAAAAATATTTTTATTCGCATATAATTAATACATATTGATACTGGTATCAGAGTTAACTAGATAACAACGAGAGTTACACTTTTTTTTCTCGAAATAAAATAGGGGTTCCAACAAATAAACATAAATAGGAAATAACAGGAAACACAACAGAAACACCATATTAGGGCTCAAGTCGAGGGAGGAAGGAAGGTTGTGGTAAGGTGGCTATAGTTGGGAAAGTAGGATGATTCGAATGGGAAGGTAGCAGTAAGGCAAGGAGCTGCAACGAGGAAGGGAGATGGCTGCATTTGGACTACAACAAGGGAGGTAGCTAGACGACAGCAAGAATGGGGAAGGCTAGTGTTAAGGCTGCAGGAGATAGCAAGTTGGAGGAGACTGGGTGGCGGCTAATTGCAGGAAATCAGTGAGGTTGTTTACGGGTGGTTGCAACGAGTTTGGCAATGGCGATAACAGAGGGGAGCTTGCGGAGGAAGTAGAAATGTCAAGGATAATCACCACCTCGAATGACATACAATCAAAACACAACCCGTCGTCAAATACTACCCTAGAAGGGAAAAACTGGATGCTGACGGTTGTCCTGACACAAAAGACGAAGAAAAGTTGATCCTTAAAACATCTTGAAAGTAAATATTGGTGACAACCTTAGGCCAAAGGAGGGCATGCCAATTTTCGACCCACTGCATCATTTCAAATCACGGGCGGGGCTTTCAGACATCTGCTTCAGCCTTCTGGGGTTGAGGGGAGCTTCAATCTCCTCTATCGAAGCATGTGTCTCCTCAAAGTATGAAGTCAGATTAAGCAAATTGAAAGTAACAAAACTGTTGCAATCTACCAATAAGTTAATTTTATAAGCATTTTCTTTCTAAAACAAATCCTAATAGAATAAGTATATATCCTATTTTGACACAACCATAACTGGCACTGCAAGCGCATAGTATCCTCACGAACCAAACGTCAAGCCATTAAATATGTAATTGGCTTCTTCCAATCACGCGTACTTGTCGGAGAGTATCTGATAACAACTTCATCGGAAAGAACTACCTCTGGAATGAGATATGTGCACACTGAAGTGTAAGTATACAACGAGAGGTTTTTTATTATTCTCTAAAAAGACTTGGATCCCACTGTATGATGTTCTTCTCCCCAAAGATCTTAAAATGATATCCAACATCATAGTTGATTTATCTGTTCTGATCATATGTCGATTGGTCCACTGTTAAACTAATTTTGATATCTAAATGACTACATAGATTCTTCCAGAATTGGCTCAAAAGAGACTTATATCTGATATGTAAGGCCTCCCTTAGTAGAGGCAAATCAATAAAAAGACTACATATTTGAAATGCCTAAAATTATCTCATCTAAGGTTACCCAATATCTAGTATCGACTCCTCAAACTCATTGTCTGTCTGGACATCCAATGCCAGTCTTATTGATGCTCCTCTCAATGTCAGCAAATAAATAGGTCGAAGCACCACGATCTCATACCTTGCATGAACACCCATTACCTCAAACTCACCCACTTATAGAACAACTTTTGCTAATTTAGTTGGAGTCACTCTCATGAGGTTAGCTGGAATCATCTGTGTCTCTTCCTCTTCTTTGAAATCTTCATCTTCTCCAAGACCAGGACTTATTTCTTCAATTGCAACCTAATCAATGAAACATTATTCTCTTGGTTGTGCAATTTAATTTAATGTCTAAATCAGTGGCACTTGAAACACTTCATGGCTAAGATGAATTTAAAAATGTGGATTAATTCCACATGTTCTCCAATTTAAACAAGTGTCTCCTCAGACGGGGTCAACTTGGATGTTCCCCTAGATTTACTCTGGGGTTGAACTCTATCTGTAAGATATGACAGTCATTCAGTGATGTTGCCTCCGCCATTTAAAGTTAGGTTCTGACATCATGTCTGAAATGAAATGATTTGTACTGGCATTGTATTTCTCGTTTGATCTTTAGATCAATTAGTAATTTTACTCTTTTCTTCTCAATGTTGAGGAATTTTCAAGTTCTCCCACCAAGAAGATGCACTCTTAACTTACTGGCAGCTAGTTCCACTATTTTGTCTGGTGGGTCGTTCTGATACTCAAAGACACATTCTAATGTCCAGAAATACTCGATGAACTCATATGAATCCATATGAACATCAAAATATGAAAAATCCACCTTTACTTCAAAATCCTAAATTCACAATATTTTATTTCAACTCTCCAAGTTACTAGTTCATCATCTCGAAGATTGAATGAAATTTGTTTAACCCCTCTGGATGGTCTCCTCTCAAAGGTGACAAGCCACTATTACAATTGGAGGATTTCCCACTTCATATCCTACATAGAAATCTCTTGGACACCTATTTATGAATTTCCCATAAACAACATCATATCTTTTCTCTCGATCAGGCATCCTGCTATTGTTTCCTCAATGGCAAAGCTAATATATAAGTTTGGATAGGTGGAAGGTGTGTAGGAGTGAAGTAGGGTGAAAAGAAAAAATTTGAGTGGTTGATATGAAAAATCAGCAAAGCGAATCATTTTTGTATGGACATGGCGAATTGGTATTGGTGGATACCAGAAACCTTAGGATAAGACTAAGATTAAGCTAACTTTAATACCAAATGATACAAAGTTAACCAAACAACAAGAATTGCACTATTAATACTGAAATAAAATAGAAGTTACAACAAACATGAACTTAAATAGAAATAACAAGAGACAATACAAACAACTATGGCTTAGGTCAAGGGTGGTGGGAAGGCTAAGGTAGGTTGGCTATGGTTGGGGAAGTAGAATGGCTAGAATGGGGAGGCTGCAATAAGGTAGGGAGGTGGCTGGCGACAAGACCATAACAACGAAGGGAGATGGTTGGTAGCTGGACTGCAAGAAGGAAGGTGGATGGCTATTGGACGACAATAAAGAAGGGGAAAGCTGGCGACATGGCTACAAGAGATAGCAAGGTAAGAGGTCAAGTGGTAGACGACTGCAAGAAATCAACAAAGTGATTGTTTCCAAGTTGCTACAATGAGTACAGCGACGCAATGCAGGGGAAGTGCATAGTAAATAGAAAGGTTGAGGATGATCACCCCCTCAGACAAGATACAGTTGGAGCACCACCCGCCGTCAGATATAGTCCTAGAAGGAAAATCAAGAGACCAACAGTTGTCCTGACACAAAACACAAAGAAAATTTGAACCCTAAAATATCCTGAAAGAAAATATAAGGTACTAGGATAACAAGAGAAGCCTCACTTGCCTTAGCTGCAACCCTAGGCCAATTCATTGGCATGTTTGGTCCAGGTGAGCATATGGCATATGCGCGTCAAATTTTGACACCCTGCATCATTCCTGGTCGTCGGCAGGTCTCCCATATGCTTGCGTCAGATACACCTTTTTTTTTTTCTTTGAGGAAAAAAAAAACCAAAATATTACATTTCAGCTAATAAGAACGGAAACTTTCTCAAGATATACTTCATATTTCATTATTTTAAACCAGTCCTCAATCGAATATTTCAGAAATTATAACAAGAAACCAATCATCCTCCATTCATACTGCAAAAATTTAAAAGAAAAAAAGTTGATGGAATTCATCAAATAGGAGCACTTTTATAATTCCAAAAAGAAAATAATTCATATCAATAAAGGATTACGGGCAACAGTTTTTTTAATATACAAATACTTCATTAATAAACATGCAAACCTCTAAATTGAAATAAAAATGGTCATAAGAACCATAGTTGTTGCATATCGTATAGAAACACAATACTTAAATAATAACAATAATCTCTAGAGGACTTCTCCAAAGGATTATTGAATTCCTTACATTACAGATGGAAAATGAAGAGACAGAGCAGCCATTCTATAAAAGAAAGAATTCGTAAATAAAAATTTCACAAAGAAAATTTTCAAATATATGTCTCATGTGGCTTTGTTCACAGAAACCTCCTAAGAGCTTCAACAACCTTCTCAGGCCTGATTTCCAAAAGAAGAAGCAGAGATTAACTGCTAAGCTATTTTAGGAGTATCTGTACTGGGAAAAAATTGATCAAATTTAAATACCAGTCCTCCTGTGGCATATGACCAGCTCCTTCTATCACCTTAAGCTGGATTGCTTCGGGATTAGCTTTTTGAAAGGCCTCAGCTTCGGCAACGGGTAAATACTTGTCAGACGCTCCCCATGCAAGCAGTATTAGTTTGTCCCAACTTCATTAAATAATCATCATTCAATAATAAATTGATGGTTTGCAATGATAGTGACAAGGGGAAAATTATGCAAACAAATATCTGTGGCAGCTGAGCTGTAAAATAATAGTTATAGTTTGCTTTGTTCAAATTTTTATGGAACTTGGAGAAGAACAATAAATAAACAATAGAAGCATTTCTTTAGTAAAATTAGCGAGCAAGAGGCTCCAAAATTTTCTATTCAATAAAACATGCCTAGTAAATAGGCGGGTTATGATCTTTTTATTTTTAAGAAACATACCCCTAATAGGATAGTTTGCAGGGAAAAAAATTAATTTATTTAACCCACCAAGTGATTGGATAGTTTATATTAAGAAAGAAAAAATTAATGTACCCACCACTCTTTGGTTTCTATGTAAGGAGATAACTGTGCACTTCCCCCTCACACCTCAACTCATACACCTCCCTGCTGCTCCAGCACATATCTCCCTTCAATCTACACTTCCCCCTCATCAGTTGTTAGGCTTCAATCCTCCCTACTTATCAATTCTCTCCTTCAATCAAGCATCTACCTAAGCATAGCCCATAAAACGTCTGTTTAATTCTGCAGATTCGACTACCTTCCCTTTTTTTTAAACTGAGGTGCGCTAATTAAATTCAACTTCTTTTATTCATAAAAATGAATTGATTGGGCCACGTATATTATTTACTTCATCATTGTACTCATAGATATAATCGAGATGTGAGATCATGCTTGAAATTATCAAGCCAATTATCAGGATTTCTTATTGTTTTAATATATTGGTGAAGCATGATTAATAATTATATGTTAGGTCTTTTATTTACAATGAATATGCTAAACACATACTTAAGCTTCTATTTGATGGTGAGCTGAATGTCATGGATGATATGACTCCCACTTAGGTTGGGTGCTCCTTTTACTACCTCAAAGCTCAAGACTCGAGCCTGCATCACAGTGATCAGAAAGTGATGGCGGCTCAGTGCATCCATTGCACAGTTTTGACTCCCCACCTTGTGCTCAAGAACGAACTGGGATGATGGTAAGAACTCCACCCAAGTTGCGTGTCGCCCCTTCAGTTTAGTCTGGTTGTTAAAGATTTTCAAAGCTTCATGGTCCATGAATAATGTGAACTCGCTCATCAGTAGTTAATGGCTCCAGTGCTCAAGAGCTCTCAAAATAGCATAAAACTCCTTTTTGTACGTCAAGTATTTCTTCCTGGACTGATTCAATTTTTCACTTAAAAAGGAGATAGAGGACCTCCATGGCTTAGCGCCGCTCTTATCTCCACACCGGATGCATCACACTCTACCTCGAACAGTTGGTTGAAATTTGGTAATGCCGACACTAGTGCATGGGTTACATTCTCCTTCAGTGCATTGAAATATTCCGAGCTGCATTTGTCCACTGGAATTTCTCTTCCTTCAAAAGCTCTATCAGAGGGGCGGTGATGGTACTGAAGCTCATGATAATTCTCCTTTAAAATAATGCTAGTCCCAAAAACTGTCTCAGCTCAGTGGAAGACTGCGGCACAGTCTAGCTTACAATGGTCTCGATCTTTGTAGTGTCCATGTTAATACTTGCACTAGGTACGATAGAACTCATAAAGCATATTGGTTGTCATAAAGTGGCACTTCTTTGGATGTGCATATAGCTTTTCTGCTTGAAACACCTTGAAGACCATCCTCAAAGGTTGAAAGCGTTTCTTTGATCAGCTGTATACCAGAATGTCGCTGAAGTACACCACAAATTCCCAATGTGGGCTTGGAACACCTGATTCATCAACCTCACATAAAATGTTGGGTTTGTTAGACAATCTGAAGGGCATAACTGTCCACTCGTATAAGCCATCCCATGTCATGAAAGTGATATTCCACTCGTCTCCTGATCTCATCTGGATTTGGTCGTATCCACTACGTAAGTCGACCTTCGAAAAAAGGGTGGCTCCATGCAATTAATCTAAGAGATCATCCAGACGAGGTATGGGAAAATGGTATTTGATAATAATTTTGTTGATGGCCCTACTATCATTGTACATCAGCCACAAACCATCCTTTTTTAGGTATCATCAGGGTGGGAACAACATAGGGATTGGTACTCTCTTTGACCAACCCTCCGCGATGAGATCCTAATTAAGTCATTGCAACACCTCGTACTTCACAGGTTTCAATATATAGGCAGGCTAGTTTGGCAATACTGATCAGGGTATGAGATCTATGACGTGTTGAATATCTCTCAGTGGCGGTAATCCCTCTGGAAGATTGTCGGTCATCACATCCTTAGAAGTCACGTAGCAGGGGTTGTATCGGAGCTAGAATCTCACTCTCCTCCTCAGTTCCCTCTAGTACGACCACTGCCATTTCCACTAGAGCATCTCAAAATGACTGCATGAAGGTGACCCTAGAGAGTAACGCCTTCGCTACGTCATCTACACCTCTCGCATCCTTGATAGGTAATAGCATAATGCATTTTCCATCCTATTTAAATGAGTAAGTATTCTTGGAGCCGTCGTGCTGAGTCTTGTGGTCAAACTGCCAAGGCCTTCCCGACAGAATAAGATACGCGTCAATCAAAACTACGTCGCACCATACTTGTTCTTGTAAATGATTCCCAATTGAAAATTCAACCAAACATTGCTGATCTACCCATATATCATTTCCCCTCTTGAACCAGGTAAGAGAATAGGACTGAGGATGTTTTTGTATGGCCAATCATAATTTTTTCACCATCAGCGTGGACGCCAAACTTTCACAGCTTCTCCCATCGATAATTGAACTACAAACTTTGCCCTTCACCGTACATTTGGTGCGAAAGATACTATGGCTTATCCATGACTGATCATTCTCCAGCTCTCACTGCAGAACTCTCTGTATAACAAATATCTCTCTCTTGTCACCCTGGAGCTGAAGTTCTTTGTTTGGACTATCCTATAATTCCTCTTCCTCCACTTCATCGACAATGCCCTAATCTATTAATGAAACAACTCGGCTCATGAGCAGCTGAAGGCTATGTAGTCATAGTTGTGGCATCTGAAACACCTCCTGACAGGAACTGTATTGGGTGAGCTACCTTTCTTTGGTTTCTTGTTACTCAGATTTGTCTTATCATTCTCTGTCCCGTCTTGCCAACTCCTCTAGAGGTACCCTTGTAGGTCGCTGTAGTTGTAGGTGACTGCCTGACTGAGGACTGTTGTCTGAAAGAGAATTGTTACGTGCTCTGTTTTTGTTGCCTTTCCACCCTCAAGGCTAAGATTTGGACATCCCTCAGTGACCAATATGATTGTAAATGCAAAACAATAATAGTAGACTCCGCAGGTAACGGACTATGGTGGCTTCCTCTGGCTCGACCAACTCACACTTCATCTGCAACTGGTCAAACTGTGTCGTGAACTTCACTAATAGGTCTCCATGTTGTGGGTGGTAGAGTCTTAGAAAAATGTCCTGATGTTAATGAGGTTGAATGTATTTCCTCTGCATCTTTTTCCTAATCTTTCCGCATTTTGTGATTTTATCAATGTCTTCGCTCTTTTTCTGTCTCTGTAAGTTTTCCCACCACAAGGAGACACTCTTCTTCAACTTGTTGACTGCAAATTTTATCGGTTTATCTCTAACACTTCTATTCGAATATTCGCTCAACAGATTGCAGTCAGTCAATAAAGTCATTTAGATCCATGTTTTCATCAAACTCTGGTAGATCCATCTTGATGTTAAAGTCACTTGTCCTCCATATCTGATACTAAATTTCGAAGCGAAAAGGCCAGTATTCCTTGTCACTGACATAATCCCTGTAGAACAGATTCAAATCCTCATCTCTATCTCCCCTTCGACTCTACAGATCGCGATCGAGGGTAATCTTCAGCTAGGTTCCATCATCAATCTCCGTGAGCCTTTTTTGAAGCTGACGGATCTCCCGCTGTATGTCATCTCGGGTAGGTTCCAACATGCATCTCTTTGGTGCCAAGATTAAGGTTTGGGAATGGAAGGGGTGGAAGATGATAGAAAAGAAAAAAGTTTTGGTTGAGGTAAGGCGGATGTAGGAAACTCTAGGATAGCATTAGAGTTAGACTAACTCTGAAAATAAATAATACCGGACTTAGGCGGGATATGATAAAAAAGCAGAATTTTATTACTCAACAACATATTACAACGACGATAAGAAAACATAGAAAACCCAACAAACAATAATACTCGACTAGGGTTGCATGAGACAATTTGAGGATGGCAGTGGTCGGTGGAAGAGCTTGGGCTGGTGTGATAGCAGGTGGAATGCCGTGGAGCTTGCGCCGGCAGAAGAGGGAAGGTTGGGGATTCGGCGACTGGACAGGTCAAGAGGGGCACTGGTTCGGGACCAGAGAGGGGAATACAGCGAGAGATCAAGAAGATAACCACCAACTTAAAGCAGGATACAATCGGAACACCACTTATCTTCAGATACAACCCTAGTAAGGGGAACACCTGGAGGCATAAATTAGCAAAAACTAAACCCTAAAACATATAACCAGGATATATATTATGCTAGATAGAATAGGAAAGGAGGGGTAGGTAGTTCCCACCCATTGCATCAACCGTCTGGTCCAGCCCTTTGCTGAACCGACACCCTTGTTGAACCGGTTGAGTCGGTTCAGCCAAGCCCCCGCATCACCATGCCTTCAATTGTGAGCCTTCTAAAAATAGAATGATGTTGGGATATAAATAGTTGTTTCGAAGCAAGCAGCAGCTTCTTTGAAATAAAGTTTAAAATTTCACCCTCATTAGCCGATACATCTTCAACTTCTACTCCGACAAATGGATAATACCCAGAATTATGAACTTCATGGTTAAGTTCTCCTTGCGCCAACTCAATCTATCTTTGATTCGAGCATTCATGTCAAAGTTGCATGCATGTGGATTTTACATGTAGGTTGATGCAATCTGTTTCTGTGGGTATCAGTGATTTAAAAAATATTTATGGTAAGTGTAAATTTGCAGATGCCCGGCATCAAGTTCTCCAATGAGGTAATAAATAAAAAATCATGCCATGTAGGACAAGTCTGCAGCAATATCTGAAGATAAATGAATCACTGCTAGAAAATTGCCAATTCAACATATATAACACATTATAGCTGAATGTTCGAAATGGAGAAATAATAAAAAGCTGCCAAGGAATAAGTGATACTTTGTAGATGAAAATCCGGTTGCTATTCTGTCCAATATATCCCTGAAATTTGCCTTCCTTGCAGCTTCAAGCAGTGCTATAAAGCATAAAACATATAATTACTGTTACAGATAAAAAAAAGAATAAGTTAATAATGATAAAGATGTTTCAGCAGAAGACCACAGCACTACACTATACAACCCTCAATCACCATCGAAGAACTACAACTCCCTAAACTGATCTCAACCGTTCAATATGATTCCAGATCTTTTCTTTTTGTATTTGTGTATTCTGCATTATGTATGCAGTTGAGGGTAATATAATTAATGAAAAACTAGGAAGCAGCAGTCTCTAGTTTCCCCATCTCCTTCTCCTCCGCATTTTTGTACCTGCTCCTCCCTTTTCTCTCGATTCTATCATGCTATCAGAGCTGCAGCACAACTATAAAGGAGGATTCTGCAACATCCAACGTCAACGACGCCATGGTGTCTCTCCAACTATCAGGTGCCAGCATTTCCCCATCTCTGAAATTTTTTATGTCTTACAACAAAGCTGTGGTTACCATTTCCCTCTCCAAAGATAATTATCTCATTTGTATCAATCAAGAGATATCAATCAGGAGTAAATGAAATCAGGCAAAATAAAGAGCTTCCTTCTTTGCAATGCTGCATTAAATTCCTTATTTCAATGACACAGATTCTTTCCTTTTAAAAGAATATTTAGATTAGGAATATGTATTATTAAGATACCTAAATTAGATTGCACTCTTTATTATGTACCTAAAATAGATTGTACAGAATTATTATTTATTGGAATGAAAGTAAAGGAAAAGGCATTCAGCCTATTCTCTCAAAACTTTGACATGGTATCAGAGCTTTGAGTTGAATCGATCTGAATCTTTTGGTAGTCTTCAGCACTAGTCTTGGGTGACGGCTTTGGATGTTAAGAATGTATTTTTGCATGGAGACCTCAAAGAAGATGTCTATATGACCCCTCCTCCAGGCTTGTTTTTCTACACCCTCACATGATGTTTGTAAGCTCAGACGGTCCCTATATAGTTTGAAACAGGCTCCACGAGCCTGGTTTGAAACGTTTTGTAATACTCTTCTTAGCTTCTCTTTCATTCGAAGTCAGTATGATTCATCATTATTTCTCTGCAAGACTAACAAAGGAATTGTTTTATTATTAGTCTATGTTGATGATATTGTCATCACAGGATCTGATAATAAATTGATGTCTCAGATACAAGAGCGTCTTCAGGGTTCTTTTCATATGAAGGATTTGGAGTCATTAACTTATTTCTTGGGACTAGAGGTTCACTCTTCTCCCGCTTGTATTTTTCTTCATCAGCACAACTATACTAAGAGACTCATTGCTTTGGCTGCTCTCTAAGATAGTCGCCCTGCTGATACTCCTTTGGAAGTAAATGTTAAATATCAACAGAATGATGGTGACGGTTTATCTTATTCATCTCTGTATCGACAACTTGTTGGGAGTCTCAATTATCTGACTATTATGCGTCCTGATATTTCATTTGTTGTGCAACAAGTTAGTCAATATATGCAGACCCCTACACATCTTCATTTAGCTGCAATTTGACATATTATTCGGTATTTGAAAGGTACTTCTCATCGTGGCTTGTTCTTTTCTGCAGAGTTTCCTTTTAGCTTAACACCTATAGTGATGCTGATTGGGTTGGTTGTGCTGATACATGTCGATCTATTACTGGTTGGTGCATGTTACTTGGCAACTCCTTAATTTCTTGGAGGAGCAAGAAACAAGATCGAGTGTCTAAGTCATCTACTGAATCTAAATATCGCGCCATGTCCGCTGCTTGTTCTGAAATCATTTGGCTTCGAGGTTTGTTGGTTGAGCTTGGGTTTCCTCAACTTGAGTCTACTTCTCTTTATGCAGATAATACTAGTGCTATCCAGATTACTATTAATCCTGTCTTTCATGAGAGCACCAAACACATTGAAGTAGACTGTCATGCCATTCGAGAAGCCTATGAGAATAGTGTTATATCTCTTCCTCATATCTCTTCTGATCTTCAAACAGCTAATATATTTACTAAGGTTTTTTCTCGATCACGTCATCAAATTCTTGTTGGCAAATTGATGCTTATTGATCAGCCAGAATCAATTTGAGGGGGATATCAATCAGGAGTAAATGAAATCAGGCAGAATAAAGAGTTTTCTTCTTTGCAATGCTGCATTAAATTCCTTATTTCAATGACACAGATTCTTTCCTTTTAACTGAATATTTAGATTAGGAATATGTATTATTAAGCTACCTAAATTAGATTGCACTATTTATTATGTACCTAAAATAGATTGTACAGAACTATTATTTGTTGGAATTAAAGTAAAGGAAAAGGCATTCAGCCTATTCTCTCAAAACTTTGACAATTTGGAGATCTCAGATCCTTAAAATCATGAAGGCAAATGGTTTTTCTAGGGTTCTTTGAAGGTTCAGTAAAATAGCCCCAATAGCACACTACCACCGAATGAGGTAACCCCATTCCCAATCCCTATTACTATACCTGGATGCTAATAGACCAGAATCTGGCAGCAGCTATATCTTCTACCATCTCAGCCACTCTTTTGTGATACGTTTTCGATCTTGATAGCTGTTCGGATATTTGGAAATCCTGGAAGAAAGGCTGCAAGCTACAAATCGATCCAAAGTTATCCAGCAGAAAAATGAACTTCATAATATCTCGATGAAAAATCAAACTATGAATTAGTACCTTACAAACATCAACAAACTAGTTGACAACATTGCCGCAGCGGGAACCACGTCAAAACTGAAGATATTATACTATACACCCTCAAGGGGCTCCCTGCAGCCTATCAAGCCTATAGAACAGCAATAAGAGCCCAGTTGCATCATATTGAGCTGGAAGATCTCTGTTCTCTTCTCAATAGTGAAGAAATCAACATCGCCAACGACCACTCTGCCATTCAATCTTATGATCCTCAATTGGCTCTATACACTCAAAGTGGAAAGGGCAAATATTCATATACCACAAGGGCAAAAGCAACAATAACAATTTGGGCTAAAAAGGTGCTCATGACTCCCACGACAACCAAGAGCAAATGGATTGGTCTACTGTCAAATTTGCAACAAACCCAGATATATAGCTCTTGAATGCTGGCACAAGCTCAATGCTAACTATCCACAAACCAGGCCTCCACCCTCCACAACTCTCATTACATCATCCACCACCAATCCTGATTGGTCTATGGACATTGGTGCTACAAGCCATTTGACCACATCACTGAATCAACTTCAAGCGGCTGAACCATATAAAGGTATCGACCAAATCCATGTGAGGAATGGTGAAATGATTCCCATACAGCACTCTGGACATGGCATATTACCTGCTCCTTCCCGTAAGCTTATTCTCTCTAAATTACAAAATTTTATTAACACAATTGTTAGCAGTAAAAAGACTTCTAAAGTCCCCATCATCTTACAGATGTTTAGTTAGGCGCTTCTATGGTTCAATAATTGCTCAAACATGATAAGAAAATCAATAAACAGATGTGATTAATATTTTGAAACTTAGATCATATTAAAACTCAACTCAAGCTTGATACAAAAAAGTTAATTAACAAGTTCAAGCAAATAAGTGCTCAGCTCAGCACAGCTCGATCTCAAACCATATTAAGTTCTGAAAAAAATCATGTCAAAGCTATGTCCTATCTGGTAGGAATGTTTGTCCAACTGCATGATATAATGCAGGAGCCTTATAAAAATATTAATTATTACATAAACATGGTGGGTACTTTCAGTCATGTGATTGCTGCGCTATGTTGAGCCATTTCAGGTAACTATGTTGTCAGCTGTATCATTGTTTGACAAAGGAGTAGACCTATGCGTTCATATTGTCATAATTTATTTCCTTTTTTATTTATTCATATAATCTTTAAATATAATTTATTTTCCTTTTTTTGTTATATTCATATGCAAGGGCACACATCAGAAAATACATACAAATATCATGCAATGCAAATTAAGAGAGAGAATATTCTAGAGAAGATGCAGCATGTTTTACCAAACCCAGGACCACTGCTTGCAAGGTAAGGCAGTCGATATACATCAGCCTTCTCCAACTTCAGTACATAACTGTCAAGAAATGTTAAGTAGGACAAGATATATGACAATGCACAGGAAATACACGAGCGAGATTTATTAACCTTATAACATGGATAAAGCTTCATAGAACTTTAATTCAATACAAAAAACTGCTATTAACTCGATGAGAAAACAAAATAGAAGAAATTAATCACAATGCCTACCAGTAAGTCGCATTTTTACCGATTATACATGGATAATACGTACGCATGTTGCGTCATTTTATCAGAATGACGTAAATGATCAGTGCACCACTCAGTTGAGACTTTCAAGGGATGAATATACTATTCATCTGCTTTAGATTACAATGGTTGTCCGTCTCACCAAATTTAGTTTAGTGATTGTTGTAGAATATGATTGAATGTGTTTAAGATCTTAAACTAATTATTGATTTTGAATATGAATTATTTCGCATATTATCTCTTGCATCTATAATTTACATGTACACCAGATTAATGAAAATCATCCATACAAAACAATCTCAAAAAAGGATTTATAAAAACTGATTTTAGTTTAGAAGATTCTGAAAAGTCTTTCAAATAATGGGATACTAAGGTGACAACATTTAACGAAGTAAATGATTTATGCACATATTCACTTAATCAACTTCTTAGTTTCTTGATAGCTTATGAATAGGTACTTGCTCAAAAGGAAAGAATGATAGCTAAATTAAAATAGAGAGTAAGGCCACTGCTTTGCAAACAAATAATTGTATTGAGGCTAGCACCTCAAGCTCAGATCCAGTCTGTAATAAATGACTATGCTTAAAAAAATACTTGGAAACCTACTCAGATAAAAAAGATATTACGTATGGCAAATCTAGAGTTCACAATTTTAATACCAAAAAATCTTCTACAAGGAATAGTTTGTTATGACTGTATGAATAGTAAATATATCAGAGGCAACTATTCAGATCTTATTAATGATTCTATGAAGAAATTAAAGACATCAAAAACAAAAATGTAGAAGGGATAAGTAGTATCACGGTAAAAAGTTAAAAGTATTCTGGGCAAAATCAAAGTAAAAAAGAATCAGGCTCAATTATAAATCAGATGAAGAGGTGAATATGCGTCTCATGACTATAGAAGAATCATGTTATAAATCTTAAGAGGTATATGAGGAAATTATATTTAAAAATTAGATGTTAAAATTATTAATTTAATTGTTGAATATAGAAAAACTAAGAATAAAATCTTAATATTTAGAAAAAAAGTACAAAAATTTTGACATACATTTTTTAGCTTTAAAAGATAATTGTGATCGACTAGAAAATCACAGTAGTTCTTTATGAGATTAATCTTTAATTTTTTACAAATCAAAAAAGAGAAAATGTCTCATTGAAGGCTAGATTGAATGTGTTTAAAATCTTAAGCTCGTCATAATAGTTAATATAATAGAGTATCTGCCAGAAATCATGAACATTTTACATATTTTATTTATGTTCATTTAAATCAGACACGTAAAAGTAAGACCTTATGCAAACACTAATATTTGATGCAATTTTTGGGGTAGCAAAGATCACATTTCTTTTGATTGTTAAGCTTGTAGATTACTGTCTATATTTAATAGTGGTACCAAAAGGTGCTAACACTACACATCACACAATATAAATCACTTCATTCTCATTTAAAATGTAGACCCAAACATTTTTGTGTAAATATATTAGGATTCCAAACATTAACATCAAATTTCTTTTTGAAGGAATAGCTTCAAAGCAAAATCAATGAAAATATGTGGTGTTCAGACAGTGAATGTTCAAGAACTATGTCAGTTAGGAGACAAAAAATAAATTTACTTCATTAGAAGCCAAATGAATGAGGATTAATAATATATGGAGATATGCTAAAGGTAATATCATAGGCATTGGTTATATTAGAAAAAATTTATAAGTCTACATAATTTTTTTTCTAGCAAACAACTTAAAACATAATTTGATAATTATTACCTAGTTATAATAAAAGTTTAGACGAAACTTTTCATACATCTCATTATGTTAATAGAAGATAAAGAAACCATTTATTTGTTGGGATTAAAACAAAATTCAATTAAAATATTTAATTGATTTAGAAAATTCAAATGATGTCAACTGAAATTTATTTTGATTTTAAAGCATCACTGCTGATATTTGGTTATAACATAGAAAGTCACATCATATCAAGATGCACATAGTCAACAAAATTCGTAAACTTGATTTGTTGAATTATCTAAATTAAATTTTATTCTAATTATATTTGTGATGCCTATGTTCAAGGTAAGCTAGTAAACATTCTTTTAGGAGTAAAAACAATATTTCTACTTCTAGGTTTTTAGAGTTATTGCATACGAATTTACTTGTTCCTAGTAGTGTTACTAGTCTCAGTGGCAAAGATTATAATTTTGTTATCGTGAGTGATTTTTCTAAATATATTTGGGCATTATTCTGAGCAAACAAAAATGATGCATTTCAGATAGAGAGTTTGTAAAATACACCTAATTAAACACCAAAGTATGTAGTAAATGTAATACATCAATTTGATTCCAAACAAGAAACAAAGAGCCGCTGCATTTTGTGTCATGATTTCTAACCTACAGAAGGTGGTTAAAACATGCAGATGAGTCGAGACCAACTGGTAGGCCAATTGGAGGTTGCAATGGTGTTGCCGCAAATTCACAACATGTTGAATTTGGACAAGAATCTGCAACACTATCGGAGTAGAACCTACAGGTAAAATAACCAAGACTAGAGGTGACTACTAAAGGCATTGTTGGCATGGCATGGCATAATTTCTGACTACAATACCTATAATAGCTTTCCCCATAATATCTCTAAAACTATTTTTTTAAAATAACTACAACTATCGACAAGAAAATATGGATCAGCAATTGGACGGCTGCCCAAAGATCAAAATTTGGGGGTAGAAATTTTATTGGATGATAAAAAGGATAGCGGAATGAGAGATATTTTTCATTTTTATTTTGTTTGGTTTTAAATTTGTATATTTTTTTAATTTTCTTTGTTAGCTTAGAAAGGATATGGATGTTCCAAATAGTGGAGTTAAGGATAAGGTTGCTCCTTATTTGATGTAATCTTAAGAGAAGACAGTGTCAAGTTTAAATGAATTTATGCTTTTCTTTATCTACAGGTATGCTATTTATTGCGGTAAAAAATAATTACTACTCTCCCAAAAGATTGTTGATGTCTTTGAAGCTAACATATAAGTTATAACACTTAAGAGTGAAACAACACTTTCCATTAATACCCTTGCTTGTAACTTCAAATAAGGAGAATATTGGAAGTTTAGTTAGGGAGGAGCGAGACAATAGATCACTGTGTCGCTATTGGAAAACAATGACACGGGCATAGAGGAGTGAGATAGTCGATCGTCGTGTCTATATTGCAAAACGGCATGAAAAAACCTTAAATATTATAATTTATATCCATAAAAGATGCCTGAATAAAAATACAATAAGATAAAAGCAATTATAATTTTGGAGGATTTGAGATAGGATTGGTAGAGGCAGAATCTACATTGTCCTTTATGTTGCATGCAGATGCTAGTGAGGAAGTTTGGGAAGAATTATTCCATGTTATGCTATAGGTGAAATCTACCATGGTTGATGCTATTTTGGATTGTGAAAGGAATTTGATCTCTACAACTTCAGTTAAGATACTAGGGCTTGTCATTACTTAATTTTCAAAATCTTATTCTCTAAGTTGGTTTCAAAAGCGTAAAGTTTGTTAAGTCACTTGAAAATTTACTCTTAGAGGCTTAACTTTGCTTTCCTTAGAGATTTTATTGATGAAATAGTCTATGAAGTTGTGTCATTGATATATGTCATATTATATCTGGCATAACATATTTGTGGGATATGAATGCTATCTTCTATTGAATTGATAAAAAATTGTACTTGTCAAAGGAAGGGGAAAGGTAATAACAATTGGTCAATTGTTCTCTTCTTATAAGAAATATTGAAGACTAGCAATTTTGAAAGTTCTAAACGAGTGAAGCGCTCACTTCTAATTTCCAATTGCTATCTAGAATTTTTCAAGAAAATGCACCATCATAATAAAATTATGAGCCTTATGCTACACAGAAAAAAAAGTAAGAACATGACCAAGACATTGAAAAAAAAAGAGCTCCCATATGCAATATGAAATAGGCTAAAAGGGGGAATCGTGATTCTATACAATTTATTACAATAATTTTTTATAATTAAAATATTTATTAAAGCTCAAGTCATCATGAATTTACATATAAAGATGAATAATTAATCAATATCTGACAGTCATGATAAATTGATAATAAATCTGAATCATCGAATTGTAACACCTAATTTTTTAAATTTAAGATATATCCCAAATTTCACATCCCTCAAAATTCGAGCAAAACATTTTTATAAAATTCTATGCCTCAAATCAACCAATTTGATATATAGTACCATACATCAATTTAAACCCAGAAGAAGATAAGTTATAAGTTTAATTAACTTAATTAATTCCAATAATTATTTTTTGATGTCCCGCATTATCATTGTAGCCACTTACTTTGTACTTTTCTCGGCATGCACCAGATAGATTTGATCAAACAACTGAGAGTTAAAGGGGATTACGTTTATATGCCGCATTCCAGTTCATTTTTCCCCCTCCCTCAATTCATTTCCCTTGGCTGAAGGATCCACGATTGCGGCACTGTACCACTGGCACGAACGCGACGGTTGCATGATCCGTAGGGAGCTGTAGGCATTTCAAGGCTCCAGGGAGATTTCTATGAATACAAACCCCCACTTCGATAATATTTGAGACATTCATTTCCTTCTCCACTTCCGTTTTGACATTTGATACGATTTTGAGCATTCTACTTGTTTCTTGTTTTTGTAGCTAAGCAGAAATGATTGCGGGGTTAGTTAACCAAGAATTAGGCCCAATTCCACAGGTAGCAGAGAAAGGGGCAAGGTGAAGAAAGGAGGAAACGAAAGGAAGAAATAAGAAAGCTTTTGGGGAGATTTATGCACATTCGAGGTAAAAAAAGTAATGTTTGGGGTTAAATCACAAGATAAGCCAAAATTTCATGAAATCCCAAAAGGTTTACAAATTCAAGATTGTTTACAGAAGGTGGCGATTTAGAGACGAACTTGGGGAAAACTCGTCGTAGGGCTGTTCCGTCAATTCAAGTGAAATAATCCTGTGCTAATTTTAGCAAAATAAATTTCTGCAGGTTTCTATGTGATTAATTTTTTGACAATATTGTATTTAGAATTTCTTGCATATTGTGGATGAATACCTGTATAGAATGTATGATTGATTTATCCCTTATGATACATGATTTTACTATGTTATAAATCTGATGAATATGTTTATAAAATCATTGATTGTAGGTATTTAATTGTTATTATTTATGCATATGCTATATGAAATGCCCATAAAGAATGTTTGTTACAAGAATTATGCTTTAAAAATATCACAAGTGGTGTTATAGATAAGCTATTATAAATACTTGTAAGTACAGAGTTGTTTCTCATCACAAAAAAAATTATGAAAAGCAAAAAAGCAATACAAAAATATTAGTATAGCAGTGATCTAAAAAGTAAAATAATAAAAAAGATCCTAAGTTTAACCTTAAAATTTCAATCAATTATGACCAGAAAATATTTGTACCTAAGATCCCCCCAGATTGTCATTATATGAAATCAATTTGAGTTGATCTTTTGTCGATCATATCTACTTAGGAAAGAAATTTCCGTAAATGGATGATATGAGGCATGTAATGAAATAATTTTTATTTTTATTTTTTTTTTTAATTTTATTGTGAGCGAATGTTAGTTAATTTATTCTAGTGAGGTATAGGAAGTCATCTTTTATATAGATGTGAGGCCTAGATTTCTTATTTCGTGAGTTCTTTCATGAGCTAATTTCTTCTACATATCTGCTTTTTTCTTGTTGGTGTTTGCTCAAGTTTAATGCAATTGAGATTCTATTTGCAGCAAAGAATTTGAAAATACTAACCAATTTTATGTATTTTACATCCTAAATTAATTTCTTTGGATTTATTCCATATTTGCACTGGTGCTTGGGTTCTAATTATCATAATTTTTTGTTTACATCAGAGGAGAGCAAGGTTTTTTTTCTTAATATTTAATGTCCTTTAACTTGTAAACAGATTTTCTTTTTTGTGATCTACAAATATATCATATACTATTTGCATTAAAAATCCTAACTCAAAACAACAATGGTGATCAATTTGCATATTGAAGAACTATTACAACGAGGAGTGTTGAAGGATAAAAAAAACTAAAACTAAAAAAAATTATACAAACTATGATGGAGATACATACGGGCTACCTGATTCGATAAAACGCTCAGCCATTATAGCATTTTGACACGTAAACTCTCCAAAAAGAGGGATTCTGAAAAGAAAAGAAAAGAAAAATTACACAACATCAGACTTGCATTTTTGAAAACATAATATGTGCAACCATTTAATTCATAATACTGGAAAGTAGGGGATTCAATCAGTGTGATTAACAGTTTTGTATAACCCTGCACTGGATGTTAGAATGAAACCATGTAGATCCGGATTGATGCAAAGCAAACTGTAGTGGACTATGTTGATACAGTTACTGTTTTAGAAAAGTTATTTTAACTTAACAGCACGAAGTCAAGAAATTATGAAGAGGGTGATTGAAATATTAGAAGATTAACTCGATACATTAACTGCCATTGAAAACAAATTGCCTACCTTAGTTTTTGAAACAAGCCAGGTAAAGAGGATCTAGCACTCAACGGACTGTTGAGAATGGCAATCTTGGAGACTTTATCAGAGTTCCTTAGAGCCCAAGTCAATCCGTATGATCCAACAAGGAATCCCTACAGAAGTGGTTCTAAATCTATTTGCCCACCAACAGTAAAATTTCAACAAACAATTACAATTCTCAATCTTCGTATGAGTAAACAGTTAAATTATTAAAATATATGATTAATCTTTCCAATTATAAAGAACATCATTAACTAATTAAATAAAATCTAAAGCAAAGTCCTAAAAAACCTGAATCACTAAGAAGAAAGGTGAGTTGATATTTAGCTTATCAAGAAGCTTGTCAAATTCTTTGTGAAACTCTTCCTCTGCATCAGGTAATGAAAATTTAGTCTCTTATCAGGATGAAATTAATAGTTACTGAATATTGCATACCTGTGTACGAAAACCCATACCCTGGTTGAGGTTTGTCACTAAAACCAAATCCAATCCAATCAGGAGCAAAGCAGCGAAAACCAGCATCTGACATCTAATCAATGACATAATTATTTACCACACAAATTAAAGCCCCAAATTATGTTTGCTGTTCGCAATATGAATCAAAGAGACACTGGTATTACTGATGAAGAGTAAATCCCTACTGTCAAACACCCCGGAACATGTTAATAATACTCTTCTTCCCTAATTGCCCAACGAAATAGTCATGGAACATTCGGATCTCTATATTCTATGATAAGGCTACAAATTATTGATAATGTCATCTTTTTAAGACCAGAATACAACAGACCTGTGGGGAATTTGGAGTCTTTGAACAGTTCAATAGTGTATTCTGAATTTTTCTTTCTAAATTATATTCTATTTCTTAGCAAATAAAACCATGCGTTTGATCAAAATAGGAGGTCATAATAAATACAGAACTATATAGATTCATGAGTTTTGGCCAGCCGTTGTCCATAACTTCTCATACAGATAATAAAAGCTAACAATATGTACATTTAACGGGGGTAGTGCCAAACCCTTTAGAGGCAAAGGCCCCTCAAGCGTTCAAGTATCATTTTTGTAATGAGATTGCAAATTTTCCCGTCAAAATTGTTCTGTAAAAGCAATTTTCATGTAAAATAGTGTACTCGCTGGAAAGAACTTATGAGTCCTCTCTTGGTAATGTGTTCTAAAAATTTCCAAACCAGGTAAAAAAAATCTTCCAATGTACACTGGAACAAGCATGAGTAACTAAAATAATAATCTGCAACATCAAATTATTCTATCTAAGCATCAATCTGCTATCAATGCAAAATAGTTTGGATAAGGTTAATAATGAAGACAGTAATGATCACTTGCAAAAAAAATAATGATGTCTGTTCAAGGTTATTTCTTTTGAAACAAAGTAAAATAACAAAATATCTGTTTTATTTCGTTAAAAACTAAACTGTTTGCAGTTTCCGAAAAATATCCGTGCTAAAATCATAATCAATATACATTTCACAGGCTAACCTGAGACATTACTTCTCGATAACTGTATGACTGAGTTGGAGCCCCATGAAGAAACATGATGACTCCCCTTTGTGAAGAAGATGATCCTGAAATTAGGTTCATCTGAAGCATGAATAGGATATGATAGTGGCATTAAGCATAACTATAGCATTTTTCCACAACAAGTAAAATTAGCCTTGCTCTTGATTCGCCGATCAAACCTTTACCATCTCTCCATCAAATACTCATAGCTGCCTAAATCCCAATTAATGCACATTTGGTTGCACTTTAAAAAAAAGGATATCATTAGTGATGCCAATCTAGGTAGATGGGTCGTGATTTCTCATACAATCGAGGTTTAAAACCAACTGTATACACTAGAAATAGGCTTGGTTTGTTTTCTTTCTAACAGTAGAATTATCAATCCTTTTGTCGTGACATGAATTTCTCAGCCAGATTACAATAGAATTCTTAATCACAATTCATGCACTTAACATTAGTTAAATCAATCCAGATAGATGAGCTGCAATACCCTACATTTGAGAAACCAGATAAATTTTGGCGACTTTAAAATGTAATCCAAATTTCACATCCCCTGAAATTCAATCGAGGAAATTTTATAAAATTCTATACATTGAATTGATTAATTTGAGATATAGCACCAAACATAGATTTTAAATATAGGAGAATATATAAAATTATGATAGAAAAGTTTAATTAAATTTAATTAATCCTAATACTGTAGCTACCAACCTTCCTACGTGGTTCTCAGCCATAGGATGACTCAAATAGCTGAGATAAAGTGGAGATCACATTAAATGCCGCGTCCCCTCTCCCTCACACGATGCCTGAAGCTTTCCATGATTGGGCCGCTGTAGCGGATGGATGCGCACGACTTGCAGGGAGTTGTAGGCCTCAATCCAAGGTTCCGGGTAGAGATCGAAAGGTAGAAAACCCTCTTTCACGATATTTGCGACATTATTTTCCTTCCTTACACTTTTGTTTTGATGTTTGTTATGAATTGGTGCACATTTTTGTTTCCAGTAGGTGTAGCGGGAGAAGAGTTGGTGTCGGAGACAATAAACTTGATTTTCGGCTTTCGGATTGGGCTGTTAGCAAAAAATCAGCGATGTAAATGGAGGATTAAGGGGCTAGGAGGAAGAAGGAAGAAGTATAGAAAGTCTCGGAGAAGTGTCGGTATGCAGTGAAGCCCGTTTGAGGTAACAATTCGTAAATAACTATGTTGCACGGACACAGGCACGTGGACACGGATATGACACGACACTGGACACGCCTATGAAAATATAGGACATGAGCACGTGTCGGACACGTAGTTATAATAAAAAACATTAAAAATATATGTATATATTAAATAAACAAAAGAGAAGAGTTAATAACATTAACTTTCAAAAACTCAGATGCCTATAAATATATCTTTAGTTTATCGCATACAAGATGTAAGCATAATACCATATATTATCTAGTATTATATCAAAATTTAACTCTGTTAATTCATTAAAAGAAATAAAAAGTTGATCGGCTTCTTTTGAATGTACTTCTACTTCACAGTGTACATTCATTATCATCATTGAATATTATAGATTCTAAATATGGCTTATCAACTAAAAAGTTTGCAATATCCAAAATTCTCGTATAATTCAAGGTCTCAAATTCATCTCCTACAACAACCCACATCTTAAAGCATAAAACTAATAAGAAATAAGTAATAAATTAATAATGCATCTCGTATTCCCGTGAGCTTAGTGGTATTTACTGTAAATTCTAAGGTGTTTACAAACACACTGCCGAATTCTTATGTATCCACATATCTTATACCTAAAATTTGATTTTTATATTTATGCCACCCAAATATTTTATATCACATCTAAATATATAAATCAAATCAAATGAAACACTTCTTTTTAATTTTTATACATGTGTAAGGTGAAATATATGAAAAAATTAAAACTTTTGTGCTAGATACATAAATACACAAGAATCGAGTGGTATGTATGCAAGTCATTACTAAATTTTACATATTTTAAATTTTAATCTTAAAAATAAATTTTAAAACTTTTTTATTCATTAATTTAGGACACGTGTGTCAGAATTTAGGACAACCGTGTCTGACACACTTGTTTCTTTTTGTTTAATATCAATTAATTTGAACACTTTTGTAGCGTGTCTCGACAGTGTTGGAGCCGTGTCCGTGTCCAATACGAGTCTGACCTTATTATGAGTGTTCGTGCAACATAAAGAAATAAATTATGTTTGGGGTTAAACCACAAGATAAGTGCAGATTTCATGAAATCCTAAGAGATTTACAAATTCCACATTGTTTACATTAGGCGGAGAGCTTGGCAAAACTCGCCGTAAGATTGTTCCGTCATTTCAGGTGAAATAATCATATATAAAGTTTAGAAAAATAACTCTTTGTAGGTTCATGTGATTATGTGTTTAGCACTATTGTATATAGATATTCATGCATATTATGGATGAATATCTACATAAATATGGATGTAAATTTGTTATCACTTACGATACCTATGATATTACTATATTATGAATCTAATGATATTGTTTATGATTTATTCGATAGTTGCATAAATCATTCCTTGCAAATATTTATTTGTTATGCTTTATGCATATGATATATGAAATGCCTATGATGAATATTTATTACAGGAACTGTGATTTAAAAAATATCACAATTGATATTATAGGTAGGTTATTACATGTATACTTACAAACATGTATGATAGGGAACGATGAGATTCCCGACTCCTGGTACTCAGACGGTGATAAAACTCCAGAAACTATTGGGATCAGAAGGTGACAAAATGTGGAAAACTATTGGTACTAGAGTGTTATCGATACTGGTATGTTGGAGGATCTAACATTTATCAATAATTAATGTGGTCATTGAGTTGGGTGTTGACCCAATAATATGACAACATGAAAACAGTTAAGTTCTATATAATTATAAGTGATATTCTTATTCTTACATTAACAACTCTTATGAACATTCTTAAGATTACATGCTTATGGTTACTCGTGAATGGATAAAATACATGTTTTATATAGCAGTCGTGATTCCCTGCAATATATCTTTTTATTTGCATGTTTTATATAATTACAACATATTGTAATATATATTATGGATATTTATATGAGCTACACATGAGCATGAACGTTATTTTTTTCTTTTTTGAATCATAATTTAGACTTACTTATTTTTCTGAGCTCCTTCTGGCTCATTGTACATTGTTGACTTTCAATAAGAGGTAAGAAACATCGGGGTAAGTACTCAGATGTGACTTGTATAGCTTTTGAATTATAGTTCGGGAACCTATACAAACTTTTAGACACATACTTTTATTATGTTGATTTAACAGCTTTGTATAGATATACATGTTCAGTGATATGATTTTTACATTTCCGAGTATATACATGTGAATGATTTATGAAATGAAATGTATCAAGAACATTTACGGCAATTTAGTTAGATTATAGTTCATCACCCACTAGGTCTAATTTGGTAAATCACAATAAGTGTTGGTGAGAATTTAATTTGAATAAATCGTCCACCTCTTTCGCACCACAGCAGACTCCTAAGGGGGCTTAGTTGGGGTGTGACATGAGCTGAGCTTGGCATGATCTCGTTTTAACATAGTTAGCCAAAAGGGCATCCTAGAACAAGGCTTTGTTGTTCTCCAACACAAATTAGTGCAATACCTTGTTTTGACAAATTCAAGAAAATCCTGACCATTTTAAAATATATCTAATTTTTTGTGTTCCCCGAAATTTATCAAAATTATTTTTATAAATCTCTACAATTTGAATCAATACAATTTATATATAATACTATATATAAATTATTGATACAATTGGAGTAATAAAATTTTTTAAATAATAACTTAATTAAACTTAATTAATTATTTAATTAACAAATTCTAAATCTTGCTAGGAGTATCCAGTATTCTAGCAATTCCATTTTCCGCAACATGCAGCGGTGCTGCGGGTTTTTGGATGGCTGGGATGTCAGGCAAATAAATGCATAAAGTATGTATAAGCTTTGTATTTTTCCCTATTTTTGTAACTGTCTCGGCATTTCTTCCATCCCAGTCCTATAACAAGAGACAGGATTGAGCAAAAGAAGGTAGAAGCTAGTAGCGGAGCTCTCGATTTGGAGCTTTGTGAAGAACTAAGATAAGAGGATTTTCTAAATGCAATTAGAACCCTTCATTTACCCACTTTTGTTGTTCGTTTTTGTGTCCACAGGCATTCATAACTCTAGCACAATAGCTGGCGACAAGGATGGGGGTGGGATTGATGGAAATCGAAAGCTACGCTCTCATGTAGATCCAATATGGGAAAAAACTGAAAAGAGAAGAGAAAGAAGAGGGAGGAAAAGAAAGAAGGAGAAGAGTAGGAGAAATAAAAAAAAGAAGGCTTTGAGAGAGAGATTAGTTTTCTAGGGAAAGTATTTATATACTTTAATTTATATTCAGAAAGAAGCTTGTCTTGAGTTTAATCAACAAAAAGAGCATTTATTCAATTGATTACAATTTTAGGGACTTATTGCGTAGTTAACTAGGAGAGCACGGATTTTGTTTGAAATTATTAAGTGGTAATTGTAGCTCCAATTTGAGAAAAAAATATAAGAAAATAGAAAGAGGAAGGAAACAAGGGAAAGAAGGCTTTGAGGGAGAGATTGGCGTTCTGAGGAAAAGTATTTATATATTTTTATTTATATTCAGAAAGATGTTTTTATTTATTTTAATCAACTTAAAGAGCATTTATTCAATTAATTGTAATTTCATGGATTTGTTGTATAGTTAACTTGGGCAGTGCAGATTTTGTCTGAAATCATTAAGTGATGATTGTTTTCATATGCAGGAGAATCTATTCGAGGTGGGAGCATTATTTAAAATTGTTTATACATTGAATTAGTGGGTAAATTAAACATTTTCCTAACTACAGAAAATTATGAATCCCAGGCAGTGTGCTCTAGACGGTTAGTTTGAGGCTCCCGTCAATTCAGGTGAGATACAAATGTGTTAAATTAAAAAGAATATCATGTTATAGGATTATTATGTCATAATTGATATGAAACTGTAATTTGAATTTTTGTATATTGATGAATACTTACATATATTACAAAAAAACAAACATGAACTGATAGTAATGATTTTACTGATGTTACTTTATTTATTGAATTGGAGGGCATATTCATTAAACAAATTGCTCGCAGGTATCCTTATACAATTGTATATACATGTGATAGGTAGATCTTCATACTGATGACATGCACAAATAATGTTGACAGAGAATTTAATAGAAAGGACTTATCTAGTATTAGACGGGTTGTTGATAAATTTATGTTTAGGAAAAACTACCCTCTACAGTAATTGTGTAGCCAATGAGCTGGGTGATGATCCAATGAAATAATATAAATCAAAGCCTATGAAAGTACAAGGACATTCCAAAGATAACAGATATTGAGTATGAAACAATTAAAGACAATCTTATGATTTTACAGGGAATGAACAACATATAAGTTTATTACAATTGTTTATCGTTTATTGCTTTTATACCCTTTTTTACATATTTCATGTAATTAAAGTAAGTTGGTTATGTAGTGCTATCACTTAAACTAATTATAATTGAGCATGCACGTTGTTTTATTTTCATCTATAAAATCTTACTTTAGCGCTAATATTTCATTAAGTTTGTAGCTATAATGTTGATCTTCAGGGAGAGGTAAGGAACACCAGCACGATTAGCCAGTTATAAATTTATATAGCTTTTGGGTTGTAAAATCCTATGAATATTGTAAAAAAAATTGGGTAAATATTTTAATATGTTTGATTTTTTTAGAAGCATTGTATATATTTTAGTAAAATTATTATGCACACTTGAAGGCATTAAAGAACGTGAATGAATTTTGAATTGAATTAGATTGCTAATATTTTTTTATGATTGAGAGAGACTAATTCATTATAAACTGAATCATGATTTATACAAGTCGAAACTAGTGTTTGTAGAAATTATGTCAAACTGAGTCGTCCACCTTTGTTGAACCACTGTTTGACCCTATAGGGTCAGTAGGGGTGTGACAAAAAGTGGAATCGAGGGGAGATTGGATGAAAATAATAATGCAAGTGTCTTTGAATTTAGAATAAGTAGGAATGAGATTAAAATATGAATTAATCAAGACATAGCTATAAGTTGGTTGGATCTCTAAATATGACTTCAGGAATAGTGCATACATGGCAAAATTACTAAATGATAAATTGCATTGAATAATAAATTATGAAATGACATGTAAATATGTATAGGAAAGTACTAAAATAATTAAGGGTTAGCCTTCTAGATCAACTGTAAAACGAGAAATGCAAGCTTAGAATAATTCAAACATAAATGATATTTAGAATATGGTAAATGAGGAGACACAATCTCCAAGTTAGAATGCATTGTTCAACTGATATCTCAAATACTTGATAAAATAAATGTCAATGAAATATCTTCTATGAGCACTGAGGCCAGATCTGAATATGGTTCAAAAGTTGATCAGTATTTGAGGATCTCTCAATTATTCAAGCCACCTATATTTAAAAGTATCAGTGACCCTACAATTATTGAAAATTGGTTATTAAAGATTGGGAAGATTTTTGATAGTATGATTTGTCTTAACAAAAGGTGGTGCTGATCATATTCATGCTAGAAGGTGAGGTAGAAAGGTGGTGGCAGGTATAGCATAGGGAGAAATTTTGGCTGACCATCTCTCACAGATTAAGTGGGATGAGTTTGTAAGAGTTTTCTGGGATTGTTTTATCCCACTTTCAGTCATATTAGCATTTTAGGATAAGTTCTTAAATTTGACTTAGAGGTCCAAGAAAATTATGCAGTATGAAAAAGAATTCACTTCACTTTTCAAGTATACCCCTCATTATGTCAGAATCCAGAAGAGAAAATAATACTAATTTTTGTGCAACATCTATGATCAGTTAAAATTGGCATTGCCTCTTTTTGAAATCATTGATTTCACAATGCAAATTGAAAAGGCTAGAAGAATCGAAAATGAGCTGAAATTCTTTAGTTAGTAGTGGCAACCACAAGCAAACAAATGAAAAAAATTTAGCAAGGGAGAAAACTTTCAAAGCAAGCAATTTAAATTGGAAGGTAGGAAAATTTAAATTGGAAGGTAGGAAAAAGCAAATCCAGTTAGAAAAGTCAAATTGTGAGGTGTGAAAAAAGACATTTTGGGCAATGCTTTGTTGGCTCAAGAAAATGCTGCAAATGTGGACATGCAAAGCATCGCTAGATAGATTATCCATTCGAAAAGAAAAGAGACGGCAGTAAGCCTCAGACATTTCAAGGACAATGATAGCCCAAAAAAATTTTGGAAGACAATCAACCACGAATGACTATTTTAGAAAACCTGTAATTCAAACAAAAAGTGATACTTCAGAGCATAAAAATTAGCCACCAGTGAAGGACAGAGTTTTTGCAATTACCCCTCGAGAAACTAATGAATCTGAAGAAGTGGTTAAATGTACGCTTCTGATTTTAAATTAGCCTAGCACAATTGATTCGATTTGGGTGCATCACTCTTTTATTTCTGAATAATTTTTTGAGAGCTTATCTGCTGATATTGTGTACTTTACTGTTGCATCGTGTGTTATCATGCCATCTAAAAATAATTTCTATGCAAATAGAAAGTATTTTGTCTATGTTAATATTTCTGATAGAAAGTTGCTAACATAGTTGATTATAATATCACTTTAAACATTTGATGTTATGTTGGGGAATGAATTGGTTGGTGACATATTTTGTTGTGATTGAAAGCTAGAGAAAAAAGTAAAGTTTAATTTATTTGGCGAGAATTCATTTTATTTTTTCCAACAATAGAAGTACACTATCTTGTTTCATCACTACACTAATAGTTGAAAAATATTTGTGAAGTAGTGAGCTAGTATTTTAACAAAATTAAACATATTGAACGAGGGTGTGTAAATAAATTAAAGAATAGTTCAATAGTTGCATAATTTCCTAAAGTATTTTCTGTGGAATTGACCGAACTATCACCATAAAGAGAAGTTAATTTTGGTATTGATATAACGCCAAGGCCATCCGTAATTTTCAAATCTCCTTACAGGATGTCTCTGAAGAAATTGCATAAATTAAAGTGTCAATTGCAGGAATTGATAGATAAAGGCTTTATCAAGCCAAGTAACTCACCTTAGAGTGATCATATATTGTCTATCAAGAAGATAGACAAATCTATGTGATTATACATTGATTCTATAGAGTTAATGTTGACCTCATTTTTATGAGGTCTTTTTCTTTATCTCCTTAGACCCTAGGCTCTAGCACTAGGATTTTCTGTTTCTCTCTTAAAGGATTAGTGCTGGAACTCGCCCCTCTTAGAAATTCAAGTCACTTCTAGTGTTCTCTTACAGTGTCTCACATTGGTGATCTCAAACCATCATTCTTTGATCGTGTAGTTGTGTTCACAGACCATCATCATTTAATCGAGTGGTTAAGGACCACCATGCAGAGACTCGGAGAGAATTCCTATAAGGATCGGGAAAGCACTTTAGATTTAGGAGATTATGTTCTATGGTGTACCATAATTTTCGCGCACGTAAACATCAAATTTCACATCATTTACACCTGTAAAGGTTTCACAATTAATCGAAACATAAATCAATTTTTGAAACGATCGATCACGGACCAAAATTTGAGGAAAATTAAATTTGACGTATTTTTTACCCTATCATCGATAAACTTGTTCAAACGACCTCGAATGACAAAACGGACTACACCGGTGCATTCAGAACGTCGATTTTACTTAGGAATGACACATATTGTTAGGGTTCGTTGCACAAAAAAAATGCGAAAATTATTATTTAAATTTTACACAATTATTGAAAATAATCAAAAGACCTCGGATGACGAAACGGACTACGCTGGTGCATCCGGAGCATCGATCTTACCTAGGGGAGGCATTTTTTTCTATGATTTCATGCACGAGCAAAAAATGTATGAATCGAAAGTTTTAATAATTATTAAAAAAAGATATTTTCATTTCTCCTTAAATCCCTAATTAATCTCTCGCTCACGCCTCTCCCCTATTCGGCCAGACCGAAGCCCTGGCTCACCTCCCCCACTCTCTCACGAGCAGGACTGCACCTGAGCATGCCCTAACTAGTGCGCCCCTCTCCTCGCCCTCATTTCCTGGTTCGATCGCGAGCCCCTAGCGCCTCGCCTCTTCTCGAACCCCGCTCGACCGAGCAGCTCCCCAATCACGAGTGAGCCTGGTCGACGCTTCCCTTTCTTGAGGTCGCCTACTCTCTCCCTAAAGCTATTCCTCCTCTCACAGTATCTTATTCGGCCACCATTAGAGCTGGTAGGTGGTTGCTCCTCTCTTCCTTGCCTATAAAAAAACCCTAGTTAGGGTTAAAATTAGGTCGTCGAAACTTGAGAGAGAGAAGGTGCTGCTGAAATTATTTCTGGTTGGAGTGGTTGTTGCTTTTGGGTTTCTACTGTTCTTTTTTTTTTTAAGCTAAACAAGGTTTTGGTTGTTGAGAAATTTGGCAAGAGGGGAAGTGCTACTGAAATTTTCCTTGGCTTGTTCTTACATTCCTCTTTGGCTTTACTTCAAGAGGTAGCTTCTTCCCTTCCCATAGCTACTTGTGCTATAGAACTTGAAAGAATTTGAGATGGTTAAACTTCACTTTGACATGTTTAGCACGAGGTGTAAGAGTTTGACAACTTTTCTCCTATCTATTCTACTATTCCTGATGAGTTATGTTTAAATATATTCAAAATGTTATTTTAGTTTTGTTTGGGGGCGGAGATATCCTAGACTTTTGAAGCTCTCTTTACTCCTTACTTGTTCTTTGCTTTATTGAAGTGGAAAATAATGTTTTAAATACTCATATGGGCTTACATCTTAGCATGCTTAGAGAAAGGAAATCAAAGTGATGTCTCACTCTTAGAAAATTTCAAAACTTTTCATGTGTCATTTGCAAGGTTTGGAGAAATGCAATGCTTTACTTTGCTAAACCTGAAAATTTTCATGTTTCATTTGGAAAATTTGTGAGAAATGTCATTTAATTCTTAAAACATGCATCTTTGTGAAGTGCAATTTTTTCTTACCTACCCTGGTATTCCATTATCACATGGATTTATGGTTAGGCTTGTTCTCAGAACCGGCTTTATGACGATTATGTTATTGCCACATGGTTTAAGTGAACATAATTCTTTTTACAAAGTCTGAAACTTTGGGGTGGCACATTTGCAAAATATGAAACTTTGAGGTGGCACATTTGCAAAATCTGGAAACTTTGGGGTGGCCTTTTGCAAAATCTGAAACTTTGGGGTGGCACATTCGCAAAATCTGAAATTTTTCAAGTTTTGTTCGGCAAATTTGAAAAGTTTCAATGCTTTACATTTAAAAAATCTGCAACTTTTTAAACTCTATTTGGAAAGTTTGGAGAGATGCGATGCTTTATTTTTACAAAATCTGAAAGTTTTAAGTGTTCTATTTGGAAAATTCAAAAAGTTTCAATGCTTTACATTTGAAAAATCTGAAACTTATCAAACTTTATTTGAAAAGTTTGGAGAAATACGATGTTTTACTTTTACAAAACATGAAGTTTTAGGTGATTTATTTGGAAAATTTGGAAAGTTTCAATGCTTTACATTTGCAAAAATCTAAAATTTTTCATGTTCTATTTGAAAAGTTTGTTCTTTTAAGCATGAAATGTTGAGCATGTGTAGCATAGTTGTGGGGTTTTTTCGTTTGTTTGTTTTTTCTTTCTTAAAGTTATGGAAGGGACTTGCACTACTTTTGGGGTTGATTCATCCACCATTTTTTTTGAAACAATAAATGTCGCATTTCTTTTTTTTGGGAAAATTTAAATAGTAACGGTTTTGATTTTTGAATAACTCAAAGTCTTTGGAGCTTCTTTCTTTTTTAAAATTTGAATTGTTTCATTGGTATCCTCTTTTAAATACTAAAGTGGAAGTCCCAAAATATTACTTTTACGTCATTTTAAATGTTATATTCTTATTGTCTTGAAAACTTCAAATGTTCTTTTCGAGTCTGATTTGCTTGAAGTTTTGGGAATTGATTTGATTATTATTTTTTTAAGAATTTAAACACTTTTAGGCCGATTCACTTGCGGTCTTGCTCTTTGCTTTACTGATTTTGTTTAAGTGGGTCGGCCTCCTCTGCTCATTTGGTTTTATTTTCTTTTTCTTGCCAATGGTTAAGTTAAAAATTAGAATTTTTGATTTAATTATTTTCAGAATTGATTCACGCCTTAAAAAAAAGGGGTAATCAAAGGGGAGGGAATTAAAAAAAACAATGATAATTAGTCTGCTGAAATGATTGAAACCCAATGAGAGATGATGTAGCAAATCATTCCCCATCTTTACATAAGAAGGATAAAATTGTAATTGTGAGAATTGTTGAGAGTTGGGAGCAAGAGCTTAGACGATTCGAGAGTTAGGGGTATGAATTGAAAGATTAGTAGGTTATCAATTAGGACCTCTAATCATGGATTGAACTTACGCTCAATGGTTTTAATTAGGATTAAGCACATTTCATGAGCCTTTTTGGCAAAATTATAAGTTCACCCCCTAGGTCTTAAGAGCTTGATAGTGAGCTAAGTTTGATCTAAAGATATTTCAAGCTCAAATTAAAGTGTAGGCTTCCTAAATTTTAGGAACACACCCTAGATGAGAGCTCATCTACCTAATTTTCAAATGGATGCTAAAGCTAGGCACCTGACCCTAATTCATAAGTTAGTTAAAGCAATAGACAGGAAATGCACTTGGTTGTGGTTCATGACTGACTTAATTAAATCAAATAGTGAAATTCTCGTCATAACTTGACCTAAAAAGAAACCTAATGCTCCGGGATTTGATCTTGAATCTTACACTCAAATCTTTCTGACAATTGGGGACATTTTCAATGTGACATATAAATAAGCTATCCCTGATCTTTTATACGTGACATTGTATTTTTGTTTTACTCGTTCGTGTTTTTCCTACGATTTATTTCGAGTCTCTGTGGGTCATTTGAAGTTTTCCTCGAGTTTTTTTCTTTTCATATGGTGCTTCATCATTTATTTTGAAACATAAACACATGTTCACCCTGTTAGATAAGTTCTCTACTATACTTGCTTACTTTTACCTGCAATCTTAACCTCATATATAGGAATAGCAATAACAAGAAAACTGGCTACTCAAAATTTGTAGTACATTTATAGCATTTTACTGCATTTCCTTCTACTGTTTTCTTTTACCGTACATTCTTATATCATTTCATGTTTATACATTTCACCTCTCCCTTACTATGCACTTTACTGCATTTCCCTTTATGTTATTATTATTTACCACACTTTACACTGTTTTTATTTACTGCACTCCTTATAGCATACTTAGTTTATGATTGCTTTAAATTAACTACAGGACTTTCAGGATAGAAAATGACAAACGGTTTACCTATGTGGACCACTATAAAACACTAAACCTGAAACTACTACTACATGGAGCATGAAGCAAGTCTTCGTGGGCAGCACAACGGCGATGCAGTGAACGGGGAATGACGATCTATAACAGTACAAGTCTACGGCAACTAAAAATTTTCCTTAGTTTAAATAACAAGTTATAGGATTTTGAGGTGGTTCGTGAAGCAACGTAAGTCTTAACATACTATCTTTAGGCTTTTGCATAACCCTGTCGTGCAATTATAAGTCCCAACACTTTTAGGATTCTGAGGTTCTCGTGCGGTACGGTGTAAATCCTCCTATATTTCTGAGCTATTTGCACGATCGGATATTGTGTGAATGTATGTCCTAAATTCTAAAACAAATCACAGGATTAAACATTAAATAACATCATTTCGAAGACATAAAACCAAACAATAGGATAGATAGGAAGTCACCGAGGTTCTCATATTCGTGACACCTACTTTTTCACTCATTTGGTCTCCTGAAAAATAATTGTTCCTATTTTAAGTCGCACCTTTTTGACTTTTATGTGTCCTACCTTGAACACCCGAACTTTGAAAATCTTGAAGACAGAACCACTGATCTTAATCGACAGTTTTCTTAAGTGACATCTAGTCATTTAAGATGTAATTAACTATAGGGGCTTGCAGCTATAGCAAACTTGGAACCTAGATAAAATAAACACTATCTAATCCTTATATTAGGTAGAGGAACTTGTCGGTCTCACATAAAATGTTTCGTAAATCAAACGGATGTCACAAACTCTTTAGTTTATGTGGTTAAATCTATTGTCAAGTGGTATGTCTATCCTTCGGGATGGTGTATTATTTGTAGTATCGCGCTCAGTCATCCAAACTATCAAATATATGGGACCCGTTTGGTCTCATTTATTTTAAAATCAAAATACTATTATTTTAAAATCAAAATCACCTATATATATATTAAAATTATTTTCAACTTTAATTTATTTTCAAAATTTCTAGCGACAACTAAATAAGATAACAATCAAGAACAAATATCTGTTGTCTAAGATAAATGATTTATTCAATCAATTAGATGGCACTAATGTATTTTTTCTAATCGTTCTAAAATCGTGAAATCATCAGTTCAGAATCAAAGAGATAGATATTACCAAGACAGCCTTTAAGACCAAATATCATTATAATTTTCTAATTATACACTTTGGATTAACAAATGCTTTCACTGTATTTATGGATCTATTCAAAATTTTATGATAATCACGCTAAGCATTTGAGAATATTATTAGAGTTGTTGAAGCATAATCAATTATTTGTAAACTTCTCAAAATGTAAATTTGGTTGTGGAGCATTATATTTTTGTGAAATATCATTAATACTCAAGTAATCTCAATAAATCCTTAGAAGATGAGAAAATGATGGTAGAATGGCATACATCTAAGAATGTTATAAAGGTACGTAGTTCTCTTGATTTGTCTGTATATTATAAGAGGTTCAGAAATAGCAATAGTGTTGTTTAAGCTGATGAGAAAAGATGTTAAGCTTGAATAGATTGAAGAATGTGAGCACAATTTTCAAGTATTGAAGTATTTTACTGCTGCTCCAGTTTTTTTTATCCCATCAATGAACAAAAGGGTTAGATTTCTAGCGACGCATCACTAAGAGGTTTAAGATGCGTTTGAATGTAAAATAAAAGAGCAAAAGTGTATGCATCCAGACAACTGAAGTCACATAAGAGAAATTATCTGACACGTGATCTAGAGTTAGATATTGTAATATTTGCTCCCAAGATCTGGAAACATTATGATGTGAAGTACAAAGTCTTCATTAGTCGTCAAAGTCTGAAATATACACAAAAAGAGTTGAATTTGAGATAAAGAAAATGATTAGAGCTTATCAAATATTGTGATCTAGACATAATATTGCCCTGGCCGAGCAAATACTGTTGTGGATGCTTTGAGTAATATATCTATAGATAGTGCAAGCTGATATTACTCAAAAATAAGAATTAATCAAAGAAATTGATGCATTGCAGTAGGAAGTCAGAAAACTAGGAGATATTAGGTATTTAGATTAGTTGACTATGCCACCAACTCATATATATATAATTAAGGTAATACAAAAAGTTAGTATTTAATAGCAATAACTAATTGAGCAAATTCAGCAAGGAAAGAAGAAAAATATGATTGTAGATGGTGTTATCAGAAAGAAGCTGTAATTTTGGGTATCTATTGATCCTAATTTGAGAAAAGATATTAAATGAAGCTCATCATTCATGGTACAAAATTCACCAACGTAGCACAAAAATGTATAAAAATTTGAAGTTGATGTTTTGGTGGTCAGTTATGAAGAGAGATGTTGGATGTATCAAAATGTCGGACTTGACAGATTGTAAAGGCTGAATATCAAAGACATCAAAGAACTGAGTTGATTACTACAATCATTGTCTACACCTAAGTAAAAAATTGAGAAACTTGTGATTGTCTTCATTATGGAATTTGGGTAATTATAGATAGATTGCTAAGACTAGCTCACTTATTGCCAATTAAGCAGAATAATTAGTGAAAAGTTGGTTAGGTTATATGTTAAGGTAATTATTAGACTGCAAAGTATTCCAAAATTTATAATTTCTGATAGGAACGGAAGATTCATATACATGTTATGGAAATACATTCAGAGAGATTTGGTTATACATTTGCATCTTTGTACTGTTTTTTATCAACAAATTGATAGACAATCAGAATAGATAATCCAGGAATTAGAAGATCAATTGAGATTTTATCATTGACTTTGAAGGTAGTTAGGAAGATCATATTCTGATAATTGAGTTCGCCTACAATAATAGTTATCAACCCAATATTACAATCGCTCTATATGAGGCATTGTAAGTATAGAACTCCGTTAAGTTGGGTTGAGCTAGAAGAACGTCAATAGTTAGATCATAAATTTGTTGATGAAGCCACGAAAAAGATTAGATTGATCAGAGATAGACTAAAAGCTGCTCAAGATGCTCAAAATCAACAATAAAAATATTATGACCTAAGGCACAGTAACGACCAGGTCCGACGCTTAGAATTACATAAGGTGGAAACTGCAGTGATACAGTATTAACATTTCAATTTACTTTCCACAATTTCTTTTTTCAGAACTTCTAATATATAAAAGAGATGTGAATTCACAAAATGCAATAAAATTAAACATCCAGAAACAACAACATAATCCGAAAATTACATCTCAAATCGTTATTGAACAACAAATTAATATCTAAAGAAAACATTAAAAATAAACCACAAACACATCACAACTAAAACCAATCAGTTGCAGTCCTCCTCCTATAAACAAAATCTCTCATACCAGACATATCAATCTTTTTTTTTCTGATAGAAAACATTACTTTCGACTGTATATTTGACTTAATGAATAATTATAATCGTTATATGCATTAAATTATGATGCTTATGCTATGCAAGAATGACTAAAAGAAAATGCAGATCATTGTTTTATAGAGCTTTAAACTTTCAGTTTACTTTTATTCATTCTGGTTTTACTTTAAATATTTATTATTTTAATATTTTTAATAGCATAACAGAATTATCATCATACTCGAATGTATTCTCAAAAATGTATTTGAATGTGCCCTTAAAAATATACCTGAATGTACTCTCCAATTGCACTTGAAGGTACACCTTTACCACTTCCTTTAACGTGCACGGCTACATCGCATCCCCTACCAGTATCATCTAGGGGTAATCTTGTATGACACTATTTACATTCCATTTCATATCAATTTAAAATTTTTTAAAATGTACATTCATATGTCAGTTATTTTCCTCTTATTTGTGATACCATTTCAAACTTTCAAAATGTCAGATATGAATTAAATACTTATTTTAAACCATTTAATAAAGTAATTATTTATTTAATAAAATATTAATCTAATGCATAAAAGAAAATAATAACTCACATTGCTTTCAAGAGACCTCTGAAATTCTTCACCTCAACTAACGTTTTTAAGCAACCATTATATTAAATAAATGTGCAAATTATTATTTTAATCCCATCTAAAGAGAACTTAAATACATCAATCAAAATATCATTAAATTGACACATAATATTCAGTATACTATTCCTTACCTTGAAAGGTCTGATTTACTTCTTGCACAAGATTTCTCTTTCTCCCTCAATTTTAAAACTATCACTCCTGTGACATTTGAGGTTAGTTATTTTGAGCTTTCAAAGGTTAGACCCACGAAAAGTACAACCAGATTTGGACATGGAAGCAAATTGAGCTGTGGATACATAGGTCTTTTTGAAATAATAAAAATGATGGATCAAGCTGCTTACAGGCTACTTGTTGATAAGTTAGATATATAGGATGTGCTTCACATATCTATGTTGAGAAATGAGTTTCAGACTCATGTCTAAAGATTTCACATCATTATATTGTAATGCAGAAAAAATTAAAATATATAGAAGAGCCTAAGAGAATTTTAGAATTTGATGTAAGAAATTGAGAAACAAACATTCATTATGTCAAGATAAAATTGAAGAACATGCAAAAAAGAAGCTACTCAGTAAAGATAACAAGAAACATCGCAAAAATTCCCCTTATTGTTCAATTAATTATTCAGAAATTTTGAAGACAAAATTTTTATAAGAGGAGTATTATAATACTCAGATTTTATTAATTCAAGTAAAATACGACTATTTTAAAATATATCTACTCTTTCGCATCCCCCAAAATTTATCCAAGTTACTTTTACAAAATTCAAAATTTTGAATAGATTCAATTGATCCATAACACCATATATAAATTATTTATATATTTAGAATCATAATTTTTTAAATAATAACTTAATTAAACTTAATTAATTATTTAATTAACTAATCCTAATCGTCTTAACAATACCCGAAATTGTAACAATTCCATTTTCAGGGACATGCAAAGGCGTAATGAGTTCAGGATAATTGGGATTAATTGTTAGGAAAATGCATGCATGGGGTATGTACAAGTTATGTTTTTTCCAATTTTCCCACCTGTCTCAGCATCTATCCCATTTTCTTCCTGTAGCGAGAGACGAGATCTAGCAAAAGAAGGCGGAAATGGGTAGTGGTGCTCTCAGTTTAGAGCTTTCGGAAGAATTAAATAAAGGGCATTTTTTTTATCGGCAATTAGAACCCTTCCTTTACCCCTCTTTGTTGTTCGTTCCCGTGTCCCGAGGCATCCGTGGCTCCAACATTATAGTTGGAGGCAAGGACGGAAGCAAGATTGGCAGAAACTGAGAGCTATCCAATCTGGCAAAAACAGAGAAGAAAAGGGAAAGAAGGAAAAGGAAGAAGGGGGAGACGTGGAAAGGAAAAATAGAAATAAATGAATGAAATCTTTGGGCAAGAGATTGGTATTTTAGGGTAAAGTATATATATTTTTTAATTTACATTCAGAATGATGTTTGTATCTGTTTTAATCAATTTAAAGAGCATTTATTCAATTGAGGATGAGCTGCACGAACAATATTTAAGCAAATATTATAAGGATGTAATTGCAAAATTATCAGTTAAAAATAAATTATATTGAAAGTATAGTATATACAGAAGAAGCAAAACTCAAATCAAGTTATAATTAAAGATGATCTAATTGAGGAAGAATCATTTTATATTTTGACAAGATTAGATAGAGGCCATTTTTTCTTATTAAAGTATATTAGACGAACATTAGAGGGTTATACTGATAAAATTTACATTACTTACATAATATGCATAAATTTCCTATAAAAAATTAATTTTATGAACATAATTGTAATGACAGTTCAAGTCATATTCAAGCATCAACTAAATTATGAGTAATTTGGACCATTTGACAACATAAAATTTGTTAATTGATTAGATGGAGTAAAAAATTCATCTACGTTATGAATATCAACTATATGCAACTTATATGTTAATCTGAGGAGTGAGCCCCCACCAGCATCTATAAATCAATGAAATGACCCAAGATTGAAATATGCCCCAACAACATGATATTTTACGCATTATTACATGCAGTATTTATTTCTTAATCACTTGATTTAGACAACTTATTTTAGTTAAAGCAGTTGCTATGAGCATGCACTTACCAGTTTCTCTCACAAACCAGCGCAAATTTCCAGATTCAACATATGATCCATAATCCCTGCCTTTATCTTCAATCCTCTATAAAAAGCAACAAACAAATGTTAAAAGTAAATGAAAATGTATGCTACTCAGAGTATGTTGACCAGTGCGAAAAAGAAATAAATACAGCTAGGCCAACACAGATGAGCAATAATAGAATGGAGTAATCCCAATATTATGAACATAATAACCTAGTGCATGGAGAGGAGGGTGGCAAGTATGTATAATGCAAACTCAAGCACTGACAAAGTGTTAAGCATGTGAAAAACAACATACGCAAAGAAACATGCAAGCACTAGTTCCAATAGAAAAAAACAAAAAAACTTCAATCAAATTTGACTTAAACTAAAGTAGGACATGATTATCGGCAAAAATTAAGCTACTTCCACAAAACACAGTAATGTATTTATTTCCTTGGCAACCTGTTTGATGAATTTGGTCCGTCCAAATCATAAGAATTGCATAATGAATTGAGGCCACTTACTAAAAAATCTATACCCTAATAAGTTGTAAACATCCATGACTTCCATTTAAAAGCTCAGAGCCTTCATAAAACTCTAAAAGGTATCGCTAAATCTTAGATCAAAAATATGCTTCAATATAAACATATAATGCAACGTTAATGAATAAATCCAATCTGCATCAAGATTTTAATATTAAGCTTTCACATAACTTGAATGCTTCAACGCCCTAAGAAATATATAAATCCTTGTCCCAAATTTTTTAGGATCAGATTACCAATACTTCATCACTACACGTTCAAAAAAAAGTAAATAAATAAATGCATCAGCATTTTATTGAGCATTTAGTTGTTTAGAATACTAGAGAGCATATTGAAAAGCTGAGAAATGGATCAAAATCCGAAAAGCAAAAAAAAAAAACTCCGATCACATGTGCGCAAACACTGCAGAAATTTTTAGAGATAAAGTAAATAACGAAACCCATTCAAACTTGAATTTTACAATATCTTTGTAAACACTCCAGTCGTTCATACTAAACAATTAAAAATAGCATGGAACTGAATGAGGGTGTTCGTTTAATTCAAGAGAATAATAAAAAATCATTTGTTGAAATTACATAGAGCATCTGGCCGACGTTTCCGTCCTCGGCCGGGGTTTCCGGGAGCTGGATTGCGTTACGGCTGGAGGGGTTGTTGGTGACGAAACCAAAAGGACTGAAAGAGGGCTGCTTCTCGTCCCCTTCCAGACCCCCATTTCCGTCGCTGTTGTAAGCAGCAACCGCTTGGCTGC
The DNA here is from genome assembly GCA_022702705.1 of Papilionanthe hookeriana x Papilionanthe teres. Taxonomy (NCBI): domain Eukaryota; kingdom Viridiplantae; phylum Streptophyta; class Magnoliopsida; order Asparagales; family Orchidaceae; genus Papilionanthe; species Papilionanthe hookeriana x Papilionanthe teres. The sequence continues at coordinate 22,840,339 of CM040429.1, read as the reverse complement.
ATCTTCTCGATCTTCTCATCATCTTCCCAAGTAGATACGTAGTGCAACGCGTGCTTTCATGGAGAGTGTTGCGGAATTTTGCAGGAGAGAAATGCAGAGGGGTCAGAGGCAAGGAAGCAGCAGCCATGGGAGAAGCTTGAGCCAAGCAGGGAAATGAAACGTGAGGCTCCTAGAGGGTGGAGGTTCTATATGGCTATAGTTTTCGGGTGATGGAAATAATTTCCAAGTTCTTGCATGGGAAAGTTTTTGTGATGGAGAATTAGCTTTTCTTTTCTTTTTTTTTTTCGTTTGGGGCATTTATATATCTCACATCTGAATTTTTATATGTATAAATTCAACATTCAAATCTTTAATATCACATCAAATATACGTTCTTATCATGTGGCGATTCATATTATCATTGATTGAGAAATTTTATTGAATCGAAAAAATTTGATAAAGTAAATCATAAGCATATCCTTCGTATTGTATTAGTGTGCCTTCATATTTTCTGTTCACTAAAGTTTTTCAGCTAAAAATCATAGATCTTTCATTCCTACTTCTGCCCTCAAAGAGTTCAAAACCTCAATTCATTTTGTCCCTCATAGAAGCTTGCATCTCCTCCACGCCACAGCTACTGCCCTCACTAAGCTGCAAACCTCACAAGCTCACATTTTTGTCACACACTACACATTAGTCATCGGATTTGCATATATGTTGTCATCACCAAGGGAAAGTTGTTATCATCGCTCGTGGAAAGCTTCTTTATTCGTCTTATTTTATATTTGAATTAAATCTAAAAGCCTCTATTAGTTCTTGGTTTCTCTTTTTTTCTTTTCTTTTTGGAATTTAGTCCTTTGTTATAATCTCATATTTAGAGTAGCTATATATATAACGTAGATCTTGGAGGTGTGATGAACTACCTATATTCTTGTAATGAAACTATATTCTTTTTGTGGGGTTGTGGATTTTATGATAGATCAAGCATCAAGGTCATTTGCATATTTCATGAGGATTGTAGTAGCACTTCTTTATTCAATTAACCAATTATGTTATTTTTTCAGAGGCACTGATAATTATTGCAAACAAACTACATTTTGGCACGGGCGGAGTTGTTTTCTCCTTTAATAGTGGTTATGTTTTCTTGTGAAAACAATTTCCAATTTAGTTATTGAGTGTTACCATTTTTTGTTTTTTATTTTCATTTTTAATATTAAATTAAAGAAGTGTTATTTTGTTGAGTTGGTGGAACTTGATGAGGAAATGACATCGATGCAGAAGTCCTGGTAAATAATAGAATTGTTGGTAGGAGATTAATTTATAGGTTGGAAGTGAGATCGAAAGAGGAGAGAGGGAAAGAAGAGGGGAAGTAGGTGGAGAAGGAAATAGGAGGAGAGGGAAACAATGGACAACGAGAAGGAAGAGTGGGAGCTCATGAGTGGGGATGGAAGAAGGCTTAGCACTTCGAAAAATATATACTAAATGGTAAAGTCATCATATTGCATGGTGACTTTGTAGTGTGTGTCGCGTGGAGACAAGCTCATGTGATAGCAATTTTGTCAAATTTATAATTTTTTTCTTCATTTTTTAGTTTTAATATTAAATTTTTATAAATTTTTATTTCTAAAATGTCTTTTTTGATAGTTAAGACCCCTTGTTCGATGCATATTTTCTTATAATATTGCATTTTCTTAATCTTTGTATCTTTTGTAATACTCGCAATAGATTTTTATGGTACATTTTTATATTTGCTACATAGAAATTTAAATTTTTCTTGTTACAAATTTTCATTTGGGGGGCATTTGGTTGCAAATAATTGATGCCCAAAATTGCTTTGAAATAATTGATCAATCACATAAGTATACATGTTAAACAAGTAATATACGGATGAAGATTTCACGTATCGATCTCGCAAGAAAATTTATCAAAATTTTGTAACAGATAAAGTTCTAATTTATTAAACTACTAACCTTAGTTTGAATGTTTAGTTTAAAGATACGTAAAGTTCTAAAATCCTAATGCAAAGAAAAAAAACCTAGGTTTTGTTAAAGTTTTTACAGATGAAAGGTTCCTACTCTTGTGACACAAGTCTAATGATTTCTCAATGTTTTCCTATAAAATTCCATATTATTGTTGACAATCAGGGACACAATTCTCCATTGTTTATGTTTAGGTCACTAGACTTGTTAAAAACCATATTATAGTTGAGAAAAACGTAGCCATTTAGCGTTCCTCAAGATTTCTTGGGTCTTCTATCTTGGTTATAATTTTCTAATAGAAATATGTCTATCTCACCAGGCTATTGTGTATTAATATACTTATTCTTCTAGGCGATAGTTAGAAGTCCTGATCACATAGGATTTTAACTTTCTATCTGGTTATGTTTGAAGTAAATTAAGGTCAGAAGGTTAACATATTAATATAAGAAATCTAAGCACCTAAAAGATGCATAGGAAAGGGAAATCATAATATAAAAAAACAAGAAAATCACACGCTTAATATCATAGGAGTACAAAAATGAGATTAACTACAATGAATGAGAAAAGAAAGTATGAAAATTATTATTTCATGTTAAAAAAACAGTGCAAGAGGTACAATAAACTCAAATCTGAGTCAATTAATCATTGTAATACATTATGATTATCTCCATTCATTATAAGCTTTCCTTAAATCTCCTAAACAAACAAAAACTCTCTCGAGTGAACCCTAATGAGAAACCCTAGAGCCCTTAAGTCTCTCCTAAACCAAATATTATCTTTTAGTTTTCATACATCTTTTTATATAGGTTAGGCCTTCAAAATCACCTCCAAACATGCCAAATTTGACAAACTGTGGGTATGGAAAGATGCAAACATAAATGCATTAGAATCAACATAGTTACGTTGTTCCTAGCATTAGTATGACGGAAGCCAGCATAATTACACTGGTCCAATAGAGAACTCGATGTAAATAGCCAAATCTCTCATAACTATGTCGGTCCTCTAAATTTAGCAACTTCATGTTTTGACTCTATGATGCACGCTCGACACTTATAAACTTTAAATTATAATAAATATACTATTTCACAAAACATAAAATCATGATAAATATGAAATAAAATAGGGCATTTAAAGCAAAAGAAAAAAAATCCCAAATTTATATCATATTAATTCTTCCAAACTTACCAATTACTTGCCCTCAAGTAATCACATATATAACTAAGACTTAAATAATATTCATAGCTCTCATGTGGGACTTTTTGATTCTCTAATAAGATTATACAAGTGTAATAACAGACATGCAAATACAATTTCAGTGTTAAATTTTCATTAATTGCTAATAACCTAACTATTTCCTTAATTCCCCTCTTCCTAAGCCTAATTAGATCTCTAACTTTTAATCTTGTGTGAGTGAAATCTTTTTATTTTCCAAAGAAACTTTGCATCAATTAATACTAATGCAACGAACTCAAAATCACTTAACCTTTTCCAAACTATAATATCATAAAAATTTTCTTAAGAGAGTTTTAAAATCTTATTAATTAGGAAAAAAAACTTAGACACCATTTTTTTTAATGCTCATCTTAAGCTTCGTCTCAAGAAGATTGGTTACTTGTTTTCATACTCTTAGTTAGCCCTTTCACAATTTTTTTATTCCCTTATTATTTTATAATATTTTTTTCTTTTTAATTCTATTAATAGTTATTATATCTGATTAAGCACGTTTTTTTAAGGATTTTAAATATCAAATATCCCTTGATTGATAATTCTCACATGCTTTTTAATGTGAACTTTGAAATATTATAATTCAATCAAAAGTCAAGACTTAATTAAATTGGTCGAGTTTAAAATTGAAAGACTCAAAATATCTATAGTTAACTATTTATACTTTAATTATTATTTTTTATTTATTATAAGTCTTTTTATGGTTCAAGTAAAAGTTTTTTAAGGGAATGACTCAATTATTAGGACATTAATTTGAATTCTCACCTTTAAGTAGTATTCATAGTTCCAATGAAGACATAATATAATATTGTAATTTTTTTTGGATTTTTATCACGAGTCACTTCTTTAAAATACAATCAACAAGTTAGATATGTGAATTACTAAAAGGTAAGTATACATGCATAACACCCCTCACAAATTTTGTTTTCTATCATATACATGCCTTATGAAATGTGAAAAGAATCTAACACGCATGAATTAATAGGTAATCTACATCAAAAAATATATCATAATAAAATAACAACACTTGGAGATTGATGAGTGTAACTTATAACAATCTAACTAAATAATATCAATTTACGTTGAAACTTCAGCATGAAAAGTCTAAATGCAATAATTTCAATCAACTCGGATAATGATTCCACCAAAAGTCACATGCTACTTACTAAGAAAAGCAAATAAACACACTCAAGACTAATTCATAGACAATTCAAAGGAAATTACAAAGCAATTGCAAACAAAAAGATGCTTAAAACAAATTTAAATTAACTTTGAGGTAAATTTCAAAGAAAATGAGAAGTAAAAGCATGCTCAAACAATGGATAATGCTTGCCTCTGAAGATAACGCTTAGTTTAGAATCCTTAGTCAGACCTAAGATCAAATCAATCCTAATATTCTTCTTCTAGGATTAAAATTCCATTCCAGTAACCCTGACTTATTGCCCAATATTTTCTTTGTCCTGGAGTTTTTGCTAAATCCTCAAGTTTCATAATTTCTTGCAACTTCTCATCTCACTTCGATGACATTATTTCAAATGATATGTAGTGGGTTGGTTTATATTATAATTCATATATGTGTTTTATAGATACAAAACTCTCTCAATTAACTCTCATTTTTATAGATCATTATTTGCCCCACCTATTGTGAATAATGGTTCCCTTGGAAGTTAATTAGGGTTCTAAGTCTTTTGTTTTGTTATTGATTCATTTAATTTTCATTTAATGGTAAGTTTATGTAAGTGGGAATGTGGGTGTGATGTGAATATTGGTGTTGATGTGTGTTGAGTGAGTTGTGGTATTTGTGTGTGTGAATGTGTACGTGGTATGTGTATGTGTATTTTGTTCAAAGATTTAAAACCCTAAAATTCAAAGGGTTTCCTTATGGCACTTCCAATTCTTATAGGAACTCGACTTAAGTTTCAATATGTTAGTTCCTATCAACTCAACTAAATGTTGTGGATTTGAAACCACACATATGAGACTACAAAGATTCGTGAGATTGTTTGAATTTTCTAAGTGGTGTGGGTCCCAATACCAGCCCCCCCCCCCCCAACACCTTGGCGCTTCCTTAGGTGGCATATAGACACCTCCCAACTGATGGCTCTCTCAACCCGCTCTGGCTTCTTCCCGCTCCTATTTGAACTGCTAACTATTCTTAATCTCGGATGGTTGATGACCACTCATCCTATAGCCATTAAAGGAAGAAAAATCCCACACAGGGAAGACTTCTCTCCTCTTTCGTTTGGTCTTCCCAATGTCTTTCACTCTCTCCTGCAAGTTTTCCTTGCTCGGTCTCCCACTTTGACGCTCTCTCTCAACGGGTTAGATTTACAGGTAAAATGTGCAAGTATTACGAAAGGTCCCACACATATTATTTTCTTCTTCTTCTTCTCTTGTCCAATCCATTACACCACAACATACAAATTATTTTCTTGGCCAAACCATAATACCATCACACAAATATTCTGTTCTTCTTATTATTCTCTTGGACAAACCACTACATCACCACCACACACAAGTTCTCCTCTTCTTCTTCTCCTCCAAGCCAAACCACTCCACCACCACACACACATTCTCTTATTTTTCTTTTTCTCTTGGGCAAAACACTATAACACCACACAAATATTATTTTCTTCTCCTTCTTCACCCATTTCTCTCATACCTTTCCCCTTACCCTAACCCTAGCCACGCATCCTCCCCTTTCTTTCACATTGGTCGAACACTAGCCATACGTCCTCCCCTTCATCTCCCATTAGTTGAACCGTAACGATACATCCTTCCCTTCTTTTCCTATGGAAAAAACCTAGCTCATTGACCTTCCTCTCTTCTTCCCTTAGCTAAAGCCTTCTAACATTCTTGTTTCATTTTGGTTTACTTCATATGTTAATTTATGAAATAAAAAGGACATTTTACATTTATGCCATTTAATCCTTGTTCAATATTTATGTGGTTTAATTTTTAGGTGTAATACATAATTATCATTCTAATGTTCATAAGGTTCACATATTTAAGTGATAATTTAGAATAAAATATATGTCTATATAATAATTTAGAAAATTTTGTATGCTCATGTGATAATTATTTGAATTTTTATGTGATAATTTAGGGAAGTTTGCATGCATAATTTAACCATATTTTCATGTTTATGTGATAATTTAGATCAATTTCCATATTTAGGTAATAATTTAGAATACATTGCATGTATATGTGATAATTTATACAAATTTGCATGTTCATGTGATAATTTAGGCAAATTCACATGTTTATGTGATAACTTAGGCCAATTTTGAAGTTCATGTGATGGTTTAGAATAAATTGCAAGTCAATGTGATAATTTAGACAATGTGTGATAATTTAGGTAAATTTGCATGTTCATGTGATAAATTTGACAAATTTGCATGTCTATGTGATAATTTAGGTAGATTTGCATGTTCATCAATAATTTAGACTAATTGACATAATTATGTGATCATTTAGAATAACTTGCATATTTATACAAGATTGATATAAATTTGTATGCATATGAGTTAAATGAGGTTAACCTTGTAAGCATATTCAAAGGTTCTCAAAATTATTTTTAAATAAATTTATATAAATTTAAATGTGCTCCAAAATTATCTAAATTATTTTTAATATAAAATTGTATAAATTTAAATGTGATCTAAGATTTTCAAAATTGTTTTCAATATAAATTTATATAAATTTAAATATACTATAGAACTATCAAAATCATTTCTAATATAAATTTATATAATTTAATTGTGTTAAAAATCTCTTTAAAAAATTAAATATTAATCTATATAAATTTAACTGTGCTCTAAAATTATCAAATTTATTTTTAATATAAATTTATATGACTTTGAATGTGCTGAAAAATTCTAAATTTTTTTTTCAATATAAATTTAATTTTGCTCTAAAATTACAAAAAAAAAAAAAATCTAAACGTACTAAAAAAACTTGAACTTTAGAACAATAGATTTGCATAAAAAATATTTAAAATATTAAAAGGTGATCAAATCTTTGAAGAAATTTAAGCCAACTTAAATCGATTTTTAAACTTTAAGATTATTTTTCAAATTAATTAAATCTTTCCAACTTGCAATTTTTCAAGACTCATTAAAAATAAATTTTAAACTAATTTAAATTCTAAATCTTAATTTTATCTTTTAAGCTTCTAAACTTTTCAGTCACCTGAATTCGCACTCCCAGGTCAGTTGAGTCTGCAATTTTTATGTAAAGTTACAAATCACATAAGCTTGCCATCTTTCATGTAAATTTACATAAAATACATACAAGTTTTATATATTTGGCGTTTAAATAGGCAAGTTTACATCTCGAAAATATCTTTTATGTGTTTAACACATAAATATAAAAATATATTCATAAATATTTCATGCGGATTCTCCAATATTTGCATGTTTAACATTTTATATACATCATTTTCATTTCTATTATGTAACATTTTAATGGGATAAATATGCTTCTGCGTATGGTATGATATATATAACAATTTAAATTTTACTTAAATATAAAAATCTAAAAGAACATTGAATGATATTTTTGGCTATGATAAGCAAATTATGATTTTTTTGTGAAAACTATTGCTTCCTGCCATGCCATGGAACTTTGGTCTAGAGCTTCTCGTTGTGCTGCCGACTGTTGTTGTTGGTGTCGTTGTGTCGTTATTGGAGTTGTAAGCTTGTTTATAGTTGTATAACCCTTTTCACTGAATAACTCTCCCTCTCTCATATTGTGTGGACGATCTAGAGAAGAAAGGAAACAGAGAGAAATGACACAATAATGGAGACAAAGAAAAAGGAATATGTGGGGAGCTTTCGTGAGGTGGACTTCACGTAGACAACTTCGAAGCGTATCTCCAAGGTACAATCGACATGAGATGCTTTGGAGGCACACACACGAAGAAGACCTTTTGGGCAGAGATTCAAGTTATTATGCCTATTTTGGGGTTCATTTCTTTCTATAAGGACATGTCCTTATACTCCATTGCATCTTAAGCAACTGGGAGTGTTTAAGAAGACTTTTGATTAACGTTGTAACTCGTCTTCAGAAAGTTTGAATTTTAATGTTTTCAAGAAAGGGAAGTTAATGACCTATCCTAGAGGAAAAGAGTAGGAGATGATTTTGTTTCCCTAACTATAGCCTAGGATCTAGCCATAGGACCTTTTTATTGACTCTCTTAGAGGACTGGTATTGGGACCCATGCCACATAGAAAATTTAAACAATCTCGTGACTCTTTGTTGTCTCATATGTGCGGTTTCAAATCCACAACATTTAGTTGAGTTGATTAGAAACAACATATTGAAACTCAAGTTGAGTTTCTATAAAGATTTGAAGTGCCTTAAAGATACCCTTTGAATTTTAGGGTTTTAAATCTTTGAAACAGTAGACATACACACACCACGTACACATTCACACACACAAACACCACAACTCACTCAATACACAAAAACACCAATGTTCACATCACACCCACATTCCCACTTACATAAACTTCACCATTAAATCAAAATTAAATGAATAAATCACAAAAAAAAAACTAAATTTGATTCATTTTTTACATCTATTTGAGACCCTTTGGCGCATGTTGAGAGGCACATTGCTAGGATCATTCTGCTAGACTTTGGCTCTCACTTAGACGAAAGCCAGTCAACATTTTTCTTGACACTTTTTTTATTGGGCCAAAGGATCTCAATCGTTGCATTGCACGAAACTGGCACAAATTGGCTTGATCTTCAATGAATTTATCAGACCATTGTGGATGATGAAATAAACCATGTGACGCAGTAATTTTTGTATCCAAACGATGACAAAAAACTTGACCCGATTTATAAATAGCGGCTAGTGTGCAAGATCTTAAATGATATAAAAATTGAAAAATATTTTACACACTAGGGGTACTACGCAAGTATACGTATCGTTTCAAGTAATATAGATTTTTCTTTAAAAAGCCCGTATCAATCCCACGAGGAAGTGAAGTAAGAGGTCTTTAGTCAAATCCTAATCTACTACTAATAGTCCTTAGTTTAGAATGTCGATTAAAATTGTGTTTTATCTAGCAACTACTCTTAAATACAAAAGTTAAATGTAAAGATAGTAACTATATCTAAATGCAAATAACAATTCTAAATAAATCCCTTTTTGGATGAATTGGTTTGGAGAGTTTTGAGATATTAAAAACTACTATTCTTATGTAATGAAATAGATAATGTATAGGAATGAGATGCATTAAATATTGTATGTGTCAAATAGGAGCAATCATATTTTTTACCCTTTGGTCCAGGCATAAAGAACATTGACTAATCCTATGCTTGGTTACTGAATCTGCGGCTAAGCTGGAAGGATACCGGCTGCCACTTCGGAGCTCCCACGTTCCCCTCGCCCGAGGGCTAACATCTACACTTCAGCACCCAAACGATAGGACCGAATTGAGGATTTTAGTCTGTCACTCTAAAATCTCCAATTCTACCCCCGATAATTATATTTCCCTATTTATTTGCATTCAATCTCCATGAACTTCACCATCCATGGAATTTGAATGTGGTTCCACTTTGTTGAGAATTACATATGACCCTTCGGGACTTAACGCAATTACAACGAATTTTAACACTACAATGGGCCCATATTGCAATGTAAATTAAGTGCAAGTAAAAACCATCACATTTATAATTAAATTCACTTCTATCATGCATCACAAAATCCTAAACATGATTTCTACTCATTACAAAAGAAAAGTAAAAGGAAAACAATAGCATAATCTTCTTATGCCACTATTTCCAAAGAAAAATAAAAAGTAAGAGAGATACGTCACAAAGCGCGAATAAAACACAACGGAAACTTCATTTAACCAAAGCAAATCCACTAAATAAATGTTTACAAAATTATAAGATAATGAAGAACAATACTTAGCTTTTTCCCCTTGAAAGAAAGACGAAGATCTCTCCCATAAAGTCTCCCGGCGATCCATGCAATACTAGCGAAATCCCTTACAAATTCTCTCAAAATCTCCTCTCCAATCTCTCCAAAAGGGTAGAAATCAACATTTCTACTCTTAATCTAAGAATCCTAAACATTCCTCCAAGTTTTTCTCTCCTTTCCTCTATTGTTTTTCTACCCATTTCTAACATATATTCGCCATTTTAAAGAGTATGGACGAAGTTTGAAGAGTTTCTTTAAGCACCCCTTCGAAAAAGCGTCCAAATAAGTCGAATATTGGCCCAAAACTGCCAAATGTCGGTTCATGGTCGTCTGGGCCGCTGTCGGCGGGTTCGAGGCCGCTGTCGGCTGCCTTTTTGGGCACTTTTCGGTGGTCTCGGGAAAATCTCGCCGTCGGCGAGATCGATCTCGCCGTCGGCGAGATGACTCTGCGCAGCTCCACCGTTTCGCTCCGTTTGGCTCCGTTTCAACTCCGTTTCGCCCCATTTCAGTTGCGTTGCGTTCGTAACAGATAGCCCTACAAAATAAGAATAAAAACAAAATTTCTTTAAAGTGTAATCTCATTCAAAAATATGCAAGAAGTGTAAAAGAGATTAAGCATCAAATGACTTATCGAAAGGTGCCAGGGCAGAATTTCATTTCTTGCTCGTTTTTGCTCCAAATTGCACCATTTTTGCTTCCTTTTTCTCCAATCACCATTTCTTGTACCTAAAACCAAAAAAATACAAAATACCTTCCTTTAAAGTGTAATATCATCAAAAATGAGTAAAATGATATAGCAAAAAACGTATATATTTTAGGCGTGTCAGAGCACATCTGAAATTTTGATCTTACCTTGGGTGAACACCTGTATTAATATGGTTCCATGCATGAGAAATGTGCCTCCGACGTGTGAAGTTTTTCTGCTTGTTTGTTTGTATGTACGAGCATACACTAGATGTTCTACGCAAGTATATTTATCATGCAAGCAATGCAGGGCTCTAGTGGAGTCCCGTTTATTGATCCCACAGGGAAGTGAGGTAAGCGGTCCTTAGTCAAATTCTAGTCTACAATTATCAGACCTTAGTTTGGAAGATCGATTTAAGTGGTTATTCTAATGAGTACACCTAAATGTAAGTCTTATGTTTAAAACAACTAACAAATACTCCTAAATGAAAATATTAATTCTAAAGATAACCTCTTTCTGGATGGTTTGGAGAATTTTGAGATAATATAAACTATTATTCATATGTAGTTAATTGGATAAAGTTTAGAAATGAGATATATTAAATATTGTATGTGCCAAATTGGAGCAATCATATTATTTACCCTCTTCCGAATGCATAAAGAACATTGGCTAATCCAGAGTTTGGTCCCCAAATCTGTTGTTAGGCTGTGAGGATACTAGCTCTCACTCAAGAGTTCTCACTTCCCCTTGCCTGAGGGCTAATATCTCACTTTATTTTCCAAACACTTGGACTAATTTAGGGATTTTAGTCTGTCGCCCTAAAATCTCCAATTCTACGCCCATCAAAGTATATTTATCTATTTATTTGCACTCAACCCTCATGGACTACTCACTCATCAATGGAATTTGAATGTGTTTCCACTTTGTTGAGAATTATACCACCCTCTCAGGTTTAAATGCAATTACAATGAATTTTAACACTACAACGAGCTCTTATTGTAATGTAAATGAAGTGCAAGAAAAAACCATCACATTTATAATTAAAAATTCTTCCAGCATGCATCACACTATCATAATCATGAATCCTACTCATTGCAAAAGAAAAGAAAAAGAAAAATAACAGCATAATATTCTTATGCTACTAATTCAAAATAAAAAGAAAGAGTAAGAAAAACACATAACAAAGCGCGAAGAAAATTTCATTTCATCAAAGCAAAACCACTAAATAAGTGTTTACAAAATCATAAGATAATGAAGAACACTATACTTAGCATTTTCATCTTGAAAGAAAGATGAAAATCTCTCCCACAAAGTCTCCCGCTGATCCATACAATCCTAGTACATTCCCTTATAGATTATCTCAAAATCCCATCACAAATCTCTCCAAAAATGTAGAAATCTACATTTCTACTCCTATTCTAAGATCTCTAAACATTCTCTACATTTCACACTCTCACACACCACTTTTTCCAACATAAAATAATTTTATTATAGTTTAGGGAGGAATTAACCAAGAGTTGCCTCAAGAAACCTTGCAAAGCGTCCAAATTCAATGAATATGACAAATAACTGTCCCTGGTGCCGTCGGCGCCATTTTTAGGCGTTGTCGGCTCCCAAAATAGTGTTCTCTGGATTCTGACGCCGTCGGCGCTAGTTTAGGCGTCGTCGATGCTACCCTGCAGTAGTCTTATGGTTTTGCTCCGTTTGGATCTGTTTTAACATTTCATCATGTTTCAGTTGCGTTGTGTTCCTCACAGATAGCCCTACAAAATAAGCATGAAAAACAACATTTCTTTATAGTGTAATTTTATTCAAAAACATATGAGAAGTTTAAAAGAGATTAAGCATAGAAAGACATATCGACATGTGTCAGGTAAGAATTTTCTTTCTTGCTCGTTTTTGCTCTAAATTGCACCATTTTTGCTTTCTTTCTCCCAAAGTCCATTTCTAGTACCTAATACAAAAAAACATGCAAAATACATTCTTTTAAAGTGAGCTATCATGAAAGTTAGGTATAAACTATATATGAAAAATCAACCATTTTTTAGGTGTGTCAATTCCCTCAAACTTAACTGTTACTTGTCCTCAAATAAGTTGACTTGAGGTAGTGAGTTTCAATAGAGTTTCCTATAATTTTTTTTCATAAATGTTATAGTGTAACTTAAGAGAAATTTTAAGAATATCTCATATTCAACTTAGGTATCCTGATTTTCAATTTATTTCGAAAGTTATTGAAACTTATCAAAGTAAAGATTCATAGAAAGTATAAAAATTGAATTTAAGTACCTTATCTATACCAATTTGACCAATACTCATTGGAAAAGAATAAGCTTATGATTGTTTCTAAGTCTTTTCATTTATAAAGATTAAAGTGAAACCAATTTTTGATTAAGCTTCTCCTCAAACTTCTCTTCACATATTTTCTTTTGACTTTTCTTTTTCTGTTCTCTTTTTTCTTTTTTTTTCTTTTCTTTCGGGATCTTTTTAACTCTTACTTTTTATTTGTGTGGGGATTAATATATCTGGATAGATCTTTAATAGTTTTGAATTTCACTATTATCTTTCTAAAATCGAAAACTCAAAACTTTCTCTCACTTTTTAAAAGTGTAAGTATTAGTTTGAAAAAAGTTTCAATAAAGACTCAATTCTCAATAAGTATAAATCTAATAATCTTAGCTTTTCAAATATTCAACCTTAAATAACAAAATCATTTTCCAAAAGTTTCTTACAAAATTTCTTAACTCTAGAATAGTTTTTTCGCAAAGGATTTCAACTAAGTTATTTTTCTAACATTCCTAAAATCAAAGTTATAGTAACCTTAAGATAGAACTACATACCACAAGTCATTTTAAAAGTGATATTAAATTAAATATGGACTACTAAAGACAAATAAAGTTTTGTTTTAAAATTTTTTCTTCCCCCCAAACATGAATTTTTAAATTTTTTGCAATTAATTCCATAAAATGTAGGAGGAAGAAAAAGTAATTGAATCTACTAACTACTACAACGTCCTATCAAATTCATATAAATTCATAATCAAGATAAAATGACTGTAGGAGAAAGTAAATCAAGCCTAAAACATGCCTGCAATAATATAAAACTAAAATAAAGTATACTCACTTTAAAGTTTTATTTTTCTTCCTGCCCCCATACTTGATTTTTAACATATATAACATTTAGTATAGAAAATATAAGCAAGAAGAAAATTTAGTTCAGAAATTCTATCTTTCACACATGTCTATCAAAAACATCTATAATTATTAATCATGATAGAACAATATGCAACAGAAAGTAAATCTAAACTAAATATGTCAGAATGAAATTGACAAAACAAAAGTTTAACTAGCATAGCATGTATTAACATAGGAAATAAAAATATTCTTCAATTCTTATATAAAGTTGTAACACAAAAACAAAAACACATAACAAATGAGGTTAATTCTTATGTTAACTTATCACATCTCACTAACTTACTTCCAAATTCTAACGGAATAACTACACTAATAAATCTTAAATGATTTTACATATTATAATCTTAAAGATAAGATTATCCTTGATATATTGGCTCTCATGCACCAATCTCAGGCATCATCTAATCCCTTTAGATCCACTATATTGCCACTCATTAAAAAAATACATCAATATAAATTGTGTAGTGTAGAGTTTTAATTAAAAATGTTTAAAAAAAATTATTGTTTAAATTTTTTGGATGAAAGTAAGCTCTAATTTCTATATTTAACATAACATAAACTTTTAATTTGATTATCATGACTGCAATACTCTGCTCATTAATATATTACTTGAAACAACATATACACTTGCATATACCGCATAGTCGTTGTTATTTGTAATATTAATTTCATTTGATTAGAAATACAAAATATAAACAAATTTGGGATGAAACTTTAAAGGGGGGATTATGATGATTAGCGAGTTTAACTTTATTATATTTCTCTAAATATAGTTTAAACTCATAAATATAATAAAGCAACGTGAAGGGAATGTTTTCATTTAGGATGGGGTTGAAAAAACTAAAAGTGAAAGAGAAATGATGATATGAAGACATTTCTCATGTATAAGAGATTTCATAGAAAGAGATCAAAAGAGAGGGCTAATGGGGGTAAGAACGATTAAATTTATCTAAACCCATGTAATATACTTACAAAAAGTTGTATTATTGAAGTCAAGTAAGTTAAATCAAGTAGATAATGTGGGTATCATCGGTCTCCTAAATAGATTGGACTCCTTGAGAAAAACTCTAGCCTAAAATTTGTTGTTTGCATCATATCTTGCATCTAATGTGTTTTTAAGCTATGTGGTTGTCTTTTTAATTGGGTTTTATTTTATTTCAATTTTTAGTTTTATAAAATTTATTTTAAGGGTTTTCAAGTTTAATTTATTACAGTTTTTAAAATTCTTAAATAACATTTGGGGTTTGCTATTTCATTTTTATTTTAGGGTCTTAAAGATTATCATAAATGTATAACATTCACCTAAGTGGTGATCATTATTATTCATTTCATCCCAAACCTAGATATGCATGCACTCTACCCAAAGGTAGGATATTGGAATGATATCATTTTATTCAAAAAAAATATCTATTTTGTTTAAATTAATTATTTTATTTTAATTTTACTTTATATTGGATCCAAATGTCTTTAAAATTTTACAAAATTGAAAGCTAAAATCTGGGATGGGCTCAATAACTTGTCATAATATTTAAGTAAATTTGAATTCATTTTAATTTTTATTTACTGTTTATTTTTTTATGAAATTTGAATCATATTAAAACAAAATTTAAAATATGAAAGTATACTTACTTCAATGGTGGCTAGGGAACCTTGTCATAAAATTTCAGTTTCTCTTAAAATAATGATAACATCTATATATATATATAAAGAAAAAAGCCCTAGGGTCAATTTTATTAAAATAAAGAGGATACAAAAGAACATTTTAGGATAGGGGCCAATAGATGAAGCCCTACCCATACGATACAAAATAAAGAGAAAGCTCAAACAAAAAAGATACAAAAGACACAAAAGGAAAAATGCAAATAACAGTGTTTAAGGACGAAGTCGCCTAGCCATTCCTCTTCCTTTGGTTCTTGGATCAGAACTAGAAAGCAAACTCTTAAGTGTTGTTCCATTTCCAGGAGTGATCGAGGTATCATCCATTAAGTCTCCAATTGTACCCCCAAGCTTTTTCTTCCGCCGAGAAGTGTATACTTGTCATTCTTTTTCTGAGGACTGGTCCTTCTGATCCATAGAAAGAAAGGTAGGTGCAACAATGGGTTCCAGTGTTTGTGTAGGACAATTTATCATTATTTGGCGGTCTCCTCTCTTCCTGCTGAATTTTTGAGTAATCCGTTCAGACTCCGACACATTAGTGGCAGTAGTAACTGGATCAAAGGCTCGAGGAGAAATGGGAGGAGCCATATCCTCCCCCTGAGAATTCGCCATCAGTAAGTGGATCAATAGCTGGAGGAGAAATAAGAAGAGTCACATCCTTCCCCTTCTCAATGGGGTGGGGTTCTTCATCAGATAAAAGCGGGGGGCGGGGGGGGGGGGGGGGGGGGCGAAAGATGGAGGAATAAAAGAACTAAATGTATTATTAGTAGTCTTATGAGCAAAAGAAGAAGAAAGCAAGACAGAGGTCAATTCTTTGGATTGGGGGGTTGAACCTCCTCGGTCAAGTTCGTAGTGTTAGCTGCATCATGGACGGGGAAATCTGAAGAGTGGTGGGCGATGGTGATCCAAGATGCTCATTCAGAGGTGTAGCTAATAGATAAGAGGTGGTAGGTGTTAGGGAAATAAGAGGTCCTTGAGTAACTGCAGGTTTTAAATGAGGATGAAATCTATAACAAACTGTAGAATTATGTCCAAACATACAACAATGAGTACAATAGTGTGGATGAGGCCCCATAATTACCTTTTGTCAATAGCCCATATGATTAGAGTCTATCCAAACTTCATCAGGGTAGGACTTTGTAACATCTCGTTCCACAAGAACATAGACATCAGAAGGCCTAGTGCGGTCTATAGTGGGATTAGCAAGATTGTAGACTCTTTCATCGTGGAAATGATGATATTTCAAGCTAGGGAATGTAAGCCAAATAGGGATTATGGGAGATTCAGCTTTCGGATCTAAGTCGACAGTCCATTTGAGTATCTTCATGAAACAATTATCAATATTTATGACTTTTCTAGCAAAAATCTGTGTGTAATCATCATCATTGGACAGTTGGATGAGGACCTATCGCCCATCCAACCGTTCGACTTTTCGGCTACTAGTAAGTTTCATCAACTCCTTTCTAATGATATCCATTTTTTTATGTCTATATAAGAACTTACCCACAAGAGCAAAGCGGTAAGACGAGACAAGGATTTTGTTCTCTTTATCCGTGAGAAAAAGAGCAGGTTTACCGTTTTTACGGCCAAGCTTTCTAATAAACTGATGATCCCCTCCAAACTCTAAAGCGTCATGAAAAGATTGAGAAAAGTAACAAGAGCGAGCGACGTAGTCAGAGGCCGCTCCACCGGAGAGGGCGGCAGCGTAGGAACGCCCTGAAGCTATAGTCGTGCTGCAGACACTCCAGGGACAGGTGCAGCTGGCGCTCTGCCACAATGGAAACAGAGCACATGCATTGATGTCAAGTTGGACGAAGAAAGAAGCCGAAGGAAACAAGCACAAAACCTTCCCCTTCCCGTCTCTCGTGAGAGGTACTCGACGCAAACCGTGGCGTCGAGAGCGAGGAGGAAAGAAGAACTGTTCCATCACCTTCTACAGGTTCGAGCAAATTCTGCACAACCGACAAATAGGCGTCGAGCAGGATTGAGCGACTGCTGCAGCATTCGGCATCGTGCTCTGCCGAGGAGATGCAGACGACGACGACGAACGAATAGGCGTCTAGCAGGATCAAGCGACTCCTGCAGCAGTCTGTGTCGTGCTCTGCCGAGACGCAGAAGACGACGAAGCAGATGAGAGGCAGTCTGCGACGCCGAAGGAGGCTACTTGCGAGACGACTCGGCCAGCAGCCGACAAAATAGGAGCCAACGAGGACAATGGAAAAGCCGAAGGTCAATGCTGGGTTTCGCCATCGGGCGAAACCCTAGCAGAGCTCGCCGCCATCTATGTATAGATATATATATATATATATATATATATATATATATATATATATATATATATATTAAACAAATCCTAGGAAAAATAGATAATTTGCAAAATAATAAAATTAAAAGTATTTACAACTTCCATGTAAACGTTCAATAAGGTTTATTTGCCATACACGAGTTGAGATTTACCGACAGGAACTTTTGGTGTAACACTATATGACAGTATGATGTGAGCGAGGTTAGACTGAGATAGTTCTGGTAGGAATGATATGTCAAATGCCAAAGATTGGTAGAGGCATAACTCATCCTCCTTGCAATAGTATATCTTGCACATTATTCTGCCGGTTATAGGTGAGGGGGAACTCCTTATGAACCGCAATGATGCAGATCCGGTAGTGCTAATAATTCCACTACTGGGTTCAAACACAATCGCATCAGCAGATTCAGTTTCCGTATCAAATTTGCTTAGAGCTTCCTTAGAAAAATGATAACCTCTAGGAACCGAAATTCTAAGCTCCAAGGAACCTTCAGCAAATGAGCCACCATCAACTTTCATTATTTGTGCATCTACAGAAGCCCTTTTTCTCAGGCGTTTTGGCAACTCTCGCTTTGGTGATGGTGGCTGCACTCCTTTCAGTTCTAGTGTTCCTAACATAGGGACTTTTCCATTCAAGTCCAGGCATCGAATTACACTATTGTTTGTGTCGGCAATGAAAAATTTTCCATTTCCAGCTTCAGTAATTCCAGATGGTTCAGAAAGCTGAGCTGACATACCAGGGCCATCCTTAAACCCAGCATGTCCTGTCCCAGCTAATGTTACAACTTTCTTATTTAAAGGGTTCAGCTTCTTTATCTTGTGATTATATGAATCCGCTATATAAACTTGACCATCAGACCCGCAGCAGACGCCCATAGGATGCTGAAAAAGTGCATCCGAACCAACTCCATCAAGATCGCCAAACCTGAATAAATTATCAGAGAATATTGGATCCCCTCCTGCTGACAGGCTTGCTGCTCCTGTTTTCAGGTCAACAGCTCGAATGGAACTGCTCTCGCTATCAGCTACATAAAGTACCTGAGAGCTTACAGGAGAAAGTGATATCCCAGAAGGTTGTGCGAAGGATGTGTTCGAAGAACTTGAACCATTTAAGTTTCTCTCAAAACCATCACCACTAAAAGCTCTAGTACTTCCATCAGATACATTGTGCTCCCATATCTGATGCTGTCCAGCCATAGCTATATAAATTATCTCATTCGCAGCATCATAGCATAAATCCCATGGAGAATTAAGCGCCTGAGATCCTCCTTTACCTCCACCAATGTAATCAGAACCTTTGGTTCCATCTCCTGCAATAGTTCTCACAGTTTCGTTGACGAAATTAATTTCCCTCAAAGCATGGTTTTCAGTGTCTGCAACATATAACGTGTTTTTCTTCGGATTGTAGGCAAGGCCCTGTGGACGATTAAAGCAAGCATCATTGAAAGAGCCATCACGTAAAGCCTCCTCCCCACTGCTTCCAACTTGAATAATAAAATTTCCATCAGGATCTGTTACAACAATGCGGTTGTGATTACTGTCAGAGATGAAAACTCTGTTATTAAGAGCATCAACTGCAAGCTTCCCAGGGAATTTTAATGGGGACATCAATAAACGAGGATCTTCATCTTTCTCTAGGGCCAGTGGAATAGGTGATGCACCTAATAGATTCTTTTCCATGTAAAATTGAAGAGCTGCCTCTACAAAATCATCAAGATCCTTGCGATGGCCTTCCCCAGTTAATTGAGCTAGAATCTTTCCAGTAGGGCCAACAACAATAAATGTAGGCCAAGAGCTCACCCCCAATTCTCGCCATAAATACATATCTCCATCATTGACCACTGGGTGAGTGATGTTATAGCGCAGGACTGCATTACGAATAGCTTCAAGATCTTTTTCATTATCAAACTTTGCAGAATGCACTCCAATAACAGCAAAAGGCTTGCCGGAATATTTCTTTTCTATGAATTCCAAATCAGGCAACACATGCATGCAATTGATGCAGCAATATGTCCAGAAGTCCAGCAGAACCACCCGACCTTTCAGATTCCTGGAAAATTGAAGTGGAGCTGTGTTCAGCCAGTCAAGCTTGGTTGGAAATTCAGGCATGGTTGATGCAGTCCCCCTGGATTCTAAATCAGATATATAGTCTTTGAGACGTTGAATTCTAGATGGCCGGGGCTCTCCATTCTGTCCAAATACTGGTTTTCTGCCCCATGAAAACAGATTAAGTACTCCTTTCAAAGATGCATACTGCATGGCCTTCAAGTTTGAGAGAGCAAAAAGTAGACATGACAGGGCAATTCCCAAACTTCCAAATCTCAGAATATCTCGCCGAGGACCTTGAAATCTGGCAGGAAAATGGGCTTCCCTGCTATCCTGAACATATCTATCAATTTCTTTTTCAGGCGGCTGCTCAGTGTACAAATGATTCTGATCTGAGCTGCCACCATCTAGAATATCATTAATTGAAATATTTGCTATATTTTTTCTGACAAGCGAAGGATTGGCTTCTTGTATTCGCTCTTCGGACAACGTAGTAGTAACAGCAATGCATCTCATATTTGCAGCTTTGGCAGCTTCAACTCCAGCAAGAGCGTCTTCAATCACTAAGCACTCTGAGGGAGGAACATTCAAATATTTTGATGCTGCTAAGAAAATATCTGGAGCAGGTTTTAAATTCTCGAATGCATCAGCTGATATGATAGCATCAAATAGTTCCATTGGCAAGCCAGCAGCAGCCAGATTTGCATCAACCTTTATCTGGTCAGCACTTGACACAATGGCCACCTTGAGGCCCTTGTTCTTGCACTCCATTATGATTTCTAATGCCCCTGGAAATCCAATGCCGCAATTGGGTTTTGCATACTTATCAAGGTAAATTTCAAAAAACCTTTTCTTCGCTATCTCGGGATCAAATCCCTTAAACCCCTTCACAGAAGCAACACCTCCTAAAAAATTTACTTCACCGGTCCCCATGAAGGGCACGAAGTCATCGGCAGTGACGGAGACGCCCATCTCAGCGAAAACATTGATAGCGGCCATTCGTGAGGGCTCCTCGCTATCGCAGAGGACTCCATCCATGTCGAAGAGGACGCCCGAGACCTTCCCCCAACCCATCGAATTCCCTCTCGCTTTCACTTCGCACAAGTCAACTTGCTGCTTCGACGGCGGTGGTGGTTGAGGCGACGGAGGCCGCGGAGGCGGTGAGGACGAGGCGGCCGTGCAGACAAAGAGTGGACTGCGGGCAGTTGGGGCTGGGTTTAATGTTCCAACAAGACTAGTTCGCCGGATAAAAAAGGAGGGGCGGATGGAAGCTAAGCTCAGCAACATCACAACGATTCAATCGGCTGGTGACAACGGAAAAGTTATATGGAAATATAAGTGATCTTATCTGAAGGTGTGAAGCGTGACACTCCGATCTTATCGTAATTTGGAAAATTTTAGAATAGCGATTGTTGCTGTATATCCAATTTATTTAGATAAATAATTATTTCTGCTTATATATATATATATATATATATATATATATATATAATTTCATTAAGGAAGTTTGATTGTACACTAAATTTAAATTTATTTAAAATTTTATGAAATTTATCACAAAGACTTAAAAAGTCGCATTTAATGTTCTCATAAAAATTTGAGATTGATTGGACATTATTTTGATTTTTATAATATACTTAAAAGCCTTACTAGCAAAATTAAAAATTGACAAATTTAATTTTCTTTATTTTAACTAATTATTACCCTTAAGTAGAATTTCATTTTACATTTTTAATTTAACTCTTATATATATATATATAAAGTTATAGGTCAATTAATGATTTATTTAATCAAATATTAGATGTTTATTGAGTTAATGAATAAAAAAACTCAAAATTTTAATAAAATTAAACTCAAGGATAATCTATCAAAGTTTGGATTCAATTGAATCTGTTTTTTATTTTATATTCTCTATCAATTTATTTCAATAAATGTTTCATTAAAAATGGATTGAATTATATAAATGGATTATAGAAGTATACATTTAGCCAATGTAGATGATCAACCTTCAAAATAGAACCCCTTACTTGACATACATGGATATACACAAATACAATAATTAACATAAAAGAAAGAAAATAAACAAATGTGAAGAGGTTATAAAACAGTGCCTAAGATGCTTTAGCATTTGGTTGTAACTGTTTCGAGTTGACCTCACTTTTTGGTTAAATCTTTTCCTTGACATAAATTCAATTGTATCACACTTGAGTTGAAACATGATCAAACCTCAATTAATATAAAATTAAATCTTATTAAATAAAAATCAAAGTTAACCATATTAAAATGTAATCAAATATAATCAACTTCAGCCAAATCCTAAAATTGAACTAAAAATCAATCTTAATCAACGAACACTTCAAAATTATTATTTTCTCCACAGGTCATCCTTGGATTTGAAACTTCATTTTGAAAGTTACTTGATATTTACTATCAAATATAAAGATCATGCACATAAGTTTGACAATTACAAGAAAATTTTATGTAAAAATCTTCAGTTCAAGTTTTCATATAGGAATAGTTCGAAGCATCTTAAAATTGTTATGTTATCCATATTTTCAATATGGTGATAAAAATTATATTTTGTAAGTTGCATGATGTTCATAATGACATATGAGGAGCATGAAAATAAGTTTGGTGATCTTCAAGCATAGTTTTTACATCAAATTTTGTATTTTGGATTTTCATGCATGAAAAATAGTCCGATGTAAATATTTTTCAATGAAATATTATTTTTAAAGATGGACTGCAAGAGTGAACCCTCTATGCTAAAATTAGACTTGATTCTGGGGCCCATTAAACTTAGAGGATGTGGAAAATAATTTCATTGAAAAATAAAAATACTAATAATTAACTAAAAATGAGCTCAAATCGAAACCAAATTTCAACCAAAATTAATGCGGGCTAAACACACTTAATTTATTCATTAAATTCACTAAAATCTCCCACTAAAAATTCACATAAAATTTCTCTTTTCACTTTTACTTAAAATATCTTAAGATGGGGGCCATATTAATTAGAATCACTTGCACAACTAAATTCCTTGTTATTTTCTATACCAAATGAGCTAAAATCAAAAATTTTGGTCATAACCAACCGTAACCACCTAGCTGCTTTAAATTGAAATATCTTGAGTTAGAGAACACCTTTTTCAAAACGTTTTGCGCCACTGAACTCTATGATTTTTCTCTTCAAAATGAGATATATTTGCAAATTTGGACCATAACTATCCTAACCACCTTCCTAAATTCTAATTACCCTCCTATTTTAAAATTTTCTCTGTAGCTTCCCCTTAACCATTCCCTCTAAAATTTCCCACTAAACTCTTCCTCATCCAACTAAACCCCCAATCTTTCCCTTTCATTCTCTCTTGACCCATTTCCCTCTCATTTTCCTCGTCGACATATTTTTAGGTTATGTATTTTAAAAAGGGGGTCGCCTACGAAGTTGTCGGCAAAATTTAGATTTTAAATTTAATTTAAATATATATATATATATATATAATTTTAGAAAGAAACATTTGATTTTTGAAAATAATTTTAAGTTTGAAAACTTTAAGATATGAAATTAAACCGATCTCACATCCCAAATAGTTTATATAAACGAGCACCGCATCACAAACCGTATATCTATCCCGAGTAATAGACACACTTCTTGATGATGGGGCTTGATTAAATAAACTAGAAGATTTGTGACATCCATTCTGATCTCGCGAACCAATTTTATAAGCTGACAAGTTCCCTCGCTTAATATAAAGGAATTAGCGAGGTTTATATTACTCAGGTTCTTAAAGTTCCCTATGAGGGCAAGCCCCTATAGTTAATTACATCTTAAATGACGGGAATCATTTAAGAAAACTCTCGATAATGATCGAGTGGTTTTGCTCTCGAGAATTTCAAAGTTTAAGGTTTCAAAGGATCGAATTTTGAAATTTCAAAAGGGATTAGCTCAAATTTGGAACAGTTTATTTCAGGAGTCCAAAGGAAGAGAAGTAGGGGATGTCACAGACCCGAAATGAACTTCGGTGACTTCCCGACTATCCTATTGTTTGGCTTCAATTTGAGAGAATTATTTAATGTTTCAATCCTGCTAATTTTAGTTAATTAGGACTTATATTTATATGACATAATCATACAAATAGCCTCGAAGATGTGACAGTTTATGTCGTACCGAACGACTACCTCGGAGTCCTAAGACCAGTTATGGCTTAATTTGCATAACACAATTACACAAATGCCTAACAAAAAGTTGAGGATTTATGTTGCACTAGGCAGACTACCTCGAAATCCTATGGCTTTGTTTTTTAATTCTAAGAAAGGTTTAGCTGATGTAGACACAAGTTTTGCTGTTGAAGATGGCCGTGCTGCCCACCGTGCTCCAAGCTCCTTGTTGTTGCAGAGGTTTGGTTTTAGAAAGTGACAATCAAGAGATGAGAGAAGTGTTTTGGTTTAGAAGTCTTAAGGTTCAAATGTCTTCATGTTTTAATTAAAAAAAATCTTAAAGTTGATTAAACAAAACCGATTAAGATCCCACGGTTCCGTCATCCCGACACTGTTATTTTCATCGGATTCACTTAGTCCAAATGACTTTGCTAAACTCAATTGAATGAGTTCCACACTTTCATTTAGACCGTGGGAAATCTCGTTAGCAACACGTGGGTTACATCATCCGAGGGATTCCCGATCATCCAACGAGACGTTTTAATTTAGTTGTAGTTGTAATTTTGTTGTTTTGTTTGTGATTAAATTTTGAGTTGTTTTATCTTTTGAATGTTGTGGCGGTGAATTTTATCTTGTGTTGATTTTTAATTTAGTTTTGGGTTTCAGTTTTGTGGCTATTCTAAAAGGTTTCAGTTTTCATGCAGGGTGGCATTCTTGTTTAACATGCAAAAAGAGTAAAGTGCAGTACAGGTAAGTAAATTGTAATAAAGTAAAAGCGTACCTGGAGGGTCTTCTCGTCATTCCCGGCTGCACTTAAAACACATGTCAGAACATTTATATATTTTCAACAAGCACTTAGGTAAAGCTAAGGGAAGGTTTTGGTTATCTACCAAAATCCTAATCCTTTTGCTAGTCAATTCCTATGACGTCTAGGTTCTCGTGTTTTGTTAAGGATGATTTTCTTCACCAAAGAACAATGAAGTTTTACTGTTCTTTGAAACATCCCATTAAGTTAGAGAAGTGCTCGGAATTGAATTCTGAACATCTTCTTAAACATTTTTTAGGATTACTTTAAGTTCAGTTAGTTTCATTGAGGTGGCGAATCAATCACCCGGGTTACTCTTGCTCAGTGAATTAGGATGTTTGATTATCCTGTGAGTGGAGTGACATTTCATCTGATGCTTCATTTAAGAGTTATAATAATGAACATCTTTAGGGGGTAAATTAGCCTATTAAAGAATTTAACCACCTTAATTAAAGTTGAGTTGGGGATTTGAGATAACTCAATTTAATTTCAAAATCCGGGGTTGATTTGCTTTTAAGTATTTTGATCTTACTTAAATTGAAAGAAGTGTTTAAATTATTTAATTAAATTAAATTTTGATGATTTAAATTTAATTTAAATTAATCATATTACTTTAGGTTGATTTTAATTGGTTTAATCTTCACATTTTCTTTTCATTATGTATTGTTTTGGGATTAATTTTAATGTTTTAAATTTTTTTTAAGTTTATTCTTAGGTGATTTTAGTTTTGAAGTAATTTTAAATTAATTTTAATGTTTTAAATTTATTTTTGATTTAATTATTAAATCATTTAATGCTTTTATCTTTTTAAAAAAATTTAATTTTTTAGTATTTTTAGTTATTATTAATTTCAGTTATCATATTATTAGAGTGATTCATTTTAGGGATTTTTTAGATAAAAGAATTGATATCTTCATAAGTCATATCCCTAACCTTAATAATCCAAATTTTAATTTATTCCTCCAAAATTTAAATGATTTAATTAATTAAGGTTTCATTTTGATGTGTTAAAAGTGAATAATGGGTTTCTACCCTTTAGATGTCCTATGTTTCAATCATCCAAGAAAATTAAGATCAAATATTTTACCCTCCCTCTTGATTAGACCTAAAGTATTAATTAGGGTTAAAATCCTTAATGACCTTTATGCCCTTTTAAACACATTCATCTCATAACTTATCAAATTAAGCTCAAATGAACTTGAAATTATTATGTCACCCTACTCATATGTCAATTAAGACATTAGAGGTGAAAATGTGATTTTTCTATTTTTAGTTTAATTTATATAATTATTTTAAGGGAAAATAAGGATTTTTCATGAAAATTCAACAACATGACTAAGGTAGGGTTCCTATACTTAGGAAAATTATAGAATGTTTCTACTAACCAGGGGACCACTTAGACCAATTTTGGTGATTTTTCGAATTATATGTTATTTATTATAATTATTTTAAATTTTAGAGTATTAATTAATTATAAAATAAAATTAAAGTAAAAAAAAAGATTTTATATTTTTATTAAGTCCCTCTGACCTCAAGGAGTTCATAGAAATAAAGTTTATATTTTTTTTATTTTTCTTTGATTTATTAGAATTATTTTAGTGGGAAGGGTTGAAAATTTATTTTTTTAATATTAAAAGTTGTCTTAAGCCTTAAAAATTCAATATCTCAACCTAGGGACTTAGGAAAAATATTTGGTTGGTTCCTAAGTGATTAGTGGACAAAATATGACATTTTTGTGATTTTTAATATTTTTTTTATTTTTATTATTTTTTAATTGTTAAAATATTAAAAAATAGGTTAAAAATGAAATTTTTAGAAAAATCTGAATTTTAATTTTCCTAGACTCCTCTGATACCAAAGAGGCCTCAAAATGAATTTGGTGAATTTTTGAAATACATTTTAGGTTTTATAAATTTTTAATGTTTAAAGTAGCCATGTTATATAGAAAATTCATTTGGTGGGTTAAAACATTCTCAATTGACTTAAAAATTTTTATGGGGTTACTCTGATCCTAAAGATCAGTGAAGAATTGATTTCAAGCTATTTTGGTGAGTGGATACTCCTAATTAATTCCATCTTAGTTTTAGGTTTTTGACCAAATTAGGGTTCATTTGAATGATTTATGCCAAGCCATAATTATCCTAGGGTCCTCTGGTTCAGAGATACTTCTCCTAATTTTCCTAGATTTTATTAATTAACACGCTAATTATTGGAATTAAAATGCCAAAACAGGCACATAAACTTTAAAAATAAATAACTTGCCACAAAGATAGCCTCTAGCCTTGGAAAATTCAGGGAATGTTCCCAAGATCAGAGGCTACAAAAGCCTTAGGGTCTCATGCCATGGTGAATTGTATACATGCATGGAGAATTAAAATATTCAGAATAATATTAAATTAATTAAAAATAAAATACTCAACAAAATAGATCAATTCTTTTTCCACATTATTCTCCTCTGTTCACTGAGCAAGAGGGTATTTTTAGTTTATTTTTATGATTTTTCTATGCAAAGATATGAATTTTTATAGGTTCTAGTATTTAAATAAATTAGAAAATCCCTAATTTCCTACTTAACCACGTCAGCGCTAACTCAACCTACGGCGGGTTGAAGCTCCATCTGACTCGGCAGCCACGCGGCCCGCGGTTCATGTCACGTTGCTCCATCCAGCGCGATCCTAGCCGTCCGTCCGATACACGCGTGATCCAACGGTATCCGTTCATCGTCCCGACTGGTGTGAGCCGAGAGCCGTCCAGTTTCTAGCCCTAAGATCTCTCTTGATACTTAAACAAATCACACGTTCTTGGGCTCTATGAACTCGTCTCGACAAGACGAACACAACTATATGGCTAACATGCATTGAAATCAAGCCAAACAAAATGGATAATCGCTGGAAGCTCGGGAGGAAGAAGAGGGCAATACCTTGGCTATGAGAAGTGAAGCTTCTATCAGAGAGGCTCAGCACGTTCGTTGGAGCTCAGGGAAGCTAGGGATGGAGCCTGGAGCTATGGTGAATTGCCTAGGTATGACTTCGACCAAGCCTGATTTCAAGCTTTGACGGCCGGAAGGATTGGGTGGCCTCGGTGAGGGGGCTTCCACCTGGGAACTTCTTCTCTACCTCCGGTGAAGGTGTGGGAAGAGTTAATTTGGATTTGGTGAAGTTTCGCAGAGTGTCCTGTTTTTTGGCTCGAGATTGAACTCGAAAATCGAGTTCGACCGGTGGAGGAGGAGGCGGAAAGCGAGCAGGGCTGAGCTTCTCTTGGCGGGAGGAGCTGCGGGAACAATTTGGAGGGTTTCTGTTGAGAAAAATTTCAACACCTCTCTCATGGCCGAGATGTGGTGCTTAAATGGCCAGGGTCATTGGGCTGAGCTAGGGCTCAATTGATGGGTGGATTCAGTTGCTTAGGTGGAGGGTAGAGAGGCTCCAATGTTTAATTTGGCTGAGGTGGCCAATTGGGTGAGTTTGGGTGTGTTTAAGTAGATTGTGGCTCTCAGTTTTGACCCCCTCCGGCGACTAGGCCGGCCGGCAAGGACAGGGGAGCTGGCCCCTGAGGTCAGGTGAGTCATAGAGAGGTTTAATGGTGATTGGCAATTGTGGGAATGTTTTGGGGTAAGGCAAAAGAGGATTTAACCACTTAAGGGAAGAAATCCCTTAAAATGGGGGACTCTTGGTCCATGGCTCACTTAGTTTGGGCTAGGTGGATCTGGGGTGGTTCCTAGGGTTCACTTGGTGGCTGTGGAAAGGTTGGTTTAGCCACACTTGGTTCAATTTGGTTTGATTAGGCCATAGGTTCAAATTGGCTCACTTGGGTTTAGGTTAGGCTAACTTGGGTTTGGGTTTGATTTAGGTCCAATTGTCTTGAGAAACATTGTAGAAATGATTGCCTTGAAGAACTTTCATGAAGACATGGAAAGGTTTTAAGTTCAATTGAAAAGTCAATTAGGTGGATTTAGGGATTTTGGTTAATTTAGGCAAGGTTGAATCAACTTGGGTCCAAGTTGGGTTAAGGTGGGGTTTAGACCCAATTGAAAGTTTCAAATGGATTAGGGGAATGTGTTGAAGAGTTCCCAACATCAATTGGGGAGAAATTTTAGGATTTGGCTAACCAAGTAGGTTTAGGGCATGGATTCACTTTAGGCTAAAATGGGGTATTTTTGGTTTTCAAATAGATTTAGGTTAAGCTTAGGCTCAAATTGGGGCAATTGAAGGTTTCATAGGTTTCATGGGCATGTCATGGAAAGTTTAGGATTTTAATTTGGGGAAAAAGAAAGTTGGTATTAGGTTAATTGGGGGTTTTGGATTAATTAGGCAAAATTGGGGATTTTGGATTTCAAATGGAATTGAACTCAAATGTGAATCAAATTGGACTTGGATTTGGTTTAGATTGATAGTGGTGATGTTTAATTAAAGTTTAGAATTGAAATTGGGCAAAATTCAGGTCAAATGAGTTGGTTTGGTTTGACATTGGGTCTATTTAGGTTAAAAATGGGTCAAATTAGGGATTTTGATAAAAGTGGGTTAAATTGGCAAAATCGGCCTATGGTGTAGTTAGACAAAATGAAAATGGGAATATTTGGGATTTTCTGGAATTTTCTAGAAATTTTTGGAATTTTTGGAATTTTGGGCTAAAAAGGGTATTGAGGGTATTTGGAGGTTATTTGGAGGGTATTGGGGCATTTTGGTGGATTTAAGAGGTGGAAATTATTTCAAAATGATTTTTAGGACTTTTGGAAATTTTGGGTAATTTTTGGGAATTTTTGGAAGATTTTGTGGTTGTAGGGGTATTTTAGGTAAATTTGGGTAGGCATGAGGACCCAATGTCAAAACAAGGAATTTTGGCAAAAATGGTATTTGATTATGGTTGGGAAGTGTAGAAAAGCTTAGAGTGAGTCATGGACCAAGAAATATCCATTTTGAACATCTCATGGGTTGTTCCTAACCCTCTTAGCCAAAGAGCTAGGGGTTTGGGCTTAGCCACATGAGTGCTCCAATGAACTAGGGGTAGGAATTGGGTAAGGATGGTTCAGGGTTTAGAATGTGTGTGTGAGAGTGCAGTGTGTGCAAGCCAGACCTCACCAGGACCAGGCCACTCAAGGTAGTCCTAAGGTTTAAACATCCTATAGGAATTCATCTTTGTCTTCTTACACATTGGTCCCAACCTTCCATGTGATTTAGAGGTTAGTGACCATCTATGTAGGATTCCAAAGAGAATCAGGATTTGGTTTGAATTTCTAAATGGTGGATTCCATCTCTAGTCCTCTAGGATAGTCAAGGAGAAGTCCTATGGCTAGATCCTAAGCACTAAGTGGAATGAAGAGACCTCAGCCAAAATGAGTTCAACATTTCCCTATTGGAGGAATCACTCATCCCCTCCCCTCTCCTCTCCTCTCCACAAACCTAGAACCACTACTCCCCTCTCCTCTTCTTTTCCAAACCAGAGCCTTCTCTCTTTACCAAGGAGAAAACACTTCATCCAAGGACAAGGAGAGGCAAGGCAACCAAACAATCTTCGAGTAAATGCACAATCTCTCAACCTTTATTCATCCTTTTTCTTCAACTCTTGCATGATATATACAAGAAACTTGTGATGAATCTCCCATTTTTCCCCCTTCTTATTCAATTTTCCCACCATGGTTGTGTTATCTCCCTATTACTTCCATTTTCCCACCATGGTCGAGCCTTATCTTCCCTTTCCTTTCATTTTCATACCATGGCCGAACCTTATCTCACAACTCCTACACATCTTTCCACCATACCTAAGCCCCTCTCCCATTTATTTCCATTTCCTCGCCATGCCTGAGCCCCCTTTCCATCTCCTCCCTATTTCCTCGCCATACCCGAGCCCCTCTCCCATTACCTTGTCATTTTCCTACAATACCCAAGCCCCTCTCAAATTACCTTCCCATTTTCTCACCATACTTGAGCCCTTCTCCATCTCATTCCCATTTCCTCACCACACAACTCACCCCATCCTCCTCTCCTACCCTAACCTGAAACCCCAACACACAACCAATCCCATCTACTCTCCTACCCTAACTTGAAAAGCCAACACAACTCACCCATCCTTTTCTCCTCCTCTAACCCGAAAACCCAGCAAAACACAATATTTCCTCCTCACCTACCCAAACCCAAAAAATCCAACACATAAAAAGCCATTACATCCTCCATCTCTTACCATACACAAGGCCTTACACTCCCCACTTGCTTTCTCTCTTCACCCCATACCCAAAAACGCCCACAAACATCCACACACTCATCTTACATGAAACTTCACCCATGTTGCCCACTTTCTCTTCCTTCCTAGTCTAACCCTAATCTTCACCTGAGTTCTTCACCATCCCTACTTCAACATGGCCCTAAGTTCCTCACACACAAACGACTCACTTTTATTTCTTAAACTTATTTATAAAAACCAAAAAAAAAAATAGAAATAAAAATAAAATGAGAAAAATGAATGTGTCGTGAGGGCCATGTGGTCTTATACTTTATGTTAAAAGTCTATACTATACACCTATGTAATTTATGGCCTTAAATGTTTATTCATGCAAATGTCTATGCAAGCTTTGGACTTACAAATTTGTATATGCTATCACATGCAAGTTGTGGCCTTACATGTTTATTCATGCAAATAGATATGCAAGTCGTGACCTTACATGTTTATTCATGCAAATACCTATGCAAGTTGTACCTTTAAGTCTTCCATGCTAAATACCTATGTAAGTTGTGACTTTATGTCTTTTATGGAAATGTTTATGCAAGTTGTGAATTTATGTCTTCCATGAAAATATATATGCAAGTTGTGGCTTTATGTCTTTTATGCACCTTATAAGTTGCAAATTTATGGATTCAAATGGAGAGCTTGTGTAGGATAACTAAGGATACATGAATGGTGCATATAAGTTTAGAAATAGTTATTTCCATTGGTCAAATATAGAGTGAGAGGTTTTTAAAGCTCATGTAATAATATTATGACAACCCATCAAAAGTAATTATTTTTGTAAAAACATATAAATTAAATGTGCTTCGAGGTAGCTATTATATATATATCTTAATGTGCCTTAAGAGAATCATTTTTACATAAGCTTGAGTGAGTTAAAAAAAACTACTTTATAATGTGAGATGAGTTTATGTATTTTTTAAATTCTAATATCTCTATAAACTTAGTTTATGTCTCTTTAAGACAAATTCTCAATAAATAACAAAAACCTTGTACAAATAAAATCTTCTTTTGTGAAAGACTTTCCAAAAGTCAAACTTAATAAAATCATTTCAAAGAACAATTGCTTCAAATGTAAAAAAAAAAGATTTCCAAAATAATAATAACATTTAACAAATTCTTTAAAAAAACATTTTCAAAAATAAACGATGTAATAAAACTTAATAGTAATATTTTTAAAAATGAACTTAAATAAAATCTTAGCAAAAACTTTTTCAAAAACTTAAAACTTTCAAAAAAATAAAATAAAAAACCTTTCACAATAAACAAAAACTATTTTCAAAATAAAACATAAAAAAAAAGTTTTCAAAAGAAACATGAATAAAAACTCTTTTCAAACTAAAACCTAAAACAAACCTTTTTTTTAAAGAAAACTTGAACAATGCTCTTTCAAAATGAAACCTAAAATAAAAGCTTCTAAAAAGAAACTTAAACAAAACTCTTTCAAAATAAAGCTTAAAACTTAAATAAATTTCTCCAAACTAAAGTAAATCCATTTCAAAAACTTAAAAACGAACTTTTAAGAAGGAAAACCTAAACATGCACAACTTTAAGAAAAACCTTTTCAAATAAAATAAATTCAAGCATTTTTCAAACATGTGTGAGCTCACCAATTAACACCGAAATTATATAAATTCGTAAATTCACTTAAATTGTCAACTTATACATGTGTATACGATTTACTCAAAAATAAACATATTCTAATTCAAGAATATGTGATTTACAAGATTGTATATTAAATACATAAGTATGTTGACCTCATTTTACAATGAGTCAATGCCCTTTTGACCTAAAAAGTCAACTTTGGTCAAACTGGTCAGACCAGACCTAATGACCTACCCTGTTGACCCCATAGGTCACCCTTTTGACCTAAAAAGTCAACTTTGGTCAAACTGGTCAAACCGTACCTAATGACCTACCATGTTGACCCCATAGGTCAACCTTTTGACCTAAAAAGTCAACTTTGGTCAATTTGGTCAAATTGGTCAAACCAGACCCAGTGACCAAACCTGTTGACCCCATAGGTCACCCTTTTGACCTAAAAAGTCAACTTTGGTCAAATTGGTCAAACCAGACCTAGTGACCAACCCTGTTGACCCCATAGATCAACCTTATGACCTAAAAAGTTAACTTTGGTCAAATTGGTCAAACCAGACCCAATGACCAACCCTGTTGACCCCATAGGTCAATCTTTTGACCTAAAAAGTCAACTTTGGTCAAATTGGTCAAACCAGACCTAATGACCTACCCTGTTGACCCCATAGGTCAACCTTTTGACCTAAAAAGTCAACTTTGGTCAAACTGGTCAAACCAAACCTAATGATCTGCCCTGTTGACCCCAGAGGTCATCCTTTTGACCTAAAAAGTTAACTTTGGTCAAACTGGTCAAACCAGACCTAGTGACCAACCCTGTTGACCCCATAGGTCAACCTTATGATCTAAAAGTCAACTTTGGTCAAACCGGTCAAACCGGACCTAGTGACCAACCCCGTTGACCCCACAGTCAACCTTATGACCTAAAAGTCAACTTTGGTCAAATTGGTCAAACTGGACCAGTGACCAACCTCATGCTGACCCATAGGTCAACCTTTTGACCTAAAAGTCAACTTTGATCAAATTGTCAAACCGGACTTAATCGACTACCCGTTGACTTATAGGTCAACCTTTCGACCTAAAAGTCAACTTTGGTCAAATTGGTCGAACTGCACTAATGACCAACCTCGTTGACCCCATAGTCAACCTTATGACCTAAAAAGTCAACTTTGGTCAAATTGATCAAACCAGACCCAATGACTAACCCCGTTGACCCCATAGTCACCCTTTCGACCTAAAAAGTCAACTTTGGTCAAATTGGTCAAACCGGACCTAATGACCTACTCCGTTGACTCTATAGTCAACCTTATGACCTAAAAAGTCAACATTGGTCAAATTGGTCAAACCGGACCAGTTGACCAACCCTCGTTGACCCCATATGTCAACCTTATGACCTAAAAAGTCAACTTTGGTCAAATTGGTCAAACCAGACCTAATGACCTACCCTGTTGACCCCATAGGTCAACCTTATGACCTAAAAAGTCAACTTTGGTCAAATTAGTCAAACCAGACCTAATGACCAACCCTGTTGACCTCATAGGTCACCCTTATGACCTAAAAAGTCAACTTTGGTCAAATTGATCAAACCAGACCCAAAGACCTACCCTGTTGACCCCTTTGGTCAATCTTTTGACCTAAAAAGTCAACTTTGGTTAAATTGGTCAAACCAGACCTAATGACCGATCTCGTTGACCCATAAGTCAACCCTTTCACCCAATGACACATTTAAAACCCCGAATGACAAAATCACAAGTACTCGGACATTTTAAAATTAAATTGATCAATTTAGTCGACTTGAGTCAACCCAGTGTCAAAATCAGTCAACACCTATCTATTTTGATTAAAATAGATAAAGATGAAATAAAAACAACAAAATTAATCAAATAATTAATTTCAAAATTATTTTGAATAATTAAAATGATTAATGATTTAATTTTCAATATTTTAATTAAATGACATAATTAATTAAAATCAAAATTAAATTAAAATCATAAAGCCATAAAAATGATAAAATTAATCAATTAATTAAATTGAAATTATTTTCAATTAATAAATTGATTAATAAAATATTTTCCAACAATTTTAATTAATAAAATAATTAATTAAGATGGGAAATTAAAAAGAAATGAAATGACATACAACCTTCTCATAATTAATTAGGCTAAACTCATCTTAAGGCTTAAATAAGCTCACATTAAGACCACTTAGCCATGAGTTAATACCCATCATTATGCATGGAGTGAGGTGTCACTCTCTCCTTCACCCTAAGCCTCATTTATCCATGAGGTGGCCGGCCAACATGAGGCCTCACCACCCACCTCCCAAGCCACCCAATGGAAGGAAAACCATGCATGAAACCCCCCCCTTACCATGGTTAGAAGCAATGATGAGGGATGAGCTTGTGTGTCACCATTTGCCAAGCTTAAGAAATGAGGTGTAAGCTCCCTAAGAAGAGTAGAGGCAGCTCACCATGCACCTCTCACATGAGCCAATGAATGAGAGACAAAACAATGAAGATCATCATGGAAAACTTAGGGAGAAGCATCAATGCCTATCTTCAGCCAATTTCTTCATCCAATGGGCTGATAGAGGAGGTAACTACTCCCCTAGAACATCCTAAGCTAAGCCATAACCTCCCCTTGCTATAAATAAGACCCCATGGCCGAAAATAGCAAGAAGAAGAAAAAAAATTAGGGAGAACTATAGGCTGCCCAAATCCACCTGCTCCCAACATAAAAAGTCTTCCTAAGAGTCCCAACAATCTTTTAGGATCAAATCCAAGCCATAGTTTGAGTCTATTTGAGCCAATTTGACCAAATTTCAAAAATAGCCCCAATTTAGGCACTTCTTCAAAATTCTTCCACAAGCCCGACTTCTGGATCAAATTGCTGCAGCAATAACCTTCCATTGGAGTCCTAGAAGGCAACCATAAGGTCTGATCTAGCTTGATTTGCTTGTGGCAAAGGTATGGAATTTTTCTTTCCAAAATAAATCATGTTTTCGACATATCATGTGTTATGCTAGCCTAGAAGTGTATCATCACCGTATGGATGGATACTTCTCATCTAGATGATCATTTTAATAAAAAATCACTCAATTTCATCAAGAAATGAGTGAGATATTGAGGTTTAAAGTTTAGTGGTTCGAAATAATTCAGATTTTTATCCGAATTATCTCGACCGTCCGATCCCGCGCCTTAAGGATGGACGGCGCGGATGGTTCCCCGCAGGTGTCCGCTGTTCAGTTGCCCGCAGCGGATCCTCCCGCTCGTTCGACGCGTACGAGGACACGCGTCGAACGGCGGTGAGTTTGGCGGCGGGAAATTAATAAAAAAATCCAGAAAACCTTAAAAACTTCAAAAATCAATATCTTTTTATCTAGAGGTCATAAAAATAAAATAAAAATACCTCTGGAAAGCTCTTGAAGAGGAGAAAATTATGAGACCAAAATCATAATTTTCTTCTCAGTATTTAATTTTTAATTAATTAAATACTCTCTGGAGTATTTTAATTATTAAAAATTATTTATAAATCAAAAAATTATGAAACTTTGAGGCATTTATCTTTATGTTCTTAGGGACCTTCCATAATTCTTCCAAGGAGAGAAAACATGGCTAGGACACTTTTCTTTAATTTTCAAGTTTCTTCGTAATTATTTCAAATAATAATTATAAAAATTGAAAGTTAAGGAAAATAAAAATGCAAATGGCTAGAAATGATAGGGCAACAGACAATAACCCTAAGAAAATTATTTCTAAGTCATAGAAATCATTTTGAATGGTATTTTGAAATTTAGGGTTAAAATCATTTATTAATTAAATAATTTCAATCCTAAAAAATACCCCTTTATAAATTTAACCTATTTTCATCAACAATCAAAGTTTGAAAATGGTTCTAGTCTATGATAGACTAATGAGAAATTTCACTTAAGTCTAAAATGACCAAATTGGACTTAACTAAATTTAAAACAATATTTAAACCCATTAAACCTCATTTAAATTAGGTTTAATATGAAAATTAAATCTTAATTAAGTTTAAAGACATATTAAACTTAATTAATCAAAATTAAATCTTTTAATTAAGTTTAAAGACATAATAAACTTAATTAACTCATTAAACCTACTTAAATTAGGTTTAATATAAAAATTAAATCTTAATTAAGTTTAAAGATATATTAAACTTAATTAATCAAAATTAATCTTTTTAATTAAGTTTAAAGACCTAATAAACTTAATTAACTCATTAAACCTTACTTAAATTAGGTTTAATATAAAAATTAAATCTTAATTAAGTTTAAAGACATATTAAACTTAATTAATCAAAATTAAATCTTTTAATTAAGTTTAAAGACATAATAAACTTAATTAACTCATTAAACCTTACTTAAATTAGGTTTAATATAAAAATTAAATCTTAATTAAGTTTAAAGACATATTAAACTTAATTAATCAAAATTAAATCTTTTAATTAAGTTTAAAGACATAATAAACTTAATTAACTCATTAAACCTTACTTAAATTAGGTTTAATATAAAAATTAAATCTTAATTAAGTTTAAAGACATATTAAACTTAATTAATAAAAATTAAATCTTTTAATTAAGTTTAAAGACATAATAAACTTAATTAACTCATTAAGCCCTACTTAAATTAGGTTTAATATAAAAATTAAATCTTAATTAAGTTTAAAGACATATTAAACTTAATTAATCAAAATTAAATCTTTTAATTAAGTTTAAAGACATAATAAACTTAATTAACTCATTAAAATTTACTTAAATTAGGTTTAATATAAAAATTAAATCTTAATTATGTTTAAAGACATATTAAACTTAATTAATCAAAATTAAATTTTTTAATTAAGTTTAAAGATAAACTTAATTAACTCATTTAACCTTACTTAAATTAGGTTTAATATAAAAATTAAATCTTAATTAAGTTTAAAGACATATTAAACTTAATTAATCAAAATTAAATCTTTTAATTAAGTTTGAAGACATAATAAACTTAATTAACCCATTAAACCTTACCTAAATTAGGTTTAAATACAAAAATCAACACTTTTAATTAAGTTTAAGAACATGTTAAACTTAATTAATCAAAACCAAACCTTTAATTAAGTTTAAAGACATATAAAACTTAATTAACCTTCTTACACATTAGGTTTAAAACAAACCTAAACCTTAATTAGGTCTAACCCATTAGACCTAATTAAACCATTAGACCTCAACTAACTAAGGTTTAATCAAACTTAAACCCTAATTAGATCTAACCATTGGACCTAATTAAACCATTAGACCTTAACTAACTAAGGTTTAATTAAACTTAAACCCTAATTAGGTCTAACCCATTAGACCTAATTAAACAATTAGACCTTAACTAACTAAGGTTTAATTAAACTTAAACCCTAATTAGGTCTAACTCATTAGACCTAATTAAACCATTAGACCTTAACTAACTAAGGTTTAAACAAACCTAAACTCTAATTAGGTCTAACCCATTAGACCTAATTAAACCATTAGACCTTAACTAACTAAGGTTTAAACAAACC
This sequence comes from Papilionanthe hookeriana x Papilionanthe teres, assembly GCA_022702705.1. Classification (NCBI taxonomy): domain Eukaryota; kingdom Viridiplantae; phylum Streptophyta; class Magnoliopsida; order Asparagales; family Orchidaceae; genus Papilionanthe; species Papilionanthe hookeriana x Papilionanthe teres. Next base: position 22,802,018 of record CM040429.1, on the reverse strand, counting down.
TAAACCCTAATTAGGTCTAACCCATTAGACCTAATTAAACTATTAGTCCTTAACTAACTAAGGTTTAAACAAACCTAACTTAAACTCAAGTTAACCTAAACCTTAGGTTCAACCTACATTGAACCTAACCTAAACCTAACCTAACTTGAGTCCAACCTAACTTGAACTCGAGTTAACCTAAACCTTAGGTTCAACCCACATTGAACCTAACCTAAACTTAACCTAACTTGAGTCCAACCTAAACTTGAACTCAAGTTAACCTTAAACCTTAGGTTCAACCCACATTGAACCTAACTTAAACCTAACCTAACTTGAGTCCAACCTAACTTGAACTCAAGTTAACCTTAAAACTTAGGTTCAACCCACATTGAACCTAACCTAAACCAAACCTAACTTGAGTCCGACCTAACTCGGACTCGAGTTAACCTAAACTAGGTTCGGCCACATTGAACCTAACCTAAACCTAACCTAACTGAGTCCGACTAACTTGAACTCGAGTTAACCTAACTTAGGTTCAACCTACATTGAACCTAACTTAAACCTAACCTAACTTGAGTCCAACCTAACTTGAACTCAAGTTAACCTAAACCTTAGGTTCAACCTACATTGAACCTAACTTAAACCTAATCTAACTTGAGTCCAACCTAACTTGAACTCAAGTTAACCTAAATCTTAGGTTCAACCCACATCGAACCTAACTTAACTTGAAACCTTAGGTTCAACTCATATTGAACCTAACCTAAACTGAACTGAACTTAAGTTCAATCCAACTAGAACCTAATCTAATCCAAGTTAAACCTTAACTTAGGATTAACCCATATTGAATTTAAATCGACCTTAAGTCTAGGTTCAACCTGACTTGAACCTAACTTAATCTAAACTTGAAATTTAACTTAAGTCTAACCCACATTAGACTCAAGTCAAACCAAAACTTAGGTTCAACCTAACATGAACCTAACCCAAAAACCTAACTTAAGTCTAACCCATATTAGACTTAATTCAAACCATACTTTGGTTTAACACGAAATAAACCTAAGTCTAACTTAAACCTTAGGTTCAACCTAACTTGAATCTAAACTAAAACCCGACTTAAGTTCAACCTATATTAAACTTAATCCTAAGTCTAGGTCTAACTTTAAATAGACTTAATTAAAACTTAAGTCTTATCTAAAAGGGACTTAGATGGTCTGCAAATCTAATCGAGTCTAATTTATTAGACTTGATTAACCTTTAAGTCCTATTTATACAAGACTTAAAACTTAATCAAATCTATTCTGAACCAAACCTTTTTTTAACTTAAGTTCAGACAGACATGAACTCAAGTTAAATAGATTCAATCAACATTGAATCTAACTTAGGTTCCACCAGACATGAACCCCAGTCAATTCAATCAATATTGAATCTAATTTCAAACCTTTTAACTTAAGTTCAGACGGACATGAACTCGAGTTAAATAGATTCAATCAACATTGAATCTAACTTAGATTCAACCAGACATGAACCCAAGTCAATTCAATCAATATTGAATCTAATTTCAAACCTTTTAACTTGAATTCAGACAAACACGAATTCAAGTTAGATAGATTCAATCAACATTGAATCTAACTTAGGTTCAACCAGACATGAACCCAAGTCAATTCAATCAATATTGAATCTAATTTCAAATCTTTTAACATGAATTCAGACAGACACGAACTGAAGTTAAATAGATTCAATCAACATTGAATCTAACTTAGGTTTAACCAGACATGAACCCAAGTCAATTCAATCAATATTGAATCTAATTTCAAACCTTTTAACTTAAGTTCAAACAGACACGAATTCAAGTTAAATAGATTCAATCAACATTGAATCTAACTTAGGTTCAACCAGACATGAACCCAAGTCAATTCAATCAATATTGAATCTAATTTCAAACCTTTTAACTTAAGTTCAGACAGACATGAACTCAAGTTAAATAGATTCAATCAACATTGAATCTAACTTAGGTTCAATCAGACATGAACCCAAGTCAATTCAATCAATATTGAATCTAATTTCAAACCTTTTAACTTGAATTCAGACAGACACGAATTCAAGTTAGATAGATTCAATCAACATTGAATCTAACTTAGGTTCAACCAGACATGAACCCAAGTTAATTCAATCAATATTGAATCTAATTTCAAATCTTTTAACTTGAATTCAGACAGACACGAACCGAAGTTAAAAAGATTCAATCAACATTGAATCTAACTTAGGTTCAACTAGACATGAACCCAAGTCAACTCAATCAATATTGAATCTAATTCCAAACCTTTTTTTAACTTAGAGTTCAGACAGACATGAACTCAAGTTAATAAATTCAATATTTTAAAACCAAAATTGACATAATCAACAAGAAAATTGACATTTCAAAATAATTTGACATAAACTGACATCCAAGACATATCCAAATATTCTGTGACATTATTTCTGACAATATTTTCTTTGCAGGGTGAAAGCAAGAAATTTTGTTTAGATTTTCTTTGCATGTTATAGGATGTGCTAACTCTGTTTTGCAGGACGTCGAAGACGGAACAAAAACAAAACCAAAACTTTTAGGTTAGACATATAACCTGAAACTTTTGACAACAAAAACAAAACAAAAAATTTTAGGTTAGACATATAACCTGAAACTTTTGACAACAAAAAAAAAA